>OY390741.1:19665509-21018009 GCA_959613385.1 Geotrupes spiniger
GTATTTTGCGCCAGTAGTTTTTTTGACATTATTTGAAAAAAAAAAATAATTCGAATATACATATTTGACAACGTTTTTTATTAAGTGCAATATTTCGACAAAGATATTTTTGATTAATATATAAGGAACTTTACTTTGTTAATCTATATTTTAACCTTTATATAATAATAATATATTTCGTTTATATTTTTAGGCAAGTGACTGCGTTGATATTGTTATAAAATCACGATGGAAGGTAAGTGTTGATATATTTTTATTATTTGATTTGTCAATTTAATAGAATACTCAAACTAACTAAATCCAAATCAACGGGGCCTAAATGAGCTCTGAATATGAAATACAAAGTACTTTAGTTTAAAATAATTTCTAGTCATGATGAATTATTCATTGTTTAGTTTGTTTGGTATTAGAATTTTTGTTTGGATTGGATTCGAGTTAATTGGTGAATTAATTGGATTTTAAGATATACAGTGAGAGTTATGCTACTGAGAGCAAATTGGTTTCGTGTTTTATAATTTTGTGTTACTTGGTAGTGATTAATTTTTTAGCGGTGTCCTTTAAATTCAATAATTACAAATTTGCAGTGATTCGTGATTCTTATACTTACATAAAATAAAAATGTAAGTCCTCTGACATTTTATGGTCTTTTTTATAGTTTCGTTAAATATGTTTTTAACCAAATCGTGTCCATTAAGTTTAATAATTAAAACTCTGACATTTCATATCAAAAGTGCATTAAAGTTCTTTCATTTTGAAAGTATTTAGTGACAACAGCCTTGTCGCTTCGTTGAAATACTGGCTTTACTTCATATGTGTTGTATTTAAGTTTCCCGCTACTTTATTTTATGGTAACTCGCAACTATTTACCGGTTGTGTATGGATTGTTCAAATATATAGGTTAGAGTTGTTGTGGAATTTAAATTTAAAACGAAAGCAATTTTAAAGCCTTCATTGTTTGTGAAGTTAAGATTAAATGTTTATGTACGTATGGAACAATGCATTTCTAACATTTTGTGTACATATTGAAAATATAAAAAGTTATATTGTTTAGGTGCACTTTGGAAAACGTCATATTTAACAACAAATCTTTTTAGGTGAAATAATGGAAGGTGCAATGAAAGGTGCTACGGGATCTGAGAGTACAACATCTACAAGTGCTTCGGTATCTACAAGTGCTTCGGTATCTACCAGCACATCGGCACCTACGAATGTTTCGGTAGCTACTAATAAAGAAAAGAAGAAGAGAGAGGACAAGTTTCGTCGAAGGGACCCAAGGGCCTTGGAAAATATAATGAAAAATTGCCAGGCGCAAGATGAAACTAGTAAATTGGAAGTTTTATCAGCGAAATACAACGAATTATACGACGACTTCCGTAACAGCCAAAACAATTTATTATCGACTGAAAAACGCAGTACAACTCTGCAACGAGAAAGGGACCAACTACAAAACGAACAGAGCAAGTCCGTTTTGGCTAGATCTCGAATGGAAAATCTTTGCCGCGAACTCCAACGTCAAAACAAATTGATTAAAGTAAATATACGCATGCACTAAACTTTGTTTAAACGTTTTAGTAGTTCCCTCAAAATTGTGGTTTTGAAATATTGGGGATAGATATTTTCTACGTAGTTTAATTCTGTTGCTTATATTTTATAGGAGGAAAACGTTGCGAAAATCCGCGAAGAAGAAGAACGTAGGAAGGAAATCGCAGCTAAATTTCAAGTTACTTTAAGTGAAGTGACACTTATGATGCAAGAAAGCAGTGAAAAGAACCTAAGATTAAGAGACGACAACATAGACATGGCGAATAAAATATCTGCTTTATGCGAGCAGTTTGAGAAACGCGAGGAACAATTAAGAAAAGTTTCTAAGCAAATCGAGTTAGAGAAGCAGTTAGCTGATGCGAAGGTAGCCAAGGCGAGAATCGAATACGAAGCAGAGAAAGAAAAGTTCAACACCGAGCGTGAAATACTCATCAAAGAAAAAGAAGTCATAAAGGCAATGCTACAAAAAAGCAGAGAAGAATGCACGCAGTTGCAGATGCACGGGAAATCACTGCAAGACCAAATACAGATGTACATGGGGAAATACGAAGAATTCGAGAGCACCATTTGCAAGAGTACGCGAGTTTTCGATAATTTCAAGGTTGAAATTGGTAAGACTAATAAGCAAATAATTACGTTGGAGAAAGAAATAAAGATGTGGAAAGATCGCTATCAAAAAACAAGCGAAACGATTTGTGAAATGACCACCGTGATCAATTCTAAAGAGAATCATATAGCAACTCTAGAGAAACAAGTAGACCAGGTCACTAAGTTATGTAGGCAAATTCAATTGGAACGTTCCAACTACTTGCAAATTCTTAGACTCAATGGAATTGATCCCGCTTTTGAGAAGAAAAGCGACGAATTGGTTTTACCTACGGAGAATGGCGACATTCAAGACGAGAAAAAAGTGCAGAAGAAGGTTAAAGTGCAAAAGCCAAAGTTGTCTGCGAAAGATCCACTTCGACAAAAAGAAATAAAATTAGCACAACTCAAGGAAGAATTATTTTATATTAAAAAACAATGTGAAAATGAACTTCAGAAACAAAACGCAAATGCAGAAGAAACCAGACAAATAGAAGTCAAACTAGATGCTGAAGGTTCTGCGTCAGTGCCATCTTTACCTCTCGAAATTGACTCTAACACGTCTTTACCAGCGACATTGATAATAGAAGAAATATCAGATATTCAAGTAAATGAACAAATAGAAGATAAACCAATAGATGATACCGTGTTGGTGGAATCAATTATCGTCGATGAGTGCCAAAGAGTTGTGAACGATAATGATGAGCCTGTGCCACGGCAGTCTGCATGTGAAATTGCATCAAGCCCCCCTTTATTAATAAATTTATGTGAACTTTCAAACGTAACTGAAGTAATTGACAACAAACGACTGGATACAATCGATGTTTCTAATGATGAGTTCCTAACAGACATTGAGAAATCTGCAACCGATGGCGTAATAATTCAAAATCAAAATTCCGAATCTCGATTAATCGCACAAAATATACCTCATACTGAATGTGAACCGGCGATGCAAATCAAACTACCTGAAACATCCGAGGAACAATCGCCAATGCAATTAGAAAAAATTCTTTTAGGAAACATTTCGCTCGCACAAGACAACCAAGCCTGTCAATCGCAACAAATTACAGAAACGGCGACACCTACACCGTTAGAATTACAACCAATCTCCAACGACATTGAAGACTTGAAAAACGAAATTGGGGACATTTCACAAAGCTCCGACGTTTCGAAATTAGAGGAATCTCAGCCAGCTGTAGCGACTGCGAACGAGGCACAAGGGATCGTTAACATCGAATTAACTGAATCAAAAGCACGCGAGGAATGCAACGAATGCGGAGATTGTGTTAACATCAAAGAGAAAGATTTATAGAACTCGATGGCAGCTGTTGTTAAGTGATTACTTTTTTTTAAGTGCGTCAAAAAATCTATAAAATTTTCATTTGATTAATATTGTTCAGTTGTTTTAGTTTAAATGATTTTTGTTTAGTTGGTTTTATGTTTGCTATTATAGATTGATGCTTATATGTTATATTCATGAATCTAATCTACAAATTCGCGTCAGTATTACTATATTAGTAATATTTAAAGTTTTAAGGTGTTTCGTACAATTTCTGACCAATTTTCAAACTTTTCTATTTAACTGTAACTGTAACGACATAAAAAAAATTGGGTGGTGAATATGATATATAAGTAGGATTTTAAAAGTAAAAGTTTTCGGTTTATTTTTATGTAGTGCCTTTGAATAAATTTTTTTGAGGATAAAAGTCTTTCACATCCACAACTTGATTTATAATCAATCAGTTTAGACTAGCATCAAACAATCCATGTTGCTATATACATAATCGTTATATTTCGTTATTGCAGATTTTGAAACAAACTTACACACACAGTATTTTATTAACATTAGATGTACAGTATGACAGATGACTGATGACAGATTAATAAAATACTGTGTGGTAAAAAAGGGTAAGTTTGTTTTAATTTATGTGCCAACCACAGTCTCCAATTTACTATTATTGCAGATGTTTTCAAAACCTTGCCAAATTGCAAAGGTCTATATTTAGAATATATCCAAAAGTGACGTATTCTCCAGCAAGACCATCTATAATTGTATATAAAAAAAACCACAACACTTTGGAACGTCACTGGTGAATTGTAAAGTATACTCAACATAAACACTACAGCTCTATTTAAAAATCCAATGTAGGCGTAGTCTTCAATATTTGAATTTATTGCCTGTAAACTACACACAAATCCAATATGGAATCTTTCAAATATACAAAAAAAAACAAGATGAAATTAATTATATTAGGAATAAGGCTCTATCACATGATAAACATTAAAGGTTTTTGATAAAGTCGATTAAAACGAAAGTTAAATAGACTGTCAGAATAAATACATCATTCACGTCAGTCATGCATCACCATCATGGTACCGTAAATATTGCAATCGCACATATTTAAATTTTAATGGTAGGTATTTCCAACTGATTTTATCGCCGTTTCGCACAAATTGAGCAATAAAGTTTCCCAACAGTTTTTATATAATGGTACATCTTAAAGGAGCGTCATGAGTCAACGCTCCAATGAATATTTCACAGTTTTTTTTACGTTAGTTTACATTTTTGAAAATAATTGTTAATGGTATCTTTGCGGAATTAAGCAAAAGAATTATGAATCGATGAAAAGATAAGAAAAACAAATTTGTTTACATTTTCATAATTTTATTGAAGATTTGGATTAAAATTATTTTTGAATTATTTCGTTAATTTCGTAGGCTCGTACGAAATATTTTAATTGGCGGGCAAATCATTGCTGCAATTTAAATTTCAATAATAATGCATAATTGTTTGTTATTTTTCAAGGTAACGGTCAAACATTTTTAACAATGCCTCTTTTTGCCTCGTGGCAGTTTGTTTATGTATTTTATGTTGAGAAATAGCTGTATATAATTGATTTATAAGGCAATTATTAATTTTATTTATACAAAATTCTTTTAAGGAGGCGATCGACGTGGACGTAAAAAGGCCACGATGCAACAATTTAAAAGCAGATTTTTAAACAGTTGCATCAACTGTTATTTTAATGAGTAGCAGCATTTAGTATTCCCTAAATCTATATGTGTCGTTTGGTTGATCAGATTATTTAAATAATTTGGCTTGAGTACCAGGCACAAAGTTTGAATTATATAAATAAATAAATATTTAACATTAAAATATTAATGATGCGGTATTTGAATTTCACCATTGATATGTGAAATTGTGTTTCGAACAAAGTATCTAGTTAACCATTATATAAGTGTAATGAATTGAAATTGTGTAAACGTTATCTGGTCGATATTGAAGGTCACTTGCACCACCATCAGGTACTGTCGTACCGTTATATGATTGGCGTGGTGACTGGGTCAGCATTAAGAGTTCTTCGATGTTGAACACCAGTTAATTCGAAAGTTGTCCATGCGTGCGCGTCTTCGAGTAGTTGTTGGTGTTTAATTCGTTTGTGGAAATATGAAGTGTGCGGGCGCATTTTTACTCCTCGTGATATTTGGTACGTGCTCTCAATTATTTCACGACGAATTGTAAATATTTAATTTACCGCTAACTATTTTGTCTCTTTACGTAGGTCTAATTCTATTATTTTGTTGATTTTAATAGCGCAATAGAAATAAATCAATATCGGCGCTTCTCGTATAAATAGTTTAAGTAAAGAACGAGTGCGCCAAGACGTATTGACTTTATTTCTATTTTTGGGGGTTTATTCTTCGACTGTATCTTAACTTTATTATTATCGCAATATCTATTCTCTACTCCTACTCGCATTTCTTTACTAATACCTAAGTGAATATATAGTATACAAAAAATGTAAATAAATGTGAAGAAACAGGGTCAGTAGGTTCGCGTCAATTGTCGCGGTTTGATTTTTCAAACAGAGACAGAATCCGCGTGTTTTTTTTTTGCAATACATCTACTCTAAGTAGGATGAAAATATATGTCGAAATTATTGGTTGCAGGCGGTACTTGGCGATTCGGCCGAGCCACCTGCGTACTGGAGTCCGATTTCGGATTTGTCATCAACTGTGCTTTTAAGAAATCCGGATTGTTCAGAGTTAGAAACCTTGGTGGTATCAAAGCTCACGTTGGCCTGGGTAATCTATAGCTTTTACTTGTCGTGCACTAATCATCTAAATTTATCATTCATTTCATACAATTGCTACGTTTTCCTAATTTACATAGGCTGCTTATTTTTGATGATTTTATCAAAAGCCGCAAGAATTATATGTGAATTTTAATTCATGATTTTAGATGGGTTATAGCACGAAAAAATTAATTCGTTTTTAATTAATGGCAACGCCTGTTTCTTCTACGTCGTATAAATTTTAAAAATCTTGGATTGGGTACTTTTTCTTCTATTTTAAACTATCCAGGTCCATATATAAAATACAAGTTTCGTTTATTATTAAAATTATTGATGAAAATTAATTTTTGTATTTTCAAAAAAAAAAAAAAAAAACTATGAGAGAATTTTCAACGATAAGCAGTATATGTATATGTGCCAAATTGCATGCTTTACGCTCGCTAAATATTTGATTTTCTATTAACTCATTATGTATTCTTGTGAAACTAGTTTATTATCTTAGACTCTGTAATGACAGTTTCATTAACTTTCCAATAATACCCATCAGTTACACATTTCTATTGTTTAACTTGAAACAAAGAAATGGTTAATTTCTAATGTCGATTCTTTAGGATTCAGTGTAGGAGACGAACTTGGGTTTAAGGAATCGCTTTCGAACACAGACACTAGCAGGAGGCGTTCAGTACAAGGGGGTCAATTTATTTCTCCGACTGCATTAGCTGATGCACAAAAAACAAATGTAAGTTATATCTACAGTAACAGCCACGATTTTTTCAATCACGTTCAAATATTTAACCCGGTCTTGATCACTGATTTTATTTTATTTTATTTATTATTAGGCAAATCTTTAAGATCGACGCTTGATTTTACTTTGATGTCCACTTGTTTGCTTTTACTTTGTCGTTGAAAGACGACGCTGTAAACGAATTACGATGGTGGTCACATCGTTTACTTAATTTCTAAAACTATATTTGCAATAATTTTTTATTTGTGTAAAATAAATATTTGTTTGATTTTAGGGAAATAATATGTCGTTGCGTTTATCCCAACAAAACGCATTGCCGTTTTCATTATCAGTTCCGCCTCAAAAACCAAAACAAACGCCAGGATCCGTACCCCAATTCAAACGAATCCCTCCAGCACCGGAACGACCAAACGTTTCGCTGATGACATCAGCAAACGCAACTAGAATGAACAGACCGATCCAAGATATTCCACCATCCGCGATGGGAATAGCAATTCCTACATTCAACGCAATGCCATCGTCGATATCGCGAATATCGCAAGGCCCAACAGTCGAAGCCAACAAGAAACCATACGGCGTTTTAATGACCGTCGCGAACACCAAAAACCCAACCGATAAATTGAGCAGTAATTTCGCGCTGCGGACATTACCGGCCCATAATAACGAATTTGCGCCCTCGCTGCCTGCATCCAATTCGATTCAATCTTTACTGACGGTTTCTAATATAAGTGAAAATGCTCTCGAAGCTGCTATTATGCAACGGCAGCAAACTACAACGACGACAACTACGACTACGTTTAGGCCACAGAAACACGCGACTATAGGGAAAGTTATGAACGCGCCGAAGGAATATTACCCAGTTGGCTATGATAAAAATTTCGATGATAATTTTTCTTCTAGAGTTGATTTGCCAGATACGTCGTTTCTTTGCGGGGACCAGAAACATTTCCCAGGGCTCTATGCCGATGAAGACTTGGGTTGTATGGTGAGTGCGATTTTTTTTCCAAATTATGAGTCGTAAATATGGCTGTGAAAGTATTCAGTCAATTTCTTAATAGTTGCATAACCTTCGTCGCTTGGGCTAGTATTCAAAATTAATTAATTGGAATTTATTTATTTAGAAACTTATCCATCATCATAAAAATACTAGGTTATGCGTTATATAGACATTACACAAATACTTGCATCTGTTTCAACTTATATCGTTATACGGTATTAATTAGAAATTAGTAACCTTGGCATTTTATAATAAATGGTTAAAAAATTGGAATTAACGCCATAGTTTTAAAAAATAAATAAATAAAATTCCAGTGTTTTAACGTCGTTTCATATCCTGTTATTTCTTTTTGAGCTATTAACTGAACTTCAATAGAATTATAATTATAAATTCAAAGAACTTGATGAAAAATTAATAATAAGTCGTTAATTTTGTTAGTGCTTTATTGGCCAATGTTTTAACGATTTGCGATGTGAATGATGTAACTAACCGTTCAATTTATTTAGTGGTTCATGGACATGCAATTTATTTAATTTCATTTATTAAGAAAATATTTAAATTACGAAATTGTATCTATCTAGTAAGGTTATAAATTTGAACCTTGGTCTATATACAGAGTGTCGCAGTAAATAATAATAATGGCGTATTTATTGTTACAAATTGTTGCAAAGTTGCATACGATTTTTTTTTACTTTTTACTCAATTAGACTGACCACGTGTGTAATTTAACAAAGAAACGTTATGTAAATCAATGTTTCAAGAAATGCACGTTTCGTATTTGCTGATTTCCGTTTCTTATTTAAGTTGAGAATTATGTACACGGGTCTTTCTTAAGCTATGGCGATAAAGCTAATTATGCAATCACGCGGTACGCACGTGGGTAAGCACATTGACAACGATGGCTTATTCCCAATTGTTATATTAACGCTTCTGTGCGATCCCAAACCGTGCCATTAGAAAGTGTTTGATAGCAAAAAAAAAACAATTATGTATGAAAATGCATTAAGCAATAGGGTCACGCTAATATCAATGTTACTTTCATTTATGTTGTAAATAACGGCATATTTATCTCGTTTTATATATACAGGGTGAAGCGATGCGAAACATTTGGTAATAACAAAAATTAGTCAGATAGAACTTAATGATCAGTTGCGTTGTATTTTATTTTATATTTATTATTAAATAATGAATTGAATTCGATTAATGTATCGTTCGTCGTGTAGTGGGTTTTGAAATCAAGGCGTTTGCACCAAATTATTTGGAATGAAACTCGATCATTAGTTTAAGCAAAATTATAAAACTATTTCGCTAGCGTTAAACTGCAAAGAAATAACGTCATCAACAAATTTATTCGGTACGTTGTGCGAAAGGTAAAGTTTGAATCCCCAATTAAAAAATCAAATGCCCCGTCTTGTAACTAAAATTAACTGATATGGTGAATTTGCATCAATAATTTGATTTATTTTTAATTGTAAAGTGTGCCTAGTTTGGAGATCACATGTGTGAAAATTTTCGAAAAATGGTTAACGACAAGCCCAAAATAACGTAGAGTAAAAAAAAATTATGTCCCATTAATTAAATAAAACATATACAAAGCATTATACAGTGTGTATCAGCCAAATGGAATAAATTCAAAATCAATGGGGACGTGTTCGAAAAAATACTCGGATACCTCGATTGGTATTTTTGCAGTTGCGCATTTTTTCCAATAATAACTTTTTATACAGGGTGTGTCATGTAAGAGAGGCCAATACCAACATTTTTGGATTCTTCAGAAAACTGTGGACATATTTCATGTACAATGTCCTATATTTATCTTCAATTGTTTCGGAAATATTAAGTGTTTTTAGATTGATTGCAAAAATTTACATAAAAAAAAGAATTTGATTACAGAAATTCAACACATTCAATAATTGTTTCCCATTTAGGTAAGCAAAGTAAGCAAAAGCTATTTCAGACATAAACAAAAGCTATAAATATTTTTGTTTACTTTTGTTTACTTTTGTTTAAATTGCCTGGCCTTAGCAAATTGGTATCTACCTGCATGACAGTTTAATTGTCCGTATTATAGTCGTTTGCATTTCGTTAACTGCATATCAGAAAAATTTAACAGAAATGCACAAAATGACAATTCTACAGATGTATTGTTATGGAGATAACACAAATGGAAATTGCTCACTGATTTTATGAAAAAATTGCAAATTTGCCACCTAGATCCCTAGGACAATTATTAGTAAAATAGAAAAAAAGTTTCGCGAGCAGTAAGGCAGATAAACTGATGATACCAAATTGGATATTATGCTTGAGTTTGAGGAAAACCCACATTCATCTAGTCGACAAGCAGCCACAATGTTCGATGTTAGTCATTAACATTAAAAGAAAATAAAATGCATCTCTATAAAATGATACCAACTGAGGAGCCCATGGAAGACGATTTTGATACGAGAACGTATTTTTGTGAACAAATGATGGCAATTTTAGATAACAATGTGATCCAATTAGAACATTTGTTTTCTGATGTGTGCACCTTTACACTTCACGGTCACGTTGATCGTCAAAATTTCCGCTATTGGTCGACGTAAAATCCTCACTGGATGAGAGCATTGGGTTGGGTTGGGCTGGGTTGGGTTGGGTTGGGTTGGAGAACATATCATCCCGTTTTCATTGATAGCGATGATTATTCAGCACTACTCACAAAATAATGTCGTAGCAACTTTGACAAACTTATATCCTGATCCAGGAAATCCATATGTCCGGCAGTACCTCAACCGAATATTTCCAAATCGATGGCTAGGGAGGAATAGCAGCACGATCCCCTGATCTGACGTCATTACACTTCTTCTTATAATGTCAAAAATATTGCATACAAAACTAAAACCCTCGACTTAGCTGACTTAAAAGGACGAATAACCCTTGCGATTAGATCGATTAGACTCCTGAGATGTTGAGTAACGTTAGAAGAAAATTTTATTTATGACTAGCTGTACCCTGCGGGCGTTGCTACGCCACCAACTAAAATAAATTTTAAGGATAGATATTACACAAATATTCAATTCATTTTGAGTCATTTTATTGATTAATTTTGAAAAAATTGTGGTATTGCAGCGTCATACAGACAACCCAACCCAACTCAAGCCAAGCCAACCCAACCCAACCCAACCTAACCCAACTTAGAAACCTTCGTGGGCTCATGCACAACAACTTTGCTAAAGATCATCACATGATCAAATGCATAGTTTATGATTCTATAAAGGACATACAGACAAACATTCATTTATATACAGGATGTTGCCAAGATGTTCGCGGCGAGCATTTTGAACATTTGCTACATTAATGGTATTTTTGTTTTTTTTTTTAACATTATCAAGAAATAAACAGTATTACTTATTAGATTTGAGCGTGTTGTAGCGAATTTTAGTAATCAAATAATTTTTTTTAATGTTAATTTTTGCAAAAATTTGAAAATTTCCGAAACAGTTTCAGATAGGTATAGGACATTGTACATGAAATATGTCTAGAATTTTCTGAAGAATCAAAAAATTGAATAATATACAGGGTGTTATATTTAAAATAAGAAAGTTAGTATTGGCCATTCTTACATGACACACCCTGTATAAAAACTTTTTGTTGAAAAAAATTCGTAACTAAAAATACCAATCGACGTATCCGAGCGTTTTTTCGACCACGTCCCCATTAATTTATTATTGAATTTTATTTTGAATATATTTATTTAGTTTGGCTGATACACAATGTGTATTATCACATATTTGAAGTATAATTATATTTTGGATAAAATATATACACATAAGACAATGAAATAGTATTTTTTTTAACAAATCGTTGAGAAATTGTACACGAAACGAAATTTAACCAAATTATTTGGAATGAAACTCGATCATCTACATAAACAGTCGATGATTAAGTTTAAGCAAAATTATAAAATTATTTCGGTAGCGTTAAAATGCAAAGAAATAATAATATCATCAACAAATTTATGTCATGTCAAACGTAACAAAGTTTGGGAATCTATTTGAAAAATAAATCGTGCCTCGTCCTATAACTAAACTTATACGGTGACATTTTTTCAATCAAATCATATGACACGTAATAAAATTTGGTACCAGGTGACAAAACAAATCGTGCATCACCCTGTATCTCCAATTAATTCGAGCTTGAGCAAATTCTTTTCAATTAATTTTCCATATGTTAAAAAAAATAAATAAAAATGCCCAGAAACCCATAAGTTGAATACAATAATGCAAATAACCCACATTTAAATTTCGAACGGATCAAAATTATTTCGGTTACATTGCACACACATTGCAAAAAAAAAAACCACACACAACGCCTTTTGCGCATTCAAGTTGAAAGTGTTTCGCGTCTGTATTGATCACTTGCAGTGGGCAACCTACTTCCAAAGTTTTGTAGGTCAAATCGTGTTGGTTTACCGGAATTGATAATTATTAAGAGAGTTCGAATGTCTGTCTGGGTGACACAAAGATGCGGTCACGCTAAATATTTTTTTACGGATACGTCGCATGTTTATTTATAATTTGTTGCGATTTAAAATCAACATTTACGTTTGGGCTACATTCAAACGTTTTAAGTATTTAAGTCTTTATTTAAATCCGTGGACATAATGATGCAATTAGGCTCGATATTATGAAAGTAGAAATTTAGACATTCCATTATTACTTTTGCAATATATCACACGTATACATACAATCCATCGATCCTACTTTTACTAATATGTTAATACAATAATCTCGTAAATTCTAAGATTTTAAGTTTTAAATTATTTATTTAGTCATGATCTGATTTGAGAATATTTAGGACGGAAATGTTATAATTTATTACGAATTTGCAAACGTGCAATTAACCCAATTTTATTTAAATTATACTTTCAATAAATCATACGAAATTTGTTTTTTTTTTGTTTAGTGGCATTTATTAACTTTAATTTAATTAGTTCTATAATTATTTTAGTTGTTTTATTCGTGTCGACTAGATTATTTTTATCGATTTATACGCCAAAAAAAAACCCAACCCAATGCAATGGATTATTGGTAATAACGGAAATAAACAAATCAATGTTTAAAACGTTCCAACAACCAATCGAAAAGAATCGAAATTTTCAACTTCAAAAGTAATAACAACAGTCATTACATTGACAACTAATTTCAAATACCATAGAAATCTTGATCCTGACTTTCAATGTTAACCTTCGCTGATGGTTTCTGCAATTATAACAATCGACTTTAATAATAATATGTTTGATTATTTACTTCGTGCTCTCTAAACTGCAATGAATTAACTATTCACGGGAATTTATTTTAAATTGTTAGTTAACGAGGTAAACAAGTATTTTTAATTGAATTTGTGAACTTCACGACGACCCATTTAAGCAATTTATTTAATAAAAATACCAGATAATTAGACGCTGCTTAATATTTAAATTTTAACTAATTATATAAAATATAATTATAATATTTCAATTCTATAACTATAACAAAACACTGAAAACTATTACTTTCTCTGTAAATATTAACAGTGAAAGGCGTTATTAAAACTCTTTGTGTTCAAATAAAAAAAAATAAATCAATATTTTATTTAAATTACATTCACTACCTGCAAACTTTTCGTAATAAGCTAATCTTCTTTGTTCGAACTTATGTTAATTAACAAGAATTAATACAAGGTCGAAAATAAAATATTGCAATTAGAAAATTACATTAAAATTTAAAACACGGCATCAGGATAAGCAAATAACAGGAAAATCTTATAAAACCCGTTATGAAATAAAAAAATAGTAAATGATTTTGTTGCAGGTGTTTCACGTATGTGCTTTAACGGACGATGGCCTTATTATGAAGAGCTTCCTGTGCCCGGAGTCGACGTTATTCGATCAAACCATCTTGAAATGCAACTGGTGGTTTTACGTCGATTGCAAAAATTCAAGAAAACTGTACGACTCGAATATTCCGATATCGGAAAGTTACAAACTGGTGAAGGCGTTGACGTTCTTCAAGACGTACAAAAAAGACACCCAAAGCACTAGGTCAGCGAAAACAACAAATTCCAAAGACTGATGATAATTTTAATTGATATTATTAATAAGCAATTGTTCGTTACTTGCATATTATTCAAGGGCACCGATGCAATTATATCTATTATATACTTTCTAAGATAAAGGCGTGGGAGTGCAAAATAAACGTTCGTTTTGCACAATAAATAACCATGGCAAATAATCCATTCGAATTTAAATTAAATTAAATTCATTAATTGAAAACTTTAATTTAATTAATATGGAAAGTATTCTAAGTCAAACGATGTAAAATGCACGATGTCCTTGATTTTTAAATCTATCCACAGCTCAACGAGTAGTACTAGGGAATTGGATACATTCAATTAATGTTATTTAGTTGTAGAACGTTTTTCTAAACCACGTGGATTTAACTATGGTTAAGGAAAATACATGCTCAAGTTGATTATCCCATCAACCTAACGTTTATGGTGGTTACAGTTCTAATATTCTTCGGCGACGCATTCGTCAATTTCAAAAACACGTTTACGACAATAAAATAATTTATTATCTTATTTATGTAAGTACCAAAAACGCCAATTTGTATTTTTTATAATAAATTAATTTATTTATTACGCCGTTTGTTTTGTGCATCGAGTTCAACTCTCTCTTGCGTTACACAATGTGGAAGGGTTTAATTTAATTAGCGTCAATTTAACGCAAATGCATGCCCATCTTTCAATTACGTAATTTTACATTTAAATTTATGAAAGTTGTCCGCCTATTCTATTTTTTTTTTAACTTGGAGTGGGTAAGAAATATCTGGTTTAGAGAATTGGGTATTTGAAGAATTTATTAGATTATTTCATTTGATTGCGCCATAAAACCATAAAATGTTTCACTAGAAACGAAACAAAATATTTTAATATTAAAAAAAAACAAAGTAATTCGGATTTGCACATTAAACTAATTAAATTTAGAATGTTAACTAAAAATCGCCTAACGCTTTATTTTTATACAATTATTACATACATGTCTTACGTACAAATTAAAATTTTAAAATAATTGCAAGCATTTAGCACCTTCAGATATTTTTATATAACGAATAAAAATAAATGAATGAAATGTAAGTTTCGTAATATTTTTTTTCCAATAGGAGAGAGTTAACCTTTGATACGATATAGGATGAACAATGCAACGGGCAATGTACATATTACAACACGACACGAAATATTTGAGTTATGTTGCAACAATGACTACCCGGAGGTTCGATCGATTTATTTAATATAACATAACAATAATTTATGCTAATGTCGTATTTAATGTATTCGTAGATTGTTTATTTTTAAAAAAATCTAGTAAAATATGTTTCTTGTATTCCGTGTATGTCACGTACAGCGAAGTTCTTTGTTCATCGAAAAATTATAAATTGTTTACGTCATTATTTTATTATTTTCTATTTATTCAAATATCTTACTCCTATGGAACGATAAAAAAATTACATCACCCATAAGAAAATAATGAAATTTATTGTATGTATCATTTAATCAATAGTAGCCTATACTAATATATTATTGCGTCTGTTTATTTTTAATAATTTTACGTAGATATTTATTAATTAAACATATAATTAAATGTGTTTGTATAATTTATAATGAGCTTAAACAAAATGAGAATTTACGAGTTGCTCATTTTAGGGTTTTTGTGTCAAGTTTTGTTAGCTATTAATATCATTTAGACAGCCAAATAAAAAATAAAAAAATAAAATACTCCGATTAGGATATTAAATGTGGATCGACTCCTTGGGCAGGAGACAAGGAGCGAAAGGTTGGGTGTACAGGCGGGGAAAAGGGCAGTGCAGTATGAGATGATGGCGAGGGGCGGGCCAGAACAGAGACTAGTTAGGTTGGTAATATAGGACATAAGGAAAAGGGGAAGTAAGGGAACAGGACTATCAAACAGTCAACAGTGAAGTAATAAACAAACACCACACCACACTCTAATCCACTGATACAATTCCTTCATCATCAAGACTTTAGAGGATTAAAAAATCCATACTCAAATAAACCAAAAAGATAGTTCTTCATTGGAAGTATCCTCATCTTATCACCTAAAGTGCCCCCCTTCATGAAATTTTGAGTAGGTTACCCATTGAATCCTAATTGAAATTTGGCCTCCATTGTCTTCTGTGTGGATTTTTTGTATAACAACGTAGTTTTACTTACTCGAACTATAAACCTAATTCAATTTAGCTGTGAAATTTAACTTGGGTTAGAGTTTAAACGTCATTAATAAGTAGATAGTTTGGTATGGTTTGGTTTGCGAAAACTGTTGAGACGAATGAAAACTTTTAAAGGCAGCATAGAGCCAACATTTAAATTTCAAATTTAAATTTTTATAATTTATGTATAAAATTTTCTTCAAAACCCAGAACTAACATATTGTTTTAGTTCTCTTTTTTTTTCAGGGAATTGGTGAACGCAAATTAAATTTATTAAAAATTCTTTAGAGAAAAGGTGAATAAATGCATAATAAAAAATGAATAAATAATTAGAGGAATTCGTCAAACGTTTAATTTTTATGCAAGTCTATGAATTGTGAATTGGTGATTGCAACATTTTAATTCGTTGCGAACACAACGTAACCCAACTCAACCCAACCTGATCTAACCCAACCCAACCCAATCCAATCCAACTGAAACCAAACCAAGTCAACCCAACTAAACCCAACCCAACCCAACCCAAAAATCCCAAATTTGCCAAATATATCAAAATTATACCCACGCGAACAACAAAACAATTTTAAACATAAACATTGATACTTCTCGCAAGCGACTACTATTTTCATTTATGTTGGGCTTTTTCAAAATTTTTCTTTTCTCACAGTTTTCCCGGTTATTTTTATTGCGTTTTCGTTATTATTTGTATGTAGTATGTCGTCCAACGACTTAGGATAATGCCGCCAACGGACAAGAAAACCAAGAAATGCGTATAACATAAATAACGTATTTTATATATTTGCAGATTAAAAGAAATCTATTTATTGAGACAGTTTTCATGAAAATTCGAGTTCGAACGTAGCAACCAACGCATCAACTTGATCATGAAATTGGAAATGTTTTATATTGACTAATTAGTTAACTGATTAGTTCTTGAGAAATCAAAAAAAACACTACATAGATATATGTAAATATTTTGGGTAGCAATTGAAAAGTTGGGTTGGGTTGGGCTTAACTGGGTTGGGTTGTGTTGGACTTAGCTGGGTTGGGTTGGACTTAGCTGGGTTTGGTTGGACTTAGTCGGGTTGGGTTGGACTTAGTCGGGTTTGGTTGGACTTAGTCGGGTTGGGTTGGACTTAGCCGGGTTGGGTTGGACTTAGCCGGGTTGGGTTGGACTTAGCTGGGTTGGGTTGGCTTAGTACAGCAGTACTTTCGAAAAATATAATAAAGATTTATCAAGATATCAAGTAGTTTCGTTCGCTGTAAAATTTACAAGCGAAACTTGTCTACTAATGGGAACTAAAATCAAAATTATATATAACATAATATTTATTAGCGAATCATAAAATATCTAATGGTTAGACTCACGACATAAAGGAAACCATATGCGGTCCAACGATTTAGCATAAGCATGATCTAACGGATAAGAAAATCAAGAAAAAACGGCTCTGGCAACATTGCGTCATTTTACGTCCCTTGAGTTTGGGGATAAAACCAAACCCAGATAGTATTATTTTGTTTACTTATTAGTATTTATTTTTTTATTTTCTTGAATTACTAGCAAAACCGTCGTTATGCCTTGTGATTTTAGTCTGGTCTTCAAATAAATTACAAATAAAATTTTAGGGGTAGTTTTAAGCTCCTGATTGACATTTAATTTGCGATCTGATGCGAATTGATATAATTCAAATAAATCTAAGGTAAACCCAATGGAATTGAACCCTAGCCAACCCGGTGAAGAACATAATTAATCTTTGCAAAGAAAGTCTGACATATCCTGTTAATTTTTTTAGATCCTTTTCATCATAGTTTGGGTAAAGAATTCTGTTGTATTTCTTGTTGGTACGGTTCTGATTTTATGTATTATTGGATGGATTTGATTGGAATTCTGTTGCACACACACACAACTTATTAATTACGTTGGAGTTAGTTTTCATAGAAATTTGTATGTCAAAGTATGTCAAACCTTAGATTACGAATAGGTTTGATACACTTTTGTACTTTTTTGGTTTTCTTTTTACTTTTTGTAAAGCAGTTATTGCACCTATTCTGCAAAATAATTGAAAATGACCAAAATGGAGGCCGGAAAATTCATTGTGGAAAGTTTATCGTAGAAAGTTAAAATTGTGTCAATCGTCTAGACAGTTTGATAATTGATATGATTTGTTAAAAAAGGTTAATTTTGATTGGCACTGCACGAGTAGTTTTGGACAAATAATTACGTTCGCTTTATTGTTTCTCTGTTGTGAACTAGCCTTTGTTACTTCTGTCGAATTTTTGCCTAGTGAAAAAAATAAAGCAAACATTAGCTGATGAAGGGCATTTATTTATCAGGGATGCAGCAGAGTTGTTTCAGGTTGGGTTGGGTTGGGTTTGGTTTGAATGGGTTGGGTTGGGTTGTCGTCCTATTTGTAAATATCTAATCATAACACAAGACCCCATATCTGATGGAGTCGCAATGCAATCTCGAGAGAGGAAATCCCCAAAATTGTATATAATTATTTTATTTATAGAAAATAAATATTCATATTTTGAAGATCTTATTCTGGTAAAAAAGTTAACGTAAAGGTCAGTTAAAAATTGGATCCGAGAGTTAGTCCGTACCCTTTGGAAAAACCGCAGTTTTCGGCCGTCAAAAAACATTGATATTTATTTTTTTTTACATCTAATAGTCAAAATATTCTATTTTGGTCCCTGTAACGCTAATTGTACAATATTTCGCGGTTTCTAGAAAAAATTTTTTGAATTTTTTTTTTTTGGAAAAAACGCAGTTTTCGACCGTCAAAAAAACAATGATATTTATTTTTTTTCTTACTTCTAATAGTCAAAATACTCTATTTTGGTCCCTGTAACGCTAATTGTACAATATTTCGCGGTTTCTAGAAATTTTTTTTGAAATTTTTTTTTTTTTTGAACAAAAGGGGTACCCCTTGGAAAAAACGCAGTTTTCGACCGTCAAAAAAAAAATGATATTTATTTTTTTTCTTACTTCTAATAGTCAGAATACACTATTTTGGTCCCTGTAACGCTAATATTTCGCGGTTTCTAGGAAAAAAAATTGAAAAATTCACTTTTTTTGGGAAAAAACGCAGTTTTCGACCGTCACAAAAAAATTATATTTATTTTTTTTCTTACTTCTAATAGTCAGAATACACTATTTTGGTCCTTGTAACGCTAATTGTACAATATTTCACGGTTTCTAGAAAATTTTTTTGAAAAAATTATTTTTTTTGCACAAAAGGAAAAAACAAAGTTTTCGACCGTCAAAAAAACAATTATATTTATTCGATCGGCGATGCGGCTTCATCCAAAAATCGCGACAAGAACCATGCAAAAATTATAAAATCTACTTACAATTCCTCGTTGAGATGGGAAGTACCATCCCCGCGCAACCATCACTATTTGACAGTCAAACACCGAAACACTATCCGCGCGTTTAAATTTAATTGCGAATTTTATATATACACACAACGAACGCACTTTTATGACTAACTGGACTATGCGACACCCGACTACGAATTTACGTAACCGGGCAAAAAATATTGGTGATAAGTATCGATGCTCCAATCGAACATAACGATCGACTGTACACTTGACTCGAACGCCGGACGTTGGAAAGATTTGAATTAAAGTCGTGCAAAATTTTGCAACAATTAAAAAAAAATGGTTTCTATTGACTTCTGGATGGCGAATTATTTGTTACAAGATCTATTATCCATATTCAAAGATACCAATGGTCACATAAACACAAATATATTTACACCTTCAGAAAACCGCATAAAACTAATTATTAGACCCATGACGACGACATAAAAAAGAACCGTGATTTTTCCAGGCTATTTTTGATGAACTACCCCTGTAATAAGAGCTCCACGACAAAATTCGTCGTTGTACGTCAAAATTATTTATTACAAAATTATAGTTATGATGAAAGGAAACAACTTGTTTTTTCTTCACAACTTTTGCTGAAAAATCCTATTCCAGACCAGACCCAGAAAGAGATGGTTAGATGAAACGTCGAAAGCGAACATTGCTTTCCACGTTGAATAGGGCAAGATAGACTTTCTGCACTGGCAATGTGTTCAATACAAAATAGTTGACAACAGATTTAATAAAAAATCCATAGAAAAAATTTAATTATTATAAGGTGGCAAGATAAAAAAATCAGAGATTTAATGCTTACTTTGAAGAACTGTCCAAGTCAATGAGACCAAGAGCAGGGACTTGAGCTAGAACAATTTTAATGGAAACCGGTAGCGTTGATGTCTTTAATTTCTAAACATTTTTGCAAACAAATTTTTTTTTCTGTAACTGTTACCTTGAGATTATCCTACGTTTCTGCACCATATTAAAGCGAACGTGTAAATGTGGTTGCATATTGACAGGAAGTACTCAATATTAAAAATATTAAATGTTACTTATCCAATGTAAAGCCAAATATATTAACGTAGTAAATTCCCAATGTGTATATTTTCCTTTAATGCATTTAATCAACAACGTTTATGATAAATTCCGGGAGCAATCATTTGTGGTAAAATATTTCAGATATATCTTAAGAACAAACAGATTGTTCGATATTTATTCCAATTACAGTTGACCTTCGTTTCGACCTACTTTGAAAGCTATAATTTAGTTGTAATTAGAGACATAGATAATTGGAAGCGTTCATAGAGAAAACAAATCAAAAAGTTATTTCGTTTTGATTTTTTTAATTTTTAATAACGTAAGAAATGCTGCTAAAATTGTTTTATTTGTAAATATTTAAAAAGAAAACGGTTGTTAACAACTAACGTTCTAATGGGTTGGTATCTTTAGTTATTTAAAGCACTTTCGTCTACAACAACCTCTTTTCAACAATTCTTCGTAACGTGAACTCATGCGTAACAATTAATATTACAGAAGATAATTAGTCTCATAATTTCTGGATTTTGTATACATTATTTATACATGAATCATTTTTTTCTTCGCAAAAATAATTTAAATTAAACACGTACATCAAAATCAAATTCAAATCAAATAAATTAATATTTTAATTCACGCTTGAATTAATCGCGGAACGATTTATAAAGTATATGACTAATGCAATGCTCCATATTGTCCCCAATGAGAATTTGCGCTTAAGTGGACAATTGCAACCGGCAATATGCTAAACGTGAAATGGATCGATTACTTTCAAAAAAGTATTCGATTAATACCAACAGTCCCCGCCAAGGAAATTCAAGCAAATAAAAATAGTATATATAGAGATATTTTCTAATTTTCTCAGTAATATTCGTGTACAAATTTCTGTTAGTTGGATTGGTTATGTTTCGCTTGATTTTCATTGCCGCCTGTAAATAATTGTGTTTGGATTAATCTTAATCTGAATAAATTTTCTTGTAGTTGTGTTCGCGTCAAAGGACGAGTATGAGGTGTCAGGAACGAACAGGAAAATTGGATTTGGGGCAGGAAGTGGTTTGACGTTGATCGCTCAAGGATCTGCTGAACAAGCAAACAATGCTGTAGCAAATCAACATATCGCTGCAAGGCAAGCTGCTTTTGTCGCAAAAAATACGTTAGCCCAAACTGCAACTGGTGTAAGCAAACACATTCACGATAACAACAAATTTTTTAGTTTTTTTTTTTCGTAACAGGCTGCCGCAATTGCCCAAGCTGCTTTAGTTGGAAAGAAAGTTATTCTACAAAGATTAGAACGAGAAGTGGACGAAGCTCATAGGGAGCTAAAAGAGGAAATTCAGCAACTCACACACTCCCAACGTGCAGCCAGCGCTACGCGAGAAGCTTCTCAACAAGCGCAACTGCAAGTCAAAGCATTAACTGCAGCTTTGAATTCAGCCAAAGGTACTGCTGTACATGCAGCGCAAGCAGCTGATGAGGCCACATCGGAACTATCTTCGCAGTCATCTATGGTTAACCGTACAAAGCAAAGACTTTCAATGTTATCTGAAGAACTATATTCCATTCAAAATGACGTTGAAGCTACTGCCCAAAAAGATGAAGCTGCTGGACACATCGCACAATCTAACACTGCGCAAAAATTAGAAGGTCATTCAACAGAAATTAAAATTAGTTTAAATAAATAAATAACATTCGTAAAATCGTCTTAGTCATGCAGTTATATATTTAATTAATTAAACATTACGTTAATTGCATGAAATTAAATGATGTTAAAAAATATGTTGTTTATATTATTATTATTATTATTATTATTATTATTATTATTATTATTATTATTATTATTATTATTACATACGAGGGGGGCCCAAAAAAAAACGGGAAAATCGTCATAACGTCTTTATTTCTTAACATTTTTACACCAAATTTTGATCACTATTCTCCGTCACAACGCACTTCGATTCTTCAATTGTTCAAAACTGTTTTTAAATTCAATTCAATTCTTTATGCCTTCCAGCGATTTTTGTTTTGCCTTTTACGCTTTCGTTTCAAGTCCCTTTTGAATTTAGGAACAAAAAGAAATCAAAGGGGATTAAATTTTGGACTTTGCTCGTCTGTGAGAAGTCGAGTGACAAATTTTACTGCAACCTTTCTCATGTACAAAACTTGGGACAAAATCCTCTGAATTGAACTCCATGATATTCGAAACATCTCTCAATGGTTCGGTGATGACATTTTCATCACTTCTTGACGTTGAGAAGCGTCCTGAACGGGGTTGACTAGCATCCCTATAAGCAGTCTTAAGCATTACAATACAAAAGGAAGCAAAATTTGACAGCCGCGCGTTTCTCTCGACAATCTGCTCATCATGTTATCGCCGAAATGGAAAAAGTTGTTTTACTAAAATAACTCTCACAGCGTCACAATGGCGTAACCGTAACGGGCACCTAGTCGAGCAATTGGTTCCCCCAGTCTCCCTCCCCACTGCAGCATAATTGCCGTTACATTTGGGTCCCCCCTCGTAGATATTGTTACATAATAAGTTATTACTTCCATGGTATGTGATGTAGAATTAAAAAAAATTCTTCAGGCAAGTTTGAAAATGTTTTTGGCGGCTTATGTTGGTTGGGTTGGTTTATGTTGGTTGGGTTGGTTTATGTTGGTTGGGTTGGTTTATGTTGGTTGGGTTGGATTATTCAGAAAACCATTCGATCAAATTTTTAGAAATTTTACTTTATTACTCTTTCTACTTAGATCTCCACGACTCTAAATCTATTAGAATATGAAGTATCCATCAATCCAAATAACTCCGAAACGTTTTTTTTTTATTATTATTTCATATTTAAGTCATTTAGCATATGATTTATTAAATAATCAAAACATATCACAATATAATTTACTTACTAACAAATAATGTAAGTTAATAATTAATGCGAGTAGTATCCATCAGACCCATCAGATGAAAATCCACCACCTCCACCGGTGCCACCGTCACTACCACCACCGCCACCATGTTCCAACCCAGATGATGCATCAGCACCTGCTTGCGCAGCATTTGATTGTGCAATTTGTGCCGCAGATGCAGCTTTTTGTGCAGCTTCTTGAGTTGCTTGGAAGTCAACTTGGGCAGATTGGAGTTGTTCGGATAATGACGATAATCGTTGTTTGGCAGCTCCGACCATAGCTGATTGGGAAGCGTATTCGGCAGCCGCTTCTTCAGCGGCTTGAGTCGCGTGAGCAGCGGTACCTTGCGCTGACGCAACGGCCCCATTTAAAGTGTTTATTTGTTGCTGGGCTAGCTGAGCAGCTTGTTGGGCTGCTTGAGCGGAACGTTGGGCTTGTTCAAGTTGTTGAGATTCAGCTTGGACGGCTTGTTGCGCGTCGTGTACGTCTTGCTCTAATTTTTGCATTAGAATTTGTTTGCCGACTAAAGCAGCTTGCGCAGTTGCTGCCGCCTAAGATAATTCAATGTATTTGATTTAGAAATATTTTGTTGTGACTTACGCCAATAGCCGCTTGTGCCAATGAACTTTTCGCGACATACGCAGCGTTTTGCCCAGCAAGTTGCTGATTAGCGACCGCGTTATGAGCTTGTTCGGCTGACCCTTGAGCAATGCTTCTTAAACCACTACCAGCGCTAAAACCACCGTTTCCACCACTATGGCCAGATTGAACCATACCAACTAAAAATTTGAAAATTATTTATATTTATTTTGCAAGTTATAAATCCTTACAAACTGTTATGACAATGAATCCAAACATTTTTAAACACAATACAACAAAGTAAGTTAAGTTGTTACCGCACTCGATGGCACTTTCCAATTTCACCGTAAATTACAAGTCGCGGCGTTAAATGCAGAAATGACTTCAATCTAATATAAAATTAAACAAATCGGTATTTATACCTCGTTTGATTAATATTGCACTTTGGAGGGGTAAATTTGCAACAAAAGGTATTCCGTAATAGTTAAAATTTAAATAGACAATTTTACATTAGATTAACCATTCTAATTCTTCGATTGTAAAACGCGGCTGTTGAAGAATAATTTATTTTGTATATTTTAAATAGCAAATAAATCGAAAAAGAACTTATTTGAATTAACATAGAACTATGTTCCAGTTACAATTTACACGTTTCTGGTTAATTATTGTGACGTAAACATATTTTTTCACATTAATTGCTTTAAAACAAAATAATCAAGATGATGAAAACTTATCAAACTCAAAAAACTCGGAAATTATAACAAAACGCATAAAAGTTGACCATTGTTAAATTATCAAAAATAATAAAATTATAAAACACAATGCCAAAAAAAAATTAACCAATAAAAATATTTCACCTAAATTTCATTCGTACACATTTTCATTCAAGCTTTCGTACGAAATATTTACTACGTTACGCTAAAGGTCGTTGTAAAAAAGTCACAGCAAAAAAAAATCACAAAAAACAATTATTTCGTTCTATAGCAGTCGAGGTTCGTACCTACGTAACGCAGCGCTTCTCAAAACTTTTTTTCGAATATCCTTTAATGTCGATTAATTCCTTTGTATAACCACGTATAACACTCTGTATTTATGCCCTCCGTTATCGACGTTGAAATTTGATTTTCAATACGCGAGCAATTAAAATAATAAAATTATTAAAATAATCGTCGGGTCGTACCGTTTGAGACATGCCGGCACACATCCGACGATTTCGGAGAAGTGCCCGTACTTGCAGTCGTTCAAGGTCGAATTAAAGCAACGACACGAGAATTTCATTCATAATTACGTTCGATGTGTCGGTGTGGACATCGCAAAAAACTTTTCCAGGAATAGTTGAGATTGATTTCATTCATGGTTTCAAATACGAATCGAATAATGGTTCTATTAATAGATCGGTCGAAGCACATCGTCCGTCCTCATAAAAAAAACCCTTGCAATTTTTTTGCGTGAAGGTCGTTCCCGTTCCAAGAATCGACGAGGTTTATTTCTTTCGTAAATATGCACGCAACGGGTTATGAATGGATAAATTGGTGCTTTTGATTTATAATTTTTGTTTTTTTTTTATAATAGTTAATTTAGTTTTTTTTTTAGATTAGTTTATTTACGCTATTTATAATTATTTAATAAATTTTAATTTTTGATTGAACATACATAAGGTAATTCGTCGAGATCTTTGTTTCAGGTTTTTTCAGATTTTAACGTTATTTAAATCGATTTACTCCTTAATTATTTGTACGTCTGCTTCGTGTTATTTAGATTGACATCTCGTGTAAATTTATCTTTGTCATTAATCTTAATTAACACAATTTTATTCCATATATTGATTTTATTTTTAAAATTAAATTTTATTCGTCACTAATACAAAATTAGATATCTAAAATTAATTTCAGTAAAAATCGATCAACCGGAAGTTAAAATCAGTTTCAGGCAAATGTCTCGTTGAATTGTAATTATCACAATTATTCCGTTAAGCACAATATTATAATAACAATTTTAAAAATCTTCAAAATCCGATCAATTCGTTTGTTTAATAACGAAATCCAATTAATGATGGTGTAATCTTTTTGCGGAAGCGATGTTTTATAACTTGAGATCGTGATCGATGAAAACGTGACCTTCACAACTTTTCCGGAATTACTATAAATGTATAAAAGTGACAGGTTGACATCCACTTTCAGTTAACGTTGCATTTGCAGCATTAGAAACTTTCAATATATTAAACTTTAGAACAATTTACAAATATTTTTGCCGATTTTAATTAAAACCGGTAGTGTCGAAGTCGCCGTCGAAAAAAGAAATTAAAATCGAAAATATTCTTATTATTAAATAATTAAATTTTAATGTAAGTACTTATTTGGACCAGTACGTCTCAAACGACCATATGAGTGAAAATGCATGAAGATATTTTTGAATGATTAGTCACGTTAACTGAATCGTCGTCCCCTCCTGGCTTGATATGAATTACTCTTTGAAAATAGTATAAATACTGATACAGTTTTGTATTAAATCAGTATCACATCTACCTTTCAATTAAGAACGATCAATCCTTGGTATGTATTTTTAACGAAAATCTAAGTTAACACAAATTGGGGTATTATGAATAGACCAAATAAAGAAGCAAACAACAAACAAGTGTGACGTAATGCGTTTTTTTTTTTTTTTTAGTAACCATGTTTCGATTCCTCGTCATTTCAGCTTGCGTTTGTAAGTCGATTAAAAATTAGGTATGCAATTTTTTGATTTTGTTATTCGTAGTTGCCGTTGCTTCGTGTACTCCAGGGCAGAGTCGAGAGGCTGCTATTGACCACGAGGGATCAGCGACAGGACATTTTGAATCTATTTCTCATATTGAGGATGATGGCCATGGAGGTTATGGTGGTAAACAAGGATTCAGTGCTGGTAGTGGTTTAAGAAATATAGCTCAAGGATCTGCTGAACAAGCCAACAACGCGGTTGTGAATCAACACGCTGCTGCCAGACAAGCTGCTTTTGTTGCACAAAGTTCTATTGCACAAGTTGCCGTTGGTGTAAGTATTTTTTTTATAAAAATTTGAAAATACTGGAAATAAAAAAGACTTATTTTGGGCCATAAACATCCCTCAAAATTTGTGACACTTTTTTTTAAACAACCTGTGTATATTTCAAACAGGCCGCAGCTACAGCACAAGCCGCTTTAGTGGGGAAACAAATACTTATTCAAAGATTAGATCAACAAGTACAAGAAGCGCACCAACAACTCGAAGCTGAAAGCCAACAGCTCCAGCAAGCGCAACGTTCGGCGGCCGCTTCCCAAGCGGCTGCTCAACAAGCCCAACAACAAGTAAATGCTTTAAACGCCGCCGTAAATTCCGCCCAAGGTACTGTTGTGCACGCAACTCAGGCGGCCGAAGCTGCCGCACTTGAACTCGGATCTCAGTCGTCTATGGTTGGAGTTGCTAAGCAAAGGCTTTCAACGCTATCTCAAGAACTTGCCAATGCCCGTGGGGATTTCGAAGCAACCCAAGCTGCCGCCCAACAAGCAGAGTCGTCCGCCCAAATTGCGCAATCAAACGCTGCCCAGGCCGCTGCGTCAGCATCGGAAAGTGCCGAACATGGAAATACTGCTCACGGATTATCTGACCACGGATTAGATGGCGGCCATTATTGAAATCATAAATATATTTTGCACGTTTTTTTTATGTTTAAAGGTTTTTAATATATAAACTCAAACAAAATACACTGGCTTTCAAATAAAATAGTCCACCCCGAACCACTGAACGTAGAATGGTGAAACTTGGTGAAAATATCTAGTGCACGTAGAAAAACAAATTAGATTTTTAAGAGAAAAACTCCTAAGATTTAATGATTAATAATGAGTTACATCCCCACGTACTCTTATGCACTTAGGGTTTATTGGAAATTAGATTGTTGATATCCTCTTGAGGTACCTCATCCAAGGCTATCTGTAACTGTTGACGTAACTCCTCTAAGGTATTGGAAGGATGGGGTAAACGCCGAAATCTTTCCATCATATCCCAGACATGTTCATTGGGGGATAAGTCTGATGATCTTGGAGGCCAGGGCAACATATTGATGTTGTTTTCTTCTAGGGAGGCTGACGTGACATGAGGCCGCGCATGGGAGACTGCTCCTCGAAGGTTTTGTCGTAATGGCACAACTGGTTCCAAAATTTAATCAATGTAACGTCTGGCGTTTAGTGTACCCGGAATGAATACCAGACGAGATCTTCTTCCTTAGCGTATTGTCCCCTATAACATAACCCCAGGAGTTAACGCCCTATGGCGACGTTGAAAAAATTGAAAATTTTGCCTCTGACCCCTAGGTCGCCTAATCCTCGAACGTCCGTCAGAGTGCCATTAGCAAAATCTTGATTCGTCGTTGAAGAAGATTTATTCCATTCAGGAACCACTAAAGTCTGATGGATTTAGGTTCCACTGTTAGAGGAAGACGAAAATAAGGACGATAAGAACGCAGTCCAAACGTGCGTCTTTGGCGATGAATCGTGGATACCATATCCAATTTATTCCAACGGCTCGTGATCGTTCTTCTGGGTCTCTAAACTGCATTTCGCCTTAAGAGCCGATCTTCTCACTCTTGTGTAACTCTTCGTCGTCCAGTACCTGTACGACTAACGAGGTGTGACTGATTGACACGTCTGGCTATCTCACGGAAGGTTAAACCATCCTCATGTATCCGTGTTTAGAAAATAGGCAATATAAGGTAGAAATTTGTTAAGAAAATTTTTCATGTAAAATTGTTTTTTCTTTTGGTGGGAGGTATATGGCGTGGCCGAAATGTGTTATTTCCGTTCGCATTAAGCAATGTGATATAAGCACATTACGTCATATGTTCGACACAACCATATTATTATTATTATTATTGAAGTAATTAATAATAATAACATTTATATTATTAATCGTTGGTTATATCATTAACGTTAGTAATTAGTGCCCCTGTATACTACCTCTTATGTTAGTATTACTCGGGTTTATTAAACTTCCGGAAATATTTAACTTGTATATCCTGTCCGTTTGTTACAACGAAGTAATAACAGTTAACACAAATCGCTGGTTAGAAATTGAAATTATATAAACTTTCTTCTTATGGTCGATTACAGTACTATCCGAATATAATGAATTGGCGTATGGGTGCCGAGATTTGATTATATTTACATACTTAATATAAATATTTTAGTACCAACATCTAAATAAAATGCAAAGTATGTCAAGATTTAGTACTCACAATTGAATAAATGTAAAATATATTAATAAAATAATTTATTTCATTTACTCGTTAAATATAATTATCCGTTGGTATATTAGTTGGTACCCCACCACTGAAATAAAATAATGATCACGAAAAATATTGTAAACGTTTGCATCAAATCTAACTCAGTCTTAACCCAACTTTCAATTTGGATGCATTACGTTCTCCGCAGTGTTTCGCAATCATAAAATCATAAAATTCTATGCATGTTGCATAACACTCTTAATGATATAGTTTCGAAGTCTAGTTCGCGATGTTACGATACTTATACTTTTATATTGGAATTTGCACCTGTGAGTATATTTTAATAACGCACTTGGAAAAATGGCTTTAACATTCACGTATGTATTTGTAGGCGCGTTAGCGTTATCCAAACCAATAAACGAGACGACATATGCTAAAGGCTTGGAACAAGGCAACAAGGAACATTTCGCGAACGATTTTCAATTGGGTAGTTTCGGCAAGAATTTACCGCAAAAAACAATTACGAACGATGATGTGAACGCAACTACTTTATCACCAAAAATAGTAAATGCACATATTTTTTTTTTCAAAATAACCACGGCCTTGTTTTAGGAATTAAGTACCGAAGTTAACAAAAACGCGCCAATAACCATCGATGATCAAAATAAACAATTGCAACGTGTGCAACGCGATGAAATCAAAACGAAAATTACTTTGGATTCCGATTCTGAAACAAACAAAAACATCGCAACTGATTTCCATTTCGGAAATTTGGGTATGAATCTAACCAATGCGACGAAAAACGACGTGGAAGACACGATCGAGCAAGCCAATAATATAGTTGCCATAAAACAACCCCTTTCGCAAGATAACGTAAGTTCAAAGTACATCGCCATTTGCGCTAATTTTATTTCATTATTATTTTTCAGCAATTAGCGTCTGCCGCTGTTTTGCACAACAAACAAATCTTGCTCAAAAGATTGGAAAAAGAAATCGAAGAAGCTCGAAATAACGTGGACATTAAGACCAAACAACTTGAACATGTCCAATTAGTGGCCAACGCCGCCCAAGTGACATCGCAACAAGCTCAAGATCAATTGAAAACTTTAACAGACGCTGTTAACAACGTCCAAGACTCCATAATACATTCGAGCCAAGCAGCTCTTGCTACCGCACAGGAGTTGGCGTTGCAATCTTCAATGGTCACTTCCGCAAAGCAAAAACTTTTTAATTTATCGCGAGAACTCGAGGGGATTCGAATTGATTACCAAGCGACCCAATCAGCCGCCCGAAAAGCTGAAACTGCTGCTAAAATAGCCCAAGCCAACGTGGGAAACGACTCTGTTCAATTAAACCCATACAGATATCGAAGCAATATTTTCTCGAAAATATTGAATAGTTCTTATTAAATGTACTTATGTGGCAAATAAATAATAATGTTGTAGGTGTTTATTTAACGAGAATTTATTTATTTCATTTATTTCATTTATTTCAACCAAACATACCAATGTTTTGGTCTAGTGTCCTTAGTTTCAAAGTTATTTGAGTTGGGTTGGGTTTGGTTTGGTTTGGTTTGGTTTGGTTTGGTTTGGTTTGGTTTGGTTTGGTTTGGGTTAGATTAGTTTGGATTGGGTTGAAAGAGAATTCATTTTCTATTACCTTTACGATGTCTAATAAGTTGACATATTGATTATTTCAACTGTCGCACCCTTAGTTTTAAAGCTGTTTGGGTTCAAGGTCCAAACATCACATGCGTCATTGGAATTTCATTTCATAAAAATACTTTTCAAACGATGTGAACTTGATCTGATAATAATTTACGACGAATGTAATCAATCGTACCCGTCACGTGTACCAATAAATAAACGATCTAATGACTCATTACGTCTGCATCCGATAAATTTGTCAAGGCGCGAAATTTAAAAATTCGACCCTGCAATCGTGGAATAACGTTAAGGTGTCGAGCCTGCATTTCTTTACATTAAATTGCTTTTTTAACCATTTTGCAGTATTAGCAACACTATTAACAACGTATTTAAAGGCTAAGCTAGAGAAAGCTGACGAAACAAACATTGCACGATTTGTTGCAATTAAACCTTTTGTATGTTCAATATCGAATACAGCAATGTTAAATAGGTGACGTGACAACACAAAACCATTTAAATATATACATATTCAATTCATGGGAAATAGGTCAAGTATTTTGAAATAAAATCGCAAAACGTCCACCATTTCAATTAAACAATTAAATAAAAATCTCACAACTCGAAAGTAGAAATAATGTGTGCATTGTACATAAAAACGTGTGTTTTCAATGCGATTAAAAAAAAACATCATGATTAAACCTAACCCAATTTTCATCATTGGTTGGACAATGGAAATAGAAATTTCTAACGACAGCTGTACTCACCGGAAACATTTCATTAAATAGGCATAACATAAAAATAACTAATGAATTAATTGTATGCAAGAATTACAAAGGTTATTTAATTCGTTTCTAGAAGTCTCGGCAATTCAATTAATATTTCATTTCCATCATTTACTTTCTCCACAAAAGACTAATTTTTTTCCAGGGACAAAATAACGAACTAACGAATTTTTTTTATATTTTATACGAATTAAATTGGGATTTCCAGTCGTCGGTAACTCATTTAGTGCACCGATTGCCAGGAAAGTAACAGGGCCTTGAATTCAATTCGGTCAGGGTGAATTTTTTTCATAAAAACTCAGCACAGTGGAAATCGCACACACAGTTCTCTGGCACTTTATTAACGTTCGTTATTTGTTCAATCCGGTTCTGATTATTGGACTGCAAGTTGCAAGAAAGTGATTGTACGTGCATGCACTATTATTACAAAATTCGAGCGAATGTTACGCCACATGCTTTAGCAATTTATTTCTTTAGATGTATTGCAATTTTTTCGTATAAATATAAAGGAAATAAAATTAAAGAATTTGTACAGTTTTTGGGTGCGATTTTATTCGATAATTTTTATGATTATTTAGTGACCTTTACAAATTGTTGCAACATAAATAATAATTAGATCTTTTTAAAATACAGCGACAAGTGCCTTACAGCCAGCAGGAAGCAATTTCAAAAATATAATTTAAAATTAATATTTTGTTGGGCATCAATTATATTGGACCTTCATATCGATCAATATAATTAACGACACAGTTAGACCTGGCTTACATTATGGGTTTTATTTTGGTAGCGTTACATAACAATATAATTCTAAAAAAATTCAAATTATTTGATTGAGCAGTGAATGGTTTGCGAGCATCAACAACTGTTGAAACTTTTGCAAACCAATCTGCATTCCGAATATATTCAAATAGAGGTCAATGATCCTAAAATTAATCATCAATTCTTTGTCCTGGCGAGAAGCAATGCATCGAAACAATCGTCATTGGGGCTGTCAATTACTCGAGTAATTATAACACAATAAATTTTATGTTTTTGTACTGTTAATATATTTATTTAATAAAAATGTATATAATAAAAACAATTATTTAATGAGCGTTTTATATTAGTAGTGATGGTTGTTGTAATTTCCGCCGTGGGAGCCACCAGCGGCAGCGGCAGAAGCGGCATGGGCAGCATTCGACTGAGCAGTTTGCGCAGCAGAAGCAGCGTTTTGCGCAGCAGCCTGGGTTGCCTCAAAATCCACCTGGATACTATGAAGTTGTTCCAACAATGAGTCCAATCGTTGCCTAGCACTTCCTACCATTGCAGATTGCGACCCCAATTCACCAGAAGCTTCAGACGCGGCTTGGTTGGCGTGTTCAAGGGTGCCTTGTGCGGAGTTTAAAGCCGAATTCAACGCATTGACTTGCTGTTGTGCTTGCTGAGCAGCTTCTTGCGCAGCTGCAGCTGAACGTCTGGCTTGTTCATGTTGTTGAATTTCACCATCAAGGGCTGTCTTGGCATCATTAACTTGTTGTTCTACTCGTTGAAGAAGAAGTTGTTTGCCAGCTAAAGCAGCTTGAGCCGTCGCAGCTGCCTAAATATAAACATATCATAACTGGTTCAATTTAAATCAATTAAAACGTACCCCAGCGGCTGTTTGTGCCAAAGTGTTTTTAGCCACGTAAGCCGCTTGATGGGCGGCTTGATATTGATTTTGCACCGCGTTATTGGCTTGGTCGGCTGATCCCTGCGCAATGCTTCTTAAACCGCTTCCAACGCTGAATCCATTCTTTCCTCCGTTAGAATTTCCGTGATAACCGTTGTCGCCGTTGTTATCGTAAATTTCGTAATTTGAGTTAGATTCGCTATCGCCACTGTCAAAATCAAGCCACTTTGATGGGGTACCAGATACCACAACAACTAAAAAAATTTGATATAAACATCAACAATATTAAGATTTTGAAGACTTACAGGCGCAAGCTGCAATGGTCAAAAATCGAAACATCTTCAAATGCTAAAAATAAATTCGTTTGAATTAAACGCGAAACGTTTCACACAACGTACCTTTGTTTTGGAAACCTTTAGTAGAATTGAAAGCGGATTTAACACTACCCCAATGTCGACCGATTACAGTATTTATAGGACTTATTTGCTCAATTGTCAAATAAGTGGGATAAGATAAAAACGATCTAGAACGCCGAATAACAAAAATAAGAATTTTGTTGAACGACGAATTTTTTTATTATATTATACGGATGACTGGTCACCGTAACTCAAAACCATCTTCCGTGTTAATACTAATTGCATTTTTTGTTACTGAAACATTTAAAATCGTTCATGCACAGTTTTATTGTTTTTATGCGCAAATATTTATTTTTATATTTTATACGTGAAACAGCGCACAAAAAGTTTGGTCCATAGCCGGGCAATATCACGGTTAATTAATTCCTCAAATATTTTAGAACGGAATTTATACTTTGGGACTAAAATATTTGAAATGAAAGTTAGTAAAGAATTTCGAATAGATTTGAAAAAAGCAACGTTCGTAATAGAAAAACCGAAGCGTACATACATAACTGCTAACTGGACTCGTTCGATACAATCATTTTTAATTAGTTAGTAGTAAAATCAATACTTTGTGTGATTATTAAAATTAATCATAATTAGTAAAATCAATAAATTTTATGATTATTAAAATGAGTCGTAATTAAAATAATACTTTTTATATTATTAATCATAATCCTAATCATAATCATAATCATGATCATGATCATGATCATGATCATGATCATGATCATGATCATGATCATGATCATGATTATGATCATAATCATAATCATAATCATAATCATAATTACAATTTAAGTTGCGTATCCATAAGTCCATGCGTCACAGGATTATCAACAATTGGTATATAAGACCATTGTAATGTATTTATCATAACTGCTGCGTCTTCACAGTACCCAAAAATGGATGCAAATGAAAAATGAAATGGCGAAGGGTCATTGACTATCGAAGTGTAAATGAAAAAACAATAGATGACAAATATCCATTGCCAAACATCTCCGACATTTTAGACAAATGGGGTACAGTTCAATATTTCACAACATCAGGCCTCATCAACATCACCAAATAGAGACGAACCCAAGAGTATAGATACATGACATTACGAATTCAAAAAAATGCCACAACAAGAATAGTGTGGGAGGGGGGAGTGGAGGAAGAGGAAGAGAGACGAACTCAAAAGTATAGATACAGGACACTACGAATTCAAAAAAATGCCACAAGAATAGTGTGAGATGGGGGAGTAGAGGAAGTTTGGCAAAGTATATTAAAATTCAGTTGCGTTATAGGTTGGAATTACCAAAACCTTCATATACCTTACAATAATGTTGGCCAATTGCCCAAAAGGTGACATTGTCGCCATTTGTAGTTATCCAACAATTTATTCGGTAGGAAAGTTTACAACGGTGGGTGGGAGGCCCAAAATAAAGAAGAACATGTCGAAGAATCTACCAAAAGATTCAAAGGCTGATGAAAGGCATTCGCATCAAATTTCGAACGATTGAAACCCATGGCCCTTTAGCTGCTATGTGATATATTATAATTATAGTCAAAGCTTCACTGAGTAGTTTTCTGTAGTATAAAATTAAATAAAACCCAACCCAACCCAAAACTTTTATTACATACGTTATATGTACGTATGCGCCAAAAATGTATAAAACTTTTATTCAGGAGTATGAACTTGCCCATTGTTATCACACTTAGCCTATAGACCTCGATGGTAAAATTTTTATATTATTTTCTTTGTAAGTAAGGAAATTGCATTGCAGGCAATTCAAGATAAACGGCCTCTTTCACGATTACATATTCTTTTAAAAAATTTTCGGCGATATAATAATAATGTAACCGTGTAATTTATAAGAAATTCTTGGAGTTAATAATCTTGTAAATAAAAATACTAAAATAATTTTTTTATACGCAGAAATAATATATAATGATTTACGTGATTACTGTAAGATTATTATTTTTTTACTCGTTAATGATGAACTTAATGAACAAATAATTCGTAACAATAAAATGGCGATTCGATTTTAATCAATACCGTTCGTAATAAGAAAAATCCTAATAATATTTACGATCAATAAACTCACTGCTTTAATAATTAATAAAAGTGTGGATTTGTTTACAACCACAATAATTGAATTGACGTCGGTTTAATGGTTGAATGTTGCATTTTTAAGTTTAAAAATTTTATTTCTATTTGAGTTAAGCTGGTTGCATAGCTGCAGCAATGCAGATTTCTATAAGCGCGGTTTAAGGTCGTAATAGTCAGAGCGATAAAGTAGTCTTTTGCTTTTTATTGTAGGTCTCCACACATTTACATTTCATGCGTATTTGTTTAAATTTTCTTTTAATTATATTAGATGTGATATCGATTCGTGTAAATAATCTCACGTGAACGTATAACAAGATGTTTTTTTATATAATTTGGTTGTTGGGTTGAAATTTTTATTTATGTAATGTGTTTTAAATATATAATTATAATGTTTATATTTTATGTTAATGGGTATTTTTAATAATAATGAAATGCAATGTTGAATATCGTTTGAATTGAGTTTATGGACGTGTATTGACGACTGTTAAGCGGTGCCATCTATGAGAATATTGTGATAGGATGTTATCGCGTCATCAGCTGCGGAGATCTGGAACGCGCAGGCCCGTTCGATGCAATCTTTGGTAAGGTTTTGCTAGAGCAATAGTGACAGAAAAGTGGTGGGCAGGTGGAGTGTTCAGCGGGGTGTATGACATAACGGGCGGCTATTTTACTCTGTGAGACTTTACTAATGGGGGAATTTAGTTTAAGTGGCAACACTAACATTGGTTTAAGTGCAGTAGAAATCCCAGTGAACACGTCGAAAAGTAACCAAAATACGATATTCTATACCACACCTACGTTGCCAAACGACACGAATATACATCAGGCGCAATCTCGCCCAGCTATGCAAGATGAACTTGTTGACAAAACAGCTGTCAGCGGTCCGAATAATGATGAAATGGGTGTGACCAGCGCAGATAAACCGAAAGAATGTGATTCGAATTCAAACACGACCGATCTCGCGGATAAGTTGAACGAACAGGTGGCCCAAAGTACCAAATCAAGTACGGGTCTTCAACTTTTCCAACCTAGTGAACCGTCTACTCCTTCGGGAGCGCTCTGGTCAACGGCCATCGAGGACTGTTACGTTTCAAATTTAACCAATGTTAATGGAGGCCTTGGATTTCAAAATTTTCCATCCCCAACGCAACCCCAGCTATTTGGAAATAGTGTTAACCAAAATCAAGGGCGACGTGCCATAACAGCAACTCATAATTTTCCACATAATGTAGGCAGGCAGCAACCGAGCCATCCCCTTTACAAAAGTTACGGCTCTTGGGCAAATCCAGGTCAAAGCTGGTCTGGAAGTTCTTCGGCATGGAGCCGCGGTCGGAGTGTACCAAATCTTACACCCCTACAACAGTTGGGTGTCGCAGGTCGGAAACCAAGCCCCACTTTCAATCATCAGCAAGTTATTTCACCTGTCAAGTTTCGGCGAAGCACTTCATATCCAGGAAAAGGAGCATTTCAACATCCTCCAACCTTCGAGATAACAAACATGGACGAAGCTCGAGAACTGCTGCCTTACCAGGTAAAGTGTGGCACCTTTGAGCACCCCATCAAGACTGTTGCGTCACAATGCTAAATGTTTGTTCTGCTGCTGATGCTGCTGCTGCTGCTGCTTGTTGTGTTATCTAGACTAGTCAATGTTTTATCTGTGATATTTTGGTTTTTTTTAATAAATCATTAACCATTATTTTTTGTTATGTTTTCTTTTGCACATTTTTTTTGTTTAGTTTGTAATAAATCACTTGGATTGAAATATTATGTGTACATACGTCGTATTTTCGATTCGATACATCGAACAATATTCATTTTTCAAAAGTACTTGGCTCAATAATTTATCTAGGTCATCAAAAAGATGTAGGTAAGTAGACTAATGTTTTGGATTTCAGTAAAATAAATCGATTGTTGACCTATATAAACATTTGCGTGGCCATATAAGTACAAACATTCGAATTTTCACGTCGCCGACCAAATTATCGATTTTGATCAGTTTTACGTAAATTTGCAAATACCATATTGACATTCTTGACCTAATTTTGAATACTGTGTATAAATCTATCGTTGCGCGAAAGATATGACGTATCGTGGCTTGTAGTATACAACTAGACAACCAGGTGAGGTAGCAGAGCGCCGAAAATAGCCGCGGCCATGGCGTTTCAACGGATGGATGGACTTCTATATATAAATATCTATGCGCGACAGCACGGCTGCTTCTCTATATACTACCCTTTCGGAGGAATGCAAGCAGATGCGTGAAAATACGTTTTCAAATAAATTTTACGGAATCAAAATAATGCCGCAAACGGCACACTGACTAAAAATACTAACACGAACCTTTTAAAATAACGCAAAACCATTACAATCTAATTATATTTTTACGCATACATTTTGTACCAACGCAAAAATTTTCAAATATGCTTTTTTTTAAAGCGAAAATATTCATTTTAACCTAATTTTATTATTAATCATTCAATTAACAGACACAAGTCAGAAAAAAACGTTCAATTAAAATATTGGAGGTATGCAACCCAAATTACTTGTGAGTTTATCCCTAATAATGTGACGCAACACATTAAAAGTTACTTAATTACGTTTGATATATATATTTAATAATCGTAAATGTTATAATTGTTAATACACAGTGATTAAATAATGTCATGACCTACATTCTTTTAAATGATGTAATCCCATTCGGCAATGTTTGCTACTGCTGTTAAACTATATAATTTCGAATAACAAATATTTAGTTATTGTGCAATTTATGTTTAAATACCTGGAAACGTTGCTACCTAAATATCGCCGCGTTTGCAACAATTGTTAAATATAATCAAACAAATGTAATTAATTCATTTGTTAGACATTTGGGTCGTGATTTAATCATAATTTCATACTACGTACTATATTTATTATATTTCTATTTTTTTTTTTTTTATGGAACATCTCACCGAATAATCTTGCTAATATGTAATAATGTAAGATGCAGCGATGGACGGGTTAAAGAACTCTTTACTGGGCAAAATTTGAAACTTGCGCTTCGCCAACGCTGCATTCACAAATATAAAAGAAAATATAAAACAAATATAAAAGAAACAATATTTAAATGCAATACCATAAATGTTAATTATATTGAAATTCCAATTGGATTGTCATTATAACAAATATTTACAATTTTTTAGCTATTGGCGTGATTGGTTCACTTTTTTTATAAAAAATAAAAAAATCATTTTGAAAAAAAATTAATATTTGTCCATGATAATTTCAATCTAATTCTTTATCTAAAGCCAAGATAAAATTTTTATATCTATTAAATGTGTTGGTAAACCCAACACTTAAAGAGTCAGTACTTTAAAGTACAATTGCGTCACGAGACTATTATTGTATCCTTGAATTGTTGTATTAGTTGTATTTTATCCCAATGAATTGAAAGATGGTTTGGTTTGTCTTAACCAAAACTAATTAATTTTTTTATATTGGCCAAATTCGGGTCAATGCTAATTATTTGTATTATCAACGTTGCTTTATTTCGCCCGTTTCAAATTTAGAAAATCTAGGATGATATTTTTTCTTGTTGAAATGATTTATCGCCTTGTGCCTTAGCATAGCATTTGTTCAAGTCAACGATGACGAAAGTTAATGCATATTTTATAAATTTTAGGACCGTGGATGTGGCGTCGTCAATGCTAACGGAAGCAGTCCTTTGGACACAATGAGAGGGTTGGAACACTATCTAAATGATATTATGAGGCAACCAACAGATTCGACAGATATGAAAGGTAAGAGGAACATTTATTTGTATACATGATATATTCGTTTAAAATATTTCAAAATTATTTAATTGCAAATATGAATTTTTATTAATATTTTTTAATTGAAATAAATTACAATAAAAATAATGATAATACTCGTGCAGTGATAAATACTTAGCCTTAACAAGAAAAATGTTGAAAAAAATCTTTTTGCTCGATACACATAGCTTATCGTTTTTCTAAATTTTGAATCCCATCTGAACAGTACGATATCTCAAAAAAAAACAAGAAAAAAATGTAAATTCTTTTAGCTCATCGTTTTTTAAATTTTAAATCCTTTCTGAATAGTACGATATATCAAACGATTCAAAAGATACGTTTGTTCTCCTCATTAGAGCCCAATCTATTCCTTCGAGCCATTTTTTTAATATTGGGTTGGGTTGGGTTGGGTTGGGTTGGGAATAATCGCAGAGGTCAAAATCTGGAGATATAGTCGATGAGGAAACAAATTCATTAAGTTCTTAGATTTGCGATCTCATCCCAAAAAATTTTAGCCAAAACCTTTCCAGCTGACGCCATAACTGTTGCCTTCTTCATCTCCGATTTGCTGGGAGAAGTCCATCGACTATGAGTAAACGCGGCAGCCATTGGCTGCTTTTCTTCAGTCGTTTAAATTCATCTGTCTTTTATTTTATTGTTGCTAACGATGGTGCAAAGTCCCTTACATTAAATTTCGCTTTGAGTTCTTTTCCTTTTCAAAAATCAATCAAAAATTTAACCACTGCTCAATACTTAATTTTTCCACGGTCATAAAAACACAAAAATGGTTCACTTTGGATGGCTGTCAAATATAATGAATTTAATTAATTAATTTTTCCAAGGCTAAGTACTTATCACACCTCCCTTGTATTTAATTTTACAATAATTTAAATAAAGAAAATCGAATCGAAATATTTCATATGTTTGGTGTCTCAGTAACGAAGCCTTAATATATCTTGCGATGATAAACTACCTCACCCAAGCTCATTGGAACCGAGAACGTATGTCACAAATTAATTTACGTTGTTCGTCGTACAATTATTGGGTCGTATTACCAGGAGATGATTATCGTTAATCACATCATTAAATCTTTTTGCTGACGCACACCGCGTTAGACGGAAACACGACATAATGACGTAATATTTAGCCCTAATTGTCTTGTCATTTTACGTAACCAATTAGCAGTGCAATTTTTTAATACCTTCCCCGCAATAAATCAAAATAACTAAAGGCGTCGTTTTAACGGCACATGCCAACGTTGAATTTGACTTTCATGCAAAGTTCACGTATGGTTTTGTTCGTAATTGGATTATTGGTTATGCATTCATGAACTGTATATGTTTTTTTTTTGCCAGATCTTTTTCGCTTAAACGAGAAATTATGTAAATATTGTAAATTTTCGGTTTCATAGAAAATTCCACGAAATAAATAGATTTGGATAACGTTATAAATATTTGCCCTACCACGACCAACTAAATATGCAGCTAAACGTAGCAGATTCCAAATGACAACTTGACAAGACAATAACTTTTGTATGTACGTGTGATTGATATCGCGATAATATGTTCTATATTACGTTCAATTTCACGACAATGTTACAGCCGCGCATTGATGCATCGCATTATCTTAAAATACGTATTTTGGATGAATGCTAATACGTCATCAGTTGTATAAAAATAGAACCAGTCTAAAATGACGAAGCAACGCCGTTATTTCTAAGTCTTCGATTGTAACAAAAAAATATATAACAAATTTAAAAAATATAATTAAAGGGAAAAAAACTTCATGTGGACTTTCCTAAATAAAAATGAAACAATTTACATAGGCACTTTTTAATTTTCATCCCTCGTCGTGGAAGCGAGACGCATCTTATCTCTACATCAAAGTTTTTTGCTGCTTTACGTAACACCGCTTTATAAAATCCTGCAGACTAGTTCATCGATTTTCTCTTGCATTATTTTTAGGTAGGCACTGTTTCCCAAAAGCGTAAAACACGGTTTGTTCTGGCGCATACGGCTTTTATGATTTTCACGTAGATTACTCTTTACTTACGTTTATAAAAAGAGTAGTCGTCGTGCAATTTGTTTTTGTTCGGTTTTGCTTAGCTACGAAATTTGAACAATATATTTGAAACGAAAATGGTATTATTTTTATCAAATTATTAAAATTATTATTAAATTAAAAATAATAAATGTCAACGAATGTTGCCGTTTGATTTGTTCTTATCGTTTCTTAACTTGTAATTTAGGAACAACGTATAACTGTTCAAATGACACACACATTTTTTCATGATCTTTTAAGTTTTGCAGTCATCAAAAATTCTAACGTAAAATCTTAAATAAATAAAATTTTAATATACGACGTGCCTCATAAAATTTCTAGATTCAACCCTGTTATAAAAAGTAATCAGTCGAGCGTTTATGTTCCGTGGCACGAGTACTGTTGACCGCTTCGTTTCACTGCTGTGTACCCTTCACACGTGACTGCTGTCCAGAGTATTAGTTGCCATAGTGGAATAACATCAGCAAATCTTGGTCGTGAACTATAAAACGAAATCCGAAACGTCGTCCACCACTAATCTTGACTACTGGCGCTTTGAGCAAATTAAACTACGTTGTAGTTAATAACCGACTTAACTATTTAATTATTATTATTAAGAAACGTATAAAATAATGTTGTTTTAATAATTAATTGTTATATAATCCGGTATAACCGCAACAAAAAAAAAACTCGCAACGCTGTAAATTATCGCGAATACAATTTCTGTCCTATTCATGGAATTATTATTTATTAAGTACTTTAATTGCACGATTTATTTTCATTATTCGTGCTCATGTAATGGAGTTGTTTAATGCATTTACTTACAATCAGAGGCGGATTAGAACGTCTTGGGGCACGGGAATAAGCATAAAGCAAACAGGGCCGGTCTGGTAGTGACGTCAGAGCGTGCGTAAGCATGCGCTCCGTGGCGTAAAATCTAATTTATCCGTTTCTATTAAAACGGATTATTTATTATTAAAATCGACTAAGCAGTTTTTAAGACGTCGTCGCCATTTTAATCCATTTACGGCTTCGATTAATCTACATCAGATTTTTTTTTATTTAATACCATGAGGTCATATATTTTTATACATAAAAAATAGAATTAGTACTAAGAACTAAAACTAGGCAATTTATTTCGGTCATGTTCGTGTTGATTTGTATAACATCCATTTCAGTTGAATTAAAACAGAAGTTTGGAATTAAAGTTATCAGTTATCCGATTCCCTACTGTTACGATTATTGTGAAATACGATGAACGTTATGGTGTGATTATTTATACCACAACAATACTGGTAACATATTTTCCATGTGCGTTGTGTAATTATACTTTATCAGCGAGATTAGAATATTGCGTTACATTAATTAGGACAGATGTATTTGCTCCTTGTCATTGCAAGTTTAAAATAACTGCTTACCTACACTGCATGCAAAAAGTTTAAGACAGGTTTTGAATTTTAAACATCAATTTCTTTAACTTGTTTATATTTTTGCACTTTAATTGTTTAAAGTAGATATGTTTTCATCATTCGCTTTTTTTAATTTTTGTGATGATAAAGACAATTTTTGGGGTTTTTAAATCACATCTTCGTTGGATTTGCGCAAACCCCATTTCAAAGTTTTGCGACTGTGGCTACCCATGCAATGGTTGCGGCGAAATTGCGTTAGCTAAGCAATGGCTGGCACACTCGCGAAATACAAACGGAGTTGGGTTGGGTTGGGTTGGGTTTATTCTACAACAAGCCTTCGAACGATTAATAAAGCCCACACGATAGCGACGCACGTATCGACGACGTACTCGAAATTCTCGAAATTCTCGTCGAACTTGCAAATGTACCAATTTTGAAAATATCGGCGCTTAATACTTAAAAATATTACATTGTCAATTGTAGCTTTTTATTTTCGAAATCCAACCCAACTCAATCCAATGCAACCCAACATTCATTTATATCATTTTTTTTGTATTTCGCTGCATTTTACTCTTTGCAGTTTTTCATTATTTGATCGGAATTTTAATACTAATTTCTACGGCATGTATCATTTTAGCAGCTACCCCCTCCGGTTTGAAGTTTTCCATATTTCGTCTCTCCTTAGTTTGTGGTCCATGTAGAATATGTGTGTTTTATAAAACACAATAAATTAGGTTGTGGGTTTCACGACATCAACCGACACAAACACAAGTCTGTTCCAAGTACTTTTTAATATCAACTTTTGTAACAGTTTAACATTTTTAACCTAAATTTTACGTTGCGGCTTATTTTCGGTTTTAAACCCAGATATAAAACATTGTTTACATGCTTTAAGCGTTTACATAGCTGAAATAATGTAGGTGCCAAAGTCAAGTAACACAGAGTTATAGACATAATACATCTCTTTATCATATTTTAATTATTTCAAGTCAAATTTCGATCGAGGTGTCATCTAATGGCGTTTTTAATTTTACAATTTATATTAAAAATCTTCATAAAAACTAATACAAAGTTTCAGCTCTGTTATATTTTACGATTTCTGCGATAGAAATATAAAGTTTTAGAACTTTTATTTATTAATTTTGAAGTTGATGTCGTTGTGAGGGTATATTTACAATTTAAGTTTAAAATTTTTCTCGGAATCGATAGCTAGATAAAACCTTGGGACTTGTTCTAAGCTAATTAAATCTTATTTTTCGTTTTATTTATATTAAAAATCATGAGTCAGTGGGACCCTATCCATTCCTAAGTGATGTACTAACGCTATATAATTATAGTAAACATGCTATACTTTAATTTAAAATTATTATTACATTTAATTAATTATTTTAATTAATTTTTAAAAAGATTTTTCGCTGATATCAATTAATTCATTTAAGGGATTAATAGTCAAACACGTTTGCTTTTACGATTAATGAAATGAACCCAATTTTATATGTAACAGCCTAATGCAGAAAGCAAACCGCAATATCTGAGGACAGAAGTGGCACGAACTGCAGTGAGCGAGCACAGATGATATTGATTTACTACACCGTAGTATATCGCCAGCGCTAAAACACCCGAACTAATACGGTACTAGAAAATTAAAATGCATATTTTATACTACTGTGGGGTTATCTTAAATAAATAACTTAATAGAATGACCTGAACGTAAACTAAATTATTTATATTTGTTCTACAGTTCAACACAATAAAAAATCAACTCATGAATCGATTGCATATTTTCACATCATGATGTCAAAATGGGTTGGATTTGCAAGAGGACCAAATATTATAATCAAGTGGAATATTTTTATGGAATATGAATATGAATTGTAATTAATTGTCTTAATTGTCTTAGATTTTAAATTTAATTTGTGCAGTCTCTCAGCTCATTACGCATTCACTGGCAAGTCGTGCCAGTATATGTCTTGACTGCGAACATAAAAATTTAAGAAGTATACAAAGAAATATTGTTGCAACATTAAAAGCACAACGATTAAAATGGCTAGGATATATACTGAGAATGGGTAATAATAGAGTATCAAAGATATTGTTAAAAGCAATGTGGGAGAACGCAGGGTGGAGGGTCTAATTAAAGACTTGCTAGGAAGTCAATTTATAGAACGAAGAGCAAAATCCCAGGAAAGGAAACCATAGAAAAGAACGTGGGCTAGTAAGCCCACGTTCTTTGGGCACGAGCTTATATATATATATATATATATATATATATATATATATATATATATATAACAAAATATGTTAGCGTATACATTCAATTTATAAAAAAAAATCTTGCTATTTTATACGTCGTTATATCACATAGTACTTAAAACCTGATTACTTGGTGCATAACTATGCAAAACATTTATTTGTTTGTGTGTTTCATTTGCACTTATGTATTAGTAATGCAAATTTTTATCGTCGTTAGACGCAAACTTCTACATTATAAACTAAAATTGTGAATTACGACGAACGGGCGGTTTTTGAGCCGGCGAGAGATTTATTAATCTCAAGGTTAGACAACGATCTAATTATTTTTATTTAAAGTAAACGATAAAGGTAACGATAAAAGCCGAGCATGACGTCCAGTCTTGGTTCTTGGTTTTTCGAACGTTTCATTATATTTATTTACCTCAGCACGTTTCTTATTGATGTCAAATTGAAATTTAATTCAAATTTAATTTAACCGAGTAAAGCATGTTAATGTTAGCTCACTTGATGCAATTATTCCATAGCATATCGTATTTGTTATTAATATTAATTCAATGCATACTGAGAACTTTATCACGTCGCTCTAATAATATTGTAACTGTGCATATCTAAAAAATTATTGACTTTAGATATAGGGAATATTATGGCACATCAAAAGATAATTTAATTTAACATTTATAACTGGAGACAAATATAGGCTGTTCCACAATCTAGTAGACATTTAAAAATAAAAATCATTAATTTTTTTTAAGTAACTATTTATTTATTTTATTTATGTGTTGTAATTTTTAACTTAATACATTTTTTAGCTATCTCAAATTTGTTGATTTTTGAATTTGAATCACTTCACAAAATCACTTAACTGCTCTGTTGTAAATTTTCTACTTTTAAAGATTTTTTACCTTATATAAAAAAATTGTATTTCATTTGAGTGCACAAAATTTTTAGTCGATCCTTTGGTATTGGTTTGGTCATGATATCTGCTACTTGTTTTAATTGAAATTCTCAACCGTCTTTGTGCCACTTATTCTCGAACGAAAGTGTTTCTGATGCTCGAAATGATTTCTTTTGCCGCTTCACTTACTGCTTACCGCTTCACTTACTGCTGACCGCTTCAGTGCATGAAGTTGGTACTAAAGCCTATCTTTGAAGAATTTTAAATTTTAATATTTGAAAATTTTTGTGTGATTTTCAATCTCATAATTCTCTTTTTTATTTCATAACCAAATTCTCCGCCATTGTGACAATCTGCAGATTCGAATACCCGGACAGTTTCGAATGCGCAAGCATCTGTTTCATCACATCCTTGACTTCTCTGACTCCTCTTTGTCAAGGCTACGTACTTATCGCTCTGCCCTCGTAAATTGAAAATAAAAATGCATATTCCACGCCACTTCAACTTATATAATATTTCTTTCCTTCTCCAGGATATGGAAGAATGTTTAATCCAATTAAGGAACTTAAAGTAGTTTTTATGTAACCAAAATCCCAGGTACAGATTTATCGCCCTGTAATTAATAAATATGCCACAGTTGTAATATTGTGTCATATTTTTTAATTGTGTTGTTTTTATCGCCGATATTGACCATTAAATTTTTAATTTTAATTGCTTATAAATCGCAATGGATTATTTGTCTTAACTGTCTTGTCGAAGTCCCCATATATATTTCAACGTTATAAATACTTATTTCACATATCAATAAATAATAAATATATTATTAATAAGAACACTTTATTTCAACATAAATAAATATTTGCTGTAGATTATTTTACAATCATTATGCAACTACGGTATGCGAGTTGTTTGTGTTAATAAGTGGCGTCCACGTTTCATTAAGATTGTTAGCACGTTTGGTGTAAATAGTTTTGAAACTTTGCACACAAATACGTAACTAGTGGTCGATATTCACAAAGGTTTAAACCATATAAGTCAACTCTTTATACGTCAAAAATCGTTACGATATCTTGTAAAGTGGGCATAATTAAAATGGCTTCGTGTATATTTTGCATACGTTCAGTCGTCAAACGCCAACTCATTTTTAATTCATATCCCTGGTTTAATTTATTTCGTGGTGGTTATTTGGTGGGCGTTGATTTTTATTGCCATCGATGACATTTTCAATTGATAATTTCATAATACGACGTGAATTTAAATAAACTAAGTCGAAGTGACAAAATTTTTACCAATTTGTTTTTCTCTATTATAGTTCTAATAAAAATGCAAACTAATAATATATCGCACTGATTGCAACATACGCTGAACAATAATAAATAATAATATTTTAAATTGTAAGCAACAGCTGATATAGTTTTTGAGCATGTCGATATGCATAGTATGTCAAGGACAGTAAAAGTTATTAATTGTAGCATTTATTGTATTTAACGGTGCACAGGATATAATGTTAAAAGTGCATATGCGTGAATTAATTAAAGCGGGCTAATTTAATATCATCAACCTTTACTAACGAACACGGCACATATAATATTAAAACTCATCGTTAAGGGAATTTTAATTGGACTTTATCATAATATTAATATGTTAATTTTTATATGAAAAAGAATTATTGATTTATTCAAACGGAATTTTTTCGTTGCATAACGTCATTATAACCTAGACTACTCAAAAATCACTTAACTACAAAGAAATAGTGCACAGATAGCAAATGGAAATATTAAAAGAACGCATTGATGAGAATGCCAGAGAATCTTAAAATAGTGATACAGGAGAAAAAACGGAAGAATTACGTGGGAAGGGTACAAATAAGATAACAAAAACAAAAACAGTAAAAATTAAGGAAAGGGAAAATCATGGAACGTCTTTGGAGAAAAAATGACAAAGATCGCGCTCATGGGGAATGAAAGACTATTTTTGGGCCACTTAGAGCAATTAAGAATACAAAAGATAATAATGGAAATATCAACCCCTAAGAAGGAAATTATTAAGGACTTGTTAAAGTCATACATACCAAACCGAAGATCCTTACAAATGAGAAACAACTGAAAGAAACCAAGGAGATGAAATAACTATTAATTAAGAAAGCTACGTGAAGGAGAGCACCAGTATATGATAAATAATAAATGGGATGTTGAAGGCATTAACTAAATTAGCGGTCGAAAAATTAATTTGGTCGATGCGAGGAGAATTAAAGAATGCAGCCAGAAGTGTCATAGCTATGGGCGAAAAAATCGTCTACTACAGAAAACGTTTTCGAGAATAATTAGAGGACATAGAGGTAGAATTTGGTTTCCGACCAAAAACGTGTACAAGATTTATTCGAAGACAAATACAAAAATACACGTCCACCTTTCATCGCCTTAGTAAAATTCTCGACGATATAAGAAAATTATATGGGAAACACTGAAGAGAAATAAACCAAGGCAAGAAACGTCAAAAATTAAACATGAACGAAAGTATCCCCAGTCTACTATTGTTCTCATTGATACTGGAGTAATAAAAGAGGCAAAAACAAAAGTAACAAGATACGAGATTGGATACTCGAAGATGAACAATATGGATATCTTAGAGCTAAGGATTAAAGACTAAAAATGAATAAAGAAATATGCAGGAAGTACTTAGGAAGTACAATACAGTTAATATCAAGCAAGTCAAACCAAAACGAAGATAATGGGCAAGGAAAGGAGGTAACACTTGTTAAACTTAGACGGAAACAATTGACAAGTAGAAAAATTCAAATGTCTGGGAGCAACAGTGTTACGTACTGGAACGCCGAATGAAGAAGGAAGATCCATACTAGAAAAAAATAAATGCACATATTTTCAAAAAAAAAAATGCAGAGTCTTCGGCAACATTGGTATGCTTGAGAAAGATAACAAGACAACCATGGACAAGATTACAAATGAGACATTCAGAGATAAACTAAATTCGGAACCAGTAACAAATAATCGAATGGTGGAAAATAAAAGAAGCAGCAGAATATAACAGATGAAAGAAATTTTGCAGAGCAGACCGCAAGGAAACGACTCCTCCACATACTCATGACACCCTTACAGTAAAAAATTTGTCCGACCTCTGCAAACCACCTCTCTAGAGCTTGCATCACTTCATCATTATTGGAGAAAAAAAATCCCGCTTAAGTTTTCTTTTAATTTGGGGAACAACCTATAATCACTGGGAACGAGATCTGGTGAATATGGTGGGTGCTCCACTAATTCAAAGCCTACTTGGTGTATAGCAGTCATGTCAATACAAGATGTGTGAATGGGAGCATGATCCTAATAGAACAGCACACCGTTCCTTAACTTTCTGTAATACTCTGTCCCGTTTGCAAATAGCCAATCAAGATGATTCCTTGAGCATCCCAGAACACAGACAGCAAAACCTGTCCAGCAGACGGCATGAACCACAATGTTTCCACTCTTTACTGTGCGCTTTGGTCTCGGGATCATAGTGGTGCCCAACCCAACCCAACCCAACCCAACCCAACCCAACCCAACCCAACCCAACCCATGATTCGTCCATACTCACATACCGACTAAGAAAATTTTCTTTGTTTACTTGATACCTTTCCAATGGCTAACATTCGGGGCACCCATCTTTTTCATATCTAATTCTCTAGTCAGTATATGGTGCACCACATGATATAATAAGCCAGTATCTTCCACAATGTCTCTGATGCGTACTCGTCGGTCTTGCAGTACGATATCATGTATTTTTTAATGTTTTTGTCTGTCACCGTTATGGGAGGACCATTGGTTTTCACAGAATGTTCTTCCGCATTTAAAATCTCGACACCATCGTTTGACTATGACATAAGAAACTGCAGACCCCTCAATAGTTGCCACAATGTCTTCATGAATTTGAGTTGGCGTAATGCCTTTTTTTCTGGAGGTATTTTATTACGGTTCTTTGTCCTACAGAATCAATTTTTATGAAGAATCACGACACACAGTTCAACAATTACCCACAGCACAACAACGCTTTGAGATACAAAGTTGATATTTTGTAGATATGATCTACAAATGTCAGTTCAGTTAACTAACTGTCAAAAACAATAATCAAGCAACCACTTAGAAATAGGTCAGGGGCGGAGCATAGGGAGCCACCCTCTAGATGGAACCAATTGAAGAAATGAGATAAACTTCCTCCTACTGTCACCTTATTTTGGAATTTGGACCAAGAAACACAATGATTTTTTTAACGAACGATTTTTTCATTGCTTTTGTATTTTGATGTGCGAATCATCCTTTAAGGTCGACACATTTAGTTCAAATTTTTGAACCCCTTCTGAACGATTTCTCCCACTCTCTATTTAGTTTTCTTTCCACCGAGCCATTTTTACTTTTTATAAAAAATTATAGTAATCGCGAAAATATATTTTGACCTTCCCTGAATTTTCGAAATGACGTATGTGTGGCAGTGCACACTGTGATGCTCAAATTATTGAAGCTAAAATTATGAAACGTAAGTTTTTTACATCGCGAAGAAAAAAACCTCCTCGCACATATTTACTTAGTCGACGAACAAATCTACTTTCCTAATGTATGAAGTCTATGCCATTGAAGATATAATGATCTTCTTAATATTTTTTCTTATTCTGATCATCTTGGTAATGTATTTTCTCATTCTTTTCTCACTTCCTCATTGCATCTTCGTCTCCATCGTTTACCCATTTCTTTGGCTTCATTTATTTGCTTCACCTGGATCTTTAAGCATCCATTGTATATACCCAAACCATCTCAACTGATGTATTTTTTGACTTTCCTTTGATTTGCTTAAAAAATAATCTATGCTATGTTAGTTTATTTCTTTGATTATTGTCGTGGTTCACTCTTTCGCCCATAATGGTTTTACTTTTTCTTTGTTTATCTTGAAGTTAACATCTGTTCTTATTGTTTCCATATTTATTAGGTTTTTTTCATATTCTACCAACATCAGCATCACATAATTCCGTTGACTTTATTATGTCCATACATTCAAGGGCTTCGATAAAACACTTCATCAAAAAATAGACAATTACAAATGTAAGGAACACAGAGAAGAAGATGGAAGATCTTATGAAGCTCCAAAAATGTGGAAATTTTGGAAAAAGGGTAACGTAAATTTGTAAGTAAAAAGGCAGAATAATCGAGAATATATGAAATTGCTTGCCTTGGAATTCAAATTTGAAAAAACTAGAAATTGTTGATATTAAAGATTGGGTTGGGTTGGGTTGGGTTGGGTTGTCAAACACAAAATGAATCACCACTGAAAATTTGTCATTGACTTTAATCAATAACGTCATCTAAGTAATTATCACTCTGTCCTCGTGGAAAGACTCGACATTCTCAAACATAAAATCTGCCCTAAATAATTAATTGGTGGAAATATTTTTTTTTTTTGTAAAAGTTGAGCAATTATTCCCTTTTAATTAAATCAAATTTCTAAACCCACCCCACTCCACTGAATACAAATCATCGATATGAAGATGATATAGTACGTTAATTTTTCGACTCGGTTTTTATAATCGTGAATTAAAAAAAAAAGTAGTTGCAATGGGCAACGGAGTTTTTACATAAATTTAAATACAACGCGTCCTCGAATGTAAAACGGAACCATTGAGCCACCGTGCTGCTGGTTTTAGGTCTGTAGTTACAAACGGGAAACGAAAACACATATTAATTATTCAGCAAGCTGTTCAAAACATTGGACGTCCCACTATAAGGGTAAATATCATTTATGAAAGGCCGTCGATGTAAATCCCTATAAGACTTCGTATTAGAACAACGTAAAAGGGTTCATTAATATTTTATGACAAAGGCATTTGAAAAATATGGTATAATATTAGGTAATTTAAAAATACAAAGGTGGCTATTAAATAGTGAAACAAAAGGGACAGATGTAAATTTCAAAATAGATTGTTTTGAATTTGAATTTCCATCCGTTTTATTTACAGTTAATAAACATAAAAATAACAATTACAATTAAAATAAAAAGTTGTCGAAACTTTAATTTCAATTGATTTTTTTACTTAAACTATATACTAAAAAAAAAAAAAATAACGTTAAAAATGAATTTTCAATTATCCCTTAAAATTAACAAAACTTATTTTTAGTGCCTATTAAAAAAATATAGAATACAATTGTTTTTTAATTTAAATAACGCTTACTCTTAAGCATTGTTATATAAAAAAAAAATGTAGTAGTCGAAGTAAATAGGTGAAACATTCGCCGCCACTGGTTCGTAATGATAACCTAAAACGTCGCTTCAACGTTGCGCCTCCACGTGCAAAACGCAAGTCATTCTCATTACATTCAAAACGACTGAGGTATTTTCGTTTCAATTGTTTGAAGACGACCAATTCCTCATTAATGCAATTTTACGTTTAATATTAATTTTTAAAACACTTATTACGTAATCGCGTATATTACAGTCATTTTTTTTTGTTTTTAGTGAAAAATCAATATTTAATTCGGTAATAGCGATGGTTGCCGCTGGGCGTTCGCAAAGGGGAGAAATGGGGTAGTTTTCTTGTGTTAGGTGGGTGTTATTTCGATTACTTAATTAATATTAATAATCAAAGGGTTGCGGGTGAATAATTGGCAAGTCATGGTTTATCGTCAATTCGATATCATACCACCTAATTGTCACAGTCACCACAAAAGTAACCATGGAATTATAAAAGTAATAATACCACGTAATACATAAATACTATATAGACAACTCTGTCTTACAAATGTTCTTTAACATATGCATTAACCTTTTTTAACACAATTCGCACGCCACTGCAACTAATTGCGCGTGGTCACAAATATACGTTCTGGTCAAGACTACCGGGTGCATCAGTGCTATCTTTTCTTATTCTACCTGACAATTTAGACAAATCCCCTACTCAGCCCTAAGTCAATTGGTGACACAAAACAGTGCAGTTCGTATGCATTTCAGGGAATTTAAATAAAACTTGGGACCAAGTTAAGTTAATTATTGCATTATATGTCAATGTGACAGATCAATAGGTCGAAACGTTGTGGTTGTTAAAAACTACCCTAACGTTCAGTATAAATGAGCAAGGAAGCAAGGGACGAAATGTTTTAACTTTGTTTTAACAAAATGTTTTAACAACCCAACCCAACTCAACCCAACCCAACCCAACCCAACCCAACCCAACTTTGTTTTAAGCAGGAATTTGAGTAGATCAGTAACTACCCCTTGTCGATCATCGCACCGCCGTAATGCAAATGCTATTACAATTGAAAAAAAAAATACTAAACAAAAACGAAAATGTCACTGCTTCGTCCACCATCATTAATATCAGTTAACGCAACGAAATTTAATAAATTCAATGTGAATCACGACAAACCACTCTTAATTGCTTTACAATAACTCAAATCTTTAATTTTAATTACCTTCATTACCGATAAACGTATTAATGAACACATCGTCAGAACAAAACGCCCCATGATTAGAAACGATTGCATAAATAGTGTAGCATGATATTGAACGGTAAAATTCGTTATTTTCTGCAACGTTTGATCACATAACCAAATGTCACCGATTTCACTTTTTTAACATTCGACCAAACTTAACGGTTTATAGATATAAACCTCTTTTTAAACATGACTTTCTACAAATATGCAATGGAGCTATAAAAAATGAAATTAGTAACGGCGTTGTATTTTTCGTCGGATATTTTAATTAGAATCTGTTTACATTAGCGTACTACGTTGTGTTTGACGCGGCAGGTACAGAATCATAGGACGGAATAGAAAAGAATTGTGAATGGGGTGGATCGAACAATTAATCGAATTTGCAGAACATAAAGAGAATAAGTTAGGAAAACAACAAATTGTATCAAGTCAACAAACAGTTGCCATTTTGAATTTTACGATGACGTCACACAAGGAAAATGTATTTGTCAAATATATTACAACATTGGTAAATAAAATGAGACTTTCATATAATGATATATATATAAATTTGTATTAAATGAATATAACTAAAACAATGACTAACGCCATCTAGATATACTCCGGATACGCAGAGGTCTGCTTGACTGAAAACAAAATCTATCAATGGCATCAACCAGCTTGGCCCAAAATTAATTACGTATATGTGAAATATAAAATGTGGGTGTTTTGATGCAAAATGTGTTGCGGGAATCGATGTAATTCGTACGTTTAGCGACGGTAAATGACTATTAAGGTAAATGTGGGTCAGTGTTTATGATTTTCGTATATTTGGAACCTCAAAAAAACTAAGATACGTAGTTGGCTACTGGAATATACAAAAAGTAGAAATATGTTATGTTGATGACATGGAGGCAATAGAGAACAACTACATACAATAAATGCTGAATGATAATAATAATAATTTTTATTTCACATCATTGTTTTGCCTTAGTACTATAGTAGTTTCAGGTTGTAAAGGACAAAGTCATTAACGAGTTGCGCGGCAGAAACAATTCACTGATTTTCTTATTGTATTTGTCGGTTTTATGATGACTAGCGTTGCCATTGTCTCCCTAAGAATTCTTCTCTTGTAATGTTTCTTTTTGGAGGTTTTCAGGACCACAGGACACGTGTACCGAATTTTTTGAGCTATGTCCTTGTTTAGTTTTCGTGAATCCAAAAACTCGCAGAAGAATTTAATTAAATAATCAGATCAAGAAATTGAAATTTTTACACACGTTGTTGAGTGGAATTTTTTTATTAACATATAAAATTAATTATCAACTATTTATTCTTACTCACCTCATTACTAAAGTTACACTAGCTGTTAAATATATTTTATCTAATCTAAAACAAGTATGGCAGGTTTTTAGTAGTGCACGTTGTGTGTTCAGTGACGAAATCGATAACTATTTTTTTTTTAAACTACTAAACTACATACATAGTTTAAATACACAAATTCCGTAATCTGAGAAAATACGCAACGATTTTATTTATTCTCGGTTAAACAAGTAAACGCAAGATTTTAACCATTATAATTGATTAAGGATTTCGTTGATAAAATATTGACTTTTTGATAAATCTTTCGCGTAGATTTTCCTCGAATTCCAATTTTTTGTGATCTGATTTGAAACAAAAATGTAATTAATTAATTTCTATGGTCTAATTTTAAGTCTTATTTGGATTTAGCGATAAATCCAAAAGACGTCCATAAAACAAATTGCCCCTCCATAAATATGGCTTAATTACAAAAATAGTCAACATTTGTGTCCCACTGAGTTGTTTACAAGTTAGAAAAAAAGATATTAAAACGCCATAATGCGCATAAAATGAATCATAATAGAAATTTTCCGTGCAAACTTTACAGATACAAATTCACAAAGTAAGTGGTTCGAAGATAGGAAGTGATTTGTGTTAATGTATCAGTGATCTGTAACGGATTCGGTCAAGTTTTTCTGTACAAATTATAATTATCTAAGGAGGTGAAAGTGTTGCGCCTTTTTTGCGTATGAAAACATTTAATGTTATGATAAAATAACAAAGTTTTAATTGTATCGCTGTGCTTTTGTTGCTGTCGAAAATAAATTTCCTGGATCGTTCGTTTCCGCTTATTTTACAAATAACGATTATTTAGAGTGTTAAGAATTGTAATACGCGAAAAATCATTTGTTTGTTTTTGTACAACGCCATCGGAATTCCTACGTTCGACGATGACCCATCAATATCGTATAAGCGCTATTGATTTTCTCGTGCACGCGAAGTTGCATAATTCGAAAAATTAAATATGCAATGTTTAATTATAATAATAGGCCGGTAAAATGTAGCAAACTTCAATACCCCCAACAACGTTATTGTTCATAGTGCAAGCGATCAATAAAACCTTATTTCAAGGATCACATTTGTCACAAAAGTTTTATTTGAAAAAAAAATTAAATAATGCCACCTTTCTCATATGCGATACGTCATACGATTAATTTCTTCAATGCCGCTAATTTTAATCCAGAAAGAGTACACCAAGACGTATTTTTTAAAACGTGCAGATTGAAAAACCCCGGACTTTGAGCTTTGGTCATCAGTAATGGTTTCCGTTGGATCCAAGATGTTTGCAGGATCCGATCAAGGCCACGAATCATGTGGTGAATTTATTTGAAAACAATATACGACCATAACTCAGATAAGTCAAAATCACCTTCCTTAATCCAATCGATGATTTATAGGACCAATCGAAAGTCCAAAAACGTGAGACTATGATTTGTGCCGTTTTTTTTTTTTAATTTAAATCATTGCTTATTTTTACATATTAATCGTTATGTATCACGTGATTTTTTGTTTAATTCGTTTAACTTTGTTTAACTTTTTTACTTAATAAGTGAGAGTAATTTGTGAAACTCAAAACGAAATATTGCCTTCGCACCGCCAGAGGCGCAGTCTATTAATAAACGCAATCGTAGCCTCTTTGCATTTAACAGGTTATAATAAATAAAATCCATTGTGAATTACTTCACTTTCCGTGCAACCTTCAAATGTCTCTAAAAATGTACACAAGATAAGATACGACGTATGTATGGTGTTACCGAATTTTTTTTATAAGATTATACCACATAGATAAAATGTTTAAAATAAACGAGTTTTTCGTAAATACAAATTATTGCCCGATTAAGTAAGACGAGTTTTATGTATATTTACATGCGATAATTTGATCAAATCGTGGCGTTGTCGATAAAATACGTTCGCTGTAAATACTGTGCATGCATTTTAATGACACGTTATATAACAGTTCAGTGAATGGATATACTAATTTAAAACAGCGAAAAAAAAATTATGCATTTGTGAATAATTGTATATAAAGAAAGGATATAATAAACACGTGCTCTACAGGCACATTAAAGACATATTGTAGTGGGCGGGGGTATAATATCTCATCTCACTAATTGTGTAGAACATTTGTTTAACAACTTTGGTTGGGTTTGCAACCTTAGTTTTTCTTGCTGAGAAGTTCAAAATAAGAACGAAACAAATGTGCAAGTAACCAAACAGTGTTATTTTTGTAGATCCAACGAGTCATGATTAACATCAATATTTTTTACACATTTGTATTTAAACGCATACGATGTCAGAGTGAAATATTTAGCCTTGGTAAGAGATAAGAGATGGCGCTTGTTAAAATTCTATGTTGTTTTTTTATTAATGTCAAAAGAATACTGTTACAGCTTCTGTCATTCAAACTTTACCAAAATACTTATTTTATTACTAGTAAAAACAATGCCCAGATATGTAAACTAGTTTTGAAATTATGATTAGATAATATTTCCGGGGCCCAGAATGAAATTTATTTTCAAGTATTATTATTAAACACCAATAATAATGGCATTTCTTTAAATTTTCTTTCATACACATGGACATATTATAATTGTACTGTTTAAAATATTATTCGTATAATTGCAACAATTGATTAAAAATTGTACTCACCATATCGACTTCCGACATTGGCTCCTTACCATAATGTCAACGTCTACGATGGCAGGTGGACCTGAAGCAAAAGAATATCAACGTTAACGCTGCTCTGACCATCGCATTATCATAAATCAAAATATTTCATCAGCTAAAAAAAAAAGTAATCTACAAATAATAGTGATTGGGCGACTAAATTATATTGCTGCCCATTCTAATTAAATTAGCCATTTTTTGAAAAGTCTACTAAAACCACTTGAATGGTTAATTTGACTGCGTAATTTAATTTTAATTATGTACATTCCATGAACAGAGTACACGATGAAGATTTTCGTAGAAAATTGCAAAACGAGTTTATCTCAATTATTTTGGAGAAGTCAAAGGAAAAGAGTGATTGGGTTGGGTTGTGTTGGGTTGGGTTGGGTTGGGTTGGGTTGGGTTGGGTTGGGTTGGGTTGGGTTGGGTAGAATACTGATCTGTGACTAACTGGTCTTATATCTATGTTATTTTAAGGTGCTCACTATTCTTTCGTACTATTTGGTATTCATTTTTCTCTGCTCCAGAAATGAATATTTCTATTCAATACGCATTTTTTCCTGAAGGACTTCTTTTGGAGTTCAAGAAATTTTCTCGAAAACAAGTTACATAACTGCATTTTTATTTTCCGTTTTAATTTCATGCTTCCAGATTCTATGAACGTTAACAAAAATTCTAAGTGCCCCAAAAAATAATATTTGTACTTTTAAATTAATTTAAATGGAATCGTCTTAACTTCAATTGATATAAAGTGTTCACTAATTATGGAAAGATAAAAACTATGTTGGGTTGGGTTGAATTGGACCAAGACAGAACAGCCGAAACAACGAACAATGGTTACAGTTTTCTGATGGATGCAAAAGACACAATTCACATAAATCATCTTGAACAAAAGGAGAGCAATAATTGGCGAATATTATTCCAATTTATTGAACCGTTTCAACGAAATTTTAAAAAACAACCAACTTCCATCAAAACCAGCTCACAAATCCATAAAAGTGATGGCAAAACTTTTTGGAAAGAGCTACGAATTACTTCCTCGTCCACCATATGCTGTAGATTTAATCTGCGATTATTATTTGAAACAATGGTTCGGAGGAATAAGAAGCTATAACGAAGAGCTAAATGCAAATTTTGAAGGACTCGTGCTATTCCAAAAAAATTAGAAAAACGTCGAACTAAGTCTACCTAATAGGAGACTGGTGAAAAATACATTTGGTCAAAATTTCTTTGCCAATAGATGTTATATTTTATTCCATCGATATTTATATCATTTTTATCCACGTGACTTGATGACGAAATGGGATTAAGTTTTTTTTTGGTCCGTTGTAAAAAATACAGAGATAAAAATGTGGAATATGTGATCTGAATTTTAAAGTAAATCTTTTGTGTGAAAATATGTATAAATGAACAAAGTTTTAAATTAAATTAAATGAGAATGAATACTTTATTCTAAACTGTAATTAGTTTCAATCTATTTAATACACCTGGAAAGTGCGCGTAAAAAGCAATGCAACAGATACAAATTTTAGTACAAACTCCGTCCATGAAGTTATTAATTAAAATTAAATCAAATGCATGGCGTAGTAATGTTTGTTGTTTGAGATTGGAATAGTTTGCTAGATTAAACTGTAGTTTAAATGTTAAATAGTATGAAGTAAAGAGCATCCAGCTAACCGAAATATTTATAAACGTTGGGCCATGTTCTAAATTTATATAAGTGAACAACATGTTTGAATCCAGTGACGTTCGCAAGTCAGTGGCCTTTTGGACTAGTAAATCTCGTCACATAATCAATACTAGCAGTTTGAAATTGTAATGGAACTTAATTCGCGAGCACCCCAGTAATGTCAGTGCAGTACCGCGAATATTGTTACGTCACGCGCAGGTCGCATGTCACAACTGCGCGGGGAAGTCTACAAACACGAAACGACCGAAGTCCCGCTTGTGCATTGCGCTCTGTTCGCCAGTTCGTCTATACTTCAGTCGGTGTTAGATAGTGCAGTGGTTAAGTTTGCCTCGTGCGCGTGCCTTTAGTGCGCGATTTTGCGATGTTTCGGGCTTACGGCACGTCCCCCGTAGACACAAACGCTCCACCAGACGTACCACCGACCTGGGGAATCTCTTGTTTCAACACACTCGCTAAAGGTTTGTCGCGTTTTCTGCACTAACCGAAAAATCGCAAGTGAAAGTTATTTATAAAATAAATTGCACTTTTCAATCACCATTTATATGCGAAATAAAACATAATTGACGTTATACGTCGGGTTATATATTGTTAACGATGTTCCTAAGCAAACTAAAACTTACATTAGAAGATAAGAGTTATCGTAATTAACACAAACAAAACTTCATAATTATGCATACGTGAGCGATTTGCACCAATTCTTATTTGTAGTAACATTTGGAAATCATGTACGTGTCGTTTCGAAAAAACTAACCAATTAGCAAGGTACAAGTCATTTATTTTTTGTTTCAAATAAAATGTTTGTATGTATGTATGTGTATGTTTTTATATTGTTTCTATAGAACCAAAATAATAAATATAATCGTTCAATATAAAACACATTGCGAGTGTCAGGTCTCGCGCGGCATGATTACGTGTGCATGCACGTGCTCACGCGGGGTCCGTGGGCGTGCATGCGCTCCTCCACGCGAAGAACGTGCACTTTCGTCCAGTCTACGCGTACCTACGCATTTAGATAACTGCAAATTGATCAATAATTTCACCGATGTTTCATTTATTTACTGTGGTATAAAATCACCTAAATGCAATGACGTCAGAGCTGCCACGACTTACATCAGAACTAACTAAATCTTAAAATTAAGGTATCTCATATAGATAGAAGGCATCTCATACGGAGTTTTTGACTTCTTTCTTTAATTTTTTAATTATATTGATTGTTCTAAAACTCTGTTTAAAGGAACCATTAGATAACTAAATATGGACAGCAGTCTTCAAAAGTTTAAGTTTTAACCCCTGTCACGTTTGTTCCCAGTTGGATTTTTTGATCAGGACTTCTTACCTCAACTTATTAATTATTTTGATTGATGTCCATATTTAGTTATTTAAATGAACCATTAAATAATTTATATGGACATCAGTCGTCAAAAGTTTAAGTTGTAACCCCTGTCACGTTTATTCCCATTTGAATGTTTTGATCAGGACTTCTTACCTCAACTTATTAATTATTTTGATTGATGCCCATATTTAGTTATTTAAAGGAACCATTAAATAATTTATATGGACATCAGTCTTCAAAAGTTTAAGTTTTAACTCCTGTCACGTTTGTTCACATTTGGATTTTTTGATCAGGACTTCTTACCTCAACTTATTAATTATTTTGATTGATGTCCATATTTAGTTATTTAAAGGAACCATTAAGTAATTTTTATGGACATCAATCGTCAAAAGTTTAAGTTTTAACTCCTGTCACGTTTGTTTCCATTTGGATTTTTTGATCAGCACTTCTTACCTCAACTTATTAATTATTTTGATTGATGTCCATATTTAGTTATTTAAAGGAACCATTAAATAATTCATATGGATATCAGTATTCAAAAGTTTTAAGTTTTAACACCTGTCACGTTTGTTCCCAGTTGGATTTTTTGATCAGGACTTCTTACCTCAACTTATTAATTATTTTGATTGATGTCCATATTTAGTTATTTAAAGGAACCATTAAATAATTCATATGGATATCAGTATTCAAAAGTTTTAAGTTTTAACACCTGTCACGTTTGTTCCCAGTTGGATTTTTTGATCAGGACTTCTTACCTCAACTTATTAATTATTTTGATTGATGTCCATATTTAGTTATTTAAATGAACCATTAAATAATTTATATGGACATCAGTCTTCAAAAGTTTAAGTTTTAACCCCTGTCACGTTTATTCCCATTTGAATGTTTTGATCAGGACTTCTTACCTCAACTTATTAATTATTTTGATTGATGCCCATATTTAGTTATTTAAAAGAACCATTAAATAATTTATATGGACATCAGTCTTCAAAAGTTTAAGTTTTAACCCCTGTCACGTTTATTCCCATTTGGATGTTTTGATCAGGACTTCTTACCTCAACTTATTAATTATTTTGATTGATGTCCATATTTAGTTATTTAAATGAACCATTAAATAATTTATATGGACATCAGTCGTCAAAAATTTAAGTTTTAACTCCTGTCACGTTTGTTCCCAGTTTGATTTTTTGATCAGGACTTCTTACCTCAACTTATTAATTATTTTGATCGTTGTCCATATTTAGTTATTTAAATGAACCATTAAATAATTTATATGGACATCAGTCTTCAAAAGTTTAAGTTTTAACCCCTGTCACGTTTGTTCCCAGTCGGATTTTTTAATCAGGACTTCTTACCTCAACTTATTAATTATTTTGATTGATGTCCATATTTAGTTATTTAAAGGAACCATTAAATAATTTATATGGACATCAATTGTCAAAAGTTTAAGTTTTAACTCCTGTCACGTTTGTTCCCATTTGGATTTTTTGATCAGGACTTCTTACCTCAACTTATTAATTATTTTGATTGATGTCCATATTTAGTTATTTAAATGAACCATTAAATAATTTATATGGACATCAGTCTTCAAAAGTTTAAGTTTTAACCCCTGTCACGTTTGTTCCCAGTTGGATTTTTTGATCAGGACTTCTTACCTCAACTTATTAATTATTTTGATTGATGTCCATATTTAGTTATTTAAATGAACCATTAAATAATTTATATGGACATCAATCGTCAAAAGTTTAAGTTTTAACTCCTGTCACGTTTGTTCCTCGTTGGATTTTTTTAAATCTTTATCAACTTATTCAACTTATTATTTTGATTGTACCAAAACTCTAATTACACAATTACATATACATATCTTTTCCATGTTTTCATTTCCTGGGTCTTCGTTTTCTATTCTATAATTTTACTTTCTTCTAAGTCTTTAATTACATCATCCTTCCATCCTTTCGGTCTACTCCTACTTCTTTTTCGTTCCATACTTATTGGTAAGTTTTTTTATTGTAAGGTGTAAGACTATGAAGTCTTTTCCATTCATTCCTCTCTTGTGCCAGGTTTTTGACTTCATTCCATTGGATCCATCTCGCTTGCATCAGTTCTTTCACTCTGTCTTGCTTTGTTATTTTACGTCTTCCTCTTCCCTCCTTGGTTTCTTGCTTCGCATACTTCCAACGTACTTAAATTCTTTAACTTGCGCTATATTATTTTTTTCTATTCTAATATATTTTGTTGTTTTGTTGACTGATTTTTGGGTATTTGTCTTCATGTTATTTTTTTAGTGTAGTTTAGTTTAGTCTATATGCTGTAAGTTTCTTCTCAATTTTGCTTTCTTTATTTTCTCGTCTGCCACAACTGCGAACAGAGGGCTCGATATTCCATTCCCTATATACTTTCTGGTCTCTTGTCATATTAGCACAGCTTAGTAAATTGCTTTATTCCTGGTCCGTCTTTTCAGGTTTGATTTCGTATATTTGGGGCTTTCTTTATTTTTGAACTTTTCGATTACTTTATTAACTTCATCTTCCGTTATCGTGATTTTTCTGTTCTTACTTCTACTCTTCCATATTTTTCTGTGTCTGGTATTTCGTCCATCACTGTATTATTTTATCTTCTTGGATTATTTTGTATTATCTTTTGTCCGAATTTTCGCCACGCTTCTTGTTTTGGTGATTGTGTGTGGATTATTTACCTCACATCATGTTTGTGTTGTATTTAATGCATTAAGTGTTGGTGTATTGTTTGGTCAATTAAATATTGTTGAACCCGATACAATGCGTACAGACACACAAGATTGGGTTGGGTTAGGTTGGGCCCAAACGATTAAAGCTAAAGCAATGAAACTTAAAACTTAGCATTTGTAGCAAGAACGAAAACGTCCTATTATTCAAGCAATATCTCAACCGGAAGTGATGGTTTTTACTCGTTATCGTTATGGATATCGATATGGAAATTTTATTTTTTCCCAATTTAAATCCAAGTACAAAATATTAACGTTTTGTTTTATTTTCTTGTAATTACGTAAAATGAATAAACGTAGAAAATATTAAAAATTCTCTTTTTGATTTTTTCAGTTATAGAAATTTTTTTTTATATTTTTGTTATCTATTAAATTGTCAACAGATAGCAAAAATGTAAAAAAATAAATTTAAGATTAAGCTGAAGTACGCAAATTTCCGAAAATGTTAATAATTTGTTGAACAATTTTTTTACGTTTTTTAAATATTTTGATATTTTTTGTATTTATTTCCATTTAAGACAATTTTCAAATTTGATATATTTTTAAACATTTTGATGTTTTTGGAAATTTACTCATTTTTTACAATCTAAAAATATTGTTGATATTCTCGTATCTGATAAGACAATTAAGGAAATTAATAAAAAATAAAAAATAAGTTGAAGTGGAAAATTAAAGAAATTTTTTGTTTCTGTTATTGCTAATACTAATATTGCTGCTATATCATTTCTTCCACTATTTCTTGTTCTTTTCCACTCTTTGGCATTGTTGAGCTACTTTTCTGCGGTATTGTTTATTTACTTTCTTTTTATAGTTTACTATCTTTTGTTCTAATTTGTGTTTATGTTGTTTATCTTTTCTTCTTAGGTTTCTACCCAACTGTGTGAATGTAGGTATAGGTTTGTACCCATTTTTTAAGGAAAATAGATGGAATGGACATCACTCTTGAAAAATTTTAACCCCTGTCACGTTCGTCATGGGTCACGTGTTATATAGTAAACTGTTGTATTTATTCGATAAAAAAATCCCTAAAGTAATTTCTTGATTTTTGCCATTTATTTTACCATCGCAGATTGCTTTTCATTTAAAGAACACAATTGGATTTTTGGCAGTAAATATAGCAATAAGTATACTACGTTTGGAAAAAAAAATACTAAAATTGGACTAAAAATAAAAAAGATATTAAGTGGGACACACTGTATACATGTTTTACAAAAATTTATAAATACAATAAACTGATTTATAAAATTGGGTGCCTAAGCTATAACATTCAAACTAATGTTACCCCATTTATTTTAACGAAACACAATTTCCGTACAGAAGTAGCTACTTTTTCGTAACAATCGGCACGGGTTCAATAACCATCCTTAAAAGTATTAACTTTCCCCAAATATGCGTTTAACGCCTATAGATATCAACAAATGTTTTTTTTTTCTTACCGCCATCCTTTTGATCCTCACTGCAAACACTGAAATGTCTTAAAAATCGGAATAAAATCAAAGCACACCCGCATATAATAACACCCGTCTTACATAAATACTAGACGCAGACTGACAAGCACAAGAAATAAGTTTGGCACGGAGATGCACAAAAAGCGCAGGTAATTTTTTGTCGGTATATAAAAAAAAGTTTTTCGCTCCATTTGCTTGCATCAAAATAAATTTACGAGGCGTATGCACACAATTTAATTTCATCAAACAACATTACTGCAAATGGAAGTTGGACTTTGGCACTACATTATTTGCACCGTATATTTGGGATCGTAACAAATAGGTATTTAATTATATTACCGCTCGTGTAATTTTGACAGCATTATCAATATGTTGCACGTCCAAAACTTGTGTATGCAATTATAATTAAATTAGCGATTTTTTTTTTCTGTAAAACGGTATTTGTTGTGCATGTCCAGTTAATGTTAAACATATACGGCAAAATAACCATTAATTTAATAATTATGATATACCAAAACGTTTACAATAAATTTACCGAAACTTAAACTTAATAACTGATAAGAACGCAATTGAAATTTAAGCAATTCCAAAGCGAATTGACAATCAAACATGAATCGCTTGTTATTAATCGAAACTACGCTTGTCCACGTTTATAAATTCCATCGCTAATTTCTTTGTACCAGTCGAGGTAAATTTCTTTAAAATTTAGAACAAAAAATGTGTGAAAAAAATTTTTTTCGATAACAACTAGATGTGAGAATTTTTTGCTACGATTTAGACCAAACCACAAATGCTGACTTCACGAACGACAATTCATACTTTTAAAACTCTAACCAACGACATGTGTTAATTCCTGCGAAGCTCTTTTATTAACCCCAAGTCTCTCGTCAATATGGGCGCCCTAGACATACAAACGTGGCTTTGTGCACGTTTCGAAAATTTTATTATTGCTTTATGAGTCATTTGCTTAGATTTATAAAGAGCGAGCATTATTCGTAAACTACTTTTTTATATGTTTAGGTGAAATTATCAATTCCTGACTAAAACATTAAAAAAAACTATTGACTCACACTTGATTTGTTGTGTGGACGTCGTCGAAAAATGTTTTAACGTCATAGTTTGTAATTTAGTTAGTTATCTTTCACGTTTGTTTAGTCCCCGAAGTTTTCATTTCCATTGTTTTCATTTTTATGCACATCGTAATCAATTCATGAATAAAGTGCAGACGTGCAATTCGCGTCCATAAATGACGTAACCACGTTAACCACATTGTTGTACGTGTTTTGTTGTATTGATTCTATTTTAGCGATTTGCATTGGTTTTTATTTTTCGTACGATTTCCTGTTATTTTCATGTGCATTCATTTGCTTTGTTGCAGAATTATACGATTTAATTAATTTTGTTAGATTTTAGATAATTTTGATTTTTTTTTTAATTGTTGTAGGTAATAAAACAGACTTGATAATTGGAAACATTAAATTTACCACAAATTTATATCCCCGTGTATTCGATGTTGTTTATTAAATTTATTATTATATTTAGCCGAACAATTTTTTTTTAGATATCCAATCATAAATGTAATTTATAACAGGAGCAGTATCTTTTTATAGATAAATGTAATTAAACCGAATACGTAAAACGTAATATAACAAAACTTTTATCAACAACATGTATATTTCTAATCACATTGCATTGCTGAAATGCGAGCTGATAAGAAAATATGTTGGTTGTTTTGATAAACATAAACACAATAATTATCTTGATACGCATTTGTTCGAAAACGTAGATATGAAATGTTGCAAAGAACGCGCGCTCTTGCGCTCTATCGATTCGTTTAATTTCATTTCATACGGTGCAACCACACGCAGTAGTCAAATTGTTGTAAAGTAAGTACTTCCGCCTGAGCTTCCCGTGAAGGGCATTGGCCGGTACTGTTTTGGTTTTGACATAAGCGGGGCATGCGTGCAACGGCGGCCCCTGGATCGATAACGACGACGCGAGGCTTCGAAATTTACATCCTGGTGTAGCCTGGTGTAGCCCGTTCCTCGTTCGTTTCGACCTCCTACCCCGTTTTCATCCCCCAGTTTCTCGAAACTAAATTACAAATCAATGCGAAGCATCGACTAACCCTAATCTGTTACAGTCGTCCTGCGACTTTTAATTAATAAGGATATTGAAATATTATTACACCGGATTATGTGAATAAAGTGTGATATCGTTAGCTCGCACGCTCTCGTCAATACTCATATGGCACACCCCCACAGCTGGTTTAACATATGTTCTTCGCGGGGTTCCGACTATCAAAAAACTGTGTAATTTTACCAATTCTGATCTAATTATAAATTTCATCTTTGTAAATATTTAATTTTCAATTCTTATCCATTTTATATTCATTAAGTTTAGCATTAGGTTCTGATTACAAATTATAAATTTGTAGTTTTTTACAGAAATTATTAGAATATTCTATATTTTCGTCACTCACGGAGACAAATTCATTCGTAATGGTTACAGTAAATTATGCCAAACAGATTTTAATGGACATATTTTGTTCTTCATTTACCTACAACCACATATAAGATGGCAGAGTAATTAATAAAACCAACATTGTCAACAACACAAAAGTCATTTTAATTTTCAACGCACAAATTAATGTGAATATTTCAGCAATTTAAACATAGTCGTAGATGAAAAAGTTTCAGTATAAAATAAAAGTATTTCACTAACATGTAATAAAATCACGATTTGACCAATGAGAGTGGACGAATCATTTATGAGAACAACATTTGCGCGATTGTAAATAACCATTTGAAGAAATTTGAAACAAAATAATTATTACGAAATACCCCATTTGTGAAAACAAAAATAAATACAGTCAATTTCATGTCAAATAAAATTCGCCAACTTCCATAAAATTTGGCACCCAACATGTGAATCTTAATTATAACGCACCCATAACAATATATATATATATATATATATATATATATATATATATATATATCCACTCATACATACAAATTCACGTTAAAATTTAACAAATATGGCTCACGTTCGAGTTCAGCCAATCAGAGTCGAGAATTCAAAGCACGTTGGTGCGTGTGATTTTTGCGGTTGTTCTCAACATTCGGTTTTTATGATGCAGAGGGAATGTACGACTTTTTATGCCTGGAATGTATAAATTATAACCTCAAAGTGTGAGTAAACATAACAACCGTACAAGTACAACCAAACCAAACCAAACCAAACCAAACCAAACCAAACCCAACCCAACCCAACCCTAAACAATTCAATTAGATTGGGTGTGGTACTTAGCTAATGGCGTTTAAAGTAATTCCTATTTATTCTTCGCGCGTTTGATTGGGCTGCGTTGTATAAATTAATGATCTTCCCGAGAATTTAAATGTCGACGTAAACGAATGGTGACGTTGGATGTCAAATGAAATGACTTTTACATCGTTGACTATCACTATCATGTCCTAATCTAATCGAACCATCTTTAATCATATCATCCGATGGAAATCCTAATCCCAAGGGCCTACAGCAACTTGATCCTCCAATTCAATTTGTTGCATTGTGTCGGGGTACTTTGTTACGGCGTTTGTGGTATTCTGCTACAAATCGTTACAAAGTAACCTCGCCCAATTTTCAAAATTCTACTCGTGTTTGGTTAGGTTGGATTGGGAGTCTAACCGAGCCATCTTTAATCATATCATCCGGTGAAAATCCTAATCCCAAAGACAGCCTACAGCAACTTAGATACAAACTTGATCATCCAATTCAATTTGTTGATTTGTGTCGGGGTACTTTGTTAACGGCGTTTGTGGTATTCTGCTACAAATCGTTACAAAGTAACTTCGCCCAATTTTCAAAATTCTACTCGGGCAGGGTTAAGTTGGGTTGGGAGTCTAACCGAGCCATCTTTAATCATATCATCCGGTAGAAATCCTAATCCCAAAGACAGCCTACAGCAACTTAGACACAAACTTGATCCTCCAATTCAATTTGTTGCATTGTCTCGGGGAACTTTGTTAACAGCGTTTGTGGTATTCTGCTAAAGTAACCTCGCCCAATTTTCAAAATTCTACTCGGGTTGGGTTGGGTTGGGTTGTGTTGTGTAAATAAATTGTCTTATATGTCGACGTATACGTAAATATAAATTGTTTGATGTTGGACGTCAAATGAAACGCCTTCGCTAGAAAATCTCCAACTAACATTAACCTATTAAATGTGCATGAAGCCCAAAATCATGACATCATCTTTAATCATCTCTAAACTGATATTTTAAACACAATTCAATTAAACCCAAATGTATTGAGGATTAAATCGAAATGTTTTGGAAAGTTCTGATTAAGAACGATTGTAATAATACCATGACAATCTGTAATGAGATTCAAAGCAACCTCATCCACTTTTTTTTCCATTTTCGTCGAATATCCACCATATATCAACCCAATCTAACCCAATCCAACCCAAACCAAATTCAACTTTAACTTCATTAAACTCAATTTTATTTAAATATAGGGAACAAGTTTAAGGTTATTAGTAAACGAGAGCAAAATCGTAAACAAATTCGATCCTAAACCTAAATAGTCCATTGTAATGTTCTGTGAAGAGGAGATTGGAATTGCACTTAGCAAGCTGTTGCAATGAGATGCATTTCTAAAACTATTCTAGGTAAAATATCAATCGACCAAGACGTTGGGTTGGGTTGACTTTGGTTTTATTGGGTTGGGTTGACTTTGGTTTTATTGGGTTGGGTTGACTTTGGTTTTATTGGGTTGGGTTGACTTTGGTTTTATTGGGTTGGGTTGACTTTGGTTTTATTGGGTTGGGTTGGCTTTGGTTTTATTGGGTTGGGTTGACTTTGGTTTTATTGGGTTGGGTTGACTTTGGTTTTATTGGGTTGGGTTTGGTAATGGATCTTTATAGAGTAGGAACAATGATTGCATTGAATTGGGTTGAGTTGCTATTAAATCCAGAGTTATAGGAAACACATCATCGTAAACACATTCGATTCTAAACACAATCAGGTAGATAAGTACATTGTAATGTTCTGGTAAGGAGAGATTGGAACTGCACTAAGCAAGCAGTTGCAAGTCCATTGCAATGTTCTGTGAAGAAACTATTAGAATGCACTAAGCAAGCAAGTGTTTCTCAAATTCTCAGAGGAAAAATCTCAATCGATTGGGTTGGGTTTGGTTTGACTTGGTTGGGTATTGGATCTTGGATCGGTTTGCACCCAGGTTATATAAACTCTATAAACTCCATTCTCCTTGATCAAAACGGATTACATGATTTTATTATTTATAAATCAAATGCCCTTATTTTAAAGACATAATTTATATTTATTATTTTTATAATTTTTAATAATTTTTGTTCGTAACAAACGTAACTATATCATTGAAACTTTCTCATCTACAACTTATTTTTGTTTATAAACTCAGATGTAAAGCATTGTTTTGATGCTTTTGGTTGTTGTATATCAATTATTCGGTTGTTCACGTCAGCTGCTTGTCGTTGACTCCGATTGTTTTGCAATTTTGTCCACCTTTCAATTTAGCTCTGCCGTCCTGATGACGACTAATAAGACAGAAACATGTGTCGGCGGCTGCGTGCTTCCCCTGCGGGTTTATGCCCTTTTAAAGTCTTCCTCATTTATAGAAGTCCCGCGTTAAAACCTTTTTTTTTCTTATATATATATATATATATATATATATATATATATATATATATATATATATATATATATATAGTCGTTTATTTATGAGTTACTGACGTCACATAAAACGTTCATGGAAAGCACGTATTTTAATTCGTTTGAATACTAAAATTTCTCTTTTTTACAGATTGATTTATCAAACAAAAAACGATGCTAATTCCCTATTATTCTATGTGTTAAACTGTTGAAATAGAATTCGATGGCAAACGAACTCGTTTTCACTTCACTTTTCGATTACTTTATTGTTTGGATAATAAATAAATTTCAATCAGTTTTAATGGCCGTTTTCCATTGTTTATAACACGTCAGCGCATAAAAACTTCATAATAATCTTTAGTGCCGATATTAATTGCTGCCTAGCGCGCCAGTTGGCATTACATTTCGGATTCGGTAAGTCGGTTTCGTCCTCGAATTGCGTGCCCATATTGTTCGAAGCAATGATCACAATTGCAATAAAAACAATGCTTCATTGTGAACAAATAGTTTTAACGAAAACGCGAAACCCGATTTGCGCTTAAATTTGCATAGTTACAAAAAATATATCGTCGGTTATGTCGTATGTACGTAAGAGAAGGTTAAGCAGGGAAAGTCTTAATGAAAATTTTAAATATAACGTGTTCCATATTTGCATGTTATTGTGCAAACAGGTTTTTAGTTTTGATTTGAATTTATTACTCACGAAAAAGTTATATATCCTTCTTATCGGGCCCAAAATCTCAATAGACAAAACAACTGTGTTTCCTGTCGGTTTAATGTCTAAAAAAATGAATTTAAACGTCAAACTTTGAAATAAATCATCATGCATAATTATATTTTAATTAATCCACGTTCAAAAAAAAAACGAAACAATTACCCTAATTAATTAACGTTTTTTTCAAACATGGATTACAACTTATTTAAATTAATATAAATGCAACTTTGTGAATTTTTAAAAAATGCAGTCGCAAACCTATTTGCTTCAAATGAACTATAGATAATAAACTAATATTCTAAATTAATTTATTCAACTCTCGCGTGCATTTCACTTTTAGCGAATAATACATTTTTTCGTTTTAATGTGAGCGTTAATTAACTTATTGCCTGTTCGTTACTATTTCTTTTGAAAATATAGAAATATAGAAAGTTTTAAATTTAATTGTGAGCATGTAGGACATTTTTGTAACCCATTTGTTTTTTTTTTAAGATATAACTCGCCTACAATCTATACATGAGATAGTTTAATCCACTTGTCACTGGTTATGTCAGTAGTTGCTCGATTGTTAAGTCATTATTGCGAAACTAGCCGCTATTAACACATTACAGTAAATCTTAAATTACACCTTTCTAGTTTTTCAGTCCCGTGACTTTGTCTAATATTCGTAAAAAAAATAGGTAGTGTGATTTATGTAACTACAATTATTTAATTTATTTAAATCATTAAACAACCAATAAAATAATTTTCAACGACTCACCCACAACGATTTTTACATAATTTAAGTTTAAAATTTTAATTTTGTATATTACTCAGGTATTATTGATTCGACAGGAAGTTGGACTAACGTACAAAAACACTTCCTTTAACCGCTGATATAACAGGTTCGATTAGATACATATATTTTTTTTTTTGAAATCGCCTTTTGCTCGTTACCTTTCAAATTTACGTTCGTGTATTCCGCCTTATACAAAGTGTAATATTACATCCAATGTCAATGTTATTTTACGTAAGTTGAATTGCATTGTTACTTTAGACGCAATTCGAAAGAAAAAGACGTACTCTGAAACACATAACGTTGTTAGCGGCTATATTACGCAACAATCACTTCTTGATGTATCAACATCAATGTTATTAATAACACCGGGTATTCATTTCACATATTGCCTTGCGAACGCTGCAAAACTTGCTTAATAAAATGATTCATTGAATGATTAATTATAATTATTAAATTATTAATAAATTGCTATTAATATAATAACAAAAATTATTACTTGTCTGTTTATTCGCCGGTTTTACGTTTTTGTTTATTTAGATCTGTGTACGACGTAGTTCGTAATAGTGAAGTTCCAGTGACTTAGCTTTTGTGCCAAATTTATTCTAAATGGCAAGCAATAGTCATCGTTCCTTATATAATGATATTTTCATTGGTTCCTTGTTCAACGTCTACAACGTTGTATAATTTGCAGTTCTATTCGAGAACATAGTTTTATTATTTATACCGCAGCCAACTCAGAAGTCACATAATGCGTTTTATTATAGTATGTACCGCCTGTCCAAGTAACATTGCCACTGTAAGATGGGCCAACAGATCTAACGGTGGTAAGCGTAGGTAGGCATTTATTTCGATTCTTCATTAATATTAATAATTAAAAGGTAGCAGCAGAATAATTGTCATACATGACAATTATATAACAATATGAAAATATAAATAGCACTTTTTACAATACAGCTACAGATCTCACGTTGCATTTAGTAGCTATCAATGCTATCAGTTTTGAACACCTTAACCAGATATCTTCGCTGATAATGTACATAGAAGTGTGTACTTGCCGTATCTCGGCGTTCTACCTGTGGATTTACAGGATAACCAGTGGGCGTCAGCCTCCTTGTCGTGCCTTAATCGATAATCACTCCTGTTATCGAACGTACAAGTTATTCGATTCTAACTAAAAGATTCACCCAACGACGTTCACACCAACAATAGATAGTCAATTTACTATTACCAACTATGTATTTGCAATAATATTCATTTCCAAGATGCTCCTCAACATTCAACTCAACTCACAGATATACGCCACTCAACTTATGGCCACATCTTATAATTGCACGCCACTGCACATAATTGCACGTGGTCGCAAATATACGTTCTCATGAAGACTGACAACCCAACCCAACCCAACCCAACCCTCCTCTTTCATGTTTACGTTATAATTCAACGATACAGTACTCTGCTCAATCTCTAGCTGATTGGTATCAAAAAACTGTGGATATTCGTATGCATTTTAAGGAATTTCAAAAAAAGGACAGCTGCGAAAACAATCCTAAGGAAAAGCGGAAGAAAACTAAAAACCAACAAAAGAACTTGAAGAACATAAACGTGGAATTCAAGAACACCTAGAAAATGTTAAGAAAGACCTAAAAAACCGTATTTAAACCTTTTCTTTCTGCACTGGCTACAGCCGAAGAGAAGAAGATGTGGAACAAAAAATGAAAGAAAGGAACAAACCGACATTGATTTGATCTAATCTCTGGAAAAATTCAAATAACTAGTTTATTAGGTTGAGTTGGGTTGGATTACATTGACTTGGATTGGATTGGATTGGATTGGATTGGATTGGATTGAATTGTGTTGGATTGGATGGAGTTGCACATTTTTAAATAAATCAAAAATCGAATTTTAGTTAATTTTGAATACGTATACACGTTCATGATTTCTACAACTTATTAAATATTAAGTAACGGAATAAAATTTGATTTGAATCGGTTCGTCTCTTGCTTACTCGACAACTCGCCCAGTTCAAGCTGAAATACGAAATTTGGCCAGGTTGGACGTTTCATTTGATTTCTTTCATTTCATTTCTTATCACACCTTAACTATAGAAATCCTAGTATTACCTTGGATGTGGTTTCTATAGTAATTATCTGAATTCGAACTAGAATTTATAGTAGGGGGCACTTGTTAATATAAATGCTAATCTTGCTTATCATTTTTTTTACAAATAAAGCTGACATATCAAATTTGCATATCAATGCATTTTTTTACGTTGCGTCTCATATAACGTTGAATAATTGCCATTGAAATGTACTTAGATTAATTTTAAATATATCTCAGGATTTATTTCGTATATATTCAAAACAAGTGTATTTTAATTTCTTTATCGAGCGTTTTATTTTGTTCGAGCTATAGGTCGCCAAAATATTTTTTGTGTCAAAATCAACCAAATGATAATGACTGATATAAAATATCTAAACCAGTCCCATACGGATCGCGAGCATTGGCGGGTGCGTTTGTTTGTAATATGATTAATGTGGAGATTAATCTCCCAGATTGTCGACGAAAATACCCGAATGCCTGGGAGGTCGTTCGGGATTACGTCATATCTCTTTGAGTCATGACTGCCTATGTAATCCAAAGAAGGGGGAGTACAAGCGGAGTTAAAAAGCTTAGAGTACAATCTAACCCAACCCAACTCAATCTAACCCAACCCAACTTAATCCAATCCGATCCAACTCAGCACAACCTAACCTGGTTAGGTTAGGTTTTTACTCTAATCCAACTCATTCGAACCCAACTCAGCACAACCTAACCTAACCTAACCTAATCCAAAATCGCATAACCTAGAAAGCGGAACTATAAACTCTTGGTGATCGAACTTTGAGAGGTATACGGTGACAATACGAATGACAGCTATGCATTGTTTATATAACGTAAATTACGTTATATAAACAATGTTGCCATAAACGCAGGGTCGGTCTGAGGCACGTCTATACCCTGGAAGTTTGCACCCCACCCATAATTATTTAAATTATTTTTCTTGCTGCATGTAATATTCCATGAAAAATAACTCGATATATTTGAATATTTATACAAACTTGTACAAATTCATATCTTTAACATATCCACTTTACCTCCTATTACCATATGTTTACATTGTTAATGAAGTGAAACAGATGTAATAAACGTTTAGACGTTTAAAATCATTCCTACGGTAATAGGTGGCAATTAGAATGTAATAACAGATAAAAATTCGAATACAAATTCTTGGAATTTATTAATTACATAGCAACAGCAATTTACACTATTAAATTATTTTGTGTTTGTTTCAGGTTTTATAAATTGTAATACAAATGCGTACCCACTATCTCAATTACATGGTAAGTACTTTTTAGTTTATATCGTAAATTTAAGTGGTTTTTAATTTTTTAATTAAATTTGATAATTACGTTCATCCATCAATGAAATACAGGGGCTAGTAATAAACGTTACGCGTAGAAAATATCCATGATTACTTTTATATTAAACACATTAAATTGGCTGTGCGTATCAGCACCACACTTTAGATATTTACCCTGCTTTGAACCTGTCACCCCCACCAAAAACGAATACACGTGCCATGTGGGTCATTGCACTTAGACCACGTGCTAGGAAATTGGGGTAGTTTCAGATAAAACGACACGGTGGTATTTTATTTATATTTGCGATTGTTAATAATATCGAATGTAAGTTATTAATTTAAAAAAAATTACAATAATTTCATTGTCTCAATTTTAGAAAAAAATTAATTCATTTATGAAACTTTATGGTCAACGATAGAATTATCCGAAATAGTTAGACAAATAATAATTAATTAATTAATAAATAATAAATGCATTTGGAAAGATATCTAGAAAAAATGAGGAATTTTATTATGATATTTTATGATATTTTAGGGAAATCGCCATATTTTTCTGGGCTTGATGATCAGGCTGGTCCTGTACTTCTAGAGGAGCCCGGTTTAGTGGACACTACAATGGGAGGTGCCCAACCTCTTAGTTCTCCATCTAGATCGTCTCCACATTCTCAAGGTTCTGAAGGTGGCGAACGTTTTTCGCGTAAAGTGTTTGTTGGCGGTTTGCCGCCTGATATCGATGAAGACGAGATAACTGCAAGTTTTCGTCGTTTTGGTCCTCTAGTCGTTGATTGGCCCCACAAAGCCGAAAGCAAGTCATATTTTCCGCCAAAGGGATATGCGTTCCTACTGTTCCAGGTTCGTGTAACAAACGAATTGACTACATTTATGGTGCATTTTTCCCTGCAGGATGAAAATTCGGTTCAAAGCCTGATAGACGCGTGTATTACCGATGAAGACAAATTGTACCTGTGCGTGTCCTCGCCTACAATTAAAGATAAGCCCGTGCAAATTAGGCCATGGAGACTCTCCGACGCGGATTTTGTTTTGGATGCATCGATGCCTTTGGACCCACGAAAGACTGTTTTTGTTGGTGGCGTGCCACGTCCGTTGAAAGCAGGTACGTTTACTTAACTCACGATTACTCACGATCTTTTAATTAATTTATTTTATTATCTAGTGGAGTTGGCTATGATTATGGATCGTCTCTACGGGGGTGTGTGTTATGCTGGCATCGACACAGATCCAGAGCTCAAATATCCGAAAGGGGCTGGAAGGGTTGCTTTCAGCAATCAACAAAGTTATATTGCTGCTATCAGTGCGCGATTTGTACAACTCCAACATGGTGATATCGACAAAAGAGTGGAAGTCAAACCATACGTATTAGATGACCAAATGTGCGACGAGTGTCAAGGACAACGCTGCGGTGGCAAGTTTGCTCCATTTTTCTGCGCCAACGTCACTTGTTTACAAGTAAGTCGTATTTTTATTATTTATATCAAATTTCATATTCTACACATATGTGAATGATTGAGTTTAAAAAATACTAATAACCCTGCAACTACTGCTATTTATCATGGCAGAGTGATAAGTACGTAACCTCGGCAAGGGATGGCGTTATTGATTACATTCCATGCTATTTTTTTCCATTAATGTCATTCAGTCAGCTGGGTCATGCAGTTTATGTGAAGCTACCAGTGAACCCACTTTCATATTTTTACGAAAATGGGAACTCTGCACCTTCGTTGGCAACAATAAAATATTGGATAGCAAAATTTAAAAAAGTTCGTACGAACATATTTCATAAAGAATGTCCAGGTAGTCTAAGTGTGACCACCACACAAAAATGATTGACAGAAGTCCATGAGACTAGGCATCACAATTCCACATAATCATTTGACGAACTGGAAAGATTACGATTACAATTTTAACTCACACAATCAAAAAATGTTATAGAAAACTTAATGAATTGGGATACGAATACTTCTCCGCCCACCATATTCTCCAAATTTCGCCCCCATGTTTCCGATTTTTTTAAAATGAACGGGCGGAGAGAAAATTTTTCCATTTGTCCCAAATCGCTCTCATTAGACGAGGTCTTCATTTAGACAAACGTAAAATGAAACCGTTCAAAAATAAAATGAATTTTGTGCAAAGAAATGTTTTTTTTTGTCAAGGCTAGTATTTATCGCTGTTGCCATGATAATTTCTTTCTTCAAACTGGAATTTGGATTTAATTTCCCTGTGTTAATTTTCTGATCTTTGAGTTCAGTCTACCCTCATCGTATATTGTCTCAGCAAGTATACCATGACCAAAAAATTTCAATGAGGTTATTTACTTGAAAAAAATATAGTTAGTGGCATTTAAAATTAAAAAAAAAACGGCACTGTTTTATTTTTAAATACACATTGGGCCCTGATAGATAGGCAACCAATCTTAGGCACTTACAAGATCGCTGAACAATAGAATAAAAGGACGTATACAAAATTCGCCTTATTTCTTAAATAAGTTTTTTTTATAAATAATAATGTACACAAAGTCATGAAAATTGAAAATCCAATCACTTATTCGTAGTTTAGCTGAAGGATTTGGGTTGAGTTGGGTCGGGTTGGGTTGGGTTGGAAATTGCAAGAAACGAAGAAAATGTGTTGATAATTTTGATTTGTTTTTCATGTTGCAGTACTATTGCGAGCATTGCTGGGCAACTATCCATTCACGACCTGGACGAGAGTTCCATAAACCGCTGGTAAAGGAAGGAGCAGATAGACCGCGAGCCGTACCATTTCGTTGGTGTTAACGCAGGAGCGCTTAGTGCAGCGGCCGCCCGATCTAGCATATTACCACCGGCGGCAGTGCTGACCATTGCATAGGCATAATTATCTAGTAGCAATTATACATATTTAAAGTATATGAATATATGTAACCAGTTATCTTTCCTCGTGAGCGGCCGATGCAGAGGCGCCGTAAGGGCGTGCGCGTCTGCATCAGTCACCCTCGTCCGAGCTGTAACGACGTGAAGTGTCTCCTCTTTGGCCGCACGGACCGGACACTGCACAGGCTGCGCGGTACAGTCAGCAACTTTCAGGGTATTGTAAATACTAGTCTAATCTGCGAGCCGATGCAGGCCAGAGGAGCCTTCACCGGCGGCAACACACTTAGCCCCGAGTACCTGACCGGCCCGCCCCCCACTAACTACAGCCGCTTCCTTCGCTTGTGTCCGCACGTTATTCCTCCGACTACCCTCCTTTATTTTTAATGTGTGATACTATAGACGTCTTAATGTATTAAATAAATTGCACGGATATGTATAGTATATGTATGGTACGTGTATATGCATACATGTAGGTATATATATATGTATATATATACACATATATAGATATATAGTATCAGCTATTCTAAGACTTGTATTTTTTAAATTTGAATTTTTATACTAAACTGTTATAAATGGTGATTAGTAAAGTTTGATGTGTGCAATAACTGCGCCGAGTCAGGCCAGGCTCAGTGCTCTAGAGTTTTATCTTTAACCGTAATTAACGAATGAGGGGAAAAATAAAGAGAAAACCAACGCGATGTTTCCTAGGCAATGAGTATAGTGTAATTAGGCGCAAGTCCAGCTGAGGCAGCGTCAGACGCGAACCATCTACAACATGGTACAAATATGTAACGATATGATTTGTAAAGATTTACACTCCTTTTTCTACTGTTTGTATATTTGCTCGCCCGTGGGTCGCCGCGGGGAGTGAATGAGTAGTCTGAGACGGAGACATTTGTATCATATTCTGTAGGACGTCATTTTTATCTAACGATCATATAACTTTTTATCCGTTTTTTGAGATTTAGAAGTGTGCGCAGTCAGATTGTTTCTAAACTGATTGTCTGATTTTCATATTTTTAATATGTAATGTAAGCTATGTATTTATTGGAAATTTTTGAAGTTGTATATTTTTTACTTTTTATAACTCTTTCGAACTATAAGCTTTTAGTTTTTAATTATATTTATATGTGGAATTTGGCAGTGCTATGAAAGCAACTGTTGTAGTTACCATTAGTGCAATATCGGGCCCTAGCCCGTCTTAGGAATAGTCAATTGTTTCAGACCTTTGTTGTTGGCCCGATCGTCCCTCTGCCTTACGATCTCTTCTATTTAGAGCACCGAGAGCTTGATGTATCGCGGCGTGACGGTCGTGGCGTTTGACTAGCACCAAAGTAGATTTATATTTTTTATTTAACTTGTAACGTAGAAAATTTTATTATAAATATTGTTTTTATATAATTTTTGTACACTTTTATATGTTTGTTAGTGAACTGGTTTATATTCGGTCAATTTCACCTGGGAAGTTTCTCATATTTACATATTTTGTTGGACATCAGACTTTTTATGTTTTATATAAATATTATAAAAAATGTCGATTTGTGTTTATTTGATAAACTGCTGTTATACTTCACATATGTTATTCTTTATACCTACAGACTAGATTTCCAAAAAAAAATACCAAGTAAACGTAAAATTAAAAAATTCAAATATGCGGTAATCAACAACAACAAATAAATTTTATATATTATGTATATATTCGCCAAAGGTATGGAAACACAATTACACCATCATAAACATTTGATTTATTAAAACATATATTACATCAAAGTTAATAAACTATAGGTCACATTTGAATCGAAAAACAGATGCAGTGCCCTCAAAAAATTTACTTTTGAACAGGAATAACTAATTATCACTTAACTGGAACATCAAATTCAAATCGATATAATTATTAAGAAACGAAATAATACCAGGCATACAAGATATATTTCCTGTCGAGCCGACACCCCACTTGCCAGATCTAACACCACTTGATTTTAAAAAACAACATTTTCAAAACACAACCTGGTAACATCAAAGAATTAAAAAAACAGAATTCGTCACGAATGTTTTAATTTACAACTGAAATTTTTCTAGACTACTCTGTTATAAATGGCAGACAACACGTGATCTAAAAAACTTCGTTTGTTCATTTCCTTGACATGTAATTCATATCACTGCTGTAACAAATCTTAACCTTGATTTGCATTTTTATCATCGTATTATTTAAAAATAGAAAAATATTATTACACTGCACACTCTCAAATTTGTTTTAATGAGAATACTTTGATGATCATGGCCTATTTGTCGCAAATGTTATCTTCGTATTTTCTCCAAATTCCTTTATGAAAGACAATAAAATACCTAGCTCAAAGGGGAAAAATGTCTATCCAATGAAATCAAAAAAAAAATAATTATCGTCTTTCATATCTTTCTCCCAAACTGACATATAGTTTACTAATTAACATTTATATAAAACATCTTTTGTTGAAACAAATATTGATGATGGTATAACTGTGTCCTCTTATTTGATATAATTCACAAGGATTAGAAGCAGATTAATCACCTAAGTGACTAACGGACAAACAAAAATGGGCCAATCTCCCCTAAATGTGTTAAATTCTTGCCAATAATCAACAATAGCAGAAGATATAAAAGATTCACTTAAGAGCCAGGTGAAATCTCGTGATATTTAGTCCAAAACCGTCGGTCTGTGAAATTAGCAAAATTAAGGCTTTCATGGAAGCCTCTAAAATGAAATGAGGAGGTTCGATGTTATATAACCCCTGTATTCTGCATATGAAATATGCACCATGAAACGTTAATAAATTACAACATTAATAAAAGTGAAAGTGGAACTAGCTAACTTTTTGTGTGTTCTTAAACACTGTGGTTAATGCGTTTGAGTGTTGCTTTTTCTTAATGTAATTTTGACTGACAAATATTTACTGAATTAAAATATTTGGTTGGGGTGGGTTGGGATCTACACGTGTTAATTTTAAATGAGAAATTTCAGCCTTAAAATTTGTGCACAATATGGAAAATAAAATTCGAAGTACTGTAGCTGTAACAAATTCTTTTTTATGTGATTTATGTGACGCGACAAAAGATACTGAAAGTTTTATCATAACGATTAAGGTTAAATAAAGAAAACTTAAATTTCACCTTTTTCTCTTATCGACGGGTTAATTCATCATCGATGAAGTTGAAAATATAATTTTCTTTTGGTTGCCTGAAATTGACCACTTTATTACTATTCTCCACAATGTTTTCGTTTACTTCTAGTTCTCACGTTTGCATGCTTAAGCATGTTTAATTGGAGATGTAGGTTGTAGGATGTAGATGGGGTTAGTCTTATAAGATAAAATCAAAGGCTATGGTTGAATAAATTCAGTATTGCTTTTGTTGTATAGAACCGAAATAAATGTCTTCACACAAACCAGTCAGTGAAACAATATTAGTTGTTATTATGTTATGCTATAATCTGTTTGAAGAATGATATAAGATATTGCATGACATTGCTAATTAATTCATTACCACACAACAGGAACAAAATTGTCTCCTTGAGGTTTCAGACTGCTTTAGCAGTGAACTTTAATTTAATTTCCTTGTACTTTAGGACAATTATCCTCTATATCAATATATGTTGCAAAAAGGGTAAAATTTGTTTTTCTTGGTTCTCGGGTAAAACTTTTTTTAGACCACTCCGACCTAGAAGACCTGTCTGAAGATGAAAATGTGACTTTGCCGAAACGCCAGAATAACCCTTTTACAGACAATTCGAAAAAACGGTTCATTAACCGAGAACCAAGAAAAATATCTAATTAAACAGTTAAAATAAATTTTATCTTTAATAACAATTTTACCTCTTTAATAACAAATTAGCAACATAATCTACTACAAATTACAATAGACCTATGAATAACGAAACACTTATATAAATACATTTAACGGACTAATAATAAATATTAAGAAATACGTAAATCAGTTAACTAGTAAACAGAACTAAATATTTTAACTTCTATAATAGTAATAAAAAATAACATTTTTAAGTTACCTTAAGCTTTTCCATCAACAGCACCTCAGTAAGTTTCAAGAAATCGATAATTTCTCGTTGATTTTTCTAAAACAAAATAGAATAATTCAACAATCGTAAAAAACAATTAAGTTACCTTAGACTCTTGAATTTCTAATAATCCATTTTGAATTTCTTCATAAGCGTTCTTAACCCGTTCCAATTTCTTAGTTAGAGCTTCGAAATATGTTTCTTTCGCCGAGTCATCGGCTTTTGACACCATGTCATCCAAGAGACGATTGAACATATATTCAGATTTTTCCAGATCTTGCGAGGCTTTTTTCCAAGCATCTTCGTACACCTCAATCTTTTCTTTCTCCTCACGCACCAGTTCTTTTAAAGCTTTTATTTCATTTAAATCAAAATGAGTTGCTTTCTCGAAATCCTCGTTGACTATGCCATGTTTTTCTAAAATTTCATCCGTTTGTTTTTTTACATTGAGGAGTTCTCCGTTTAATTGCGATGCACTTAACTTTAAGTTGTTGACTTCTTGGTAGTAGTCTTTACATTTTTGTTTTGCTTCGAAAACGTTGTCAGAAGATTCGTTTTGTTGGTCGTTAACTTTTGTCATGTATTCGTTTATTAGGACGTCGTCTAACGACGAATCAATCGATTTTAACACGTCCAATGTACGATGTCCAATGCCTAATTCGCCGGAAAATCCCTGAAGTTGTAACCTGAACTTTTTGTACTCGTTGCTCTTGTCTCTGAGTTTCGCTATAAATTTCTTTAATTGATCACCATGCAGAACTTCGCCACCTACTAAATTATACAACGTAGATTCTTTCTCGTTTATGTTATCATCGAGTTGTTTAATTATTTCTCGTAACTCCTTAACTGAGTTGGATACATCTTGTTTTTTGTTGGCTATTATCGTGGCTTGGTTACGAAATGGTCCTAACTGATCGTCATTACTTGAATAAATATTTATTTTTTCTGTCATTAGACGCTGTACCTCGATCTTCTGATTTGAGATCTGATAAAATACGTAAATCTTTAATAATTATTGAATTACGCGAAGTCTCAAAACTAATTGAATCCTAGTTTTGAAATTTCTTGCATAATTAGTTTCATAGAATAGTCGTCACCTTAAACCCTCAGTTCGATGAGTGGAGTCTGTTTGAGTTAGCAATTATTCGCTTTATGTTTTTAATTTTTATGAATACCCGAGAAACCTTCTTAACACATAAAAAGATATAACAGACATAAAAAACAATGAGCTCACAGAGTCCACTCATGGAATGGAAAGGAAATGGGGTACTATATAATAACTACTACTTACAAAATATTTGAGGTCTTCTTCAGAAAGAGACGGATCAGTAATAAGTTTTTCGAAGACGAGTAAAGTTTTCTTAGCGTCTTGTAACTCCTGAGGGAGTTGAGATCCTGATACAATTTTATTGATTCGAAACTCTTCGTTCAATTGGTTCAATATACTCAATTGCGATTGCTGTTTTAATTTCTTCCTTGACAACTTATCCTCGAAACTTCTATATTGGAACTCCATTTGAGTGACCTTCTCATGATTCTCCTGAGCCTTTAAATATCCATCGATAAACACGTGAAACTTAATAATAAAAACTTGTTACCTGCTGTAAAATGTTTTTTTGCTGCAACTTGACATTTCGATATCCTCTTCCTGAAACGAGCAGACCTTCCCTGTTCGGGACGTTATTTAATTTGGACTTTTGCGCTTCGACGCGTTGCGCTAAATTGTTGAGCTCTTGATTCATTTTTTTAATATCGTGGGTCAACTCGTCGACCTGTGCTTTAGTTTTTTTACCCACGTTATTCTCGTTATAGATTGACCAAAAGTCTTCGACTAGTTTAGTCAGCATCTTGATGGCGTTTTGGACTTCTGGGAACGCTCGTGCTTCCGGCGGGATGTAAATTCGTTCCACAAATCTAAAGTACACATAAATATTAATAAATCAAGTCATGTTACAGGCCGGTTGCGAACAGAATTCATATAAATACTTACTTTGACAAATACGCCCGTGATTTAACTTTAGCCTGATTGGATAACAACCATTCCAGTATAGGATATATGACGTTAGTTTGGCCCTAAAAAGAAAAATAATTCACTTTTAAATAAAAATTTAATCTATCGGATTTACCATCGTGAGTCCCTTGTTAAATTCAACCGGTGTGACGTTGCTAGCAGGTACATATTTTATGTTTCCCAACCAGAGCGTTATTTTCATTACTGATAATTCTACGTCGGCGGCTACTTCTACCTATTAATTAATATTATTACTGATATATCAAATTCAAACGCCACCATAACCTCACCTTAGTTCCAACCTCCAATCGTAGCAAAACATCGCACAATACTTGAAGCAACCGAACTTGATTCAAAGAATCAAACGATATCATGTTGAAATCGGTCCCGCATAATTTATTAACTTCAGCAACGATAAATTTCAATTGCTCCATATTTGCAATTTTTTAGGTTTCACTGGCAGTTAATAATTAATTTTAGTTGTCATGGATACGCGATACAAATATATATCAGGGTTGATAACTGCGATAGGTAACCTTTAATAATAAAATTCCCTATGTTACTATAAATTTTTAATGGACGTTACGTGAATAAATAAGTAATTATCTTTGTATGCAAGTTATTGGATTTTTTTTACACATAAAATATTTTATTACGTCAAAAAAATCTAGAGTAAAAGTTGGGTATCTGAGAAATATTTTAAATGGTGTCCTGACGTCACATACGTCGTAGCTACCTACAATTTATATTGTCTGTTTATAAAATAGCAAGGAATGAAAAAAGGATTTCGTTAATTATTTCGTGTCGATGATGTCAGGTTACATGCCTGGTTTGCTCACAAGGCAGGAAAATAGGCATTTTTTGTTGGCTATGATTAAACTCGGAAATAAAAATCTGCTATGGTCCGCACTGAACTTTCTTATATTTAGATAAATTTCCAGCAAACTGACGAGGTCGCGATGACCAAAGTTCTTTCAAAAAGTTGTTTAAATTTCAAATTTTGTAACTTTTTCGATATTTCCATATTATTTTCGAGATACGGAAATTGTTTTTCGGGTTCGGAAAAGGTGAAAGAATAAAACAAATATTTTTTATAGTATTTTATTAATAGTCATCATTCAATTGATGGCACAAGAACACAAAAAACCTAAACATTAACATAAAAGAAATTTAAATACTTTAGTGGATTGCAACAAACAAAAAATAATTTTAAAGAGTAGTAGTTATCGATATCTATACAGTTGAAAGTGATATTTTGTTAAGTATCCATGGCATGAGAAAAAATGTCTTAACAAATTATTTCCATTTGTCACAATTATTAATGCATAATTTTTTGCAGATAAAATCTAAAAACAGTCAAAGGAAAACCGTTAATGTAAGGATTACATTATTACACAATTTGAATTAAGTCTGCAGGTGCTTTAAATGTCATGAACAAATCTTTTAGTGATCTATTGTCAAGCATGTTATTGCTAAAATAAAAACAATTGCGTTCCATAACAAAAATTAACTAGTATGGAATGTAAAACACATAAGAATCACTTTGAAAATGGCTACATTCTTTGGTAAGTATTATAAATGTCTAGAAACCAAGACATAGAGAAACAGAAGTCATTTTCAAATAACCAAATTAAAATATTAAATTAAATTATTAACACTAGAAATAACATATAATAAAAATAGAAAAATACGCTGTACGTGAATAGTACGTTAAGTAATACTATACAGGATGATTCTGAAATGCAAAGATGTCCCTTGAAATTTACAAACTGCCATTTATGGTATTAATTATACCAGTGCGTAGTAAAAATATAAGATTCCTTTAAAGTAGCTTTTGTTAACAAGAAACATCTTCACATTGCGTAACACAAACGAGATGTTAGTAAACAGAGACTAAATTATGTTAGCGATCACACGTATAATCTGAGTATACATACTATAATAATTCAGCACAGCCATATTAGATTAGTTACTACACTAAAGCATCCTCGAGAACAACTATTCCTTAATCTATTTAAGGTAATCATTCTGGACGATCAGATCTAAGATAATAAAGGAACAAGACTTGTATCAGATCATACCGAATGTCTATTAATCACAACCACATTCTTAAAAGCCATAACTACTAAAATATTATCGATCCTTTAGCACCAAACAATCACTGAAATTTCCAAAAACACATTCCCTATTAATATAATTCATAACGTCGTCTTATCAGGTCGATATGGCTGATACATACTAAATATTAAAATATTACTGACACTCCTATTGAGCACATTCCTTCATAGAGTGAGACAATAAAAAAAATTTCATAAATCCTCTCAAAATAATAACATAAAATAAACAAAACCCTAATCTACTTTCACTCCATGTTCATCACAAATTTCTTTACACGTCAGTCAGTAATTATTGGAATCATATTCAAAATTAAAAAAAAAAAAACAAAACGATCAAACAAATCAGTCTAAATTTAGGTTGATTCGTTGGTTACAAAAGTGATATTTAAATTGCGGCAGACTGGGTAGGAGAGGAAATCACAAAGTTATTATTTTGTAAACTTGCGTCTTGGACTCGTCCTTGCTGAGCAACTCCACTCCTCAAAGCGTGCAGTACTTCCGGCGAAGCATTCGCTTTCAAAAAATCATTTTCCACTTCCAGTTGATGAATTCGTTCCATAAGCTCAGCGATACGTGCTTTGAGACTTTCAACTTCAGCACGCATGCTACTCATCAAATGAGTTTTCACCATGTCCTGAAAATTAATTTATTTGTTAGACAATAATAAAAAATTGTATCATCATTATTACATCTTTAAGGCAGCTACAAAATTTTTACCAATTTACAGTTACCAATTTATATGTGGGATTGTTGTAACAAACAGGATAAAGCTTACAAAAATGTTCAATTTGCAGTCTTAATAATAATGCTCTTGGACTCAAATCTTGGAACATGTAATTAAAAATGTTTAGCATTCCGTGGCCACCATGAATCTTTGTCAGAAACATTTGATATTAACTTTTGTTGATGGTCCCATTGATTGCCAAAAATTGAAGATTATTAAAACGTTCAGAACATAACATATTAAAACAAATTAAATGCCCAATTAATATACCCAAGAGTACTACAAACTATTTGAGTCATCAGATTCGAGATGAAATTTTAAATATTTTACATACACAAGACCTCAGTAAAAAGATTGATTAAATCAAATAGAAAGATTCATAGAAATTGTGAAAAATGCAAATGATGAACCTGTTGAATATAAATAAAGGAAGCTTTTCTTGGATTCGCGGAAGTGCACGGCCATTTAGCCACTGAACTGTAAAATTAATCGAAGATAAGAGATAATGAACGTAGTTTTGTGAAATGTCGGGGCCGGCGTTATGACACAGAGCTGCAGTTATGAGCGGCGTTTTGGTGGAGTTCGTTAAAACCTTAATAATAATAAAAAAAACAACCAGAAGTTACTTGCGTCACTTGCACAGCTCACAATTTAAATTTAGTAATAAAAATAATAAGTCCAATAATATTTTTCTAGAACTGATTGAGGACTTGATCGAATTATTATTAAGTATAGTGCACTCGGTTCATGCCTAAGATCACAAGGGCGTTTTTGATGTTTTTAACAATTACAGTTACTATGACAACCTCAAAGTTAGAATTAAAAGTAAAAAAAAAAAAACGCCAAGGCGTAATTTTTGAAAATTGTAGTTTTAGGTCTTTGCGTATAGTTGACTTTGTTTTCTATAAAGTAATAACGTTGGAGGGGCCCAAATTGAATTTGTTATGGGGCCAGAATTTTAAAATTCCACCACTGCGTCGCTTATCAGTGCCTACGTATAATCTCAACCTGAACAATCTTTGTAAGTTTCACGTTTTTATCAACAAGCACACTATTTATCGCAATCCAGCGCACATTACTGGAGATAACTTTGCACTGGTACTTCGTTTTCTGAATAGATATTTAACCTTGTCGCTCCTAAGCGTAATATGTAAGATGCATTTGCATTACCCGGACTGAAAAATATTACGATTTAAATCTAATTTTATTGTTGAAGCAAAAATTGTGAACTAAAATTTATTCATAAAATAATTAAATCGTTTTATTACTTGAAGATAATAATTGCATCAACTTATGGTCACGATCAAGGTCAATAAGTCGCGAATGTACAACTAATAGTAATTACGAAAATATATAGAAATTAATATTATTAGATTTTAATTTTAATTAATTAAAACTTACCATAGCCTGTTCAATTTTTGTGTCGATAACGGAACTGGCGCAGCTGGTAACACTGCAACAAAAGGCCACATAAAGAAAACGTCTAGCGTTTAAATTGGAGGTAGGAAGTTATGAGATCATGCATAAAAAATAAACATTATCACTGTTGGCAACGGATCTCAAACTGCGATTATTTTTGTTTGACATTCGCGGGGATTAAAGTTAAGGCGTCCCGGTCCAGTTCAACAATCTTTCGTGGGAAAACAACCGCAATTAACGTTAATTCTTAATTAAACGCGCGTTAATGAATTTCGATGTTTAAATCTTACTTTCGCAGATCGATTTTGGCTCCCAAAATAAAAAAAAATAAATAAATAAATAAATTACCGCTACGTCAACAGAACAAAATATAAGAGCCACTGTTTTGCAGATACTACTGCTCATATTACTTAACAACTTACTCAAGCATATTATTTCTCATTTTTACAAGGCCACTTACTTTCAGAAAATATACGCGAGTAGTATATTACGCGTTTTCCATTTATGGTTATTTTATAGTTCGTTGTGCAAATTAATGTACGCATAATCATGATTTATATTGAACGAATATGATGCAATTTTACGTCGCACACACACGCATATTTATAGATATTGTAACACACAGAGTGGGGATAAAAATGAATAATATTAAACGCCCATAGATTTCCTGAATTTTCAACGAAACTCCCAGGCTTGAAATATTATCGCGATAACGACGTATCTTAACAATCGCTCATTCAATTCATTGTCGATTGTTTAATCTGCAACGTGAAATTATTGTCACACAAAAATTATATAATAAAAAATATTTAAATCGATTACGATAATTGAATGGGTAAATAAGTGGGATTGACGTAAATATGAGATAAATGTTTAAACAGAAAATTGAGGACGCAAAACAAAAATATTCGCCTGGCATTTGCCAAATTATGATCTCTTACATCCTTTATCATAAACAATATTAAATTTTAAGTAAACTAATTTATTGGCCTGTTTATAATTACGAATGACTTAAAATAGGTACGTTGATGACCAGTAGTGCAGCGCAAGGTACACGAGGTACTTATTTATGACGTACGTGATAAACTCTAAAAATGCGTTACGATGCAAATGTCAAACGTGCAAAAAGGTCAAAATTTTTAACATTTTGGAAGCGTGGAAAATTCACGTTTTGATTGCGAAATTTGTGAAAATTTTGACATATCTTTGAAACGTCACAGCACAATTTTATTTCGTAAAAAATATGTTGCATAAAACTGCAAAAAATTATTAATATTTGACAAAAAAAATGTATTAATTCTGGAAATAAAATGCAGCAAATCTCATACATAAATACCTAATTAATTATTTTTATTAAAAACCGATGCTGGCACACAACAGAAATAAATCATTGCATTTCTAAAAAGAATGCGACACTCCAATCAATAGTTCTTGCGCCTTGATTTATACCAAATAATGAAAATAACCTTGAAATGTTTCATTTTAGTGCAATATAAATCTAATTTCGTACACGTTTTAGGTATTAACGACCGTCGTAACATTGAGACTTAATTTATCTATTTTCCTTGTTTTAATTGACATCACTTTTAAGATAAAAATAACTATAAAACTAAACACAAACCTAATACGAAACATTTTAATAAAAACATCGCAATAAAATTTAAAACGATTGCATCGACTAGGAATTGAATGTCGTTCACATGCGGTTCAAGGGGTTCCACCCCGCATAAGATATTTATGTGTACACAACTCGTCGTAGTAAAATATTTACATTTTTTTACAACGATGACATCATCACCTATTTCATTTCACAATCTTAACTAGTTTATCTGCGACGAGTTTCCTGTTTCAATATGATTTCACCATTAAAAGATATTTTGTGGCCAAACACGTTTAAAATGAGCTGATTAAACAAATCATCAATGACGTCACCAATGACGTCTTGTGTTTGTTATATATACATAGGTGAACCAGTTTGGAAACTGGTATGAAATAATCGTCTTTACATAAATAACGAACGTATCTGCCTTCGCCCAATAGATTTAATCACAAACGGATTAAGTGGGTCATATATTTATTTACGATCATTGTAAACTAATGATTGTGTAAAAAATCGCATCGATGTGACCAACGTGGAATTATATTTTCAAATTTTACACCTACGACGTTGTGCGTTTGTGGTAAAAATCACCGCGATGACTACTAACAGAAGTGAAAGAATAATAGAAACCTGCAATACATTTTAATCGCACGCATTTACTTTCTTAAACCGGAAAAAGGAAATAAAATATATTTACATAGAAATTAATAATTTACGTAACTAAAAAAATCGTTACAATGCAAGTGATCGAAATTATTTCACCGCGACTTATTTAAGTAATAGCGGGTGTGATAATTAAAAAGCCAAAACGTTTCGATTATCATCACCAATTTTACGCAAATCCATTATACATTCACTTAATAAAAAATCATTGATATTTAAAAAAAAATTATGTAACGTTCATAGCCGTAATTGTTAAGGTCACCCACAATTTATGAGTATATTGTACATGAACAAGATTCATTTTTATATCGCAAAATTTTTTGAATTGTGTTCTTGGCGATTTCAAGGGCACATCGAAGCATGCGACTAGCTTTGACGTTTTCAAGGGCAGATCCAGACATACGACTAGCAGAAATTAATTTGGCAAGTGATCGGTATCGGCTACGTGGGATCACACCCGTGCATAAAATTTCAAAAAATTTTGAAATGTTTGCTAATCAAATACGATTAAAATTAATTGTGTGTAAATAAATTCAATTTTTTAAAAAATCGATAAATTAAAATCTTAAGTTTGTGTGTTTATTATCCACCAATGTTAGATTAATTAATCAAAGTGTTAGTTTTTTTTTTTCAAACAAATTCAAAATTAATTATAAAAAGTTTGTTATATTTGTACATCGGTGTACAAAATACTGCACAATGCAGCACCAATTGATCACCTGTATGCAAACAATAAAAATAGTAATCATCGGTAATTAAGTGAAATTAAATATCCATGCACGACACCATAATTACATATTACATAAAATAGCGTTTTAACTATTACACAACGTCGCTTTGTTTTGAAGTTTTAACGCAAAGTATACAACTTAAAATGTTATTTGCACGATAGAGTAGGTAATACGGGAAAAAAACAACTTACTTTGGAAAAAAATCTATGTACTGCATGACAATTTGCCGGAGACGTTCCGGCGACAATAAATTATTTATGTTGTTGTTGTATTCAATGCTCATAAGGTCGGCTTTCATTGTGGCGTAGCGATTTTCAGCGATAACACAAATTTGAACTTGTTATTGCACACGAAACTAATTCAAAACTGGCATTACGATGCTTAGCGTCGAGTTTTTAGACCGCACGCTCTGTTCAGTTCGCGCATGCGCGTTCGATAAAACTTCCTATACCAGACGTTACTTGTAAAATGTATAACGAGAAAAATTATAAATATTTTGGCTGGAAGACACGCTTAATTACATACACTTGAATTTACACCACAATACGCAACGATAATTAATTTTCCAATTTTTCAATCGAATATCATTATATAGAACCACCCCTTTATTCTTTATTTTATTCGGATATAAATGAGTAACGTAATACCGTGGCAATAAATCAATGAAACCAAAAAATACTTTAATTACGAAAAAGAAAACTGGGCAGAAGCGCAGACATTTGAGCTGCGCCCCATTATTTGTTAAATTAAAATGGAAAATAACGACGAGGAAAAAGCAATGAAATATGATAAACAAAGTTTTTCGTTTTTAGGCACGGGTTGCTGTTTACCTAAATGTAATCCTTAATAACTTGCAATTTTCTACAAAGAAATTTCGTTATTGTTTTATTACGTGATTTAAGTATTAACAAGTGCAATATTTGTTTTTGACAAAAGTCTGTGGTGAAGTGCATGGAATTTTACAAAAAGATAAATATCGTTCTATCTATTTTATCACATTTTTTATAAAGATTCGCAGATAACGCAATTAAGCAACGATTTATAAATAGTTTAAAATTTATAGAAATTTCCTTCGCATAAAAGGTGTGTACTGATACGACGTACGACGTAATAAATGGACGAAAGACAACGATGTTTTTACTTAAATGAAATATTTGGACATTTTTGATGACTAATAGGATTTCTTGATAATTTGCAAGTAGCGTTTCCGTTTACAATCAAAAGGATTGAATTTCAGCGTGAACCGTTGCAGCGAAAACATTCGTAACATGAATTCACTTACAATTAGCTAAACAAACAGATAAATATTGTAATCAAATACAAAATAACGGACGTCATAATGAAAAATCTTCCCGTTTACGTGCGGAGATATCAATTTCACTGCTTCAAATCGTGGTGACTGTATATGTTGTTATTACATAAGAGCCGAGATAAGAACATGCGGTATTATTTTCGAGGTTCACAGTTCAAGATCTTTGATTCGAGTTAAAAACGAGTAGACGACATGGCTGGTTACTACAAAAAAGCGTTGTAATCGCATAGGTTTACAATAATTTTACATTAAAACCAACAAACATCGTACTTGTGCACAGAAAACAGCACATTTCGATTCTAAAATCGATGTTGTGAACCGCCAGGGAAACACAGACCATTTGTTTCGAACCTTTTCTTCCTCGGGACATCTACCTGCCTGACGAGAATATGAAATTTTAAGCACGCTTGACTTGCATGTTTATTTTCGAGTTTGATCGCTTTTATACCAAGTTAAATTACATCCGTCTATAATACCATAAATATAAAGGAATAAATGCAAATTAATTAAAATTAATTAATTACACTTAATAACGCGACGCTTCATTTATTTTCCAAGAATTGAAAAAATTTTATTTCTCAAAATTTAAAACATTTTAGAAAATTGTGCAATTATTTCCTTGAGAAACTTTGGGTAATTTTGCAGATTTCGTAAACGCCACCTTTGGACCAGGAAACTGATATTTTTTTAACATACACTGACTTTCAAATAATATAGACCACCAAGAACGAGTGAACGTAGAATGATACAACTTGGTGAAAATAACTAGTGCACGTAGAAAAACAAATGATTAAGTTTTGAAGCCAATCTGTCACTTCTGACAGAAATTAACTCGTTAGCAACAGACTATAGTTGCGTTGATTCGTCGCATTTGTTAGGAGTTTCTTCTTGCTTGTTGTAACCGTTAGGACCTTTAGAATGCCACGAGTTCGACGTGGAAATTTTCATCAAATTACGACTTGTGATCGAGGACGAATTTTGTTGAACTGTATGGTGTTTATGGTTACCTTTTGGATGCTCGTAGGTACCTACAAATTTCTACATTCTACTTTTATTTTTCTTATCCATCGTTTGTTAAGTCTTCGTCAATTTGTTTCCTATTTTAAGACTCCACAAAATCGTTTAGCAACTTCGTCAATGGCAGCTAGCCCTGTTCACAGACGAGTCGTAGTTCCATCTTATTCATTGAGCAATTTGTCGAAGATCAAATGCTCGTTGGTTCATATGCTGCGTATAGCGTGAGTCAAAATTTATTCTTAATGCAAGATGACGGATATATACTGTACGCCTAGCCAAAAACTTTCTGCAAGTGCAAGTGCTCATAACTCTAACCATGACTTTTGCATTTTAGACAAATTTGTCAATGGTTAAAATTTTATATTTGGAATTATTCTGTTTAGACTTGTAATGTACATTTTTGGTAATTTTGACAATTTTTGCATTTGTCTGAAAACTGTGTCAATTTCTTAATATTCGAAATGAAAACAAGCAAGAAAACAAAGCAGAAAAACTTGCATCAAAATAAAATACAAATGGATGTCCAAAACTCCATATTTTATAATATATACCAACCCAACCCAACCCAACCCAACCCAACCCAACCCAACCCAACCCAACCCAACCCAACCCAACCCAACCCAACCCAACCCAACCCAACCCAATCCAACCTAACCCAATCCACGATATCGGGAATAAAATCATTAAATAAAGGTTGCGTTTCGAGACCGTTTCCATGAAGGTCCTCGATGTCATCTCAATGAACATTCTGTGAAATGTGTTGGCTGCTGATAATAATCATGAAGTTATCGATAAAAGACAACAATAAAATAAACAACAATAAAAGACAATGTACATTAAATCTATAAACGCAACTTGATTGGTTGGTGCGAAGTAAATCAATCAACGAAGCCATACAATACCCCCGATGAATCTTTTCATAGTTTTTTCGTCTCCATGTGATTTTTTATTCATTAAAATAAAATTGTTGCAACTGTAGGAAGTAACAAATTAACAAACAAAAATTAACCGAACGATGATTAAGAATTTTGTTTGTGTTAGTTAAATTATCTATATTTCTAGTCGTCGAAAGTCAATCCGATGCTGGATATTAAATCCTCGTACAAATTATGATACAATTGACCTAAAACCTGTACATGTTCTTACAAGTACAAGTACAAGACTTTTCTTGAATTGTTTTATTTCCTTAAACTTTATTGGTGGAGTTTGGGAACAGTATGTTACAGGATCAAATTTGTGCCGAAATTATCGTGTTTATCAGGACAACTCAGTGACATACATGAATGACGATTTGGCACATAATATGAAAATTGTGTTGGGTTGGATTTAGTTTGAGATAAAAATAAAAAATCCATTTGTGCATAAGTTTGCTTTGCTTGTAAAACTATTTTACTAATTTAACTTAATTTAAAGTAGATCACCATCAACTTTTCACAGCAAAGATGAGAGGCATAGAAGCAAATCTCAAAATAAAATAAAACAAAAATCCGACCTAATCTACTTGAAGTTTACGAGAACACAGTAAAATACAGAACCCTAAATACAACTAACTTAGCACACACTGAAGCAACAATAAAAATTTATATAGACGTTTATATAGAGGACCCACATATAATACAATTGAACGAAGACAATTAAAGAAATGGACAGAATAGATCAAAAGTAAAAAAAAATATAAGGACGCGAAAAAAACTGCTTGAAAAGACAAGGGACTACATGGAAATTAAGTTGCTAGTAAAATTTTATCTAAACCACCCATCAAAAGAGAAGCACATAACAGCATTGGTTGTAACCGTAGATGGTCAATTCTTTTGGGTTAGAAATCCATTTGAAAGCAATCCAGTTGGTCCTCTCCATAGAAGAACCTCTAAGTATCAAATAAAAATTTGCCGTTAACTCTCTCGTTGATTTTTGAAGTAAATTAAGTTTCCTCTAATAAATACTTTCGCATACCCCTACCGTTTCCAGCTTCGTACCAATGTGAGGTCGGTTGTTTGCTGATTAGACGATTAAATGCACATGATAACGAACATAAGTGTTCGAAGTCATTGGATAAATACTTGTTTGATTATTGGAAAAGAAATATATTTAGTTTAAAATGTTTGACCTTGATGAAATATTTATTTAAAACAAGGTTCTTGATTCCCTCCCTCAATCACGCACCTACCCCTCCTCCTATTTACAGTATCTGTGCCCCCTGTGGCACAACTCACACCTGGGCTAAGGACTGTTTAGGTGGTAACTTGTCTGCGCCACTAAATAATGCTGTTGAGGTTTCGACGTCGTTACAATGAAGCCCAGACATCCAATTTATTATAAATGACTAAATCTTTCATACATAACAAATTTTAATTATTATCTGGGAATTTATTTTCGGGCCATAAATTTGTGTCAAATCAAACAAACTTCTTACCCGATAAAGTTTTTGATGAAACAGTAGACCGCTAACAGCGTAGTGTCGTTGAATTCGAGATTTGGAAGCGGGGGCAACGTGAAATTGTGCAGCGGCCCCTGCGGTGGGCTAAGAACCGAAGACCGCTGGGCAGTAGCCATCCTATTTTGCGAATCACTGCACCATATCGGACCACCAGAGTTCTCTATAGACTAATGTGACACCCCAATGTCGAACAGCAAAAGCGTCAGGAACATATTGATCGTTTATCCCATCGCGGCGCGAAAACCACTTGCGCATCACCACCAATAGCGATTGCGCCAACACTTTCTCGAGTACCACGAATTTAACTAAATATTTTCACTGGGAACACATACGTATAACCCTTATAATCATTTGTTTTGTAAAGGAAATAATACAAAATAAAAACTAATTATAATTTGCGAAAATTGAGAAATCATGATAAATAAATAAAGGGACACATAGGTATGTGTTAAGCGTGAGAAACCAGGCCTCGAGATTATACCAGGGCGACCAGTTTACAGGGATTTTGTCGGAATCATTTATTCGAAAAACTCGACGAAGTATTCAATGTAAAATAAAGATCGAAGAGATATTGCTCTATTGAACACTGCAGTCGCCGGACACCTAAACCAGGAAGGCAACCACAACACTGATTACGACAAGTTAAGATATCGACAAGTAACCACTATTACATAAGTGAATCACTGGAAATAATGAACAACACTAACTACTTCAACCAAGAAGATAAAAATAAAAATAATAAAATTTATTTCAATAAATAAAATAGTTTTTCATTTTCCTTAGGAGGACCTCCCTGCACCATCCGCCACTGAATAAAAATGAACATAAAACACAAATCTAGTAGCCAAGTCGTGGTTAAATAATTAATGATGATGTTTAAAAATTGCACCTTAAACAATTAATAGCTTCCTTCTAAAATAAAATTTAATTAAAGTAAGGAAGTTGTCATCCTTGTATTTAAAACTTACAAATTATTTGTCAAACGATGTTTATAATAACAATTATAAGATAAAAACCCCTTAACACACTTGATTTTTACAAATCTAAATACGTATTTCGGCAACTACGTTGCCATCTTCAGTAGAATCTGAACGGATGAGTGTTAAACATAGTATTTCTAGTTAATAACACAACCCAACCCAATATTGTCTGTCCTGGCACCACTGAAGTCTGATGGCTTTATGTTCTCTTGTTAGAGGAAGACGAAAATAAGGACGACAAGAACGTAGTCCAAACGTGCGTATTCGTCCTCGATCACAAGTCGTAATTTGATGAAAATTTGCACGTTTTTGAACTCGTGGCATTTTAAAGGTCCTAACAGTTACAACAAGCAAGAAGAAACTCCTAACAAATGCGACGAATCAACGAAACTATAGTCTGTTGCTAACGAGCTAATTTCTTCAAAACTTAATCATTTGTTTTTCTACCTGCACTAAATATTTCCACTAAGTTTCATCATTCGTTGAGTTGTTCGAGTGGTCTATTTTATTTGAAAGGTAGTGTATATAACACTAATAAAACTTCTATATGATATATAATTGTAAAACAAGGAAATATTGCTACTAGTATAAATTGCGTGTGGTTGATGACTGACGTAAATAAATAATGATATCACCCATTTGAAACAAAACATGAAGAGTGCACGGCGGTATTTAATTATGCTAAATTCTAGGAAAACAACATGCGTGACGTAAACAAAAGAAAATTGCAACGGCAAATTGCAGTGAAATTCTTACCGATATAGCGTAAATTATTTTAAGCGATGATTTCAGTATATTCGCTTTCACTTTTTTTTCAAGCAAAAGAAATTGTAATGAACGAGACATTACATAAATATAAATGATCAAATGCAAAACGTAGAAGCACACCTTCGAACGGTAATAAAAGCAAGTCCCACGTCAACGTCGAAAATTAATTGTAAAAGTTTATTTATAATTATGATGACAAGCGGCATTAAAAAAATAGCGTGCATGCAAAGAAATAGCCGCCATTAAAAGTTATTTACTAATAAATACTTTTATGAAGCACATGTGTTGGGAACATGACGTATTTAAGTAATCTACAAAGCTAGACTAAGCGTCGCCGGCTGATATTGTTTAGCGGGTCAATTATTCACTTTCTAAAAATGATTTGGCGTCGGCCGTTTCGATTGGCAAACATGTGTTATTATAAATTGAGGTACACGAAACCTTGGATCTGAGAATTCTGCACCTCATTGAAAAGGTTACCGCAGAAAATGATTCAACAAATTAACCTATTTTTACGAACGCAGCTGCGGAGACGCTATTTTCCCGCGAACGATTTCGTTCTGGTTAAACGAAGTTAAACAAAATGGCGAGGTTAAAATTTGAACTTGAACTTACGCGAATTATTTAAAATGCAAATTTTTGTCACATCGGTGATCTTCGACACGGATGAAATTGCAGATCACTTCGATAATTACATCTTTAAAAAAAAAACTAAATGGCAGCAACAACATTGACACTACTAATCATCTGTGATTATTCAAAACACTTAAATGGCGTTTTGAGTAAACAAATTGCAGCAGCATTGACGCAAATGATTTTATTTGATGTAATAGTCATTTTACCGGGCCATTTTTAGCACCTAACAATTTCTACGTTTACAGCCCTATAAAGTTGTAAGAAAATGATTTTATATTCGTGTTAATGACAAATTAAATTTCGATAAACCGGCCAGAATGTGAAGCAGAGAAAATGAAACAGATGTTTGTTGTGGCCAATTAGATAAGATAAAGTTATTTGCAAATTCACCATTTTATACGTTTATGTTCAAATAACAAGTGTTATCGCTTGATAATTAAACTTACATTTACTGAAGATTGTTTATAAATTTAATAAAATCAAAATTTTGAAACACATCAATATAACCAGACTAAATAATTAACTAAAACAATTTTAGTAAACTATTCAATTTTGTGTTTCCCATACAATCTTTTGTATTAATTCATAAAAATTGTAATTAAAACGTCGATGTACGTAACTTTGTTGGTATAATCAATTATTACCTATTTAAATGATTACCATCATTTTAGAGTATATTTAGTATAGGAATAAAATTAAATTCTGCATAAACAGAATAATATTCCACTCGTTATAACTTATATGAAAGTATATGGAGTTATCCATGATAACATTAGCAAATATGGCTACCATCAACCCATCAACATTATTACCAAAAACGTAAATAGATTTCACCATTAATTCTTATTGATGTTATTTATCGATTCGATGATAATATAAAATAAAATCTGCAGTAGTCCGCACTTAACTTTCTTATACTGAGTTTCAAATGAAACTTGTTTAAAATTTTTTGAGTTCGAAAATTTTCATGATTCCTATATTTACTTACACATAAAGTATAAGAAAGTAAAAATGTTAAAATCACGCCTACATTTCAAATGAACGATTAAATGGAATAATTTCATTCTGCGTTCAAGGAATTCGGCAACCGGCTCGCAAAGTGGAATTGCAGGCGTTAACCGAAACCGAAACAAGTGCGTTTCAAAAATAAACCGTTTCGAAATTAGTAAGCAGAAATGTTTAAAAATTGGCAGACAGTTTGACGCAGGCGAGCGTCAACACGAAATCACGTGGTCGCGCGGAAAGTGCGACGGCCAAAAATAAAACGATAATGCTTTAAAACTTCCGATATATCAGAAAAAAATCCACCGCTAGATTAACGTATTTGCTATGCGGGATGATAAAATGGTTCGTAACTTACTTTTTTAAAGTATGACTACATGCGGTTCGATAAGATACGTTAAAGTAGGCGATTTTAGTGCAATTACGGTGCACGCGGTTTTAAAATTTTTACGAATCGGCAACGAGCAGTCTGTGGCGATGATTGTTCGATTGGAATGTTTCAGGACCGCAATAAAGAGAGTGCACTCGAAATAATAAATTAAACTCGAAACGTAAATTTAATAAAAATTGCGATGACTGTATATTCACGGCATGTAATTGTATACGCAAACTGCTCGTAGCGAACAGCACGTGATACACGTCATCGACTTTTAGAAAAGTATTCAATGAAGTTGAAAATAAAAATGACGTAACATCCCCGAAGTGGGACAGAAAAAATATATCGACGTGTTTTTAAAACATATATCATTATTTTTTTACGACATAGAAATCCATATAAGGCGCTAAGCCTACGTAGGTACATATACGAATAATATATACGAGGGGAACTAGAAAAACTACCTACCTGGCTATGATAGAAACAATTAACAAGTCCGTGAAAGGTTTGTTTTCATTTCTTGAAGTCAACGGTAGTAGAAAATGAGTGTAGTCAAATTGGAGCATCGAAGTGTGATAAAACAAAGCAATAATCCGAAAGCAATTCATCATCAAATGTCTGTAATCTAAGGAAAACGATGCCCCGTCATATTACATTACAGTAATACATACAGTAAAATTTTGGTCTTTCGTTGGGGAAGTGAGTCCAAGATTGCAAGAAAATGGAGACAATGGTTCTCGAGGAAGGCCGTTTGAAGGTGTCCACCATCGCTACACCATTGGTAGCATCTGACCCCTAGCGTTATAAACATATTGGGCATGAGCAAGGTGTAAGTCAGCAAGATGGGTTCTAAGGCTGTTGACTCCTCAACAGAACCTGCGAAGGTGTCAAGTCTCTCAAAATCATTTGGCCACTCTGAAGAACTGTAACTAGAGATGAAACTTGGGTACACCACTGGGATGTCGAAACAAAACAAGAATCCATGCAATGGGTGCATAAAGGTTCTCCACCGGCAAAAAAAAGCTCGAACTCAGCCTTCTGCAGGAAAACGCATGGCATCTGGGACTAGGAGGGCGTTGTTTTAATTGAGTACCTGCCGAAAGGCACTACAATTAATGCAGAAGTTTACGGTAATACTTTCAAGAAATTGCGTCATCGACAAAAAACGTCCCAATTTGTGCTTCTTCTCCACGACAATGCGTCTGTGCACACAGTTGTGAAAGTTCGACCAATCTTGGAGGACTACGACTTCACTGAGCTGATCAACCACCTCAGACATGGCACCGTCGGAGTTAAAAAATCTAATCTAAGAGGAACGCGTTTTCAGACGGATGAACAATATTCGAACAATATTTTAACACCCAAGAGAAGAAATTTTTTCTAGTGGTATGGGATCCCTTCCTGGCAAATTGCGAAAGTGTATTAATGTTGAAAAATAATGGAGATTATATTGAAAAATAAATCGAATGTATTTTCCTTTTGTGTTAGGTAGATAATTTTTCTAGTTCCCCAACCCAACCCAACCCAACCCAACCCAAAACGCAGCAAACATGATGTACTATGACACACCAGAAATTGCATTTATCAAAAATTTAGAAAATATCATATATTTTCAAATTTTCAAAAAGAATAAAAGCAGAATAAAGTACATAGCGATGGGGTTCTTGAGAAACGTTCAAGGAATTACCAGAAGAGACAGGATAAGGAAACATAGAACTAGTGTTAAAAGTAAAGCCCATAGGAGATGTGGTAGAATAAATACTGACCTGGTTATGGTATATACACAGCCAAGAGGTATACGAGAGTAGAAAGCAAGGAAGAAATTCTAGGAAGAACAAGAAGCAGAAAAACAAAGAATGGTGCAAACCAAGAACATTGTCACAGGAACGCATGGAGACGAAAATCAAAGTCACATAAAACCTGACCTGATGTACAATAAATTATAACATGAACAGCCCAACACCTACGTATCGATACTTTTGATTAAATAATACATATCCACGATGGCAGTGATAAATACCTAGTCATGACAAAAACAATTTGATAAAATTCGTTTGTTAAATACGACCTCTTTATTTATTCGCAAACAGCAAATAATTTAAATTTATACATAAAAATAAGAAAATACATGGTCAACATGCGAATTCTGGGATCAACAGGTCCTCGCCATTTTTTGTTCTACCTCAAGAGAAAATATCCATAAAAGGATTCGTATTCTTTCTCGTTTGCTCTTCAGGTAGAGCCTGGGTTTCGCGCTCGAACTCACAAACTTTCCATATAGATTAGGCCGTAAATATACTAATAATTAATAAATAATAGTAAATAACTTGGGCGAAGAAGTTTTTTCAGGTTCGAATACAAGTTTCTAAAGTTAATAAATTGCGCCCGTAAAACAAATCAACGCAATAAAGATATTACGAATAAACACATGGAATGAAATCACTGCTTGAAATAAATGTGTTATAAATAATGACGGTATTTAATTAGTGACAAATATTAGTAATTATGGTAAAATCTAATATTTATTTTTTAATAAACGCGACCCGGAATAATTCTTTGGAAGTAACGAGCATGGTAATCAACAGTTGCGTGATTCATCCCTCGACTATTACGTGGACGCTACTTGATCTACCACCCACCATATCTTGCGACCGTCGTGAACTTATCTGATTTTACGTTGCACGACAATGATATTAATATCTAAGATTTTTAATAATACAATTTAGATTTAAAGTTATTAAAAGAACAATATTTATGAGACGAGTTGTCTGGGACGAACGAAAATGATTATGAAATATCACTGATCTACTTGACGCGCGATATTCGACGCTTTGTGGAAGCAGTGGAAAATTTTGTATAATTGTCGTAAATTGATACGATTAAATGCGCAAACAAATTGTGATATGTACGTTAAAAATACATAAAAATCTGTAGATTGCGCATATCTCGTCGACGGGATTGGCCACCTGAATACTTCGCAAATAACCGATAGGCCATTGGAATGTGTACTGTCACCGATAATATTTTTTATTAAATCACAATGAATTTTTATTTTATGGTAAGACAATAAACCACTTTAAAAATACGAAAACAGTAACAAAGCAACGATTTAGGCCATTTAAACAATTTGAAGATCCTAACATAATAATACTATAATCCAAATCTAATTATATTATCTTCAACCAAAAAGATAATAAAGATCTTTTTGGTTTTATGTTTAGGGACGCGAAATGAACTTAGGGTAAAGGCTGCTCCTGGAACTTGTAGGTGTTCTTCCTGCCAGCCTCTACAAGTCTGTGCTATAGTGTAACCGATTGACACGTCTGGTTATCTCACGGAAGGTTAAACCAGCCTCAAGTCGTAATTTGATGAAAATATGCACGTCTTAGAAATCGTGGCATTCTAAAGGTAAACAGTTACAACAACCAACAAGAAACTCTTAACAAATCAACGAAACTATGGTGAAACTAAAGGCACAGGCAACTATTATTGCTAACGAGATAATGTCTGTCAGAAGTGACACATTGGCTTCAAAACTTAATCGTTTGTTTTTCTACGTGAAACTAATATATTATTATATAACATTTTACATGGTTTTTCCCCAGTTTTACAGTAAATGTAGAAACTCGTCGTAAGACCGCATTACGATTTATTTAAAGTCGTATTAATTGCGTATTTTTTTTAATACAATATGCATCAATTCTATATTCTCATTAAAATTTATGCAATACAACAATGGATACGTGCGATTCACAGACGAACTTGAACCTTTTATAACACGAACTGGTGACTCAAATAATTAAATAACGATAATTCGATTTTTGCACCAGACATGTAGGTCGTAAAATGGCATCGTCAAGTACAAGTACAAGTAGTAAGATCTTCAAATAGAATTTCCTTCGATTAATGCAATCATAGTAGCAGCACAAGTTCTTATATTCCCAATAAATTTCATTATACGAGTTTCGAATAAATTACACCCACACATAAAATAATTCGCAATTTCATTTACATACTCAACTTGTACTTTCGTACTTTTTTTCTATGTCCGAAAACCTAAAATCTAGGTCAATGGTGCGACATTTACTTTTTCTCAATGACTTTAGTTAACCTCTAACTACAAATAGATCTTGACTTAATGAATATAAAAGAATGATTACCGATTCGCCGAAAGAAACAATGTTTAATGCATTGTAATTGCAACTCTAATTCAAACACGCGATACTTTCGGATTCAAAAACGAAAATTTCGGTGAAATTACTAAAGCACTCAAATATTGAACCGATCACAATAATATCTTTATTAGGCGAACTATGCCAAACAAGTTTTATATTAGACGTCAATATATTAGACCCAACCCAACCCAATGGCGATTCCATCAAACTCAAAAATTATCATAAAAGATGTCGTTCGATGTAGTAAATTGAAATGTAATGAATCCATAGCAATAGCATTTTATTAATAATTTTTATATTTAAATAAATAAATTTAAAACCTTGACCTTAGTTCATTAGCAGCGACTGTTATAATTACGTACGCCATTTAAAGTAAGGTACGACACGCGTTTACTGACACAGAACAAAATCTTAAATTGCGAAACTAGCAATTAGAATATTTCTGAGAAAGACAAATGAGTATTGGTGTGACGTAAGTAAAGAAAAATAGTCGTTGTATTTAGGACAATCGTACCACAATGTCTATATTTATTCTTCATTTAAGTTAAAACTATCCAGTAATATGTTACTGACAATGCGGTTAAACGATACAAATGACGTAATAGATTAGAAACATATTCCTGAATCATAATTTGATGGGACTTAAAGGGAACGGCGCACAGGTACACGAACCACACGATTATCTACTTAGATGGATAAAAAAAATATGTCCGAATACAATTTCTTGGAAATCAAAATATTTGATCCAGTTATGACGAATCAATGAATTAAATAAAAGTTATCATCGTCATGGACAAGTTCAAATATTATCAAATTGTGCAGCAGAATTTTCTGTAACGAGATTTTCATTTTATTTGTGAGCACACGTTGATTCATAATGTACATAATTTTATGCAAATATCAGTCTGCAAATAGTGTACTTATATGTGCATACATCAAAAAAATTAAAACACAAACACATTTGTTGAAAGAAATTATGATATACGTACGTTTAACAAAGGAAAGCAAACATGATATGTGATAATTGAATTAGTCATTAAATTATCATGTTATGCAACATAAAATTTATATATTCAACGTGATATGTTGTTCGACAATATTTATATAAACTAGTCTAGTCTAGATACCTATACATATTTTGAAATATTAATAAATGGGCATTAGAAATAAACATTTTATATAGTGCACAATACGTATGTCAAAAATAAACCAAAGTATCCCATATATTAACCATCAATAATTTATTTGCAGATAAAGTCATTTTTTGTCGATAAATGTATAAGATAAGATAAATATGTATTAACGTAATATATTTCACAAATCGTTATCCATACATTATATCAAATTTAAATCGACAATTTATTCCGTTTCTGGGAACGTTACATAAAAATATTCCCAAGATTTCAGAAATTGCAGAAAATGATCTGTTAAACCTTGAATTGTCATACTTGCTCCGGTCAGTTGAATTATCCCCATAAACGTTACAAGAATAGAACGGATTTTGAATGTTTCATATGTAAAAGTTCACGAAGCGAATCATAAATAATGAACCACGAACACGAAAATGGTTCACAGTTTTATAACAAATTACGATTAATTTTATTTATTAAACATCCATCCTATTTAAATTTTATTAGTTCAAATAATTGCCTAAAGATTCTTTATTTTTTTTTATATATGAAAAACGTCGTAAATCGTAATCATTTGTTAAAATTCCAGATTTATTCTAAATTTGCAAATAGTTTAGAACAAAATATATGGTATTTAGACATTTTAAGTAAATTTAAAATTGGCGTTTTGTAACATTTAGTAATTGGAATTTCAACTTTTGGCTCTACATGTGCATCTAAAATTACTGGGGATGGATTGATGACGCAATATTGAAGCGCCAGTTTTGTATCAAATTTATCATAAACATAGGCAACCAACCATACACGTTTCACCAACACAAATATTAATTCAATTCTTTTTTTTCTAATTTCTTTATATTAGATATTTTTTTTCCAAATAGTTTCGTTTATCTTATAAAATAAAAATAGACTTACCGATAAATTTCTTCATATGAACTGGAGATGACAATGTCCTTAGTTTGTACATCCGGGGTAGTGGTGGCAGTTCCATCTCCGGCAACTGGACTGAATGGGATGATTTCACTAGTTTGAATATCTGGCGAGGTTGCACTAGATACAGCAACAACGGTAGTCGTCGTCTCAGTATCTAAACTAGGTGTGTCAGGAGTTGAAGCATTCATACTCGAATCCAAATTAATAGCTGTATCAGGAAGCCCGAGATTCATCTGTGACGACTCGCTATTATTCGCGCCATCTAAAGGAATCGCAATGGAACCTGGCAAATTACGTGTATACAAGTCGGTCGTGCTCGTAGTTGTATCAACCTTCAAAATCGGATCTTCGGGAAACCAATCTTCTTCGAACGAAATTAAATCATCAGAAAGTGATCCTTGCCGTTCTTCAAACGTCGAGTTCACAAACGTCATACTTTTAATGCAATCGGTGTCTGATAAACTCGACGTTGAACTACTCCCGCGCGATTTCAAGTTGCTGAAGGGGGGAACGTACCGTTTGGCTTTCCTTTCGCCGCCCACAACGAACCTACCAGTTTCGTTGTCGAGCGATTTAGAAAGTTTAAGCTTTTGTTTGTCGACGGTGGCTTTTTTAAAAAGTTCTTGCAATTTCAAGCTTAAATCCTTTTGGCTTTCCTCGATCACTTTCTTCTCGATCGACTCTAAAACGTTGTTGCAGATGTCGTTCAAACAATATTGAACGATACTTAGAATTTCGTTCTTTTTATCGTCGACGTCTGTGTTAGTACTATTATCCACAGCGCTAATACTGGAAACAGAAATGTCTTTTGTTGCATCTGTGGATGTGTTACGTATCACATTTTCATTCGTAGACGTCTCACTTTCGCGAGATTCATCTAGACTTATCACATCGCTAATTTTCGATTCTTTTCTCTCGATTGCTCTGTAAGCAATAACATTTTCCGTTTCTAACTTATGAATTTCGCTAGGTACGCTTCTAGCTTTTTTTATTACGACTAGGTATTCGTCTGAGTTTTCTTGACTAGCGGCTTGCTTATTTTGATCGGATCGGTTCAAAAAGCTTTTTACCTCTTCTAGTATCTCACGAGTTTCTCTGTCTTTTATTGTCGGGACGCTATTGCAGCGTTGACGCTGGTAGTGGATGTTAGGGTAGGATTGACTGACTCCTGGATCAGCGGCGACGAGTGTAGGGTACGCCACAACCGGTAGGAAACTGAACGGAGTTGAATAACAAACATTGGAAAACATGCAAGGACTTTGTATTGGATGAACTTGAGGAAGCACTGGCGGAAAAGCACCTAACGGAGATTCAGCTTGAGATATGACTGAATTAGTCGGTGTTTGCGGTGGTGTTTGCATGACCGACGTGTGAATTTGTGTTGTTTGACTCGGCACAGAATTTAGAAGCTTGTCGGTACTACTGGTTGGTGTTTGCGGCGGAGTATTTGCAATACTTCCTTGAATATCAAAACTTTCCCTGTGAGATAGAGTTGGTGGAATTATTGGTGTATCCATATCTGCGGCACTGTATTGACCACCGATGTTATATCCTTGATTACCGTGTGAAATATTGGCCTGAATATTTGTTTGTGGGATTTGCTGTAGCGTAGAGCTCTCAACAGGAACAAGAGGCCTCGCAAATTGCAGATTTTCCGAAGTTGCAGTGGTTAAGCGATTAACGTCATAGTTAACCTGCTGTACGTTAGACGTCTCACCGAAATATTGCACATTTGAAGTAGTTTGAGTTTCTAATATGTTTGGACTAGCATTATTTATGTTTTGAGTCATCTGTGGCAATTTAAATTGTAATTCTGAATCAACAGTAGCAGGTAAAACATATTGATTAGCATCGTTTTGAGCTGACGCATAATACTGTAAGGCGTGTTGATTGATTTCTACATTTGTTCGATTTGAATCAATTGTATGATGTTGCATTTGTGTGCTATGACCATCTCCAACAAATTGAGACTGAGGAGCACAAGCAGATGTTGAACTATGTTCGATTTCTTTAGCAAATAAAGTTGAATCAAACGATGTTTCATATTGTAACGTTGAAGGGCTTTCATGAACATACTGACATGTCGGTACATAAGTAGATCCAGCAATGCTTGTAATGTCTTGCACAGATGTTTGACTTTGCTCTATGGTTGGTTGGACGTTTGAACCAACTGATGTTTGATATTGTTCTGGAGGATGATTTTCTCCAACGTATTGAGGTGATGACCAAGCGTTGTCAAAAGTCTTTTGATAATAATCAATAGTGGCTTGATCAACAGATGTTTGCGTTTGAAATGTTGCATATTGGTTGTTTTGTGGCATTAATGCGGAATCAACAGATAACTGATATTGTAATTTGGTCGGATGAGTTTGTCCAATATATTGATAAGTCGGTGCAGACGATAAATGTTCACCAATGTTGTCTGTAAACGTATGCTCATCCAAACGTTGCATTTGTTGTGGCATCGCTGCCTGATATTGTGACGGCAACCAAGTAGAAGTGTTTGCCACATTTTGATTATCTGATGTTTGCCTGTGTAATATTGCACTTTGATCGGTTGAGGGGAAACTTTGTTCTGTTAGTTGTCCCTGTAAAGTCGTATGTTGAGTAAAACACGATTGCATTTGTGTTGGCATCGATGTTTCATATTGTGCAGGTAACCCAGCTCTGTGTTCATTAGCGTTGCTCGTATAGTGTAAATCATCCGATGCTCGTCTCTGCAAAACTGTGTTTTGAGTGATCGTCTGCACCATTGTCATCGTTGGTGCTGAATCTATTGACGTTTGGTATTGTGTATTAATAGAGTAATTTCCCCCACCATATTGAGAAGACTGTGCCCAACCACACGCAACATTTTGACCAGCGTATGTAGTAAAGTTTTGATCGATTGTATGTTGACTTACACTGGATTGTATGTTTCTTGAAATCGACATCGTATCAAGTGTCGTTTGATACTGCACTCCAGGAGGATTATTTGCTCCAACGTACTGACGAATCGGCACCAATGACGATGTCTCAACACCTTGATCCATACATGGCTGTTCTATTTGTGTTGATCCAACTTGATCTTGATTCACTTGTGTGACGATAGAATTTTGCTGCAAAAAATATTGCATTTCAACATACTATACATTTTGGTAAACCACAACTATCGTAGTTTGCAATAAACTCAAATGCTCAAACTAGTAGTTTGGTTAGTATTTAAATTAAAATTCACCGACCTCGTTCACTTTAAATTTTTGAATTATTACGTCGGCATTAAAAGATCTTTTATGCCTGTGACTGACATGCCATAAGCAACCCATATAAAAAATCTGGACCTGACATTAAATGTAACATCCTTGACTATTTAAAATATGGAATTGTATCAACTGTCAGTGCACGGAACATCACAAACATATCGTATTTTAAAAAAATTGATGCATTTTTGAATTTATTAAGGAGCCAAAATTATAATAATAGCATTTATTTTATGACATACCTGTTCGCCTTCTGCAAAAGAAGTCGACGACTCATTTTGTTCAGCAAGTTCTTGCGAATCAGTTCTGTTTAATTTTTCAAAATCATCTTTTAGAATAAACCGTCCATTATGAAATACCCAACCATCTTTTGGTGCGTGTTTAGAATTATCCAAATAATCATGACAAGTCCAACGTCCTCTATGAAATGGAACAATACTTTCGACTTTGATCACTTGAAAGCGTCCTATTAATCTATTACATTTTGCGGCAAACACTTCCTCTTCCGATTTCTTGACTGTCACTGGAAATTCTTCCATTGGCTTACGTATTCGTTTATGTTTAATTTTTTCAGGCGGAGGAGCGGCGGGTTCTGTCACAGGAGCTACCGCTTGAACGTCGTCGGTGAATATTACCGAATCAGCTGTCTCATCAGCTGGACTGATTGTTACAAAACCATCTGATGGAATGTCATTCGAAGGAATAGTTGTCAGTGGAGCCGGTGACGGAACGTCAGTAGAAGAAACGTACTCTTCGTTTTTGGCAGCCATCTGATCTTCGAAAGGCACTAAAGGTTGAGTAAGTTCGAAGTGTTGCGCACTTACAAAACAAGACAATTCTTCATCGACGTCTTTAGAATAAGTTTCTTCTGAACAGCTAGGAGTTTCCAAGTCGGTTACGCGTGATATGTCATCAGAACGAGATTCATCTTCTGGAGACTCTGTACCCCCGTCAACACGGGGACTGTGGACGACACTAGTAACCACAAAAGAACTGGCTGGCTTCGGTTGGAGAGAATGTAGGGTTAAATTGGAATATGTGTTGGGTTCAGTGGAATCACTATTTACTTTCTCAGCCTCCACGAGGCGTAAACTCTCGCTGGTGGTCCTACTTACGACGCGAGTATATGTGCCACGCTTTCCGCGCGGTAGCTTTTGTTTCTGTGACATTCTTCGATCGGGTATATATTATATGTTTACGTATTTTTCGTTTCTACTAAATAAACTATATATTCCAACAACTACGAATTCGCTGAGATCATTAACTATATTACTATTTATCACAAGTATTGAGTAAAATCATGAACACATTAATTCACTATTTTACATTTTCATCCCAGAAGAATATCAAAATACGTTTGCTGCCATTTGCCGCCAGTGCTACTAGCGCTGCCGCATACAATAACGAATTTCATTACGCGGGAAGTTCAAATTATTCCGCAGTTTAATGATTTAACTATTTATAGTTATTAAGCTAACCTGTATGGCCAAAAATTACCACAAATGTAAATTACATATTAAACTTAAAGTTGTAAATTCATACATTTTCGCAAACAAAAGCTAATTAATATTTCTAAACAGAATTTTTGCATGAAATTGGAAAAAATATATCTCTACTTATTTCCTCGCATATCAATATGCATAACACTTGACAAAAAAATAAATTGCATTAGTTAAGGCTATAATTCAATTAAAAAAATATTAGATATAACACCAACCAATTGCGAGAGTTTGCCGCCGCTCATTTTTAGTTCCCCGATATGCCCGATAGGTGTCGTAAAAGCCATTGAATAAATTTCATTCATAAAGAGTTTCGAATATCTTAAGATAATTAATTCGCAATTGAATTTGTTCAATTGCAGAAAAATGTTCTTACAAAAGTTAAAGATATTGAAATTCTAAACAACTTTTGGTAGCACATTCCGTCTAATTATCTGGGAATAGCTGGAATCTGGATAGGATTCTCAAGCTTCTAGTATCACCAATCGATTCGCAAAGGAAATCGATAATTATAATAAAACAAATTTTGATGAAACACCACATCTTTTATTAATTTTAAACCAATTGGATTTTATTAAACCATTGTTTTTTCTTATCCTCAACGTATTCCAACTAAAATCTGGCCGATGAACGCATTATTTAAATATAAATTCGTACATTTGTACCATTTACTACCTGAAAATGTCACTTCTTACAATAAAACCGTTTGCAGGAGGAGCATTACGAAAGAAATTTATTTGCACTATTCTAGCGCAACGTTCTTTGCAAGATATAAGACAAAATATTTACATTTACATCTTATAAATTTATATGAAACAATGGTGTATGTTGCTTTTTAGACAGTTCAGATAACGAATGAAAAATAATCTGCTAGTTATTATTATGAAATTTTCGTTAATGATAATATTGCAAAGTCTCATTCTATATTATAAAACGTATAAATTGTGATGACCATTAATATGTAAAATTCATTAAGATTAATAGCCGATAAGTAATTATTAATAAAAAAAATTAAATTTTGCTATTTACCCTGCATGATTACAACAATTAAAATAAAATACAACTTCTGCAAATATGCGTATGTGACATTATCAGGATTGTGCAAATAAAGACCCAAAATTCATATAATTTCTTATTTTGTACGCTTAGTCTGTTTGTGAATCTTGCGAAGTTAATTGATATAGATGAAGGAAGCTTCGACAACGACGAAAAATGGCGTTGTATTACAAGAAAGGAAGAAGAAAAGGTTTGGTGTTAATACAAACCTTATTATGTTAAAATTGTCGCTTTTTTTCTTATACGGAGGTTCGTTTAAATATTAAACACGAATGTTTGATTACTTGATTAGTCTTAATTTAATTACAGCCACCTCATCCTTACTACCGTATTTAACAATTCACATGCAAAGTATTGGTTTGAAAATGGAAGAGATAGCCGTAATCTATTTGGCATTACCATTTACGACCTTCCTGGCTCCTCCGGTAACTGGATTTTTGGTGGATAAATTCGGACAGTACAAACCAGTCGTTATTATTTCTTTCGTTTTAAATGCTGCGTTGCACCATTCCTTACTATTAATTCCACATCAAGAAACACCAGGGATTATGCCAAATGCGTACGTCATGAGACATCCAAAGCAACAATTAGTCGAAGTATGGTGGAGTCCTTGCCCAAGCAGAGAATGCCCGGAAGAAGAAGAAATCGATTTTATATTAGATATGTGCGTCGATCATTGCCTTCTGAAAAAACTCGCACTGCCTAAACAAGAAAATGAAGACCCCGGTGATAAAGATGATCTAGTATTTCACGTCGGAAAATCAAAACCAATGTTAGTAATGTGAGTAATGGATGTATGTGTGTGTGTGTGTGTGAGTGTGTGAGAAAATGACAAATGAAATTTATTTGGAAATATATATATATATATATAAATATATTTTCAGGAAGAAAACTATTCCGAAAAAAGTATTTCTAAATGATACCGCTATTCTTATCGTGGTAGACATGCATTCAGGTTTAGGAGACCCTGTTGTACAATTGGGTATAGCTATGGAATCGGATGAAGACGACGACACGACTGCAGATTATAAAAAGAATTTTCCTGTGAAGCTGTTGAAAAAACAAGGAGTGAACATAACAGAACTCGAAGAACATGACTTAAGATGCGGGGGAATAGTAACGAAAGCTAACGATACGTCGTCACAACGTTTGAATGAACTGGCGGGAGATTGCATGGTGCAAAAATGTAATTTTAGGGAAGGTGGGCCGGAGCTTTGTCCCCCAGATTTTAAAGAATCCGACGATAGAACGTTCTGGATATATTTTACGTTAAGATTCCTCGCTAGCATTATGATGACGGCTGGTGTGACGATCATGGATCCGATAGCGCTTACAATGATTGAAAAATACGGCGGCGACTTCGGCAGAGAGAAATTATTTTCTAGTTTGGGAATGGCGCTGTTCTCGCCAATAACGGGTATATTTATCGATTTGAACAGCAAGAGACTCGGATATACCGATTATTCGGCTGCATTTTACACGTACGACGTGTTATTAATTATTTCGGCACTTACGGTGTTCCTAATGCCACTTGGAACGAAAATACCAGCGGATAATATATTTAGAGATCTATTGAACATCTTCAAAATGACGCATGTTATAATATTTATAGTGTTCTTGTACTTTCTGGGAAATTTTTGGGGATTTATAGAAAGCTTCCTTTTCTTATATCTGAAAGACTTGGGTGCACCAAACTATTTACTTGGGATAACAGTGACAGTCGGGACGATTAGTTCCTTGCCGTTTTTATACGGCGCTGAAAAAATTACTACGAAAATTGGGCACGTTAATATCATTATTATAGCTTTCTTTGCGCATGCTGCAAGGTTGATGGGTTATTCATTTATTGAGTAAGTATGCATCAAATAAGTCGTTTAAGTTTCTAATTTGAAAATTTTAGAAATGCTTGGTGGTGTTTCCCGTTTGAAGCAATGGAGTCTTTGTCTGTTCATCTCATGTGGGTAGCTGCAGCGACTTATTGTACGATTCTGGCACCGAAAAATTTATTGGCGACACTTATTGGTGTAACTGGAATGGCACATTTCAGCATAGGTGCCTGGCATTTATAATTTAATCAGCATTTGCATTGATATTGTTTTTCCAGGTCGCGGTAGTGGAAGTTTCGTCGGTGGTCACCTTATTGGAAAGTTTGGGATACGTCAAGCATTCCGCATAATGGGTTTAATTGCTATTATAGCAGGATTAATATATATCGTCATACATTACTTTTGGTTACGAATTTACGACGATAAAAACTTGGATGACGAAGATATGGGTACTATTTTTCTGCTTAGCTATAATCCGATTAAATTATTTAAAAATTTTCATGCAAATTATTTTAGAATTTGGAGAAACTGATAAACTTAAAGAAAACAACGAACCCAAATTCAAAGATCAATCGACAATGGTAAGCTTCGAACGATTAAGTCTGATGATAGAGTACAACCAGATAGGCTCGTTGTCTTCACTCGGCCGGTTAACTAAAGGTGAACACGAAGCGATAAAACGCGCGAGGAGTAACAGCATAAGAAGAGGAAGTTACAACATAGGAATGTTTAAACAATCGCGTGGGAGCACTTCGAAGGTCGACATTTTAAAATCCGCTTCGGAAGTTAATCAAGCGAGACATTCGAATCCACACCTGAAAAATTCAACAGGATACATTGGCCCCGTGCACAGCATTAAGGTACAGGATAGCGACAACGTGCTAACGACATAATTAACAATTCTTTCAGATTTGCGATCCTAAAACTTCGAGTACTTCGAAATTAACGAAAACGCCAGTTGAAGACAATGTTTTAGATAAGCACTCGATACCCGACGAAACAGACGAAATTATTTATGACAGTACAAAAAAAGTTACAATTGAAAACTAATAATTACAATCGAAATTAATTTAGAATAATGTACACGAACAATAAATCAGATGGATATCTCGTGTTATTATTTGTCTTAAACATGGCATTTGTTGTATATCATTTATGTAATAAAGAAAATTTTATCAGTTTTATCTCATCATAAATATCCATGACAAGGTTAAATATATTTTCGGTCGTAACTTAAATCAATCTCCTCGACGTGGAATAAATATTTACTTCGTTATAAAAGTGCGGAATTTTTTTGAACGGAATGTCGAAATAAAATAATTAAAAGGGCAAATTAAATATAACGGATATTTATTGCAATTAATCTACATGCAAATGGAAAGTTCGAACAACTTATAATACAATTATAACAAAATTCAATTGTGTAAGCTTTAAAACCAAAATCGGGCACGATCTTATAAATATACCAACAAGTGAACAATTCAAAGAACGTTAGAAATAGATCCACAAAAAAATAATCGGGATTATGGCGCAAATAGTATGAAATTACAATAACAAATTAATTCAAAGTATAAAATAATCATATCTGTTATTTTACAAAAGCTTATAAATAACTTTCAACAAGGGAAACAAACTCTGGTTATATTTACAAGATTCAGACTTAATCGACTTAAAAAGATCTATTAAAATATGTTACATTTCAAAATAGCTACTATAAAAGCACACAGGCTATTTTTTATTATACAGTTTCGAATATAGATTTAAAAATGTCATGATAAAAGTCATTGTGCATGATATATTGCACGGGTGTGGGTATTGTTTCTGCCGTTTAGAAATCAGAATTTTGATCGTTGCTCTCCATGGCAAGAGTTCCCACTATTGATTGTATAATTAGAGCAAAGATTGTAAAACACAACCAGAAATAATCAATTGTTTGAATCTGGATTTTTAATTAAAACATAGCCAACATGATACCACTGTATTCAATGCGCATATATTTTTAAAACTGCATAATTTAAAATAACCCATACAATACATTAATGCATAAATATACTTCATTAATTTGCTCAACGAGTTATATATATATAAATCATGTTAAGAATTTGAGATATTCAAATTTGGGCTTTTATTAATTGTGCAAAATATATATTACAGGGATATATCTAACTGTAAACATGAGACCATACAACAATTACATGTTCTACACATAGACCAGAGTCATAGCTAAGCCTGTTGGAATTAGATCTACATGAGTAGTCATCATAAAAATTAAATTTGTTCTTGAACAACTTGACTTGTGTTAAAAAAAGGGTCATGTACCTTTGCATCTAACAAATTGCAGATAATTAATTTATCAAATTACACATGAATTTTATATCTATTTTTATCACCACCTATTTTCTAATAAAAATGAAAAAAAAAAAACATACGCACTATACGATTGAATAGATATCTCTGTTATCTACATCTAATTTTTAATGAAAACAATTACCTAATAAATTAAATCATATTTGTACTGATTTAACGAACAATACATCAAACCTATATAAACCACAATTGTGTAATTAAAATTCAATTTTAAGTTATGAGAAATGCATCTTTGTATAACCGATACTATCCTTACTCTAATAGTTTGAGTTCATATAAATATGAAACGAGCCGTTTTTGTTATATAACAAAAAAAAGTACTAATATACTAAAAGATATAAAGTTATAAATCATTTAAAATATAAAAAAGAATTATTTATATTACTGCAATTAAACAAATTAAGACAATATCTGTAATTGCATGCAATGATTTAAAATGAGTTCATTGCGATCTTTTCACATGAAAATATTGTTTGCAAAACTTAGTGATTCAAAGTAGTGAAATATTTACATTTTAAGTTGTAGGATCTTTTAAACACACATTTTATTTGATTTCGCAAACGATATACAATTAACAGTGGGGCAACAAAAGATCTCTTTCTAATATTACAGATTATACCGAACTGTAATAAACAGCTTCTTGATAACGATATTGTAAAGTAAGATAACTATAGTTGCAGAATAACATTTAAATAAAATGTTAATGCTTTTGTTTAAACGAAATAGAATTTACAGAGTGGACTCGTCTATGACAATTTCGAAATTAGAAATATAGTATGTTGTAGTTTACATTGTCTGAGATTACAATATAAATTAAAGTTAAAAATTTACTAATTTTAAATTAGTGTTAATATTAGTACATTAGTGATCCACAAGCTTTGTTTTATTTTTGGTATTCACAACTGGGAATTCAGGCACATCGTTCATTACTTGTGGTGTATTAATCGTTGAACTTGGTTCTAACTTCACAATATCTAATTGGGTATCGTTTGCATCTGAAGAATCGTCAAAGAGCTGACTGAAATCTATCGCACTGTACGGCGTTAATTTGCTTCCAGATAATAAAGGATCTAAAATTAAACGAAGTTTGTAACTCCATCGATTGTTAATTATGTGATCTTACCAGATTTATTGGTACCAGTGTCATCGCCTTGGTTGTACGTAAGTCCATAGTCAGGAGCGTCATCGTTAAATAGCTGAAATATCGTTCCATGTCATAATAAAGTAATAAATAATTAGAAAAATTACCCCTAGTAAAGCGTTGGCGTCAAAAGTACTGCAGCCATTTAAAATATCCTTTAATTGTTCAATCTCGGATTGTGTGTTCTCAACGTGGAAATCCAAATCTTCTCTGTAACAACCATTAGAACTTTGTATAATTAAATTAATTTTTATTAAAGATAAATAATTTTGTATCGATAGCGCAGAGCGATGATTAATTAGTTCTTTAGCTTTCTTCCATTTGATTGGAAAAAATTTTATTTAAAATTTGTATTTGTTTCCATCATATGTAGGAATTAAAATATACATCCGACTCATTTATTTAATATTTGTCGCTTATTTGCAACATTCTTAAGTTAACTTTAATTAAATACCTAACTTTATAAATACATGGTTAAAATGTTAAAAAAAAAATAGGCACCACCAAGAACATTACATCATTATTGACATTCAAGCACCAATAAATCATATTAATTAATTTATATGATTTATTTCCCATCAGAGTAGCATCCGAAAATTAATTAAAATCAAAACAACAATTTTATCACTATAAGATGCTGTAATGATTGAACCTTATACTATGTTTAATCAACTAAAAAAATATATAAAGTTTATATTTATGAAAAATACCTTAAATACGCTTAAATTAATATATATTTCAAACTCTTCCAATGAATTATTTTATATATTTTCGACTTATACACGGGTAATCTATAACGATACACAGACGTTACTAAAGTAAATAAAAACGTGAAATACAACTTACGTGGAATTTAATCTCGAATAATCGACCCTTGCAACCGTCAGGTCGGTAGAATCGGAAGATTGGTCTTTCTTTGAATCTTTCGCATTTCCGTTGAGTAAATCAATATTGTAGCTTCCATTGATGAGGTTACTTAAAAGGGTGTCTTGAGTGGTAGGATTCAAAAACACCTTTTCGCCGTTTACGTCCAAAGCAGTTTCAGTTGCGTCGAAATTTTCTAAAATTTCACCGTCATCGGCGGGCAGTTGCTCTGGCAACGGTTCATTCGGTAAATTTGGATCAGCCAATAATTCCTCGACTGGATTACCAGTGGAATCAACCTAAAATGAGTACGAGTCAGTAGCAAGTAAAAAAATTTGCAATTATTCAAAACGAACCACTAGCGCTAATCAATTCTGCAATCTATCATTAACTTACGTATTCAGGTGAGTCCAATAATATATCTGCATCGATAGGTTGAGAGATGCTACAAACTTCATCCAACAGGTCGGATGATGTTTTCGTTTGACAGTTTAGGTCCTGGATGTTAAAAATTAAAAATTATGTCACAAATTAGAAATTAATATTATTAATTTTCGAGGAATCAAAGAAATTATAATTAGTAAGCGCTTCATAAATTAAAATGCTTGGAATATAACTTACAGTAGTAGGGGAATTGATTTCTTCACCGTCATCAGCGAGTAGTTCTTCTGGTAAAATATCTGTATTATCGAGTTCGTGAATTGTGGGCCCTTCTGATGTCGTGGATGACTTCTTCTTCTTTTGTTTCTTTACTGGTGGACTTTCATGAATCATTAAGGGGTAACGTCGTTTTACTCCCAATCCACCCATTCTGCTTGCAGGTTGAACAATTGTGACCAAAAATTGGATTAACTATAATATAAACAAACACATAATTTACATGCCCACATACATACAAATATTTATCAAATTCTGTCACCTTATTTACAATTTGTTGTTGCTTCATATGCTTTTGCCTTAATATGGCCAATTCTCTCCACAAAACAGAATTTTCTTGTTTCATGGCCAGCAGCTGTGAATCAACACTAGCTTGTTTACCTCTCAAGTATTTGACATCAGATAGGACTTTGGATAAATCGTCGGATTTCATATTATTCTGCGTTGAAGTAGTTGTTGCACCTTTGGTTCCAGTGACCTATAATACCGATGTACATTTTCGTGTATTTTATTCGCATATTGTTCCATTCACATACTTTACGTTTAATATGTTTTAATAACTCCGGTGCATCTCTTTGGAAATAAGAATGATGAAACTGAATCTCATCCTTCTCTATATCCATTGAACCATTTTCTGTTGTGGACATCTTATGAAAACCATCTGCACATGATGAATCAAATTACAGTGTCTAATTAAATAGCAAGTAATTTAATTAATTTTCAATGATCCAACAGAAAAACGAATAATTTGTAGGTTAATACATGATTCAAAAATGAGGTTCGTGGCGAGTAATAACATTATCGTAAATGTTTGTAAGGTGGCTAGAAAAATATCAGGTAGATATATTTAACTGTTTTACGAAACTGCTCATATTATTACAAATTAGAGTGTGATGTCATATAATGATATACAAATTATGTAATATATAATATTATTAAGTAATTTAATTTTTGTTTGTCGAACATAAAATTAAATCATTTTTAGGTTAGCAGACCATTCAAAATGAGGTTATGGGTGAGTGATAAAAGACCCTAAATGTATGTAGGTGTCAAAAAAAAATTGTACTTACACATATTAAGCTGTCTTACGAAACTGCTCATATTATTATGTTTATAATAGACCGGCAACAATTCATACCAAAATTGTGCTTGATTTTGTATAATGAAACTTTTTCCACCCTGAAAATATAAAATGAAATTATTTATGCACTAGATTAGGATAACACCATTACAATTTTGTAATGGTGAGAGTGTAATTTTCGCAATGTTTAATTTTCAATTAAATAAGCAAATTGGGTAATTTTAAGATTGTCACTGTACTTCATAAATTCGTGAAATTAAAATAACGCAATTTTTAACAAAAACTATCGATAATTATAAGTTAAATTATCAATGTCAATACCGAACTCCATGAAATTACATGGTCCGTCCCTGGATCGTTTACCATTTTCCATAATTTACTCAAGAATGCTGGCACATTTATAGTATTATCCGACAACGGCTGCATGTTAATTCTTATTTCGATTTAGACTTAATGAATTACATATATTTAACACTGTCCTATATCATCTCGTTAAAACTGACAACTGACAAAACATAACATATGACACTGTATCGCCACCATTTTACTACGTTAGCTATGAAGTCAACAACGTTCGATAACATTTATGTCGAAAATGATTAATTTTAAGGTTTTATCAAATCAGTGGAAATGTATAATAAATCAAACCATTTCTGAAATAACTCATCAATATTGGGTCTCGATGTTTGTTTTAATATTTAAAATTTAAGATAATATAAAATATGCTCCAAAGAAATTTTTAGGGGACCTAAGTCGGGAAATTTAAAGGGACGATGTTTTGCCAGGTTAATTCGCTTTATAGATCGAGCAAAAACCAAGCAATTTCAAAACAAAAACAATGACGTATCAAATGGAAACATATAACCTTGTTACATGCAAATAACGTGTCATACATAAACCATTTAATAAACAAATTCCATTCAAACATGTTCGCTTTAGCAAGTATTTACGTATTGTTAATATAGGATAAACAAATAAAGGTTATGTGTAAAAAGACAAGAATTTTTATTTCGGTGACGTCATTGGAATTCCAACGCTAAAGAGGAACATTTTCATTACTTGAAGCCACAATTGTGTTTCGTGAAAATATTCGTTTTTTACATAAAATCGGCCTTTATTCAGCAATACAACCAAATATTTAGAAAATTTAAAAATGACAACATGGCAACGTAGCGGTACCAACATATTTTTTTTTTGCTGGCACGTCATAGATTACAAACTTGATCTACGTTTCTTTCGTATAGGAATATCAATTTCTTACTTCACTTTGTCTATGAGATTGGTATTTATTCTGCAATACATCAAAGTATTCGAAAACGTATTTACAAAATGATCCTAACACACCGAACAGTAATCTTGCATATTCCCAATTTACATTAAAATGTGTAATCAACGTTCGTTTCGATGGTCGTTTTAATTTCATTTACTCGCGCAATGTCTCAACTTTGACTTTTTATGAAAAATATGAAGTGAAATTAGCGTATTATACAAGTTTGTGTTGGTAACACTACGTTGTTCCAAACGTAAATAATGATTTGTGAGATTGTTGATAAGGAGTTTAAAAAGTGGAGATAATAATGAAAAGAAATTAATATATTTCATACACTACCATATATGAACAAAGAGAAATATCATGCAAAATTATCTGTTTGCTTTAAAGTCATCGACATTTTTTAGTAAAAGAACGATATACTTCTCTGCAGCAAATACGTTATGTACAAAAAGTTCGGAACCTTTGCCGTCCCAAGCGCAAGTTGTAATTGCCGGTGCAGGTGTAGTTGCAAATTCCGTGGCCTATCATCTGGCCCAAAATGGTTGGAAAGATGTCTTGGTACTTGAGCAAAATAAGATAAGTAGTGGCACTTCACACTTTGGTTCAGGAACGCTAGGATTATTTAAACCTATAGCGCATAGAAATATTATATGGTACAGCATCCAATTATATAGAAAATTACAAGACTTGGGTTATGAACTTGGAATGAAACAATGTGGTAGTGTAAGCATAGCTCAAAGTAAAGATCGACTGATAGCTTTAAGACGGCGTATAGCTTATAACATACCTACCGGTCTTTATTGTGAATTATTAACACCTGACAATGTAAAAAGTTTACATTCGTACTTAAACACCGAAGATATCGTTGGAGGGGTTTGGGTCCCCGAGGACGCCGTTGCAGATCCTAGAGCAATATGTGATGTATTGGCTAAATTAGCTCAAAAGGAAGGTGTCCGATATAGAGAACATGTGAAGGTACAACAAGTTTTAACTAAGAATAATAGAGTTGCCGGCGTCAAAACGGAGAAAGGAATAGTAAAATGCGAATATTTTGTTAACTGTGCCGGCATGTGGGCCCGCGAGCTAGGTTTAAATTGCTCACCGGAAGTCAGAATCCCTGCTTATCCAGCCGAACATTTTTACACGACAACAAGTTTCTTAAATATCGGTACGTACTAATCTCTGTTGGTATTTTAAATCAAATTGTGTTTATTATCAGATGAAAACTTGCCTTGCATGAGAGATTTCGACTCCCACATGTACGCCAGGGAATATCACGGTGGTTTTATGATCGGCTGGTTCGAGCCTGAAGCAAAACCGGCATTCGAAGGTCAGAAGGTGCCCAGAAAGTGGACGGAACATATAAATTCAGACTGGAAACATTTTAGTACGTGTCACGGACATTGCCTACAGTTTCATAAAATTATTCATTTTTAGATCCACTATGGCGAAAAACTGTTAAAAGGTTACCAATACTTAACGATTGTAAAGATCCTGTTCTTGTCAATTCTCCAGATAATTTTACGCCTGATGGTCGGTGGATTTTAGGTGAAACCCCAACTTTAAGTAACTATTTTGTAGCTTGCGGTATGAATGGGAATTCTTTGCAGGTATATACTGATGTCTTTATAACATTACGATCATAAAACACTAATTTGGTTTTGATGTGTGTGTTTTTAATGCACGTTTGTGGTACCTCGATCCAAATTCTTGACATTAATGCATCTTTTGGATGGAAAGTATGTATATTAAATTAAAATCTTAAACTTTGTGAAACTATCTTATATGATAAAGTACCCAGTACAATATATTTAATCAGTAACAAGTTACCATATAACAACTTTTTATATTGTTCAAAGAAATGATACTTATGAGTTAATTCTATACATTTTACCAATAGATTAACAGATTGACAAACTTTTGTATCTGTATAGAACAGTTATTAATATATAAGTGAAATGCATAGAATGAACCCTGACTAACATTGTTATTATTTAGTAATTAGAAGAGTGTGTTTTTAGTAAAGGTATACAGGTGTCCCTAAACTCTGCATAGTTGAATTTCTCTTTCTATAAATAAATCTAATAACAACTATGATCAACGCCACTGCTTCCATCAGCATGGCTCGAAAATTCAACCTTGATCGCAAACAAAGTTCCGCACACATTGTAGACCGGTGTACCTTTGTTAAAGACCCCTTTGTTAACACCCCTTATTTCGACTTCTTGAGAGTGTATAAAAATCTTTTTTAATAGGGTGCGGGTGGTATTGGAAAAGCAGTAGCAGAATGGATAATTGAAGGGGAACCTACTCAAGATTTATTGCCATTTCATATTCAACGATTTTTAGATGTACATAATAGTCGACGTTATTTACAACAACGAACGAAAGAAGTGGTAGGCAGGTGAGGATTATAAGTTTAATTCCACATCTCGTAAGATTGAGGTAGCATTCCTTGATAATACCTTTGCTGTATGGATTTGGATTATCCAGCCATTACTTTCTTTAACATAATTTCTAAATAAGTAGAAATCCGTAATTTTTTTCTAGACATTATTCAGTTTTATACCCACATCAATGTGAATATAAATACGCAAGAAAATTACGATGTTCACCTCTATACAGTGTCTTAGAAACACGTGGAGCTGTTTTTGGAATAAAAATGGCATACGAAAGAGCTCTTTATTTTGATTCGACATATAAAAGTAATTTATATTAACTAATTTAATATGTACTTAGTATTTATTTTTTTTTATTTGCTTTCCAGAAGGCGACCCAATCCCACAAATGCCACCAGGAAGCTTTTACAAACCGAAATTTTTCGAATTCATGCGCGAGGAATATTTAGCTTGCAGAGAAGGGGTAGGAATTATTGATATGTCGTCATTTTCTAAAATTGAAATCAAGGTAGAAATAGCGCGCGTTGTTTATTATAAAAAAATCAAGTTATATATTTTTTCCAGTCTGAAAATATGGAGGTGGTAGCGTATTTACAAAAAATGTGTGCGAATGATGTCGACATACCCATTGGAGGAATTGTGCACACTGGAATGCAGAATGAACGTGGGGGTTACGAAAATGATTGCATGCTTGTTCGTCGGTCAGAGAAATGGTTTTTATTTATTTTTAATAAAACCAAGACGTTTAAATTTAATAGTTATATTTTAGTTATTTTATGGTTTCACCTACAAGTCAACAGACACGAGTTTATGAATGGATGTCGCGGCATTTACCTCCGAAATCATTAGTTGTTTTAAATGATGTTACATCTATGTATACTGTAATTAACGTGGTTGGACCCAAAGCTTCCGAATTACTGAGTGAATTATCTAACAGTGATATGGGATTATCACCGTTTTCTTATAAAAAAGTTAACGTTGGGTACGCTTCTGATGTAATGGTCATGTCTTTCACACATACTGGTGAACCAGGATATTGCTTATATATACCATCAGAATATGCTTTACACGTCTACTATAGATTAATGACGGTAATACATTTTAAGTACAATTTTGCCACGTTTAATCATATCTGAAAGTTACTACATACATATTTGACGTATTTTATCCAACATTACACAGCCACCTCAATGCTTCTATAGACTGGGGGTATATATAATTTAATTGTGTGTTTCATGTTTGTGATAATTTAATTTACTTTCAATCTTAATCCGGACTAAATTCATCATATATTAATATATATGTAGCTTTCTCAGTGGCGTTTTTCGATTTTTTTTAAACAAAATTTATTTTCGTCCATAAAAGTTTAAAATTTTAGGTAGGTCGAGATTACGGTGTTCGTGATGTCGGCACATTGACACAGCGCTTTATGCGAATAGAGCGATTTATCCCGTTCTGGGCTGAAGAATTGACGAGTTTCACTACACCATTTGAAGCGGGAAACAGTTACATAGTTCGATTGGATAAGGTAACTAATAATGGCTTAAAAATTACGTCATGACTCCCCATATTCGTAGAAAGAAAATTTCATCGGCAAACCTGCTTTGAAACAACAAAAAGAGAAAGGTGTGATGAAACAATTGGTGTTCTTTCAAATGAGCGACGTCAATCCAGATACTGATATATGGCCGTGGGGCGGCGAACCGATTTATCGAAATAACGAATTTGTTGGAACCGTCACTTCAGCCGGGTAAAAATATCGTAACGTTTTTTCCAAATTACAAATTTACATTTTAGGTATGGATTCTCGACAAATAAGTTGATATGCTTGGGATTTATTCGACGACCGAATTCGTCTCAAGTTAAAATTGTTTCCAACGACTTTATAATATCGAAAGAGGCGAGATATCAAATAGACATAGCCGGGCAGAGATTTTCTGCAACGCCACATATACATCCACCTTTACTGGCGAACAGCCAGTCGCAATCTCGTAAATACAGACCGACTGTAATACAATATAAAAGTGATATTTCACAATAGTCTTTTTAAAATTAAATGATAATAGTATTGCAATTTCAATTTATTTAATATTAAAATTCTATTACTTTGTATGCGGCAATATATTTAAAATTTTTAATATAAATTTAAAATTTTACTCACTGATTCGACAATTTCTTGCCATAATTTATAACAGTACCAGCAATAGTCGATTCATATGACAGAGTGAATATGTTTTGTTTTTAATGTTTATTTATTATGTGATGTATTTATTATAAATGCAATGTTCTGCAATAATTTATTGATCTTGATCTGAAATTTGTGTACTTATTTATGTTGTGGTTGTGATTTAAATAAATTGTTTAGTGACAATATTTTTCGTTTAAATATAACAATGCTGCATTTAATATGTTTATTATTTAATTTAATTCGACACTTCGAAATCTTGAGGTGTAAAAGCGTAACAAACAAGTTAAACTAAAAGATATATTTTAGAAAAGCAGCTATGACTAACAGCCAGGGCTGTTAGAATGCACAGATGGGCCCTACAGTACTAGCTTAGAATATCACATTGCTTCGCACTCCTGCCAGTACTCAAATACCTTATGCTCCATCCAGTTCTTATTTGAGTTTTAATCGGCTGCTTCATTTCCCTCTATTCTAGGTATCCAGACAAGGCTAACCTTGTTGGCTCTCCCTAATTGAGAGAGCTGCGCGGCAGTCTCTGGTCGACATCAACGTATATTGATTGTCAGCAAGGATTTGCAGTGCTGTTCTGCTGTCAGAGAAAATTTTACCACAATCCTACCACAGACTTTTATTATTAATAGCGATGAACATTTCGAGATCAGACAAAATAAGGTTGTAGCAAACAGTAATAAGGCCGACAGTAATCTATGCCTGTGAAACATTAGTATTTCTGTGCTTTATTGTTTGTTTTAAATATGTTTGTTGTTCTTAATATCAATAAATTGTTATTTTAAAAAGATTTTTGATTTTGTTATTAACAATTATCCCTTCCCAATATAACAAAAATTAAGAAAAGACGACAAAAATAGATCTTCTGGTGACGGCATAATCAATAAAAATTAATTTTTTAAATTTTAATTGACCACCCATCGTGGTATTCGCATGTGGGATTAAGTGATGTATATCATTTTTTTATACATTTAAGAATTAATATATGAACTTTTCATCTATTTCAACAGCAACGGTGAACATTTTATAATGAAATGATCATTAACTACGTTATTTCCAACACGCCCCTTTACGCCCATGCACCGACGCCTATGGGTTTTAGTCTTGCATACTCTCGTTAGTACAGCGCCTGCGCAGTGACTGTAATCTGCTAATATGGGCTGTATAGACGTAGTAAAATGCATGCGCGGAATCTGAAGATTAATACCAGGCACACCTTTTTCAGGACAAGTTTGTAATGGCTGAAGTTTTTCATCTTTATCTACACTGTTTCTATATTTTTAAGAATCGACCAACTAAATAAAAAAAAAAAAAAAACAAAAACATTGTTAATATGTAGGTGCTCTACATGTTATTCAACTTTTAGTAACAATTTGAAGCTATTATGATTTATTTACTAATTATAATCTATTTTTTTTTAATAATGATTGGCATAAAAGCGATGAATGCCTGAAACGAAATCTACGACGCATCCCTCAAATGTTTTTGCACAAGCACACGCCACTGAAATATAATATAGAATCGAAAAAGTTTAATATGCAATTAAATTAATTGTATTAGACTGTTTCATTAGTTACGATTTAAAAGAATTGAATTTACAACGTAATTGGAATAAAAACAAATTAAGATTTTTAAATCTTTTTAGTAGGCATATGAAATGCGTTTTAATACGTGACATCGCCCCCTCCATCGTTGCTAGTTCTGAAGTAGGCGGTATTAGCTGCTGCAGAAGTGACATTTCGACGTAAGTTATTTATTATTTGCTATTTATTCTACACATTTACTTAGTAAATATATTTGTACATGTTTATCGGTGACACAGCGCGTTCGAATCTCGCTGTGTTAACGCATTTTTGACATATAACGGCCGAATTGATGAAAGACGTCAGAAACCTAACCTATAAATATGTGATTTTGATTTATTTTAAGTTACGATGGTTCAGTAAAGTTCTTATAATTATTTTGCAGTTCACATACAAAACTTGTTTTTCTAATTAAACTTGCACCCTGTCATTTCGTCTCTTTTATATTTAATTTTAATAGTTTTGTTCTTTAGTGTGTTTTTTTTAATATAGTTGTTTGTGATACACTTGTCTAAAATTTATAAAACGTCGGATCGTTGAATACGTCAAAAATATCGATAATTACAAAAATGTAATTTTCAACAAAAGTTGGTAATCCACGTTGTTCTTTCGGTTTTGTGATTTTTAATTCTTGGTAGAATACAAGAGAAAATCGGCGGAAAGAATTTTAAATCGTCGCCATGGATAACCGTCACAGATGCCCCTCTAAAGACGACACTGGGGATAATTCGACTTCAAGTAGTGACACAGAGAGGGTAAGTCATAAATTTATTTTTTTTACACGTGATGTGCTATAATTGGAATTAATTTTACGGCGGATGTATCAGGTGTTTCGTCCTTCAGGACTAATCAGATCACCAACGATACATCCTACGAGTTAAAAAAAAACATGTGGTCTATTTTGACGACTAAGTCGGTACTGTCGATACATAATTATTCGCAAATGATCGATTCGAAAATATTTAAAACGAATATTATTTTCAGGACACCTTGAGACGCAGACGTAAACGTGAAACGTTCGGCATCAAAAAGGTCGGTATACATATTTCGTACATTCATAGTATTATAACAAAAATTTCAGGGGGCGCAATTTAAGGCCAAAAAGCCGCACAGCGACATAACCAAACGGCGAAAGCTACCTCCACCTCTGCAAGATATTCCTCGACCCATCGTAAGCGTCTCCGAGCCGCAATTGCTTCGCCCCGAGACGCGACCCACGACTAGGGCCTCCTCGTTGCGTTCAAGGCTATCATATTTAAACATAGATCCCGGACAGACGAGTCGCAAAGTCAAGGAACGTTTGGGTGCGGATGACGCCGTTGCAGTCCAAACTCGCCAGAACGAAATTTCAAACATGTTAAGCGGTCTAACTTTAGACGAGGTACCCGGGACGTCACAAGACAAGAAACTGAGGAGATCCACTCGCAAGAAACCGGAAAAGAAGTATTTTTGAAGTAGATTATATATATATTAATTAATTAATTACAAAGTGGTTCACAGGAAAAAAAATCAAAGTAGTAACCACCCTTGATGTATCTTAAAATGAATTTCAAATAAATGTTTAAAGTATGTTTTTTTTTCTTTAATTCCTTTAATCAAATTCACAATTTGCGACAAACCATGTGACTCAAATTGCTTAATAGTTAAAAGAATTTGCAGATAAGATGAAAAACTTTATCGGCCATTGCAATTCAGACAATTTGTAACAGTAAATTAGTGCAACGCCACCATTTATACTTTTACGACAAAAATAATTGTATTAATTATACTAGCCTCAAAATTATAAAATTTGGTCAATTTGATATCGTGGAAGGGGCAGTTTTTATGCCAATTGAAAGTTGATTTACTAGTAGGTTCCCTTATGGGTTGCTATCGGTTAAATTTCGTCGGATTCTGGACTCAGAGAAAGAGTGTAAATGACGATGAAAATATTTGTCGGCCGGCCATAACAAACTTTTCTGCTCCGTATGAATCCGTACATTCTGCGCATGCATTTTACTGCGCCTATACAGCACATATTCGTAATCTAAATGCACTACGCAAGTGCAGTACTAATGATAACGTGCAAGACTCAAAACCCATAGGCATCGGTGAATGGGCGTGTTCGGTATAACGTACTTGATTATATTCATTATATACGTTGCGGTTGAAACAGATGTGAAGTTCATATTTTAGTTTTTGAACGTAAACAAATCCTGAGATACATCGTATACATTGGTTAACCTTTAAATTCCACTAATAGGATACGATATATATCTACATTGATTTATATTTATTAAATAAAGAAGAATTGATTTTTTTGCAACTTAATTATTTATAGCACTGCGTGACGTTTGTTGTAAAAGATAGGACATTAATTTTGATTGAAATGGAGAGGTAGGACATTAAATGTAAGATGGGTAGGTAGACTTAAAATAATTAGATTGGGATATAAGAAGACGAGTTGAGTGGTCCAGGACTGACTCAATTTGTTTGGAAGAATAATCTTCCCAATAGTTGAGCTCTAAATTAAATAATAAAATTTTTATTAGTTTCACCAACTTTTTTTTAGAAAAACATTTGGTTTGATCTTCAAAGTAATTTCCAAAATTTTCGAACTCGTCATTTTTATTAAATGTGGCAATAATTATGCTCTTAGTAACTCATACTTCTTGACCTGTCGTTGGGCTTCTTCAATATTTGATTACTAATTTATCCAACTCTTTTTGTTATTGACCAGGCTAATTTTTTCAACTCGTATGTTACCCAACCATTTTGTGTATCTTGTCGCTTCCTCGGTCGCTATAGAATATTAAAAATTCGGCTATTTATTTTTTTATAGATTCCACCGTTGCTCTGATTGTTTCTCATTGTCTTTAAGTAAATCACGTATTTTTTGTTTCGCGCTATACCTTGACTTAAATGTTGAATCGAATTAAAACAAAAAAGAATGATTTATTATTTATGAATTAGATACAGGAATCGTCATCGTATATTTTTATGTGCACCTGATGCTGCTTAGTTGAAATCGCGTATCCAATGAGATGAACGATTCGAAAGGAAAACGTAAATGAAGAGATGGAGATATATTTAGCATATGGGCGTATACATTTTACTGCGATAGCGATAGCGCCGCAGGAGTTACAACCCTCCCTGAAACTCTTTGTACCAACTTCTATATTACTAACAAATTATTATAAAGATTGCCAAAGTATAATTTCTTAATACAATTTGAATGATTTTAATGAAAACGTAAATTTAACGTAATTATTAAATTTCAAATTTTTCCATTATAGTCAGTTTAAGTGACTTACAATATAAAGTTACAACATAAATATTAAGCGTTGATGATTATGGAATTCTAACGCCTTCCATTTTGTTATATTGGCAGCGCCGTAGACACCGGCGATTTCGCAACTACTTCATTGCATTCTGACCTACGACCACGTGTGCTTTATTCCGTTGCGATTGATCCTGCAATTGGTCCCTGTTATTGTAAGTGTCCCGGTGTTAAACGTTTCGGGTGTGAAAGTGCTAAATTATGTAAGTAACTTTATTTTCAATTACTACGCATTTGCCGAAATGTCCGATGCAAATGAGGGCGATTTAACTTCGGACGTGAATGATGTTAATATGGAGGGTAATACCCGGCCCCGCTTCCGGACCATATTACCGCGTGGCGATGTGCCACCGAGTCTATCGGTACAAGAGCAGGTGCGGGCACGCCGACCGATACGACTGCGTCGAAGTTATGAACCACCTCGACCGTTACAACCACCTGGGCTGACAATAAATCCGACTCCACCTGTACAACTTAATCGAACAGTACAACCATCGATTGGGCCAATCAAATCTTCGACTCGCCAAATACAACTACCCTATAGTCCAATGCGAACACCCACTAAACCGATACGACTAAGAAGTCAACCGGTACAACGACAAACTCAACTGATAGAACCATTAAGTCGCCCGATTCGCCCGCCACGTCGATCAATGCAACCACGAAGTCGAATCATACCACCACCAAGTCGAATCATACAACCACCAAGTCCAGTTATACAACATCCAACTCGCCCGATTCAACAACCACGTCGAACCATGCAACCATCAAGTCGACTCATAGAACCACCTAGTCAACGAATGCCAGAAACAACTGGACCGATACAACTACGAAGAACTCTGATACAACCACCTAGTCGGCCAGCACAACCACCAAGTGGACCGGCACAACCACCTAGTCGGTCAGCACAACCACCAAGTGGACCAACACAACCACCTAGTCGGCCAGTGCAACCACAAAATGAATCCATACCATCAACGAGTAAAACGATGCAACAACCACCACTTTGGGACCCACCGCCGATTCGTCCAGCAAAACCTAAATTCCTGGACAGTAAGTAACTATTACTTCAATAAATTTTATTTACTGAATCAATTGGCTTTGAAATTAATTAATCAGTAATTTTTTACAGTTTTAGAAATCGTAAATAACTTATTTTACTTATTGAAACAGATTTTTATCGCCCGATTCACCCGCCACGTCGATCAATGCAACCACGAAGTCGAATCATACCACCACCAAGTCCACTGATACAGCCTCCAAGTCGCCCGATTCAACCACCACGTCGAACCACGCGACCATCAAGTCCACTCATACAACCGCCTACTCAACGAATGCCAGAAACAACTGGACCGATAAAACTACCACGTAGTCTGATACAACCACCTAGTCAGCCAGCACAACCACCAAGTGGACCGGCACAACCACCTAGTCGGCCAGCACAACCACCAAATGGACCAACACAACCACCTAGTCGGCCAGTGCAACCACAAAATGAACCGACACCATCAACGAGTCAAACGACGCAACAACCACCACTTTGGGACCATCCGCCGATTCGTCCAGCAGAACCTAAATTGCTGGACAGTAAGTAACGATTACTTCAATAAATTTTATTTACTGAATCAATTAGCTTTGAAATTAATTAATCAGTGATTTTTTACAGTTTTAGAAATCGTAAATAAATTAGTGGCGATGACTTAGATATTAAATACTTGAAAAAAAATAATACTTTTCACTTATTGAAACAGGACATTCAACATTTTCATTTACATTTTAATTCCAGTGCCGAGTATTCCGACACCGTGGGGACCGATGTTCTTCGGACCAATCACTGAGGCTACTCCCCCATATCGACCTGTGCACCCTCTTGGCTCGATCGAAACATTAGGATACACGATGCCGGTTTATGACATATCCAGGTTAAGCTGGATGAAACATACCAGCAACCCAGTAGCTGTACAAGAATTAATGACTCCCGCTATTCTCAACGGATTTGAACCGTTGACTTATCCGATGATGGTAAAGTTGCCGGTATCCGAAATACAGAACATGCTCTTTCACCGTTTGCATTCATTGGTACATCCAATGTATCCAGCTTTGTGCAAACCCATTATGTCCATTATAATGACCGCGCCGCCTTGGGACATTTTTTACTTGCTGAAAAGCCACGATTTCCTTCGGAGGAGCATTCAAGACATATCAGAATATTTGCTATGGCAATAATTACATTTATATTTCATTAAACTTGCTTATGTTGCATGTTAAATTGTTTATTTTTTCTTTATATTAGGCATAGCCCATCTTATTTTTATTTTGTTTGTTATTATGTTGTTTGTATCTTGTCATTTCGGTTAAGCACATTATTGTTCATTAGGTTATATATTAGGCATAGTCCATCTTATTTTTATTGTGTTTGTTATTATTTTGCTTGTATCTTGTTATTTCGGTTAAGCACATTATTTTTCATTAGGTTATATAGGTTAAGTGTGGTATAAATCTTTAGTTACCAATTTTACAGTGAAAACCCATTTTGTGTTCTAATGTTTTTAATTTTAAGGTAATGTTATATTATATCTTAAATAAATTTTTATATTCATCTCTTGTTAATTTCAATATCCCTTGCAATTATTTTATTTTATTTTATTTCATCCAACACAGCACTTATCATCATTTGCATTAATTTATTTTTTTATTTATAAGTAAAAATTTAAAAAAAATCATGAAAAGTATTAAAAAATGTTAGATATTTAAAGCGTCAAAGTTGTTGAAAACATAAATACTATAAAAAGTTGTTATAAATCACTGAAATATAATAATTGTGATTTCAAAAATTGTAAAATTTTCATAAAATTAATAAAAATTGCAGAATTGTTGAAAATCATGAATATGATGATTTTTAAAAATTATATATATGAACAAATGTTCTTTGGTAATTAGGACAGTCCGCAAAATAAAATAAAGCTATTTCATTGCTAACGTTTCGCCTTTAATATTAAAAGCTTCATCAGAGCTACTTTCCAGTCTTTAGGTATATCTTTGCTTATCCATGTTTTGTTAATGATTTCTAGTAGTAGTTTTTTTCCCATCCTCTTAATCATTTCTCCAGTAATTTTATCAATTCCAGGAGCCTTTACATTGTTTAGTTCTTTAGTCACTACTTGTAATTCTTTCATTTCATTTCATTTTTGATTTATGATTTCTCCTCTTTCAGTATCTTTATTGTTTAGTAACCCAACCCAACCCAACCCAACCCAATTCAAACCAAACCGACCTAAATATTTAAAAATCTGATTGCTAAGAATATCTCTACACGTATAAAAAAAGAGAGTCAAGTTACATTATCGAGAAAAGCAAACTCTACCAATACACCAACTTGTTGGAAAACAGTCTGCGATATATTAAAAAAAAAGAGAGCGGTGAGGTATGAAATGACAAAGAGAGGGAGGACAGAGCAAAGCGTATTTAGGAGGATAATGGAGGAAATAGGGGGGGGGCACGAGAAGTTAAATATCTAAGTGGGAGGAAGGGAGGATACAGATGTTTGTAAAAGGAAAAGGCAGTAGTATGAGTGGAGGAGGCATAGAGGAGAAGAAGAAAGGGAAACAAGTTGACAGGGAGATAGTAGTCACTGTCACTGTGCTTAATGTCGCAAGCCGCAATTTTATATAAAGCCAAACCAAAGTTTTAAGTAACACCGTATTAAGAACAATTCCAGAATAATTAAAATTACAAAAAATAAGTGTTTCATCAATCATACATGACAGCTCAAATTCCGCACAAAATATACGTAGGAATAAATTCGACAAGCATTTTTTTAAACAGCTTGTATTAACAATTTAACCCAATGAAGAGCGTGATTCCTATTTGTTTTGGGGGAAAATAGTTAAATATTTCCAAGTTCAGGCATAATTCTGATAGAAGTCAACCCAACCCAAGAAAGAGGCATCAAAAACAACGATACCAATTTTTCTAATGAATGTTTCATATGCAGTATTGGGCTGATCATTGACTTTCAAATAATAATTTTAATAAAATGAAATGTTTGAATCCATTGTTTATATGTAAATACATCGACATAATTTTATTGTAAAAAAAATAATTTATTAATAAGTTATATCCACATTTAATATGAATCTGAAGCAATGATAGTTATTATTGAAAGTATGGCCCCATCACAGACAAAATACAATTCTTTAGCTGTAAGTATTTATTATTAAAATATATTTAAATATTCGAACGATGTTTAATAAATGTATTGTTAAAGATTTTTATGTGGTATTTATTTCAATCTTAGTGTACAGTCAATCAATTTATACATTTGCGTAGTTCCTTGTTTATCATTAAACGATTTGGCGCAGTATTACCGTTTTTTACTCTAAATTATTACTATTGGTCATCATTGGAATAAAAACGTGTTTTCGACAATACATACAAAAACCGGAATTTTCTAACTTAACCCAACATAAAATAATACAATGCACGGTATAGGTTGAGCGATCCATCCAACGATTAACCTTGCGGATGTGCACGTTAAAGTGAGATAGATAATAAAATGGTGTGCCGACATACCTTCAGCGAATATTTGTATACACTTTAAAGTTTGGCCTACGATTTATTTGAACTATAAGAAAAATTCGCATTTAAATATTAACAAATTAACATTGAACCAAGCGCCGTTGATTAAATCTAAACCAAATAAAATTTAAAACAGTAATAATGTTGAGGAAAGAAATTGTAGAAAATTTCAACAATTTCACTTTAAATGGTAACACGGGATTTCATTTTGTGTTGGCTGCAGTGCTTTACTGAAGTGGATCGTTCATGGCGTTGTCGAACACGTTCGTCGTTATTTCCAACTGAATTTAAAGTAAGTACCTCAATGAATACTTCCTGCATGCACCTAATTTTAAGTCAAAGGTTTAAAACGTCGTGGTTAAGTTAACGTGAAATTTTGGTGGTAAATTAATACAAATTTCGTTCGATTTAGGGTGGTTCATAAAATGGCGGAGCAGGGCAACGTGTCGACAAGCGCAAGCGATTTAACTGTGTGCAGCGGGACTCAGGAACGAAACACCGGTAAGTGATTTATTTGTGTAATTCGTAAAATTTTAGGTGGTGCCAGAAAAATTGAATAACGTTCACGAACCACCAGGTGAATGTGAATATTTTATCCTTTTTTGATAAAAAAAACGTGACTCAAAATCGTTACAATCGTTAAATTTTGCAAGAATTTTTGTGACTCGGCGTTAATTAATTTGTTTGTTTTCAGCGGAGCCACCGAGCTGTGAGACCCCATGGCCCGGGAGTTACAACACCTGGCCGCTAATTCGCCGTAAAGTAAACACCGAGAAGCTGCGGCATTTGAACCTTTCGCCGCGTGGACGATTGCGCCTGTTCGGTCCTGGTGGAATCCTGGCGTGCGATACCGGTAACTTGAACTCGTCGGAGGGTGGTGAAGACGCTGAAGACGCTGCGGAACGAGCGTCCAATTTAGAACCATTGACGTTTGACATGTTGACTACTCTATCGCCGTCCGTACTTAACGACATGCTGGAGGAGAGACTGCACGCCGCCGTTTCCAAATTGTGTTCGAACATCCCAATCACAATCACCTCCATTTTGATGCGAGGTGGACGCTACGAGTGCTTTCACATGCTGCAAAACCCAGGTTACCTACGCGAAAAGGTCCGCGAGGTCATAGAAGAACTCAAGCGATCGGAAATGTAAATCGCTTCGTCTGAAAAAATTTTATTCAGTTTTACGTTTTTAATGCATGTAAATAAAACAGTTTCAGTAATAAAATATTTTAAGTTGTTTTTTTATATATTTAGTAGAAATTTTAAATCAAATGGAAATTTGTTTGGTTTGTTAATTAAGAATAAATCTTTTGTTATTTTACGTTTGTTTGTAACAATAAATGTATAAATATTTAGTCGTATTTCTTATCAATTAAAACTTTGTTTGATAAAAAAATATTTGCAGTCTCTGTCTCTTTTTAATCCAATGTATTTTCTGACGTTATCAGAAAATTAGAAAATAAGTACAAGTGGAGATAATCATGAAAAGAAATTAATATATTTCACTACCATTTGCTTTAGTCATCAAAAATAAATAAAAGAACGATATACTACTCAGTAGCAAATACTTGCACAAAAAAGTTCGGAACCTTTGCCGTCCCAAATGGTGCAGATAGTTGCAAACTTCGTGGGTTATAATCTGGCCCAAAATGGTTGGAAAGATGTCTTGGTTCTTGAGCAAAATAAAATAAGACTTGGGTTATGAACTTGGAATGAAACAATGTGGTAGTGTAAGTATAGCTCAAAGTAAAAATTTACAAAATTGTCGAAATTGTCAAAATGTATGTTTTGATGATATAGTTTTCAAAATTGATTAAAATATTTTTTTCTTTCTCTGGTATCCGTTATCTGGTATCACATGTTTGATAATTGTGGGCTCCGCGTCCTTTATCCATTACATCTTTTATATTTTTTACCATCGTATTCATTTCTTGCATCCATTTCCCCCTTACTTTCCCCATATTTTCTATCCATTTCGTCCAGGTGAGTATTTTCTGTTTCCCCATTACCTTACTTCAGTAGTCTATTTCTGTCCAATCTCTGTAGATGATATCATTCTAATTAACATTTCTCAATTTTGTTTGTTGTTTTAGTGTTCCTATGATTTTCTCATTTGTAATGTGATCCAGCTCGGATTTCCCAGCTACCTTTCTAAATAATTTCATTTCTGCTGCTAGGAATTTTGATTTGTGTTTCTGTTGTAAAGTCCAGGTTTCGCTTCCATACGAGCGTTGGGGCCGCTGTTGATTGTATATATTTAATGTTGTTCTTAATTTCCTATTTCTATTTTCTCATTGTCTTATTATTATTATTATTAATTATGTTATTCTGCTATTTCGAGGTCTATTTTCCCATCATTTTCTATTAAAATTGCAAAGTGCAAATTATGATATGATCAATATCATAATTGTAACAAAAATATTGTTTTTTCATTTTTTCTATTATGAGGAATTCTGACAGTAACGGCTATGTAAATAATTTATAATTAAATCAAAGGCGTGTCTGAAAGGGAGGGATACGTAGACAAGACCAACCTTGTAAAGCATGGCTGGCGTCAACTTTACTTTTAATCAATATCAATAATGCAAAGTATCGTTTTGAGTGAGTGTATCCCAAAAATCGTATCAAAAATTTATATATTTAATTACCAAAGGTAGTTAAAAAATAATGGCATCAAACCCATCGTTATTACTCCAAATTTAATTCCTTCGCCAGAATTATATATAAATTCGTTTGTAAAAAAATATGATTTACAAATATCAAAATATAAATGATCCATAATCCCATTTAAAATGCAACAAATTATGGTTCCTTATTTAATTTCTTCACATTAACTCCGTTCAGAGTTCAAAATTGTTTTGGTACAAATTAATTACAAACCGATCGAATGTGTATGATGCTTGAGTTATGTGGATGAGTCTTTAAACGTTTAGATTTATTTTGTTAAATATCACTTCAATACCCCACCAGCGGTCAATTCACCCAGTCTATCTTATTCGTGTGGCGCATGCGCGAGTTCGAACGTCCAAGTCTGCCATCTTCTCGTCGATTCGCATGATAAACCTACCAGCTACCAGTGTTATAGTTGTGTGACGGCGATGCGGCCAAACGAGGGCAACGATGCGTGTGATCTGAATGAAATAGATGTCCATGCGATCAACGCCAACGTCATCGCCGACGACATTGACGATGCAATCGAAGTAGAACCGAATGAGTGGAACCAAGTTTGTGATTACGAAACTCTTGGAAACTGGAGGTGTCGGAACATCGACGAGTACGAATCAATGGTAAGTTTACTTGTTTATATTACCAAATTGTCGTCCATGTTGCTAATAATAATTAATATATAATATAATTAAACGAGCTTCAGAGAATCGTTTTTTCTTCGAGGTTAATGTTTTCGTGCGCGGCCATTTTACATACTTGTCAATTGAAATTCGCAGGTGTAGACAATTAATTAATCGTAATTTCGAATAATAATCGAATATAAGTTGATAGGACTTGATGTAAAATTTGTTTTCGTTTATTTAATTTTTGTTTGATCACTCAAATGTTACAAATAACTTGTATTTTGGTTGACAATTTTAAAAAACAATAATCGAACGTTTTATTTTTTTATTTATTGATTTACCCCACAACTGGATCAAAGTTTCTATTCATGAAAATTTCATTGACTTATAAAATATTTTATTAATAATATTTATCGTGTTCTTGTGAATTTTATTTATCCATTAATCCTTTATTTTTTTTTAACGTTTCATATATAGTTTAATGGAATAAATTAATTTTGAAAAATATATAATGGTCGTGAAAAATACGATCGACATTTCTGTATCATAAAAAATTACGAAAATAATAAAATTATAAAAATCTTGTCCAAAATCATAGTTCGAGCACTTAGGGTTGAATGGGGGTTGGGCTGTCGTAACAATTTGTAACTATATTGTACCGTATTGGTTCGATCCCACCCTTAAAATTCACCACTGTGACCGGATTTAAATTAAGGGAGTTACTCGAATATCTCTAAACTCATTAAAAAAAAATCAAATAAATATATGTGATGCAACATTTTATTATTTATAACTAATGCAATTTTTTACTGATAAACATCAATGTGTGTTTTGTATAATTTTTTGATATTATTATTATGAATAATGAGTAACGCTACGACCAATGCTGGCGTTGCAGGTAGGCGCCTCGATTAACCATCCCAGCTCTAAGCTTCTCTTCAGGCGGAGCTTCCACTTTTGCCACAGCCCACAAATATTTAATAATTCTTCAGCTAAATATCAGATGAAAACTTTTTTCAAATAAAAAAAAATGAATTTATTATTTAAAGCTATGTTCACATTTCACGTTTTTCTCCAAATTTTCACTTAAATCAATTGGAATAATATTCGCCGGTTATTTTTCTTTTATTTTCGATGCAATCTACATGCAACCCGTTCCTCCTGGCCGAATGACATTTGCCTTCTTGTGGCTCTGGATCTAAGAGAATTATTTAATTGTTGAAGTAGAATGGGACGAAAATCAATTCCGCGCTAAATATAGAGATAGAGATAGAGTACGACTTTTAATATATCCCCCTGGCAAGTTAAAAAAAAACAATATTTTAAGCTTTGTAAACCGTTTAATCACAGCGAGTCATTTTCAATGGTTTGTGTGCAGCTACATAGGCAACCAACAACACACGTTATTTATTGATTTATTTTCTACATATCTCGTTGAGTGTATGTTATTGCAGCGAATATTTAACATAATCGACATAAAAATATTTTAATTAATTGGACCAGAAAAATGATTTCATCGAACGGAATCTCTATGTATGTGAGCAATTCATTTTACTTGAATGTAGGCAATTTCGTGGGGGAAATGTAAGGCGGGTCAACACTGAACATGTTGAAATTAATGTTTCAACTTTTGACATCCTACCACACGTCCATAAACTTGGATTGTAAATGGCAGTAACTTTTCAATTGTGCATTTAATGAGCGTTTCTATGCATTCCTGTGGTTCCAGAAGTTCTATATCTCTTAATAAAGTTTCTTCCCAATGAGGACCGTTTTTACGACACTTAATAAAGGCATAATAAAACGTTTTTTAATCAACCCTACCCACGTAGCCATTATATTGATTATTTATCTGATTTTAATACGTAATGAGTTTTTCATATAAAATTTTTTTTTGGGGTTTTTGATTCAATGTGAAAATGTTTTCGAAACTGTTGATTGCATTTCGATTTCAGGTTCCAATGTATTTTTAGACCACTTTATCAATCTGCAGTTCTATCTCGATCAATTGGTTTCGCATAGTTTGAATTGGTTAAGTAATTGGTTCATTGGTTCTTCTGTGGAATCGGTTGAAGGAAGATGAGGAAGAACTGCCTGGTCTCTGTGACGACGTAATGAAAAGATAAAGGCAAGTCGTTTGTACAGAACTATTGGTTTCTTGGTTATTCCATGGAATGGGTTGGAAGAAGATGAGGAAGAACAACCTGGTCATTGTGACTATATTGAGGAAATCTTTCCCCAATTTTCAAATTCTTCCTCATTCGTATTACGTCAAATTTCAATTAGATCAGTGTCACCAACCTTGTTTGAAGAAATCAAACTGGGGTGTTGAAGTGATCTTATATTATTTTGATACAATGGGTATATATATACACAAGATTTCAGTCACTTTGTGTATTTAGTACAAATTTATGTCATATGATATTTGATAGATTTGGTTGATTCTGGGCCAAATACTCCATGAGTGTAATTAAAATACCTTTAAGAAATAATTAGAAATATTTTATTTTTTTATGTGACTGGTGACTATAAATTGACAATGACTAATCATGAAGTGGGGTTCTGAGCGAAGAACACTTGATTTTTGAATAATAGTGTATATATATATGCATCACATGTTATTCGTGGTTAAAAATCGGTAGTTTACTTAAAATAAAACACACATAAATACCATAACAACACCTCCAATAATTAAATGCGAATTGTAACAAAAAGGATGTTTAATCATGGCTGAATACTTCGCGGTGTTTTGATTTATTGGGTACTATGTTGTAAATATACTAGAGCTTAATTTGTACATATAGTTGTCCATTTAATTGTCCCACATACAATACTTGCAAAATGGCCAGTGTTTCGTACCAGATAGCCAATCTTTTAGAAAAGGTTAGTTATTGGATGTGAAAATGTCATGTTCTTCACAAGGATCTAATTTTTCTTACAGATGCAGTCATCCGACAAAGATTTCCGATTTATGGCAACTAATGACCTGATGACTGAGCTACAGAAAGACAGTATTAAGTTGGACGACGATTCCGAGCGGAAAGTTGTCAAAATGTTACTCAAATTGCTCGAAGATAAAAACGGAGAGGTGCAAAATTTAGCTGTGAAATGGTACGTACAAGTCTAGCTAGCTTTGAATACCACTTTTGTTGTTGTTGTTTCATTACGATGTTAAGCAGTGGAGTTGAATGATCTCTTTGAAAGCAAATCCATCTCATTTACAATCGATGGTAACAGCCTATCCCCTTTCTTATCATTGATTTCTTTAGCATGTAATTAATTTTGTAAAAAATTCGCTGCAACTAATGTGTGGGTGTGTGTGTGTGTGTTTCCCGAAGGGTCGCTTCAACGTTTCGGCAGAGTACCATCTCACATCTTGAGGTAGCTCTTCTTGGTCTCACTGACTCAGAAGAACTGTTCTTCTAAATTCCAAATAAAGATTTTAGAAGAACAGTTCTTCTAAGTCAGTGACACCAAGAAGAGCTACCTGAAGATGGCAGTTGGGACTCTGCCGAAAAGTCGAAGCGACACTGACTTCAGCCGCGAGAACCTTATATTTATATTATATTGAAATTAAATTATTTAACTTTAATAATGATCAATGAAATGATATAGAAGAACACGAAAAATTAATTGAAAATTAAATTTATTATTAGTTGTAATATTTGAACACTTTTAATTCAAATGTAGAGTAACTTTATGTCCATCAATTTTGTCAAAACATTTTAGATTTGAAATATTTCAACATAGTTCATTTATTTAATATTTTTTAACTACATTGATAATATGGTAATATTAGTATATTTGCTGCAAATTTTATTTTTATTTATGGTGCGAGATAAAATAAAAAAATCCAATTAATTAGATTTTATCAACGTTTTTATAGTTTGGGTCCACTTGTAAATAAAGTCAAAGAATATCAAGTGGAAACCATCGTGGAATCACTGTGCTCGAATATGATATCAGAAAAAGAGCAGTTACGAGATATCTCTAGCATTGGATTAAAAACTGTAATTTCGGAATTGCCACAAGCACCTGGTGGATTATCCGGAAACATATGTAAAACTATTACTGGACGTTTAACAACTGCTATTGAAAGGGTATGATGACAATTACGTTATACGTTTTGTTTATTAAAAATTAGTGTAAATCAGAAATCATAACTTTTAACCTGTTGATGATTCCAGCAAGAAGATGTATCTGTACAACTGGAGGCTCTTGATATAGTCGCCGATTTGCTTTCAAGATTTGGTAACGTTTTGTCTTCTTTTCATAGTCCGATACTAAGTGCTCTCTTGCCGCAACTTTGTTCGCAACGTCAAGCGGTGCGTAAACGCACCATCGCAGCCTGCAGCAATTTGGTGCTCTCTTGTAACCACACTCTTTACGCTAAATTGATCGATCATTTATACAACGGATTGTGCGCTAATGTTAATCACACGCAAACTCGTACTTACATTCAATGTGTGGCAGCTGTTTGCCGCCAGTCCGGCCATAGATTTGGTGAACATATCGAAAAATTCGTTCCGTTGATCTTGCGGTACAGTTACGAAGACGACGATGAACTACGCGAATTTTGTTTGCAAGCTTTCGAGTCGTTCGTCAACAAATGCCCAAAAGAAATCACGCAGCATATTCCACATGTGAGACACGAATGTGATTTTGTTGGATGAAATTATGGCCAAATTCTTTCAGATTGTGACGTTGTGTTTGAAATACATGACTTACGATCCGAATTACAATTACGATGACGACGAAGACAACGAAGATCGGTGTATGGATACAGTCGATGATGATGAAGAAGATGAGGAGAACGATGAATACAGCGATGATGACGATATAAGTTGGAAAGTTCGTCGATCTGCTGCTAAGTGTCTCGAAGCCGTCATATCTAGCAGACATGAACTCCTAGCAGATTTTTATCGAACTCTATCACCTGCGTTGATAGCAAGATTTAAAGGTTCGTACTCGTTCGATTATTATAAATTACTAATGAAAATTATTTGCAGAGCGGGAAGAGAACGTGAAATCTGATATTTTTCACGCGTACATTGCTTTATTGAAGCAAACCAAATCTTCAGTCAATACTAATATTGATCCTGATTCCATGGAACAAGAAACGCCTATTTATTTACTACAACAGCAAGTTCCGCTTATTGTTAAGGGAGTTCATGCACAGATGAAAGAGAAGAGCATTAAAACTCGTCAGGATTGCTTCCAGCTTCTCAAAGAATTGTGTAATGTATTACCCGGGGCATTGACACCTCAAATCGGTGAACTTATCCCTGGTATACAGTACTCATTAGGGGAGAAGAATTCTAGAAGCAATATGAAGATTGATGCTCTGTCTTTCATTCACTGCTTATTAACTTCTCATCCACCGGAAGTTTTCCACCCGCATATTCCCGTTCTCCTTCCTCCCGTCATAAACGCAGTCGGAGATAACTTTTATAAAATAACCGCCGAGGCTTTGAATGTTCTCCAGGAATTGGTCAAAGTTATTAGACCGTTAAATTCACCATCTAGTTTCGATTTCACACCATTTACAAATAACATTTATATGTGTACTTTAGTCAGATTAAAGGCGTCGGATATCGATCAAGAAGTCAAAGAACGTGCTATATCTACAATGGGGCAAATTATTTGCAACCTCGGAGATTATTTAAGCAACGAGCTATCAGTTTGTTTACCGTTATTCCTAGACAGATTAAGAAATGAAATTACTCGTCTCACTACTGTTAAAGCATTGACTAAAATCGCTGCATCACCGTTAGGAATTAATTTACCGATAATAGTAAGACCTGTTTGAATTATTCGACTCATTTCGTACAATTTTGAATTTGTAGAAGGACGCCGTGCCGATTTTAGGATCGTTTCTACGTAAGAACCAACGGGCTTTGAAATTAAGCACTTTGTTACTACTTGATTGTTTGATTAAGAACTATAGCCAATCTTTAAATCCTGAATTATTGCAACACGTTATTACGGAAATACCTCCACTGATTGATGAAGCAGACTTACATATTGCACAATGGACTTTGGTCATACTGAAGTCTATAGCTGAGGTTCACCCTAGAGCCCTTATTCGAAAGAATATAACTAAATATATTTTACCTGAAATAATGAATTTAGTTCGTTCGCCATTATTACAAGGTTATTATTAAACTTTTTTAAATGTATCCATTTTAGTCGGCAATTGTTTTCAACATAATTGTTGACCTCTAAGGGATGAAAATTAAGATTTGTATATATTTGTTTATTTATAGGTGCTGCTTTAACTTCGATGTTAGAATTCTTTCAAGCCTTGGTTAATTGCCGCATTCCTGAGTTGGGATACAGTGAACTGCTAAATATGTTACTAGCACCGATAATTAATTTACCAACTAATCAACCAGTTCACAAGCAGGCTTATTACTCACTGGCTAAATGTGTCGCTGCCATAACGGTTATTTGCCCAAATAGGGCTCTACCCGTCGTTCAGAAATTTATCTTCGACATACAAAACGCAAGGAATGATTCACAACATATATTTGGGTTATTAATTATTGGAGAAATTGGACGTAAAATGTACGACGTATTCTCTTACAGTTCATTACCCTTAATAATTTTTTTATTTCAGTGACTTAACATCAGTAGGTCAATTAGAAAACGATATATTATTATCTTTTTCTGAAGTATCTGAGGAAATCAAGTCTGCTGCAAGTTATGCCTTAGGTAGTATATGCATCGGTAACCTATCTCATTATTTGCCGATTATATTACATGAAATTCAAAATCAACCAAAACGGCAATATTTATTACTCCATTCGCTTAAAGAGGTAATATTTAACAAATTCATATTTTAATACTTATCATAGAACTTGCATGGTTTTCATAACTTTTAGCAACGAATAAAAATTCGACTTTAAATTGTAATAAAAAATCTTTTCTATTAACGAAAATTAAAAATAATACAAATACTGTGGAACTTTGAGTTGAATCATTGAGTCTGGGATTTTTAAATTTAAAATAATACAAATCATCAAGCCCTAGGTGTGTCTATAAGATTTGCCTTAAAACAAGTCATTTGCTGCAAAATTTGTTTTGAGTTTAACCACTGACTGTAATTATTGATCTTTTGGAAACCTAAATTTCTAGAAAAATGTCTTTGGCAGTTTATAAACCTTTCGCCTTTACTTCAACACCATAATCTATGTTTTTTTTTTTTGTGCAAGGAGGGAATATAAAATTGTTTATCAATATGATTTTCTTATTTTTGCATTTTTTTACCTCAGTAATTTACAAACATTTTCATTCAAGTCATGGTCCAATAAGTAATTTTAACTAGGACTTGTCCGAAAAATTCGACTTTTAATGAAATGAAATTATTGATTAATTCTTTCTGGTTAGAGAAGTCAATTTTGTAACTTATACTATTTTAGATTATTACATGTTTATCATCAACCCCCGAAGGAGTCCAGCAGCTTTTACCGTTTGTCCCAGCGATCTGGCAACAATTATTCTTACATTGCGAGTGTAACGAAGAAGGAACACGAAATGTCGTCGCCGAATGCCTCGGCAAATTAACTTTAATTGATCCATCGAATCTCTTGCCTAAATTGCAAGAGTCGTTATCGTCACCGTCACCATTAATGCGTACAACCGTCGTAACCGCCGTGAAGTTCACCATTTCCGATCAACCGCAAAAGATTGATCCGCTTTTACGGCAGTGCATAGGGCAGTTTTTGAACACGCTCCAAGATCCCGACTTGAACGTTCGGCGCGTGGCCCTCGTCGCTTTTAACTCGGCTGCCCATAACAAACCGTCGCTCATTCGAGATTTACTCGACACGGTTTTACCGCAGTTGTACAGCGAAACACGAGTGAAGGTTCGTATGTCCACTTCGGCGAGGATACGTTCATTTCATTTCTGTTTTAGAGAGATCTGATTCGCGAGGTTGAAATGGGCCCGTTTAAGCACACCGTTGACGACGGGTTAGATATTAGAAAGGCCGCGTTCGAGTGCATGTACACTCTTCTGGATTCTTGTCTTGATAGAATTGATATCTTCGAGTTTCTAAATCACGTCGAAGGTGGACTTAAAGATCATTACGACATAAAAATGTTAACTTATTTAATGGTCGCAAGACTTGCACAAATTTGCCCGGGAGCTGTACTTCAAAGTTAGTTGTGTTATGCTTACGTTTATTCGATTGTAATTGTTTTGATTATTTAGGATTGGATAGACTTGTTGAGCCACTCCGCGTCACATGCACAATGAAAGTTAGAGCCAATTCTGTCAAGCAGGAGTATGAAAAACAAGACGAATTAAAACGATCAGCTATGCGAGCCGCGTCAGCTTTGTTAAATATACCTGATGCAGGTTAGTCGTTATAATTTGACATAATTTGTAAGTTACAAAATTTTATTTAAAGATTTTTTTGTTTAACAGAAACTCTAAAGCAAAGTGATATAAAAGCATTATGCAGATTCAATATATAACATTGCTTGGCTTGAATTTTAATTTGGTGGAAATTACGGTCTTAATTTTTTGATAATTTTCTTAATCGATTGTTTTTTTATTTCAGATAAAAATCCTCATTTAAGCGAATTCATAACGCAGATCAGAAACTCGAGTGATCTTCAAGACATTTTTGATTCAATACAGAAAGACACTTTAGGAAGTCACCACGATTGCTTTTTAATGGATCAAAGTTAACTTAATAGAATGTATTTTAGTTTCTGATGGGAAAATTAATTGGTTGCAGCAACTTTAATATAATTTTTAGAATTTCACTTCAGTTATCACGTTATTTATAATTTACTTGTGTATGAGATAAAAAGCCAAAATACTAATGATATATTATTCTGTAATTATTATATTTTGAATTTTCGTTCCTGTCAGCATGTATCTTTGAATTTTTTTTGAATAAAGAGTTTTATAGTTCCACATATGTTTTCTTTTGTTATTTGACCCTTGTCCTAATTATTTATATTAATGTAATAATAATAATAATGTCTTTATTGATATATAATATAATATAAACATACTGACGAAGTTGTTCTGCTAAGAGGTTGTAGATATTTCTCTTAAACTGCCTAAAATTTTGTAAATAAAATAGTTCACATGTCCGTTATAATAGAAAGCAACGACTTTGATATTTTGAATTGCTCAGTTGCACGAATAGGAGATGTCAGATGTTTAAATTTTAAAGAAAAATCAAATGTTAGTCCGAGATTTTTTATATATTCCAAAAAGGGTTAAAAGCGTCGTTCTGATGATTCGATATACAGAATAGACTCGACCTTTCGAAGAAAATTAAAAGGGACTGCAAAGGACTGCAGTGCGATGGTGGCTGTGAGTTGTGGTTTCACATGGCCTCTCTGCTAAAGACTTTAATGAAGATGAAGATTACATATGTCTTGTGTGTTCACAAGTCTTTTTCCAATGTAATTTCAATTAAAAGAATGTCATTCCTAAATTATTAATTTGAATAACCCGCGCATAACGAAATTTTTATTTTCAATTATTCGGTCAAATGCCTTACATTTTAATGGGTTATAAAGACACCCATTTATTTTAATTAATGATTGTAGACTTTGCGTTAAACTTATGTTTGAAAATGATTTATAAATTTTATTATAAACTTTGAAGGCGGAGAATAGTTCGAATAAATAAAATAATAGTTCAAATGTGTGTACCAGACGCCAGTGTAGCTGACTTATGAAGTGACTAGTTATTTTGTGAATTGGGCTTTTAATATGGCGTTGTCAACAATGCACGTCAAGTTTTATTATTTTAGGTGTTGAATAAAAGTATTTATTTTCTCCGTTACGTTAAATTTTGGGTTTGAATTAAAAATGAATGGTCTGAGTTTAAGTGAGTTGTGCTGTTTGTTTTGCTGTCCACCTTGCCCCAGCAGAATAGCTGCAAAATTGGCATTTTTGCCACCAGAACCAACTTATGATTTCCTCAACGATGGAACGGGCAAATATGTTCTAACGTTGACTGATAGAGCTGAGTGGCAGTACACTGATCAAGACAAAGACAAAGTGGAAGGATTTTACACAAGGACTAATCGCGGTAATCGAATAGGTTGTTTATATGTGCGATGTAGCAACACTGCCAGGTTTACCATACTTTTTTCACACGGTAACGCCGTTGATTTAGGACAAATGAGTAGCTTTTACCTGGGCCTGGGCTCTCGTATTAATTGTAATATATTTAGTTACGACTATTCTGGTTACGGTGTTAGTGCTGGTAAACCGTCAGAAAAGAATTTATACGCAGATATTGATGCAGCTTGGTTAGCATTAAGAACCCGATATGGTATTAGTCCTGAAAATATTATCTTATACGGACAAAGTATTGGAACTGTGCCAACCGTCGATTTGGCTGCTAGATACGAAGTAGGTGCTGTTATACTACATTCCCCTTTGATGTCAGGAATGAGAGTCGCATTTCCCAACACTAAAAGGACGTGGTTTTTTGATGCCTTCCCTAGGTAAATATCCCTTACGTATAATTCAATAAATAATCGTAAATTTTTATAGTATCGACAAAGTTCCAAAAGTCACATCACCTACTCTCGTTATACATGGAACAGAAGACGAAGTCATTGATTTCTCACATGGTCTCACGATTTTTGAAAGGTGTCAAAAGGCCGTGGAGCCCCTATGGGTTGAAGTAAGTACACAATCTTTTATAACGAACATTTTACATTTATTCCATTTTACTGTTTGTTCAACGTTTAAGAAACGCAATGTTTAGCAGTTGTGTGCATAGAACTGACGTAATTCTAATTATAAGAGTGACGCATTTTAATGACTCATGAGTCTCTTGTTCGTATTAAACCAATTCGAGCCTCAAACTAATAATAATTAAATAAATTATGATGATGAATTTTTTCTCTTTATGCATAGTTTGCTACTTTAATTTCATATAACTAGATTCTGAATTATCGAAAGTTATCTGTGATAGAGTTACGAACAATGAGGATCAACAATGATCGCAAAAAATAAAAAAATTGGATGTAGCACCCGTCGAAAAATTATCGGCATTGATTGAAACACTGCGTTCGCTGTTTCGTCGACTAAATTGATTTTTTTATTTTAAATAGCAACATTCTATTTTTATTTCTTTGCCATCCTTTTTAATCCTCATTGTTCTTAGCTCTATCCCAAATAATCGAGAGTCTATTGTGTACGTAAATTTGTTATCAGTTTGGTAAGTGTATAATTTATGTCCATTGTTTACATGCTTATCATGGATCTGTTAATTAATTTTCGAAATAAATGAGTATTAGTCACATCTGGAATCAAATATTAGGAAATTAGGCCAAATGTGGTTTTCTTTAGAAATCAAATTATTGGCTGAAGCTATTGTTTCTAGTTTTTATTATGATCTATAACTGTTACATTTTGGTTAAAATTTTACGTATTTTACGTCATTCAGATAAAAGTTAAGATAAAGATGTCAAGATGTTTGTTATCGTTTTTAATGAAACATTTACAATTAATTTTATTATTTTAATCATTTCGATTTATTTTTTTACTGACACATATTGTTTATTTAATTTTAGATGAACTGTTTATCAGAAATTGTTTAATCTTGATCAGGATTTATATCAAATATTAGTTTAGTGATGATAACATTTTGTTATTGATTTATTGATATAAATATATAAAATTTTAATTGTAAAGTTAAGAAAAATCAATTGTGAAAATCACATAGGAACTATTTTGTAATAATTAGGTAATGATTTGTTTGTTTTAGGGTGCTGGACATAATGATGTAGAATTATATACTGCGTATCTGGAAAGACTGAAACAATTTGTAAATGTGGAATTGGTCAACTGACAGTTGCTGGGTGTTGATGAGTGTACCGTGAGCTCTGGGACGTCTAGTTCCACGGGTGAGAAGTTACTCTAGCCCGGGGCAGCGGGTTCGGTAGCTTGCCGACCCGCAGCCTCACCTCATCATACATTGCGTGCTCTCTCTGGAATGCTGGCCAGGGCCGAAAGGCAATGTAGTAGTGCTCAGAGTTCACCCCGTTCCAGACCACATCCCCCGTCAAAAACGCGGTCTCTTCCCGCGTGCAACGGTTTATCACCGGTCTGCCTCAGTGTATGTCGATGTCCAGTTCTCGAGACCACTTGCTAGCACTAGTGTAAACTGAATAGTGTCATGAACCTACTTTCCTATGACAGTGACAATCTATTGAGTGATGCAATATTAATGTGTAATACCAGTTATTTGTAACTTTTACATGTGGATTCTTTCCATCTTGGTCAATAAGGTTTATTTTACTTGGTGCATATTATAAAAGCGTACTTTATATGCCTCGTACCATTTATTAATTCAAGTGAGATTCAAGTTAACTAAAGTTTATATCTAACTAGGTAATTGAGAAAACCGTTATAAATCATCTTTGTGATTCATTACCATGTATTTTAAGTCTTATAACATTCAATTTTTTTATTTGTAATATATATCTCGAATTCATCAAACAAGCCTAGACTAAGAATACTTATAATTTAATTTTGTAATTTATCACAATACATATGTATTTAATAAAGTTGCATGTGCACAGTTTTAACTGTGAATAAATTTGTAGGTCACCTATATTCTCAAAGTATTATCAAATCAATTGTAGTCATCTAAATTTAAATTAAATTAAATATTTTTCATATCATTTATGTTTAACGACGTGATTTTTACAATACCTTTGATCAATTAAATTTTAATAATCGTTTAATTACACCTCAACATGTAGATGTGTGAGTGTTTTATATATATATATATATTTAAAAGTCAAAAAATGTATTTGTGATACTTTGATGTTGTAAAGTTTGTAAACTGTGTAATTACATAATATTTTAATTTTAATTTATATTAAATGTGAACATTTCAAGCGCTAAATAAATCATATTTTTAATTTTTATGCTTAACTATGGCAAAAACTACAATAACAAACTAAAATTTTCATTCGAGCAGCTCAGACACGGCCACAAACAATCTCTTTGAGAACACAAATCGTGTCTTCGTCGTCTGATGCACCGGATGTTATAATTCCACGAATTATTTATAATACAGAGCCTTGTGAGCAATGCAGCCATACTAACATAGTTTTAACCCATTTATCTTACTACTGTACTAAAATATCATTTACAAGTATTGCATATTATCAATAATATAAAAAAAAATCGAAACTTTTATATCATTTCTTCCCTTTCGCATCTATTTTAAATCTAACAATCGCTTATTATTCCATGTTTTAATGTGTTCATTATTATTTTCCCCAGTCTGTAGAATTACTACGTAGTGATATGCGATCAAAAATATACTTAAATTTATTCCTAGAGTGTTGTGAAGATTCGTCAAACGTTCGTTTTATAATCAGAATTTCTCGTGTAGTATTATTTTCGAATTTGTTACGGCTGAGCGGCGTATCGTATTACTTTATTATAATTTTCGACAGTACAAAGATCGAATGTTTTAATTAAAAAAATATATATTTAGATTTCCGTGCGTCCAAATGAAATTAATTTTTGTAAAATATTTCGAAACACAAATTTAATTTATTAAAAAAAAACTTAATTTTAATTTTTACCTTGATATTTCGAAAATCAAACGATTCTAGTTATGTAAACGAGCTGAAAATGAACAACAGAAATCAACGATAGATAAATAAACAGACTTATTCATTTCATTTTGTATTATTTAATTTCATCATCCCATCCTAGGTCTAAACCACGTAAGAAATTGCGAAACTTACGAATATCTAAGCTTTAAGTTTTCATTAATATAAATGTTGTAATAATAGGAATAATTGGTTTTTTTTTTTTAATTTAATTACGAATGCTATTTTGATGAATTTGAGTGTATCGATTGTTTGAAAGCAACTGCAAATATTATATATTGGCTATTTGGAAAATTGTGGCTTAATAATTATTAAGGGAATTAAATTTCCGTTCTTAATGATTATTTTACGATTTTACGCAATTTTAGATCTTCGATGTTCTTTAAGATGTTATACTTTAGTTTGCAGTTGTATATGTAAGTTGATTATATTTAAGTTTACCATTTAATTGAAATACGTTTGTGATTTTCTTTTGATTTTGGTAATATCAATTGTTTTTTGTGCATTTATTAGTTTATTGTGACTAGTTCCTCCTCCAAACATATTCAGAACAGTTTAATCCCCAATTTAAACCTAGCATGAATTTTACTATATGCATTTTTCAAACCTCCGGACTTGATATGGGAGCTGGTCACAGCGTTAAAAAAATTTCTTAGTGGTCTTTAACATGTTTATTGTTTACAATTTTTAAATAAAACATTTCATGTATATCTAGATTTTTTTATCTTAATTAAGGCCACTCACAAACTGCAAATATTTAACAAGTAACCATTGCCAATATATTAAAAAAAAAGCAATTTTTATTTAGTCGCAATAAAACTTGGTTGCACAAGTTTTTTTGAGCAAATTATTTTGCAAAACGTCATGACATCAAGTTGTTCAATAAATTTGAACTACGTCATTAAACATAAAGAGATTGATGACAACTATAAACAAACAAATTAAATATCATAGTATATTCTAAATTTTTTTCGAATAACTGAAGTATTTTCCATCTCAGTCACAGATATAACTTATGGACTGTGTCATAAGTGTCATAAGCGACTTCAGTTCTTGGTGAAGCAATTAGGTTGAGACAAAATAGCACAAGTGTGATCACACCCAACATAATTCTAAAACGTAAAATAACCTGGAAGGGATTGTTACGAGTAAAATCCTTTTTATATAACTTAGTTTTAATTCAGTAATTCAGTCACAGATTAATACAAAAGTCAAAAATTCTAGTTTAAAAAAATTATTTTATTTTAAATGGTAGTTTCCCAATACCGTTTTAAATGGTACGTGATTTATTTAACTTAAAGTATTTTCTTAGAAAAAATAAATTATAAATTCTAATGAGCGATTCTTATAGACGTCATTATAAAAGTTATAGAAAATCATAGCAAAACCTAGATCAAAGCAAAAGAAAAGAATTGTACATGCACTGTTTGATTTACAGGAGCATTATAATAACATTAAACAATAATAATACAGCAAAATTAATAAACTAACACCCAAATGCATAGACAAATCTTTTGGACAAAATGTCAGTAGACTCCATATCCAAACTGTAAGGTACAACTTTGCGTGGGTTGTTCAGTCTAACTTTAAACTTAAGGCTCCACTTAAATGTCTTTTGATGCCAATGGACAAAAAATTTGCTTAATGCATCAATACATAATAATTTAACTTAAAAAACTTTTATTGATACAAAATCACATATATTGATAATCACAAGATGAAAAGTGTAAATAAGAATGATGACGAACTAACAGTGTCGATCTCTACGTAAATTTAACATTAGGAGCTGCTGTATATACTCTGGTATTTTTCAAAGAAATATCTGATAATGATATGAAACGAATCGCGAGATTCTCAGGTAACAGCGATGATTTGCATATCTGAATTGTGTTAGGCAAAGGACGTAAGACAGGAAGAGGAATTTTATTTTTAGTCTCAACATTAATCGGTTTATATTCGAGGACTCGTTCTACTACGGTTTTCTTAGGTTGATCTGGCGGTGCTGGAACTAATGGTCCTGTTATTGTCGCCGTTGCGTCATTGGAGGCTTGCTCATCGACGTCTAAATCATCAATTTTACCAAACACGTTGGTACCTGTAAATAACATTCAGCAATTCCCCAATTTTTAATTAAAGTAATTTACCGTTTATATTATCCATAAGGCTAATTTTCGGATGTTTTACTTCGACTTCCTTCTTCTGCTCTTGAATTTCGGCCGTCGACCAGTCGTTGAATTTCTTATAAGTGATCTTCGAGCCGTATTCTTCGTATTCGTATCGGAAGACCAACCGAGATTGCAAAGTAGGATCTTTCGCGAGGGTTTTACCACCCAGCCACGGATAATTGATTCCACTATAACGGATAATTTTAATAAATGTATTTGTCGGAATAAAACTTACTTTTCAGGTTTGTAAGCAACCAAAGGCAAATGTGTGGGAAGCAACGAACGAATTTCAGAAAATATTCGATCTTTATACCCAGGAAATTGACTGTTGCCTCCGATTAAAACTATATTTTGTGACAAAGTCGACTGATGCTTCACCGGACATTTAAGAACGCTTTTCACCACCGCTTCGGCTATCCCCATACTGTCCATCCCAATATTTCCCGGATGTATCAATAATTCGGGTACGGTAAATCTTTCGTTATTTAAACGTAAAATTTGGCAACCGTCGACAATTTCGCTTTTAGTGTCTTCTTGGACGTAACTTAAAGATTTTCATGAGTGCAATGCTAAGACAAAAAGGAATTACTTACCCACGGCGAATGTTATTAAAGTCAGGTAGAACGTAATTTCTAACGATGGTATTTTCGGCACCGTGACAAGAAGCTATTTTCATATCTTCTTTTAAGTTTGCTGATAAAAAGCACGTATCTTCTTTTACTTGGTTAATTACGTAAGTTTCTTCCATTACATGCAGTTGACGGTACGAAATAATATCTTTTAAATAATTCGTTAATAACTGCAAATGTTTGAATTAAAATTTGTAAATATGCGTAAACGCAGTATATTACTTTACCACCAACGTCTATTCTTAAAATACCTGGGAAGTATTTTTTACCATTTATATAAGGTACTATTTGTGTAAAACTGTAACCAGAATCTACTACAATGCAGGCTGTATCAGTATCTGTAATGTAAGTACGTAAATTAAATATTAAGTATTTACATTATTTGCAAAATTGATACATAAATAATTGTATAGATGAACAAATACTTAAGCTTGCAGTTCTATACTTATTAGAATTCTTTAATTTGGTTACCTTTAACGGTGTTTACATATTGATATCGTGCTAAGTCTGTAGGATTGGCTTTATACAATGACTTCACTTCGTATTCTTCGAAAAATATTTCATCAACGCATTCTTGAATGGTCCGAAAATTATAAAGCGGCTGGGTCATTATCACCGGCATGTCGTTTATAGGATGCTTTTGTAACGCGTAATCCCAAACGGGTTTCTGCACGTCCCATTTGGTTATATAACCCTTCTCACACGGCAGTAAATAATACAAACCGGATAAATCGCGACAATCTTCGATTTGATTGCTGACGAACGGCCTCTTTCGTTCCGATTTCGCTTTCATAATACAATTTGGAGCTATGCTATAAGGTAACGTGGTATCAAAAAATCAAATAAAATGCAAAAACTCACAAGGGCTCATCTAAGGATGTGTGTCCGAGCTTAATTGAGTATCCGCCGGAATCGAAAATGTACGCTGCTGGTTCAACTGGAAATGTTTACATTAATATTTTTAATATTGATAAACAGTTACGCTTACAATTATTTGATTTGGATTTAGTTTTGCTGACATCAGGATGAGGATGTCGATATCTTTTCGGCGTATAGTTTCGGGTTGCGTTATAAGATTTTGGCTCCATACGAGATCGTTTATGTGCGTTGTCCATTTGTTATTTTGCTAATTTACTCATAACACATTTATAATAGTTTTATTTGCATCTACCACCAAATAGAGGTTAAGTTAAAAAACTTGTAGATAGGTATAAACAATGTTGCCAATATATATATCCAGTAAATCTTGAATTCCCATCTTTTATAAATTTAAATGGTTTTTGATTACGATTATTGATTTCAAATATACTTAAAATAGTTTATTTCGTCGGTATTGGTTTTTGTATAATACAATCTTAATTATAAACATTATAAACAACAAAAAGGAATTATGCTGTGACGTGTCACTTATAGTTGTTATACGTTGGCACAATTACAAGTTTGTTTTTTTTCGTAACAATAACATTTGTACAATAACATAAATTAATGTATATATTTATATTAACATTAACAGTGGAATTTGTTAATATTTCAAGTTTTAAATTAAAATTATATAAATCGTATTACAGGATAATTAATTAGGTATCTATAAATATAAGTATCAAAAATTGTAAACAATGTATATAATATAAGTCCCATATGTTCATTAATAATTGCAACATAAATAATCAATTATTTATTATTATCTCGCAATTTAATCTTTTAATTCAATTTATAAAAATATAACTATGTAGTAATGATTGCAAAAGGATGCCCAAAATGTGACCAACAGGTAGTTTTATCAATTTCTTTATCCATATACTAAAACGTCTATTAAAGGTCCCCGTTGCTTGTAAAGCCTGCCCTTGCGGATATTCATTTTTTAACGCGAAACGAACAACTAAAGTGCTATCGCCCGGCGATGACATCCGAAGGAGAACGCAACGAGTAAGACGAGAAAAGCCCGATTATTATGATTCGTTAGAATACGACAAACAAAACAAAAAGGTTTGTTAACGAACGGTTCGATGCAATCGATCTTTACGATATTTTTTGTTTAGATACGGACACGGAATAGCGAATGCGATAACGAAGATGATCCGTATAAGAGAGATCTGTCGAAATCCAAACGGAAAAAAATTAAAAAGGAGGACGACGAAGAAGACGACATAATAACTAATTTAACGCAAGAGAAACAAATACAATATTCACTTATTTTAGATGAAATTAATAGGAAAATGCAAGTGGTTACTTGGAAACCTTCATAATTTTTTTTAGATTTAAATTTTAGTTATGTTGCTTAGATAATTGGAAGAATAATGTACATTTACATTTTTTTTTTGCGTAGAGCCGAGCCGAGAATAATAATTAGTTTGGTATATTAAAATAAATTCAATTGGGATAGCAAGGAATTATCATTATTTGTAGCTTGCTTTAAATAATAATTGGTTTTTAATATTTTCATAAAATTTTACTTTTTCAATGTCCAAGCTACTTATGAAGTACTCGTATGTTAATTTTTAACAATGTTATATATAATTAAGTAGTTTTATTATGGTTATCTATATTTTCATTCTGAAAAACTGCTTCACAGATATTACAACAATAAATATTTGAAATGCAAGTGAATTTTTGATGTGAAATACTTCCATAACACTTTTAATATGCAACAAAATAAATATAAAATTTGTTAAATTAATGGTTTCTCAAGCAATTTAAAGCATTTTTTGGCAGCCAATTTGTCTATTAATAACAAATCATTTGTGCATATCGAACAAAATAGGTTCAAAAAGTGATAGTAACTGTTCATTAAAAACCATTTATAGGACTGGAGTCTGGAACCGACGTATCATATCTTATAAAGAAGTAAAATGGCAAGAAAACCATCTGCCTCAGATAAAGAAGACTGTCTTTTATGCGGCAGTTGCAGAGCCGAAGATAAACTGTAAATTGGTAGTACCAGAGGTTTACATCGAACGGTAAGAATAAATTGTCATGGAGGATACTTTTGCATTTTCATGTTTTTAAAATTGAAATAAGTTGCTTCAGAAAAACAGAATGCAACTAAATTGAAACAAACTTACCGTTACCACACAGTGTCTGTATGGTAAGGGTAAGTTTGTTTCAATTTATTTACCGACCACAGTCTCCAATTTACTATTATAGAATGCAACTACTTTTATTTTTTCATTTTCCTGTTTTGGAGCTTAAATTATCATTTTTAACGCTTGGTATTAATAATCAGAAGTAAAATCTGTTAATAAAACGTTTAGTGTAAACATATTTTTAAATTTATATAGAAAAGAAACAACGATTTTGAACAAAATAAAATACTACGGTTTACCGAAATAAAATCTGAACTGGAAGTAATAGTAATAGTAATCTACTCTGATCACCTTTTGATATCTCGACTGCGTCACTTTGCCTGAAATTTATTTTATAAGAAAGTTTATTGTGAATCACCACTTAAAACAGATACTTAGCTAAGGTTCTTATTTTATAGCTGACTTTATGGTTACTTTTTAATATTTTACAATTTTTTTTTACTTTTCGTGACTAAGCGGTTATGTCAGCGCCCTATTTATAACGTACACAGCTGTACACTGGACTGAGTTATTATTAATGAAGAAGTTATTTATACATTTTAGTCGTATTAATTATATTTAAATCGATTTTCTGTAGAATGGTTGAAATAATATTGTCAGTTAAAAACGAAGCGTAGGAATTCCGTTGCATCACAATTAATTGTGACAATCTTTGGTAAAAGCCAAGTAGCCATTTGATCGAAGTTTAAATTAAAAACTATTTGCGTTCAATAGCCAGAATAATTATGATACATATTAAATAAATAAAAAACAAACGCGACAAAAAATTATGGACATTTTATTAGAAATATTGTAGTATAAATAATTTCTATAATATATATTATCACATTTTCAAAAAAGTTATAATTGAAATTTGATATAAAAATATATTACGAACAAGCTGATATGGTGTGGATGTTTTGCAACCAAGTACAAATGTTTTATTTAAAAAAAGGTAAAATCTAGCGTGACCGCCTATTTCTAGTATGATTAATAACTAGCACGTTGTTTACAATTGTAATAAAAATAATTTATTTTGGCATTTTACAGTTGTTAATAAGTAACGTAATACAAAGTAACATAATATATATTAATGGATGTTGTAGAGGGCTACACCGTTAGATAAATATAAAGACACATATCAAAACATAACAATGCAAAAATTAGCCTACATAAAGTATATTTATATAATACCTTGCAAAATTAATTCTACTTCGATTTTTTTTTTAATTCCAATAATCTTACTTCAAATTAAAAATCGTCAACTGCCTCTTAACAATAAATATAAGTTAATAACTTAACGAATTACCTATTAAAAGTACTATGGCTTTACAAATTAAACCTTTTAAAATAAATATTTTAAAGGAAGACATATACTAGTAGAGAAAAGTATTAAATATTGGCCTCGATGTATTAAAAAGTAAGCCACACATACAAAACTTAACATTTATTTAAATTGGCATTTGGATCTTTCTTCTTTCTAACGAACGGTACAAGGCCCCATATAGCAGCACCCCCAATTAAAATGATGCCTAACGTACAAAACAACGAGATATACGAATGCGTCTGTTCGAACCAAAGTCCACACAACGGCGGCCCAATAAGCTGAATGAGCCCATTTACGAATAATGAAATACCGTAAGTCGACTGCAATCTATCTGTGCCTAACAGGTCTGCCATAATAACAGCAGTTACTCCTACGTAAACACCGGATGCTAAACCGAACACAGCGCAATACATACTTATAACAGAATAAGTTTCGGCAAATGGTAGTAAAGCTAACGATATACCGGATATTAACAACCCTCCAATGAAATACCATTCTTTCGGCATTATTGGTAAATCCGATAATGCGGATCCACCTATTCGGCCGATGAGATCCAACGCTGAAACGATAGGCAACAGAAGTGTGGCACTAGTTTTGTCATATCCTAAAGCTAAAGCATACGACGGTAAAAGTATAATAAAATTGGTGTAACTAATAGCATTAGTTGAATTCGAAATAAGAATAATTAAGTAAATGGGATCTTTTAATAAAGAGACGTCGAAAAATTTCTTCGCTTGAGATGTGTTATCGACCGACTTTTCATTGGGTTGTGATCCTTTTAAACTGAACGTACTTGCGAACGTTTCCGGTTGTAAAGTAAGCGTGCTTCCATGGTAAGGCGTCGAGACATATTGAAATGAGCTTGTGGAAGGGCTTCGTCTTGGAACGCGTATTTTTTTGACGCTTCGAGATCTAATTTGCAAACCATTCTCGGTTACGTCAGCCCTTTCTGGTACGGAGTCAAGTGCCGATGAACTGTTCATGTTATTAAGTGCAGACGAGCTGTTTAAATTGCTGCGTAACGCTGAGCCGGAGCGAACTCGCGTCATTTCTCCTTTACTAGCCGGGGCACTTATTTTTCTCTCTCTGTTACTGGGCGGCTTATAATTTTGAACGGCTGCGCTTGAAGCGCTTCGTGTAAACGAATTCGAAGATATGTCGAGAGTATCAGTGAACGAATTGTTGTGACTCATTTGATTTAAGTCGGTGGTCTCGTCACCTTGAATAATAAATTTTGCTTTATTCAACGGCTCTTCTTCTGGTTCTACTTCGTTCTCTTCAGTTTGATTAATCGGTACTTTTTTCATGTGTTTTTCTACTGGCTCATAAAAAAGAGCTGCCACCCACACATTTAATGTGATGCCTCCCATTATAAGAACGGCGCCTCTGAAAACATCGTAATGAAAAACGTCCCTTGCCCCGACGGCAAGGACTGCATCATTGTATTCACCTGTACCCGTAATAGTCCAAAAGTATACGTAATACTGGTGGTAAAATTATTGATCCCATTGCTGAACCAGATATACAAATTCCGTTTGCTAAACCTCTTAACCTTTCAAAATAGCTAGTTACTATGTAGACAGTCGGTGGAAATGATAGACCAGCTCCTGTTCCCACTAGTATACCATAGCTGAAAAATTTTACTAATTATTTTTAATTATCTCGTATTACTTTAAATCAATAACATATTCTGTAAATATTACAATTTAAAATTAATATTCTATTATGTTTACTTCAAATACTGATTATATATGGGTCAAAAAAATTACACCTCTGTTGATACATGTGCTAACCAACTAAATGAAAAAGTAAATTCAGTAGCAAAATATTGTTATATACCTAATATATTTGTAAAAATTATTTGTAAACAAACAAAGTCGTTTGTATATAACATACGTTTCTTAAAAAAAAAATGTGTGTGAAATAATCCAATGTTTTGTCCTAATTTCATCCCTATATTCCAAATCGTTAATTTAAGATAAATCGTAAAATAGCTTAAAATAATACAACGTACCTGATATAGAGGTAAGTAACGGAATTTGCAAAAAAACTCAATATCATACCAACGGCCGCACAAGTGCCTCCTATTAAAGTAACAGTCCGGTATGAATATTTGAGTGACATAATGCTCGATATAGGACCTGAAAATAATAATTAAATATATGTCTAAATTATGATTGGCCAAACTTACCCAAAGAACTGTAGAGGAAATAACATAATGCAGGAATCCAAGCAGCTGCTGTAGGGGACGCATCGAATACTTCTAAAAATTCTACGAAAAGGACTCCAAAAGATTTTACCGTCCCTGGTACCAAAATATTCACCAGGGTCGAACCTAGGAGAATCAACCAACCCCAACCACCATCTGGAGGAACTAGCTTCCAATCACGCATCTTCTTTTCATTATTTTCGCGAATCGATACTGAAAGCGTAAACAAATCTTCAAAAATAAATTTAACACAAATTTAAATAATTCTAATTTTAACGTAGTTCCACAAATAATCGATAGATGTAATAAACTACGATGTACAAATACTCAATTTTATTTATATCGATATTTATCCAAGTACATTAAAATGTCGTAAATTGAACTGCATTACCGTTACGTGTTATCGTGAGTACGTAACCACTTAATAATAAAATAAAACTAATGCCTAGCACTTAACGAGCGAGCGTGCGTATGATCCAAAAGTGATTTTGCATTTTTAAACAACAAATTTATTTATAAACTATTTTGTAGTGCAATGGTCAATATATAGAGTTAAGGATCTCGGTATAAGTTGTTACTCCAAACCCAACCCAATTCAAGTTGTACATATTTTTATAAAGCCATTTTGTTTAATGCCGATTCCCATACGTGTCCGGCTGTAGAGCTGATGTGTGGTTTGGCTCGCAGCAGAAATTTCCATATAAATATCATGATGCAGCCATTTACATATCGGAAAACGCACGCAACAAACCTAGGCGCGAGTAATACGAATTGTATTTTTTTTTTAATAAAGTACGTATGTCAAAACAATAGATGACATTTGCCAATGGTGCAAAGGAAAAAAACATTCCGAAATAAGATATTAGTCAATGTATTTTAATATGAATTGTGTTTAAAATTGAGAAATAATTTCTAAGATAAATAAATAAAAAAATGGGATTTAAAACTTTGGAAGCTTTGTCCAAATGAAAAATTCAATGGTTAAAATTCAATCATTAATTTGGATCAATCGAAAACTTTTTCCAACAAAGAAGTGTGTTGGGAGGAATGTGCACATTGGTTAGGAGATTGTGAAGATTTAAAGAAGACTAGAAACAAAATAGCAGGATGAAGAAAAAACACTGAAAAGATAAGGTGCGTAAAAGAAGATGGAAGAAGAAAGAGGTGAAGCCGAAGAGATTTTTAGAGAATTATTAGAAAGTTTTTAGTAACCCGTTCACTTTGACTGATATACAACAACAAATTGAATGATTGAGAGGCATAAGAAGATCTAAAAAGTTTAAAGGGTGCGCTTTCTATCGATAGGGAATGGATAGATGGAAGCAACGAACGGAAAAGTGAGATCAGATACTTATTGGAAGACATGAAATATGAAAGAGATATAGAAAAATAATTAATAACGTGCTTGGTACTAAACCTAGAATCTCAGAACATAATGAACTTGCGAACTACTTCAAAGAGCCTCATGAAGTAATAGCAAAAAAATGCACGAGGATGGTCTATCGTACTTGTTCGGAGATATTTTATCAGATCTGATCTGTTCTGGTCAATGAATTTAAAAATAAGGTGTGGGAGATTATCTCTTAGATTGGCGTAACGATTACCTAACAGATATGTTTTCTTAATGGTGGTAGATGACATGGGAGATTTGTCTATATGATTAATGGAGTTCCTCAAGTGGGCATTGTTTATATTTACTACATACGGATATAAATACTGATTTAAACATTTTAACAAATTAGTTGCTCAAATACCTATATCTAGATCTAAATCAAAATTATGTTTCTTACAACTTAACTTAATTTATTATTATTATTATTAATTCTTGATATTCGTTGTAACTGTTTGTACCCATAGGATTAAAAATCAAATCAATTGCACCAATCAAACTAAAATTCTTAGGTGACCTCAATAAAAATAAAAATGTGAGGAAGTGTTTTGTTTATATAGTGATACATACACAAGTTCGTAGAAGTACGAAAAACAAACCACTTAACCATGTATGTAGTGATGTAATTTTTAGTAGATCAGTTACTAGTATTTTATAAACAACATGCTGCAATCGATGATTGAAATAACGCGAGTTAAAGAACAACAGCATCCATACACAACGCACATTGGTAATTCTCGTGATTGATTAAAATTGCATCATAAACGTTGTACTTAATTCTTTCATCGGAAATGCGAAATGGCGATGTGCAACGATGTTTTAATTAAAAATAACGAAGCGGAACTAAAAAAAAAAATACCATCGAGTTTATAAACTAATTTATCATTATCATTATGACACACCACGAAAAGTTAGATTACGTTCGAGCTTTTGCTTCTCTAGATATGTAAATAATTTATCGGTTTCACGTTACTCGCCTGGCGAGCAACCGATTTCGAAATATATTGGTAACGCATTGAAAACATATTTTTGTCGAATTATCCGATTTATATTTGATTAATTGAATTTCACGATTGCTTGCGTCATTCGGCGAAAAATTTATTTTATTGCGGCCTACGATTTCAATATGCGGAAACCAATCACAAAACCGAAACGAAAAAAATCGCCCGTGTATAACATGTTATATGAATTTGATAACATCACATTTTAAATTAGTGGTTAACATATTAACTTACATGAAAAATGGTGGTTGGCGAACAATCACACGAACGATGCCCATTTTTACATAATTAATTTTCGTTTAGATTTTTTCATGGAATGGACGTACATTTTGATTGGGATATGTACATCTAAGGCTCTCATGATGTTTTTGTAGAATATATCGCCACATAATCAATAGTCATATGTTCGAATTCGGCGCCAAATATAAAATATAAATACTCGTGGATTCTTTGTTTATTTTTTAATGTTATTTTACACATTTCGTATAATTATTTCACTTGGATGTTGATAGAACTAGTACCGAGTAAGTTTCACTTCATTGTATAAAATTGTTTTACCTATTAATTAAAAAAAAAAACTAAATCAAAAAATGTATTGTGTGTCTTTGCCGCGGTATAGTTTTGTTCTGTTTTCATGTGCCTCTACTATTTTATTGTTTATTTTTAATTTAACGTTCGGTGGTTCCTCACTGATCACTTTATATGGATTTTTGAATAATGTTTCTAACTTATTGTTAGTTTCCGCTTTCACTAACACTTTATCGGTATACTTATTCTTAACATTCATACATTTTCTATCTAAAACTTCTTCAATTTTTAGTAAACTTTAATATAAAAGTTTTTTTATTTAACAACGTGATAAATAGCGACGAACATTGATGAAATCATATATATTGTAGCTTTGTGTTAAAATAGAAATAAAGTAAAATATTACAAACAAATTTCTATCTTATATTACCCAACCCTACTTTCCTTAACTAATTAATCTTACTTGTATAGTACTTATCTAGGACTTAATAATTTGATAGATGGGTTGGGTTGGGTTGGGTTGAGTTGGGTTTGGTTGGGATTTTATATTCCTCACAATTTTTTTTGCAAAAACCTCAATTCAGCGTCTAGGGCTTGAACTGATCGGTTACTTTGCTTTATATATATTATGTTTGACCTTTTGTCATACAATGTATTCCCTACTTTTAGAATTGATATTCATTTATATTCGATGATTTATCAAACATTCGTAGCACTGTTGAATTTATAGATCGTTTCAACAATTCTATTATTCCTGGATGGCCAATCCTCTCGCATTTTTCGTCATTTGGAATTTCATTTCATTCTAAATCATTTTGTAATTTTTTAGAAGCTCTTGTCATAACATATACTATTTGGAAACCTCGGAAACCTCGTTGTCCCCGATACGAACCACGTTGTATGTTGTGGCTCTGATTTGTCCGCCTCTTTGACTGTCTCTAAAATTATGTCCTGTGTTGTTGTAACGGTTGTTGTTGTTATATCTTTGTCCTCTGTTATGTGTATAAAACATCGTTGACGCTATTGGTTTATTGGCTTCCTCGTCCATTGACAAATTAATAGCCTCATTTAACATTCGAAAATTTCTGGCTTTCAGAATTGTTCGAACATCATTATTCCGTATACCATTACAGAAAGAATTTATCACAACCTTTTAGTTTACTCCTAGTAATGATTCTAAAAGATTCTCATTGCTACCTGCCTGGGCCAGCGTTAATTCACTTAACATTTGCTCAATGTCTCGTTCAAATTTAGCTACCGATTTTTTTAATTTTTTAAATCTGTTACCAATTCTTTTACCGAATCATATTTTGAACGGAGTTTAAGCTTCTAAGCTCTAAGCCCAAGTTTCGCGTTTTCCGATAATCGCGTTCTTAAAATATAATTGATGATTTTTTTGACCCTCCTAACTCAACAAACTCGCATATAATTCAATAGAATCGTAGTTTCCATCTCGTTTCCATCCATTGATGGTAAAAGACTGAAAGTTTTAAGATTAACAGTTTCCGCCATTTTGACCTACAGCCTGCCTTTTACGACAGCACGAACGTCGGAAAAACTAGTAATATATTGTTTATTTTTAAATATTTGTTATTCGGTTTTAACATTAATTTTAACTTAATTTTAACTCATTACATCTATTCCTTAATAATAAATTAATTTAGAATTTGTTTCGAATAAAGTAGGATATAAACAAATTTCAAAAAACTTTGGCTCACCTTGCATACGTTTTTATTTAAGAAGCTGCTTGGGCACATTTTCAAGTTAACGTATGGGACACGCGGTCAAGAAACTGGACGCTTCCATTGCCAATTGACATCTTAAGCAATCAGAACGGGTTGTCCCACCAATTGAATTATCAGCTTCTCGCGAAATTGTCAATCATGCGACTGGTCGTTTTCGGAAGCGAACGTGTTAATTGATCCTGATGAAATTATAAATATTTATATATTGATTATTTATAAATAAATATGTGTGTATGGGTGTGTGCGTGTGCGAGTGCATGAGATAAAGATTGGACTTAGAACATTGCATCAGGGGTGCCACCGAAACTTGGCCTTTTTAGACTCTACAAATTAATGGAATTATTTGTTGAAACAATTTAATTGAAATCAATTGGTGCAAAACGTTTTCCTGAAAACGACAAAAATTAATAATAAATTAATTAAAAAAAATATAGTTATATAAATCACAATGATTTATAATATTTCAATTCAAAATGGAAATAGAAATCTATTATTGTAATAAATTATTCTCCGGATCTACATTTTATCTTAAATCAAGTCTGCGTTTATACTCAGCACATACACAGCTTTTGTAATCGATACATAAATTGTGTGAGTTTATTCCATCTACACCTTAGACAAAAACAAACGTTTTATTGTTTATATCGCTATCTAATGATAACAACAAATTAAAAAAAAAATAAGTCTGTATTTTATGATATGATTGATAAAAGTAACAACGTAAAATTTAATACTAAAATCTTAGAAACACATGGAAACGGTGTAACGAGCTGTGAAAGTAATAAAAGAGACCTGACACTTAACGAACGAAATAAACAACACTGTTTATTAGTTATATTGACATAAACCATGAGCAGGGTTTAATTGCGTATGGTTGCGTTAAGAAATACCACCGGGATTTCTAAATTATATTTAATTTAATTTAATAAATAAACGAAGTTTTTTATATTTGAATGTTTCTGTAGTTTCTTAAGTTGTTGACGACTTTATAATTCAAAAATAATTGTGTTATTGCTAAGCTAAAATATAATTTGTTGAGTTGCTTCAAGCTAGCTGCGCGAATGGTGAACCCCAAACTATTCTTTCAACTTTAAGAACTAGTTTGAGTTATTTTGAGAATTTTGCAATTTCTAACAAATTTTCTAAAATATTTAATGTCATTTTAAACGGATATTAATTATCTCAAACGATACTGTTATCGTCCTCGTAGGTATAGAGTCACCATCGACGCTTATTCACTCCGAGACATAAGTAAGAAAAATATTATTCGAAGCCGCAGCCGTAGTTTTCCACTCTTATCGGGTTTTTCCCTGATAATCTCGCCTTGTCTCGTGGGCGTTTAAATAAACAACGACCGGACTGACTATTTTTGTTACCTTTCGAACAACAAACGAACGGACTTTTATGCTACATTTGATGCAATGCAGCGCTCACACGAAAATTACCTCCAATTCGCACCTCGTTAGACGGAGTAAATAAACAAGATGTTAGTTTAATACCAAAAGAGAAACGAACTTTGAATGTATGTTATTGTTACAACTACATACATTCAAAGTTCGTTTCTCTTTTGGTTTTTAAAATATAATTCAGAAAACTCCACCAATTTAAAATATAACTCAATCCCACCCTGGCGTTTAATTTATCGGCTCTAGAAACGATTTAGTTGCACAAAGGCGATCGAGAAACTAGAAACGGCCCTGAAGAAATCTGTACATATTTGTGATAGTCCAAAGTTGGCCAAGAAAATAAAAATGCACCTAAGGCAAAATACGCATGACGCATGCTTTTTAAATTGTTTACTTGTATTTGTGTAGTTAACATTGGTCGTGAAGAAATATTTCATTTATTAATTTAATATTCTTTCGTTACTAATATTATCCCAAAATTTTATACAAATTACGACTAGAAATATAAATTAGCACTGGAGTACATTTAGAGGAATAAACCCTTAAATGAATTTGATTGATGATGACAATGTTAACAATGCGTGTTTACAAATTTCAGGGCATTAATTTCGCATCTAATTTCATTTCGTTTCTCTAATGAATATTAATTATTCGTTTTATATTCGCTATATTTAAATGATTTAAATGATATCTGTGTACAAAAACTGCCAATTTTATTACAATTGCACACATGACAAGTGTAGTAAGTACTTAATTCAACCGCTAACAATGAAATCTTATTCTCAAGGTTTTGTATTCAACAATGTAAGCACATTTTTTTATAAATAATTTTCCTGGAAATACTTATAAGTATCTATATACAACATATGAGACTAGACATAACAGGATAATAATAGGCTGTGCTAATTACTCGGGATTGTTGATTTTCTCATCTTACGTCGTTCAAATCAGACCAATTTAAAAGTCAAAATTAACAATTGTTACGTTTTACATAAAAATTTTATTTTGATGGACTCAAAAAATTGATTAAATTAAAACGGCATTTTTATGAACACCGATATTAATAAAGTATGTCAAAGTAAGTCACAAATCAAGCTATCGTCCCCGTGCACTAATAATAATAATAATAATAAGGTGTTCCATTTTTAACAAGAGCAATTAAATGCGCCCAAAAAAACCTACAAATTGAACAATTTAATTTTCGCTGTTTTGCAAGAACGATAAAATTGCAATTATGTGAATACTTGTCCTCGTTTAAAACTGCTTATGAGGATGGATACCATGAACGTTTCACCACAAGTAACACGAAATTTCACATCGATACTTATTTATTTATTATCGCCGATTTATATTGTAATACAAAGACGACTCACTTCGTATAATACATTTTTAGCATATATTTTTTTTTAATTTGATTAAATCGATGTAGTAAAATTATATGTTATTGGACTGTGTAGGTTTTCTATGTGGTTAAATCTAGTGAAAGTTTTGTGTTATATACGAACCAACTAATTCGTAATCAAGAGATTATGGTAGATTTAGAAATTAAATGTTGTAACATTAAATTTCAGAATACCGTTGGTTGTAATAGCGCAACGTAACCTTGACCCAAAGAGTTTTACTACAACAATGGTGATAGTTGATACCTATCAACTGCTATATGGGAAACTTGGAATATCACCGATCATGGTATTAATTATATAGGGCGCTGACGTACGTGGAAAGTTTATAATAAATTAAATGCCTCATATGTTGTGAATAATAAACGGGAAGTTATTATCTTAATTGTCGTTTCGTAACGTTTGAAAACCACATTTTATATGTTCCGAGAAGCGATCATAGATACATTTCAAGTACAATGTTGTTTTATAAGATTTTAAAAATATATATTATTTCATTTATATTAATTGGAAATTTTTAATTATCGTTCCATATAAGTCCTGAGATTGTGTGGTTTCTCTCTGCATAGTTCAAAACCCATTTGGTATAAATAAGTTAATACGGGACTCAATTTCGTATAAAATTAGATTTCATCAATGCAACGATGCAATGATCAATGAAGTAAATAACGTAAATCAAATTATTTGAAACGTGAAGAGGCGAGATAAGGAAAGTGGTGAATAAACACGATTTTCGACATAAATTATTCTAATAATTGTTACTGAACGAAACTAGTTACATCCAACTATATGCGCTATTCACTATATCAATAAATGAAGTGCAATAAGTCATCACAAAGAGTTTGTGTGCACCAATCTATATTTAATTAAAAAAACGTCATTCTTTTTGAGTTCAACACACTTTAAATATTAACTGTTCATTTATAGCGTCAAGTAAATAAAAACACCAAGTCTGCATTATATATATTGACAGTCAATATTTAAACAAAACGTTCAAATTAAATTTAAATAAAGTACCTCTCTTTTGTTTATTTCCACCGACGTGTGTTCCATTGTCTGTGGAAATGTGTTTCCCGACGCAAACTGTATTTTTTCCACCATCAGAATTATTTAATAGTTTACTTTCCGCGTTTATATCACTTGATTTATTTTCCCCGGACACCGTCATTTTGAAATAATCGTCGCTAACACAACTGTGTATATTACAAATAACACGAAGTGAAAAACACTACTGAATTCAAAATCTTATCATATCATTCTACCACGTGTTACAAATGGTACTGCACTGTAGTGTGGAACAGCTGCTTTGTACACGAAAATAAATAAGATAGAGCAGTCGCGCGTAGCGATCATTCAAAACAATACTCGGAAAGTACATTAAAATAATACCATAGTCGATTACAAACGAACTATTCCTACAATTATATACGTTCGAAGGACGCATAAATGCAATAAATTTCACCACATCACCCGTTCGTTTTTATATACAAATAAGTAATAAAACCGTTCATGTCTTTTTATAAACATCTTTTTAACCTTTGTTTTGAATTATATCCATCGACATTTTATTTATTTTTATACAATTTATTAATACTAATTCATTCGATTTCAGTACAAGTAGTTATCGTAATAAAATAACAACAAAGAAAACACGAAAAAGTATTATGATGCATGAATTAACACAATTTATTAAAAAAATATTCCATTAGAACCTAAAACGAAGGCAACCATACATACAGCTACGTGTTACGTGTGTATATATATCATCATCTCCGGAAGTGAGATTGGTCTTTAAATAACAATAAATTTGTCCTTTTTTTACACTAGTTAAATAAAATCTATTTTCATACTAATTCAATCAAATCGTTTTTATCTCTCACCAAAATATGGGCATAAATTTATTGGGTTAGTGTTAAAGGAGTGTATTTCGCATTAGCAAATCAATTTGATTTGTTAAAATCTATACAAAACTCAATAACGATCGATTTCGATTTCGAAAAACAACCCAAACCAACCCTACCCATCTCAACCCAACCCTATACATGGGTGGTGCAATATTATATAGTCCTAAAATTGATTTTCAATACACTAAAAAAATTGGATGAAACGAAATCAAGGTTGTTGTGAATTGTGAATTGTTCTCATTCACATACAATCAAAATATGAAATGTATTGATTGCCGTGGAGAAAACTTTGATGAAAAAAATTAGCGGCAGAGTTATGTCAAATCATTAGTACACATGAAGATAATATTAATAAGGGTTACTCACACAAATGCTGCACAAATTGGCGATCCAGGGTGCACGACAGTCACGGCAATACGGTTCTTGTCTCTACACACATCCCTGCTATTCAGTGTTCAGTTATAAGTTGAGCTGAAAGAAAGGAAAGAAGGAGACACTGGGTGAAGAGTTATTATCCGGATTTAATGGAAATGGGGACCAAGGATGGTGTCATATTGCTTTGTTTTAATTTGTTAATAACGGTCCCACCATTAAAAGTGACTATGATAATAAAGACATCTATTTAAAATATCATTTATTTACATTTCTAACAAATTGTAAAATAACAAACTTAATATGAATATATAACCCTTGCGTTTATGAATTACAATAATGTCCGGATAACAATAAAAACAATCATAAAGTGTAGCGGAGGAATTAATACGCAATAAAACAACGTCGAAGATTTGTTGGTAACCAACAATAACAAAATGTAAACCTTTGCTGCATATAGATTAGGTAGGTTATTATCTATCTATATATTATTCTAATCAACGCAATTATTCTTATTGAAATCCCATGATCGGATAAAAAAAATTTACTAGTTAAAATTTATTTGCAGCAAAAGGACATAAGTATAAGTTTTCGACGAATTCATCTATACTAGTTTTTGTTATTTACACTTGGATCTATAGTAGTTTCAGGCTGTAAAGGACATGTACGTCATCAGCGAGTTGTGCAGTGGGAACAATCCAGTGACAGATCGCACTGGTATTGGAAACAACTAGGCGGACGCGAAGCAAATGCAAACGTGTTCTACAAAACTCGCGAAAACTGCTTTGACAATCACCCTCGTTTTCTACTAATGGACTGTTCCAAACCAAAAAGGTATTTGTGCGCATGACGTCCTTTACGTTTCAAATCATCTATACCAACAAACATTCAACTGCAATTACTAACATATAACTAATGATTAAAAACGATAAATTAATAGCTCATATAAATTAATTTATGTACAAATTTGGAACAATGATAAAATTAATTAAATAACAATGTAAAATTAAATATTGCATGATATATTGAACACATTTGTATATTTCATTTTAAATATGATGTCTTTTTCGCATTTCCATGTTTCATTAATGTATCAAAGTCACTGTACAACTGCATTCAATGATTGTTGAAAATGAATACCTAATACAGTGGCCGGTGAAGGTTTATTCAAATTTTTTCGATCCTCGAGATTTCCAGGCTTTCACCAGCTTGAGAGCAAAGTACATGGAAAACGAATGGACTTGCAAAGCACCGATGACGAAACTGTACCATATTAGTCCGTATGGCATGCCCTGTAAAACGCACACATGCAGATAGAAGTTTTGAAATTCGAATTGCATTTACCTGCCAAATTTGGATTTCGGCTATCTCGTCTTCGTCGTCACTTGGGTCAGCAGTGATATAAACAAAAACATCACTAAAATAATATACAATTGCATACAGCAACGGCACGTATCCAAACACTACTAGTCCAATCATATATTGTTGCATAGGCTTGACATGATTTTTCCTCACAGCTGCAAGTCCCAAAAATGAGAACAATAAGCTAATACACCAAACATACTCCCACCACAGTGGCTGAAACAATTTTTTTAATCATTAGAAAACAAAAACAAATTTAATTGTACCTGTGGAATTCTAAGTTCTTCAATTTCTAAAATAAATATATCTAGTTTATCTAATATATCTGCAGATAACTTTGCTAACATAACAAAAAATAGAAGATAATGGAAAAATATACAGTGCTTCAACCTTGATTTATTTAAAGCACTAAAAGGTACAACAACATTAATACTTTATTATAAAATAATACCCAACCAATATACAGGTTACATGTGGTAATATTGAGAGGTTAGACATATTTACCTGATTTGATATTGGGCTGCAATTCTCTGTCTATATGCATGGTCAGTTCCGTCCGTTCCTACAGGAGTATAATGCAGCCCTTTTGTTGCCATCGCTTTGTATTTTTAATTTTAGTCCATGAACCAAAATACGCTTACCGTCCGACCTGAAATAAAAAGGAAACTGTTTTACCATTATTGCCAATTTGGCATTTGTTTCATAAACGTAACAAAATAGCAATTGATATTCATTTATTGTTTCATTCGCATGCATTTTAACCACAAATAAAATTTTCAATTTTACAAAAATAATATGTTAATCCTTACAATGATGGTTTTATTTAACATTCGTGATCGAAAAAATGATAAAATACGTTGCCATATATAAAATAAATACAAAACCAGTGCGTTATTGGAGATTTCCATTTTACCGCGAAATACTGTGAACTTGCTCGGGAAGGATTAAAAGATGGGGTTAGTAGTATCGGTCATTCGCTAAGAACGAACGAGATCGTGAGTGAATTTGTTGTCAGTCTATGGATTTATCTTCCCAGTCAATTTGATTCACATACCAGTGGTTTTAATCGCAATTATAAATACAATCGTGTAAAATATTTAAACGAAAATGTAAGTAGTAATTTCTAAAACCTAACTAAATTATAATCCCTATATGCACCTATTGTACGTATCGATGCCAAGGTTACATTCTCTATCATGTGTTTAGTTTCTACACAATTAATTAATTGATTATTATCCAGAGCTTTGCATTGGTTGTATTTTACAACGACTTGATATTATTTCGCTAAATATAAGTTAAAAAGTGACCTACTATCTATGGTACTGATTCGTAAAAGAACGTTGGAAAATTGTTATTTTTAACTCCAGCTAAGACAGCACGATGAACTTAAAATAGCGATCTCTTAAAATATTGACAAATTACTAATAAAAATAAAAAAATAAAATGTTGATTGTCCGGTTAAATTAAAACAAAACATTTGGGCAAGTAAATTGTTGTTATTCACACCCACATTTGTTGATTCAACAAACTCACCTTAATACTCAAAACTGATCAATCAAATTAAGTAAAAGCATTTTTGGTTTATTAACATCGATCCATTATGTTAAAAAAAAACATGTAAACAACGGATTGAACCGTCCCAGAGGTTTATTGTAATAATAAATATACAGCGTTTCCTCTAACCTAACTTTTTTATTTAGACCCAATATTACGCCAGGCGTATATTAAATACATGTCGACAAATTTCTTAATGAACGATTTCGTATCGCCTGTGATTAATAGTAAATCATGGATTAAAACTGCTTAGGATGGAGAAAAGTTAAGTCTCGAGTCCGTACGACGATTAATTTGATCGCCTGATTGAGTAAAATTCAATTTACTCGCATGTTGTACCCGATGTTTTATTTGTTACTAACTTTTAGCATTCATTATCATAAATTTACTTTAGTAAACGTCTAATTATTTCAAATATGAAGAGTAAACACGTTCGTGTTTCATGAATTTGGCGAGTTTTATAATAAGTCTCAAAAGTACCGCAATTTGTTTATATTAACATTTTTATATATATTTTTACTACTTTGACAATGATACTTACTGAGAATTATCAATAAATAATCGATAATCAAACAAATACTCGTAGTTCCAATCGGCTTTTTCATTCATAAAAAAATTATCTGTCAACAAAATATTGATATCGCGATGTTTTGCATATTTATGCGTGTTCAAAGGCCACTTTTAAATGAGTAATGAAAAGAACTAGATTTGTAAAGTTGTGTAAAGACACACAACTCTGAAGTTCAAAAAATCGAACATTTCCATTATTAGGTTTTATTATTATATTTAATTTTTTAATTACTCAAATGTACAAAATATAAGCCTTATTTTTCAAACAGATCTTTTGTTACAGGTTCTTCGTATAAATTACAAACACTCAAAATGTCCGTAACTGTCAAAGAAATAAGTGATAATGTTCAATTAGCTCGAGAGATGGCAATGTTGGGGAATTATGAAAGTGCGGAAGTTTATTACGAAGGAACAATTCAAATGTTAAATCGACTGATAATAACCATAGCAGAACCGCTTAGGAAAAGTAAATGGCAGCAGGTAAATAAGCATTGAAAATTATTCACCTTTTTCACCTTAAGTCCTTAATAAGGTGCAGAGAAAAGTTGCTGATGAATACGACCAGTTGAAAGGCGTAAAAAATACTCTGCAAGTTTTTCGATTGGATACAAATGTTGATATTCCCCTAGGAAGGCGATTGAATAGAGACGAACCTGTCAAAGATATTAACGAAATTGCGTCCCTGGATTATACTTCACCTATAAATGATCCTGATGTCTGGTCGTGTCCTGTTCTCGCAGACCATGGTTATAATCGGTTGGTGCTGTTTAAATAAATAAATAAGATTGTTTAAATTTGTGTTTTTTTACAGCAATGGTCCTCCTAAATCAAGGCAACTGCCGCCTAAAAAAGTAGACGCAAAAAGAGGCACGGCTCGAGCTGCATCGTCAAACGCTTCTCGAAAATCAGAACCGATTCGTTCAAATCGATTTAAAAAAGAGGATCGTCCATTATCGTCAAAATCAGAAAAAACCGATCCTAATAAACTCGAAAAGAACCAAAAAGAAGTAGAAAATTTGGAAAAGTCCGATAAGAGCGAACAAGAAGAAGAACGGAAATTCGAATGTCACGGCATGGAACGCGAATTAGTCGATGTTTTGGAGAGGGACATCGTACAAAAAAATCCGAACATTAAATGGGATGACATTGCAGATTTGCACGAAGCAAAGCGCTTGTTGGAAGAGGCTGTCGTGCTGCCTATGTGGATGCCGGAGTTTTTTAAAGGTATTTGGGATTTAATCGTTTTATGCAATGATGTCGATGCAAATTGTAGGTATTCGAAGACCGTGGAAGGGTGTCCTAATGGTAGGTCCCCCTGGTACAGGTAAAACTATGTTAGCGAAAGCTGTAGCCACTGAATGTGGAACAACATTTTTTAACGTATCTTCCTCGACTTTAACGTCGAAATATCGCGGTGAATCAGAAAAAATGGTTCGATTACTTTTCGAAATGGTTTGTCTGCATGATTTGTTAGTTTCAAATAATTTACGATTTATTTTAGGCGAGATTTTATGCACCAAGTACGATTTTCATCGACGAAATCGATTCATTATGTTCGCGACGTGGCTCGGAATCGGAACACGAAGCTTCGCGGCGTGTAAAATCCGAGTTGTTGGTCCAGATGGACGGAATAACTGCCAATAACGACGAGGCGGGCAAAGTAGTAATGGTTCTGGCTGCGACGAATTTCCCGTGGGACATCGACGAAGCATTACGCCGCCGATTAGAAAAACGTATATACATCCCCTTGCCGACACAAGACGGCAGAGAAGCACTTTTAAAAATTAATCTGCGAGAAGTAAAACTGGATCCGGACGTAAATTTACGTAAAATCGCTAGGAAGTTAGATGGTTACTCCGGTGCGGATATTACGAATGTTTGTAGAGACGCGTCGATGATGTTCATGAGACGTAAGATATCGGGGTTGAAACGAGATCAAATCAAACAATTGCCTAAAGAAGAACTGGATTTGCCGGTGACTTGTCGAGATTTCGAAGAAGCTATTGTTAAAAATAATAAAAGTGTTTCTAAAGAAGACTTAGATAAGTATGAAAAATGGATGAATGAATTTGGATCATCATGATAATAATGATCTTGAATACGTCTTCATAATTTCTGTTAATATTAAATACTTCAAACGTTTCAAAGTTTTTACATGTAAATTAATTTTTTTATTATGTGTTTTACATTTTATTAGGCATCTTGGAGTTGAATTCGTAAGAACATATCTTTCTACAATGAGCTAAATAAATAAAATTGTTCCAGTTAATATTTATACGTATAATACAGTAATGATTACATAAATATAATTTTTTTATTATCGTACATTTTCTTAGACTTTGTGCGCTATTATAATGATATTAAGTACACATAAAATGTGATTTAGAAAAGCGACAAATTAATATACTTAATTTCTGTAAATTATATAATTTTTCAAATAAATACTTAAAATTATAACGGTATTAGATATTACATCAAACGTTTAAAGAATTATTGCTGTTTTACATAACTGCGTACTAATAATGTAATAAAAAATGTTTTGTTTATAGTTTACATTTTATTATTGGATTGATAATAAACTTCTTTTTTAAATGCGTGTTTTATTTCTTTTATTTTGTATGTTGCCGTTTTCTATTTGAAAGTTGCCCGTTTCGTCCAAGAAATAATAAGATTAACGGCCTTATATTCTCTTGGACTACTGCACGATATTTCACTTAATATTTCATTTGTAATAAGAAACGAAATATACATAAACTATGTAAGTTTCTGTTATGAACGGCAACCTATCATGTTAATTTTATTTATTGAATAGATACACAAAACAATCAAGTTTTTTTAATTCAAAGTTTGGATTTAAAGCCGCAACTTTACATAAGAATTTGCGGCTATCTGAATATTAGTTATTATTATACGATGACTACGTCTACTTCAAAACTCATCGACTGTACAATTGCATGTTAAGTTAAACAAGGATGGATAGTTTTAGGATTCGTATCTTTTGTTTCGTAATAACTACATACAATTTTACAATTTTACATAGTTTAGGAAATGGTGTTTTTAAATAAAAATTTGTTTGTTGCCGTGGAGATTTTTTTAAAGAAAAATGTGGGCTCCAAACTGTTCGGATTTTATGCTTTGATAGGATTTTTTTGTGTTCGATTTAGTAGTTAGTAGTGATCCTCGTAACAAGATGTTGACCCTATTATTATGAGCCAGTGGCAGCGAACCTTATTACAATTTGTTTGTTTCAATATTTATATTGAGAAAATGTATTATTTACGTGATGTGTGTTTATAAACAATAAACAACAAATATAAAATTATTAATAGCAAGTGGACAAAATTGACATATTTCTTGCTATATTTCGAATTTTTGAACTTCGTGTAGAATTAATTGTTAGTGATATAAAAAATATGTATTACACTGTATGTATTTTCAATAAAATTTATAAGGATGAACTTTTTTTTTGAACAACTGAGCACATTGTGCAGGTTTGAAATTGGCGGGTGTTTTTCGTTAATAATATAACCGCGTTTACGTTTCAATTCTGTACCGTAGCGCCATTGCGGTGTGTGCCTAACCATAGTAAAAAGTAGTACTCCGTTTTTAAGAAATATTTTAAAATTTGTCGACAAATAATTGTGTTACTGTTATTTCGTGATTAAGGATAGTTGGATTGATGTGTTGAGATAGATATTTGCGCATTAATGTAGTATTGTTAAGCTTAATTACTTCATAATATGTTCGCGTAGGAATATACAACCTTTTCCCATAACCTCCTTTCGTGTTATTGGAGTAGATACGGAATTAAGTTGTGTGTCAGATGTGTCCATCATTTTGGATTATTCAAAAAGTTTTGTGGGTTTATATATTTACAGAATTGAAATAGTGGTTTAGTGACTAATCTATTATGTGTTTACGTCGCAGTGAGTGCAAATTTAGCCATCAAAATAAAGGAAAGCATCGGTTGTTCACTATAACGGCGGGGTGTTGGCAACGATTGCCTGTGCTAGATCGCAGCCGTTTTTCTTAACATGGCTGCAACGCAGGCCGAAAAGCAACAAAATGATGTGAATAGTGAAAAAGTGCAGCCGGATCAGCATCTGAACGTGCGGAATTCGTTGTTGCAAAATGGGACCGATAAGAGTAGTGTTCGAGGAGCTTGCAGTGTAGTGGTTTCTAAAGCGAAAAATACCGGCTCCAAAACCCTTGGCTTAGATATGAGTCAATATCGACAAGACGGCGGTGGTGGCGGCGAACAGGGCCTTAGTGAATCCGAAATGGGGCACACTAGTGAACCCGGCATTTATGCACCAGCTCCGTCGGGAGTGACTGAGGGGCCTTCGGTCGGTGACGGGCACGGTTACGGCTTCCCGTTCGGCAACAGAGACATGCTTAATAGTGACGGGGGTCTACATTCGTTTGGTTCGCGTCAGGGTTTCGGGGGCCCTAAACAACCGCCCGGAGCTTTTCCTCAACAGCAGCGGATGATATCCGGCCAGACCATTTCTCAACCGACGGGGCCGACTCCTACGTTAAATCAGCTGCTTCAAAGTTCTAATCCAATGCATCGATATCAGAATAGTTACGGCCACCCTGAACAACCGTACAATCAAGGTTGGCCGCCACAGAAGCCACTCGCACCATATAGTACACCTGGGGCTCCTGGCGCATCGCCGGGATCAGTTTACCGCAACCAATCCACGGTGAGTACGATTAGACACATAAATAATTGCTTTGTTAATACTGCACTGAACTTCTCGATATTTCACTGTACCTTAGCCGAGGAACCAGTGCTTTACACTGTCGTGCGTCTTTTTGACAGCCGACCACGTGTAGCTTTCAGTATTATTACACATTGGCAGGAAGAATTGCTATTGTGCACGTCCAAATTATATCCTCGCGGGCATCCGTTTTCGTCGCCAACCCTGCCGCGTTTACAGCGAAATCCCATTGGCTTTGCGCTGCATCGCTATTTACCTAACAATATAAACAACTTCTTCGTATTTATCTTTATGAGATTACACAAAAAAATATTCAGATTTATCAAGTAATTTAATTGTGTTGGCCAATCAGGATATATGGGCGGAGACAAGGCCACGTGCTTTTTGTTTACTAGTACTTCGAAATGTGTATTTGTGTTACTGAAATCCGCATTTTATATCCCAAGTATCTAGATGAAACACCTCTGCATTGGCTCGGTTCTCCACAAATAATAAATATTCATTGCACGGAGGAGCTTGTTTTCTTATGTCAGTTTTGTTTCAAATCTCGTAAGGGCATATTTTAAATTGATCTATTACTTTGTTAAATTCAACGACATTTTTCTTACGGTAATGACCTATATAATTCGAACCACGTATCGAATAAAAACAATAATTATAATACTTCGTCTCTTGAAAGTCATACAAAATTACATAAATGTTAAAAAGTAATGACTGAATAATTTCAACATTTTTATTATTAAAATTGTTTCATATGAACTATTACTGAATTAATTATAAAGCAAGTCTTCTTAAATAGTACTAAATTCTTTTATTTGAATACTTTTCTCCGATATGTCTGTACTCCATTATGTACATAAATTCATTAAACATTGCATATGTTTTCAACAGCTAATTCCAGTGAAGCTTTCTCTTGGCTTGGTCTATCTTCTGCTTGAGCCAGGTGGTTATTTGCGCATGCGTATTCTCTAAGGCCTTCGAGTATAATTTATTTTGAAGCTACTTACGCGCCAAATTTCTGCCTTTTACTATTTTATTTATTTTTAAAACAACTTATTTATATATGTAATAATTGAAATATTTTAATACATTTTGCAATTAATTTATAATTCCCTAGTAGCGTTAGATATATGATAATCATTTCGGTGTAATATGAAATAATAATCTTTTTTTTTTTATAAAACGTACCACGGTAATGGCGAATTTGCGTGTTATGTTTCTAAGTGGGGAAACTATACTTAGTAGGCCGCTCACGATAAAGTATTGCTTTAAAATAACATTAGCAAGACTGTGATATTATTAAGCAGACAAGAAAAAAATCGCTTTTTTGTTTCATTGCAATTTTTAAATTAAACCGGTTGTGGTATGTAAACATACTTTGGTTGTTTTATTATGAAATGTTGTAGGCCTTTATCGTAGTAAAAAGGAATAGGCTGCTGAGAAAAGTAGAGGCACTGTCGGTCTAAAATCAATTCATTTGATTTTGTGGCTGCTGTGTGTGGTTCGAATTAAATTTATATGTATGTATTAAGTGGAATGTATCACCTACATTTTTAATTGTTGAGTGTAGTTGAACATGCAAGGACCGCCCTTGAACTTGACACATGATCACCGCGCACCGCCCACTTTGTTATTATGCAATCAGCTGACGTCTCGCAACGGCCCGTGTCGCCGAGCATTCCTGCAAACCACACTTGACATATACCCCGGTGCAACTACATATCATCCCATCCCTTGCTTTCCTTCGCTTGCTATTCACCCTTACGTTTCAACCCATCTGAGTCTGAAATGAAATCAATTTGTATGATGGATTTCGCAACGATAGAAAATCGACTGGAGATTTATTATTTTAGCGTTTAAACATTTTGAAGTTTATGGGGTGCATTTGTTTAAAAGCGTTTTGTAATTGATTTTGTTAACAGTAAAAGTTTTACGAGTGGTTCATCATTTTAAGTTAATAGCTGTCATATTTAATCTCTTGTTATGTTTACAAAAGAACCGTCATCTTTAATTTTTATTTGAAATTTTTAAAAAAAAATTGCGTGTCGTATATTTTTCAACATAAATACGAAGCGTATCAAAGGCGGGAAATTCAAAATAAGTATGTGTATATTTTTGTTTGTATAAAATGTTGATGTTTCTTGTAATATAATAATAGTAAAAAAGAATTAAACAAAATAGAAGAATTCAGTTTCAATCATTAAAGGTCTTAAAATATAATTCTAAACAAAACAAGTCATCGACTTTTATATTGCAAATGGCTCTTACATTTTTACTTTGTGTATAAGGAAGTATAGTAATCATGAAATTTTAAACTCGAGATTTTAACGGAAATACACGTTGACCTTCCCTGAATTATTTTGATTATTTTCGGAATGATGTTTGGATCTATGTTTCCGTGTGTGTGCGATCTAGAGCCCAGGCGATTGAAGCAAAAACTATGCAACTTTAAATTTGATTTGTATATAGTTCCTTTCAATACCTTGAACTTGTACCGTAAGTTATCGAAAAAGGGTTTTTATAAAAGTTAAAGATATTGATATTGAATTTTAAACAAATTTTATTTGAAAAGTTTTTTGTTCACGTAAGCTATGAAAAAGAACGCGAATTTATTCACAGCATACTTTAACAATTTTGTAAGAAGCGGACTTTGGGTAATAGACTACGTTGATGATGAAATTGGATTAACTTTATTTATAGTTTGTATGTTTCATTTGCCTCTTCGTTGGTTAAATAAATAATAAATAATATTGGGGCGTTTTCGTAAGATATAATAAATACATAAAATATGAATTTTATATTTTTTAAAATGAGCGTTTTTTGTACTTACTATTGTAACTTATTGTACTTACGATTGTACTTTGGAAACATAATAACAATCGCACACTAGGCAAAAACTGTAATAAAATTTATTTAAAAAATTACAGAATCAAATAAATAACTGAATTATGACTTGGGGCATTTTTCGTGACACATAAGTTACGTTAGGCAAGAACTATATAAAATAATAAATAAAATTAACAACATTTATTTAAAAATATCGAAATAATTGTCTTTAAAAATACGATAAGAAAGTCAAATAAAAATTATAAGGAAAGCAAAATTAAAAGAAAACGAAAGAACGATAAAAAACAAAAAATTGGTTTGTGGTACAAACAAAAATTAAAGTAGTGCAAACGGGCACAATCGACTGGTAATTACAAAAAAGTCTAATTATCATGATACACCCGATCTAGTCATAGTATTACAGTGAACTACTCGTAACAAGCAAAATTTATGAATAGGCCTCGAAATAGTAAACAGGCGGCCCCGATTTATTGAACAACCGTACTTTGCAAGTTGCAAATGCATATTCATAGCGGAATCCCGTAATGCTGTTATTCCCAGAATTCTCGTCCTCGTGCCACTCTAAGTGGAATCTTTTTCCCGACGTTAAAATATTTGAGTTTTTTTTTAATTATTATTAAGAATTTGTAGTATACTTCCATATTTTATTTAACTGGACTTATTTTTCAACCACAACTGTGTATTCGATCTAATGGCACAGCCAGTTAGAGAAAAGTAATTCAATTTGTGCATTCCTTTTAGTCCCCAGTGTAGGTACGTGATAGATACAGATATTAGTTGAGTGAATTCATATATAAATATGCCATGGATATAAATAGATTAAGAGAAAGCATGTTTTCACAAATACAAATTGAATACGTTGATTTATATTATTTAGTTAATTTCCGATGTATTAATCTTTCTTAAACGTATTGAAACAAAGGTATGTCTCCACATATTTTTAAGAACTTGGGGAAACATTTATGTGTATTTGGTGGAATCGCATGTTGAATTAAATCAACAAATGCAAGGTCATTTTGATGATTTTGATGATTAACCTCTCGGGACCATACAAAGCTTAACATGAATCATAATTTTATTATAATAAAAAAAAAATCTTAAATCATCATTGACTCGATTATTTTTACTTTTTACAGTAAATGGTAGTAAAGTAATTTTGTCATATTTGATGGTTTTTCATTATTGTCTCGTAGTTATAAAAAAAAGTGAATGTAAATAACTATTTTGAATAAACAAACGAAAATAAAATGCACTTTGATATTAATAAGAATTGAATCCAAGTTGTTTAGTACGGGACATTTAAAAGTGATAGTAAGACGATATCAAATTACTGTTTACGTTTAAATGTATGAATAGGATCTAGTAAAAGGCGGTAGCCTGTATAAGAGAGTATGTGTATCAACTTTCATTGCAATCTTGAACTATTCCTGAGTGTACTAGTTGTAGAAGTTTCACCTTAAACTTGAATGACATAAACTGTCGTTGGTGTATCAAAGTTCTTAATTTGATTACATTGTACGTCTGTCTCGCTCTTTTCCACTTACTCGCACTTTACCGGTATTCTCTGCAATTTTGAATGATTTATTTATCTAATCGTGTCGGAATGTTGTTGTAGGTCAACTGTCACCCATTGTCGTTGCCCGTTCTTTATATCTTATCTTATTATATGCGTTAATTCATTTCCGCGTGCGGTTATTTAATATCTGCCTGCTAGTAAATACACTTTGTTCATTCAATATCGAACGTGCACGTGTTTTAATTAATGGCAGATTGATATATGAACATTGAATACAATTTTTGTTTTTCGCAAAATTATCATAGAAATTAAAATCTTTTTATGTGACGTTAGGGCCAAGTTGCAGATTTACTGTGACTAAGACGAAGTGGTAGTCCAGGTAACTATTCAAATTCGTTAAATTCGTTTATTATATTTTAACCCAATGGAAATATTTATTGGACGAATAAGTCTTAGTAATAATGTATGTACATTGAGCAACAATTGATGTTGAAAACTTATTGAATCTAATTAGTATGTTTGATCATGTGCTATACAGTAAGCGAGTTACATTGGAATTGCATAAAGAACGACACATAAAAGAACGAAAACAATCGGTAGGAAATTTCTCTCAAATAAAATGTTTGATTTGCTATTATCGTTAATAACAATAACATATGTGAATTGGTTTAGGTCATTAATTTAATTTTAAATATTTTGGATCTGACTACGTTCGATTTTTTTTATCATTTCCTATTGCTTGATAGTATCAGGCATGGTAACTCAAAATTATTTTAATTAAAATAATGTGTTTTATTCGATATTCGACATATTATTGTAATAATTACAGTTTATTTTATAGTAATAAAAAAATTGTTGTTGTTTTTCAATAATTTGTATAAAAAATATAATTTATATGATTAAAATTCCAATTACGTCAGATGTTGAAATTATATTCGTGCTTTTCAACGTAGTTATCGGTTATTGTTATTAATTGTCGGTGTTGTTTTGCAGTTGTCTCCTGCGTATAGCGGGGCGGCTACGTCGACTCCCGGCTATGGGGAAGGTCGCGGAGGGTGGCCTGGACCCCCCGTAACCAGCCAACACGGTCCTGGTAGTCCAGGTCCACCCTCTAGTTCGGCTCCAGCGAGTCAACCATCCCCGCAACCCACGCAACCACCTAGCCATTCTCCTGGGCCTGGATTACCCCCTAGTCCGCAACATCAACCGCAACCACCGACTCAACACCAGGTAAATATTAATTAACATATGTACTCATTTACAATTGAAATAAGTTATATTACAACAGTATTTGTGTATATTATTAATTGTCAATTGACAAAACGGTAAAAATTCACAGTTTTCTCTTAGGACATATTTCCATAAGTCCATGAAATAATGTGCAAGTAAAAATACTTATCAAATATACTAAAAAAATGCATTAAGTTACTTCTAGCCGTATGACCAATTGGTCTCGTTGTTATTTTTTGATTGGTTACTTACTTCTTCCATTTTGATTGGAAATAAATTATTACTGAGGATCTTGTACTTCATCGAGATTCTAGGAATAATTCCTCATTTGCTTCATTTCGCAAATGTTTCAATAAAAAAGTTAATGTTCTATTCCTGATTATGTTACTAACATTACAACGTGCTACTTTCATTGTCGACAATTTATTGGCGTGTGTAAAAATATTTGATTTATACGTCTCGGTTATAATGGAATATTTATTGGTTATTGTAGTACGATTTAATGCGCGATTACTAATCTTGGTTGCGTAAATGTTTCCTACTTGGTTTAAGTTTTGACTAAGACGTAAACGTATCTGACTAAAGTCAAGTAAAAATGCCATTAAAATAATAATTTTGATATGCTTTAATATTAAAATATTTATTTGAATATTTATTATTTCAGGGTTTTCCCAATAGACCTGCTCAACCCACCACTCCAAATGCACATGCCCCAGACCAGGCGGTAAGTTTTTTTGCATTGCATTTCATTTCCAAATAGAATTAAAGTTCGCGTAAAATGGGTCACTGTAACATGCAGAATGTACATATAAATTTGTTATGAATGAAGTTTTTAATATTTGAATTCATTAATGAATAACGTGCTACAATTGTTTACGTTCAAATATTTGTGTTTTAATAAATATGTTGAACTATAAATACGAAAGTATTTCAAATATTTTACGCGTGCGATTCGTTTTTTCCGGTTTCGTTTCCACATGCCAGTTGTGACCTTAAACATTGATGATCGTTTGCCAACTTTACTTACCTACTCGATAATAAACGAGTATTAACACCATTTCCATTGCGACAGTATTCGAAAATTCGTGTTTACGTCGAGGTGATCGGAGCGGTTATAGAAAAAGTTTTAGATCGTGTCCGAATTTGTTTTAGGGTTTATACGGAATATTTACTTGTAACGTCAACAATTGCAACATCTAACATTTTTCTAAAAAAAGTCAATAATTCACATAATGCTTTGCTATTTAATAAAACTTTTCGACTTTTATTCGTCTTTATTTAAGTTGATAATAATAAAAGTAAAAAATGTGACGTTTCGACAACTATGGAGCTTTTATCGTCTTCAGGTAAACTATACAAAACTTTGCATTTACCCGACGACGACAACAGACCCAATTGTAAAAATGTCTTATAATTTGTATCAACGTAAATAAAGAATGGAAGTCCAAAACAAAAGTCGTCGTAAATGAAAATAACTGACGATAAATAATTATAAGGTATTTACGAACCAAACGTTTTGGCAAATTATTCCATTTGATAATAGTAGTAAAATTAAAAATAGGAATGTAGTTACTACAATTTTTCATAAACAATACAAACTAATAAAAATAATCTGGAAAACGATTAAATGAGATTTAAAATATGCGATAAGTAAGCTTACTATTTCTCCAATCGTATGAATCACGACATAAAAAATATATTTTTGTTATTTGCATATCCGGAAAGGGAAATTACATTTTATTCTCATGATAATGGGTTGCGTAATCAACGATATAATTAGAAGTGTTCTTGACCTTTGTAATCCTTACCGTCGTAGACACCACGTGTTTTTGTTGAAAGTGGGTGGCAGGGACCAGGTCGTGAAAGTGGGGGCATAGCCGCCGGGTAGGGATCATGATCATTGCTTCGTATGCACGAATGATTTTTTCCTTTATATTACTCGGATGCATGATATGGTATCATTTTTATCAATTTCATATTTATTTAATTTTTTTAATTCTTTGTATATGTTAGCTAATATAATTGACTGGAATATTAACGAAGCTTGAGAAAGTAACGTAATAATGTTTTATTTTAGTTGAACTCGTCGATATTTTTTTTTATTTACGGTTGGAGAAATTTACTTAAATATTTAATTAAACACTGAAAGATATTTAAATAATGAAATAATGATATTTATTAGATGCGTTTGAATACGATTGGAATTTGCAAATTTAACGTTAAAGATGAATTGATCCGATGTGATTCATTAATTTTTAATGTCGAAAGAAGTTACTACTACAGTATTTTTAGTATCGTGAGTAAAATATAACAATGTTTGTCGAGATGATTCACTCAATTCGCAAGGAATATGCCGTGTAGATATTCTCAATTATATTACATATTGGTCGGTAGTTGTTTGTGTGCGTTGTTGCCGGAGAATCGTCCGCTTGCCGAGGACCGCTTCGTATTGATTGGTTAGGTTCAATCTGGCAACACCGCCTGCTACAGTACAGTGCACTGCATTTTAGAGCTTCGTTGCACTTCTCTTCCACTCCTTCGTATTAGTTCCATACTTCTGTCTTTCATTTATCATTACATTTACCTTTGTCCAGTTTAAAATGATAGATGTTCGTCAGATGGGTATTTTTTCTTCGACGAAACAATTTATGTTAAAAAAAAAATCTGGACAATAACAACGCCTCGCGAATAAATCCGCATTTTAAACGGTGTATATAAATCAATGTTATTAAATTTCTATTCAAGTTTAATGTTATATATTTACATGACTTTCCTAACTAGTTTCTTAATTGGAATTTATATTAGTTTAGTGTCGGTATCTTGATTATTAAATTAATTGTGCAGTATATTCAAATTAAGAGCTTCGGTGAAACGTTCAATATACCGGAAAAATCTGTTGTTGATGATGATGACGTTTTCTCACTGTATATACCATATCATGATATATTCTATTTTTTAAATATTTTAAAGTTGGTTGCGTAAATTGATATCGATAATGATTCGCGAAGAAAAATAAATTCCATGTATTCACTTTTTCTACCCAGGATGTCGAACAACTTTATCTACATACGGTTTATAAATATTCACCTAAGGCAGGGGTCTTATTTTGCCACAGGATTGCAGTCGATATAAAACAGAAACAGGTTATATTTCTTGTGTTGATATATGTTTATAATCTAGATCACTTCGATTACGTTAACATTTCGGTTATTGACTGTACGTAAATACCAGTCGCATTATTTACGATTTAGTGACGGACCGGTAGATCACGATCGTTAACAGCAACCCTTGACCTATAGTATGACGTCGAGGATTAAACCCTCGCCGAAAGGAAAAATGTAGCAAATTCAAACATGATGACTTATGGGGCTAATTGTCGTGCCAATCCAATTTACCCCGAAGTTGGTATTTAATTATTCGATATCAATTTGGACGTTTTAATGGAAAATATTTCATCGAAATACCCAATTTAGTCTGAGCCGGGTTAAAGGACACGTGTCTATAATTAATTCTTTTACTGGCGGATAATCTCTTTTGACGTTTTGTCCAATACCGCGGAAAATACGGTGTAATTTTCTCTTAAATAAGCAATTTTAAATAACTCTGTCTTTGGCAGATTTTTTAAATATTCTTTTATCTCCAAGGTTTTTCATTTTGAGTATTTTTTGTAATGAGTCTCGTTTAAAGATGTAGTGTTAAGGTACGTCTACACTAAACGTGGATGAGATCATCTGATTGGTGATTTGTGAATCAAAACAAACCCATTCCAGTTTTGTAGGAACCAAATTTGATAACGAATGCAAAATTGTGCATGGGAAGGAAATTTATTACCAATTTGTGATTATATAATATAATTGGCTAAATTTACCTATAAGGTTATTAACGTTTATGCAAACACAATGCACACCTAAGGAAAAACCAACACCATTCTAAGAATATTAAAAACGTGCCCAAATAAGGCTTAATTGAAAACCTGTAATTAAGCATTAAATTTAGTTTTAATTGAACACGCTATTGCCAATTTTGTATTAGTAAAGCGCATATTTGTATTTAATGACATACTTCAATTAAAGACAATTAACGCATTCATTTAATGACATATTTTAATGTGAATTCCATTCTCTGTCAATAATATTAGCGCCGATGTATTTTAATAAATGTTAATGGTTTTTTTCCTCGTAGGAATGTAATTACATTCAATATGTCATTAGATCCAAATATTACCCAGTTGAACATATTTTGTTGTTTGTGTTTAAAATATTAGTTTTCGATCTGCCTTTAAATTTTTTATGGTTAAAACATGTAAAACTGGGTTTTTATAATTTGTTTTGTTCTATTTTTACTTTCTTATACTTTATGTATAAGTAAGTTACTATAATCATGAAAATTTTTGAACTCGAGATTTCAAGGGCTATACACGTTTTAAGGTCCCCTGAAACGTTTCTGGCTATTTTCGGAATAACGTCTGTGTGTCTGTCTGTGAGTTTGTGCACGCTCTACCGCCCAAACGATGAAAGCTAGAGCTATGAAACTTTAAACTTAAGATTTGTATACAGCAAGGAGGAAAGCGCCTTATTTTTAAAGCAATCTCAACCGGAAGTGATGGTTTACTCTTATCACCTTTTTCCGTATTTCGAAAACGGTTATCGAAAAAAATATTCTTATGAAAGTTGTAGATGCTGAAATTTTAAACAACTTTAATTTGAAAAGTTTTTTCGAAAAATGTAGTATAACTAAGTATAAGAAAGTTCAGTGCGGACCACTGCAGATTTTTTTTATAAATCAATTCCAAACATTAAAAGATAAACATCAACATTTTTGTTCTAAATGAATTACCAAATCACCAAAACGTATTTAGGACTAGAATTGGAAAAATAATAATAAATTTACAATGAAATACGTGCAAAAAAAAATAATCGAATAAATTCCACGCAATGACTTACCTCCCCCTGACTAGTTGCAAAACCATTTTTACCATCCACCCCATCGTTACTCGCACACAACAAATGAAAACACTCCACTAAAGCACAATTTCCCGAAAAATCTACCAAACGTCAATCATAACAATTATTTTCACGCACAACTTCAGTCCGCAATGAATATTTTCTTACTGGCAACTAGTCAAATGTATGCAATCGACTACTCATAATCGAAACAAAAACGTCGTACACGGTCGTTTATTGAGCAAAAAGTCCCACAGATACGTGAATTTGAAGTATTGCGTAACAGAGATAGTGCGAGGGCTTAGTTTTCATTATTGAATTAAATAAATTACTGCACGAATAAGTCGTAAATTAGGAGGTTAACTGGTAAACGTATGTACAGGTGGTTTCGATACGTATGCCTATACACTTCGGTGTATATGTGAAGAGATAAATCTCAGAGAAAAATAAATTTATGAGGCTCGCAAGTTAGTTATATATATATAAAAAAAAAATAAACAAATGAATATTTCATTATAGTAACATAGCTGATTTATACATATTTTTGGTGCTCGTACAAAATTATTATTTCTTGCATTATACTTGGCATAAAAGCAAGTAAATGAAGTAGTTTGGCGTGCAATTTTTTTACTTAACTGTCTATCCACAATTATAAATTTTAAATTTATTCTTTGACAGATCGTTACGTTTTATTTTAAACATTGAAGGTTTCTAAAATGGGTGCGTTTCATAGTTCACTGCATTTTATGTTCATGAAAAACAGCACTATATCGCTTCTTTTACAAAACTGTTTTGTGTAAAATGAAAATGAATTAAAAAAAACAAATTAAAGTGAAACGAAGAATATAATAAAACAAATGTTGAAAACTGAAACCGAAAAACAGAGTAACGGGCCCAAATTTGGAAATACATTTAATTACAACAAACAAGATGTATCAAATTAGTTAAGAAACATAGGAAAGTATAATAATATGGTCCGAAAATAAATGAAAACTAGATAAATAATAAATCAATGAAATGAGAGGAAAAAATTTGCAGTGGCCCGCACTGAATTTCCTTATATTTTGTAATACTCGATTTTTCGAAAAAACTTATAAATGAGAGTTGTTTAAAATTTCAATATCTTTATGTTTTATAGGAACAATTTTTTCGATAACTCGTACAGTTTTTGAGATAAGGAAAACGGTGATGAGTAAACCATCACTTCCAGTTGAGGTATTGCGAATAATGAATCAAATAAAACGGAACCACGAAATGCAAATACAAAATAAAACAAACAGATGCAAAGCAATCAAAATTAAATACTGAAACATAATTCAATGTTTTGACCAAATAAATCTGAACAAATCTAAAGCCGAACAAAACAACTTTGATTGTTGATTGATTGTCAGGGATGCTAAATAATGATCTCCCCTCGTATCTGAAAAATCTAGATTTTTATTTAAAAATCATATAATACATTAATGTGATGGATTTTACGTCTAACGATCGAAAATCGCGTCAAAGCAACCACGTAATTTTTCCAACTGGATCTTGCGTGATTTTCCGAGCCATTTCTGTCGTCTCATTGTTATCGTAAGCGATATATCGCGAACAGATCACCGTTCATACGTAGACGCTAGGGAATAGTACATAAAACGTATAAAAATGTGTGTGTGCTCAAAATAATTCCATTCATCATTTAATGGACTTTTGGCTTCAATGGAAGTCTATATAAGACATTTAACGGAGTTTCTTGTTTATCGGACACTCCGATGTACCTGAAAACTTAATAGTCCGTCAAATCGAGCGTTCCGTATAGACTCAAGTCTTTTATGGTTAACTCGATCTTGATCTTTTACTACGGGAGTGATCATTAAAATTCCCTTTCTAGTAATTGAAGTTGTGTGCTTTGATTATAATAGTTGTATGTACATACGTCAAAGTATTAGCAACGGACTTACAGTTACAATTATAAATCTAAAATATTTATATGGAAATTTAAAATAATCTCTCGATATGTCACTGTTGCGCATTTTCGACTAACGTTAATGTTAAATTCAGTGTGGGTGAATATCGTTTGTCGAGATAAATAGCCTATTGAGCTTGGTTATAGTTTTTTTGCCGGTGCACTTTCACTTTCCCGCTCGATAGGGTAGTAAATATATTTCACCCTCGCAGTTGATTTTATTTTATTTCGCGCGAACGGCGAATACTTTCAACTATATAGTAGTTTTTTATGTCTCCGCCGTATAACTTTTACTTCATAGTAAAGTTTCTTTGTGGAATACGTTTTTGTTATATTCGAGGCGAACAAACAGACTTTCTATGTTTGTGAACTTGAATTTACATTGCGATTTGTAAAACGGAGTTCAACACCCTAACATTCCACCCCACGAGAGGGGTTTTAAGGTCAGGGTTAACATTCACTGACGGATCGACAAGGGTTCATTTCCCCTTTGCCGGTTTTGTCGCAAAATTGCCTGCGTACATCAATCGTTTCGTACATTGAATTATTTCATTGGAACGCACGAACCATTTCTTTTTTTTTATTATCATATTGTCTACGGACGTAAATAAACTGCATTATAACTGCATTATTCACACTCTAATCGACGGAATTAATTTGAATAAATTGTGATTTACCTATTTAAGTCTTATCAATCGATCATTTATTTATTACTACTATTCGTTTTAATTATCGAGTATTAATATGAATGAAATCGAATTTATTATGGGCGTGTTGTAAACTTTGATATTTTTTTTGGGTTGAAAGTAGTCAATACTATTGAAGCAACTTTATGAAGATTATATGCATGATAGGGCACACTGGGCACATAAATGTAATCCTACCTGGACTAAGTATACTATTAAGTATAGTAAAGATAAAGTAAATGGGCTCCGATGGATGTTTATCGTTTCATAACTAGCTCACTTTCCATTGGGAGCATTAACTCATTAAGAAAAATAAATATATATTATTTTTCATATAAGTCTTTTGATAGTCTTCATCAGATTCATTTCTTTGTACTAATTTACCACAACAATCATTTGTATGTATAACACTTTGTGAAACATAAATTACATAAATAGTCGGGAAGTTATAAATAATTTTTTTTTAATATTTGAAACACACGGGATCAGCTAAAATTTATATAGTTTACAATTTTGATTAGATTACAATTTTAAAACTTCGGCAAAATGTCATCTAGATGGTGTCGAAGTTCATCCAGATTCTTAGGCCTGGGTACTTGTCTTAGTCGCTGACCCATCATATCCCAGATACGTTCAATCAGCGACAAGTCCGGTGACTTCGCAGGCCAGGGCCAAATCTGCAATCCAACTTGCTCCAGGTACCTTCTTGTAACCACAGCAGTATGGGGTCTTGCGTTATCCTGTTGGAAAGTTGCATTCTGCCACGTATGCATGAAAAGGTACTAACACCGGTTCAGGAACGTTGTCGATGTAATGACGTGCGTTTAATGTGCCTGGAATGCACATAAGGGGTGACCTTCGTCTAGCACATATCGCCCCCCAAACCATAACCCCAGGTGTTAAGGCTGTGTGCCGTCTTTGAACGAACTCCAAATTCCGTCTTTCCCCTACGACCATCATTCACCCATAAACAAAACATTGATTTATCACTGAAGATGTCATTCCATTGATGAATCCACTCTTGCCGTTCTTGACACTATTCAAGTCTGGCTGGTTTATCGGACGGTATGAATGAAGCCCAAAGGAAGAAATTCTTCTGTAAAGAGTTGCCATCGAATTGTTTGAAATCGATCCCTGGTAGCCATCCGCCTAAGGAGTCGGTCTTCACATGCGTTGCTTCTTCGGGCGGGTCTTCCAGCAAGACTGAAAACCTTCTTCGGACCATAAAGATCATATACGAGCAACTGTGGTCCCGATTCAGCCTTCTCCCAATCTCTCGGAATCAAAGAGCCTCTTTCATACCGAAAACTCGGCCGCTATCAAAGTTATTGATGAGCAAAATTGCGACGACTACTTTACAGTTTGATAATAAAATATTGTGGGCATAAATTCATTAAGTGCTATGAAGAAAATATTGAAAGTTGGAGATAACAATGCAGGTTGAGTTTTTTCGGCCGAAACCTTCATAGTTTCTTAGTTGATAATGAAGCATTATTTTAAGTTTCAAAATTGTAGTCTAATACTTAACGGGTGGTGTATTTCATATGAAAGGAGTCCCGCTTGGCAGGAACAAATATATTGAAAGCAGGTACCTTTCCATTCTTTCAAATCCGCAATATTCGAGGGTGAAAATAGTCACGTAAATCTTGCCTTTCGAAGAGACGTGCCTTGGAAATAATGTACGTATAATGAAAACGTTCACTTCAATTTTAATATTTGTTTATAAACATCTTTTACGTGGGGTTGTAACAAATAAATATGTACAGGTCTTTATAATTAAACTTCCTTGGTTTTTATCACACGTACGCATGTTGTATTCATCATAATAAAAAAAAGGGTTTTTAGTTTATTTTCTGCTTTGATTAATGTTGTGCAGGTTTTAGTAATTTAATCGCGTTTATGAAATTATGTCATAGATCGTTGATATTTAAAATGAACGGTATTATCTACATGTTTCAAATGCGCACGCATTATGAGAGCATGTGTAAATTGACCACGAGAAGTACAATGACCACGTTTTTAAACGTCGCGGCGACCTTGGCCAATAATGTAATAGGACCAGGTTTTACTGTGTTATTTATTACATAAGGAAAACGTTAAAATCGCAATTTAAAATACATTTGAGATGCACTTTAATATAAAATAAATAAATAAAGTAAGTGTCGACATCTAGAAATCTTTTTAAATTATGTTTATGTAGGGTGTTTCACTTCGCCACCGAGCGTTTAAATAAAAGAAATACAATTAACATACAATTAAACGAGTTTGCATTCACCGCCTGTCTGAATATGCGTGTGGTGTACTTATGGTAGTTATATAAAGTTGTATTTCTGCATTGACGTAAAAAATGACGCGAGTTGAGCGAATAAGACATTGTGGTTGGACCGCTGCGAGATAAACAAGTAATTGAATAATTCAACTGATGTGAATATATACGCCAATAACTGGCATAATCGATATAAAGATGTGAGACAAGGTCATATTGCATCACGTTGCGCGGCACGTATATACAAAACTATATACATGCATAATTAAATCACCATATCGATTCAAGGGTTCAAAGTTCATATAAAATATAACTGCATTTAATGGAATTTATTTGAATTTTAGTTACATTTAATTGTGCTTGCGTTTGAGTATCTTTTTCATAACCTATATCGTGTTATTTGCAACCTAAAAAGGACATGCAAAATTCCTTAAAAATAAAGTCTGGTTGAATTGGGTTGACTTTGAACAGAATTTTATTAAACGCAAACAGACCCAACCCAAACCAACCTAACCCAATCGAACCCAACCCAACTCAATCGAACTCAACTCAACTCAACCCAGTCCACAATTTTTACAATTCATAAATATTTTTAATGTTTGGTAATATTATTTTTTTATAATTTACCCAACCCAACCCAATCTAATATTGTCAGCAAATATGCAATTAAATGTGCATATCAATGTGTTATCAGTATTCAGTTATCAAATTACATTCAATAAATGGACTGGTATTTAAGTTTAAATACAAAGTAGTTCGAAAGTGTTCAATAAAACGTTGAAATATATGGAATTGATGTAATTGTTGTAAAACCAAAATTAAAACTTGCTGTATATTGAAAACGTTATGCTGACTTACACGTAAGTCATATTTTATTATCATTCGTTTGATCGAAGTCATCAAATATTTGAATATCGAAATATTTACAATCGCTTCTGCCAACCCAAAAAGACAAAAACAAAAAAAATGTAAAAACAAACTTCAGATATTTGGGTTGGATTGTGTTGGGTTGGGTTAGGATACAAAATCGCGAAAATGGTTGAAAATCCTCGAAAAATTGTAAATGTCATTAGAAATAACAAAAAAAAAATTCATTAAAATCGTAATCGGAAAATGATAACAAATGTTAAAAATCGTTAGGAACTTAAAACCAGAAACGTCAAAATAAAATGCCAAGCCAATATCTATAACACAAAACAGTTTCAAAGTGTTTAATAAAGTATTGAGACAGTTTAAGTTCAAAGTTCGTGGAATTTCAAACTAAATTCAAATAGTGGTCTGGGCTACAATAGAGCGTTGTAAATACAAAGTAGCTTCAAAGTGTTCAATGAAGTAATACTGCCTGTTCGCACTAAACATAAGTCAGATTTATTAAATATGAAATGAAATACAAACAGTTACACATCGGAAACTTCGTTCATCTGCGGATATTTAATATTTAATTAAATTGTTTTGAATGCCATCATATTTTTGTTGTTCCGTTTGAAACTCTGTCAACCTCTTCACTTGTGGGAGTTATCAAAAATGTGCATTCGTCGACTTGGACTTAAATTATTTACATTTTTAATTCGTTGCTAAATGTGCTGATGCGAAGTGGAATTAAAAAATGTTTTTTTTTTCACAACTGTACTTTCTGTTACACATACCTGCATTGCAGCCTCATCTCTTTTCAGCCATTGATTGATTTACAACCGTTGTGCATCCAGATAATCTAATAAATGTTTTAATTTTTAAGAGTTTACACAATAGAATGCTTGATTTTTGACTTTTAAAGTTCTCTTTTAAATTTTTATGCGATGAACAGTCATTAACCATATAGGAAATATTTCCCCATGCTCGGTGGCAAACTAGGATATTACTTGGCATTATCGGGGTATCGTTATCCGCTAGGTCGACGGCAAAAATCTGAAAACCCTGGAGGACGAGCTGCTTCAATGCGACGACATCAACAGCATAAACAAGACGTTGCAGAAATACCGAGTGTGCGACGGTGAAAAGTTCTCGCTCAGGCCGTACATGAATCAAATCAACGAAATGAAATGACTTGGGTTGGATTTGGTTGAATTGGGTTGGGTTGGGTTGGGTTGGGCGTTCTCCTTGACGTCTCCATATTCTTCCTCGATCATGTGGAGATCTTAACGTAAACCACGACTCATCCGTGAAGAGATTTTTATATACTAACCAAAAAAATTCCCGGAATTTGTTTAAATAACGTGAAACATGAAACAAATTCTGTATAATTTGTTCTGCATATCGTTTTACTTACGCCTAAAAAAACAGGTTGGATTTATAAAAACAATTCGATTGGGACTCTTGGACAAAGTAGTTTCGTTTTCATTGTGAACTCATCGGTAATGTTAGTGAAAGAGTAAGTGACAGTAACTTACCATTCGCATAGGTGGTCTTTGTTATACATAGCGATGCATCTGATCGATTTCTGCGTTTATTATGTCTTACGTTATTGACAAACTTCCCAAATAGTGAATTCTGACTATTTTTGCGCAAATTTTTATACTTAGATATTAATGATTAGTATTTAATGATTGTAATTAATGATTGACTGAAATCCAAATATCTTTATTTTTAATAAGATTTCCCATGTCTTATTTACTTGATATTTTTATTGCCATTTGCACTAAAAATTCAAAAAAAATTATTTATTGAACTGGTCGAAATGGACAGCGCACGTGCGAGTCTCTTTTATATAACACGCGGGAACGAATCAGTTAATACCCTTCAAGTTTACGACGTCCGCGTCAGATTTTTAAAACCAGTGTATGGTCAGTTATACGGTTCAGTGTTAAAATATCGGCGCATGGCGCCACGTTTCAAAGCAAACTGTCGGCAGTTTTTTCTACAAGTTGAACTTATTTTATTTTGTTGTTTACACAGTTGATGAGAATTTATTTTTATTGTCGAAGTTATTGTCGAAATGACCAGTCATTTTTGCGGAAACGTCGAAAGAACATATTTTCATATTGACTGTGTCATAATCAATGGCAATTTATAATTGTTTTGTCTTCAAAAATGCCACAATTTCCTTACTTCTTATTTTTAAATTCATAGAATTTTCCTAAGCCTTAGTTTAAACAAAATGCAATTGCTTGGAATAACAGTTTGGATATTCTCACTCAATTATAATTGGATCATTTCTACCATGGTTTCATACTTGAAGGACTTAATGCCTCGCATGAGTTTGTTTTGATCGTAAACTGTTCGAACACAGGCGATGTTCAACGGATCCGCGCCACAACCCACTACCTTAATTTCTCCGTCCGTAGCGAAAGGTTTAATATCAATAATTTAATGAATTGATCAGACGTAGAATTCAATTAGTCGAAATTAGAAGCAGGGATATTACAGAGTAGTGGTGCGCACATCATTCGGTTACTTGCAATTAGCGTAATTCGATTTTATTCATTAGCTTCCGATAACGTTGCTAGTTTTGCATCGATGCTATGTATCATAAAATATAATTATTATGATAAACATAAAATCTAAAATGATTTTGCAACCCCAATTAATTATATAAAATCAGTAACGTATAATAAAAGTCACATGGATTCGACAGTCGGGTTTCTAACTTCATTCTCGGAAGGTTTCATTAAATTCATTATCGCTCCAATTTTAGACGAGATAGCGAGCGACACCGCAAAATAACAGCGTTCGTAATGAAGTAAAAACAGCACAAGGGGCTGAGATACACCGCGATGCGTACATCAAAAACAATGCCTACCTGTATTATTTTTTTTTTTGAATTCCAAAGTTACACGATTTAAACTTAAAAGCTAGGTCACACGAATAAATTTGTCGTAAAGAGAAATATTAATGATTTATATATTTGTTTTTATTTCTACTATATTCATGAATATTTTAAAAAAGTATATTTTTAACAACGTATGCATTATCGATTATGCTGGTACAGCTGGGCTGTACCTCCTGCAAAGATGTCACAGATAACTACGCAAGAGATGGAGATTTTGAGTCTAACAAGCCCGGACATGAAACTTTTTATTATGTATTAGTTATTATTTATAGGTTTCTAGTCATTCATGAAAGTTCTCGGTTGAAGTAATAATGATCTGTAAGCTTCTCCCACTCTTTTCTTCTATTCTTGATTCTCTGGTAATGAGCTATGTAGTTGAATTATCCCCAGAAGCGTTATACCTACGTTTCGGCAAAGTTACATTTGTCATCTTCAACTAGGCCTTGTTGGTCATAGTGATCTAGATCATTACAAGAGAAAAGAGTGATCTAGGCCAGAGAAGATCTACGTGAAGATGGCAAAATTGACTTTTTTGATATATTGTTCCTAGAGGAGGACAAACCTCGCTTTCGAATATTGTTATTTTCTAGTGACGACGCTCTTATTATATATTTTCTCAGTCCACCTAGGTGATTATCATTGCGTTATTCTTGTTTCTATTTCCTCTCTGGTAATTGGTTTTGTATAAAATTCCTTTATTATTATTTATTACTGTTAGTTTTTCCGTTGTATTGCAATCTCTGTTTGCTTGGTACCGAGCTGAACATTGCGCACAACGAACCGAATAACAAACAGTACACGAGTTTGGACGGGACCATGAACGCGTATGCAAACAGATTTGCAAATCGTACACATTCGCGTTCGTGAACGCGGTCGATCCATCAGTTGTCGGTTTTGCATCAAACTGAAAGCGCGCGAATGTGTCCGCAGGTTTGGACAGGGCCACAAACAAAGCGGAAAACGCAGTAAGGTTTATTGTGTGTTTTATTGTAATTTTCATTATTATTTATGTAATTGTATTATGGTAGCAACAGCAATGGATTGGTCTGAAAAGAAATGTTTTCAGTTCGTTGTTTGTATACGAGGGCTATTTTTTAAGTTATGCATATACAGCTGGAATAAAAGTAGATAGCTTTGATTCTTTTTCGAAATATTCGCCACGAAGATCGTCATTGCTTCTTATGGCGACTGAAATCGTTAAACCACGCAGTCCGTTCTTGTTGTTTGGAAATGTAACGAAATCATTGCGACTTCACGGAAGATGGTCTAATAATTGCGTTAAAAATTCAATTGACTTACGAGCTGTGTACGAACTTGCGTTGTCTTGGTTGGTGGAGATGATTCGTCGTTCGGGGTTGCGATTCAATAATGACTTCCGGCAAACAAATGGTTGTATACTAAACCTGCTTTTGAGACAAATGTAGTGACTATCTATTTGGACACATTTCGAGATCTGATGCCTTTTGTTGGTTTTCTTTACCTTGGAACACCCAAACAGACGACTGGCGTTTATTTCTGGTTTCACCAACGATTCATCACCACTGACGATGCTGTACACGTTTTTAGAATTTCCTGAGTTGAAACGGTTTTTTGACACCTTCTTTCTGTGATGCGGTATCCAACGGGGCACTATTTTTTTTTACCAATTCATACAAAAAGTTTTAAATTGAAATTTTTGATATCGCCTATGATGCCTCAATCTCGCAATATGTCACATATCGACCTTCCTTGGTAGGCTTGCGTACATCATCGACGTTTTTTTGGGTGCCTGCCTTTTTTGTGCACCCGTCCTTGGTGTTCATGTTCAGTTCATGTTTGATTTCTTCATACCAACGAGAAATGTGGTGCTTCATTGCCGAAAACAGAAACCAACTCGGCGAGGCATTCTTGTTGGTTTAGTTCCATTGTTCAAATAATTTGTCAAGGTTGGGTTGGGTTCGGTTGGGTTGGGTTGGGTTGGGAAACTTAGAATTTCGGATAATTAAAGATGGAGATTAAATATCAGTAGAGGCATTGATTAGCACCGCCTATTATCTCTTTATATGCAAATCTTAAAAAACAGCCCTCGTATAAATGTGTTTGCCACCATCTTCTTTATTTTCTTCGTTGTTCTTCTCGGCTAACGAAATTCTTCCCCTTCTCGTTTCAATTTCCAATATAATTTCATTATCTTCTTATTTCTGTAATCTTCTTATATTTCATCGATGAGATTTTCGATATATTTTCTGCTTCACTTTCTTTTTATTCATTCCATTCCCATTTGTTTTCTTTCATCTTATTCTACTTGCGATTTCTCATCTAACCATTTCTTGTTCCTTTTGTGACCTTTGTGTTTATAGTTATGTGTTATTCGTTCTATTTTCTCTTTTATATCTCCATAGATTATTATTTTTTCTTTTTCTCATATCCTACTTAACTGTTCTAATATTTTTTGTTTATTTTCCCTTCCTCATCTGTGAGTCTCATTGTTGCATTATCTATTCTTTTATCATTTTTTTCTTTCGAATGATATTTCTTGTTTCATTTTGATTCCTTAAAAAATCTGGAGTGGTCTACACTGAACGTCCTTATACTTTTGAAAAAATCATTTTTTTTGTAAGAAGGGTACCCTTTGAAAATTCTCAGGTTTTCGACCGTCGAAAAAAATTGAAATTTATTATTTTCTTTTACATTTTATAGTTGAAATACAACATTTCAGATCATGAAATGCTAATTACACAATAATTTACGAAATTTAGAAGAAGAAAAAAATTTGAAAAATCATTTTTTTTGTAAGGGGGTACCCTTTGAAAATTCTCAGGTTTTCGACCGTCGAAAAAAATTGAAATTTATTATTTTCTTTTACATTTTATAGTTGAAATACAACATTTCAGTTCATGAAATGCTAATTACACAATAATTTACGAAATTTAGAAGAAGAAAAAAATTTGAAAAATCATTTTTTTTGTAAGGGGGTACCCTTTGAAAATTCTCAGGTTTTCGACCGTCGAAAAAAATTGAAATTTATTATTTTCTTTTACATTTTATAGTTGAAATACAACATTTCAATTCATGAAATGCTAATTACAAAATAATTTACGAAATTTAGGTTATACAAATTTAATTCGAAATATTTGAAAATCAAAATTTTCCATTTTTCGAAAAAACTTTTCAAATGAAAGTCGTTTCAAATTACAATATCTTTAACTTTCATATGAATATTTTTTTCGATAACTCATACCGAAAAAATGATAAGAGTAAACCATCACTTCCGGTTTCGATATTGCTTTCAAAATAGGACGTTTTCTTTCCTGCTGTATACGAACAGACGTCGTTCCAAAAATAGTCAGGATCGATTCAGGGGACCTCAAAACGCGTATATCCATTAAAATGTCGAGGCCGAAAATTTTCATGATTCCTATATTACTTACTTATATGTACATAAAGTATAAGTAAGTAAAAATAGTTTTTGTCTACGTCTTGTGCTTCTTACATCTTTTACGCTCTTTTTTTTATTAACATACGTTCCACCTGGTGATTTCAATGTATGTTTTTCTTTCCGAAATATTTGCTCTTTATTATTGGCTAAGTCAATTAGTCAATTTTTTTCATTAATGCAAAATTTTCCAATTGTGGTTCTAAATAAATTGTTTTCTATTTTCGCATTGGCATCTCCTAGTATTATTTTTAGATCAACTTTGGTATTTTTCGTATTCTTTAAATAATTGATTATAAAATGCATTTCTGTTGGAATTTGGAGCAAATAAATAAATTACCTAAAGATCATGGTTAGTATTTTTATTTTATTATCAGACGATGTTCGAATGATTTTATTGCAAATTTGAATCCGAATAATTATAAAATCACAATAACTGTTATAACTAACTTAGCTTGTAGGAAGAGGTGACGTCGACTTGCAGAATTAAATTTATCATACCCAATCCAAATTTGTTACATGCATACCTTTATATTGTAGTGCCTCGTAGGCAACCGGTGTTAATTATAATTTCAATTAATTCATCAAATTTGTCGTATTTAACGATGCGTACGTGTAAACAAACGCACAAAACGCGAATGTAATTGGTTGTAAATGCGGATTTAACGACGTACGGAAAATCCGAAATTATATAGATTAGTTAGGTAAAGAAACCGAGAGAAACAAACCGACGTGTGCACAAATACATGACAGAAGAAAGTGCAAGTTTTATCTGAAATACAAATTCATTCATAAACACGACAGGTGGTCGGAGCTACTTTATTTTATACATACATCATTAGTGGGTGACCCAGATTGTGGTTGGGGTAGGTCTAGCACGTATTTATCCCGAATTATTTTCTTAAACGTCACATTCTAAATTAAACACCGTTTTTCACATGTAAACAAATAACACTTTAAACGCGATTCTATTTTAATAACTAAACATAAACACGGGGATTTTAATGTCGGTTTGCTTTGATCATTTGATCATTGTCTTCGTATCATATATTTTATTTTATTTAAATTAATGGACGACGAAATGTTTAACTTGGCCTGAATTTTCGAAAGTGACGATATTAATATTTAACATATTTTAATATTTTAGATTGCCTCGCGAGTTCATAGTCGCAATAATAATTGCAATGTCGCTTAAGCTCGGATTAATTCAATTTTTTTGCAACTCTTACTACCTAAAACTTTGATAAAATTGATAAAATAATAAATTATCTGCTGCTACGTTTGATAGATATTTTCCTTATCTTTTCGATAAAGTAGCCTATACATACATCTTTGTTTTGAAATACTTCAACAGGATTTTGCTTTTATCAAAATAACGCATATTTATATTGTTCGTATATTTGTGTTGTCGTTATTTTTCGAATATTTATTTGTAATTTACGTTACCCATCTGTTAAAATTGGCGAGTGCGATCACGTGTTATAACCACAGATACTTTTTACAATTTACGAATATGTTAATAAATAGATGGGATGGGGTTAGGGATTTTATTTTTGGTGCAGTTACGTGTTGTAAAATTTCTTTTAATTTAGGTCAAGTATTCGTTGAAATCAGTTTAAGATCAGGAAGAAAAATTTCGATGGTTTGGACAACTGAATTATTTCATTCGTTACAGTATTTTCACTTCAACCTTTTCAACTTATTTTATACACATCCTATTAATGTAAATGTGTGTAAATAAATTATGTTGTAAAATCGATAGTAAACAAGTAAATAAGGATTACTCATGGTTTTTGTATATATGATTATTTTGTGATCACTGTTTAATAGAGCTAATTATGGTTTATTGAATGTTTTATGAATTGTACATACTTATCAATATTTACGCAAGATAAGATTTTTTTTAACAACAGATACGACTATCAGACTCACGTTGGAAGTATAATTACATTCTTAATTTGCAGTTAATAAAACAATTGCAACGAATTAAACGCGCCTAAATATTTCGTCGATACGTTGCCGATGAATAGCAAGATAGATTTGATAACGTATCGTATTTGTTTAGACAAACATAACGATCATCGTGTGCGTGTGCACGCCGATAGGAATAGAATATATTTTTCGTGAGTTCAGTTTCGTTTCGTTTCGTTCCTTCGGTTTATGTATTGGCCAATTTCGGATGTCGAGCGGATACCTTCGAGCCATAGCTGTATATTTAACGTTATGTAATACGAATGAATGAACTTGTTAAAGGTTTCGTACGGCTCGTAAAATTTGAACCTATACCGTTAATTTTAAACACGTGCATATTTCCAACACGTACCGTAACATGTTGTGATGTTTTATATTTCGTATTTTCGCCGTAACATCGCACCTTGAAATCGAAGGTAAGCCAATATCGTTTTTGTTTTTTTTTTATTTTGTTGTACAAATTGTTATTTAAAACGTAATTATAATTGTACCAATTTTTTTCATTAAGGACAATTTTGTTTAAATCTTAGAAATAGAAAATTGAAAGTCACGATTAATGAAGTTGCGAGTGTTATATATCGAATAATAAAACGAACCAAAGTGTACGATAAAGAAATATGGTAAGTTTTTATCGTGATATGTGTAGTAGCTCGACTGGAGTCACACAATTACAAATAAAATATGAATGGAACGGCGATTGAAGTGACTGTCGGCCAGTTTTACTACAAACTATTAAACGTCTCGGATTTCACAACTAAAGATAAAATTGAGCTCCTTATGAATCGGTTTATCTTTTGCAAGTACAATTTACGTATTGTAGTAACGACGATAATTATGAAATACACGTGGTGTTTTGTCTAACAAAACATTTTATTCTGACAGACAGACTTATATTATAAATAATGAGTGCTAACCTAACTAATTTTAGTACCAATCGTACCAATTGTCGAACGAAATTGTATACATTTATCTTTAATTAAAAGTTTAGTAAAATATTTGCCATTTATTTTGTGTGGCAATACTTCAGATCGATGACATTGTTGTCTGACAACTTACTGATGAACTGATGAGAGAATATATTTCGTCCGGTTGCTGCATCGTTCAGACGCGACGAGCTTTGAGCCAATGCTATTCTTGACAAGCATGTCTGCGACTGCGACGTATTCTGCTTCAATTGAAGACAAACCTACGGTGGTTTGTTTTTTACTGCTCCTAGATGGAATATAAAATCAGTTTCTATCATGACGAATTATTCGTCCAGTCTACATCCACAAATCCGATTAGTTCCAGGTTTTTGTCCCAGTTCCTTATTAACTTATTTATCCTTTCCAGTAGCTTTCAGTTGGAATTTCAACTGGGTGATAAAGTATATCAACAGCTAGGGAGATATCTGGCCTTGACAAGTTTGCCAAATACAATGGTTCTGATTTTCAGATAGCTTAGTTCATCGCTCATCGCTTTGGTGAGCGATGAACGCATCGTTTCCTAAGACACCCGTTTGCATCATAGCATCCTTAACCATAACCAACTTGCTCTGACGAAGCTTGAAACATCTTTTTTTTTAGTACAAGTTAGTGGTGTACGTCTCCAAAGTCCTTGAATTCAAAACGCACATTTAGTTGTTTCCCAATATTTTATTGACTTCTGGTGTATGTCGTCGACATACAACTGTATGCGAATACTCATATTTTCTTACTTTTAGTGAATAAACATGGGCCAGCCTGGCTCTGTTTGAAATCTACTAGTTTCAGAGTTGATGTTCAACACAAAACCTTGTGGTTGCTCCATATAGAGCACTTTTACATCTAGATGGCTTGCGTGTTGGTTTCGTGTCGCAGCGTACACGAATAGTTTCGTGTCTGACAACCGCTGCAAAAGGAAAGACCTTCGCACTCTGACAACCCTGGCTACTGGGCATAGCCGACTAAGGCATCATATGCATAGGCTCTCAGTGGCACTGAGTGGCCTCAGCCATTGTACTATGGTATGAAACTGAAGAGACAGCAGAGCACGTTATGTGTGCCTGCCCCGCCGGGGACAAAAATCAGGTTCAATCTTTGGTGAGACAAAACTGGAGCTGGGCGAACTTGACAAAATCTCACCCTCTAAAATCCTCCTTTACTTAAAGAGAATGGGAATTGAGGATGAACTATAAATAGTTGTGAACCACAATAGATCCTTGCGGTCGCACTGGAGGGGAGATAAACGCCCCACTCATTATAACTAACTAACTGGTGCAAAAATTTCGACACAATCATCAATCATTTATATGTATCCACTTGCCCATTCCCATCTTTTTTGGACTTGAACACCCATTTCGATCTGATGACGCGATGCTCGCCTGGAGCATGTCCTAAACAAACGCCTTATGTTTGTCTTAGACATCATTCATTCTTTAGCAGCTTTGTGCCATTTTAGCTGTCCTCTTGTTGACAACTGAAACATGTCATTCCATGATGCTGGGTCATTTCGCTCTTCTAACGAATCTAGTGGCTGGCCGAGGCTCGCTCTTATCGAACTGCGAACCACTGGCTGTTCTTGAAATAATTCTATATCCTTCTGGTTTCTGCAAGTTTATTTGTTCATTTGTACTTTAAGCGCTGGTCCTCGTCCTCTGCATTTTGCTCATTTATCACTTGTTGCTTCAAATAAATTCTTTGTGCTGACAATGTAGTCTTTTGTACCTTACGTTACCTCACTTTAGTTTTTCATGAGGTGGAGGATGTATCAATGGTTATAGTTACAATTGGTAATGGTCCTCATACGTATGCATGCACGAGATCCAGTAGTTGTGCATTTCTTGATTAACTTTGTTGATGTGGCGTTTAACAGCTTTACCATTATTTACCATATGTGTTCAACACGATACCATTGGCTAATGTTTCTTTACTAAGCTGTTGGAGTGCCACAGTTCGCTCTTGAGCTATAGTTTCTCTTAGTTGTTTTCTCGTATGACAGCTCGTTGATGTGGCGCTGGACAGCTTTACCATAATGCAAACATATCAAGTCTTGCTGTATTTGTTTCTTTACTAAGCCGTTGGATTGCCGCAGTTCGCTTTTGAGCTATATATTCTTAATTGTCTTCTCGTATAACAGCTCGTATACGTCACTTATTTCCTTAACACACATGTTTCTCAAGAGTAATCGTGTGGTCATGTGGCTAGTATTTCCCGAGCCTACCAATCACCCTCGTCATAAACTTGTATTGGTTGTATGTTCTTGACTGTTAAACGGCGTTAGCTGACTCTTTGAAACTTGTCTGCGGTGCTTGACCACTCTTCGATTTAAGATGCCTTATTTTTCCACAGTAGTAATAGGGACGTTGTGGACGTCACCACCATACATCTGGCATGAATGTGCTGGTCTTCACTTACTGACAGTATCAGTCTGGACATGGCCACATTGTTCTCAAGTTATGGTTTAACGATACAGTGTCCGAATTATTGTCCTTTACCAGCATCCATTTTGTGGTAACTTTCCAATCCATATAATTCGATTCTGTGATGTACAGAATCCTATTTGGAACTTAATTTTTCATCACATATAAATACGTCGCACTCTGAGTCCACAACCTGATGAAGTAAACGTGGTATTTTATCTAACACAATTTTTTATTCTAAAAGTTTACGCACCGACCGTCGCACTATATTATATTATAAATAACAACAACGCAGCCAACCTAGCTAATTTTAGTACGCACTTAATTACAAACTTGGCTACTATCATATCTCGTTAATATCGTTAATTGTAACCGGAGCAACAAGTTCAAAATAGATACTTCAAAATAATTATTGCTATCCATGTTTTTGATTAACTGCACTAGCGGAAACGCACGCTCGACCAATGCAAAGTATTATCCATGTCGAATAAATTAACGTGTTAAATATTAATTACTTCTTTTAGTTAATTAATCGATGTTTTTAGAAAATTGGTGCGATTGGTTTTATTTTAATATCTGGTGTATCTGGTTTCGTGGATTTTTATTCGATGACTTATCCGCTCGCGAGACGAGATACGTATCGTTTGAGCTTTTTTTTTATTTATTTAATTAATGCCAACCGAAAGTTCGCATGTTTGGGGTGTCATTATTTGACAAGTATATGAGAATAATAGATTTGTACTTAAATATTTTACACATTAAATCACTTTATTTAACCGTTTGATTTCCTATAGAAAGGGTGTTGACAAATAGTGAATGCTCATGAAAACACGTTTTAATTTGATTCCATATTAAAAACACTCTCTTTGTGGAACGGCGACTATGTGAACAACAAGAAATCAGTGCAAGCAACTTTCGTTCAGATTAGATGAGAATAACGAAAGTTATTAGATTTTATTATTTATTAAAAATAAATGTATGAACCATGTATGTCTCCGTAATATACAATATAATTTAAACCCTTATTTGCCAGTTAAATAGAGCTGTACTTTTTACAATTCGTATGTATATGAAAATTGGAACCAACCGGTTTATTTATTAAATAAATGGGTTGCTTTAGTGGTGACGGAGTTTGATGTTAACTTCATAATTTTAGTGAGAATTGTAAAAATCTTAAAACGATAACTTGCAAAATTCTGAACAAATCAGATCGTGACATACTCATACTGTCATATATTGGTAGCTACAAGTAACCCATTACAACTTTGTTTAGTATAGAAATAGTGGGAAAATCTCTTGCAACTTTACAACAAGCAAGAATTTCATTTAAATTCAGATAAGGTTCAAAATTTTTATTTTTAAGTTCCTTGATCACGAAAAAGGGATATACACTTTTGTGTTAATGTCATAATTGCAGGAACCACAAAAAGAAGCTTTGCCTTCTCAGTGAACCCCAGAAAAAAATAAGTGTTAAAAAAAAGAACTTGAAAACGAAACGGGCGCACTGAAGAAAAGCATCTAAAAAGACCCTGTGATAAGCGAATGCGAATCGGAATAGATTGTGACGTAAACCGATATTATTTTGTCCGGTATCTTCGCAAGAAACTAATGAAATATTACGTTGGCTAAGTGGACAAAATTGAAGCATCGGAATAAGTTCTTGTTGGGTATCTTTGAGAAATGGAGTATAAGAAAGTTCAGTGCGGAACACTGTAGATTTTTTTCAAATTAGACTCGACTAACTTTTTATGCTGTCCCACTTGCACATGCTCTGGTTCCATTATAAAACAAGGGTTGGATTGGATTGGGTTGGGTTGGGTTGGGTTGGGTTAGGTGTACGTTGGGACTTTGACGCGCAGTGTTATTTTCAATCTAATGAATCGGTGACTAAAACAATTATTAAAAAAAAAAACATCTCTTAGTGTGGCCCCAGTCTCTTATACTGTGTAAGGTACTACATGCTAACCAACTTATATATTGCATTGAAAATAGTCTGTTTCAATCACGCGGTGTAATCTGTGACGAAAATCCCGTACACTGGAAAATCCCACAATAATATCACGCGCAGTTTTAAATAAATTTTATTTCATTTCATTAATTCGCAAATATAAATCGACTCAGACTTTTTTTTGTTCATTTTGTTACTTGAATCGTGCACGAAGAGGACGCACTTCAAATCGACAGGACGTGTTTCTATATTATAAATATACCTTCCGTATTTGGTAGTTACCTAGTAATTCTCCGCTTCCAGACGGAGATTGACTCGAGTGCTTCTTCACGTCGAATAACCCATCGTTTCCTGATTTTGCAACTTCAGAGTGGATTCCAGATTTACAATGACGTTTTGCACACCAACCCCGTTAATTTTCAATAACTCAAATAAGATGTTTTGTTCCTGTGAGATTTTTGCTCCCCCACACACATACATGAAGCAAATTTTAAATACCACCAAAGATATTAACGTATTTTAAAAGCAAAATTCAATGAAAAATTAATACAATTTAATATAATCATATTTTTATTATCCTATACTTGATGTATAAAAAGGGTCCATTCCTAGGGTTAGATAAGTTTACATATATTTTTTTATATAAAAAAGCAACCTTTATTGGCATATTAATTTTTATAACCTTTCTACATAACCGTGATATATCCCAATTTATTCAATTTCAATAATATTTTCAAATTAATCGATTAATTCCTTTTGCTCTACTCCCTCCACGTTCTTCTGTGCTCCTTAATTTTATCTCCTGGCTTCTTGGGCCTCCTTTACTTTGACAGAAGTTCCACTCCTTCTCCATTCTCATCTAGACACTTTTTCCATTCCCTTCCTTTCTTTTTCTCTTCCTTACACCTTCTATCCAAATCCATCCAATATTTGTTTCCTTTTTCCTCACTCCCGCACCTAAAGCGTGCAATAATTCTTTCTTCTCTGCCTGTTTTCTCCCCCCAATAATTCACCATATGTTTCATTTTTCAAGGATTCTTGGTGACTGAACGAGATAAATATTTTTAACATTAAATAAATTAATAATGTAATGAAAATATGTTGATTCGCCAGAATCTGTTCGTATTTAACTATAAACGAGGTCTCGTTACAATGGGAAGCAATATGAACTAAGATTAAAAGTATTGTCAAGAATTAATTAATTAATGGTTAATGGATTCCATTTATTTTTGGGTATAAATTATAATAAACTTTACTAAAAATTAATTAATTATTAACATATCGTTGAGCCTTCCAAGTCGTAGGATTAAATTTTATAGTATTTTGAAAAAAGATACTCTTTTTCTAGAGAAAAACGCGCGAAGTTGTATTGCGCATGTGTGTTAGGTGCGGTCAGCCAAACAACGACGTCGTCGTCTCCTGGCCCCACGTATTTGCTTTGGCCCCTCTAGCGGCAGTTAGTCGACTATTCGCCTCTCTGTCGCACTTGCGCGCCGACTAAGTTATCTTTAGGCCAGTTCATGGCGGGACTTGGTTCAACCGTTCTTGGTCGCATTAATGCATTACATGGTGTTCTCTCATTACGAACGGCTATATATCGCCGTTTCGTTTATATAAGACCGTGTTTTTCGTCATGTGCATTTTTAACCCCGCGCTCATTCCTCTGTTTATTTTATATGCAATCTCGATTTACAACAATAGCAAGTGCACGGTGGTTATAATCAAGTTTTTAATTCAAACGTGCTCCGAGTGACTTAAATCGACAAATTTTAATTATCGGAATTAAAAATTAGTGAGCCGAACATATTTGAAATAGATTGCTGCCTTTATGAAAGTGATTAATGCAAGTTTATTTAAATTCATTTATGTATTAATACCTATAATAATTTATGTATTATTTATTCGCACGATTTAAATGTAAATTATAACATAGTGCGATGGCTATTAATATTGTTTTTTTTTTACACACGGAGGCCGATTGATTAACTGGTACGTTTTAGTTTACATTTTGTTAATTTTAGGTGTCAGTTACAATCATAAGCTGTTTGTAATATTGTGTCAATTGCAGTTCCGCAAATGTCACGTGGCTGCCTAAGCATATACTAATTTCAACGTGAACGATTATTGCTGCACGTGCGGAAAGTTGTTTATGATTCGGTAACGACAAAATCTTAATTAACTATATTTTACACTATTTTCATCGTTATGTTTTATTATTATCATCACTATATTTATAATATAATAATAATAAGTAATATTTTTGTAATATTGATTACTGCGATAGCAAGTTTTTAAATGAATTCTACTGAAACAGTCCACGTAAATGTTATTCTTCGCCTAATTGTCCTTTAAAAAATAGCTCCTTACGGAAAGACCCTAGGAAACGTGTCATTGGCGTTGTTATGGGAACAGGCATGCGTAGTTTTGGGGTATTTATAAACTCACGAATATTGCACAGGTGTTCGCATTTCGAAGTCCTTTGTGGAAATTCAATATTGACAGTGTTTTTCTTTTCAAACGACACCCGTATATTGTAACAATGTGGGACACTTTGAAATAATCAAAATATTTAGCTTCAAAACGACATTTGGAATCATTTAATAAAAAGATAATGTTTTATGGGGTTTAGGGTTACTAGAATTAAAATCGCTGCTAATAAAAGTTTATAACTAGTTACAAACTCAGTGTCAGTATAGCAATTATGAAAACTCGAAGTATATTTATTATGAAACTTTAAACTCAATTTCTATATAGCTAGATAGGAAGAAAACATCTCAATATCTCTTATTACAGTTTTCTATATCTGGAAAATGGTTATTGATATAGAAATTTGTAAATTCTGTTTGAAAAATTCTTTCGAAAAATTGAATATAGGGAAGTATAAGTTAGTTCAGTGCGGAGCACTACATATTTTTTAATTGAGCAACGAGGGAATAAAACAATTAAAACAACTACGACTAGATTGATTTTTAAAAAATGTCCTACATCTAAACTGTTTAATTATTTTGCTGTCTATTTAAGTAGTGCTATAATGTCGGTGTATACGATTTATGATTTATGACGTGCTATTATTGACAATGAGAGTTGCCAAAATATCTACTGCAATCAATTCATGTATTGGTGAGTTAATATGTTAACAAAAAAAAATGTATCGCAAATAACGTCAATTATCAAATACGTCGAACTGTGTATTTCCACAAATTTCGGTTAAATTCATAAAGTGGTTTAATGGGACGCAATTTAATATCAAACATTGTAGTTTAAAAAAAAAATCACATCAAATAACGCGCATTGTAATTAATATTAAATTATAGTTGGTATCGCTTCGCAGTTCGAGCTGGTTTGTGCCGAATTGAATCGCGACAATTTCATAATTTTATTCATTGCATCGAATTTATTCGTTTTTTACTTAATCTTAAATAATTTTTATCTATCGCTTCTAAACATTTTTATTACGAAATCGTTGCAAGATTTAGATGATTTAAATGAGCAACTAAAGCAAGTGAAGATGTGAATAGATTAATAATAAATTGAGAAATCAAGTTATTGGTGAACAAATAGTAAAATGATGAGAAGAAATACCTCGGTATTATAGACAAATTAAATGAAATACCAAAGGAAACGTCATTTTTAAGGAAAACATATCGAACGATTTTTGGACCACAATGAAAATCAATAAGTAATGAAACAACAATTAAATAAAGCTTAGGCGTCAGAAGATACATTTTTTTTCTATTTATAAAAGGAAGATATAAATAAAAAAGTAGACACTAAAACCTTGAGTGAAAACTATTTAGGAACACACCACGAAAAGTCAAAGATGGTTGAAACTACGAAATGGGAAATGCTATTGAAGACAGAAGAACATGAATTAAACTGTGGATAAGATATTGGAAAATTTAAAAGATGAAAAGATCTTAAACGAACAAGTCACTATACCATGAAAATAAACAAGAGAAATAAAATTATGATTATTACTAAAAAATAAATATATACCTGCTTAACAAAGAAACAAAAAGTTCACAAATGGTATGGATCATGGACACGTACAGATTCCGCTTCAAGTTGAGGACTAGAGATAATAATAATAATTTTTCTAAATGACTCAAACTAAACTTTGCTTTACTGCGGTTCTGGTGAATGGGTGGCGAAGATCCCCACTACGCACACCGCTAGTACATTTTAAATCTGCTTCATTGTTAGTTAGCGTGGGTGGCTATGGTGCCAAATTGTCTAAATGTGTGAAATCTAAGTTGCCCACAGTCGTGATGAATCTGGATATGGATCTACGCAGCTTTTCACGGATGATCATCTTTTATGATGTATTGAGTATTGCATTTTTTTTATTTGCTTTTAGTTATTGACTTTTTTGAGAAATTGGACTCAATGGGCTATTTAAGTAAAACTTCTTTCAATTATGCCAACTAAATTTGCTAGTTTACTTAATCGACGTATTAACTAACCACCGGGTTTAATTTCTCATTATCTTGATTTCAAATTAATGAAGATTACAAATTATTATATGATTGTTACGACTACTTGATGGAAAATGGAAAACACATGATCAATAAAAAACTATGTATATTAAAATAAAATAAATCGGATGCTTTGCAGAGGATCTTAATATTAAATTATTAAATTAAATTAAGTAAATGTTTTTAGGATGTCGAATTGTCGATCGTTCAAGGAGCAGGTCCAAAAAAAAAAAACACCATGTGAATCACTGACAACGTTGAACGTCCAATGAATCAGATGCAAAGCGTGGCATTGTAAATGTTAGGCTATTGAAATGTATGATTTAAAATCTAGTGAAATTCTTTTTAAATGCGCACCTGTTACAAGAACATGTGATTTAAACTCTAAAAATTCATTTTTTGTTTAATAGTTTGCATAATTTAATTTAATTTAATACGAATGCAAACAACCAAAACAAATCCGATCGATAACGGTTTATATATTTATGAACAAATCAGAACCATTGTTTATTGTACTTGGAGGGACGGCATTCTAAAGTAGTTCATCATTTATAAAACATTACGTGTTCGTTGTTTAAAAAAAAAGTTTATGTTTCGACATAAGTAGCACGTTGCAAATACACGGTATCTAAGATAGCTGTATACATATGACGAAATGTCCTGATATGCAATGAGAAACTAACTTACCTGGATAAAGTTAATATAAAGTTTGAAGCATAAAGATAAAATAATCGTTATGTAGATAAGATAATGGGTATCATAGAAGGAACGTTGATAATTTTAATTAATGAAGCAATTATAAATTTGAGGATTATGGAAACTAGAAACTAGTTCCATTAATTTTGCCAAAAGGAAATTGAAATAAACATTTTTTCCAAATTATTATTGGTCGTTTCGATTTTAAAATGTCTCGAGGCTCACTGGAAAATTTTCAACGTAATAAAATGGAAAAAAAAATTATGGAAAACGTTGTTAGCTTTTGTTAACAATGTCGTTAGTATGTTCTTAAAGAATCGTCTTCTAAGAAGTTGAATATAAAATATTTATATATTTAATGGTTATATAGAATTCAATAAGTGGCGATCCGGAGTTACGGATGCACAAAAATGTCAGGTATCGCACAAAAGGATCTATTTGGTCATGTTCAGAGTTTATAATGGTTTGCCATCCGCTGAATATTGAAATGGAATCATACCTTATGTATGGTAATAAGATATTAATGCTAACAACTCACAAGACAAGGTTTTAGTTCTTATTTAAACATTTGCTTCAGTGAAAAGGTTTGTTTTCTATGGATTTTCGATGATATTTTTTTATATTGCGTGCATATATTGAATACAATTGGACTGCGTTATATACAAGAAGAAAAGTTCGCCCGAAATGAAAAACAACCAAACTAACTGGAACGTTTCGTGAAAATCACCCCCAAAAATAAGCCTTGAGGTGTAGACAAATGTACTCATCTACGCATCGTTTCAGTGTTTTGCCTTCCTTGGGATTGTGTCAATTTTAAGTTTTAACTTTTCCAACGCACCAAAAATTAATCATTTAATCACTTGATTTAGAATGGACACTAATAAAATTATAATACAAACTGAACGATTTAAAAATTAAACAATGACTTGTATCGTAGATGATCCATCATTCCAGTTCACATTTAAATGGCGCCTCTGCTCACCGTAGTAATAAAATCAACACATCTTGTGCTCACACACATCATTTTATTTATATCTCATGGCGTTTCAAAAATAAAAGTAGCGTAGTTGACGGAATCCCGTTGAGCATTTAGTAACCTGTTGCAGATATTATATCGTATCCACAACATTAAACAAATCATAAAAATACGCGCACGCCACAGTTTACATACTTGTCTAATTTAAGATTTCTATATTCGATTTGTGACTTAGCCACTTGTGTGGAAAAGATCGCATTTTACTTCTTGGATGTATGTTTGGAATTTGTGATTGGTGTGCCTCTGGGGCATGTATTACGACCATTTCGATGCTGTGTGAATAACGACAACTAAAACATTTGTAACAAACTCCACTTGTACCCATATTAACTAATTTGTGATTCGACGGTGTTTGCCGGTCACATTGGTTATGGTCGTTGAAATATCTATAATAATTAAATGTAGCATGGTGACGTACACACAGACATTTCTTAGTTGTATTTGTGATATAATAATAAATACGTCGTAAAAATTATATGAGTTTCGTCTTATTTGTTTCGCTAGTGTGTCACCGGCCTAACGATATCTTGCATTTAAAAAGTCTGACCTTGGTCTGGTACTTTTCAGAGTTCAAGGCCACGTAATGATTAAATATTGCATTACCTATTCTTATTACAACATAAATGGACTTCCTTATTGACAATAGTTTATGCAACGTACGATACAAGTATACATATTTGTGTTTATTACAATAATCCAACTTTCCCATCAATATTATTCGTAGTGGATACGCACAGATTAATGAACATGTTGTAATCTGTTTTGTAGTATAGTAAAATTGTATTTGTTTCTTTTCGCGCGTAATGAAAAACTAATTACTAAGATGAGCATTTTCATTGTTCCTATTACGTAAATGCAAATTTATTGGTGTAGTGTATGCGTTTAAAAGTCGTTATAAAGTTGTTAACCCCATTTATAGATGTCATTGTCTATTACCAAGTTCGACATATTGTGAGAGCTGTAAGGATTGTCGGATGAATGGATTTACTAGGAAGGAAACTGGAACATCGAACAATAGTATGGGATAAGACAAGTGCATCTGCACTTGAATGAAACCCACATTTTATACACATGACTAACCTAACCTAAACTACTACTGCTTTCGATACATTCCAACGCAGAAAACAGGTTACCCATATTCTGAAATTTAAATGGGCATTAAAAAGCTGATCTTTAAAGGGGCAAGGACGCGACGTGGGGAAGGAGGTTACATACAAACACAATCAGCTGTTAAAGGGATAAACACTTCGCTGCCGTCACATTTAATTTATAATTGAATACATCGAGAATATAATTATACCGTTTTAGTTAATTTAATTGCGTTGCTGACTTTGAACTTTGTGCGTTGTATATACCCCTAATATTACACATTTAAACAAGTTTTTATTATGTATATAAAATTGCATGATAATTATTTAAGAAATAGTTATGTATGATTTAGAACCAATATGTGATTATTTAACAAACTTAAACAGGTGTAAACATATTTTTCAGTTCAGTGCTCCCTTTTCTATTATACAATTTAATATGATTCTACTTAAAATTACTTCTCAAAATGATTTCACTGGAAGATACTTACTAAGTTATTTTAAATCGCGTGAGAAACGTTATTATTACTATAAATAGATAATTAATCGTCTTATTATGTAAAGTTGTCGTATTAATTACTGCGATTGGTAAATTATACAATTTATTTACCAAGATTGCCAATATATATCAAATATGCATGTAGTATACACTGAAATGTCATTTCTTGTATTGTTATCTACGTTTTTATTACAACATTACGTGCTCGTGTATAAATAGTTCGTTTCCATTGTTTATTTTATTGGGGAGCTGCACTCATATGGCAAACATTTTTTGATTTACTGATAATATAATTTACATTACATTTCAATTAATAATAAAATTAAATAAAGCAATTCAACAACTAAACTAAAACAAATTATAAGACCAATTATTTAGTCGATTAGTGGTTCTTTACACGAGAAGTTAATGAATATAGAATAATTGGGCAAATATATATGTTATTGATTACATGTCAAATGAAAATTGAATAATTTTTTTAAAAATGTTGTTTTTGTTGCAGGACCTTAGTGGTGGTAACAGCAATGACAGTTCGGGTGGAGCAGCGCCAGGTACCCCGAATTCGCAGGGGATGAGACCGACGCCGTCCCCAACGGGATCCACGGGTTCGCGATCCATGTCGCCGGCTGTCGGTCAGTATTATCCACGTGGCATCTGAAACCACGTGTTTCCCCATTGACTACACTCCACGAAGTTCGATAAAATGCGGGTCTCCTCAACATTGACCTATATTTTATTACGAACATTCCAGATAACCCTGCCTCATACCCCAATACGCCCACCGCCCGTCCCCTACTGCTGCCAAGACCAGAGTTATCTGCAAATACGTCTTCGAATATACTACACGTGTTACAAACATGATGTTATTTTATATAGCTCGCCTCTTATAAGTTTCAGTTTCATTTGCTTTGTATTCCGGGCAATATAATACGATCTCTATTTATATCAACTAACGTTTACTCTACACAAATCCAAATTGGAACGGCTTGCAAAAACGGAAATAAATATACGTATATAATAATGTTTGATAAAGAAGAAACTATTTTTTTTAAACTTATAATACGTTTCTTTTTCAATTTTTTAGTCCATACTCACTATAAGTTAATGTTTTGATTGCCACGTAACACATTTAATACATGGTGCCCAATATCCTTTTTATTTTTGTTCTTTTTGTATTCTATTGATACCTAGTTGCAAATACGTAAGCTACGATTAGATCGGTTCAATTATTAAAATAAATTAAATCTGAAAGTCGTTTGTTTATGGACAATTCGGCTGTCCAAATCAACAAAATCGCTCTTTGCTCTGCGCTAGAAAGTAGTTTTGTGTAATATATTTTCATAAAAGTGAAGCTTGTTACTATTGAAAGCGAATATGAAAATATGATACACGAAACTACTTTCTACGGTAGAAATAACACGCGTTTTAATTATTACTGTAAACTAGCCTGGATGGCCGAAATGTCGTGAATGAATGAACTCAGTTTCAAGTCTATTCGAATAAAATATTCGACCTTGTCACAGTGACGTTCGTTCATTATTTTTGAAATATGTGCTAAATCAATGAAATTACTTCTACTGCTTTGTTGCATCGACAATGTAATTGTTTTTATTTTATCTTCATTGCGTCGATTAATTATTATGGTACGTCTTGTGTTGCTATTACACAGTTTTTAAACTGTAATTTATGTCTGAAGTACGCTGACGTTGGTTTACGACGTATACGTAGTACAGCCCTGGTGCCTACACTGTTTTGCCGCTCGCTGTATTCACGATCGATACTTCACCGTTCCTTGCCCAACCTCGACTAAAAACACATCATACGTTCTAAAATTGTACCATTTTACTTTGTTACTCTGGCTGTAGTTGTTTATTCCGTACTATTTGCTATGTAAGATTCATTTCGAACAGTATTTCTTTTTCGTATAAACTAGCATATTTATATGCATATTTTTAGTATCGTACAATATAATTTATTTAATACGCATAATACTAAACACGTTAACATAAATAAATGAGTCATTTTTCGTTTACGTCTCCAAGTTTTTGTTTTATTACGGTAACAAAACAAGTTATCCTAATTAATAGATTAAATTGTGCAATAAAATCGCCAGTAAAGTTTTCTTAACCCCCGTTGTATATACAGGCACTTATCAGAGTGGTCGTACAGTTATTTCGATTTTTACTGACGATGGAAACATAGTAGATGTGCATCGAAGTGTGACTTGTGTTCGAAGTGTGACGATTTGTCCAGATGTAAGACTGTGTTCTTGTGCTTTCATAGGTAACTGGCTGTTTCATGTATATAGTCATCACGCTTTTATTACTAGTCAAATTAAAACTATGTTAATTTTTACTTTGATTGTAGACGAGTTAATAGTATTAATAATTAGTGTTGAAGCGTTTTCATTTATTTTAGGTCAACCAAACATTCCGATGCCTCCTAGGCCATCTAGTGGTCAATCTGATGGAAGTGGAAACACACGTATGAGTCATTCACCAATGGCCACGCAGGGTAGCACGTACCCTCCTCACCATATGCATGGTTACAAGGGCCACCCGGGGATGGTTCCTCAGGGCGGTCAACAAATTCCCCTTTATCAACCTAATCAACAGTACTCGCAGGGTGCGTACCCTCCAAGACCTCCAAGTAATATACAGTACCCTAATCAAGGTTACGGGCCTGTATCGCAACCACCCCCTAATAACAGTATGCCACCTCAGCAGTATACTACTCGATCAGTTGCACCAAATCACATTAGTAATTCTCAGTTCCCGCCGTATCAACAAACGTGGCCAGGTTCTGCAGTTGGTTCAGGTAATCACATACCATCGGGCGGAAAAGGTAACGGACCACCTCCTCAAGCTAGTTCGCCCTCACCTGGTCCACCTAGACCGCCACACTACCTCAAACAGCATTTACAACATAAAATGGGTTTTGGAAATGTCGGTTCATCGATGCCACCAAGTCCAAGTCCTCCTCAAAATTATCACATGGGTCCTCCTCCTGTTGGACATCACCACTCGGGAATGGGACCACCGCCAAGTATGGGACCTCCGAACATGCCACCTGCAACTAGCCCTCTTTTAACTAACAACCATCCTCATGAAGGCCCCATGCCTCCACCAAGTTCTACACCCAATTCCCATAATCAAATAGGATCGGATATGATGGACAATGGAATTACCACCACTGCATCTGGAAACTTAACCACTAACGTTACGGCAGCTTCGGTCGGATCTGTTACGTCGGTCGTTACTACAGGACCTGATGGCACCCCAATTGACGAAGGATCACAACAATCAACCTTATCTAATGCTTCAGCAGGTATTGTCCTTTGAAATGATCCCATTTGTTTCTTTTTCAATAACCGCCGATCGTTCCTTTTAGCATCTGGAGAAGATCCTCAATGTACAACGCCCAAATCACGCAAAAACGATATGGGTCATTATAGTCACCCAACGACACCTCAAAGTACTGTGCCTTCTCCTGCTGCAAGTATGAATTCAATTCACGAAGACTATGGCGAACTCGGTAGTCCAAGTTGGCCCCGCACACCTGCTAGCCCTGTAAGATGATATTTTTAAACACATTCAATGAATTCTTATCAACATTTTATCAGCTCACTGCTACTAACAATTACTTTGAGTATAAATAAACATATTTTTATATCAGTTTTTTTTGTTTTGTTTATGTAGTGATAACTATGTCATTTTATACAAAGTGAGTGTTTTTTACTGTGAGATAAATATTATATAATATGTTCATTGTAATATCACATATAATTGCTTTTATATCACTGTAGTCTTGATGATGATATTTTATTGGTATACTTGAGTGTAATAATATTAAACATAATAAATAATGTTTGTAAACATAATTTGGTAATTATGTTTACAAACATAGCATAAGTTTCATATATATATATACTATATTCAGTCATGAACTATACGTAAATGCACTACATCAAAATAAATTTGTTTACCCGGATTAATGAAACCATAGAAAATGAAACTATTCCCATTGCCCAAACTAGTCTGCATTATTGCCTTTCGTTCAAAATCATTAACAATATTTGTTTATGCACATTATTTAAATATTGCACGTATTGCACTTGATAGGTAACTACAAGTAACTACATTACTTTGAACATATTAATAAAAGTAAAAGCCACTGAAAAGCATTTTGTGTGATTTTGAGCTAACTGGACTGGTATTTCCAGGTTTTTAACAGTCATGTGCCTCCAGCGGATACATACCGATCAAAGGTTTATATAATATATTTTTTAATGTTCTAATGCTTGTTGTAGCATGACCGGCATGTCTTAAATATGATAGCTCTTATTGCTTCACATGTAATTTCGTTAACCTACTACAAAATAATTACAGAAAACGGACAGCTTAAGTAAATTGTATGAAATGGACGACAGCCCGGAAAGGAGAGCTTGGTTGGATAAACTTCTTGCATTTATGGAAGAACGCCGCACACCCATAACAACTTGCCCGACTATTTCTAAAAATCCCCTTGATTTGTTTCGTCTTTATGTTTATGTTAAAGAACGAGGTGGTTTTATGGAGGTAGGCGTGTTTGTCTCATCTCTATCACTTAAATAAATTACTACAATTGAATTTGTTTGTTTCACTTTTAGGTTACTAAAAACAAAACGTGGAAGGATATAGCTGGTATGTTAGGTATTGGAGCATCATCTAGTGCTGCTTATACGTTACGTAAACATTATACAAAAAATTTGTTAGCGTATGAGTGTCAGTTTGATAGGGGTGGAATCGATCCTCAACCTATTATTAGTCAGGTTGAAGCCAGTTCTAAAAAGAAAGGTGCCAAAGGCTCGTCTGTACCTTCCCCTGGCTCTTCCAATTCACAGGATTCTTTCCCGGCACCTGGTTCTGGAGGAGCATCCATGGATGGTTATTCAGGATATGGCTACCCACCTGGTGGAAACCCTGACTACAATACACCACAGCAAAGACCGTCATCACAATCAAATGCACCTTCACCTCATGGAGGTAAGAATTCTCACAAACATTTTATATAAATTTTTACAACTGAAATCAATCATAATTAGATTCATAGATAATGTTTATACCAGCCATGAATTGTATTTTTTTTAATATGATAAATCAAACCTGAGTTTTTGCAGAGATTTGCTTGAAATTTCCATTTACTATCATAACAACTTATGCAACAGCATATGCCAATGTACAGATTGGTATCTGTATGCCACTGAATGGATGAAAACGTTTAAGAACTGTCATGAGATAAATGTGATTCGAACTTGCATATTAATATTTATAATAGAAGTTTAGTTAGAATTTGATCTTGACAAAGGTAAAAGTTTCATCGACAAAGAATATTACGCCTTGAAAATGTTGACAACAATGTCGTAAATTGTTTATTTTTTTATATATATTTTGTGAATTTTACAAGAAAAAAATTTTGATGGATGCTTGATTGATTTTACAAAATAAATTAGATGTCATGGCACTATCTATGAATTCCCGCTAAACTGACTGGGGTTGCAGTACGTGTTTTTATTTTTGAATTCCCGACTGTTAAGTTGAAATTCAATGAACACAAGCAACCAAACAACTTTTTACATCGGTGAAATCATTGCAATATAATCTTTGCCTGCGTAGATAAAAAATTACCAGTTTTTTTTGTCCAAAAGCCGGGAAAGTAATAAAATACGTTGAGCGTTTAGTTATATTTTGACAGGAAATGAACACTGTTTATTAATTGTATGAGATTTACGTTAAATGGATTACAATCAATTTTATTTATTGGGCACAGAGTTTTTGTGTGATAGTTATTATGGTATGTTTTTTTGTATAAAATGTGAAAATACGAAGATATTTGAAAATTAACATTTCAATTTTTTAGGTTCTGGAGGTGCTAATCATTTAGGTAATTCAGCGCCTGCAGGTCCCAGCCCTGCTGGCGGGGCTCCTGATAATGTGAATGTATCTAATCCATTTGATGATGTATCTCCAAGTCCTCCACCTAGGGGTGGCCCTTTTCCAAGTGGGCCGCATCCTCCGTACTCTGCTGGTACACCACCGCGGCCGCAAGGGCAAGGTTATACTGGTCAGGCAGGGTACAACCAATATCCAGGACCAGGACCTGGAGCACCTCCAGATCAGTATTCATCTTATGGTACCACATCGACGTATCCACCTACAAGGCCTGTTTATCCTCCGTACTCTGGGGATTCTGGTCCCCCACCAGCCAACCCTAACAATACTCAAGGAGCTCCACCGCAAGGCCAAGATCCATATAATCGATACGGCATGAGTAGTGGTACACCAGGTGCTGGTTATGCACCTCGGCCTGCTTATGCTGGAGCACCTGGTGCGACTCCACCAACTTCGCAGCCACCAGCCGGTCCATATCCTTCTCAACAGGAGTATTACAGACCTGAACAACCGGTAACTACTTGCTTTCTTTAATTTAATAATACATTGATGTTTATTTGTTTTGTGGATTTTCCTTAAAATATAGGATTTTCTCTTAAATTACTTATAATAAAATGTAGATAATTATATAACGTGTTTTGTTATTTTGTTATTTAGAGTTATCCAAATCAAGCAACAGGAGCAACAACGGGAACGTATCCTGGGGTAACACCAGCAAATAAAAACATGCCACCACCTGCTCCACAACCAAGAAGGCATCCTGATTTTGCAAAAGATCAGCAAGCTTATCCACAGTTTGCGCAACAAAGGCCTCAATTATTTAGTAAGTTAAGTTTGCGAGTATGTATGGTTTTGTGAAATTAATTTTTTGTAAGGTGGATGGCCCAATAACAATCAATACAGAGGTCAGTATGGCTCTGCAGGTCCGGCTGCCACTGGTCAACAATGGAATCAAGGTGGCAGACCTTCAGGACAATGGGATCGCTATCCTGCTAACCAAGGATTTCAACCATCTCAACAGGGAAACCAGCAGTGGTCACCGATGCCATCGACCGCCGTCAGTCAAAGCAACACGCTGAGGCCATTGGGTCCACGACCTGGTAAATCATTCAACATTCAGCAGCCACCTCAGCCTGGAAAAGGAAACCAAGCTCCACCACAATCGGTACCTTATGGACAAAGTCAGTTGCCCAAACGAGAAATAACATTTCCAGCTGATAGTGTAGAAGCTACGTTGCCTGTTTTATATCGAAGGAAACGAATGTGTCGAGCAGATTTGGGTTCGGTGGACGCGTGGCGTGTCATCATGTCCTTACGATCCGGCTTGCTGTCTGAAAGTTGCTACGCTCTTGATGTGTTAAATGTGTTATTGTTCGATGACACATGTGTAGCTTATTTTGGATTAAGCCAGTGGACTGGTTTACTAGATTTACTTTTAGAACATTTTCGTAAAACTTTATCCGATATGTTCGACGGACCTTTTCCTTCGGAGGAAAAAAGTGAAGAACCCGATGTTGACCTGGGAGGTGTAGTGAATCCAATAGACTCTGATAATAAAACTGTTGTGTTGAATAAAACTGAAGATTTTACTTACATGTCGAGGAAAGGTTATCCTCTTAAATTAATAGACAAAAGTGACGACATTTTTATTCAAGATCACCATAAAGATTGGGATACAAGAGGAGACGCAGCAGGAATAAACATTTTAGCGGAAGTAATCACAGACCCTTGGTATCAGAACTCCGAACATATTTTACCCACTTTCCAGGCTGAATTCGGTCATATTCCATTTAACAGAAGACTTGAAGATAACAAAACTTCTAATGAACCACCCGAAGAACCCGAACCGCATCGGACTCCGCCACCGAAAGCTGCTCTACCTGCTACTAAATCTAGTGAGAAAAAACGTAGGACAAAAACTTTAAGTGATGTGATATCTCGAATTACGAAAGATTCAAGAGAAGAGAATGACGTGCTCGCCTTAGAGATCAAAGGGAAAGTTAAGACTGAGGTAGTGAGTGACAAAGCAAACTGTGACGAGCAGCCCAGTGTAGATCTGAACGTGAGTGTTAACGGGGAATGTAACAGTAGTGGACTTATTGTGCGTGACACCGCTCGCACTCTCAAGAGACGCCGGATGTCTGACTATGAGGACGAGGCCTACACCAGGGATGATGCCAGCTTAGTTCTATTAACTGAAAGCCAAGATTGTGTCGGTAAACGTTGTGTCTGCATATCTAATATACTACGTAGCTTAACTTTTATACCTGGTAATGAACTAGAATTTGCACGTAGCTGCACATTCTTGGCTCTTGTAGGAAAATTACTTTTACTTCATCATGACCATCCCCTTCGCACACAGAAAACTAGAAATTACGATCGTGAGGTATGTTGAAATCTATAATATAATTAATTCTTTTTCATGTTATAACATATACTCTGTCTTTATATTATTTAAAAACATATGTTAAGTAAAGTATATAAACTTCATAGTATTCCATCAAAAAGATTTTCTGACGACATCTACTGAAATTATAGCCACACATTCTTTTCTTGTCTGCACATAAATATATTTCATCATAATTTGCGTTTAATGGCATAACTGCCCATTAATTGATTTACTAAATTATACAAATTGGAAAATTACAGAAAAACGAGAAATAAGTAACTTCATCATATCTGAAATTAATTTCATTTTAACATTTAACTGCTCATCAATATTAAAATCAACTTTTAAACTACCTCATAATGTATTGAATGTCAACATGAACAATTGCAATAATTTAACCTATGCGTGACAATAGATTCGAATGTGCGAACATATGTATTCAATTTGTTACATGAAATACTACAATAATTTATATACATTGCCGCCTACATTATATATACTGAAAATACTTTTTATTCTTGTCTAATTGTTTTACTTTAGCGCATCAAAAGTATTGCAGGGTTGTTATAAAAACTCTATTTTTAATTTTCATCATTCGAAGCTGGTTTTACCACATCAAAAAATAAAAATTTTGGTTATTATTAAACAACCCGGTGATTTATTGAAATATTTTGCATTTAATTGTTTATAAAATTCATCGAAATATTGCAATGCGTTAGATTGAGGCGTTTATTGGAATTGTAGAAAATAATTGATAAAACTATTCAATTAAAAGTAGTTCAATGCAAATGAATAAAAATAACTAATTAATGAAATAAAAATGCAAATGCATACAAATTTGTTGATTAGTTCCAAAGAAAGGAGTACATGTTTTTATTATAGATTGTTATAGGAAATATGAATGACTAATACGTTTATACACAAACTGGATAACATATGAATAAAGTACAAATTTAGTTTATTCATATGTTCTATTTTATGTTTATAAAAAGTATTATCTGATGATAATGTAAACCACGCTGGTTTGTTTACATTGTACCAGTAGTCATAATACATTTATTTGAATAATTAACTAGTATTCAAGAATTAATTTGAAAATTATTATGTATTTTTTTTTAATTTCTTGTATCACGAGATTGTTTAATTTAAATATTGGTACCTTTTCGTTTGAATAAACGTTTCTTGATATTTAATATTTTCCATTATATTAATGATTAATATTTTATAATCAATATACTTGACAAATTGGGGCTTCATTCACACTCCCTGCCTATGTATGGATTAGAAAATTCCTTCAACAACCAACATTGTTAAATTATTCGGTTTTGCCCATCGCTATTATTTACATTAGAATAACTTCAGTTAATGTTGTGACTCATTTGCCTCATTACCCACATTTTTTATGTAATCTATACAGATATATATAATTACACTATTTATTATAATACCTCTTTTTGATTATGTTTTTGTTAGTAAGCTTACTTTAACTGATAGTTATTGTTTTTTACTCACTAATTTTTCTATTCTACTTTCCTAATTTACAATTCTTTAATTTGGATTTGAAGCTCCATATTGTCAAGGATTGTTATGTTGATTTTTGTTGTAAACATGGCAAAAAAATAATAGAAATGTTTATAATAGGAATAAAAAAAAAATCAAAAACTTGTAAGCCTCAATCTAATGATTTATTTATTGTTTTTATGAATTTTCTCATTATGTATGTCTTTAAAAATATGATGTCTGTATAGGCAGCGCTGGCTTAATATACAGGTTGTGTTTGAAAAAAGTTATATGCTAGGGTTATGAATGTCTTTTTCATATAAAACAATTATTATGGATATAAGAAGGAAAATGTGTTAGGTAGGTACTGCCAATATTTTGTTACATGTTAATTTATGTTAAATTAAGAATTTGTAATTGTTTTGTAAGTTTTTAAAATTTGTATTGTGATTAATAATTTTTGTTACAGGAGGATGCAGATTTTGCAGATTCATGCAGCAGTTTACAGGGTGAAAGCGAATGGTGGTGGGAGTTTCTTCTACAGATACGAGAAAATGTTTTAGTTTCAACAGCTAATATTTCTGGCCAAATAGACTTAGATAACTATCCAGAAGAAGTTGCTAGGCCTTTGCTAGATGGGCTCTTGCATTGGGCTGTATGTCCGTCTGCTCAAGGTCAAGATCCCTTTCCTTCAGTAGGTCCTACATCATTGTTATCGCCGCAACGCTTAGCACTAGAAGCCCTTTGCAAACTTTGCGTCACTAATAATAATGTGGATCTGGTAATTGCGACACCTCCGTTTTCTAGACTAGAAAGGTTATGTGCTGTACTGACGAAGCATTTGTGCCGATCAGAGGACCAAGTTTTGCGGGAGTTTTCTATAAATTTATTGCATTATTTGGCAGCTGCAGACAGCAGTATGGCTAGAGTGGTGGCCTCACAACAGCCGTGTGTTTCTCTGCTGGTTGCTTTTATTGAACAAGCAGAAATGAGCGCATTGGGTGTGGCTAACCAGCACGGAATAGGAGCTTTACGAGATAATCCTGATTCGATGGGCACAAGCTTAGATATGCTGAGACGTGCAGCTTCTACGCTTGTGTTCTTGGCGGAACACCCGGAGAACAGACCTCTGCTTATACAACAAGAGTCTCGACTATTGGCTTTAGTGATGAGCCAAATTCTTGACCAACAGGTAGCACTATTGCTATCAAAAGTGCTGTACAAGATATCCCACAGCTAATCCCCTTGTAGATACTTTGCGGCCTTGGACTGGTGTACAGACTCGTGTATAGCGTGATTAATGACATTTACCATAATTACAGTGTGCGTGTGGCATCTCCCGTGTGTGGTGTTATGCAGACTGGTAACAAGATCGGGATCTCTGCTAGCTAATCCCACATAGTGTAATCCATGTACCATTTTGTAAATTAAGCAACGTCTTTCTGGAAATGTTATACATTCATGTTACTTATATATTTATTACTTTAAATTGAGGACCACACCACCTCAGATGTATAGCTATGAGACATACCATGGCAGACTGCAGACAAAATAGTTTTCTACACATATACCTGTGATGCTGATGGATCACTTGGTACTGTCTCAATATTGGCCCCTCTCTGTAGTTGTGTGGTTCTCACATGCCTGGTCTGGTGGTTATTTTCTCATTTTCAGCGCACCTGAGTTCTCTTATTTCATGTTTGGTATTACTGTGCGAATGCTTTATATATGTCTCATATGATTAAATAAATGTACAAAGGAAGTACCGAATATGGTGTTTTTATACAAGTTTTAATTTTCTATGTATGATTAGAAATGTTTTATACACCCCGTTTTAGCTGTTACTGAACTGTTTAAGGACTCTTAACGAGCAGTAGTTGATGCAGTCGTGCTCTAGACTCAAGTGTAGTTTAAAATATGTGGTGATATTTTTCTGGCTGTAGGTATAATCCATCTAATGTATGATTGCATATTGTAATTTAAGTAAATGCTAAATATATTCAGATCTTTTACTCATACTCCATTTCAGATCAGTCACCGACTTATGTTTTTAGTGTAGATGTAAATTAATTTCAACCATTCAGTTGTTAACATAATTTTTGCAATAAAGTATTAAAAATTATAGTTTCATGCTTAATTAAACACTATTACTATTTTTAAGTTTGTAAATGGTGTATATAAATACTCTTCGACACTGCACATTCATGATGGGTCGTGTTATTGTATCTAATTAATACAACGATTGGCGTTCAAAAGTCAACAAGTGTTTATTAGAATATAACTTGGAATTGAAGCCTCGGAAGTTTGACAAATATTTCCCTAAACTTCTACCTGTGATGTAAAATCTGAGTATCCAACTGATCAAATAAAGTTTATATATAATATGCATTTTATGTTATATCTTATATTTTTAACTAGGAACACAACGATTGGCTTAAATTACTTGCAGTTTTACTTCAAACTGTACTGATAATTTAACCCTATTTGCACTCGAATTTTGCAAATTAACGAAAAGAATCAAGACTCGCACCACGAATTCTAATTATATAAAGAGTTCCTTTATTCACTTTATTTAATTATTTTTTGTGAATTATGCACTTTATAAAATATCTTCAAGTTACAGATAGGCTCGTTTCATTAACAAATAAATATATTCTTCGACATTATGTAGATCATTCAACAAACATATTGCATAGACAATATTCTGCTTTGGTTGGTACAATCAATCTTAAATTTAACGTTTAAATGAATTTCGAGTCATACTTTTAAATCATAAAAACAACCGCTGTGGATTTTGCGGCTTCACTAACAACTTACAGAATTGGACAAAGATGGATAAAACTGGGAAGAAATTAAATATGGACGTTGGCCTATGTGGATGATCTACCCCTGATTACAGAAAAGTGGGAAAGGATGAAGGAGATTGGAAACGTGGACAGGCTGCTGGAGAAAAACTAAACCTATAGAAAATGACGTCAATGGTTATCCAGAATAGGAGATTGCGAAGAAAGAAAGTATCATTAATATGGGGAAGATTGAACAGGTAAGCGAATGTTTGTGATGTGTGATGAAGTGAGACAAAGTTTACGACACACATGAAGTATGTATGTGTGTGAGAAGGCGTGAAAGGGAGTTTGATAATATGAAATAGTTGTTTGAATATATTTATGTATGGGGAATGAATGTGGATGCAAGTGCTAAAAAGAATGCTACAGCTTGACTGGTCAACATCTAGGCAAGAGATCTGCGACATAAGATACGACATAAATGTTTAAGGAAAAGAATGGGGGGGGGGGGGACGCCTGGAGATAAGATGCGAAAGAACAAGGAACTCGTTTAATGTTACAAGATGATGTGGAGCCAGAGGTCTAGAGGGACAAAGGGTATAATAACATAAAAGACACTAGGTAGACCACAAAAAGTATTAATGGTCAGATTTGTATGAAATTATTTGAACAGAAGTACAGCTAAAGAAGGGGAATAAGTATTCGATGGACGGGGAGGACAAGACTCGTATTACTTATAGTAAACAGAGTAAATGAAATAGAAAAAAGTTCTACATAGGAGGAACACATTTTTATGATTCTTAAGTAAGCATTGTATATATTGCATATTTAAGGATTAACTACTTCGTTTGAATGCGATCATTTTTGTTAGATATTAAATGTAGTGTTTTAGATAGGGACGAAAGAAATAGAACAGTGCAGGACCCTTCAAGAGCTGCGTAAATTATCGAACGTGTATATTGGAAGAAGTTTCCCGAAAAGGTGAACTACAGCTAAGAAAATATGGACAGTTGCTTCTCATAACGCTTATTGGTCGATCTTCTAATATTTTTTAATTGTTGTAATTTTAATAAATTTATACAAATAATTCTTTTCACAGTGTGTTTTGTTTCCTGAAATCAGATTTAAATACTTCATAGCCACAAGACTTTGACACTGAAGAATCTAAAATAAATAACGGCCAAAACTAACCAATAAAAAGTTAAAAGGATGAGAAGCAAATACAAAATAAATTAATGAAAAATGCATTTGGCCCCTTCATATATATCAATGTGTGTTTTTTTTTTAACTAAGTGATAATCGACATTTATTACAGAACTCGCAGGGAATAGAATTTTCGATTTATAATATCGGTGGTATATTTGCATGAAATAAATCGGCTGTGACGACTTGTGAAATGTAGTTGCAACAATGACCAGATTAAGAAGTTTGATGGTAAGTTGATTATTTCAATGTATTTTAACATATTCTAATTTTATGTGTTAATAAGAATTCAGAACCTTGCAATTGCAATCTTCTATCTGATGTCATAACACATTTATATAATATCCTTGAAACTAACTGGTTGACGATGAATTTCAATTGCTGAGTGCAACGACCGCTATTTGCATAAGATTTCAGATTATCAAATTTTTCCCTTGATGTGTTGACTGAATAAAAAGGACTTTTTAATAAATTTGTACTGAAATTGATATTGATTGATGAATCACGTCATTCATTTCTTGTATTTCATGTACGTTCTTAAGTTTAGAATTCAAGGCATTGAAACTCAGATTATAGATAAAGGTACATATTGAGGTGAAACATTTTAAGCAACCAAGTATGCACGTCAATTTTGCAGCTTACTAGGCAACCCAATATACCCCCTGGTTTTTATTTAACTAAAAATAAACTCGCTCGTAAACGCTTTATTTCAAAAATATAAGTAATTTATTGAACGAATAAATGTTCTAATCAGTGCTCGTAAAATCAATTTTTAACTATGTATGTTTTTTATGGTTTATTAATAGAAATGCAATATTTTTAACAGATTGATAATTTAATGATACAAATTGTGTTCAATATTTATCATTATAATTGGAGCTATAATTTGTGACTATATTAAGCAAAATTGTGGCCACTTCAATATTTAATTTCGGTGATATTTACGCGGGATAGCATTTTTGAATTATCTTTTTGAATAATGAAAATTCTGTAAAATGTGTATTTCAACAGGGACAGGTGAATGTTTTACTTTATAGACATTATTAACGTTCTTATTTGAGAGAGTTAAATAATGTAACAAAAATGAAATCGTATAAATATTAAGTGAACTAAGTGACACGTAACTATGCATAATTACGTGATTCTACTCACGTCCGCACTAGTTACATACTTTTGTATTTACATGACACACAATTGAAATGTTTACAACATTTTTGTAAATATAAAAATGATTGACGTTAGTGATATATAAATGTAGGGTGATGTGAACTACCCTTATCAAGATGGCAGGCTCTCCCACCCTAATATACAATTTTTCTAGTATGGCGGACGTTTCCTTGTAAACACTGTTAGTTTTTATAGATTTGTACATTTTTCTTATACACTTAAATAGTTAATAATAAATGTGGTTGTGTTTAGTACTGTTCTAAAAAGTGTAATACTCCACGCATGGTTTTTATTACAGATGTCTGCTGTAACACATTCTGTACCAGGTTAGTGTACTTTTAGATGCTACCTATTAATCATTTAATTCAACGCTGATACATATTATGTTGATGTATTAAAACAATGCATTTACATAGTCGTGTTACAAGTACTACATAAATAATTAAAAACCTTGAACGTTTCATTCTCACAAACCAGACGAATGGACATTTGTATTTGTGTATATTCATTAAGTCAAGGTACTTGTTACAGTTGCAATATTTGTTTATAAACTTTGCTTAATTTGTGTGTACTATTATCAAACATTTGTCAAAATGTCACTTTAGCAAGTTTCAGTTTTGTTATGGATTATAAATGTTGTACAATAGGCAATGTTAATTTCTCCTGAATGAAGTATTACTTAAATAATAAATACGGTATAAACAATGCGACATTTTCCAATTACTTGTGTTTTGCAGGTACTGATCCCACTAAGGGTATTCAGAAACGTAGAGGAGGCAGTATAGGGTGAGTACATTTTTAATATTGCATCCCAATAACGTTTATAACGTCGAAAAAACGAGAATTATTTGTGTAGGTCAAATTTTGACAGCGATCGGTAAAGCAGGTTTCTTGTCATGTGATCGATTACTGTAACAACACTCGCTAGATGTTGCCCCACGTCACTTTAGTGCGCTGATAAGTTATTTGTATTTTCTATGTAGTTTTTTTTTTTATTTTGAAGCTAGTTGCATTTCTTGCGTATATTCGGAAGTCAACTCAAAGATTCAATTATGATAACGAAGTTATTTCGGCGTTATCAGTTAATAAATAAGGCCGTAATGCTTGCGAGCATATTAAATATAATAACATCTTGTGTTTATCGTGTTTAGCAACCCTCATTATTAAAAATATTACAGGGTATTTTAGTCGTATTTTAAAACTTATCTTGGTTTTTCGTTTTAGCGAAATTCACATGATGCAAATAGGTTTTTTTGTCGTAGTTTCTTTGGCTGGCCTGTTTACCCATTATAATTTTTTGAACTTTTACTTTTATCTAACCAGAATTTAAATTGTTTTATATGTATTATGTAAAGATCATAGATAAAGAACGAGTTGAAAAATTCGAAACTGCAGTTGTCTTTTTTTAAATATTTACGCCCGGCATTTTTGAGTTTACCAAAAATATTTGAATATTTGTAAAAAAATGTAATTTTGTGACATTGCTAGATAATATCACGCCTCTGTGTTACTTTTTATGATAATTTGTGTCAGGTTCCGTTTATCTGCACCTGCACCACACAAATGTATGCAATTTTAGGGTACGGTAAGTTTCAACTGAGATTTCTATTAACATAAAGATAAAAACGACCCAACTTTATGGTATTATGGTGTTTTCCTTGTCTGCGATGTTTGATATAAATTTTGTTTACGACGTGGTTCAAATTAAATTCAAAGTTAAAATATAAAAATCACACCAAAATTACAACTTGAACTAATTGGGTTACCACGTTCAAAAGGCCGAGACGATATCCTGATCGAATTTTACGAAACTCTGGACAATGAGAAATTAAAAAATATATTCATGGTTCGCAACATGATTTCACATATGTTTCGTTAACAATTTTGATTAAAAAAGAATTAAAATGCAAGAGCAGAAATTATTTCAATTATAATCAAATCATTTTTTTTCTTCAGCTTGTGAGAAATTATTATTTGACTTAAACGATCTCATAGGCTCTTGACTGAAATATTAGTAAGGTCAGCTGTGGCAGTGTCGAGCTTCTTGCATCGATTGATATTTATTTTAGTCCAGAGTTTTGCAAAGACGAAGAAAACTGTAACGCCATGTTTTGCTTACGTAAGTTTTCTCAACGCCCATTGATCTAATGGTTACGATATCGATTTGTTTCCTTTGAAGACAAATATGTCGTTATCGCCATTTTTATAGTTTTATTTGTATTATTTCGTTTGATTTTTAGTTGATGTTGATCGTAGTTATGCGTTTTGACTATTTTTTCGTTTTGTGGCATTCTTTTTTCTCACAGGTTTTTTTAATATTTTATATAATTTATAGTTTGATTTTTGATTTGTTTTTGTTTATTCATATTCTATTGTTCTCTTTTTATTTTTAATTTTTTATGTTTAATTTATGTCATTTTTACGTATTTAGCTATCACCATTTATAAACGGTAGTCGTAATAGTTGCTGTATGTTGTGGCCATAAGTTGATTCGTTCAAGCTCGTAATTTGACAGTTCTGTTTGAAAATGTTTCCAAAATTACTCAAAACTGTACGATTGTTCCTGGAGTCAATCGATTTGAATTTAAAAACTAACACAAAATAAAATTTTATGATTGTACTGCAACTTAAAACAATTGAAGTCCTATATTAATTACGTTTTAAAATAAAATTAAAAAGGCTTCGTTGTTGTTTTCTGCGATAGTTTTACTTTCATGATATTATTATTCTGGTCTCATTGCAATTTTTAATGTAATGTGAAATATGTTTGCGCGTTTTGGTACTTTGTATGCGAGGCGCACCCCCCTTTCTTTATATATCGCAGCGATCAAAGATTGATAACGAGGATTCAACACATGTATGTATGGATGCATACTTAAGTACTGTCGTGTGAGTGAAGGTGCAGATTAAGTGTAACGATGTGCAAGAAGAAGAGCATCAGTATTCATGATGAGGGGTGCACACCACCGGTTGGCTTTGGCATGAGTCCGGATTTCGGGAATATTGTAGCGTTATTAGGGATGAAATCTAAAGCTTTATAAATGGTGTATTGTCTATGAACTTAAAGGCCTGCAAGTTCAGCTCTTCATGAAATTCTTTCTGATTCGTGTTTACATAAACTTTTATTTACCGATATTAATTTTAATATTCGTTTAAACCGCGGCGCCGTAAAAGTGGCTTTATCGGGTTTTTTTTTTCGAAAAATTGCAACAATAACTTTTAATTGTTAGTTTGTGCAAGTAGAGCAATGTTTAGTTTGCAATCTCTTTTCAGAAGCGATTAAGTGCCGTTAATGGGTTTACTGATATAGGAATGTTGACATTTTGTGAAACAACATGATAAAAAGTGCATGTTCTATCACGAACTAGATTCGCGGCATTCACGGCCGTAAATCTATCTAAGGGTGTAAGAAATATGGGATTTAAATTCGCAACATTGTGTTATTATATATTTAAACTCTAAAATAAACGGAAATGAAAATAAATGACATAGTTGAGACGCCGGCCACGATTTGTGATAGGAAGGAATTTTCATGAAAGTTTAACGAAATTCATTTGTACTTACGTTTACAAATAGAAAACTAGAAAATAATGCGAATGAAGTAAATTAATTGTTTGGGTTTATTAATCTTTTATAGGTACAAATTTATTGATGACGAACATTGAAATGTATTGAGGCAATGTCAATTATTGATAATTTGCATTGTATTATAAATAGTATTTAAACGCTTGATGTAACAATTGGTACATTTAACGTACTTACAATGCGCCGTAATTCACTCAATAAATAACAAAAATTTAATTCAGTGTTATTAAATGGCAATAAACTAGCGATATATAATAACATTTAATACGGTGATTTTATAGCGCTAATACTCATTAAATAAACAGTTTGCGAGATTGTTCGCCAATAAAGTTAGCGTCTAGGAAGACATAAATTTTAGAAATACTTTTATACAATATCAATATTGACACAACTATATCGGGAGCTCTAATTTATTAAAGAGTTGCAATTAATTTCCATTGTATTTTTATTTTATATCGGTGTATATTATTAGAAATAGAAACTCTTCATTGCTATATAAGTATAATGATATCATATCCTTAAAACGACGGCGTCAAGCAACTCTGGGAAACAGCATTGGCGTTTGCTTATCGAAAGTTGTGGTTGAATTTTTTTTTTAATATATGAACGACGTGAAACTTCAAGATTTAATTCGTAGCGATGTTAATTCCCATTATTTTAACATTATAATATTTAAAATCAAATACGTATGTATATTCATGTGAAAATGCAATTTACTAATATTATAATATATTTTACGGTGTTGGATATTTGAACCCGTTATTATGTTTACTGTTTTAATTGTCTCTTTCCGCTAAAAGTGTAATTACGAAATAACACATCATTACGGGTTCTCCAATTTGAAATCTTCAAAGAAAGAACTAAATAAAATTGTATTAGGTTTCCAATTCAATTTTTACTGATGGTTGCTATTACTAATGTGAAAAGGAGCGAATTAGGTAAACAAAGTGAAAATTTGAAAAAAATTCCCCGATGTTTGTAGTAATTCAATCATAAGTTAAAAAACTAAAAAATACCTAAATACACAAAGAAAAGTCTTAAACTTTGTATTTCTAGCTAAGGTGTGCCTTTGAATATATTCTCTTCACTGATTACAAGTGGGATAACTTGAACTTGAAATTAAAAAGTACCTTAATTTATACTTCTAAATCTAGTAAGAAACATAATGAGGAGTGTGGTGGAAAGTTCACATTGTCAATGTTGTATGTATCTAACATAATCCAAGTAATTCAAATAAACTGGACTGAGGTATAGGTCAATTGGCAGAATTAATTAAAATATGTTTGTTTCTTTGTATGAAAATACTTTCGTAACTATCGAATTTTCTACAATTTATTATATTTTTAATTAATTTAAGACAATTTTGTGGTAATGTATCATCAAGCACCTGTTTCAAAAATATGTTGAGCTACGCTTGATTTTTCCGGTCTTAGTTATTGTTTCCGTGTCGAAACCATTGTTAATCGCGATGTTTTTAATAAGTACGGTGTTATGTCTCTGTTAGTGGAAAACAAGATAAGAAAATTGAAAGATGATATTTTCTGCTGAACTTGCTCATAAACAAAGTGGCTATAAATGGTGATAAGGGATTACCCATAGCTGTTTCTTGTTGTTGTTCATAGAAGTTACCTTCGAACTGAAAACAATTTTGAGACATGCACAGAGTTGTCAACAAGTATACATTTATTTTTGCCTATCAATCTTATTTTTTTGAAGCAAACTATTAGAAAGTTTCAGGAATGTATACTGAAGGAAACAAAAATGTTACATTAAATGAGAAACCTTTCACCTTTATCCAGCCTTCAATCTTTGTTTTTGAATGAATTCCAACGAATTCAGTATTGAGAAACTATTTGGATGTTCGGGTACATTTTTGAATTCATATACTAACCATTTTGAATGCAAGTAAGTCGGTGAGTTAATACCTGAAACAATAGGTCTCAGCGAATTACTAGGATTATGTATTTTTGGTAAACAATATAATTTAGGTACTATTGGATTAGGTACATTTATTTTAAATTTTTTGAGTGAGTTATTAATTGTGGACAGTTCTTTATCGCGTCTTTGGTTTCCCTGATTATCCTTGGTAGTGGATTTTTCTTTAATTTCGTATACGGCCCCTCAGATATTAAATGTTTGACTCTATCCATATAATCGGCCTTGTCCATTACTAACTTATTCCCTTTGTCTGCTTTTGAATAAAAACAGTTTTTTGTTTTGTGATTTTTAATAATATTCAATTCTTTGTTATTTGATGTGTTTGTACTGCTGTTATTTTTGCCTGATTTGATTTTTACACTATAATCTATATATGCTATAATCTCATCAATAGGCGTTTTACGACTTCGTAAACAATACTTTAATCAATGTTTAATAAATTTAATTCGTCAATATTAAAAATCTCAGAAGACTGATCCACGACAAGTGTCTTTTGATAGCACGATCGTTGTTTAATTGATCCTTTGGTTTTGGCCACAATTGTTAAAATTTTGCTTTTAAATTACAAACTTGTTCGTAAATTTATGATCCGTGACTTCTACGACCTTTCGATGAAAGTGACACCAATCTTCAAATTCAAAATCAAAAGTTTTTAGTTATTTGTAAATGCAATTTATATAATTCTAATTATAACTTACTTCTTGTACTATATTGATAATTAATTTCTGAACTGAGCAATTTACTTTTTGCGAAGAAAATTACTTTACTACTAATTTTGCAATTTGATGGGACATCTACTTTAATAAGTTTAGGAAAAACTTTGTGACTTTGCATCGTTTCAAGAAATTATCAGCATGTAACAATTTTATCTTACAGCATAAACTATGGAAGCTATTACACTCCTTAGACGGGAAGTCGTGATAATAATAATGTTAAATTTATAATTTTTTTATTTATAAGTTATTTTCAAAAGCGAATAGTTGGAAAAAACAAAATATGACGTATGACCTCCAAACGTCAAACATGTCATAAATCTCTGATTTTTAATGTTGCCACCATATAAAATTTTACATTTTCTATGGATTTTTGATCAATCTGCTATCAACTATTTTCTACCTTTTAATATTTCTGTGCAATACGATAGCAATGAAGTATCGGTTTTTAATTTAGTGTATTATAATTAAAATCAACAAGTATGTCCTTTTCAGAAGCAAAATGATTAATGAGTAGTTCGTTGAAATAATCCATCTATATTGAATACCTTGCAAGAGCAGGCAAAAAGTCTATCTTACCCGAAAATGTCTTATTCTTTTCAAGGTGGGAAAGCAACGTTCGTTTTCTACCGTTGTCATAAGAGAAGTGCAAATAATTTAAAAAAATACTGTTTCTCGAAAAGGGAATTTATTATACCAAAGAAATTGTAATATATGAAGCGCTCTATGACCAGTACGAAATTCTTCTCAGTGGTTAAAAATGGATAATTCTTACTTTAGTACAGCAGGTTCTAAATTATTTTTTTAAATTGTTAAAGTAAAATAATTTGCAGGAAAATTTACAGCATAATCGTTAAATAACTATGTTTCAAATAACAACGAAGATTCCAAATAATCATTATCACTGAATCTAACTACGTATAAGTTATTATATATATAATATAAATTTATATTACAGTGTGTCCTCCGTGAACTAATCGCCCTTTTATTAAAAACCTTTAATCATTCGTACAATATATTTATTTTATATTTCGTCAATTATCTTGTCATCGTCAGAATCGTCATCAAAAAAGTACGTAAGACTAACAAATATAAATAAACATAAATAACCATCACTAAATAACAAATACAAACTTAAAATTGTATTTTATAAAGTGGCCATCTTATTATTTAATTAACGGAAACTAAAAATATTGTCAAACGAATCTAGTTGACTGTTTTAAGAGTAGATTTGTTTAAACTTATCACATGTACAATATTTAACACGACCCTGACACCTACATTTTAATATTTCGATTAGTTAAATTCGAGCAAGGAAATTCCGACTACAAGACTTAGAAAGATCTAAAAGGGTAGTCTTCTATCTGAGTTCAAAATCAAACAAAAGTTGAAGCTAGTTTACCCAAATGAATGTCAGAATACTAGGTCACAAATTTCGGACTGAATTTATGGAGATGCAATAAGTGTTCAAATCAATTAAGTGGTCCATAATTGGTAACAAATTATGTCAAGAAAAATATTAACTACAAACATATTCAGATACTTTGTTCTTAAATTTATGAGCTGTGACTTTTACGACCTTTCTATGCACCTGACATCAAGCTTCAAATTCACCAGATTTTAGTTAATTGTAAATGCAATTTATATAATTCTAATTTTAATTTCCTTCTTTTACTATACTGATAATTAATTTCTGAACTGAGCCATTTACTTATTGCGAAGGAAATAATTTTACTACTAATTTTGCAATTTGATGAGACATTTACGTTCATAAATTTAGGAAAAACGAGTTTTGTATGGTTTCAAGAAATTAAGCATTTAATAATTTTATCTTACAGTTTAAACTATGAAATTTATTACACTCCTTAAATGGTAAAGTTGCTCCAAATTAAAATAATTCTTTTTAGACTGAATTATGTGTCAAACAACGTTAATTCACCAGTGGTTCTGATAAATATTGTTTTTCTTGTTTTCACAAATCAAAATTTAATCAATCAAGGTATCATTGACGGTCTGCGGCTATTGTAACCATCGTCTTCCTTATTTTTTTACGTTGTATGTTGTGCTTCTTGTGGCACATATTGTTCATTAGTTTAGATTGTATTCTTGTTTTTGACCATGATGGTCAAAATCGCCCAATTTGTCTTACCCTTCAGACCATTTAACAAATGGAGAGGATTGGGGTGCAAATTTTGTCCAGTAACCAAGACTGTTAGAGTGCGTATGTCTTTCCTAATGCTCAAAGTAGTCATCAATTTTCATAAATATGTATTTTAAAATGTACAAAATATACTTGTACTTGTTCATTTACATATTTGGTTTTAATTTAAATAACTGGAATCAGTTATGAAAATTAATTCGTCGTAAAAAGTGTCCGTTCCAGCGAGAAGTTGCGCGAGTAATAAGTACCTGATGATCGTCCATGTATTCACTTCAAGTATAATTTATTACATCTCGCAGCAAAAATTAGTTTATATAAATATTATGTATTTTACGTCCTTTAGTTGGCATTGAATAATAACTGCAGTTGTAAAAAATAATTATTGAAATAAAAATAAAAATGCATTGAATTTCATTTGTAGGTGCGTTATTGCGGCCAAGACAAAAACATGATATTCAGAAGCAAGCCGGAGTTTTTGTGCGTTTCTTAAAAAAATAGACGTAAGTCGGTAAAGTACATTGTAAGTTTTTGTGTATACGGGCAACTCAATCGTACATAATCTACGGTAGGACCTCGTACCTGTTGGTCTTCCCCACTCCTTTTACAGCTTTGGGCCGACAGACCTCAGTTCGCGAGAATGCTTGGTATCGTTTAAACGTTCGTAGAGTGTGGGTGGCGTTGTGTCATGTGCCGATTGTTACGTACTAATTTCTATAAAACTTCACACAACAATAAAACTAATACGCTATTTTACGTAGCATGCCAACTAAATGTGATATCCGTGACAAAGTCCTGAAAGTTGTGGTTTCGTTTTTATAAAAAAAATCAGCTAAACGTTCAATTATAATTTTTGATAATTTCGCGAAGTCCTTACCAATCAAAGGAATCTATGAATCTTTGCCCGAGTTGACTAACAAATAAAGTTCGTAAAAATAAGTGTCTGAAGAATTTTTCGGGGTTACTTCTGAGTGAATTGTCAAACACATTGTGATTTTAATACGAGGTGAAAGACTGCATTCGAAGTGGATATGTACGCTTATGCCGGGGGCGGCCCCCCTCATTATGCGCCGCCCCCAACATATTTGCAACCGCCGCCACCTCCACATCATCCCCAGGTGCCTCCAATGCCAATGCCACAGGAACCACCTCCGCCACCAGTTGCACATTATTCGAAACGTAAAAGGTACATATCAGTATGAAATTATGTGTACGCGTTACCTGAAGATTTAACGTGACATCGAAACGTTACATTTCAACTATACATTTCAACGATGCAACTGAAACAGTCTTATGGTGAAATGGTAGTTGTGAGTTAAATCAAAACGACGAGGTTTAGATTTAATTTCTCTATTAACATCACCGCAAGGTCCAATTTTATGACCACACAACCACTAACAACAGTTGGCGCCTTTTTTCAAATCTGATAGATGGAGAATTTAATGCAAATCTTCTTCTTCCTCGAATAACATTATCCAGTTTCCGATGTGCATGGCGATTCTTTTTCAATCTTCAACTCCCATATTTTGCAGATCTCATCTTCTTCTTGTCATCATTTTGTGAGACAGCCTTCCTTTCTCAAATTTTTTAATTCTATTATGCTCCCAATCATCTTTGGTACTTTGAGTTCAAACACTATTGTTTGAGGTATTGTCTTAATCTGCCTGCAAGTGTTCTACCTAAATTAGATCTCCACAATGTTATCGTTTCATTCACGTTTTGAACGCCAATTGCCAACTTTATCGAAATTCAATTGTAACGTTTTCAGTCGATGGATAATCTCTGAATCTTTGATTTTATGTTTCATTCACGTTTTTGAACGTCGATTGCCATTTTTTTCGAAATGAAATTGTAAAGTTTTCAGTCGATGGATAATCTCTGAATCTTTGATTTTATTATTCTTTAAGGGGCCGTGCGATATAAATACAATGACGGAGAATCTGGTTGTGTTATTATTGAAAATCCATATTTCGCTGGGAGGTTGCACATATAATTTTATAAAAATTTAAATATCATTAAGTAAGTTAATTGCGTATCGATCTAAATTTTTATGTTTTTAATACTCATGTGTTTTTGATATGCACCGAATATTCTAGACATAAAACACAAGATTTTATGTTTTAAACACCATTATAATATATTTATAATGGTGTAAAATCTTGTGTTCCACGATTTTGAGGTCCATGCAAAAAATGTTCCTTTACGAACACTTGATGTTTGGTGAAAAATCACATTATAAGTGGTCGGCGAATCGTCATCGTTATTGTAAATTCTTATCCACATTAGAAAGAAAAAAAAAGCATCGTCTGTTTTCACATTTACGATCTTTGCGTGGGATTTAAAGAAGACGAAAACCCACACTACCCCATAAAATCATAAATACTTTACGAACAGGTTAAAAATTATATATAATAATTCACAATTAATAATTTACTTAAAATCTAAAAGTAAAAATACTATGAAACGAATTTAGTCGATTCTTAGATTTGTTTAAAAATATCTACGATTTAAATCACTTTAAATCATTAAGTAAACTCTTAAAGAATTATCTATCGAGCTATACATCAGATTTTCATTAGCTGCAAAGATCACGTGGCTCATCTCAAACGCAATGTTCAATCTGTGATTCCACACAGTTTTCAACGTGCTTGGTACGAGTTCCGACGGCTACAAGACCGAAGAAAGTGGAAATCTTTACGTTAGTTATATCCGTTATGGCGATTTAAATCCTGTCAAAATATATCGAAATAAACGCGTATTTTTTAATACTTTCCAACCCGTTTAGAATGTCTTACAGTTCTGAATTTTAACAGCTCTGAAAATGTTACCCTTGTAGTTAATATTTTTCTTGATATAATTTCTTACCATGGATTGATTTGAACACTGCATAAATTAATTTCAGTCCGAAATTTGTGACTCAGCATTTTGACATTCATTTGGGTAAACTATCTTCAACTTTTATTTGATTTTGAACTCAGATAGAAGACGACCCTTTTAGATCTTTCTAAGTCTTGCAGTTGGAATTTCCTTTGTTCGAATTATTTAACTAATCGAAATATTGAAATGTAGGTGTCAGGGTCGTATTAAATATTGTACATATGATAAGTTTAAACAAATGTACTCTTAAAACAGTCAACTAGATTCGTTTGACAATATTTTTAGTTTCCGTTAATGAAATAATAAGATGGCCACTATATAAAATAGAATTTTAAGTTTGTATTTGTTATTTAGTGATGGTTATTTATGTTTATTTATATTTGTTAGTCTTACATACTTTTTTGATGACGATTCTGACGATGACAACATAATTGACGAAATATAAAAATAAATATATTGTACGAATGATTAAAGGTTTTTAATAAAAGGGCGACTAGTTCAGGGAGGACACACTGTAATATAAATTTATATTATATATATAATAACTTATACGTAGTTAGATTTAGTGATAATGATTATTTGGAATCTTCGTTGTTATTTGAAACATAGTTATTTAATGATTATGGTGTAAATTTTCCTGAAAATTATTTTACTTTAACAATTTAAAAAAATAATTTAGAACCTGCTGTACTAAAGTAAGAATTAACCATTTTTAACCACTGAGAAGAATTTCGCATTGGTCATAGAGCGCTTCATATATTACAATTTCTTTGAGATAATAAACTCCCTTTTCGTGAAACAGTAATTTTTTAAAATTATTTGCACTTTTCTTATGACAACGGTCGAAAGCGAACGTTGCTTTTCCACCTTGAAAAGAATACGACATTTTCGGGTAAGATGGACCTTTTGCCTGCACTTGCAAGGTATTCAATATAGAAGGAGTATTTCAACGAACTACTCATTAATCATTTTGCTTCTCAAAAGGACGTACTTCTTGATTTTAATTATAAAACACTATTGAAAACCGATACTTCATTGCTATCGTATTGCACAGAGATATTAAAAGGTAGAAAATAGTTGGTAGCAGATTGATCGAAAATCCATAGAAAATGTAAAATTTTATATGGTAGCTACATTAAAAATCAGAGATTTATGGGTTGTTTGCTGTTTGTAGGTCATACGTCATATTTTGTGTTTCCCAACTATTCGCTTTTGAAAATAACTTATAAATAAAAAATTTATAAATTTAACATTTTAACATTATTATTATCACGACTTCCCGCCTAAGGAGTGTAATAGCTTCCATAATTTATACTGGAAGATAAAATTGTTACATGCTGATAATTTCTTGAAACGATGCAAAAGTCACAAAGTTTTTCCTAAATTTATTAAAGTAGATGTCCCATCAAATTGCAAAATTAGTAGTAAAGTAATTTTTTTGCAACAAGTAAATGGCTCAGTTCAGAAATTAATTATCAATATAGTACAAGAAGTAAGATATAATTAGAATTATATAAATTGCATTTACAAATAACTAAAAACTTTTGATTTTGAATTTGAAGATTGGGGTCACTTTCATAGAAAGGTCGTAGAAATCACGGATCATAAATTTAAGAACAAGTTTGTAATTTAAAAGCAAAATTTCAACAATTGTGGCCAAAACTAAAGCATCAATTAAACAACGATCGTGCTATCAAAAGACACTTGTCGTGGATCAGTCTTCTGAGATTTTTAATATTGACGAATTAAATTTATTAAACATTGATTAAAGTATTGTTTACGAAGCCGTAAAACGCCTATTGATGAGATTATAGCAGTCATCGAGACATTCAAATTTTGAAGACATCTTTTACCAGAGAGGCGTGTAAAAATCAAATCAGGCAAAAATTATAGCAGTACAAACACATCAAATAACAAAGAATTGAATATTATTAAAAATCACAGAACAGAAAACTGTTTTTATTCAAAAGCAGACAAAGGGAATAAGCTAGTAATGGACAAAGCCGATTATATGGATAGAGTCAAACATTTAATATCTGAGAGGTCGTATACGGAATTAAAGAAAAATCCACTACCAAGGACAATCAGGGAAACCAACGACGCGATAAAGAACTGTCCACAATTAATAACTCACTCCCAAAAATTTTAAATAAATGTATCTAATCCAATAGTATCTAAATTATATTGTTTACCAAAAATACATAAGCCTAGTAATTCGTTGAGACCTATTGTTTCAGGTATTAACTCACCGACTTACTTGGTGCTCAAAATGGTTAGTAAATGAATTCAAAAATGTACCAGAACAGCCAGATAGTTTTTCAATTCTGAATTCGTTGGAATTCATTCAAAAACATAAAGATTGCAGGCTGGATAAAGGTGAAATGTTTCTCATTTAATGTAACATTTTTGTTTCCTTCAGTATCTATTCCTGAAACTTTCTAATAGTTTGCTTCAGAAAAATAAGATTGGTCGGCAAAAATAAATGAATACTTGTTGACAACTCTATGCATGTCTCAAAATTGTTTTCAGTTCGAAGGTAACTTCTATGAACAACAGCAAGAAACAGCTATGGGTAATCCCTTATCACCATTCATAGCCAATTTGTTTATGAGCAATTTTGAGATAGATTTTAAAAGAAATGTTAAATATTTCCTTAAAGTATGGATAAGGTATGTGATGATATTTTTGCGATTTTTGATGCTAATAAATGCAATTTAGACGCATTTTGTGACAATCAAATTCGAAATTCAAAACCATTAAATTTACAATCGAAACGTAACCAAATGAACGTTTACTATTTTAGACACATTAATAATAACAACCATGCAGAAATAGATATTTTCCTGAAAGAAATCAATGTGAATACATTTATAACCGCCGATTCATGTCATAGCTTTCAGCAGAAAATATCATCTTTCAATTTTCTTATCCATTTTTGTTTAAGTTTTCCACTAACAAGAGAGATATAACACCGAACTTATTAAAAACATCGCGATTTAATCCTATTCTTATTTCGAATTCTCTTGATTCTTGATTTTAATTCATTTTAATTATATACCTTTCCACCCCTCTTTTTTCTAGAGATTTCCAGATGTTTTCCAGCCACTGTATTTAAAATATATAAATAGGAAAACGACCCACTCACTAGTTGCTTTGTTGGGTCAATGGTTGTATCCATATAATTATAATATATATATATACATATACATATACATATATTATATATTAGAAACTTTCAAACGATACTAACTCTAAACTTGGAAAAGCCACGTTTAACATGGAGCCTCATTACGCATCCTATTTGCAAGTATGCATCACGACATAAGCATTTTTGGAGTCCATGAGTAATTTGTTTCGGTTAAGTCTATTCCTTGCTTTATTTTTCACAATACTAAGTTGGCTTAAATGTTACTGCACATCTACATTTGAATAACGCTTCGTAAAGCCGCCGTCACTAATCGTAGTAAGTTTCCAGAAGGTTCCCGGCTAGATTTACATTACAATTAATCTCTGTTGTATTATATTAGAATTCTATCGCTTTTATTAGGTGTGAAAAATTGTCGAAAGTTTTGCTTATTTTGAATCTTCGAAATATGCAATGAGATGCATTTCTCGTGAACGAGGCTGCTTTGGTTATTACATTTATTTTTATACATCGAAATTTTAATTTAATATACGTGGATGAGAGCGAAATAAAATTTGAACATTCTATTTACAAATATATACGAAATTTTATCGATTAACGTATTTTGCACGGAGATAAATTAAATTAGAAGTTACATACACATACACGTTATATGTATGAAACAATATGTTAGATAATAAAGGGACGACGTATGTGTTCATAGCTTCTTTGTCTGAAATAGAATAATCGGTTGCCACGCGACATATAAAATCCGGATTTGTATATCTATTTTAAAGGAAATGTTTTCCCTTATAAACTATGCAGGACTGTAAACGTAAACGGAATTGCCAAAGATATTTCGACCAGCTGTAGACACAACTTGAGGGGATGAACACTCCCTCCCCTAGACGACATTAGTGATTATTTATGCAGAGTTCTTTTGTTTTTGTGCTATTTTTAGAACTAAAATATATATGGTAATCTATACCCTAATCTGTTATAATTATTTTCAATTGTGCGAAGAAATTACGTGAATTCAATAAACGAATGTTTATGTCGACATTGCCAAATATGGACCGATTTAATCTGCGTTAACTGATCGTTTTATGTAAAATTGGTATTAAGTCACATTTTTTTGAAATCCGTTACATATTTTTCGTATTCAAATAACATAGCATAAAGTTCGTCGTTGACTACTAAAGAATATCACGTATTATGAATAACATCGTTCAATTCATGTAGTAACATACATGTACTTAAATATATGTTAATAGGTCTGCACTGCAATTTAAATAAGATAAATATTAATTATATTCCAACGTCATTAGTAAAGAATACAATGGTATTTTAAAGTTTGAGCCTTAGAATACATTACTGGTCTGTTTTAGCCGGTGGAGGTTGTTGCGAACGTAATAAAGAGAGAAACAAGAATTTTTACTTGTTTTGTGCGCTATAGATTTCATTGTTTTCGCTGTTAGACTTGCAAAATAATGTTATTGAACGTTATTATGCGCTCGACAATCCCGCGAAACGGCCATACTTTCCATTTGACTCTTTTACTAGGTTGTTACTGTTCTTCATTTCGTATTCTTCCTGCGAACCAAATGTTTGAAATTAATACTTACTTACATTCTGCTTTTGCATACATTGTCAAAGACCAGCTTTGAATTTTAACAAAAAATCACTTTAATTCGAAAGTGTTTCCATTTTACCTGGAGTTCATGATTTTTGAAAATTTTATTTAAATTTTTGGAAGCCGAATGATGGGGATTTCTTGCCTTGATCTCTTTGAGGTAGTATACTGATAAGTGGAATTTGAAATTGTGCTCCGTTTATGTTTTTTAATGTTAGTTATTGTTTCCATGTCCAAATTGTCAATCGCGATGTTTTTAATAAGTACGATGTTGTATCTTTCTTGTTAATGGAAAATTTAAAAAACGATGGATAAGAAAAATTTTATATTTTCTGTTGAAAGCTATGACATAAATCGGCGGTTATAAATGTATTCACATTGATTTCTTTCAGGAAAATATCTATTGTTCATGGTTGTTATTACTAATGTGTCTAAAAATGGTAAACGTTCATTTGGTTACGTTTCGATTGTAAATTTAATGGTTTTGAATTTCGAATTTGATTGCCAAAAAATGCGTCTAAATTGCATTTATTAGCATCAAAAATCGCGAAAATATCATCCATACTTTAGGGAAATATTTAGCATTTCTTTTAAAGTCTATCTCAAAATTGCTCATAAACAAATTGGCTATAAATTGTGATAAAGGATTACCCATAGCTGTTTCATGTTGTTCATAGATGTTACCTTCGAACTGAAAACAATTTTGAGACATGCATAGAGTTGTCAACAAGTATTCATTTATTTTTGCCGATCAATCTTATTTTCTTGAAGCAAACTATTAGAAAGTTTCAGGAATAGATACTGAAGGAAACAAAAATGTTACATTAAATGAGAAACATTTCACCTTTATCCAGCCTGCAATCTTTATGTTTTTGAATGAATTCCAACGAATTCAGTATTGAGAAATTATCTGGCTGTTCGGGTACATTTTTGAATTCATTTACTAACCATTTTGAGCACCAAGTAAGTCGGTGAGTTAATACCTGAAACAATAGGTCTCAACGAATTACTAGGCTTATGTATTTTTGGTAAACAATATAATTTAGGTACTATTGGATTAGGTACATTTATTTAACATTTTTGGGAGTGAGTTATTAATTGTGGACAGTTCTTTATCGCGTCTTTGGTTACCCTGATTATCTTTGATAGTGGATTTTTCTTTAATTCCGTTACGGCCCCGCAGATATTAAATGTTTGACTCTATCTATATAATCGGCTTTGTCCATTAATAACTTATTCCCTTTGTCTGCTTTTGAATAAAACAGTTTTTGTTCTGTGATTTTTAATAATATTCAATTCTTTGTTATTTGATGTGTTTGTACTGCTATAATTTTTGCCTGATTTGATTTTTGCACGCCTCTCTGATAAAAGATGTCTTCAAAATTTTAATGTCTCGATAATGCTATAATCTTATCGATAGGCGTTTTACGGCTTCGTAAACAATACTTTAAACCTTTGTTTAATAAATTTAATTCGTCAATATTAAAAATCTCAGAAAACTGATCCACGACAAGTGTCTTTTGATAGCACGATCGTTGTTTAATTGATCCTTTGGTTTTGGCCACAATTGTTGAAATTTTGCGTTTAAATTACAAACTTTGTTCTTAAATTTATGATCCATGACTTCTACGACCTTTCGATGAAAGTGACACAAATCTTCAAATTCAAAATCAAAATTTTTTAGTTATTTGTAAATGCAATTTATATAATTTTAATTATAACTTACTTCTTGTACTATATTGATAATTAATTTCTGAACTGAGCCATTTACTTTTTGGAAGAAAATTACTTTACTACTAATTTTGCAATTTGATGGGACATCTACTTTAATAAATTTAGGAAAAACTTTGTGACTTTTGCATAGTTTCAAGAAATTAATAGCATGTAACAATTTTATCTTACAGCATAAACTATGGAAGCTATTACACTCCACAGACGAGAAGTCGTGATAATAATAATGTTAAAATGTTAAATTTATAAATTTTTTATTTATAAGTTATTTTCAAAAGCGATTGGTTGGAAAACACAAAATATGACATATAACCTCCGAACGTCAAACAACTCATAAATCTCTGATTTTTAATATAGCCACCATATAATATTTTACATTTTCTATGGATTTTTGATTCATCTGCTACCAACTATTTTCTACCTTTTAATATTTCTGTGCAATAGGATAGCAATGAGGTATCGATTTTTAATTTAGCGTTTTATAATTATAATCCAGAAGTATGTCCTTTTGAGAAGTAAAATGATTAATGAGTAGTTCGTTGAAATAATCCTTCTATATTGAATACGTTGCAAGTGCAGGCAAAAAGTCTATCTGACCCGAAAATGTCTTATTCGTTTCAAGGTGGAAAAGCAACGTTCCCTTTCGACCGTTGTCATAAGAAAAGTGCAAATAATTTTAAAAAATTACTGTTTCTCGAAAAGGGAGTTTATTATCCCAAAGAAATTGTAATATATGAAGCTCTCTATGACCAGTACGAAATTCTTCTCAGAGGTTAAAAATGGATAATTCTTACTTTAGTACAGCAGGTTTTAAATTATTTTTTTTAAATTGTTAAAGTAAAATAATTTTCAGGAAAATTTACAGCATACTCATTAAATAACTATGTTTCAAATAACAACGAAGATTCCAAATAATCATTATCACTAAATCTAACTACGTATAAGTTATTATATATATAATATAAATTTATATTACAGTGTGTCCTCCCTGAACTAGTCGCCCTTTTATTAAAAACCTTTAATCATTCGTACAATATATTTATTTTTATATTTCGTCAATTATGTTGTCATCGTCAGAATCGTCATCAAAAAAGTATGTAAGACTAACAAATATAAATAAACATAAATAACCATCACTAAATAACAAATACAAACTTAAAATTGTATTTTATAAAGTGGCCATCTTATTATTTAATTAACGGAAACTAAAAATATTGTCAAACGAATCTAGTTGACTGTTTTAAGCGTAGATTTGTTTAAACTTATCATATGTACAATATTTAACACGACCCTGACACCTACATTTTAATATTTCGATTAGTTAAATAATTCGAGCAATGAAATTCCGACTGCAAGACTTAGAAAAATCTAAAAGGGTCGTCTTCTATCTGAGTTCAAAATCAAACAAAAGTTGAAGATAGTTTACCCGAATGAATGTCACAATGCTGAGTCACAAATTTAGGACTGAAACTAATTTATGGAGATGCAATGTGTTCAAATCAATTAATGGGTCCATAATTGATAACAAATTATGTCAAGAAAAATGTTAACTACAAAGGGTAACATTTTCAGATACTCTTAAATTTATGAGCTGTGACTTCTACGACCTTTCTATGCACGTGACACCAATCTTCAAATTCTAAATCAGTTTTTAGAGTTAGTACTTCTTCACGATAAATTTAGGAAAAGCCTTGCATCGTTTCAAGAAATTAATATCAGCATTTACCAATTTTATCGTATAGCTTAAACTATAAAACCTATTACACTTCTTAGACCGGCAAGTCATGATAATAATAATAAATTGACGGCGCCTGTGGTTTTTAAATATGAAAATAATTTATAAATAGAAGTTTGCAAATTTGACAAACAAGAACAAGAATATGAACCATTAGCGATTATGAGTTTTTCTTGACTTTAAAGCACGCCCATTGATCGTTTACACCAAGTGTTCTAATAATGTTTACATGGAAAGATTCGTCATAGTTTTGTCTAGGAACTTATATATCACGTCACATCACCCACATGCAAATATTCAAAACAGCCGTGTTCGTTTACGCCTTCATTCGTCATCCCACCTTTATTTAAAGTGATTTGATCCTGAGTTCTCAATTCTGGCTTGTTTACCTTCATTTACGTGTCTTCTAGGTCTGTTTTAAGTATTTACATTAAATAATATTTTAATTGGGTCTAAACGTGAAGTTATTTAAGTAATATTTTAAGTTTAACCTAAAAATGGCACCCATCCTTTCCTGCGTATTTTTAAACTCTGCTCCCTTGCCTTTTCACCCATATCTCATTTACTCCTGTTATAATTTGATCTCCGGTCATCGAAATCCCTTGGGCATGTTCTCATTTTTTCCCACGTTTCTGCCTCTATCCATGCCTACCGTTGTGGACACAGTCGAATTTCCAAATAGTCCTTCCTAACACTATGTGCCTCTGGATCAATTTCTTAGGGCGTGATATCTTCCAGAATTTTTCTTTCCTTGTTCCCCATTCCAGATGAACCAGCTGTTGCCCATTCTTAGTTTTCTATACCCTATCTTTATTCGTTCATCGTTCCTCTGCGTATTTCCATATTTCACCCTGCACGTCCCTTTGGTCAGATCATGATCATGATCAATGTCTTCCTAACTGCGCCTTATTCAGCATTACTCTTGCCTTGTCCACACCATTTTTATCAACGTAATTTCTCTCCTTTTAGACCAATTAATTAACCTCTTTGTTAATAGCTCTCTCTCTCTCTCTCTCTCTCTTTTCCATTTCCACTCCTAATCGTCTTATTATTATGTTATTTATTTTCTCATTTTTTCCATGTCATATTCGGCTGAATAACTTATTTATTGATAACCACAGCTCTGATTGAATCGTTCGGTTGGCTCTATCTCTATCGCTATCGATGATTCCGTGTTGATTACGTTCTTCAAATCTGATCTCAGGTTTGTTTGGTTTGAGATAAAAGCGACACCTTTGAAGTTCCTTTCGTCCTAGTTTTTTAGTTAATTTTTGCTGCAGTGGATTGAGCAATGATTAAAAACGTCATTCGACAATATACTGATAATTTAATTTAATTTATTATTATTATATTAATTTAATGAAAAGGGTTGACGTTCGATATTGGATCAAATCAAATGTAGTAATAACGAAACCACCAAACGTTACGTAGTATAGTAAAAAAAAGTGCACTGTATCGTTTGACGGTAATTTATCATTTATAAACATTGTTATTTATTAATTTGCTGCATGTAACAAGTACGTTTAATCAATTTCTTTAAAATTATAAAATTTGCATATTTACATGTTTGTTTGTTTGATGTGCACACATACGTATAATATACATATTACGTGTTTGCTTTTGACTATTGAAAAAATAATTTGAAACAAACATAGTTGATTATCGGAGGACGGGCTTGCGCTCGTATTGGTTGACTATTCACATGTGGGAGGAGTTATATTATACTTCTTTTATCATTTGACAAGTCTGTAATAATTATGCATAATAATCATAATAATATTGAAATCTCGCTTCAGGTTTAACACGACACGCCGCGATTATTTTACGTTTTATTACCGCATCCATGTTATTAAGGTGCCAAACGTAACGTTTCGTCGAGGTTTAAATGTATCCGATATGATGCTGTATTGGGCCGGTGCATTTACTCAATTATTAGTTTTGGTCTTCCAAGTTTTGCAATTATCATTGATTAAGTTGTTAAGTTAAAAGTGATTTGGTTAAGTTCAAATTCATGTTTAGAAATATTTTATTTAAAAAACACATAACGGTTAAGGGTTTAAAAAATTTTCTAAAGAACTTTTCAAATAAAACTTGGTTATAAATCATAAATTTAGCTTCGATAGCCACACAGACAGATGCTTTTAGTAACACGATCGCAATAGAAAAAATCTGCAGTGTCCTGCACTGGACTTTCTTATATGTATGAATTTCCTTGTGAATTGAGTATAAAAAGTAATAAACGGTTGAATAAGTCATATTTCCAACAGTGACCCGTTGTGAATTTGTCACAACGGTTGATTCAATCTCTGGGAAAAATCCGCAGCAGTTCAGTCAACGTTGTTAATTCATTCATTCCATTGCAGCCAACTTTATCAACGTAGTTTCGAGAAAAACCCGTTTAAAGTTTTCGCTTGTAAAACGCATAAGTTTTTCGACACTTACGGCTGTTATATGTTTCTGCACATCAGCTTGAAGGGGTGTTGGATGCTTATATTCGGACTCTTTAGCGTGCGTATTTTTTCCCTTTACCTCCAATATTACTTGACATTTCGAGAACCTCGTTTTCTCTACGTGGCCTATGCATTCGCTTTGACCACTGTAAGGTCATCTACGTAGGGGTTCGCATCAAGAACAGCTTTAAAAGTTTTGGAGTCGCCGTCACCAATGTAATTTCCGTATTTTACTTCATATGATTCGATTCCTAGATCGATTACTTTGCCTACTTCCTTCTACTTGCTTGGTGCGCTCTGTTCATAACTATACTTCGTGGTCGAATTTTATGCTATAAGTTTGGAAATATATTCTTCATGTGTATAGGAAGGTTTTTAGGTAAAAGAGAAAATATGATTTTTTTGATCGGCTGGACCAGACTCTCCCGTTAAGGGGTAAAACTACTATAGATGCGCGAAAATATAGCTAAATTTATGACAAGCGGAATAGATTTTTTTCTCAGAGGGTTCATTAAGCACATATTGAAGTACAAAAGTAATTTTTTTATTGTCATTTTCATTACAAATTGCGGCGATAGAGCACGTCACCTATTTTAAAAACACCGAAACGGGAGGACGGATTTATTGGCTTGTATGAGTCCTAGAGAGAAAAAGTAAAAATTTATAATCTATGCACTATGTACTATGTGGGCTTTGGAAGTACGTAGGGGTTTTCTTTTTTATTAATTTTTGTGGAAGTTGTGCACTTTTTAAGGAATGAATCGATATGTTGCCGTAAAAATTAGTGATAAATTGTTAATAAAAAAAAAGTTTACATCCAATCAAAAAGAAAAATCGGCTACGAATTATTATATTCCACTATTGTGAAGCTACTGTGAAAATTTTTAATGGATCCATGCAATAGTCTCCGAGAAATTTGGAGGGTTTGGAAAAAGTAGTTTCGAGAAAAACGCATTTAAAGTTTCAAAAACACACCAGGACGCACCCTTTAACATTCTTTTTTCACTATAAATCAAATGAAATATTATTTTTATGAACCTGAAGTATCGTTAGAGCGAAGAAAAAAAAAATCGTGTCGTTGAAAATCGTAGAGTGGTTTTACCCTTAAGTTAACCACTGTGCCCGCATCGGTTGAGTCGACCGTTGTGGATTTGTCGCAACTGTTAAATCAGCTAAAATGGTACTAAGTACAAAAAATAATCTTAGACATCAGCAGTTGTAAATACAATTCGCAAAGTCAACAATCCAGTTAAAGTAGTTTCGCTTAAAAATCTGGATGGGTAGACAAGTTAATGAAACATCTGACATATTCATAATGGGTGGTGTGTTTCATATGAGAGTGAGCGTGTATACTACAAAAAAATGTAGGCCAGTTTAAGGAAATTTATATAAAATTTGTTTAAACTGTTGGACCGTTCAAAAAAAAGTTTTACTGCATTAACCTTAATTCGGCATGAGTTGCATAAAATTTTAACTAGCGATGAAGAGCCCGTAAATAAAGTGAAATTAAACGACAATGTGGTTTTATAACTTCTGATTTTGTGTTTTCACGACGCCGTAAAATGTTGGAAATAATGTAGTCTAATAAAGTAGCAATAAAAGACGGAATAAAAATGAAAATTACGGGTACGAAAAAACAATCAAAATTTTAAAAACGTTTTCTTTACCTGAGTAAGATGTTTGCGTCGCGATAAAAATATTTTTATGCGTGATGTGTTTTGTCTTTTATTGCTTTATTTACATGTCGTTCCATCTCATTTCCTGAAGTTGTAAAAACGTGGACATGTTCTGTTAACTAATGCCACTAACATATTTTATATATTATCGGAATTTCTAATTTATTCTTTTACATATTTTATGTCGAGATGATGCGTCAAAATGGTGTTGCTTTATGTATAAAATTTTAATTATTTGAATTATTTATATTTTTATTTTTTTATTTGTATTGTATATAATTAACTTAGATCAAAATTACCGATTCCGATCATTATTTGAAGGATTATCTAACTGGATTTATATTAAATTAAAAAAAAAAAGATGTGAATGGTATGATCGGAAAAAATAATATGTATTATTATGTATGTACGTATAAGGTATTTAGCCATCCGGTAGAAGAAGGCAATGTACCGGTCCTGTGTCGTTGAAATCACAATTCAATTCATGAAGCTTTTGATTTTATTCTTTTGAATGACAATAAGGTACACAATACGTTTGTCATGCCGTGAAATCATCATTACCATACTGTTGCCGGTGACCCGTTGTGGGAATGACTGGCTTAAGATCTCAACTAACAACTTCATTACAGTTAAACTGCAGTTAAATCTAGATACCCACAGTTATTTCTGTTTTTACGACTCAAACAGTTTAGCCGACACAAATAAGTTTATTGCGGGTAATTTTTATGATTTTATTTTATTAATTTGTTTGGGTTATTCTTTAAGTTAGTGGTCATGCTGTGGTTTTGGTTTTTTTCTTATCAGTAGATACGATTTCGCACTTTAACGTGCGTTGAAAAGCAAGTATCTATTAATTGCTAGTTTATGTTTAATTCATTGTGCATTGCGAAACAATAGAAAATATTAAGCGTATGTAAAAGAAATTTTCTGAAATTGCCGTCGATGATGTGTAACTCCTGGAAAATTACTGACGCAATTGTATTTATTGACGTTTAAATTGACACACAAGTACACGCACAAGGCATCGATAATTTGTATGCAATAATCTGTGAGTAATGCAATAATCTAAATAATTAAATCGCAATTAAGTCAGACGCGCATATTTAACATCGCCGTATAAATGTTTCATAATTAGAATTCAACAAATGTACACAAATGTTTCTTTTGCACTTGTAAATTTCATTTGGTATCAATGTAAACTTTCGCATGTTATTAATTTCACAACTAAAAGTATAATTAACCCAATAAAAGTGATGTTTATCAAACAAGCGCGCAGCGAACACGGAACAAACTGCTACATCAGCATTATTAACACATGTTATTATATGTGAATGTTTTTAAAATGTTACAAGAAATGTAATACTTGTTATACTTATTCCTGTGTGGCCTCCGATATAGTACACTTATAAAAACACCACTGAAACCTTCTTAAATCAACACGTTTATGATACAAACATTCTTTTCTTCATTTTATATTTGAACATGAAAAATTTTCCGTATCGATTACATCTAGTGGTAAATTTACTGGAGGTAAGATAATTCCTAAAAGCTTTCATAACTTTGTTTTGCGCGCTCGACTATTATTTATTGTCATATTAAGGGATTTTAATGAAAAAGGTATAAAAATATTTCAGATAAAGAAACGGAATACTTTTTATGTACACGCAAAGTCTTTTACCCAAAAAAGAGAAAGCAAACGCTCCTTCATTTTAATTTATTCTTTTTTGCTGTAACGTTTTTTCGCCATTATTCTTTTTATAGCGTGCTCAATTTTATTTACTCTACGTATTTTAACATTCACTTGCACGTGTTATAGATAATTAAGTATACTTTACATGTCAAAATATCTTTCGTTTATTTCTGAGTATTTACCACGACGAAATGCCGTCACACACAAACAATTTTTATTGATGGTTGCATTGAAAGTTTACATTCGTAGTTTCTACAAAGAAATTGATTAATTTCAAGCACCCAACCCAACCCAACCGAATCTAACCCTCACCAGTTTACTTTGAGAATGTTGTCCATTTGAACTTTGTTTGGAATCGTTTTTAATTTCACTATGTTGTTGCTTTTATTATTCGATCGTGCAAATCGCTATCTAACACCAACCCAGCCCAACCCAACTTAATCCAACTTAACCCAACCCGTGTTCAAAAAACTTTGTTATAAATTCTTCACAGACAATGTATATTACGCAATCAGGGATTATTTAACCCAACTCAACCCAACCCAACCAAACACAACCCATCCCAACCCAACCCATTCCAACCCAACCCAACTTAACCCAACCCAAGGTAATTTAACCTAAACCAACTCAACCCGACCCAACCCAACGTAACTCAACCCAACCCAAATTTATTCATTAACTTTGAGAATTTCGTCAATTTGAACCTAAACCCCTTGAGGAGGGGCTACGTTCACTTGCCTGTAATCGTTTTAAATTTCACTGTGTTGTTGCTTTTCTTATTCGATCCTGCAAATCGCTATTTTTGGAAAAAATATGGTGGTTTGGTTTTTCTTCTGAAAAATTTTTTTTTCATAAAAATCTATAAATTTAAAGAGCCCTACTATTATACATCTAACGATCATAGATTTATTAAAAAAACCGTTTTGTTTCCTACTCGTCCTCATTAAATTAATTTCTTATCTTCGTCATATTATACATACTTCTAAGTCATAAAATAGTAGAATTTTTCTAATTACAACGTTAAAAAGTATTGGCGGCTGTGTTCGAGGGCCTACATCAAAGAAACGGCTTGACGAAAAAATTGAAATAAACATCGTTAGAACCAGCAATCATTTTTTCGTAACATACTGTAAGTTCATTTTTCTGTCCATACGTTTAAAAGCGATCATTAAAGACGTGCAAAAAAGTATCTGATTTTAACGACGTGTTTACAACTTTTTTCTTGTATACCGTTCACCAAAAAATGTGACTACTGCTACTGGACGGAGTCCATCATATCGAACACCGACGGATATTTTTATTTTTTAAATATTTCATTAATTTTTTTTGTAATCTTGAGATTTTACTTATTATCTCAGTAATTAGATATCGCTTGAAAGCGGGGTATAGTTCAATAGAATTTTCAAATTTTGTTTATCTCGATCAATATATTAAAAAGTTAAAAATTGCTATGTGTGAGGGGTTAAGCGTATTAACGACGCTAGTTATTTCGCCAGACGGTACTAAAACTTTTCTGGATTATTTTCTCTGCTTCATTTATTCAATTTTTAGTAGCGGGTGTAAATAATAATTTGATTGCGTTATAATGTTAATGTAATATTTATTGTTGTAAATAATTATAATAGAGTCAATAAATAACACTATTCATTTGATACAAATCACATATTTGTTGATTTACTGTTTCCATTTTTAGCAACAGTGTATGAACTAACGAATACTGTCCAAATCGGGCATATTTGGAATATTTGTATTATTTCGGTATAAAGTCTCTGATCGTAGTAGTTGTTTGAATTGGTTCTGTACCTAAAGTAAGATTAGTATTGCCTATAAACCTGTGAATGGCGTTGAATATGTTACCCAGATATTGAACAAGATTGGGTTGGGTTGGGTTGGGTTGCCAGAAGCTTCAGCCGTAACGGAATTGTTAGCAGTTGATACCGGGATTTCCTCTGTTAATCCTTCTTGTGTTTTGATTCTTGATTTGTTCTGTCTTTAATTCTTTTACTAGTAGTTTTTTGTCGATGTTGTTTTTGCTCAAAGGCTTTGGAGAGATCTGCAAAACAGAGGTAGAGTTGTTTGTTACACTCAATGGATTCTTCTATTAGTCGACGTAGTATAAATATTGCGCGAGCAGGCCGATTCCTTTGTAGTTTTTTGGGTCTTTCTTTGTTCCTTTTTTGAATATAGGTATTGTTCGCAATTAGCTTGGTACGTTTCCAGTTTCGAGTATTTTCCGAAAGAGCTTTGTAATCTCTTTGGTTAACTCGGGGCCCCCATATTTGATCATTTCGTTCATTTTCCTATTTTTTAGTTATGGGATTGTTTGTTCATTCTCAGTAATTTCCAATTTGGTTTCGTCATTGCTTTCTGCAACACCGTCTCTCATTCCTTGGTTGTCTTTATCCTTGTCTTTGCCCTCATACAGTTTTAGGAAATAGTCTTCTTATGCTTAGTACTTTCGTTGGCAAATGATTCCGTATTGAATTTTGTGATCGTGATTATCGGTGGGTGGTGCTTCCTTAGTGTCATGGTGTGTCGGAGTTTGCAGAGGATTAGGCTGTGGTCTGTCCCTATGTGTGCTGAGTTTAAATCCCTTACGTTCAGAATTTTACTGGTGTTGACTGTTCTGTTTCTGATTATGTAGTGCATTATACCTTATTGTCAATTTTTTTCGTCAATTTGTTTCTTTGATATAGGTTCCGGAACACAGCCGCCTATTACTTTGGCTCAGGTTTTGGTTATCAAGCCACGAAAACAAAAACCTGAGTTTATTAAAAGAAAGTTGTCAATGGGCGTACAATTAAAACTGTGTCGATGTAAAGGTGCGGTTAGCATATTTTCCTAGTTCCGACAACAAAATTTATATTATCCACAAATCAAATTCAACACTTAATTTGGAATATGAACATTATAGATAAAAGAGTGATTAATGTCTCTATGATTGGTGTGAGGTCTTTTAATTTAAAAGTATGCATCGAAATAATAATAATTATTAGTTATTTTATGAAAGAGATTCTTAAACTCTGGATGAAATAAAAACCATTAATTAATGGTTGTTTCATGTAACGACTAAATGATCGTTATAAGTGATATCATTTTATGTAAATTGAGTAATGCAACGATACTATTTATAGTATCAGTTTTATATATGGAATTAGTAATAAATATGTTATTTACTTAAAGGGCTAGCGGCGCCACTAGCGTCCGATTTACGGTTTACTAATGAGGCCTTTATCAGTGGATCATGGCACGTAACGCAGATTTAGTGCTACAACAGAGGGCGCTCCGGGCATGGCGTTAACTCCACGACAAACATCGAGAGCCCTATGCACCCTGATTCGTCGCCCTCATACAGTATTACCAACATAGCGCTACCCCTAATTACAATTTGCTACCTGACACTTACTGCACATAAATTATAAATTTATTTCAATTTTAACTTAGCTAATTTAAATTCTTCACGTTTATCTTTTTTAAGAGTAATAGCTTTGATTGGATTGAACTTCGACGGCGTTTTTCTTTCAGAGCGCGATTTAAATTACGCAACAATACATTCCGTTTAAATTTGAAGTTTTGAACTGACGTAATCGTCGAGGCGTTTCGAAAAAGGTCACCGATAACGTCAAGTTTTGATCACATTGCTTTTCACATCTTTCAATATATGTAATCACGTAGATCTTATTATTTAAATTGTACTTGTCAGTACAACGTCAACCGGTCTATGGATTAAAAGTTGCGTCGGCACAGCAACTATTTTATATTTAATATTTACTGTTATTATATACTTGTTCTTCATCAATCTAGGGTACGTTCTCATACATTGTTCTAAGGATTGACTAATGTAAATAAAAAAATATTTCCGTGGTTGTATTAAGTATTAAAATTGAAATAGTGTGTCGTTCTAAACATTTTTCATAAATCATCAAAATTACATTAAATTTCGTACTACAAATTAAACGAGCGATATTGAATCGTCCTTCAAGATGAACATTGTTCCTTTTTGGTCAATTTTAAGATTTTTTATTGAAGGTCGAGTGTGTAGAACACGTAAAGAATTGAACTTTTTTTTTATGTGCTGGTAGTAATTGTAACGTGCTAATTATTATGTTACCCGTTGTGCAACCTATTGTGCTGTAGTCTTTTGTTTGTCGTCTAATTGTTGCACAGGCATTGAATGTTAATAAATAATACAAAGGCGATGGATTTTCTAACCCAAATAGTTTAGTAGAAAGTATGCATGAACTAGTATAGTCATTTAAATAGTACTTTATTTTATGCCAGTTTTATTATTATTATTATTATTGCTATTCTTGCGGTACGTAATTTGAAAGCCGTGCGCATATTTAAATCACTTTTGCCCGACGCTGTATCGTGGATTGGTAACGAACATGTCTAGTAGAGTAAGTAAGTGGTCAAAAGCAATGGGTTTTAGAAACCGGGGATTTCAAAACGACTTTGAATGTAATTAGTAAATAGAGAAGCCCACTAATTGCCTTGATATGTCCTTTATAATATTAATACTAGTATAGCACTGGATAATCAATTAGTGGTCAGATGCAAGTCATTCTTCGTCGCTGCACTGTTTGCCGGCGGCCTACAGAAGCACACACGCGTCGGCCAGTCACGATATCTGGTAGGACAATATATCTGTCCTTATTTTGTTCCCGCTAATCAATATGCATAACACCAGAACTTAGCAAACTTATATTAGACCATGCGTAGATTATAACAACTCATGACTTGTCACTGTTAACTTAGATATCTTTATTAGACCTCCGACGTTCCAATATAATGAGGTACACGTTAATATTTCATTGAAATTTCACTTACGGATACTTTTATTACTTTGGAAAATTCGTTAAATAAAATAAAATTTAATTAACATTTTTCTTATAATTTAAACTCAATTAATTATAAACAAATATTGGAATAATAATAAAATATATTTGTATTTGTCCATTGTCTTGTGTGAGGACAATCGTTTTCAAACCATTTTTGATGTTGAATGTAATTTTTTCGTTGTTTTGGGGGAAAAAAATATGCACCGTTAAAATAAAATTTTAAAGTAAAATCGTACTGGCTCTGATTAGACGAAGTTTGGGTGTTGCAAAGTTTTAAGTCCGCCGAGGGGCGGATATAAAGACGCATTAGGATACAGTTTGAGGAGCATTACAATATTATGCTCAGTTCTTGGTGCCTTAATATAACATAAGCTTTACAGGCACTAGAGAATTATACATCGTGTACTAAAATTATGTTTAACTTTATAATGCTGCGAATAAGGGCATGTGAAGTTGGGGATTATTTTTAAATTTCTAAACTTTCAGAAACAGTACATATATGTTTGTTTAAATTTTTCGTTGTTGGTTTTCTTTTATATTAACGAAATATTTATCTGCATTTAAAAAGATGAAAGCAAACCAGTAACAAAAAAGTTCTAGTTGAATTTTTCAATATTTTAAGAAATTCTCTTTAAAAAACATATTGTTTTATATAACTTATTCGTTTATTTTTTGCAGGTCAGATGAGGACGACCCAAGTGGTAGCAAATACACAAGAATGGAGGACGATAGTATTCAGGACAAGGAAAGATTTGCAAGGTATCTATCAATTCCTGTTTGCCAATTGAAAATCTTTTTAGATCTTGGTGATGTCTTTATTTATTTATTTTTTTCATTATTATCTCATACCAAGCCTAGGTATTGACCACTTAGTCACTTAGTTTTTTTTTTATATTCGGTGATTATTTTATGTTTTTTCATAATTTTAGTTTGCAACAAGCAATGTAAGATGTTGCAAAAGAATCAAGAATCCTTTAAAAAGTACTACTTACGAAACACATATTGAAAATTGACACTTTATTTCACTTTGTTTGCTTTTTTTTACAAATTTTTCTTCTTCATTTTACTTTTCTTTCATTAATTAAAATTCCTGCAATCTTTTCAATTCTTGATTTGATTTTGATTTTGACAATGTTTTTGGCAGTGTTTTTATGATTTTTTATGTAACTAATGTTAACTTGAGATCGAAGTCGGTGTTGCGGGCGAAAAAATCGCAAGAAAATCAAAAACTACCCATTGTACAATAATGTTCAAACATTTCGAGACTAGTCCAAAGTTATCGCCCAACTGCTTATACGTCAGATATTGGGTTGGGTTGGGTTGGGTTGCCCCACAAAAATGACATGGGTGCCTGAAGCAAAAGCTAATATGTGCTGCATCAGAACCTATAGTACCCAGATTCTTCTATTAAGCTCACCACCAATATTAATTTTTGTTCTTGGATTCCAGTATATAGTTTATGCTTAACGACGATATATCTCTGAATTTTTGACATTGTTGGAGGTTTACTGCTACAGTTGTGTTGGGTTAGCTTGGGTTAAGTTGGGTTGGGTTGGGTTGGGTTGGATCAGGTAGGGTAGGTTAGGTTTGACTTTGTTGAAGGTTCAGTTGGGTTGGGTTGGGTTGGGTTTTGTTGGGTTGGGTCGGGTTGTTTTGGAACCCAACTCAGTTCAACTAATTATACAGGAGTGAAATTTAGAACTAATCAAATGCGACTAAAAAAGTAAATAATAAAAAAAAATTTAATTAAACGGATAAATAACAAAATTTATTTATAGTAAAGAATAGCAATTAAACAACGCCGTATTGTATGGCGGCCGCAACCTAAAAGTTTCTCTGCGACTTCTTAAACTGGGAAAAGGCCGCCCCAAAATGTTTTCGATAACACGACCGATGTCTTCCTCCATCATTGCTCTGGAACGACCACTTCTACCAACCGTGCGCAGTGGATGTTCTTCCTCATTGGCTTCTCTATGCCATTTGATCCATTCGTATATCCTGTTTCTCTGTAACAAACATCTTATAAAATTATTAAAGAAATAATAATAAACAGGCGAAGAATTTGCAATAGAATTGAATAATACAAAATACAAATAAATCAACCTGTTACATTATGTCGCTAACAGCAACTCCTTGCTCGAAAACAGTTACTACCTTGTTATAAATAATTGATTGTTTTAAAAAACTCTAGCAAAATACATTTTTAAACAATTTAGAATATTCCTTTATTTTACAATTTATGCAAATAAATCGGCGGGCACGTCAATCTTATGATGAAGTGGGACCAAAGTGCTTAATATCTAACGTCCATGCAGTTGTCGCCCGGGCTAGTCTCGAAATATTTGAACCTTATTGTACATATACCCCTATGTATACTTATAAAAAACACACCAATACATTGCAACCTAAACGGAACCGTCTGTGCACTAAACGTCAAAGCTTCAATTCTTGAAATAGTAAAGTGGCAATTAATAGTTTTGATTTTTTGAAACATTCTTTGAATGTTTAACGCAATCATGTACAACAAAGAAAAGAAAATGTTAATATAAAATTTAAATGTTAAGAGAGTAAGTAACTTGAAAATTGTGTAAATATATGTATATGTCATCTCAAATTGAACGAAGAAAATTGATGCTTATTTCTAGCAACTTTATTGTTTTATTTTGACATATTTGATAGGATATCATCGATGGTGGTTGTATTGGGAAATTTAGATAGGTGTTTTTTTTTAATTATTATTTTAAGCGTAACAGCAAAATTGCAACATTTTGAAAGCACGTATTTAATTTAGATTAGGGAATTTGCTATTTCAAAATGGAACGATGTGAATTTAATATGAGTCGTGCCCCCCCCCCCCCCCCTGTATAGAAAAAATAAATCATTGGTTGTATGATTATTAAATACCAGGTTACTATAATTACTAATTAGATTTAATTATATTTTTCTAAAAGATTTAAAATATATTTAAGATAATTGCGAAAGAAATTAATCTATTGGTGGTGTACGTTATTGCATTTAGGAATGCTTTTAAGTATAGGGGATTTGACCTCGAATTTCTGTGCTATGTAACAAAAAATAAAATACGGGCAAGAGCGATCGAAAAAAAGGAGTAAAAGAAAAAGGCGCGCATTTTACTTTCAGTATCGAGTTCAAATAAGAGGTAGGTATGTAACCTTTATTAGCGTATTGCAGCGCACCTCTAGTCGGCCGGAGCGTGGATTGCGACACAAGGAAATGAGAGGATCATCGAAGAGGTGGTTGGGGGACCAGGGCCGCGAGAGGGGGCACCTCAGCAGCGTGGGAACTGCGGCCCGGCGGTCGCCTCCCCCGCGGCCGGTCACGACTGCTCGAGAACACAAGGCTGATGCTCCCTTTTAATATACGTCCCATCGACGACCTCCGCCATGCTCCCAGTCCACGGTAAATCAGATCTGCTCCATCGCGTGCCCCCTTGCTCTCATTATGCCTCAATCCTTTAAACTTCAAACTGGCCGACAATCTCGACAATCACTAAAATCCCGGAACATTTACTACAATATAAAATCGCATCTCAGTTACTTGTACCATTTCAACATGAAACTATCAAATGTATGTAATTACTTATTATTTCACTTTTTGCAAGGATGTAGCAAATCCTGTGCAAGTTATTTATTTCTTTTTTAATTTCACAAAAACCCGAATCCCTTAGCTACATCTCTCGAAGATATTTTCCAAATTTCAGATTGGAAACCTTTAAGTTTTCACCCCATAGGGTGAAATATTACGTTTCAAATACTTAACATTTCTATGAATGAATTTATACATTAAATCTGTCTTATAAGCAAAAATGATCTATGGACCAAAAGAAATATTAAAGTTCCATAATTAAAGATTTCTGCCATTTGAACTGTTTCGCATATATATCATCCGCGAATAGTAATATTTTTTCCGAGCTAACAAAATTGTTATGTTTAGTTTCATGTCTATTGTTGGTATACATTTTTTTTAAATATATGTCATTGGAGATGGCCTGGGAAAAATTTACGATGCAATCATTTCCTGCCATTCTTTAACTAGTAAACTAATATTTGTTATAATTTGAAGTCGTAATTATAAAGATATATTTTCAATTGATGTGGGTTCGAGACTACGCGATTTTTTAAAAATTATCTTTTACAATTTGATAAAAACGTTCCTTTTAACGTCGTCACCAAATCAATGTAAAATGTTATATCGCCGCATAATAAAATTTGAGAAAAAATAAATAGGAACCCATGACGTGCGCGTCGACGTAAAACGTTTCTAGGATAATACAATTGCAACAGTTTATGATAAAAACTTTATCGCATTTTTTCTGGATGACGTAATGATTACATTGTGTAAATCCAGCGGATCTTATATAGAATTGCATTATATATAAATATGCAAATATAACCATATCTAAGATTTAAAACACCTTGTAAACTTATAATAATATTAAAAGTAAAAAAAAATATTCAAAGACCTAAAGGGATGTTTAAAAATATATATTTACTATTAATCAATAACATAGTCTTAAAGAAAAAAAAATTGTAAATCTTATAGAGAAAAAGAATAACAAAATTGTGTATGAGGATTATTGCATTGGTCCGAAACACTACTTTTACATTCACAAAAGTTACTGTACATTATTTTTAATCTTCTACATGGACATGCAGTTCCTCTGAAGCACGTCTGGTAATTACATAGCTTAGAGAAATCTTCTTGAATCTTTCACTTCTGGAATTAGAGTATCATCTTCCTCTATATAACCATAGTCCAAAGGTTCGAGTTTCTCAGACGGTTCCAAAGTATGAATCCATTTCTAACAATGCAAGTGAAGACGGCTAGATCTTGAGGTAGGGTCCAAAACTTGAAAGTTTCGTAATTTTTTGTGATGGAACTGATGAAAACGGAATTTATTCATTGCTCCTAAGCTTGAAGCAAGTGCTCGAACCCAAAAATTGTTCTGTATTTTTCCATGTCCTCATTCAGTGGCCAAACTCTAACTCTTCTGCACACGATTCAGTTGCTTTTAAAGCTGCTAACTTCGTACTGATCTTGCTTGTAATCTCGCAGTCGGTTAAAGAATGATTATCTGGTAAAGCTGTTAAAATAGTAAGTGGTACTCTGTCTTTAAAGGATTGAAGTGGAATGTACCGCGATGTTTTTCCTACTCCTAAACCAATCCATAGTTCTTTAAGTTCTAACATTTTCCACTTCTGTATGTAATTATAGAGTGCACTGACGAATAACCACGTTGGCTAGTTTTGAAGTCAGAAGAAGAAATATGGGTTAAGATCATCTCATCTGCGTATTCATGATCAGGTTCCATAGTAAGTTCTTCTTCACTTTTTTTGCGAAATATCTGTACAAAGTCCAAATCATATCCTGTTCTTTTGCTGATGAAGCTGATGAAGCAGACACGTTAGGTTTAACTGCTACAGTAAAAGTTTTACAGATTTCTTTTCTTTGCGTTGGTTTCTTAAAGTATTTGAGCTCTTGACATGGCACGAGAGTGAAAAGATCGCATTGCTTGGTTGACTACGATTTTGTTTACGTCGGTTTTGCTATCTTCAACATTGTTACTTTTATTTTGAAACATTATTAGTACTGTGTCATTGCTGTCTTCAACCCCAGAAAGGGTTTGCTGTTGGTAGTCAAAATTGTCAATTGCTGCTTGTATTGGTACGTTTGGTTTAATTTCCTTGGGTTGAGTTGGGTTGGATTTGATTTGGTTGGGTTGGGCTGGGTTGGGTTTGGTTGGGTTGGGTTGAGGTACACCTACGCCCTCAGAGTTATTTAAAATTCTCGAAGCGAGTATTACGTTAGGTCTCTCTAACGCATCATAACTAACAGTCATTCGTAATCTATAGTAACAATTTTGAGCGAGTCATTTCATGAATAGTTTGTGCCAATCCGACGTGCAGAGGGGTACTTTATGCACCACTGTGTAATAGATAAAGATCTGGAAAACTGTACATTTTAACTGTACTTGGGGAGAAGTCTGGTAGCGTGGAAACATAACTCAAAATTTGAACCAGGATTTCGGTAATTTTTTCTTTGCTTCTGAAAACGATTGAAATAGATATTTTGAGTCGCAATTTTCTAAACCAAAATCGTAGCTTTTAATGTTACTGCGCAATGTTTCAGCACATTTTTTTAACGCAATCGAAGTTACGAATTTCTTCTGCAAGTTGTGCCACAGTTATTTGATTTGGAAGTATTTGTGATACAGAGCGATCCTTTGAGTAAGTAAAATAAATAGTATCACCAAAGTGTTCTAAATTTTCATCCTTTTGTTTGAAATTTGGATGTCGCTGGACAAATATTTAAACTCATTCCGTAGGTATACAATTGGGTTGGGTTGGGTTGGGTTGGGTTGGGTGGGCTGTTTCAGCAATTTCTTCGACTGTATCTTTTTCAATATCTCTTCGATACCTTAAAATTTATTTTCTTATACAGTTTTTATGACAGTCGATGTCTGCAGCAGATACAGCTGAAAAACGGCATCAAGGTAAAACCGATAAGCTTTCAGTAGTTACTCTGCTCTGAACTTCTCACAAATACGGTACAGTTTCGAGTCTCGTTTTACTTTTAATTGAGAACACAGTATATTTTTTTTTAACTGTCCACTAGGTCCAGGTCTTTTCTGTCGCTGTCGTTGGGCAGTACTATCGTCCTCTTGATTCTTCACCAGTTTTTTTTCGACTCGTTTTCCTTTCAATATATAAGGTCTTTGGTTTATGATATTTGTTGCAATTTCATCTTTAATGCTTTCCAACACATCATCCCCAAATGAATTCAGAAGTACTTTTAATTAATTTTTTATACCGTTTTCGCTTGAACATAATTGCAAAGAACGTTTCATTTTTTTTACAGAAAATGCACAAGTCTTTGTCAGCGTCTATACGTCTCTTCTGACGACTGACCAACTTCACTGTATCACTCATCATATTTATATTTCACTTGAAGTTTATCTACCGTAACAAAAAATGAGATTAATATTGCATTATAAAGTAACTACAATAAAAAGACAATCTAGATTCGTTGACGAACTGGAAATATTCAAAACCTTAGTGTATCTCAAAACTAATGGATTTACCAAAAAAAAAAGATTAATGAAAAATTTGTTTGTCTTTAAAAAAGGATCAAAATGAGAATTTAAAAAACTGGATACGATGATATACTTAAACGAAAATTTAACAATTCGGCGGCCATTTTTAAATATGGCGACCAAACGACCATGATCTGGACCACGTGACCAATTTTTTTTTAACACTAATAGGTGTTTAACAAACTTAGTAATACAACTGCACACGAGACATGGTCTAGCCCCTGCTAAATATAAAGTATTCCGTGATTAAACATTAGTATCAATTTTCACGTCCCGCATTAAAACCCATAAGGCCGAGTGAAATTGTGGCGAGCGAATAACGCGGTGAAACACAGACACAGCGCAGAGAGCCCGAGCCAAAGTCGGAACCGGGAAGATATCGGGTTTGAGTTGTTCGGCCAATTGCTGGGCTATTATGTGCCTCCGTAATCTCTATTACGGCCATTAGTTGGTTGGCTGGTCGGTTGATCCCACGTCCAGTAACCGAGATAATCATTATTATTTAGCGTGCCGTCAATTATTGATTATTTACCGCAATCATGTTACGGTCCAAGTCGATGTTGCAGCAGCGCTGTCAAAACAACGCGACTGTTTCTATTATTACTTTCCATTTATTCCTATGCGCCTCGCCGTAATAACGATAATCATGCACTCATATCTCTTATAATTATATAACATCGCCAGGTTCTCGTTTTTTAGGCTCAAAACGAGTTACGTTGCTTAAATCATTTTTTTTTTGTTTAGTGTAGTAAATTGTACACATGATTTCATCTTTAAACACAAAATAGATTCTCCTCGAACGATTATATAAACAAATGTGACCTTTATTATTCTCATAATTTATGGGTAGACGTTTATCCGCTTGTGTTATAAGTTACAAGCGATGTTTATATTTCCAATAGATTTATTCGAAAATGCCAGACATTTATAACGATATGTTATAAGTTGGAGTGATTAATTCGATTAATAAAAGAAACGATCATTTTTGTATATTTTTTATTTCTGCGTTTGATCGAATTTAATTTTCGCGGTTGAAATGGAACCTATCAACATAAATTTGTGTAAGTCACTTCAGACAGAGCGGATATCGATTGCGCCCAACTTTGCTTTATGGTGTCCGGAAAATTTACTTGGCAACGAACTCGTAAAATGTTCACCAGAGACACCGGCAATCTTGCTTGATCGGCCAGAGCAAGGCTCTCGCTGCCCGACACACGACATAAACCTGAATGAATGATCCTTATTCCGTTAAACTTTATGTCCGCAGGTCACCTCAACATAAACTTCCACGATCGTTCTGCTATCCTACCTATGACAAACCTTTATCCCCACCACTTTAAATTAATTACATAAATAATAAAAAAAAATATTTTACATTTGGTAGTTTTCTCAGCCCATCGATATTACAAAATTACTAAAATAATAATGTGCCAATAACAATTAACTGGGTTTAATATCTAATTAATTATCGCGAGTTTATCTGATTAGGACCAGGGAGCCCTTAATTAGTGCTTCTTAAGTAGCCAGAAGTGTCTTTTATCTCAACCAGACATAAATCGCGTTTTGGGGTAAGATAATTTGCAATTCCAGAAAGTTTCTTAGGGAGGGTAACACACACAAAGTTGGCAAATTATCTTCCATTGAAAATTGGTGATTTCGGAACTGATACGGACAATTATCGTTCTAAATTCAGTGTGTTTTAGTGCCTCGTAATTATACTAATAAGCGGTTCGCGAAAATAACTAGGCTGGCACTGTATTCATTCTAATTATCGTCCGTTTTATATTAATTCTTGCACAACTGAATAAAAGCCATTGCAGAAATCGAATCGTGTAATAATTATTATAAAAGCAATCATAATTTTATCGCAAAATTAAATTAATAATGATCCTTGGAAAATGATATGTAATTTTAGTAATTCATTAAATTATTAACTTTTATGAATATGTGTATTACGTTGACGATGTTTGTTATGACTAGACATGTTATTTTCCAAAGTTGTAGTTTCATTTTCATTTGAATTAATTGTTTTAATTTTCATTGTACGTTGGCAGATTGGGTTGGGTTGGGTTGGGTTGGGTTGGGTTGGGTTGGGTTGGGTTGGTTTGGGTTGGGTTGGGTTGGGTTGTGTTTGGTTGGGTTTGGTTGGGTTTGGTTGGGTTGGGTTGGGTTGGGTTTTTGGATTTATTTGTATGAAATACAATAACAGTGATAAATACCACTGTACAATAAAATTATGTACTTTTCACCGTGCCCTCATATAGCTTGTAATTTCATTTCCATTATTACGTACTTCCGTTCTTACATGTATTCTTCATTTCTTATATTTTCAAATATTTTAGAATCATTTTTCATTTGCTTTAGTTAATTTATTACTTCATATCGTTTATTTCATTTCCATTAATTTCCAATAATTTGATTGCATTTTTAAAAAAATATTTGGGATGGTCAAAAAATGTTTCACCATCGTTTCAACTCAAAATTTTGAGCATGAAATAATACACGAATATTTATATTATTGTATGTCTTCATTGACACCACCGATTTTTTAAATGATATTTATTGTAAAATATTATTTATTATTTTTGACATCACCTACGATCGATAAATAAAAAAAAAATATTTACAAATATAACTTGTAATATTTAAAATCTAGAACTGCATGACTTCTTAGAAGAAGTTGTAATGACCGATGGTTTTGCTTGCGAATTACTGTAGGGAGAATCATTGCGAAATTGAGCGGCGGAGACGAAACAAGATGACAGCCTACATCACGGAGCTTTCAGACATGGTGCCCACCTGCAGCGCCTTAGCCCGTAAACCCGACAAGCTGACAATACTCCGGATGGCAGTTGCACACATGAAGGCTCTCAGGGGTAAGTTATGTTTTTTAAGTATCGTGTGCTATTAAAACGCAAAGTCAAACAATTTAGAGATGTTTGTAGACGTTCACCGTTTACAAAATATAAAATTGAAATGTAAGAATTACATACATGTTGTTCTACTCCATAGCGTAAAAATACTACGATGGAATTACATTAAAATTATAAGTGCATATGCTATGTTGAAATTGCACATTTTATTTCGTAAGCGTGGTATGTTTTTGTTCCAATACTGCTGATGTAGATTTATACGTAAATTGGTAGTCGTGCCTGCATAAAATAAACCGTTTCACACAATTTGTAGAAGGAATTTGATGATGAGGATAGTGGAGTTTAATTCTTGCTATTTTACAAAATATGCAGGTCAAACCCATAATACTTTTTTATAACTGTTATGCGTAGAATTAATTATATTTAAAATAATTACGTTTCATTTTTTCCAAATCTGATTTAATTATATTATTTAATTATAGTCTACAACCATGTTGACCATAAGAACTCGTATAATAAAATACAAATAAACATGAAACACAAATAGCAACCAACACTAACTATATAAAATAATAAATACTTTACAAACGGTGGGATATCATTATTTAGTGTCCCTCCTACTACCTAGTACTTAAAAAAATTTTCCGGCCATAATCTTTTGGAACATCATTTTTGAGGTCCTAAGGGACCATTTAGAAATATAAAAAATAAATCGAGATTATTTAGAAAAATAAATACTGATCTCCTCTCGTATATTTGATAACTTAAACACTTAAACCTGTAATAAAACGTATTTGAAACGTTTGTTTATTTAAACTTGTAACATAACCAAATTCAATTATACATTGTGATGATTTTTTTCAATTCTTTTAAGATATCATGTGTATTAAAATTACCATTTCGATTTTTTTTTTTAATATTTATTGTTTGTTAATGTTCACGTTGACAACAGTTGCTGGATGCACGCAACTGTTGTCAACGTGAACATTAACAAACAATAAATATTAAAAAATTTAATAAATATATTGTGGGAAGATGTTAAACGTATTCCTAATATATTAATTTGTCGTTGTCGTTAAATCTGACTGGTCTATTAATTTCAATACGTTTTTCAATATAATAAACATACAACGTGTTGTATTTGTGATAATGAGGTTCGCTTTGAAGGGGATGATTCTTTATACTTTAGTAAGTACAAACTTACGATTTGTCACAGTCGCTCCCCGCGTAGTCGTACAAGGCAGTCTGATCTTTGAGTCACTCCCAGCGTGCAGTCATCTTTGAAACGAATATAACGCCAAGTTTACGGTGTTAAAATTATTTGTTTGTGTTATTGATATCAAAATCAATGGCGTGGTAAATTACTTTCAACTGCATTTTTTTATATTAATAGTTTAATTACATTTTTAAAAACAATAACTTGCATTGTATATTGTGCTGTCGTCTGCAATGGTGTGAAAGTCAACAGCAGTAACCAAAAAGAAACAGTTTATAATGTCAGAGGGGAAAGACGAAATAATCAAAGACCTAAAAAATAATAAAAGAAGTCCAGGGGAAAACGAAGTATTAACACAAGTGATTAAAGCTCGTTTTGATTGGTTCTGGACTTAAATAAGATTAGTATTGTTTGTAAACCTTTGAATGGCGTTGAATATATTACCTAGATATTGAACAGGGTTGGTTATGCCAGAGGCTTCAATTGTTAACAGTGCGATTAACTTGTGTATCATCCCTTGTACTGCAATGAAGGAAGAGAGTATCCTCAATATTAGTTTCATTATAGCACTGTCCTGTACACTGTCACTTGACTCGTCCGATAATTCATCATCATCTTCATCTTCTTTAAGTTAACAATAAATGGTTCCATAATTTCGTCCATAAGGTGTTCTCTTTCTATGTCGACTTTTTCAATTTCCTTACAATGCAATTTTTCCATATCTCCATTAAAACATTGTTCAAACCTTCCTGACATTAATTCAATACATCGTTAATGTTTAAAATATTATTGTTTGTTGCAACTTTATTTTTCAAATTAATTCAATAGCATTAAAGTCGCAATGAGCCACAGGTAACCATAGTAATTTCACAATGCAATAGATTTTAATATTAGTACCTTTTCATAACGATGTGGTTTAGATAATAGCAACAGCTGTGATTTAGTTAATTTCGAAAAATTAATAATTCCATCAAATCTGGTACTTCGTTAGTAATTTGAGAGTACAATTCATTTACAGTTGGAAATTTCCGATCAGAAATTAGTCATTGTCTTTGGTATTAATGTAATTTCGTTCCTGTGATCTAATGAATTTATTTATTAAAACCAATTGCTTTTGGTGCATATGTTTCACTGCTTCGTAAATTTATATTCCATATCAAATAGTGATGACGTAACAAAGTACGATATCTATAAATTTTGTTTAATAATAATAATAATAATAGATAAAATAGTTATTAGAAACGTGGATGAATTTCAATAAAATATTTTCATATAAATGATTAACAATAAATATTGGATACAAAAGCCATTATGTATGTAAGCGTTTAGCGTGTACATGGTACGGTATTACTATAAAACGATAGCACGTATTTATTTGATATGTACCAACGTTAAGTCACGGTGTATATTTTTTGTTGGTAATATAATACAAACATTGAAAAGACGGTATTGTCTCGGATGTGTATAGGTAATAATTCAAAATTGTTGTATCATCGACTTTTAGTAGGTTATTGTTTTATTTTTGGCGTAGTTGATGGTAGTTCTGTATGGTGGTCTTTCTTTTTATGCTATCTGGTAACAAGCAGCCGTACCTTGGAAGGCAACAGATACTATCATGTTAGTTATGTGCAAGGGGGTATCGAGCTTCTCGAGGAATCATAAGATTAATGCTGTTATAATACAAATAAAACAAAAATTATGTATATAGTAGCTGCAGAATGTAGCGTTTCGTTAAATACGGTTTATATATTCCACCGTGCCAAACTGTTTATTGTACTAAATCTCAACTTGAATATATTATTTTATTCCAGTAACATATTTGCATTGATACCGCATTTTTTAAAATGTTAATGATGGTTATATCATAGCAATTCGCGTTTATAATTACAGGTATCTCGATAATTATCATCGTCGGTTATTATAATTAATAATTATTTATCGTCATAAACACACTTTAAGCTATGATTATAGCGAATGCATTAAAATAAAGATTGTACTAATAAACAGCAATTAAACGAGATATCAAAAATTGCAATTAACGCTACCTGCGATTGATATATTCAAAGAATTGAAGAATTTCAAAATTAACCCACAATCTGCTATAATACATTCAAAACGTCTGCTGTGGTCATAATTATATAATACCCACATCAACTTGAAATGTTAATTATCCTTGATATAATTTTTAAACTACCACTTTCTATCAAATTAATTCCATTACTTGAACGTAAGATCGTGCAGTAAATTGTACATATTTGTATATAGACAGTTGGATGATGATTTGGCTGGGTTCGAACCGTTCACCTCAGGCGTTATTTTCAAAAAATATAATCGATTTAAAAATTGCAATTTTAATATTTTAAGTTTCAAGTTTTTTATTACGAGAATTTTATCTTCAATTATTAAAATAAATTCTTAATTCTAGGTTCGCTGGGATAATATATATTCCCTGAATAATGCGCGGGTAACGTCGGTTTTTTTTTGTGGTTTTGTCACAACTGCATACATGATAAAATGGTCATAACTTATGTTGTAATTTTGTAAACACCAACGTTGTTTGCGATCCAGTTTTAGACTATTTTTATACAAGGCTTTATCCTCCATTATGTTCGCGAACGCAAAAAATGCAACAATTTATACACTCGCAGGATAATGTTTCGCTCGGCAGCATGCATATGTGTGCATTTTCTGATAAAATAACCCGAATTTTTATAAGCGTTTTTGTAATTTCGTATACGAGGGCAGGATGATAAATAACTAGCCTTGACAAGAAAATTTATCGACAAAATTCTTTTTATTTTTCAACTTGACCCGTCCAATAAATCATCATCATCGCCATCTTTTTCTAAATTAGCAATAAATGGTTCCATAATTTCGTCCATAAGGTGTTTTCTTTCTACGTAGATTTTTCGATCGATAGCTCCCTGACATAAATTCAATACGTCGTTAATTTTGAAAGTACGAGGGTAGATCATTATTTAGCGTCCCCGACATAGTAGGCATATTTTAACAAATATTTTGGAGCTAAAAAAAGTTGTCTGCACTTGGGTCCCACGAATGTTGACACCTGATCAGAAACATTCTAAAGTATTGCATTCTGAAGCCAATTTGGCAACGTTTAAAGCAGATCCGGGTGAATTTCTTTCTCGATTCGTCACTGTTCAGCAACAAAGTATGGAGTGGCATCGCCTAGGTTCTCCGCCACCTCGCAAATTTCGTTTTTTTTTCATCCGCTGGTAAAGTTATGGCCACAATTTTTTTGTCGACATGCAATAACAGGTTCCTACTATACCAAGTTAATTTAAATTTTTTTCGTCTAACCGTTTCTTTGAAATAGATAAGTGTATCGAACGACAATATTGAAAAATAAAGTCAATTTTGTCTTAAAAAATATATTTCTTGCCAATGGCTTGCATTTATCACTCTGTCTTCGATTGTTTAAATTGAAGCGTCCTAATTTTACTTAATTGACGTAGAGAAAATAACTAAGACTTATTTCGATGAATGCAATTTTGATTTGATAATCAAATAAACTTAAAACGGTTGGATACATACCTTCCAACGTCCAACTGTACAATTGAACCAAAGGCAACGTTTGATGTTAATGCACCTACTTTTTATGCAGAAAACGCTTTGGACATCCGGTAACGTAAAATTCCTAAAACATCGAATTAACATTTTCAGCGACACTTTTCTATATTATTTCGTATCCAGTCCGTTCTGTGTGAATATCGGATCACCGTAATTCAAAATTTCACTTTATAATTTAAGCTCTATTCTTGAAAATTTTTAATTAAGATCAACAGTATTGAAATACCATACTCGGCCATTTTGAATAGCTGCCATGGACACACCGTGAATAACAATTATAAAATAATAGTGTTGTCCGTATGCTCCTTTTATTGAATATTAACTACATTTAATTTATTCATGTAAAACCATCACAAATACTACGCGTAGTAACATGAACGTTCACGCTGGTTGTTATTTCTTCGAAAATATATATAGTTACGATATTTAAATTAACCGTTTTCACAATTTTATTATTAAAATTCATTACTTAGATTAATAGAAATTAATAAAAAGTCTGCCTCAGGGGTGTATCAAGGATCCAAAATGTAGACCTTTTATAGAGAATTACTTTGCAACTTTGTCATTCAAAGAAATAAACGAAGCGTTCTAGTTTTGGAGGCTAAGTGACGCTAATATTTATTATAAAGTAGAGAAAAGTATAAACGACCATGAAAGCCTGATGACATTTAGTTATATAAAGGTATGAAGCGACTAAATATATATTTGAGCAATTTCCATTATGGGCCAAGTCTGCTATGGGCAACAATAAATTAACTGCGTTTAATATAATCAGATCTTAGACTTTGAACTTGCAGTGCATAATTAATTTTTCAATATCGATTTGTAAACACGTGAAAATCAGAACGTATTGATAAGTTCATTATCAGTACGTGCAGATGATATAATATAATGACAAACAACAAATTGAACAATATCTTAAACGTTGTCGGAAATACAATAACTTGTATCAATTAAGTCGTTCAAATCAATAAGAAAGGTGGGTTTTAGATTTTTTGGGTTTTAGTTATAATTCACAGTTGACCAATCGAATGAACGATGTTTGTTATTTTTGCATAAAATAGTACCTGTGAAATATTTAAGTCGCGCTTGGTATAATTAATTAAAATAGTATTGTTAAATTTTAAACGATAAATGTGATGTCATGGCTTGAAATAGTAGTACAATAGAAAGAGTTACAAAGTAATAAGCTTTACTCGAGTATTATATTACATAGACTAACAAATACATTCTTCGGAATAATAAAACAAACCATTGAAACTCTTTCATGTTTTGTTTTGCATTTTTTTAAAAGAACAAAGTGATCTTAATCTCAAAAGCAAAATGTAATGTCAATAAAATCTGCAATTTAAACTTTGTGTTCCAGAGAGTAAACTACGGAAGTAAATATTTTCCTCCTTGCACAATTGTTTACGAACATTTTTCAAATAACATGTTTACGTGAATTCTCGTCGTCGTTGAAACTATTAACGTTTAATTTTTTGCAGGTACAGGAAACACAAGCACAGATGGAACATACAAACCCTCATTTCTAACAGATCAAGAACTCAAACATTTAATATTAGAAGCAGCGGACGGATTCCTGTTCGTGGTTAGTTGTGATACAGGAAGAGTCATCTATGTCTCGGATTCTGTAGCTCCTGTTTTAAATTACGCACAAAGTGATTGGTATGGGTCTTGTATTTACGATAACATCCATCCCGAAGACGTCGAAAAAGTTAGAGAACAGTTATCAACGCAAGAACCTCAAAATACCGGAAGAATTTTAGATCTCAAAACAGGAACGGTCAAAAAAGAAGGTCATCAATGTAAGATTTAAGTTTTTCACTCCTTTTATTTGTAGTATCGAGTCGTCGTCAAAGCTTACATGAAAATCGTTACAATTTCTGTTTGTAGCTTCGATGAGGTTGTGTATGGGCTCAAGACGAGGTTTTATATGCCGTATGAAAGTAGGTAATTTAGCAGTAGAAAATATGGCCGTTGGACACTTAAATCGACTGAAACAACGAAATAGTTTAGGACCTGGACGAGACGGCCAAAATTACGCCGTCGTTCATTGTACCGGATACATTAAAAACTGGCCGCCGACAGGTAAATTTCCGTTTACTGAAAACTTTTTTTATATAGTTCTTAGATTCACGCTAAACGAATGTATAAAAAATAATTCAATAAATTAAATTAATCTTGTTTGAAAATAGCACGAAAATTGCGATCTATTTTTTGCAAGACTTTTCTAAGTAGAAAAAATATCAGATATGTTCCCAGGTGTGCAAATGGAGCGTCAGTCCGATGATGATATGCATTCGTCGCACTGTTGTTTAGTCGCCATTGGACGATTGCAAGTCACTTCTACTCCGAACTCCGGTGAAATGACTGGATCGAATAGCGCCGCCGAATTTATATCACGTCATTCCATGGATGGTAAATTTAGTTTCGTCGACCAAAGAGTTATAGGACTTTTGGGATACGCGCCCACCGAGCTACTAGGGAAGAGTTGCTTCGATTTCTTTCATCCCGAGGATCAAACACATATGAAAGATAGTTTCGAACAAGGTACTTCATTATCTCGACTTATATTTACACGCTTCTAATTTAGCTTGAATTCGTTCTAGTTCTAAAGTTAAAGGGGCAGGTTTTATCTGTCATGTATCGATTCCGCGCCAAAAACAGGGAATGGGTCTGGTTAAGGACGTCGGCTTTCGCATTTTTAAATCCCTACACCGATGACGTTGAATATATCGTTTGCACCAACACCACAGCAAAATCTCTGCATACCGGTGGTGAACCCGCCACAGAAGCTCAAGAACAAGTTGCATATCAACAACCTGGACTTGACTACAGTTTACAAAGACGAGATGCTGCTTTATACCCTCATATGATGCCAGCAACCCATATCCAAAGTAAGTTTTCAGATTTATATTTACTTTAAATAAATTCCTAAAAGAACATTATATCCATGCGTCAGTAACAAAATTTTATAATTATTTACGAGATCTATCTTTAAGTCTGAGTAAATAGTGTAAAGTATCTCACAGAAATTCCAAAATCATGGAATATTTATAAGAAATGCTATGAAAATTACTTGGATCCATAAAAGGCATTCAACGATCATTTCGTTCTTATTATTAGCTGCTAAGCAGCAACCCTTGCAATTCTAACATAAATAAATATTATAGAACATTGGTCAAAATACATGGGATATATATATTTTAATCCTTGGACCAGTATTTCATGGTACTAATATGTGCTGGTCAGCAATAAATACTAACCATTTTAAATCGAAGTAGTTAAGTAAGTTGGAACTCACTATTGGCACAGCTTGTCTACGTAAAAGAACTATTCATTCTAAAATACCCGACCCAACCCAACCCAACCGAACCCAACCCAACCCAACCCAACCCAACCCAACCCAACCCAACCCAACCCAACCCAACCCAACCCAACCCAATTCAACCCAACCCAACCCAATTCAACTCGACCCAACCCAACCCAACCCAACCCAACCCAACCCAACCCAATTCAACCCAACCCAACCCAACCCAACTCAACCCAACCCAACCCAATCCAATCCAACTTAGCCAAGCAAGTCAATATTGGTTATGTACTTACTGTTAACACAAAAGATGAAACAATTACGTTCTAATTAATTATTAATTGCAAAATGAAATTATGTTAATAATAGCAATGAATCTACCATTAAAAGTTTCCTTATAACTTGGTTTTCGTTACAATACAATTAATTGTTGCACTGCCTATAATTTTACACGATCCAGTAGTGATTGTTACCATTGTTGCTATAAATTAGCATTAGCTGATGTTACAAGTACCGGTCCAACTAATACTACATTATTTTTTATGTAATGCAAATAAGTAGCTAATTATAATAATGTTCTATACAATTTTTTAGCTCCACAACAAGTTCCAAGACCAAGTAGTGGCCAAAATGTGTACAGTAATTATGAACCAACGCCTTCTCCAATAACATACGGATCACCTTCACAAACTAGTGCCAGTAGCAGTAGTGCGGGAGTATTAGGACGATTAACTAAAGGTAGTACGACAAGCCCGACACCGGCGGCAGCACCGTGGAGTTTGCGTCAGCAGCAACCGACAGCTGAAAGTTACCAATTTAATCAGCCAAGTCCACGATCGCCGGGTCCAACTTACACGCAATTAAGCGGAGGTGCGAGGGCTACGACAGCTCCGACTCCTTATCAATGGACCTGGCAAAGTTCAAGTCAAGGATCAGATTCGGGCGGGCCAGGTTCCAGCGGTTCAGGCCCACCCCAACAACCGCAACCCCATGAACTTTCAGATATGCTCCAGATGCTAGATCAGAGTGGTGCGGCGTCGTTTGAAGACCTTAACATGTTCAACACCACATTTGAATAGCTTTATTTTGGGTTTATGCTCTGTTTTATATACGTACAAATTTTGTAATATATTTGAAATCAAGTCTGAACGACTTGTAGTATGGGAAATATTGCCATTTATTTATATATAATAAATAAAGTGTAGAAGTGACCGGTGTGTTTTGTGTGGTTCGAAAGTGGACCTATATAGGAAGGCTTGTTAACAGAGGGTACTTTTGGAACACAACTAACTGTGCAGTGAACCCAAAGAATGAACTAATGTTGTTTGTTACTGTTGTGGCGTCCAGATTGTATAGCTTAAGTATCTAGCGTATTGCTATCCAGTAGTCTGTATACTCATCGTTTTTATTTAGTATTGTAACAATTTAGCATAAAAATACCCAACACACGACCTTTACTTCTATTTTATTATAGAAATCTAATATCTATCGATATAGAAGGCCTTAAACATTTCTTTGTTATTCAACCACAACTTTAATATACATTTCACTTTAAATTCTCCAAACCTCCAAACTATGATAAATACCAATTGCGATCTTTAACTTAACGTCTGAAGAATGATCATGTGTACATTTTAAATTGATTACAGTTTAGTATAGGTTCACATAGTTTGGAATAGAGATTGAACACTAAATTTGATATATTCCCATAACGGTAGTATAATATTAATAATTAAATAGTTACACCACCAGAATTCTTTAAACTTGTAATTTATTTATTTCATCCATTCAATGTTTCAATAATTAAAGTTTAAACTGAATTATTTCTATATAGTTAACCTAGGAAAATGTAATTGACTTATATTGATGTACATTTACAGATCATTTTATCAAGTTACTATTTTATTTTTAACTCTAAAACCTCCATCTTATATTGTACTTACCATGTGTTAGGTATTTTTTACCTGTAAAAAGAATAAAATGCCTCTTGTGCTTTGCAATATATGGCATTCAAAAGTACTGAAGTAAATGAAATCGTGTTTGGAAAAGTCGAAAAAGTGATTATGCTTTTATTTTTATATTGATATTTTTGTATGTTTCGTCTCCAGTTTCGTGAAGCACAAGGCACAAATTTTTAAGTTAAATAAAAAAATGATTATATTTTAATGCAATTTGAAAGTCAATAAATAATTAATAGTATAAACGAATTCTTTTAATAACTCATCGGGTTGATTCCTCATTACCAGACTGGGAAAAGGTCCTGGGAATTTAAATTATTACATAAGTTATTCTGTAAATCAGTTTCATGTACCGCAAACGGCCTCCATTAAAATCTCATTGTGTAAAAAAATATATACAGATACAGCTACAGAGGAATGTTTCACAAATTACCCAAATTAATCAGAATCGATATCAGGACATTTGAGACCAAACTCTCTAACTCACAAATTTATTTAATGTTATTTTGAAGTGCAGTGTGTTCATGAAAAATATTGTAAATCAACTTATCGTTGCTACATAGCCCATATCGAGATGTCTCATGAGTTGTAAAATATCAGGACATCACCAACAAGGTCTTAAAAATTATCTAATTATCTGAAGTAAAAGATCATATACCACGTGGCGCAATTAATGAACGATAATATGTTCTACTCAAATATCATACTGCATTTTGCAACTATTTATTTGAATTTTTTAACAGGGAATAGATTCTATAGAATTTCTCACCAATAAACCTTCAGTGCATTACGCAAGGGCATTACAGTTTAGCATAGTAGTCTGACTACTATGGGAATGATGTCACTTAATCTGGAAGACTGGATTTTAAATTTCTACGGTTTGACTCTTGTTTGTACAATAGAGTAAAAAATCTTTGTATACATGACCAGTGGTACATTCCTTAATCATCCTTTTCTAACTGATGACTGCATTGTGTTGGGTTGGTTGGGTACGAATGTAAGAAGACCTAATGACATTTATTAAACCTTGATTGCTAAGCTAAACTATTTTCTACGCGTTGATAGATGGCAGTAGACCTGTAGCATCCTGGTTCATAGTTGCAAGGACTCTAGTAAGACGCTTATGGGACGATTAGAAACCGACTTATAATGACAGATAACATAGTTTGTAGGATTCGTGTTAAGCACTTTCGTATTTCCCATCTATCCTTTAGAAGACAAATTGACATTTTTTTAAAATTAGGAATGAAACCAACAATATGTGATCATGGCAGCTCAACCCTTGTATATATATACCGCTTTAGTGCGCCACTGTCGATTTGGCAGCGATTTTAGGGCCATTGCTTCCCGTTATTTCTATCAGGGCGCCACTGGCAAATTTCTACTCGACGTTAAATAACTTAATTAATGGTGTGAATCTTTACTATTTACAGATTACTAATGTCATTACGTTATCATGCACTTAATTAAATAATTAATATGATATTAAAAAATAATGATAAACATGAAAATTGATGTATAGTTTAAAATAACATAACATAACATAACGTTGTGGTAAATACGAATAATGCCAACTGTCGTATGGCCCCGCCTTATTTCATTTAATCCCTACTCGGATATTATTAAATTTAATTGAAATATAAAAGTACTCTATATTTGAATTTATTATAGTTTCTAATTTAATTATATCATTTGCATTTTTCCACACCACCCTAGAGGTAAAGCACTTGGCGCGTTTTTTTTATAGTGGTATCCCCAAGAGGCCTATTCCACTTTCATTATTAGCAAATTTAAATGTAGCACATTATGCAGTTGAGGGGCACACCCAAAGCAGTTTTCCTTGATAGCCACACGTCACACTGGATATACCTCACTCCTTAACGGATAACGACACGCTTTGTACACGCGGATTAGGGATACCCAGAGTGGATACTGTCACCATGCAGATGACGATCAGTGCTTCGTGCGGGTTAAAAGTAGACTGCCAAGAGTTAGCCCCATCAAACGATACATGACAGTGAAACATTTACGTTGCTTTGCAAATAAAATGAATATAAACGTTTTTATCTTTTTTTCGTCGTACACCACAATCTGAAACAAACATTTAACGAATTTAATATTTTAATGTACACTGGGAAATGTTTTGTTGTAAACCGACTGAACTTGAAACGCAACATATTATAAAAGTTAAAATCTCACAAGCTTACCTTCTGGAAGTCGGGGTCCGGCTCCACCCATACTCGGCCCGCCGGCGCTCAAAAAAATAAAAACGCCATCGATTTTACATCGACACAGTTAGCAAATTCAAATGTAGCAAATAAATGCAACACGCGCCGTGTAGGAGGCATACTCTTTGGTTCTTTAATAGCAGATCCTAGGACCACAACTATTTCCCCATCATGTTTGCGATGATCTCGCTGTTGAGGCAAACATACGAGGCGGCACTTGTTATACCAGACCCTTTTGGTGTGGGTAACACCCCGTGTGTACAAGCTTCACACGGGACTAACAGATGCCCAGGGTGGGTACAGCATCCTACCTAACGCTTGCGAATGACGAGTCGTACCGTCGTGCAGGAAACAGTCGACTTCCAAGTAAGCCCCCTTAATTACACGACGTGTGAAAACACTTATGTTGCTTTCTTACAAATAAAATGACGTTACAATTATGAGCGTTTTTATCTTTTTTTCGTCGTACACCACCATCTGAAACAAACATTTAACGAATTTAATATTTTAATGTACACTGGGAAATGTGTTTTTTGTAAACCGACTGAACTTGAAATGCAACATATTATAAAAGTTAAAATCTCACAAGCTTACCTTCTGGAAGTCGGGGTCCGGCTCCACCCATACTCGGCCCGCCGGCGCTCAAAAAAATAAAAACGCCATCGATTTTACATCGACACAGTTAGCAAATTCAAATGTAGCAAATAAATGCAACACACGCCGTGTAAGAGACATACTCTTCGGTTCTTTCATAGTAGATCCTAGGACCACAACTATTTCCCCATCATGTTTGCGATGATCTCGCTGTAGAGGCAAACATACGCGCAACACTTGTTATACCAGACCCTTTTGGTGTGGACAACACCCCGTGTGTGCAAGCTTCACACGGGACTAACAGATGCCCAGGGTGGGTACAGCATCCTACCTAGCGCTTGCGAATGACGAGTCGTGCCGTCGTGCAGGTAACAGTCGACTTCCAAGCAAGCCCCTTAATTACACGACGTGTGAAAACACTTATGTTGCTTTCTTACAAATAAAATGACGTTACAATTATGAGCGTTTTTATCTTTTTTTCGTCGTACACCAGCATCTGAAACAAACATTTAACAAATTAATATTTTAATGTACACTGGGAAAAATGTGTTTGTTGTAATCCGACTGAACTTGAAACACGACGTGTATTGTGTATAAATTACTTATGCTATTGAAAGCTCTGTTACTTGGGTTAAAATAACCCATCAGGTCTCAATTAAGATCCAAAAATCCTGACACACTTCAGCCGGATAAAATTTCTATTACGCAAAATTCCAAACTACCTACGACTAAACGAATCAAAGGTTTTCTTGGTTTCAATCAGAACTTAAATTAACAAAACCAACGACGAACTAGTTAAAGAAATGACTGATGAATTAAAAATCCTGAATATGTAAGTTTCGAACTTTGTAAAGATATTCTAACAAACATAACCCTATTCTTCAACATACCGATTTTTCAAAAATTATAACTTAACCATAAATGCTAGCGATGTAGGAATCGGTGCAGTATTGTCAAACACAAAAATAAATAATGATCGACCCATAGATTATAATGGGTGTTTTTTAAAATTTGGCATCAAAGCTGGCCGTGAATGTTTAACTGCGAACGAACCATCATTATTAATTTGACATCTTAACCTATGTCTAACCGGTTTAACCTCACTTTTAACTGTCAAAAGTTGTTACTTAAGTGACGTTTCAGTGTATGTACAAACTTGTGGTTCGTTCACAGTTAAACATTCATGGCCAACTTCGACGCCAAATTTAAATAAACACCCGTTATATGTGCCATTAATTAATTTAATGTTATTCCGGTTTGCATTTCGGCGCCATTGCGCGACGTAAATTGCCGCGTACGTATTTAATAAATTGTTAAGCTCACCCCATAACCGCCTCGTCTCGGCCCCGGCTCCGTCTATTTAGATGCAAGATCGACGCCGCCATCCAAAAAGTCCGTTCACTAAACGAACCGTTGAATTTCGATTTAACGCGAAACAAACACCCGAAAACTTGCACAGCCATTCTAACAATGGAACGAGAAGCAGCGCAAGTATGAGTCAGCGCCGACTACATAATCACTTTTTTTTGTTCAAAACTGCCCGTTGCACTAGGCGACGCTATCTTTGCGTTTTTTCGGGGACTAACAATCGGGTGGCTTTGATATGCGTCATGCGTGCCGGCGACAATCAGAAGTTAAAATTGTCTTCTTTATTACTACGTCTGCAGTCACATAAGTTGTACGAATTTTTTTATTTTACACTTGAATCAATTAAGGAAATTTTTAAAAGCATCCTAAGAAACCCAAACACACAAATTAGCAATTTAAACGAGATACCACTATGAAATTGTAAACTTAAGATTTGTATACAGCAGGAAACGTCATATTTTTAAAGCAATTGCTGAACCGAAAGTGATGGTTTACTCTTATCACTTTTTTTGGTATCTCGAAAACGGTATCGAAGTTATAGATCGGAAAATTGAAAATTTTGATTTTCAAATATTTCGAATTTAAAAATTTGTATAACTGAACATAAGGAAGTTCAGTGCGGACCACTGCAGACGTTTTCTTACTGCACTTACGACGATGAAACGATATTATGCAAAATTATTTGATTAGTCTAAAAATTATGCAAATAATTAATTTCTTTTGTAAAATTTATATTATTTGCCACTCTTGACACGTATACATAGATGTACTATAGTAAAGTAAGACAACACTTTGAAAGGTGTACAATTAAAGACATTTCAAATTTAAAGGAATGGTATTTAACTTCGCCATAATTTTGTTTTAAATTGCCAAATGTTACCGCTTGTTAAGCAAAAGAAAAATACGTAGAACAGATGCGTATATACAACTGCATGTTAATTGTACCAAGTTATTTAAATATTTCAATGCAATTCCAATCTGTGACTCTGAACATAAATATCAAATAATTTAATTTTTGTTTTGTTTAAGTAGTAATTCCATTTACAGACATTAATTTGGAAATTCTAATTTAGTTGCCAATCAAATGCGTCATTAATTCGGGTCATGAGCAAACTATTGGTTTTCCATTTGAGATAAAATAATTATGTAGTTGACCGGTAAATATCACATTAACTATTGGAAAGATGAATAAATAATTTTTTGTAGAGCACTACTTAAATTGCTCTATAACAGTAACATAAGTAATTAATTAGTAATTGCAGTACTAGCTACTGTTGTAATTCGCATTAATAAATCATCAATTATTTCAAATCAAATCAAATCAAGGGTTGAGTCAAACAAGAATTCTTGTTTGACTCAACCCAACGTCTTGGTCGATTGAGATTTTTCCTCGAATAATTTGAGAAATATATCCTGCTTGCTTAGTGCATTCTAATATCTTTTCACAGAACATTGTAATGGACTTGCAACTGCTTGCTTAGTGCAGTTCCAATCTCTCCTTAACAGAACATTACAATGTACTTCTCTACTTAATTGTGTTTAGAATCGAATGTGTTTACGATTATGTCATCATCATCATCAATCATTTCTAATCTGTAAAGATCCATTACCAAACCCAATCCAATAAAACCAAACTCAACCCAACCAAATTTAAGAAATACATCCTGCTTGCTTAGTGCAGTTCCAATATCTCCTTAACAGAAAATTACAATGTCTAAAAATATTTATTGAAAAGGGGTTTTGTTTTCAGTTAAAATTTCATTATGCAATAATTAAAGAAAGCAATTTTACCAACGCGTAACGTTGACATTTACGAAAAGTAATATTGCGCCATATCTTTCCAATTTGCAAAACCATCACGTGCTCGTCCCACGAAATATAAACTAGTCACATGCCTCTGTGTATTCGCATTTATTAAAATTCCAAAATGAAAAATTGCGACGAGCGTATTTAAATTGCAAATTTCTTTGTTATTCTGGTTGCCTACATAAACTACTGCGCAGCGAAATGTTAATTCGCGTAAACTCAATTTTTTAAATTGGCTTAGCTTAGCTTAACATATTATTTTTTATGACTCGCCCACTACTGGTCGATTACAAGTTTAGATCATTAAGGCCATTACTATCATCAGGTGCATTTCATATACACCTTGTATTTGTATATATTGTATACATATACAAGGATGTAGAGCAAGTCACATTCTTAAGGCGGCGAACATCGCAGATAGATGGCGCGATTGTACTTTAAGACTAACGTTGACGGGTAAGTTGGCTGTTTGACCGGCATACTGTGGCGATCGATCGCACCCTGTTCACCGCAGAGGTCAGGCGATGGTGGATTTCGACCCCACTCAAATGTATGGAATCTATGGATCAAATTTTTTTTAAAAACAAATTTCCAATGCAGTAGTGGAAAATTTGTCCGTTAAAAAATAAATTACCAAATAATTTTTCATGAAAATTACCGCAGCGATTGTGTGCAGGACGATTAACTCAAATCACATAATCAATGGCCACTTACAATTCCGGAATTAAACCCAACCGTGCACCCTTAATTTAATAATAAAAATTAGTAAAACATCGCCTTCCACTTCACGTAATTGCTTCCGGTGATGAGGGCCACGTGTAATATAATTTTAAAGTAATCTCCAATACGATTCTCCGAGCAGTAAAGCGAACTAAGGAAATCCGATTTAAATTTGATTGAGTAATCCCCTTAGTGGGTCAGTTGGGTTAATTGATTGGACACAGGTTTCGTCCGTAAAATCTCAGGTGCATAACGTTATTTTTATTTAATTAAACAAAGTAATATAATTTTCCATTTTCACATTTTCGTTTACGAAAATTTATTGTTAAAAACATGCGACGACATTGTCGACGACGTTTCCAGTTTTATGTAATTCATTGAAATTAAAACGTTTGAATAAATGTAAAAACGCAAAACGAGTTGTTTGCACTAATTGGATATTCGAATCCGCGTTATTTTAGAGCATTAACTAGTTTTTTGTGATATCAATCATACACTGAAAGGATTACATTTTCAATCTCGTTGGGATAATAGAGATAAATAATTTTTTTTACATTCATTACAACAATGGTATTAATTTTCGACTGCATGAAATGCGGTGATGCATAGAGATATATCTCCTTTAAGGACATTCGTCGTTCGGCAACTACCTGCTTGAATGAAATATAAAATATGTTTGTTTCTAGTTATGGTTTGGATTTTAATTTGTTTGTTTATTTATTATAATAAAAAATGACACAATACCGTAAATGTCTCCGTGGCATCCAATCAATTATTTATTTATTTATCGCGTAATTTCGATGATTATTTTGAGGAATTTAGATAAATTCCGATTCACTCAGAAATTCAATTAATCTCTACTTATCTTTTTACACGGACTTATGTAAATGTGAAACCAGTCTAGTCTTGCAAACGAGATGTGGATTTCCATGAATTTAATTTACATCGATAAATTGGAAAACGTGGAGGAACGAAGTCGACTTATTCTTTATCGTGTCATTAACGACGTGAGTTAATTATCGCATCGCATCGCTAATTAACTTTATTCGATTTAAAATTAATCTGAGGTCTAAAATGAAATATTAAGCTGCACAAATTGAAAAATAAACAGAATTTTACTAAACATCAATCAAATCTTATAAAGCAAGCAAGCACGCCGACCGCAGTTTTTAATCATTTTTGCGTCATAATAATCATAAAAAGGATATTGGTTTCGCTCTTAAATTTTGTTGCATACAAATTGATTAATTATAATCTTCCTTTGAAATAACAATTGGGGTAAAAGTAATTGTATGGTTAATTTATTATATTGTGAAAAAAAAAAACGCCCGCTTTGTAATTAAATTAAATCTTTGACCTGAACGTAGGAATAAATTGAGCCAACTGAACCTGCTTAATATCTGGGATGTATAATCTGCAAATATGGAATAAATACATTGGCGTAGAATGATATCTTACAATGCTTATAATATACAACGTAAATAAATCAAACGAATAATAGGCGTGAGAAAATGAATACCCAGTATAATATTTGACCTTAATGCGTCAGACGTCATAGGGGCCGATGTAAAATATTTTGCTGACAAAACGATCAGCGCAGGGTGGCAAGGCCTCCGGTTATCGTTGGCTCCAACTCACCTCTACACTGTAAAGCACGAGCCCGAGTTTTGTGAATGAAATGCAACAGCTAGTCGTTCAATAACACCACCACCACCGCCGCCCCATTTACAGCTTCCGTCTCTCTCATTCCACATCTTAAAACTCTTTTTCCATAATTACATTTTTTTTTTGTAATCGCATTAAAGAATTAATTTGTTTAATTTAATTTCAAACGACCACTTTGAGATCGTTATACGGACGAGAATTGCAAATCGCAACGAATTAAAACTGCACGGTATTCTACGTAGACTCGTCGGAATTTATGTGTTATGAAGCTAATGAAGCGGAACTGGCAATGGAAAAAAAAATAATTTGATAAGGCACCAATTATTTTCAAATTAATTGTGTTTCACGGAAACCAACCCGACTCAACCCAACTCTTGTTTTTGTTACTAGGTATCTTTAGTAAAAATGTTTTAATTGCTAAATTAAATCGAGTTCAATAAAATTCCAATTATGTACAAATCGCATCCACCCGCGTCCGCCCATGTTCTATATGTGCTACGAAAATCAATAATTCTTTAAGTAAATATATCAATCATATTACAAAGTGAGCAAACATATAACGCAGTTTACTGGGGCGGACGGAAACTTCAGGATCGGTGCAATATTGTATATCCCTTGCGATGCGAGGGTCTTCATATATATAAATTTTGATTGTGCATACGTTCAAATTTACTGAGAAACGCTACAATGTAGCGAGAAATTAGACACTCGCCTCCATCTAAATAGTAAAATATCATCATTTTTTTTTTAATTACTATAAATTTTAATGAAGTAAAGATCGCAAATCTCATTTTAATGAATTACGATTACTGCAACGAAAATTATAAATAACAAATTGTTATGAATGCATTAATTGAGTCAACAGATTTCTATGATTTTTTCAGCAATTCTCGGCACCTGATAACTTTCAAATTAATCAATTCAATTATATTTATCATTTTTAGACAATTTCGTAGTTTTAATTTTGATAAGTCAAGTTTTTAATTATCATCATTTTTAACAATTTTTTAGCAGCACTAGATTTTTCAGTTCTATTGTGTTTGCGATAAGGTTCTTTGTGGCGAATTATATTAGAACGCCTTGTTTGTCTAGTATTATATTCAATAGACCAATACTTTAAATACCAGATTTTTGAAAAAGCTCTACGTACTCTTTTGTTGTGTGCTGAGTTCTTAAAGCGCTTAAGGAAACGTAATGCCTTTATACTTTTCATGTATTATATTACGAAAACCCTTTGTAGAAACATCAAAAGGAAGCTTAATAAATCTATTAACCCGGCTCGTTGAAATTATGGCCGTGGGATTTTTAACCAAAAACGTATGCTTATATTTTGGTTATTACAAATTAGAATATCCCACTTTACATAGAGCTTTAAACTCTGCCAATGGATTTAAACTATTGACCTATGGTTTGAATATTGAATATTTAAAAAAATATTGTTTTATTTGACGTTTTGTTATAATTCAAATATATGGTGGCGTCGGAAGTGTGGTTCACATCGTCCAGCAATGTATTAATACATGGGATGTACTGATCTAAATTATTTGCTCCGATTCAAAGCGACAGCATATTACGGACATGCAGAAGTTTGCAACTCAATTGAGAGATTGGTCTAATTACAGCTTTGGAAAGTCGTGATGAAGATTCACCCAGCATGGCCTTCGTTAATAGAAAATTACTAGACGAATAACTTTTGGGAAAATTTCTCGTATTATTTTTTTTCCTATAAAAATAAAGCAATCAATTTACCATTGGATATAGAAAATATGTCAAGTTTGACAATACATTTGGTTATGGCACCGAGTCGTTTTCTGTACTACCAAATTAAATAAAACAGTTTGAATAATTATATTTCAAAAATGTTCCCAACACTTTTATTACATACTAGATCTTTGGATAAGATAAATTTATAAAATGTCATTCGTCAATTAGATAAGTACATTAGTATTTCGTTACGAAATATGAGAGTAGACAACGCTATATGCACTGAAATTTGTTGAATCTAGAACAACAGTGGAACCCCTACCTATCTCTGATTTAACTAAATTTTAGAATCGAAAATTGATGTCTGTAAAAAAGAATATGTTAATAAATTTTTTTATATTTGATTCCCACATATTTGTTTTCCACACAAACTCACAGGTTTTAATTTAATTATCAATCGTTTATTAAATTTGAAATTGAATTAAAATATATATAAAATTTATAGCCAATTATAATGGTTACGGTGATGATTTAATTAATACCCTTAGAAAATATGAACGTAAGCTTTTGGTTATAAATGCCACCACATTAATTTCAGAGAGTCGGGTTGATAAATTTATTAAGCTCCTTTTTTATATTTCTACAAAGGGTTTTAGTAAACATTTTAAATACCAACATTACTCTCGTTTCCTTAAACTCTATTAGGTAACGTTGATTTTTTTTTAAATCGTGCATAATTCACATGACGTCAATAGTTTTTTGCTTTCTTATACTTCATGTATAAGTAAGTATAATCATGAAAATTTTCGAACTCGAGAGGTTCCCTGTATCGATTCTGGCTATTTTCGGACGGATTTTTGACGTCTGTCTGTTAGTCTGTGTGCGCTCTATAACTCAACGTTTGGGCGGATGAAAGCTAGAGGTACGAAACTTTAAACTTACGATTTTCATACCCTTAGTAAAAAAAACTCACCAAAAGCGCCAAATAAGCGCAACTAAAAAAGTTTGCAAGTTGTACGAAATTTTTATTTCATGTTTGGGTCAATTAGGGAAATTTTTGAACAAATCTTAAGAAACCCAAAATCATAAACACTTAAATTCTTAATTATTAGATTTCTTGTTACGGACTGAAATAACTCAACTAGTTTCGAACTAGTTTCGAACTCGAGATTTTAACTCTTATATACGTGTTGAGGTCGCCCGAATCGATTCTGACTATTTCCGGAATGACGTGTGTGTCCTATTTTGAAAACGATATTTACTCTTATCACATATCTCGAAAAACGGCACATGTTATCGAAAATGTTAAAGATATTGATATTAAACAAGTTTTTTCGAAAAATGTAATATAACTAAGTATAAAAAAGTTCACTGCAGTTTTTTAAAAATAATTTCATATACAATTTCAACGGGTGTACATCAGATGTAAGATGCATACGTCGATGCCGATTGAAAATGTAAAATTCAATATCGCTTTGCGATATTCTTAAATGCAATTATTCTCCAGGATAAATTTTTTTCTATAAAGAAAATACCAGGCTGCGTTTTATGTTTGCCCCGGTTCCCGGATATCCTTGGAACACAGGAGGTTAAGATTTATTTGCACCGAATCCAATTTCTGCAGTATTTGTACTGGTTAATAATCCAATAAGGTTGTGGTATTTGTTTTTCATTTCGCTCGAACCGAGATACTTTCGGATAAATATAATCGACAATATCGGCGCGTTATAAAAGCTCATTAAAATGTTACAATCGATTTAAAGCCCCGGACATGCAAACCTACACCTAAAGGACGCATAAAGCTAATTGTATCGGTTTTTTATGCAAATCACCAGAGTATCGTGTACCTTATTATAAAGCATTCATTTAAAATTCGTGCCTCTCTAATCGTTTCATTAATTCCAAATACGTTCATTTATTTAAGCCATTTAGCGAAAGAAGATTATGTAGTAACATTTTAGCGGGAATTCTGTTTATAATTTAGATTTACAGTAGGATTATTTTTAATCGTTTCCCTCATTTTGCATATGCGCATTTTTTTTTTAGCATTATCTACTTAGTATTTAATTTTTGTTACTTTTGTTACTCATCGGTATTGCACAGGTTCCGAACTCATTAAGTTATTATGTACTTAAAAATCTAATGAGCTCGCGATTAAGTTATTTAAGTAATTAACTAAATAAACAGATTCTAAAAGATTCAAGGAAGAATAATAATTATATGTTAAGTTAAATAACATTAAATTAAAGAAGACGTCGATGCTACAAGTAATAAATTTAAATGTCTTGAAAATTTTATTCACCGACGGAAAACGCTGATAACCATAAAAAAAGTACCCGATTTTAGTGATTTCTATGCGATTTTTTTTTTCTCCTCCATCGTTCACAACCAAATCTGAAACTTCGACTGAACGTATAGTTCAGGATAGTTAGCTCGAAAAGTAGCCATTTACAAAATGGACGGACAAGCCAATTTTTTTAGGATTTTAGGGTCATTAGAGATGAATCCTAAATCCGCCGGAATTCAACAAAATTTCTTTGTGCTTCGTCCGCCATCTTGGAAAACAGGTAATCGTCGATAACTTTGCTCGTCGTCTTGGCAGCAGCAGGAGAGAAAATATTTTTTTGAGCTGTTTCGCGCTACCGGACAGGTGTCGCTTAATTCTGTACGACACAAACTATTTGCTAAATCCGTGTCGCAAACGAAATTCAATATTTCCTCCTTGCTTCACTGCCTCCCCCTTTACCATCAAGTGCAAAGATGGCTTAACATATACCAGGATCCAGAGGAATGGGGCTGGCGACGAACTCCACTCGAACCAATTATGACCACGCAAGATGTGGCAGCGCGGGCCATTCTCAAATCAATATCGTGTGGATGCAAAACTAAATGTGTAGTTGTCGCAAAGCTGGATTTAAATGCTCCGCAATACGTCCAACATTGTAGTGGGGAACTAACGGGTGTTTTTTTTTTTTAATTTCGCGTCAAAGCTAACCGTTCTAACCTCACTTTTAATTGTCAAAAGTTGTTACTTAAGTGACGTTTGAGTGTATGCACAGTTAACATGCATGGCCAACTTCGACGCCAAATTAAAAAAAAACACAACATCATACAGTTGCAAGAAATTATCACAGACGAAGACGAATGTGATAACTCGGAATCACTTTTGATAGAGTGCAACGAAGCTTTTACCGATTCGAAAACTGAGTTAGGCATCACTCGAGGATGTCGAGACGTCACTGATGATGACATAGACGACATTAATATCCCTGGTCCATCGAGGAGAGAAGTCAAAACTTTTTTAAAATATCATAAGTTTGTTATCTCTTTTTATCTCAGGTAATATTCACGATATCACTAAATCATTTATACAAAAATTATTGTGAATTGAGTGCTCTACAAGTTTTATTTAAATAAGTTTTCGATTCAATCGAAAGCGGGCAATATTATCGACAATAAACATTGGTAAGCATGAATTAATTGCACTTCTTTAATCGTAACTTTTTTGCTTCACAGATATCGAAAAATTCTTCGAATAATTAGTTATAGACAATAGTTTTCCCTACAAAACTGAAATAAACGAATATAGACGGTTATATGTTTTCCAAGATGGCAGACGAAGTACAAGCAAATTTTGTTGGATTCCGGCGGATTTAAGCACATCTAATGACCCTCTACTGAATTTTAAAAAATTGGCTTGTCCATCCATTTTATCATTTTAAAGTCTAACTATCCTGGACTAGTAGTCCATCGTCCATCGGATATTTTTACTTTTTAAATATTTCATATCCTTGAGTTTTTGTGTACTGTTTTATCACAGGAATTAAAAATCGCACGAAAACAAATGGAATTCTTAAATCATGTTTATTTCGACAAATATATTAAAATTATATTTGACCAATTATTTAATTAGTTAAGGCAAATTAAATCTTTGTATAATTTTACAATTATTGTACAGAATTTTAGACAACAGTTTTCTAATATTTATGAAGAGCTAGCACCTATGAAAAGGACCGCAAGTTGCATTTAAGATGTTTGGGGATCGAATGGAAAACTCTCCCAAGAAATCTATTACGAAACTTTCACAAGAAGTTCAGCTGTCAGTGGGGACATGTCACACTATTCTTAAAAAAGATCTAAAGCTATATCCAAATAAGATTCAAGCAGTCCACGAATATTGTCAATGATTTCTTGATAACTTAAACAACGACGACATTCTTGACAAGTGTTTCTTTTCCGATGAGGCCTCGTTTCATCTCTTAGGGTATTTAAATAAACAAAATATGAGAATATGATCAGCAGAAAATATCCATGAATTTGTGGAAAGTCCATTACATACATTGGTGTTTGGCTACCAATGTCAAGAAGGCGTATCATCGGCCCATCACACCTCGTCAAACAATGGCTTTGCCAGAAGCAAAAACAAAACCCCAGATCCTGGAATTAATTCGTGCCCAAAACTTCAGTAAAAAATATGTTGTGGATGAGATGACCAAAAGTTATAATTGTGTTGCGTTAAGGTTACCGCCATACTTTTGCATCTTTAACCCAATTGAATTAATTTGGAGTGATCTAAAACGAAGCATGAAAACAACCCCGAAAGTTCGCCTGTGGTTATTGATACAAAAGTAGATAGTACTACGGAAAAATGGCAAAATTGTATAACACATGGCTAATGTCGAATTAAGCTATAAAACAATAACAAACGTAAATATTGTAATTAATGTTAATAATCCTTATTCGGAATCAAGTAGTAGTGATAGTGATAATTAACAATAATTATTAATACTCTGAATTAATAATAAATCACTCCCTGATCAATGGTTATTTGATTTTTTCCGCCTATTACTTTGGCACGATTAATAATTTTTATTTTTAATTGTTTTTTTTTTCGTTTTCTATTATTAATTAAGATCTGATTTCCATCAATTATCAAAAATCAAACATTCCAACTGATTTAACTATAATAATATATAACATAATATAATAAAACACTAAAAATATCTCACATCAACAAATTAATAAAAAAAAATTACCAGAGCAATTTTTTTCATTATTATCAGTAGCGCACACTTTCATTCATAATTCCTTACGATACGTTTACTATATTTACGCTAAAGGTCGTCTGGATTCCAAGAAACAGTAACAAAAAAAATGCGTTCATTTACAGTCGACGTACGGACCTACGACACGCAGCGCTTCACAAAAAGTTTTTCCGGATACCCTTCGACGTCGATTAATTCCTTTATGTAACTACGTATAACACTCTGTATGTACGCCCTCCGTTATCGACTTTGAAATTTAATTTTCAATACACGAACAGTTAAAATAATAAAATAATTCAATGAATTGTCGGGTGCGACCGTTTCGGACATGCTGGATCGTCTCGGACGATTTCCGAGAAGTCATCGCCGTTTAATTTTCCACGAATCGATTCTATTAATAGATCAGCCGGCGCTTCTTTACTACATTTTTTTTGCGTGAAGGTCGTTCTCGTTCCAAGAAAAACGCAGTGCACATCGTCCGTCTTCATAAAACGACCTTGCTAATTTTTTTGCTACAATTTTTTTATGTCAAGGACGTTCCCGTTCCAAGAAAAACGCAGTGCACATCGTCCGGCCTCATAAAACGACCTTGCTATTTTTTTACTACACTTTTTTACGTCAAGGTAGTTCTGGTTCCAAGAAAAACGCAATGCACATCGTCCGTCCAGATAAAAAGACCTTGCTAATTTTTTCACTACAATTTTTTTATGTCAAGGACGTTCCCGTTCCAAGAAAAACGCAATGCACATCGTCCGTACACATAAAAAGACCTTGCTATTTTTTTGTACTACAATTTTATTACGTCAAGGTCGTTCCCGTTCCAAGAAAAATGCCGAGCACATCGTCTGTCCACATAAAACGACCTTGATTTTTTTTTACTACAATTATTTTACGTGAAGGTCGTTCCCGTTTCAAGAATTCAATGGATTATGAATGAAATAAATTGGTGCTTCTAATTAATCATTTTTAATTGTTTTGTTTTTATATATATGTATATCTTTGTGATTAGTTTAATTACGCTATTTATAATTAATTAATTATAAACTTTGATTTTTGATTGAAAATTGGAAATTGAAAATGCAATAAAAGTATTTTCGCATAAATGTCATATTGATGTTTATTACTTGCTAATTCAAGTGAATTTTAATATAAAACTTTAATTATACATTTTTTAAAACCTCATCCAATCCAATCCAATTCAGGGATTAACATTAAAAAAGTAATAATACATTTAATTTGAGTTGCTACCCAAAAAACACAATAAATAATCAATTTTATCAAAATTTATTAAATTATTAAATTTAAATATGGGACGCAATTTAAAAATACTAATTAGTGGGTTTACGTGCCAGGAAAACTGAAAATCCGGTATAATTGAAAATAATTTTCGAAATACGCTCCACATAAATCTAAATAAATTATTATTTACTTTTTTGTTCGAATCGACTCGCGTATAAATATTTTGCGTCGACAAATTTCAATTTGATTTGAGTCACGTAGCCAAAGTTAAAACTAAAAGCTAGTTCGAGTCACGTAGCCAATCGCATTGACTAATGCAACGAAACGCGTTTTATGCTTATTTTTCACGGTCGGGATGAGTGAAACATTTAACGAAAATTACAAAGTGGGGTTGGTGGCGCTTACGGTAAAATGTATGCGGCGCCCCTTAAACTACGTTACCCCGTTGCCCTCTCCAATACCCAAAGCTATTCATAAACGGCACTATTCGACTATGTGGGCGGACTAAACCCTGTTCCCAGCAAGTTTCATGTACGGAACTCGCCCGGCGTAGGCGTCATTCATAATCCAAAATTAATACGACTAACTTTTTTCATAATTCCCGTGATTTATTCGCCGAGGAATATTGCAAAATATCGTCGTCGCTGCTATCGCGGCAATATCGTTTATTATTACAATTTCTTAACGCGTTACACCGTTCATTATTAAAAATGTGTGACTGTGATAAATTATATGTACGACGATATATCTTCGTAGATTAAATATTGCACGGTATACTACGAACACAGGCTGTTATTAAAATCAAGTCTTGGGTCACTGACTTAATGGGCAAATGTATTATAACGTTTGCAATATTTCACTCCCTCATTATTAACTTCCTACTCGGAATTTATCATCGTACATACTAAAATATTTCACACGAATTCTCGACACGTATCTTCGTTACTATTATTAGATCGATAATTCACTTTAATTTCGTCGAATTGACTAAATTAATTTAATAAATTACTTGTATTCTTTGTAGACATACGAATCCATTTTTATGCATAGTTCAAATAGTTTAATATTTTTAAATTAATTGCAAAAATTTAGTTCGATGCAATGCAAACTAGTACTGAACAAGATTGAATGAAAGGACCTCAAAGCAATGAAACTATTACAAAAGTATCTGCAAAATAGATAACAGAAAATTGCAGCTATCGCATCACTGCGGAATCGAAAATCGTGTGCAATTGAACTACAACTCCTACACATTTTATTTTTGGTACTTAATTGAATCAAGAAATGGACGTGACTATTTTATTTCAGATACCTAGACTTTTTATTTCCATTAACCCGATAAATAATGTCGAGAGTTATAGCTAGTTCGAAGTCGTCGGCAGGAAAGGCAGCTTTGTTGAAAATTAAAAGCTGTTTCGTCCTTCAGTACTTATCAGATCTATAACAATGTATTGTTAGTTCAAATCGCTGAATCGTCGGTGATCTGGTTAGTTCTGAACGAAACAACTGTGGTCTCTGAAATTTATTTTCAACTACAACGTATGCCCAATAAAAAAAATCAGATAAAGTGTATGTGATTTTTTTAATCGTATCACTCTGTTATGTTTTCAATTTAGTTTTGACGCTTCATATTATTAAAATAAAAATTGTTTATGTTGATGAAATAAATGTTTACATCGCCCATCTTTATAACGAGAAAATATTTATGTATATAGGATTTTAAATAATTCTTCGTTGAAAAATTCTCAGTTATGCGCAACTTTTACGCATAACTGGGAATAATCCTTTGTTGAACTCAACTCAAATATCTTTATTACCAGGCATTCCTGCGAGTAGCAAAGCTGTGAGATGTAAATGCAGTCATATTAAACCAAGCTCGCTAGTTATTTGTGATACGAAAACTTGGATATTACAACCGTTCTGGGCTTTATTGCATTTTCTCTAAGCCTTCGCGGATGTTTTAATGAAATATATGAATTATGTAATATGCATATTGAAAATTATTGAATATGTGACTGCAAGTTTCATTGTAGAATTTCAAATATTAAAATTAGCGTTACTGAGAATCCGTCCCGTAAAATTTTCAGGATTAATAAGTGCTGGTATGAGAAAATTTGTTAGTCGTGGCACTGGCTCGAGTTATTTCGTTGTCAAGTGCAAATCACCAAAGCCATGACTTTTGTCCTTAATTAATGAAAATCACTTTTCAAATTATTAATCGCTGTTATTACCATAACCATAAAAATTCTAGCTAGTGAGCGAAGTGTTGAATTTAAAATTTTAATTTGAAATATTCGCCGACGAACTTAAATCCAATTAAATTAATTATAAAAGCGGCTCGATTCGCCAGTTTTCAAGATGCACTTGCAGCGGAATCTCACGAATGAATTGACGAGTGTTTAATTTCAGACCGTTCTCGTTATGAAATCGACAAGTGCCTTGTTTTTTAGGAAAAAAAATTCTACAAGTCATTTCCGATTGTTTTATTAAAATTTAATTTGTAATTGTTGATATTTATTATTTTCGAAGATGTAGGTATTTCAATTTGATCGTTCTGCTATACGAGGGCAGAATGATAAGGACATAGATGGCGTTATTGATTAAATTCAATGCTATTTCTTACTGTCACGTGCTCAGTCATCTAGATGTTTCAGTTTGTGTTTTTATGAAAATTGAACAAAGAGTAATGAAACCAAAGCGAAATCAAATGGAGTTTAGAGATAGTTAAAAGTTAGTAAAGTGATGGGTGCCTCCTTGATTATACATGACAACAAATGGAATCGTGTGATACCTTCGGAAACATGTTTGGCGATGTATAACTATAGACAAATGAATAGTCGAAATATTCCTTCAGCTAGGAACGCTAAAGTTTTCTGGGAGTCAAAAAGCATTGCATATATTACCTCGAAAAGGAAGAACAATAACTGGCCAATAATATTCAAACTTATTGGAACGAAGTTCGCAAAGAAAAAGTTCTTTTTTTTTAATAGAATTCTTCAATCCGCTCAAACGTATCGATTTTACTTAAAAGGGAATAACGGTTAAAAGTTCCACATCTGTAATTAAATATTTCAGATTCATTATTATTATATATATTTACTAGAGTTTACACCCTACCATAGAATTAGTAGGGCCTAATGCGATAGCAAGCGTGTCAACTAACACTAACACGTACCTACGGGCATAGACGACGAAACTAGGAATTTCCACAAATAGCACGAAATCGTTAATTCGTTCCACTAATAGGCTTACAACGTACAATGCGATTAAACATTGTCGGGTTCAAAAGCTCAATCAAAATGTTAAACACATTTTGATTGAGCTTGAGCAATCCAACACATTTACTAGTTATTATCGGTGTGTATTGTTTTCTCTATTAAAGCTAAAATCCATCGCATGCTGAATGTTAAATTAGAGTGCAGTTGAATCAAAATTGCCTGCTGCAGCTTGGCATAAACAATAATCAAATGGTTAATTAATCCTAAATTAATCCGGTAGAGCCTGCTCTCGCTGCTCGTGTATTTACATACCATGTACATTAGAAAATTTAAAAACTAAAATTTCTAAATTCGCTAAATTTGTACAATAAAGCTAAAAAAATTTTAAACTAGCCCCGGCGACAACTGCATAAAAGTCAGTTATAAAGCCTGTCTCGTTTGTATCGTTCCATTTCGGTCCCATAAGATTCCAGGTACGAGGGGAGATCATTATTCAGCGTCCCTGACATAGTATGCGTTGAATGACGTTGAATCAATTTGACATATTAATGTATTTGTCGTTACGTTGGTATACTTGTAGTTTTGTCACTTGTTACCTGTTCAAATAATTTAGAATTTAAGTGGACAAGTTTAGACAAATTATAAAAATGGAAAAATCAAAGGTTCGTGCAGTTATAAAATACTTGTCGCCAAAAAAAATTCATGAAGACATGGTAGGTGTATTAGGTGCTGTTTCTTACCAAGTGGTGAAAAATATGTCTCGAGAATTTAAACTGGGAAGACAAACATGTGAACATGCGAAGGGTGCTGGACGACCAGTGACTTGTCCCTACCCAAGAAAATGTTAATCACATACACGATATGACAGATAAACCATTCGCCGGATAGCTGAAATTACGAATTTTGTTCTATACATGAAATAATATTAAATAACATTTACTTAATGATCAGAACCAATTTGGCAAAAGCTTTGATTTCAACAATATTGCTTGTGGCTTATTTTAAGTGAAGTAAGATTTGGTAAAAAAGCTGATTCCTAGGTAGCAAATTATTAAAAAAATATAGTACATAATATCGACAAAATGGACTTTATATTCGTGGGTGGAGTTTAACAAATTTCTATTAAATTGGTTACCGCCCCACTTCAGGAAATTAATAGACATTTCAAGAAATGCAGAAAGAATTAATGAAGATAGTAACCTTAAATAACTTAAATTAGTCTACAATTTAGAATTTTGCTAATAAATTATTTTACTAAAATCCTCACTTTAATATAAATTGCGAGAAAAAACACAAGAAGCATACGATGAAGTTGTGGGCAAAATACAACCCTTTTATTAGACGAAAGTCAATTGGTTCTATTTCAATATTTCGTAATAGATTTCTTCTCCAGGAAAAAGCTACAAATACATGAGAATTGCATAATAACGAGAGACGAAAGACGAGATTGAAAAACAAATAGTGTGAAGATAAAACTGGTTCTCGTTAATATAGAATACGATAATTCAACATTTTAACCCCTACAACCTATTATCGCTGCATGCTGGTTTAAATAATATGTTGAAATGTTATTAATTAAAATTTAGTCAAAAAGTCAAATAAAATACTGAGAATAATTATTAAATCGATAACTAGATTTTTAAAAAATAAGAGAATTATTAGTTACGAGCTACACGTTATATTATGCAAACGTGTGGCGCAGGTGAAGACTCAAATGAAGTTCTTAATGCTTATTTCGAGACAAAGTGCACGAGATGGCAATTCTGATGCGGACGATCGTAATTCACAAATAAATGTTATTAAAGTCCTTTACTGGAGTTTTATGAATCTAAGTGGGATTACGCACGCACGTTGCATGCAATAACATGTTTGAAATGAGATGAGGGAGTACAGCTTTGTGAGATACTGGAGTAAACGAAGGCTTTGTAGACAAGCAACTACAAACCCGAGGGATTACGCAATTTTCGAAGAAAAAAGTCCTCCACGTGAAAAATAAGTTGGCGGAGCATTCAATTTGCGAGATGTCATATTTCTATTAGCATCCTGAGGATGTTCAGGTTTGGGATTTCTCGAAGAGACAATGAAGTTCTAATAGGTTATTGGATTATACAATACGCAACGACAACCGTTTGGTAACGGCAGCGGGCGGTATCGTGCGGTCTAGAAGCGGGGGTGGTTAAGGTTAGCGGCAACGCGCGGCGAGGGAGATGCCGACGCGGGAGTGAGATGAACGGGGTGTTTGCCCAGGAGCAGCTGCCCTGCCATCGCAACCCCGTTTCAGTCTCAGTCTTGTGCCATCTCGCCTGACATGCAGTCCTAAACCAAAACTCCTTTTATATCGCTGTGTACGTATTTACACATAGATAATGGCCCAGCACCGGCTCACTTGATGTAATACAGAAGCACCAGATATAACACAGTGCACATTTTATTTATATTTTTCAGATATTTTTCATACATAAAATGATAAAAACACTTAGATCTATAATTAATATTTTTTTTGATTTGTTCACTTTTTAATTCCTATTATAGTTTTACTATTTTACTGCACTGCACCAGCACTTCACCGCAAGAAGCACCAAATTGCAAGGTAAAAAATTTTATTCTATTTTTCCCTCAACGTTTACGTACTTTTGCACTTTTATTTTTAATACAATTTCATCCAACAAGCTATAAATACCATTAGATTGTTATCCGAAAATATATATATTTGCATAAGCACGTTTTAGTACAATGCTTCATAATAAATTCATGACCCGCGCCTTACGACGGTCAAGCACTTGTCGGGTAATTAATAAAATCATTGTACTAAGAATTTTAAGATTCAGAACATTAAAAGGAACAACATCGGCGTAACTAATTGACACCGAGATCAACAGCTATCGCACTCTATTAAGCGCAGCTTAAATAGCAACGGATTTAAATCCTATTTTAATTGAAATACACTTCGCATTAAAATTACGTAGACAAAAGACGAGGTTCAAACTGTAAGAGTTTCCTAGGTCTTCGTCCGGAATTTCCGATATATTACAACGAATAAATCATATAACTCATACGATGCATTAAACTCAAAAATATTAATATTCGTTCGTCTTTGTAGATTTTACTTAAAAATTTCCAACTTTTTTTATACACATAAATTATTAGCAAACATTTCACGTTTTTAATTTCCATCCAATTTAATTTATATAATTTATCTAATAAATTGGGTGGTGACACGAATCGGGCGTGAAATCTTAAACACACAAAATCCACAATTTAACACGAACAGCTATAACTTGTTTGTCTTCCATAGACTACTATCTCTTACTAAGTACACCAGCCCATAATTTCGTCCCTCCCCACGTACATGCTTACGGGGCGTAATTAAATAGAATTGCGTTAACTAGTTAAGATGTATAACCAAAGAATATACGATTAGACGAAATAAAAATTATGAATCAAAATCGTAACTCACTTGAAACTAATTCAATACAATAATAAAATAGATAAACCACTTCGTCCATGAAACAACGGAAACAAAAACGCTAAATAAATACTACTTATGTATTATATGTTTGGATACATAAAATGATCCACATTAACATTATGAGACATTAATCGAAAAATCATTTATTTTAAAATTTTAATATGGAGTATCGCAAAATGCTCGCATTTGTTTGCTACAGTTACGGATTCATTTTGTAACTAAAGGTATGCAGTTTAATGCCACATAGCCACAATTTGCTTTGATCTGCCCATTTCACATAAAATCTCGTCATATCGTATGCATTTTAATATTTAAATAAAATATTGTGAACTAAAACCATAATTTTGATTTATTTCATGAAGCCAAAAATGTTTTTTTTGTTGTAAATGTTAAAGAAGGTTTTGTAAAAATAGGTCCATATTCATACCAACTTTTTGAGTTGCGAAAAATCAATGATCGCGAAGCAAAATTTATTGTCGCCGATATTTCACTAAACTAATACAATGCAAATAAATTGCATTTGTTATCGCAAAACGTAAATTAATCACGTTAAAGAGTCCCGCATATTGATGTCACACCATTAACGAAATAAATTGCGACGCTGAACTTTCTTGATTTTCTAGCACGCCCACTTGTATTTCTCCTCTACAAAACACGGTGCCCCATATACTTCGTTCGATGACGTATTTACAAATTTTAATCAATATATATAAATAAATAAACCAAAAAGTCTTAGGTTAAGATATATAATTTCAATATGCATTTGCTTTCAATGATGCAAATGGAGAGGATTATCATTAATTCAACCAAACGACGTAACACCCTTCTCACCCCTACCACTAAACTAAATCCGTTCGAATACGATGACAATCATACCTACTAAGCTTCAAATGTGATTACAATGGCGTTAATTTCGTTTGACGTAAATTATCAATATTGGTGCAAAGTGTGAGAGCGATCAAATGCACTGGCTTTACAATATAATACTGAACGTTGCTGGGAAATGTGTGTTAACGGCGACTCGTAAATCTTAAAGTTATCCCAGAGTGAGAAACTTTAGAAATGTAATAAAATTATGAATTTTATTAAAGCTTTAACTCTTAATAAGCTGTAAAGCTAAGACCGATATATATATATATATATATATATATATATATATATATATATATATATATATATATATAATTGGAAATAACTATCGTTGTCTAAACAATGACCAACGTGTACATAGCAACGTAAATTTATTTAACGACGATTTTCAGCATTGTTATAAAAACAGGGCTCACTATTATGTGCCATTTCGCACTTTACGTAATGCAATTTTAAAGCTGCGTAATAACTTTTATGTGCTTAAACTTTAATCACATTTAGCTTACAAACTTTCAAATCTGTGTTCCATTGATGCTTAAATCCATAAACCAACTAAAACAATATATTATTACGAGTAGATTACATATATAGGAATTGGTACCACTGGGAATTTTAGGCAATGTCATTTATCACTGAAGCTTATTATGATCATATTTGCAATCGGATTATCACACTATGTATTTGAATTTTTCAAATAAAAGTTGTACAAATTTTCTTTAACTTTTATAAGAACAATTTGTTCGATAACTTGCTTTCTATATATAAATTTTTAGTTTAAAGTTTCCTAACAGTATCTCCATCGAAGCTAATATTACTGGTTCGACGTACAGAAGTATAAGAAAATAATGATATAATTTAACAGCACATCGATTACATGTCAAGTATTTATTGTTGTATGATATGGGTCGTTATCTTTCATGTCGTTAAAGTAATATCACAAAACTCATTTTCATTGCGAAGTAATGACAATATTTTTACAATTTTACAATTTTCTGCAAATTGGCACAACGCCGTAACTTTACGTTCTGAACAACTTTTCTTAGTAACACCTTGACGTACTGTGAACGGAAAAGGTAGTTTACCTAGAACTAAAATAGTATTTGCAGGCCTACTTGATTTAAAAAAATCGAAAGTAAACTAAAAATAAGTTTCGCACCAAGCAGGGCGGAACCCCAAAATATGAAATTCCAATTCGAAAATTTTTGGTCAATCGTACCTATTGTAAACTCAATTCCAATCAAATTATATTTTCTGAAAGAACAATTTTTAATCACTAATAACGACCCTAGCGCCATTAGTTTTGAAATTAATGTCGTTTGTATCGACTATGTAAACCAGATAAAATAGGACAATGCCCATTGTCCCCGGCAGTTTATTATATAGAACACTTAGAACTTAATTAACTATATAATCGATGCGTTTATTAAAACTTTAATTAGAACCTACTACTAAATCAATCAACAACTCAAGTACTAACCACACGCGTGTAAATTATTATTCCAAGTATGCTATGGTTTCGTTTGTGCCTTGAACACTCTACGCCTAGAAGTATTTCGTTTTTTTTTAGATTTTTTAGATCATTTAAACAATTTATATAATCCGTCTGTTTTTATTCATTTCATTATAAATAATATTTTTTAATTTTACGAATATTAAATTGACGACTCAAAGTGACACATTATACCGGATCATCGTTCCTCTAAATAAGAGATTACGAACAAATAATATGCGAGAGCTACTCTGCGTTCCCATATTTTATAAAACAGAAGTCATCCCACGAAACGTTTTTTTTTCCAGCGGAATATCTCGATTAGCGTCACGTTCCGTTGAAATTATATTAAACTCCAATTTCGCTTGAGCGTTCTATTTTGTTCATGTTTTTTTACGAGTGCTTATACAGGCTTACGCAGTATTATCTTTTAACGTTTAATTGCTTTATTAACAGCGAGTTTATTTCGCTGTAACTGGATTTCGGGTTTATTGGATGGCACGGAATGATTGGTTTATAAATTTTTGGATATATGCAATGTATTTAAATACGTATATTATATAATTATATATAACACGTCCACACACATACAAGAATGGGACAATTTCCCAAAAACTGTATGAGGACAAAGACAAGACAGATAAAGATAATCAAGAAATAAGAGACGGTGTTGCAGAAAGCAATGACGAAACCAAATTGGACCTGATCAATAACAAAATGATCAAATATGGGGGCCACGAGTTAACCAAAGAGATTACCAACCTCTTTCGGAAAATACTCGAAACTGGAAACAACAGGGCTTCAGCACAAACAGGTCCACCATCGACGCAATATTTATACTACGTCAACTAATAAAAAAATTCATTGAGTTTAACAAACCATGTAGATTTCTCCAAAGCCTTTGATACAATTCAACTTAAAGACGTACTAAGGGCTCTCCGCAAAAAACAACATCGACAAAAAAAACTATCCAAGTAGTAAAATAATTAAACACTGAGAACGATATTCAATTCACATCTCAACCCAGAAGATAAAATCAATGGTGATATCTAAAGATCCCGTACGATGTAAACTAGAGATCGCGGAGCCGACACCACAAGATCCAAACAAATCGTCAGAACAACAGAGATGAAAACATTGAGATCCATCACCGGATTGAGCCTTGAGTACGCAGCGACATGATCCGTGACATTTGTTCAGTACAGGACATTGTAAGATGGACAAGAGACAGGAGAAGATATTGGAGAGACCATATCGGGGAGAGGACAGGACAAAACGATGGCACGAGAGCTGGACGTCAAAATCGCAGGACTAATTCCAAGGACGAAAATATGGAAAAGACATGGCGAAGTCCTAACAGAAGAAGAAGAACATATAACACATCCACAAATATATTTACACTTCCATACGATTTGATTTTAGGATAAAATTTGTTACCTAAATTTTTTTTTAACCCATACCTAATACTTTATTCTAATCAATTTAGTAGCTCAATTATTTCAGTAGAAATTAGCCTATTTCAAGTATAAGTCTAAATATTGAAATTTCGAGGCTGAATCAATTGACAAATATATATATATATATACCTTCTTTGAAAGTGCCCTGAAAACAACATAGTACTTTCCAGATGAAAGACGTAAATGATCAAAGGCAAGCACATGCATTCCCCACGTTGTTCTATGTAAGTGAATGAAACCGAACGATGTAGACGAAACCGCAAACCAGTGGAGTATCCTGTGAGATAACAAAAGCGCAGCAACTGTGTTCAAATCAGCATCAATGACGTCAACGAATTGTGATTTCCTCTACCGAAATAAATTGATTATTCCACATGATTTTGTTGTACAAAAACAATATTTTAGATTATTATAACATTCCTTGACGTCGATCATTTAAAACTACAAACTATTAAATTTAATTAACTTTACGAGTCGAAAAACGTTTTTTTTTTCATTTAGCTAGCGACGCTCAATAAACGAAACGGTAACAATTCCTGGTAATAGTTTGAGCCTTTCAATTTAATTAAGAACGCCGGAAAGTGATATAGCAAACACTGGTACAATGGAGAGAATTTGCAGGAATTTCATCAAGGCGCGAGTGCATTTTCAATATTTAAAGTTAACTTGAATAATTTGTAATCGCCGAGAATTTTCAGCGAAATGAGATCGGAAACGTGCTGTTTTATTGGACATTCTTCTCTACGTAATTTAAGTGTTCCCGACAAATTGATTTCTTGAGTGCGGATTTTAAACAATTATATAAAGTATTTTTAAATGATATATATAATAATAGCGAATAATAAATATTTTTATGTTCATAACTTTAATTTTTAAATATTAATATAATTAAATGTTATCTAAAAATAAAAAAAAAATGAGTTTCTTGTGTGCTGATTTAACAAGAAATACAATCGATGTTTTTCGTCCTTGAAAACATCAAACAAATAATTTAAGGATTTTAAAAAAGCATACCTCGCAATAACATTTATCGTCAAAACTTGCTTGCCAGGCTTGTTAAAAGTATCCTCTTTCATAATAATTGACACCCAACGTGTCGGTTTGAAGTAAAGCAACCCCTACCATAACAATTAGCAGCCGACGACGCGGCTTTCTTTATCGAACCTTTTTACAAAAATATATATAACATAAAGGTGCCACCCTCGCCGCTTCCATATTTAAGATTTCATTTAAAGGAACTGATTCGCATTCATTGCGAGTGTCACCGAATAACACTCCTCAGCCATTTTTCTTAAACACGGATTCGTCTGTAATTTCGCCCACGGTGAAATCGCCCGCTAAATCTTATCATAATGTTCATTATTTAGTCGTTTGCATTGACAGTACCAATTAATAACGCCAATGACATTTCAGATGCACATAAGTCTGGTATTGACAAACATATTTATCCTGTTGGTAATTTGCCAGCATAGTGATAGCTTTACGGTTACCCGGGGGAAAGAGTATCGGGGATCCAGTGAAGTGGTCGCGGGAAAAGATGGCGCCAACGCAGAACCCAGCTGCGAAGAGCTAAAAGCGATGTGGCGATTTTCAAAACGCCAATCGAGAGCCGCAGAGATCACTAATGAAATTCCTACATATCGGGATCCCTTCTCGTACAACGTTTGGGAACCTTACTATGCCAGATCAAGGAGCATCGGAGGGTAAGTAAATGTTTTTAATTACCTTTACAACCGTATAAAATGGAAATGTTACAATTGATTTATAAAAAAAAATAGATCGGGTATAATTTTCCGATTTAATGCGGTCTTAATTTTAAGATAGTTACATAGACGTATTTAATCTTTCGTAACTACTCTCCAGTTTATTACACTATGCGAGTGCTTCTTATGGCAATTTTATGCTCAAGAACAGCTATTTTGTAGCACTTTACAAACTATTAAGGACCTTGGGGACTTCGCTCTCAACTTGTTCAACAAGTTATAGTATTAAATTTTATGTGACAATGTAAGTTATTGTATTAGCAAGAAACGAATATGATTTACGGCATTGGCCCATTTAGCAAAAATTACTTACTTCAACGAATCCATTTTTTAAATAATTTATCATTTTATTATTTTTATTAAATGTCAAAAAATACATTATGTGTGTAACGGACTAATAATTAAATAAAAGCAATCAAATTTACAATTGGTATAAAAAAATGCTGATGAAAATAAATTAAAATATCTAAATTGTAAAAGAATGAAGTGCGCGAATGAAAATAACGGTCATAAGTACCAATCGAAACGTGTTTCATTCTCGTTTGAATTCGTGAGGCCACACCCACTTCACGTCGCCTATATCGATCACGCTCATGCTGCTATGTAATTACACAGGTATGCTTAACCCATAACTATTACCTAACACACCTCCATCACATGCTTTCATCCATCAACATAAACATGTGCACTGTTATTCCTCCAATATTTATTCCTATTCTCTTTATTGCCACTAAAATATTCCCGCTCTCTTCCATTCTCGTACTTCATTGTGTACTTAATTGCCACACCCATGAGGGCGGTTCATCATGTCCCTGGCATAGAATCAAAGATCTGAGAAGAACGAAATAATTTTATTTTTCAATGAAGTCCCTTGACAGGTTCATACCTTTTAAGTACAAAAGTGTTGCAAAAATGACCATCGACTAGAAATCGCTATCTTTCGAAATCGGGTTCTCTTTTGCACATCTTCTTTAATGATTGCTTTTAAACGTAGGGACATAACTTATGTAACACTGTTTATTTCAATTGACAGTTTTTCATTTGGCAGGCAATCCTAGTATGTTATGGGACAGTAAATGATGAACAGCCCTCGTATTTGCCCATTGTCTCAACCAATGTATCCATATCCTCGCTATCGATCGCTGCTCGTATGGCATATGGCATATGACGTCCCTTTAAGGACAAAGAAGTTTTCTTTTTCCTGTTGTTTTAGTAACGCTCGTGCTTTTTCCACTTTTTCTCTTAATCTGGCCCATGCAATCCCTGTATCGTTAACTTTCACATCTTCTACATTTCTTCCTTACTATCATTCTTTGGCTCTCTCCATTCTTTCGCAACGTGTATGTCATTCATGAGCTACTTCTCAAGTCGTTCATCAGATTTACGTCTTCTACCTTTCTTTCCTACTCTCATTCTTCTTCTTCCTCTCTTTCTCTCTCTCCGCATGCTTTTATTTTATTGTCCTCAGATGCAATATCCGTACACTCTACTTGCCTTTATTATGTAAAGGAATTTACAGTCTAGTTGAGCGAATTCCTAAGCGTGATATTAACGAGAATAACATATTTCAACAATTTATTAGACGATGAAGGAATGTGAACACGTCATACCCTGAACAACACGGTGCTTCTCGTAGATTCGACGTTTTTAATAATTATTGCAAGATTAAATTTAAAAAGTTAAAGTTACCTTGGGAGCTTTGGGAGCGAAAAAAATTTATACAAAACGTTCAAAGTACCATAATGTTAGCAACCAACTTAAAAATAAGATCTAGAGGTAGAGTTGATTTACATTGAAATATAATGTGACGTCCTGACGCATTAAATATTATTTTATTGAAAATAATTTATTAATTTATTTATATTTAACACATTTATGGTCAAGTCGGTTGGATCTTTGCGAGAATTAAACTTTTGACTAAAACTTTGATACACTTGCGGTGCAATAAAACACGAAACAGTATTATGAAGTAAGCAGCCCTTTGATGTTTTAATCTTTGTTGAAGCGAACGTCGGATTGGTGAAATAAAGTAAGTTTGTAGAGTAAGCGGTGGCGGCGGAGGCGGCGACGTAAATGCCCCTATTAAAAATATTTCGCGTAAGCGCTATTGCTAGAGCTGGGAATTAAATTGACGCTCGTAAAACGATCTCAGCCACAGATAATAAATTTAAATCTTATATGACTCGACTAGAGACGACTTATTGTAGGTGTATTAAAATAATTCCTGGTGGATAGGATAGTATTATTCAATTCTCTACAGGACAACATATTGGACCCTGATAAGAATAAAATCCCAGGCGTGATGGATTTTTCTGAACACTCACTGGTAATATGAACCATTTCTTCTGAAATCATAGCCAACGAACGACAACCTTCCCTTCGCAACAACAAAACTGAGATTATTTACAAAAGAATTAGACGATTCTATAAATCGAGAATACTCACTAACGAGTCCAAAACACCTCAGCTAAAGGAAGACACTCCATACACAGTTAGACAAACATTGCTGAAAAGATGAAACACAGTGGAGGACTAAAACAGACTTAAACATTGCCATTAAAAGAAAGGCTTATCGACATTAAGAATCAAAGGACCCAGTATCTTAAGTATCTTCACAAAACTTTCAAAATGGTTGCCCTATGAACATAAAAAACCACAGCAATGATGGATGTTATTCGTTTAATTACTTTGATTACTTTGATTTATTTCAGAATGCGTTTGGGTAATCGTTACAGAGGTCGGCCAATATACGGAAGGGTGGTGCATAAGGCACCAATGTTACGTATCCAAGACATCGCTGAACGAAATCGGGCGTTTGAAGAGGTAGCTAGAATGTACGGAACCGTTCAACGGGCAACAGAACCAAGGCGGAGAGGCGCATTCCGATTATCCGGGGGTGGACACGTACCCTCAATGGGACTTACGCCACCAAGTGGAAGCTTCCAGCATCTAAAAGTAAGTTAAATATTTCTGTTCGAGACATAAATTTAAAATATGACATTAAAGATGATGGGATTACCGAGATGCGTTTCGTTTATATAAACGGAGAAATTTACTAAAGTTTAATCCTTGACGTTAATCACGTACACATTTATTAGTTCCTTCCTCTTAGTTGCAAATGACGAGAACTTCGTTCGCAATTAAGTTTCGCCTTTGAATACAACAAATTGTTTCCACAACTATGAATAACTAAACTAAGATCGAACTTGATATGAATCCTAATTGGGTGTCATTTGAGAACTGCGACGTTTACATTTACAATTTCTTTCGGTGATTTTTTTTTTGCGAGAGGCGATATTATACAATTGTTCTCGCACAGAAATTTCTTCAATAGGTTCGTTTCTAAACACTTTAATTTCATACAGCTTCTATTATGATTTCGTAACAAAGAGCACTATTATACGCTTCATTGACTTGACTTGAAAAAAGTTCATTCCAATTGCGTTTCAATATTTTATTATTCGTCGTATCTTTTAAATGAAACGGCACCTTTAAAAGCTGTCGTACGAGATCCGTTAAATTTAATTAAAAAAAAAAATGCAAACCATACAAATCAACTTTCAAAGGTTTTTAATCAAATTAAATTTGGCACACTTTGCTGGTTCCATACAAACGCGTGAAATCATTTTTAATGAAATATTTATTTTTAATTCCAGGAATTAATTCGCACTGAACGCGCGCGTGAATTGCAAGAGCAGAGAATAGCAGAGGAGGCGGCCGCCCGAGCCGCGGCTTTAAAAGAATTATCCGGATCTGCACACCGAACGCAATCGTAAGTTATTTTTTGCGGCCCGTAATTTTCATATAAAGAGTGCGGCTTTAACAATAAAGCAGCAGGGCGCTGCAGTGCGGTCGATATTATGATTGACTAACCTACCGCATCCACCGTTAATCATTTAACTCGCGTCCTTTATTGTTTCATTCATTTTAACACCAGTTAGCGATGACATGTGATTTGTAATAATTAAACTTTTTAGATTATGAATAACTTATGTCAATTAATCAAACAGTGGTTTATATTTAAAATCAAGTTGTTTCACTACGCATATAATAATCATATCAAATTTGATAAATAAATCTAGTCAGTTGGCAACGTACAAAATCTATATGGTGGGGATTAAAATATAATTGACACGGCCTCTATATTGTAAACAATAAATCTTCATACATTCTCTTCAAACAAATCGCAATATCGAGTCAAGAAGCCTATGAATGGACTCACAACAATATCGCAATAATGGAGGCGATTTAACCTTGACTCGACCTAGCCATCTTCTAACCTAGCTACCTAAACTATCTTTACAATAAAATTTCAATATTTTTGTAACACCAGTGAATGTGAAGCATATGCAGTTCGGCTAAGTTACCATTGAGTACTATTATCACTAATAGAAGCGTATAAAACGAAAAATCCACTAACCTCGAAACGCTTCATTTGGCAATGCGATCCGCCGTCCAGAGTGGCCCAGGTTATCCAAAACACTTTAACTACCCGAACACAACGCAAACACCACAAAATAACTTTCCGAAAAATGCAACGATCGAATTGCACAGTAGATGCGTCCATTCCCGACAAAACTACCTGCTTTGTTTTTTGCCGTGCGATTGCGTTATCGTCAGCGGTACCTCGATCCTTGTAATTGTTGCCAATTGCACGTGGACATGACGTTGAATTGACTAATATTAAATTTTTCGAAAAAACTTTTCAAATAAGTCTTCAAAATTTCAATAACTTTAACATTTGTAAGAAATGTTTCATGTATGGTTATCGAGATCAGGAACAAAGTGATAAGAGTAAACTATCGTAAGTTTCAAAATTCCAGCTATAATGGTTTGGACGCTAGAGTGCGCACGACACACACACATATACAAAGAAGTCCGAAAATAGGCAGAAACGATTCAGGGGACAGTATAAGGAAGTAAAAATCGTGAAAGTCCTACTAGAAGTAGTCCATCATATCGAGCACCGACCGATATTTATTTTTCTATACTCTGTTACCTCAGTAATTAGACATCGCACGAAAGCGAGGTACAGTTCAATAGAATTCTCAAATTGTACTTATCTCAATTTAATTTTCGACAGGTAGTTAAAAAATTGCTATTTCTACTCACATGTTTCCCAGCGAGGAGTAAGGCGTATCAGCCTGGTCCTGGCGAGTTATTTCGCCAGGACCGTAGTAAAACTTTTCTGGATTATTTTCCCTGCTTCAAGTGGGGCTTAATATGCACAGTCGCCGAAAATCATACAAATATTTAACTTGCCTTAACAAATTAAATAATTGCTTTAATACTAATATATTTGTCGGGATAAACATAATTTAAGAATTCCATTAAATCTCGCTTTCGTGTGATATCTAATTACTGAGGTAACGTATAAAAAAAAATCAAGTACATGAAATATTTAAAAAGTAAAAATATGGATATGATGGACTACGTCCAGTCGAAGTTTCAGATTTTTTGTGAACGGTGTAGGAGAAAAAAAATTGCAAAGACGACCAACGGCTAGAAATCGCTCAAATCGGGTACTTTTTTGCACTTCTTTAATTGCTTTTAAACGTTGAGATAATATGTAACGAAGAAATGATTGCTGGTTGTAACAATGTTTGTTTCAATTTTTTTCGTCAAGCCGTTTCTTTGATATAGGCCCTCGAATACAGCCGCCTATTATTTTGGCACCGATACTAGGGACTTGGAATATTAGAAGCATTCACGGTAAATAAGAGGAACTAATAAACGAATTTGAAAAATCGAACTAGAAGTAATAGCACCGAGTCTGAGTGAAACAAAAAAACGGACGAGGAGAAATATACTAAAAAATGGGCATACATTGATATATAGCGTAGTCAACGCTGCATATTAAGTTTTGGATCATGCACAACTTTTTATCAAGAATAATTTTTTTTACCAAATAACCAATAAAAAAGTTTTCGATATGGTTCCAACTTAAGTGGACACACTGTATATATATGTTTGTGTGTGTAAAAGACGTTCGCTATAAATAACACGGAAGTTATCTATTGAACTAAAATACACCTTTGTGTGAGTTCCTACGTAGTTTTCGAACTCGTTACGTTATACGATATCTATTCAAACGAAATGCACATATGCATTCCACTACTGTGCGTATAACTTTTATTTTTCGCATTGTGTATATTGATCCAATTCCATTGGAAATCCGCACGAAATGCAATAACAGCATTTTCATTTAATATATATGCCTAGTTTATTAACGCAGTGAGCCATAAATACCAACAAAACTAATTAATTTACCAACATTAATGAACCATAAAATAGTTTCATATTAACAGTTTTTGAAAATGTCGACAATGTTACCAGTTCGTTTATGTGCACTATAAATCGAATAGACGATTAAATGACAATTCTCATTTAATAGCAAATCCAGATCTCTCTACGATAATCTAAACTTAAAGAACCCATTCATCTTCGGTCAAAGCAGACGCTTTAAATAAATTAGATGAACTCGTAGCTCGGCGTTCTTTCATGAATGAATACGACTGAAGTAAACCTCGCCGAAGGCCTTTTGTGCGGTCGATAGCAAACTTGAATCTATAGTATGTTCGCTGAAAATAGATAGTAATAAACTGACCGATTACCTCGTGAAGTGAGAGTAAATATCGTTCTATTTGTAAAAGCTGGCTCCGTCTAGAATATTACCACCCTTTCTCATTCTATAAATATCCGCTTGGTCCCTGCTTGTTCAAACAACACTTCGCCGATACAGAATCAATAAAAGCAATCAATAAGACGACGAAGTACCGCGCATATAAAAAAAAAACAACCGCATTTTTAACTTTTAATGAAGGTTATAATTTAAGCGATAACTTACATTAATTGTGTTATATAACTTACCGGTAAGCGAAGCCTGTTTAAATTAACGCTCATAATTTCTTCGCCGTGATAACATTTTAGAAGGGAGCGCAGGAAATCTCGTTTCGAAGATTTAATGCAAATTACCTGCAGAACTTTTATAAAATAATTTACATAAAATTAAATAACGGTTTAATAAATTTACTTGTCTAATCTAGTATTTCATTGTCTGAAATAAAAACATAAAGCAAATTCGAGTTTTAATTCGTGGAAGACGAGAAGGCGCACCTGTTTCTGCAAATGTCAGATTAATATGAATTCCGTGGAAAATATTTTATGTTACAGGAATTTCCGCGACGTGAATTACAATTACGACATTGACGGTAGAGAAGATCGTGAAAGTTTGGGTGGCCGCGGGGGCGTTTTAGCTTTTCCCGACCTACTGGCTCCAGCTGCAAGAGCGGATATCGACGATTCACGTTATGTACAAGATAACACTTATTATTGGGATAGACCAAAAACGCACAGCTCTTCATTCATTGACAGCAGTTCGTTTAATGTAAGTATAACACAAACAAACTACAAAACTCTTTTAATTAAAAGAAAAATATTTGCAATTGTTTCTTCCAATGTAAGGGCTGAAATATCTTATATCATCACGCGTAACAGATGCCAGCTATAATGCTATAACTTATTCAAACCCAACTTTATACTTAGTAAAAGTCGTTAAAAACTTCAAAATATGACGACGGAATAATAAGTTTCAATTCAGTAACAACGGTGGTGTAAAAAATGAAAATATAACGATAAAATCCCAAACTTCAATAAAATTGTTTATAACGACGTAATACCAATTACTAAGTTTGTTAAAATATAAAAATCAAAAAATATAAAGGTGGGATTCTCATAGGAAACCAATCTAAGTTTTTCTAGGCAAATTTATCCCGATTACTACATTGCTCGTAAGAGGGCTCTGTAGGTTCCATTCCACGCCCATGTTTATTGCATTGATTCCCCGTTTGTAGGTGTCACCGCATTGTTTACTTTTTCATCGTATTAGCCGTTTCAGCTCTCGCCCACGCATTCTCGCCCTTCGATATATTTTTAACCAATTTATTACTCCATTAGTGTATCTACTTCAGTAAATCCAAATCCAAAACTTCGCCGAGATTCATTCCACATTTATTTTTACTTTCACTTATTTAACAATTGCTCACATTTAATTTGTAATTTTATTTTCAATCCGATTACAACGCAGATGTAACGTAATACATAGGAAGACGTTTCAAATTTATTATTTGGTGTTTTATTATATCTAACGTAGTTCACTGGTGTATTTCGTTTTAAATTGTGATGATTTTCTAGTCGAGTCTTACGTTACGATCGTTCCGAACCGAATAATAAAAATTGCAATAAACAACGAGTCTTTACTACGAAAATGTAATAAAGTGTGATGAGATGTTTGTGGGGTTTTAAGTAACGTGTCTGTATTTTTTTCAGAATGATTTAGATGGTTTCTTGCTTTAAGAAAACTTGGTCATATCTTGCAGAACCCAAAAAAAAAATATCAGAATTTGCTGAATGTTGTCTATAATTTGTTTAAGAACAGCTTACGCTTTTAAATAAAGCCGATAAGCCCAATCCATGCTGTAAAATCCTGGTATACATAAATATTTTAGGATGGCTACGTACACTATAGAAACTAGATGTAAAAAAATCAAGACTATAACTAACTTATATAACTATAAAATAATATTTCGAACGTTGATTAAACAAAATTAAATCGTGGAATCGTATGTTTTATAGTATTATAGAAATGTGGACTGATTTTACATTTAAAGAAATTTTAATATGACTTAAATATGGATGTCATTTTGATCGAAATGTACGGAATATTTAAATACATACATATATAAAAGTTTATTTTTTTATGCGATCATAGGAGGCTGGAATGATCCATAATAATTAGGAAGGTTCTGTGCGTTTTTCCTATCAAAATGCCATTCTAGTGATTCTTAGTACCTAGTGAAGTTTTGGAAAACATACAGACGCTTTATGTTTCACTATATCAAACAACCAAAACGACTGACTATTGAAAATTTTTAGGTTATGAGCCCATGAATTTTTACAGTGTACATCAAATAAATACTATAGTAAATATAAGGAGTCTTTATGTTGGTTAAATCGCGCTTTTGATAACAAACAAAATAGAATAGGTTTCCTTAGAATCTTAAAACATCTAAAACGTACAAATAATGTGAGGGTATAGAATAATGACACATATGTTAAAATTATTTCTATAAGTAATTTTTCTTCAAATCATAAATATTTTACAGACCTAGTCTACGTTTCACTTATACATATAAGGAAATTTAATATTAAGTTTATTATACCTATATAAAATCCAATCAATTTCAAACATATCTTGAAAGATATATTTTTAAAATGTATAATTGAAGAACGTCTAGTCAAAGTGACAACCATGCATTTCAATTTAATGGCCTAATAAACCTAAAAGTATTATCACATTATTAGCATTAATATACAAACAAATGTCTTCCCTATTATATCAGAGTACCCTGTAGAATTAAATTTATTTATTTTAATTTTTTATATATTCATGGCAAAAAAAATTGTAAATTATTTCTACGATGCAAGGTGTAAAAAATCGTCAAATCGGCAAATCGGCAACAATTGGCAAACAAAACGCCCAAACGCAGTTTACTTATTAATCTGTACATAAAATTTCGCGTCACGTTAATATCCTTAACTTGTTAATTAATTTAATGCAGTTAAAAGAGGTGACTGGAGGTGATTGGAATGAAATTATTTATATCTTGGTGGTGCAATTCAATTTTTAAGTATAATTGAGAGGGATTTTTAAACTAGATATATTTTTATATAAAATTTTATTAATTATAGTGTTTAATTATCCTATTTAGATGAAAAAAAAATCATCTGCAACCGAAGATATCAATCAAATACATATCACAGCAACTAAAAATTAAAACGAAATTAAATGATTACGATTAAAGATATGTATGTACAGAAATTTAATAAGTAAATTTATAATTAAATGCGGAGATTTTGTACACCTTGTGCGTTTAAGAATTGAATAGATGTTTTGAACTTTGAAATTTGGTTAATTAAATTACAATTAGCAAAAATTAAATTTGATTATGAATGAATTAATCAATATTTCTACGCATTAATCAAAACATCGATTTAATTCCATGATTAATTATTAGATATACAACAAACTACCTTACCTTTGTAGTTAACGAATTGACAATAAAACCGCAGCAGTTAATTTTTAAAAAAATGGGATCGAAGATCATTTGATTTACAATTACAATTTACCCTAACGCTAATGCACAGACAATAATTTTAGTCAATTTATAAATAATGTTATAAAATGTATAGTATTTATATTAGGTAATTTAAGGGCCAACAATTCACTAATATAAATACATCATTCTTCTCGTGTTTGTGTATATATAAAGTAAAGAAATATACAAAAAAAAATTAATTATCCATGTAAGTATGTGTAATTTTAATATATCGGGTTGCGAAATATAATAAATGCGATTCTCAAGGCGCACTGAATTTTAAAATAAGTAAATTATAATATACCTGGTGATCGCATGAATTATATTTTAATAGAAACCCATTTTAAAGTCAACTCAAATTGTGTATTCTGTGATGTCTAACATATGACAATATTAGTAAACAATATAAGTGTGGGGTCTGCAGAACAATTTATCCGCGAATGTGACAAATTATTTTATATGAATGTAATTTGTATGTACCTATTAATGAAATAAAACTCTTAGCAAGCATACCTATGTATTTATTTTAATAACCCGACACGAATTTTCTATCAATGAAAAACATCGTCAAAAAATACTTCGAAGGAATATTACAACGAGTAATGAGAACTTCAATACGATTACAAATCGGAACTGTGGTGAAAATGGTGTAAGTGATGGAACGAGAAAAAAATGAAATTTCCGGACCAAGAGGCAATTATAAGCTATTACTATTCCAATGTAACAATTTTAAATGGCTTCGAAAATGTAACTGGACAATTAATATAAATGGGGTAAAGATGAAATAAAACGAAATGAAATAAAATTAATCGAAAAAGAGGCCTACCATAAATTCCACAGGAAAATACCAAACCTATCTGACATAATGTTAGACAAATAAGAAATACGAGGACAAGTTGATAAGAAGTTACGTAAACTACGGAGTTGAAATAAATAAAAGGCTACGCAAAAGGCCACAAACAAAATGCAATATCGACTATTATATGACAATATTCTGAGAATTTAAGAAAAATACCAATTTGCCACAAACATTTTTTCAAAAAAAAAAAATACAGGGATGAAAGATATCATCAAAATGACATATGGAACAAAATAAAAACACGTAACTGATAAAAGCAACGAACATTAAAACAAAACCCATTTTAAATTAAACAAATATATAAAGCAATACCTATTGTAGGTAAATAATTCTTAAACGAAAATATTTTAAGCAGCTACACATCGACATTTTTTATGAAAGGTTCAAAAATCGTGAAACTGTTATCTGATGTATGTAGGTACTTACGCAACGACTGTTAACATTTCATATACATATCAATGTAAAATATTTTTATCAACATGCAGCTTATATTTCATCGTTAAAATGTCTTTACTTGACAATAAGTGATTTAAAATCCTTTCTAGACGTTTCGATGCGATTTCAAGTGTGTCGTTCAAGTGTAAGTCGCGTCTTAAGAAATACAATACATACAACGACAATATATCGAAACTGACGTCAATAACGAGTGAAAAACGTTGTTTTATTAGGCTTCGCGATTTTAAGTTACTTAAGGGGGACAATACGACGATTTCAAAAAATTGATTTTTTTATTTTTCTAATCTTAAGAGTCTCGGAAATGAGCATGTGAAAGGGTTATTCAGATTACTATCTAGTTCGAGAGCTATATATCGTCTAACATGACGGCGCGCGGCTAGTTCACAGGCCTTAAAGGTTGTCCTAGCGCTATTTTCTTCAAACGAGTTTTCCCAAAAATTAGAACAACTGAACGTATCGCGATGAATTTTTTTTGAACTCCACAGGGAACACTTACCAAGGTACAGATCGTTCATTTTTGGAAAATTTCGTTTTGCTGATTTTTGACAGCTTCGAATGGTACAGAAAACAAACAAAACAGTAATTTTGAAAAAGTGAACGATCGGGACCTTGCTGACATAACAACGATCAAAAGCATTGTTGATTTTTTTATTTCCGATAACTAGGGTGGACCTGTACCTGTACACCGTTTGACCCTTTACTTTCGACAGAGGCGCTGTCAAAGCCATCTTCAGGTCTTGGGAGTGAACATTGACATTTACAAAAATTATGTGTGATGTTCAATTGATCTACAATAACATGAAAAAAGTTTCATATCGAAATCTTCTCTAGTATTTTTACGATAAATTCATGAAAATTTGCTGCAAAATTGGCCTACAAGGTGTAAATCCCCCTTAAATGTCATTGACCTATAATAATTGTGACGGAAGAATGAGCAAAAATTAAATTCAATAAATTGCAATTGCAGACGACTATGCACCGTGTTATGATCTTATTTCTTTACATTTTTATATTTATCGATTGTTTCGTACAGATTCTCGTCACTTATAACGTATTTCAAGCCTCACTGACTAATTTTTTTATCAACAATCCCGTAAACAAAGTAAACAACACCTCAAATTTCCGTACGTAAAACATGCAAAAAGAAGATGTATATTTAAATAATGAATTGTACACAAAGTAAAAAGTAATAAAAATAACTCAACTTACCAAATTTAAATGCAGATCGAAGGCCTCATCTTTGAACGAACTGTCACAATATACAGGCGTGTATTATAGAGCACTGTTGGACCAATTCTCAACAGTTAACTTAACAGACAAGTGCTGCCACCTTTACATTTGCGTCCGAAAGCATCGATTTTTATTCCATATTTAGATTCTTTGTTTTTATTATTTATACGTTAATAACCAGTCTATTAAAAGTTTTGCAAGCGAAGTTACATTACTAGTGTAATAATAGTTGCCTTTGTGCTGTGCCCCGAAAATTTGTGTCGGTGAAAAACTAGATATTTTCTTTTAGTATTTTACCATCGCTTCGCCGTAGAATAGTTATGATCATGGCAGTGAATTTATCAGATGAATCGCTTCCAGCAAGAATGACAAATTGACATATTTTTACGTTGGCACGACTGTTTGTCAGTTTAACGAAATATTTTAATGAGTGTAGTATTTGTCTCGAATTTTAACGATTAACTGTTATGTTTTATTTAACTGTTGCGTTCGATGTATGTGATTTAACATTTCGTTCTTGAAGATGCATTTTTCCATACCTGACACTCAGGAATTAAATGATGGAAATGGGTCAACTTATATGGTATGTGTGCTAAAAACTCGCCTTGATTACGATTTCATAAATTTCTCGTATTCAGGGATACAATATCCATATAAACGGCGTGTGTCATTGCACTGTCCGATACAAGCAACTGCATAATCTGCATGAACAATTAAAGAAAGAGTTTGGCCCCGAGCGATTACCAAATTTTCCTCCAAAGAAGCTACTACCTTTAACGCTATGTCAACGCGAAGAAAGGAGGGCGTTATTAGAAAAATACATTCAAATAAGTAAGTAGATATATTTAATATTTTTTTACTGCTTTAAATTTGGCTTCGGCTTTGTAATTGTTGTTATCTAAAGTGTATCTAATGACAACGTATCCGTACTATGTCTGGCACTTTATCAAAAATAAATTACAATGCTATCAAATTTATTAACTGACAACGCATATGTTTAATGATAATTGTATTGCTCGTAGTTTAAAAACAAAACATATATCTGGTCATATCAAGAGAAAATAAATTAACGCTGTTTATAATAATTCTATGAATACGGTAAAATTTAATTTTCAATTTTGTAAATAGTATTTATTAAACAAATTGGATAAAAGTTAAACGCAGAAAAAATTGATCATGTTTTTCCAACAGTGTTATTATGGAAATGGTAGTGAATACTTTACTAGGTGTAAAAATACAATGATTATAACTGCATATTTTGTTTGTAGTTGGCCAAGACTATAAACTAGTTTTATCAGAGCTACTAGTTGGATTCTTATTGTCGGCGCAGCAAGAAACGACATGCGAAAAGAAACAAGAATTAAAATTAGATATATACACAATGAACAACTATCAAATATCGTTGTGTGTGCTATCAACGGATAGAACCGAACAAGTACTCCTAAAAGCTTGTAAAGAAATAAATTTGCCTTTAGAATATACACAATTTTTTTCGTTATTCCTTATCAAGAAGGAAGACAACGGCGAGATAAATATTTTAAGAAAACTACACGATTTTGAATCACCGTACATATCACACAAATCCATCCAAGAATCTAATAGAATAGTCATAAGGAAAAGGTATGGTTAACGACGAATTCCTACGTCAATTTATGTGAATTTTCATTTAAATTTCAGTTATTGGGACAACCACTATGATTTAGAATTAATGAAAGACCCAGTAGCACTAAATTTATTGTATACTCAAACCGTATCAGATATTGAACGCGGGTGGATATTATGTACAAAAGATGTGAAAAGTCAACTTGCTCATTTTCAAGCGCGTTTAGCGAAACGTGAATACATAGAATTAGCAAGAGAGTTAAAGTTTTATGGGTTCATACAATTCTCTCCGTGTTACTGTGATTACCCAAAGCCTCAAACTAAAGTTTTGGTTGCCATTGGCGGAGAAGAATTAAGTTTGCGACTCATCGGCCAAGTCATTAAAGAAGGCAGTTTTAAAGTCACCCGAATGAGATGTTGGAGAATAACCGCAACACACGTACATATCAAATTTAATAAACCGATTTCTTACGTATTATACGAATATATTTCAGAGCAAACCGAACGTGGCCGCAAACAGTCACACTGCAAGTAGTTCCGATCTTGAATTATCTTTCGAGTATTTAATGTCGAAAGATAAATTGCAATGGATCTCGATATCAAGTCAGCAAGCAATTCTAATGTCCGTATGTTTGCAATCAATGGTCGATCAACTTTTACTTAAGAAGCATGGAGTTAATAGAAAAGAAGCTTTAATCGGCAAAGGAAACTGGTCGTACATGAAACGCGACGGTTCAAGCCACTTAATATCTTTAGACGAACCTGATGTTTATCCGACGACAACTGTAAGATTACAATTTTGGAATAACACACACGTTTAATTTTTACATTGCAGAACGGCGCATCGGGCGGAAAATTCCAAGAATCGTTTTCAATAAAGAAGCTACAAGAGAAATTTTCGAGTGTTTCGTTTAAATCCGGAAAGGACTTCGTCGAAAATCACGCTTTCGAAGGCATAGGTGACGATGATTTATAAATTATTTGGAATTCAAATAACTGGCATTTTTAAATATTGATATTGTCTTAGCTCTGATGATGTGCTTGCAGTTCTCATTAACAAAAATGTAAATAAATATAAAAGAATACCTCGGCGATTTAAAATTCTAACGTTTCTAAAGGTGCTTTTATCTTTTATGACTTTTAACATTGTTCGTTTTAACCTGTGCCAAATAAACTTTCATTTGAATAACGGTGTTGTGAACGTAAAACATGTTCACATCGACAGGGATAATTAAATGCCAAAAAGTACTAAAAGTACAGATTTTTGTGTAGCTATTTTAGAATCGATCTTCACTTAAATGTCTTCATAATTATTAGTAAGCTTATTTCATTTATTATTCTAATCACTTTCTGTTAATATAAGAAAATATGCAATGATATCTTATGGCCAGGAACTCTTAATCTGTTTTTATTTCTAACGTACAATTACTATATTATTAACTTTATTTAAAATTTTAATTTTTATACAAATTGTTACAATAATGTAACTGTGTTAGATAATGAAATAAATAAAGAAAAGTCGAACAAATAATTATATTGTGGGGATTAAGACCTTATTTTAAGAACAATTTCACTAATAATTTTTGTAATTATATTTTGTTATATTAATGGAAGGTAAAATTACTAAACTTGCAATCTCAACATTAATAAAAGAAACCTAAGCTTTAACTAATAAAGAAGTTGAATCTCATAACTGACAAATATTATTAATAAATAAATATATGATTAATAAAGTGTTTGGGAAGAACAGAGCGGTCATTACTAACATTTCCGACAATGGTTGTTCGTAATAAAATATTAAGGAAGGTAGTGATAACTCAGTTTCTGCAAACACTATGTATATATTATACACACAGGTTCAAGGATCAGTTGATAACCTTTCGAACTTTGTTTTTCAATTTCATTACGATTAAATATTTATATTTGTGTGTGTGTGTATGTGAGCATATAATTTTTTTTTTAATTTTCCTCTTCTCCAAACATAAGAATATATTTTAGGTACTTTATTAATAGCTTATATTTAAATATAAATTTTCACATATTTTTGGTAAATTATAGGTCACGTATACTAAAACTAAATAAACTAAAATACTAATTAATCTTAACCATATTAATAATAAATGTAACAATAAAATAATATGTTCCACGTTCCACATTTATAAATGTTTAATGTTCAAATAACAGGACAAATACTTTGACCGAGATGTGATATAAATTCAAGATTAATAATAATAACGCAATTTTTGTATCAAACTAAAAAGAAAAAACAAATCTCAAAAAGAAAATTGTAATGTAATCAACTTTTTTAATGCAATATAACGCAGTTTATTATAATATGTGTACGTCCTTAAATTTTTAATTTAAAATCTACCATGTTTTTAAATAGTTGTAATAATTATTAAAAACAATGCAATACAAGCAGACTCAAACAAATGTACTTGGTGTTATGTGTTTTCAGGAATTATTTTGCATTTTTAAATCTGTGGTTATATCATTAATAAATAAAACCAGATGGTTAAATTCTACTCGCTCATAAGATATTAACGTACCTGATAATTTTGTGAAACTAACGAATAAGAGTTTTTCATTTTGATCGACGTGGTGCACATGTATTGGTCATAGCACACGTGCAGCTATTAATTTACAACACTTTGTATTATTAATATTTTTGTTTGTAAATCAAATGATATTTAATATTTAAATTCTTGCCATAATATAGCAAATTGGTATTAAAAATCAGATGACGGTATTAAACTGATATCATTTTAAATAACTTTTTCTATAATGTATATAACTTAACGTAATTATAACGCATAGTTGTTTAATTGTAAATTTTTAATTATAGTTATAGCTGCTGTAGTCGTTGTAATGTATACACATTATATGTGATACCTAAATCCTGCCTCAAAACTGAATATTATAGGACGTTTAGATAAATACATATTTATTTATTCACATGTGCATTTCGTGCATTTCATTTTTATCCTTTTTATATCTAGAAATAGTTTTAAAAGAGTGGCAGCAGCTTTAACTATTTCACTGCATATCTACTCGAATCATTCCTTTATTTTTCAAGAGACGTTGAAAAATAAATCAATTTTAAAGAAAATATGCAAAACTGCATAACTTGGAGGAGAATAATAAACTCTAATTATATATAAAGATCTTAAAAAAGTTTATTTATTTTATGTGTAGCAATAATGTATTCGTACCATTAAAAATTTTATATTCTGTATATTATTTACATGAATGACTCTAATTATAGTTGTATTCAAATAAAATATGTAACTAAAGGTGTTTTTAATTAAGGAAACCTATCATTAATCAATTGAACCAATTCCAAGTCCTGATTAATAGAAAATCAATTGAATTTTAAATGGAACATTTTACAATAAAATTTTTTCGGCTATAGTCAAAAATTATTTTTCTGACTTATTAAAAATAGAGTTAAATTGCTACATATTATTTTTGTGGATCAGCCAGGCTGAGAAGAGCAATAAAATATAAAGGATAAGAAACAGAACAGAAAATCAAAATGAAACGAACAAAGCTAAAATAAATAGGTAATTAAACAAACATTTTAAACCAATGGAATCTAAATAAATTGTCTTTAATTTTGTATTAAATCTTTATAATTGTATTTCAAATCTTCGCGCGGGAAAAATTTCTATTATCAATCGGCAACACTGTGATGCTGTCAGATTGACGTTTACATAACCTATATGTTTGTTAAAATTACATTAACGACGTATGTAAACAATGAATTTTTACCACATAAACATAATTTTTATTATATTAATAATAATTAATTGTACTGCCAGTGATAGCAAAGATAATCGGAAATTACAAATAGGCGTCAAAAAGCGTTCGAAAAACTGTACGAACAAATCGAAAAAGGGAGATTTATTACACGTACATTATAAGGTACGAGCGCACTTTAATATACATTTAATATATACAAAAAATTGCAGGGTACTTTTGAAAACGGCACGGAATTTGACACGAACCGCAAAAACCAACTGTTTACTTTTACGGTGGGATCGGGTCAAGTGATAAAAGGATGGGATCAGGGATTAATTGGGTACTTTCTAAAATATAACAGCTTCACGCGTAAGCTTATTTTATAATTGCAGGATGTGCACCGGTGAACTAAGAAAGTTAGTAATACAACCGGAATTAGCGTATGGAAAATATGGCGTGCCCCCCATAATACAAAGTGACACTACTCTAATATTTCATATAGAACTTGTGCAGATTGAACGAAAGAATTTCGCATTTTAAATTTTATTTATTTTTTATAATAATAAAGAGGTCCAGATTTGAATGAATTTTTAGTTAACCGAATTTCCCATCCAGTTTAGTTGGAAAATACTCAATCGATTAGTTTCAGAATGGACTGTTTCAAAAAGGGTACAAAAAGACTAGTAATATTTATTTATATAATGCGTAGAAAGCTATCCAAATAAAAATTATATAAAAACAATACGATAAAGCACCAGACATCACATTACATAAATTCTAATTTTGTGCAATATTGGCGAAGTTAAATACTGGGTACATGGGATTATATTGTTGGACGTTGTTACTGAATCTAGTATATTGGTTGTCGTCTTTATCTTGGATGTTTTCGGTACCAAACTTACTTTCACCGAACGTAGCGGCTAAAACAATAATTAAATGAATACAATAACTTTAAAAATTTTAACTCTTATACCTCCTGGATTCATCCATCCTATTTGGGGTCCATCTGAATTACCTTGTTGCATGTTGATAGCAAAACTATCTGCTGAAGGAGCTGACGGAGTTGGTCCAAGCATTAAAGGAACAGTCCCTACTGTTATGGGCATTTTTCCACGCAAATTAGCATGAAAACCTGACACACAAACTTCAACCTTCAAACAAATAAACATAAATAAAAAGAAACGAATAATTAATCGCGACTCTTACAAGTATTTCATAGTCGACATCAATTAAAGAACAATTAATAAGATTAGACGGTGGTAAAGGTGGTAAAACCATCGGTTGATTCCAAGTTTTCGAGCCGTGGGGAGCTACAGGCCCCACCTTTATTTCTTCTAAAATTAAAACGTCTTTTTTCGTTTCACGCCTTGGCGATTGCGAATAATAAGATACCACCTACAAAAAATCATCGATTATTTTAATTTACAATTGTTACCTGCAACTTACTTTATTAAACTGGAAAGTGACGTTAACGATTTCAATGCTCGAGATATTGTCAACTTCAGCGAAGATCGGAATCGTTTCACCTGAAACGTATCCAGTTTTGGGAATCGAAACGATGCAAGTCAGTGGTCCCGATTTACACCAACAGCAACAGAAGAATTTTTCAAGCGTGACCCTTTGCGACTCCTGAATTAAATTTATTAAATAAAATTCCTTTGAAAAACCAAAAATACGTACCCTTAACGCAGGATTAATATTTAGGTCAAAAATGTTTAAGACAGTAAAGGCAACCTTCGTTTCTTGATCAAATTTCCAAGGACGATCTAATACTACTTTCACGGTGTAACGGACATGTCCGTGTTTGCCTTCGAATGACGAAGGTAAAGTCGGTGGGAGAACACACGTGAAGGGGTAAACGTGATTTCCAGCAGGTAATTCAATAGATTCCGCTAAAAAGGTATAATTGTTTAAAAAAAAAAATGGCTCTAAAAAGTACTTACTTTCTTTTCCTCCAAGGCAATAATATTGTATTTTGAAGTATTCTTCGTGTCCAGATAAATGGATCCGTTCGTTTTCAGTTTTGCCATCGTTATTAGTACGAGATTCTTCAATGTACCAGTCTACGTTCGATTCCCCTTTAAATTTAATGAGTATACCTGCAATTTTAACCTATAATATAAAATAATCGAGTTGAATAAAAACGCGTACCTCTGACCTTCTTAGGATTATCTAGAGTAAGTTCAACTCTACCATTAACTGTTTGGCCTACATAATAAGTTTTATATGGATTATCAAATGTAATCACACACTCTTTTAAACCCATTTTGAACTGCCCTTGTCAAATTTCTACAGCGACTTCTTGTACAAAAATAGATGCTACTAGGATATCTATTTACAATGACAATGACGCATCCAAATAAAAAAGTTCCCTTGAATTACAAGACCTTGGAAGAAATATTTTCTTCTCGAAATAAATACATAAAATACATCGCAATGCAATTTAAACTTAATTGAATTTACGAACATATTTCGTGCAATAAAATAATAATAAATATTTTCTCAAATAAAAACGTATAGATTTTAATAGTTTTATTGAAAAAGCTATTAATATTTATTACATCATTTGAAGTGTTAATTAACATTTAATAAATCCGCTAGTTTCAAATTCGCAACTGACTTTCTGTTGGCAATATATTCTTTTTTTTTGTGCCCCTTTGAGACAATTTTATTAAAAACTATTTCATAAATAATGTATTTTCAGACAATATCTCGTATACGTATTATCTCAGGGTACTATTTTAAGAATCTAGGTTCTTGTTTCGTCAAATTAAATTGAATTTTTTTTATTTATAATTCAATTGCTCGTATACGAATTTTTGATCAGTGTGCCATGATATTAGTAGATCAAAAATTATTGAAACAAAAGATTCAAAATGTCCACCAAGTAGACGCCGATATTTTTTTATACATTTCACGGTTTATACATGTTATTATTCTTCATTCTTAACAATATTTAACGTATGTACATAATTTCCAGCAAAATAAAACAACCAAGATAAATTATCCGTCTGGCAACACTGTTTTCGAGTAAGAATTAACGAAACAATTTGACACACAGTTATCTTAGGTTAGATTTTGTTATTGGTTACAATGTAGTTTCTAAAAGGTGTTGTGCGTTGTTTAAATTAAAAACAAATCTTTAATGAAGTACTTTAATTACAGAATTTATCGAAAATGGGAACTCCATCAAACTCTGATTTATCTCTCCAATCAACCGAGGACGATCAGTGCATATTTATGCCGAGTAGTTTATTAGAGCACCCTGAAAATTTAGACGATTGGTTAACACGACATGGTCATTTTTTAATAACGAACGATGGAATAAACGAAAGTCTAATCGACAATAAGTTAGATCCGCTATTGAATCAAACGAACGCCTGCCTCGATCGCTTAACTGGCGGAGAATCGGAACCTGAAATAGCATCAATTCAAAACGTGAGTTACGCAACAAGTTCGAAGATTTACAAAGCTACCGAAAATGGTGAGAAACAAAACGATAACGAAATTGGCACGAAGATAAATATCTTGGAAGAAGAAATGAATTCAGGGATCAAAATCCTTCTTTCATCTTGTGAAAGTAAGATGTGTGTTCTTTTCTGTGATAAATATGATAAAGAGATTTTTCCCCAATGCATAATAGCATCGCTGGAATCAGGTGGGCAAACGTACGATCAAAAAGAAAAACAATCAGTCGTGGAATTAAGTAGAGTTGTAATTGCAAATGATATTAACGTTGCAATGCCTCGTTTGCTTACTGACATGGGACTACGGTTATTCTTGTGCCCTTTAAATGATTGTAACCAAGTGTTTTTGCGATTGGGCAGTGCCAAGTTGCATGCGTTGGTACATATGGGTCATAAGCCGTATCAGTGCACATTTCCCGATTGCACGTGGGCTTTCCACACCCCGTTTAAGTTAAAACGGCATCAGGAAACGCACGCGAAGAAAAAAGAATTTATTTGCCCCGTTACGCATTGTTTGCGTAGATTTACGACAATTTATAATCTTAATAACCATAAGCGTTTGCACGAACGACCTGCTGATTTGCCGTGTCCTGTTCTTGACTGTGGTCAAAAATTTCAGACAGCTAGAGCTCGAGAACGCCACCTTAAAGGACATAATCGTTCCGAAGCTCCTTTTCATTGCCCTGTGAGTAATTGCAATAAGTCGTTCTTTTTGAACACGGCACTTACTGTACACGCGAGGACTCACACACATAAAGAATCTGAGTTGAGATGTAAATGGCCGAATTGTGGGAAAATTTTTGAACAACCATGCCGATTAAAAGAACATGCTAGAAAACATACCGGTCAAAGGCCGTATTGTTGTACATTCGAGGATTGTAAATGGTCATTTCCTACTGCGAGTAAATTAAAAAGGCATCAAAGTATTCACACGAACGATCGAAAATTTCATTGCACAATTGGTACTTGTACTAAATCGTTTTTACGATCGGAACATTTAAAGGAACATACATTAACCCATATTGGGCAACGAATGTTTCAATGCGAAGGTAACAAATATAATATATTAAATTTGTATCATTGTTTCATTTAACTTCTTTTGTAGTGTGTGCTGCAAGTTTCTTGGGGAAATCGACGCTTTATTTACACGTCAACAAGTGTCACCCCGAGCAAGATGCTTGCGCAAGAGCTTTACCATTTCTTCAAAATTCAGATAAACCTAGTGCCGATACGCTCCTTGAACAAGCCATACAGAGCCTCGGTGTACCATCTGATATGATACTAGGCACTGGACTACTTCCAGAAGAACCTTTAGATTTATTAGAAAATGAACATTTTTCTACTGTGAATTTACGTGATCTGGATTAGTCGCCAATATTTTTTCTAATATTTATTTCCACTTTAATTATATTCCAAATGGAATTAAAAAGGTAGTCATAGCTTTAACGCTTTATGTCATGCAAGAGCTCAATTCAAAGTTTTGATAATAATTCACTTATCAACGTATACGTTTTAATTGTAGATTGAGTTCCACAAATTTCGTCAAACGTTATTTTGAAACTTAATGTGACGAATTAAAAAGGTTAAATATAATTTCACAATCTAGGTTAAATTGATTGCATCCACCACACGGATCATCTCACATTTAAACTACATTAGTCTCACTAAAGTCAACGTAATCATCGTACTATTATTTTATGTTATGTTTATGTCTCTATATTAATATATGTTATTTACATCGTTCGTTATAAGTTTTAAAATAATTGCATAAACAATGTGTTACGTATGATTTTAAATAATTTATTCGCCATGAATTTACGCCATTCAATTTTTATAGCTATTACGGTAAAGATATTTTAAAGACATATTTTACAGTAATTTAATTGTCATACTACGTCCATGTTATTTAAGCATAATTTTAGATTGGCTGGAAAATTAGACCTTACAGTATTAAAATACCTACCTTTAATTTTAACATGTAATTCTATTGTGTCAAAATGAGTTAGATCTGTTTGTATTTTACTTTTAATTTGTAGAGAAAGTGTATTTTTATATTTATTATTTACATTGCCATATGCTAATGCAAAGTAACAATAAATCGTTTAAAAATAAATATCTGTTATTTACAGCTATATATAAAACGATCATAAGACTGACAATGACACACAATAATGGGGTCAGTGAAGAAATGTGTGGAAATGCAGGTGGGAACCAGGAGGAACTAGAACAAAATCCAATCCAATCCAATCCAACCCAACCCAAAGCAATCCAACCCGACCCAACCCAACCTGACCGAAAACAAAAAAATAATAATGAAGATAAACAAACAGGGAATATAAAACTATAGATGAATCTAAGCCAAAGAATTTTAAAAAAAGATGTCGATTCGTAGGTTCTGAGTCTCTTGATTCTCGGCCAATGAATAGTGTAGTTCGATATCCAAGATATTCAAACAACTTTAAATATATTCATGAAAGCATATAACACTACTAGTTAAACATTTAAAGGTACGTAGGCTTTTTGCCTGGCATGGTGCAGACAGGGGGCTAGAAATATTAGATAAAATAAATGGAAAGAAGGAGGAAGCAGGAAAAAGCGGCAAATTGAACAACAGGAGGAAGAAAGAACCAAGAAAAAGAGAAAGGGGCAGAAGGAGAAAGAGGCGGGGAAGAATGGAGTTTCAAATAAGCTGTAGATGGCGAATATGACAAGGTTTTTATTTTGACTTTTATTACTTTTTATTACTTATATCCTTCTCTTTTATTACTATTTTTAACAATTGTGCATACTCTTTATTGCAATTTAATTTTTAATTTTACGAACTATTGATAAATTTTTCATTGCAACCAGTAAGAATTTTTAGCACAAACCATGATTTTTTCAAATAACCACTAGATTTACTTTCTTATATTTTATGTATAATAATGAAATTTTCTCGAAATTTTAACAGAAATATACGAAAAATTGAGTATAACTACATATAAGTAAGTTCAGTGCGGACCATTTCAAATTTTTAAAAATTATATATTTGATACGATATACGATATACGATTTTTAACCGTCAATAACATTGAAAAATCAGGATACCTCACTGCAAGAATAAACAAATCAAATTTATTATATAAATCGTATATACAAGATTAATAATATGTTAAAGATTAAATAAATATATCATAACAAAATTAATGATCGCCTATAAACTTAGTTTCGTCGGTGATATAAATTTTCTTTAGATGTCTTTTCTTCTGCTTTCTACGCCTTATACAGAAGTACAAAGCAACAACCAATAAAACGACCATCGCGACGGCAACACTAGGAATTATTATTTTGTATATTCGCGATTTAGCAACAATTTCCGCGTGCATTTCCTTGCACCTGTTAAACATTTCCAAATTATCGTCAGGAATCTTGTACGGACAATCTGGAAGTAATTGTTAGTTTAATGTAAAAAAAATTAAATTGTTTACCTTTCTTCTCACAGCCTATTCCAGAAAATTTTACTTTTCTGCGCGTTAACCAATTTTCAAGGTTCGAACACTCGCATGGATCGTCAAAAACAGCAGTGATGTTATTGTCAACCAATATTTCTAAGTTGCAAAGCCCAGCGAAGTCATCCGTTGATAGTTTGACGTTAAAATTTCCTGATATGTTGTATTTGATCAAGCTCGTCAATATTCCCAAGTTGGGCAGTCTTGTTAGCTCATTAAAACCTATATCCAAATAACTTAAGGGACTCGTAATCGGCCTAGAATTTTCAATCTCATTGACTATATTAATGTTTTGATTTTGACTTAGGTATAAGCTTCGTAAAGATGGCAATTGAAAGATGACTGCTGGTAAGCTAGTAAACGAGTTGTAGGAAATGTCCAAAGACTGTAGATCCGTTTTGTCTTCCAACGCTTCTTCTTCGATTTCCGTTATCATGTTTTCGGATAAATACAAAAATTTTATGTTGGAATAATTGCTTAAGTCTTCTTTAACAATCTTCCTTATCCTGTTGTACGACATATCAAGTACCTAAAAATTATAATTATAATTAATTGGTTTCAAATGTTCGTGAAATTTATTTCTACCTCGATATCATGTTGTAAACATCGTGGGATTTGTTTCAAATCCTTATTGAAGCAATCGACACTTTTCATGCCATATTCGCGTCTATATTTACAAGTGCCTCGACATATATCACCGTGGACCGATACAAACACCAACATTAATACTTGAATAATTTTTAACATTTTTGTATCTGAAATAAATTAAAATTAAATTACTTAATTTCAGTAGTACTAATGAAACATTTAAAATATAATATATTTTACAACAATTAAAATTGTTGTCTTATGTAATCAAATAACTTTAGAACAATTAAATCAGTACGACATTATCAGGTTTATCAACCGATTAGGTCGCCACAACAAATGAAATAATACGTAAATATTATTCAACGACAAATATAAAACTGCTCGACTAAAAGAAAAGATTAAATTTGAAAACAAATTAGTGTGCCAGGGTTTGGTGCGCAGTGTAAACAAATATTTTAAAACTATTAAATACAGGTTTGTAGTTTATTTGTTGACCTGTCGCTACCTCGATCGAAATTGATAATCAAACTAAAAATGCTCGAATAATAAATTTAAAAAATCTAATTATATCAACCGATGCAATTTTTTGATTGCTATTTATTAAGTAACACAATAGAACCAAAATTACAACTACAATTATTTAGAATATAGAAATTTCTATAACCCCTGAGGACTTATCGCTAGTCCTAATTTTCCTAATAGAAATAGATATCGATTAATCGCAAAAAAATAGTAGTCAATAAAAAAAAATATATCGCGATCGATTGAATTTATTATCTTGATTGATCAGAACGCCTGTGATATTCAGATGCAACTTGTTTTTATTGTATTTTATTGCAATTTATTTGCTAACCACTTGAAATACTCTATATTCATTTATCTTTAATTGTAAGTGATAAGAAATACACTCATGTTAAATACACATTGTCGGCCCTGTTTTTGCTGAAAACTTAAATTGAATGAAGACGAAGATCTTCAGTGGATGTTGCTGATGGTGATTGCCAAATAGAAATAATAGAAGATAAATTGATTTTACGTAAAGAAAACACATAAATACACTTTTTATTTTCTTATACTTTATATGAAAGTATAGCAATTAAAAAAAAATTCGAACGAGATTTTAATGGAAATACACGTGTTGACCTTTCCTGGATCTATTTTGACTATTTTGTTTGTGTCTGTCTTCAAACTATTGAAGCTACAATGATGAAACTTTTAACTTAAGATTTGTATATAGCGAAGAAGAAAACCTCATATTTTTAAAACAACTTTTATTTGAAATTTTTTGCGAAAAATGCGCCACTTTGCTGAAAATTTATCTAAGTATAAGAAAGTTCAGTGCAGATTTTTTTTTAATTATAGTGATTTAATTCGGATATTTGTCGTTTATATTTTGTAGATATTTCTAATTAGAAGATGAGCGTTGAAATACAGCGAAAAATCGTAAATGCGATAATACAATTCCATTTATTCGAGTTCTAGATTGAAATCCACATAAGTGCTTTACGTAAGTAATATTTTACGAAACATGGTTTTAAGGCACAGTCAACATCGTAAAAGGTTGAATTAAAAAGAAAATGGATCGTAATTTAAAATAAACAAAATCTGTACAAATTTAATTAAATTTAGAGTAAAAGTTATATAATAAATATTGATATGAATTAATTAATAAAAATAAGTAACTCACTTTTAAAATACTGCAAAGTTCCAACAATATATAGTCATATATTCTTCGGTATTTGAAATATACATTTAAGCACGCCACTTAACACTAGCCTTTCTTAACGATCTTAACTAACTAAATTGCAGAATTAGTCGTAATGTGCGATCTGTAAGTTCACTAGGCACCACAACAGATAATGCTTTAAATACTCGGTACACGTTTATTACTACTAATAATGACAATATAATGTCGCAGCATTCCGTTATCTTGATACAAGGATATTACTGAATATCACAATAAGTGTTTCGAATGAGTTATCATTTTAATTGACAGGGAAGGGTCGGACGTTGCAGCCCATTTTAAAAATCACTGTAATTGATGGAAATCATTCCATTAATTGATTTTTCCGTACATCTGTAGCTAGATAAATAAAACAACTAATTAGGATTTTTAACTTGAAATCAAATCCCCGCAAAATCATTTATTTAAATTAATATTCGAACAAATTTGAAACGATGCGTTTTTATTTTATTACAAATAAATAAGCAAGACTAATTATTGAAATTTTCTCTTTTTCGATGTCCCATGTTATTACATTTTCGATTTGTTGATTGCCGAAGTTATTAACTGCACATGATGTTAATTGTTCAGCTCGTCAAGTTTCTAAATCGTTGATTTAAATAATAACTCGTTAGCCATATAAATTGTTGATGTTTACGTTAATTTTACTTGATCCACGTGATTTTTTTAAATTTCAAAAACAATAATAAAATAGGGGGGCAACGAAGAACCTCTTTCACTAGAAAATTATTTATCATTTTTTAATAATTTAATTTATTCCATTAAAGTTTCAAATTTAATTTTTTTTTAACTTATCGCGATATAAAGTTGTGACTTCATAGAATCGAAGATTCAAACATTATAAATATCATTAATAATTATGTATTTACTGGTGTTTAATCAAACATAAAATTACATATCGTGTTCTTTGTATTGGGTAAAAGGTTATCGTGATAAGAATTCTACCAAAACAATTTCATTCCCTCCGTTTATCGCTGAAACAAGTTTCGAAGTCTTTGTTACATTCTAGGCCTTTGTGTATCTACTAAGTCGTATTTAATCAACGTTTTGTTTCCTTGATATGTTTGAGATAAATTAGTGTATGTAACCATAACTTATCTCCAAATTACTCAAGTGTTTACTATTGATATTAATTTATAAAACGATAACTACCCAAACAGCTGCGACAGCTTCGGTTTCAGTAGCGAAATACAAATTAAAGAAATTCATTTGTTCTTAAAAAATATGTATAATTAATGGACGTATAAAACCTACAAGCGTTCATATAAATAATAAATATTGTTGAATGTGGGACTTGGCAATTCACATTCAAATTATCATTTAAGCGAGCGGAATGATTGTTGTTAAGGACATTAACCGACTACTAAACCAATCTAAATTTTGATTCAATGTGACGTCATTTAATTGTTCTGATAATTGAGTTAATCATAGCCATTTTACTGCATTGTGGAGCAAATTTCATTGTATAAAAACACGAAAATATAACTATATGGTTTAAAAACATTTAAATAATAAATAACATTATTGCATTATTACATCGTTTAGAAATAATTTAGGCGAACCAACACAAATACATTTTTTTCTTTATGCTGGTTATACAAGTATTCAACGAATAATTTTAATCGATATTTTGTTTGGAAGAAATGTAAGGAAAGTAGGAAATATAAGGTGAACATAAAACAGAAACAAACCACAAAGAAGAAAAATATGCATTAATGATGAAGGACAAGACGAATGTGGAGAAACAAATATAAGGTGAGCCTCCCCCGTTACTAAAGGAACAGAAGAGAAACAAAGGCAAAAGACCAGCAATAGAAGAAAATAGGGCAATGACTACGAATAGAAATGAGAATACTTTGAAGAATCGTCGTCGTCCAGCTTTCTTTCCAAATCTCATGTAACCTCTTCATGGCTTCTCTCCATATGTACGTTGTGCGTTGTGTCCCCTTCCCCCTTCTAGTAATTGCTGAAAATGTATTTTCCATTCCTCTATACTTATACGCTCTGCTCCTTGTTGCCCTCTTCCTGAGAAACTCACAATCTCTTTCTCTCCTTTTAGCCCATGCACCTCCTCTATCTCTCTTGTTCTTAGATCTTTTTCTTTCCTCTATGAAATCATATTTTTCTATATATATTTTCTTAGATTCCTTATTCCCCTTCATCCACTTCCCTAGTCCTGTGACATTCCAAAAACTTATCAATTGACCTTTTTCTCCATCCTCTCTCTCTCTCTCTTCTCCTTTCCTTCCTTCCTTCCCTCCCTCTCCATTCTCTTCTTCCATAACTCTCTCCCTCCCTGCCATATTAGTTGTAGCGCACAGTGCAATAGAAATACAAATTGGTGAGAATGATTATATTGCAATGCAGGCTGATTGTGGATTAGGCCTCACACTCTACACACCGGTGTTGCGAAAATATGTATGCCTCCACCCTCCCATTCTGATTTTATCATGAACAAGAGTGGCCCCAGATGAAAACCATCATAGTCCCATTTACTGCAAAATCTCTATAGTCTGAGACTTCCCTCGCTATTTGTTGAAAGAATTCATTTACTGCACAAAGTCAAGTATCTGGGACTTAATTTGAACACTAGAATGACTTTCAAAGCTGTTACCAATAAACCTTTTGGAAGTTCAAACTGCAAGTGCAGGCAAAACATGGCGCAGATAGGAATGAAGAATTTTAGAGCCTTCAACAACTTCCTCTCAAACAGAATGTGTGTAAAAATGATCGACGGCAGAGGTATACATATGATACGGGTTATAGACCGGTCACTGCCTGATGTGGTGGCTGTGGTAACGAAAAAGAAACTCCCCTGCTCATCCTTTGACTGCGTGCGGGTGTCTAAAAGAACTAACTAACCTCTTGGGTAGTTCATTCCTAGACAACAGAGAATTAAAGAAACTCGCGTTTAGCAAGATACTGAGATTGTTCGGAGAACAACAGATCTAGTAAAAGTGATAGATCGATATTTCAAGAATGTATGAAAAACCTACTCCAAAGGCAATAAAAATGTATATTATATAATACAATAAAAATTAAAAATTGCACATTTCACACTGCATCAACTAACAATTGAAACGATCGTGATTAATTTAAAAAAACAAAAGTTGAGTGGGAATTTCCAATTTAAAATTTCAATCTGAAATATGCAAGTGTGTAATAATAAAAGCGAATTCGGTATACTAATCATAATTGGTAATGAAATTCAAACAATTCCAAATTCGGGGGTTTGCTGCCGTCCAATAAATTTTGATTAATTATTGCTTTTAAAATAATAAAAAGATTCTGTTTAGAAAATATAATTTTATTAAACATAATTGTTACTGCATCCAGAAATACGTACATTTTTTTATCAACAGGTATCTAAGAATAGTAAACTACAAGTACAAAATTATAAAACATACGTAAAAAATTTGATAGTAACTAAAATACTCAATGTAAGGGTTTTACAGTTCATCTTTCTCGTCGAGGATCACGTCGGAGAGATCGATATCTTCTTCTGGTGGAAGTTCCCCGTCTTTGCCATCCCAGGCGTCAGTCTTTACTAATTTTGGGAGTTCCGCACCTTTCACTGGTGCTGTATTGCCTCGACCGTAAGATAAATCCCTACAAATCAATATGAAAGTTTTAGGTGATCGATGCAAATTTGGATTACTCACCGAAGGAATTCGTTAATGCCGACTTTCGAGAAAGATCCTCTTAATATAGAATACTTCATTTTCTTAGCGTTGACCACTGCCATAGCGGGATAACCGAATCCACCGATGTCCAAAGCATTTTCGAGATCTACTTGGGTACCGGCTTCAATCCACACCCAACTGAAGAAAAATAATGTAATGTGTAAATATGAATTTAATTCGCCAAACAAGTTAAGTTCGAAAAGTTACGTACCCCCACATTTTCTTTTTGTATTTTTCTCCCATCTCTTTAAGCAAATCTATGTAGTCATTTCGACAGGCTGATTGGCAGTCTAAGATATGTGGTAAGACAGTAATTACACAAAGAGGTTTCTGATCACATGCGTCTTTAAATGACTCATCATCTATTACCTACAAATGCAAACGATTAATGCATCCGGTTTATCTTCCAAAGATTTCCAATTACTTGTAAAATTTCTGGTGCAGGTATGTTCTCAGTGACCTTTTCCAAGGCCCAGGTAACGATGTCATTCGCTGTACGTCCTCCATCATAGTCCGAAACAGAGCTCGAGTCTTTTCTACCAGGTGGGAAGAATTTTATAGATGGATAGCCCTGGATTCCATATTGCGAAGCTTTACTTGTATGAACAGTTGCATCCAATGCACCCAATTTTACCTTAACAGCAATTTTATTATTCATTTATTATTGCGTTAAAAAAAATCCATTACCTTCCCCTTAAGTTCTGTCGCAGCCTGCGCCCAATGCGGAGCTAAATTCTTACAATGGCCACACCAAGGAGCAAAAAATTCAACGAGCCACATATCTTCAGATTCGAGCACCAGTTTATCAAAATTATTGTCCGTTAATTCAATAACATCGTTCGAGTCACCTTGCTTTAAATAAAACAAATTAAACATATTAACATAAAAGAATCGCATCTCATTTAAATATGAATTAAGTCTCTAAGTACGCACTGTTTTTGCAAAAAGGTGATTGAGCAATAAATCAGTTGTTTGGTGCTAGTATTATTATTAAAATTAAATCATAAAATCTTACTTTTCCAGAACTAGATCCACTTGATTTTCCACCTAACTGGGCGTTAACTTTGTTTCTGACTTCTGCCAATGCCGCATCAGCTAGTCCTTGAGCAGTGCGAGCGCCGTTGAATTCCTCTGGTTTGTTTTTGTTCGTTCCGAAAATTTTAATCGTTGGAAATCCACGAACGCCAAATCGTCCACCTAAATCTTTATGTTCATCGGCGTTCACAGCTCCTACTTTTACGACCCCCTAAAATTATTAAAATTAATTAACTGGAGTTATTGTACATAATGTTATGATTACCTTTAAAGCATTCGCGGCCTTTTGATATTCGGGGACAAGTTGTTGACAGTGACCGCACCAGGGCGCATAAAATTCGACGAGCCATATCTCGTCACTGTTAACAACTAATTGATTAAAATTTGTACCTGTTAAATCAATTACGTTTGAACTTGCAGGATACAAAGCTAATGTTTGTGTAGCGAAAGCGATCAAAACTGAAAAATATTGAAGTTATATTTAGTACTTTTATAAAGAATTCGATTTTTTTTATATTAGAATGATTAGTACGAAATACTTACAGGCGTATATTAACATTTTGAACGAAACTAATCTTATAAATAAGAGGCTGTAAAGAGACTTCTTGGTTATATCAATAACCGGCTCCGATAGTGTCCGCCAACATTAAAATCGTGGTGTCGTTTCATTGGTCCATTTTTATCAATCTCGAGCGTCATCTAATGTATGTATTTGTAACTATTTTACAGTTTTCTTTACGTATGGAGAGATGACACTACCGTAGCCACACATGCCGCGAATGTTTTTTGTTAGACGTTTGCCATCAGTTGTTTTTTTCTATTCTGTTAATATTTGTTAAATTCATTTTTTTTTTATTTCTCCACGCCCTAAATAATATTCTATAGTTTCCAGCTGGGCCGCTCCTTGATACATACCGCCTGTGTAGGAGAATAATGCTCTCATCTAAATGTACATTATAGTGATTTATAAATTAATTAAGATTTCTCATTTAGTGAATCGGTAGTTGTCAATAAATTGATTTATTTAAATCAACTAAAAATTTTTTACAACAAACATGAGCTTTTGATTTGGGTCTAACTCTATTAAAGTTAATTTAATTTTGTCCAATAGTACGGAAGACCAATGGCCAGGATCCTCGTATCATTTTTATAAGACAACAAGACTTTCAGAGCTTACTTCTTCTAGGGAAGTAGTTTTAAAATAATTAAATTTAAAATGGTTTACTCAAACAAAAACACTCAAAAATGATTAATGGAGAAATATCGGTGTTGACGAATTTTTGTCAATGGATATGTTACTTTTTGGTCTTGCTGTACATTAATTAGGTTTTAAATTTTTTAATTGAGTAGTCAAAGATTCCAATGCCTTCCACTTTAAGAAATCATAATTTTCCACATTTACCGAAATTGAATCTGACTAACAATTGTTTCCATTTGTCATAGGGGTTGAAATGCAAATATACATTTATAAAAACCACTGAAGTTGTGATAAAGTTAATTTTATTTTTGTAGTAATATTATAACAATAAATGCATCTTTTTAGCAACGGTATTTGCATAATTGAAAATCGTTCAAGTCATATGCAATAGCTGACGTGCTCGCACAATTCGCAAATGTCAAACGTAGCCAAAGCTCCAATAATTTGCAATTTGTGTAATTTTCATAAACCAATAAATATGTCATTAAAACTAGTTAACAAACGCATAGAATAAGAGATTCTATATAAACATAAATAAATTTCTTATAAATCATATAAATTTGGTTTTTACAAATACAAACAAAACTCTTATTGGTTAATAAATAGAAAATTATTAAATTAGAAATCAATATTAGCTTTGTTATTATTTTTTTTTTAGTTAATATCCTAATATCTGTTAAACATTCCTGGAACACTTGGTGACTTTCTGAGTTTGTTGTTGTTCTGCAAGATATTCGAATCTTGACTGGTGTTTAAACCGTAAAGCATCTCAGCTGGGGCAGCCATTCGTCTTCGAAATTTCGTTTTGTTATTGTTTTGTGTTGCGTCAGAAACTAAATACCTAAATAAAAATTCAATTAATAAAATTAATAAAACTTATATTAATACTTACTGTGATATGTTAGGCGATCCCGATCTACTAGAATGAGTCGAACCAGTATTTGTATTAGACGACGTACTTAATTGACTTGTGAACACCGAGTGGTGATCTGAATGTAGCACGTGATCTAATAATTGTCCTTTGACTGTATTTTCTTGCTTCAACTAGAAATCAATTAGTCATTTTTAATGATTTAAAGATTAAAAAAATTATACCTCGGCTAAAATCGCTTCATTTTCTTTCAATTTTGCATACGCTTGTGCCACTGCATTACTTTTACTAAGAGTCATGTTAAATAATTTTTCTAATAAATATTTCGACTCGTCGATGTGCCCCAAAGAATTTACAACTTCTTCGATGTTCACACTTTCGTTATTATCGTGACTTTCTTCAATTTCCATTACATTTTGTTGCGTTTCGTTAATTTTCTCTTGAACGTAACTTAAATTTTCTTTGATGTCATCAATGTAGCTATCTAAAGGTACCGTATCTTGATTTGTTTGATGTTCTTGTCGTCTTGTTTCCAATTTTTCTAACTCTTTACCTAGGAAAATAAATTAAGTATTATATGGTTATATACCTATAATATTAAAATCACTAAAATTTACACAGAACACTTTCCATACTTTTAGCAAAACACAGCAATAGTTTAGCTTAAATAAACTGAAAGATAAAAATTATAAATAACAAAATAGAAAATATTATAAAATCGAGAAAAAAAGAAGCTAATAAAAAGTGAAAGAATAATATTGCCAAAGCTGAAAGTTATTTTAAAGCAATATTTTACAATGCCCATGCATTTCATACCTTAAGTATTTTCACATTAGTAATTGGAAAAAATTGAGGGTACTAAAAAGTAGAATAAGAGATTTAGTTATTGCAAGACTACTATTTATTATATTACTTAATCTAATGCCTTGAATAAGTTGGTGCAATTTATTAAAATTGAGCTTACCTAAAGCTTCACGTCGTTCAAGAAAATTTTCCATTCGTATTTCTTGTTCGATGATTCCTCTTTTGTTGGTTGTTATATTATTTATAGCTCGTTCTAATTTTCTCCATTTAAGTTTAGCGGTTTTCTCGATAAATTTCGATTTTTCGTTTAATGCACCGAATTTATTCCTTTGAACTTTCCTCAATATGGAAACTTCTTCTTGTTTACGTTTTAAGACGAGCTCTTTAATTCTCCTCTCTGCCTCCATATTTTTAATAACGTTTTCGTTCTTCCTAGTTTCTTTCCTCAACTGCGCTATCTCTTTCACCCGCCTCGATTCAGCCAGCTTATGTCTCTGCGACTCCTCCTTCATTTTATTTATAAGTTTAACTTTGGCACGCTTCATTTCTAACAATTCGTTTTTGTAAGATTTTAATTGATTTTCATTATGATTGTGACTTTTCAACAAGCGAGTATGTTCTTTTTGAGCAATCTGAAGTTTCTTCAATTCTTTCTGCATGTCCGCGAGCTTTTTCGTGTATTCTTCTTTAATTTTCTTGGCACTTTCGCTCAGTTCCGGCTGCGCCGAATAAGAATGCAACATTTTATCTCGTTCGTCTTGCGTGGATTTTATTTTAGTTTGTAGTTGCGACAGTTTGTCTTCGTAATGTTGCTTCATTGTTTGCATCCTTCTTTGGGATAATTCCAATTCATCGATGAGTTTTTGTTTCATGTCTATGCCGTTTGTTAAATTAATCAGTTCGTCGTTCAATTGCGTTTTGTACTCCTTATCTTCGGGTTCACTATCATCTTCGCTGTTTTCGCTGCTGTCGTTTTCAGTCAGTGAAATACTTCTATTTAATATATCTCGTTCTTTATCCAATTTTCGCTTGGCTTCTTCTATTAGTAAAGGTATTTCGCCTTCGATCGATCCCCTCAGATGCGAAACTTGCTGCAATTTATTTATTTGTTTCTTCAAATGCTCGCAAGTGATATTTGCTTCTGTTAATTTCGTTCTTAATTCTTCTATTTCTTTTATATATTCCTGAACCATGTCGGTAACGTGGCCTTTATCTGATTCCACCCAATTACCCATAGCCTTTTCGCTTAGAAGCCTTGTATTTTTCATAGTTATGCAATCGATGGTGTCTTGCATTACTTTAATACGGGTTCGCAAATTATTAACCTCGTCTTGCAACATCGTGTTTTCATAAAACATATCATTAACACATTCAATACCGTCTGGATCTATAATACGTTTACCCTGTTTGTACTCATTAAGTTCCAACTGCAAGTGCGCCAGCTGCTCCCTTAACTGACTAATTGTTCGCTTACTCTTATCTTGATTTATGAACACTTTATTTTTGATATTCCTCGTTCTGTTCGCGTACTTCAACGTGTTTAAAGTTTCCATAAAATCTCTATCACTCGGGCTTACGCACGCTATCATCACAGTTTTACTATTTCCACCTAAACTATCTTGAAGGAGCCTCGTCAATTTCGAATCCCTATACGGTATATGCAAAGCTTTTTTGCTTTTATCACCCAATGCGGAAATCACGTTCCCTAAAGCTAACAAACCACAGTTAATAGATATCCCTTCCTTCGCTCGATCCCCGGTGGCACCAGTTCGTTTTAATCTTTCAGATCCCGCGAGATCGACGAAGTGAAACTTCGCCGATAATTCTTCAACGCCAGTCGGATCTTCCTCTGGATTCATCATTCTTTGTTGTTGCACATGTATCGTAAAAATCGCATGCGATCGACTAGATTGCGTATTCATTTGTGTGCTACCGGTGGTTCGTGATAGAGCACCGATGCGAAGACACTGCAGAGTATCTTCTACAGATACGACTGTTCGTAGAGTTACACCTTTTATTACTATACCTCCGTATGGATCTTCATGAATTTTGTATGAATTATTCTAAAAATTAATAATGGTACAAATTCGTTTGTTTTCTTTGAACGTTGATCGAAGATCTATTAATAATACTATTGTTGTAGAGTTTCATTCGTCTTAATCTACGTAGTTAATAATTTTAAAAGAATTAATTACAAACTTAGATTAAAAATTCAACATTTCAACAACTCTGGATCAGCGTATTTGTTGTATTTTTAATTTTAATTGCAATACTATTATCAGCCAAGTCCAAAACAATAGTTTTATTTAAAAACATTTTGATTAATTACTTACTTTATTATAAATTGGATTGTATAAGTCAATAATTTCTTCATTGTACAGCTCCGTAAATTGCGTAGTGATCTTAAACTGTGGAGGTTCTTGGCCATTCTCGTGAGCTAAAGATATGGTTTCTTCAATGCCATCGAACAGATGTTCTATGGCTCTAGGGAGTATGCCAAGTTGTTCGGGTGTTATGTCTACATCGAAACCCGATCCCATGGTGTAAGTTTTACCCGAGCCGGTCTGTCCATATGCCAAAACAGTTGCATTATAACTGGGCAACAAATTAAATAATTACATTTAAATATAGTAATATTAAAACTATTTACCCTTCAAGCGACGACGTAATCAACGGTTGAACACATACGTTGTAGACATTCTCTTGCGTATCACCAATGTCGAAGACAAAGTCGTATGTGAAGAATTTGTCGTTGCCGAGTCTCACTTGTGGTTCCCCTGGTGTCACCGATATGCACACTTGATCCATTTCGATTATCTCACGGGGAATTTGAGGCCGAATTCTGAAAATACGTTACCGATTAAATTAAATATTTTAAAATATTGATTTTTTGACGTAACGTGTTTGTCTTTATTTTAAGAAAAGTTGACAATTTTCATCTGGTCGATTTCAATTATTTTTACATGTTGACTCATAGACTAAAGATCCTTTGAAGATAAAGATATAATTACAGAGAAGACCCAACTCAAAATTGTGCACGTTACCTAATTTAGGCAGGTCAGACTTAACTGGTTTTCCAGGTATATATTATTTACAAATAAATTTCCGAAAATAATAAAATCTGCATATAAAATAAAAATTAATTCAGGAAACTTTTGCATGAAAAAATATTCAATGTCTTCATTCCTTGTGTCATATTATGAATACAATAAATTTTGATTGTTTAAACGAAATTATTTAATTAATATTTGGGGTTTCTATATATATAGATAATAATTTTAATGGAAATACACGTTTTGACCTTCCCTGAACCTATTCGGATTATTTTCGGAATGATGTCTGAGTGTATGTGACGTGCGCGTGTGATTAAAAAAAATGTATTTGTCGTCGCGACTGCGCCAGTTTGCTGGAAATTTATCCAACTATAAGAAAGTTAAGGTGGGGACCACTGCAGATGAAAAAATATATTTCAATTATTAAATCTTATTCAATTATAGTTATTTTATTCGAAAAATACCTTTTGGTACTAAATAACTTGGGCAACGCAAAAAATTTAAGAAAATTGTAATTTTATTATACGTAATGATTACGAAAAAGGCATCGTGCAACTTAGTGCACCACGTCGAAAAAAGAAAATCGCGAGAGGTAATTAAAACACCTACTATAAATACAACACGCAGGATTGTCAAGAGACTGCGGTTCAAGGAACTATTTAAACATAGATCTTGCGAGGTTTATTTGTTTTTAATGGAAATTTAAAATATGATGTGCGTTATTTACGAGGATTTAAATAGGTAATTTAAATGAGGAGAATATACTTGTATGTGTGCTACTCTGTCTAGAAATGAGGTAATAATCTATAATTAACATGTTCCTACGTCTATCAATGCTTTGTGAACATTTCCACCTGTTCATATTAACCATATGGCCGAGATAAAATAATATAACGTGAAGCAAAAATATATTATCAGATAAAAACTAAGATAACACAATTACACAAACGTCAACGGACAATAAAAAATATTATTAAAAAAATCATCATCGTCATTGTAAGTTTATTAAAGGCGTTTTACGTGGTTTTATACATACATAGTATTTTTTTTTTTACGAAAATTGTCATATAAGTACAATTAATCTCACCTGACTGCAACTCGTACGGATATATCGTCCTCCATGGTTCACTTGATCGGTCGATTTAATTGACTCAAAACGGTTATTAATATTGTAACTCGTTCCGTTTGAAGTAAACGTGAGAAACGATCATTTCGTTGGTATTAGTTGAAATATTTGATTTTCACATTTGTTTTTAATTTGTAAACACAGAACAATTGACACAATTTAAATTTTGTGCTTCCTACGTGGTAAAACATTTAAGTGAAAGCGAGACGATATTTGATCAAAACAATGCACCACAGCCACAAACTTATTACCTATAAAAACAAATATTCAACTATGGCCTCCACTCATAGGTAGATGAATACATACATCCACATAAATCCCCACCATTACACACAGAAAACATCTGTCTAAATTTCTACGGTGTAAAATAAGATCGATCGGCGAGATAAGCGTAAGCTGTATAAATATGTAAAAGAACTAGGCATTTAAATAGTTTGATAGGTCTATAAAATTAATGAATAATGATTTTTTTTATTCATTCAATTTTAGCACTCATTGATAAATGCGCCACAATAACAATGTAACGCACGTAACTACTATTTGAGTTATTACATCACAGTAGTTTTATATTTGTAATAATTTCTTATACAATGGTAAAACAATCGGTTACAGGGGCTGATCTGACCCATTTATGGGCCCCATCCTGTTTATTATTTATTTACCCAACGCAAACGTTTTACAATTGCACCGATTACTCCCATATCATGACACAATTTATTTTAGTGTTGTTACGTAATTTGCGAGCCACGCTCGTCAACAATTCTAACTCCCGCCAACGAAAACAACACTTGTGTTTCCAACTTACAATTACTTATGGTCCAGTATTTTTATTTTATAATAAAATTTTCGAATCTCAAAAAAATTATTTTTGATGCTAGATCCTATATAATAATAATAATAATAATAAATTGACCAGAAAAAACGTGATACAAATAGATCGACTATAACTAATATTTCCACACTTATCTAAGGCGTAGTCCGCCTCTGTATTACTACAATTTTACACATGGAAACCACTACGTTTATGCAATGGTGCAGTACGACGGTTATCCCCTCTACAATGCACTTTTTCATCATAAGGGTATTTTCTGAAAATAAATAAGATACCTGGCCAATTATCTACGTCGTACGCTTTTACAGTATTACCATTTTTGATTGACGACGCGGAATAATTAAAACATATTTAATAATAATTAAATTTCTAAAGAAATACACAATAATGCAGTGAAAATCAATAAAATCTGAAATTACGATACCATACTTTAAGCCCAGCCATTTCTTTTTATGCTACACATGCCTGGTTTTGTTGTTTTGCAAATCCTAATACTAGGCGAATTATTGATTTTCGTGTAGTAGTATTACGCATTTAGAAATACAAACCAGTGGCGTCGCCAACATATAAAGATTGTGTGTTCCCGATTTTTTTTTTAATTGAATTTTAATACTGAGAACACAAATCAGTATATCTGCAGTATAATAGCAGTGTTATAGTGCATTAAAACAAATCTCAAATGTAGTATATTATAAAGCAATACTATAATTGAATCACACCCTAGTCTAATTAAGAAGCTTAAATTTTGCTTTATAATAATTTTATAATATTTTTTTAACTATGACTCGAAGCTTGCCACCTTAAATTAGCTAAGTGAGACGTATTTTTTATCACTAACAATTATTTGTAATCGTTGTATATTGTATTGATCGTGATACGATGTTAAAAACAAAAAAAACTTAACGATGCATGAAATATAAGACTTTCAGGCTAATATTAATATTTTTAATCGTATTTATTTATTATTACAATATTTTCTTCCTTTTTATAACCGACGCCGCCTCTATATTTTTCACACTTGGCCGTTATTGATCCAGTCTGTTTGAAGCGCAATTTAAGGGTTTTAGCACCCACAGCATTTATTCCGCAGCATGGTAATATATACTTGTAAACTATCAATTACATTCTTGGTAAGAATATACAAATCAATAAATAAATTACATTTAAAATAGAAATATTTATTATATTGAACCACACATATGGCCTGGATGTTTTAATTTAAACCAATTACATATACATAGAGCTTAAAAAATTATAAATTATTTTGAGTAAAAGAAATATTGCAATTGTCAACGTAACTAGAACGAGTCAATTTTTTGATCCAAAATTTTAATTACTAAACAATATAAACGAAAGACTATGGATTTATTCATTTAAGACAATTTCCAAAATGTTTATTCAACCAAATTAGATAAGATGCATAAAAATCGAAATAGGTTAAATCAGTATTTGTTATTCGAAAGTAAATTTGGATATTGGTCTTTGCACTTAAATAATATTTTTCGCAGTTGAACTTAACGTAATTAATATTGGCATAAAATACAACAATTATGACTAAATTTAAAACGTTTGCTGTCGCTATTAAAATTAAAACGTTTTCTAAAAAAAAATTTGCAGTGTTCCGCACTGAAGTGTCTTATACTTATAAATTTCGAACAAACTAGCGCAGTGGAGATGATAAGTACATTTTTCGAAAAAACTTTTCAAATAAAAATGAATTAAAATTTCAATGTCTTTAACTTTTATAAGAACAATTTTTAGATAATACGAGATATGGAAAAACGTGATAAGAGAACCATCACTTCCGGTTGAGATATTGCTTTCAAAATTGGAGGTTCTCTTCCTCGCCATTTAAGGTTAAGGTTTAGAGTCCGCAGTCGCATACATTCACATGTAGACGTCATATCAAAATTCATCAAAGGTTTTGGATAGGTCAAAAATGTACATCCATTAAAGTCTCGAGTTTGAAAATGTCCATTCATTACTATACTTTTTTATACATAAAGTGAACGTAAAAAAAATTCTGATCATTGACACTTATTTCTAAAAATAGTAGTAGTAGTAAAAATAGTGTATTATTATCACCTAGGCTATGCTTATATTGATAATTACGTGTAGACAATCTGATGTTAGCAATGGTCTGATTTTTTATAGTAAAGCAGGCTTTAGAGGCCCCTTCCTTGTTCTATTGGCGCCGTCACTGTTTTTTCCACAATTGTTTTTGTATATTTCGTTTATTCATTCATAGCACGACGTTTATAAATACAAAAACTGCGTGGAGATAACCGAGTAACAAATAAAAATAAAATATATGCATGTAGTAATTTAAAATCAGAAGTTTCAAACATTTCTATTTGTGTGAAAGTACGTTATAAATAACTATGATGAAAGGAGTCAAGGCTAGAAGCTTACAGAATCATAGTGAAATAGTAATAATAAGACTTGGAGGATAAATAAAATTGCGGATAATAGGAAATAATTTCGTATTATTTTAAATCGGTACGTTGTGATAGTATTTCTGAAAATAAATCGAGAAAATTCTATATTTGTCGATTTGAAAATAGTGGGGAAACTGAAGATTCATCTCAAAAGTTGGCAATGATCGCCCTTTCTCTGTCGTTCGTGGTAAATGCCCGGTACGTCTTTTTCTTTTCGTTTGAGTTTTTTAGTGACAGGCGGAAGGTATTTTGCCGGTTCTAAAGGTTTCATCAATTATTATTTGCGTGAGTGTTGATTATTAATTCATAGGTTGTTATGTTATAGCATGTACGCATAAATGTTGATAATTTAAGTCGGACGAAGCTGTAAATTGTACGTATTATTGGAAATATAATATTCGATAGTATAGCTTGCGTCCGCCATCTTGCGTCCTTGTATTGCAGTTTGTGAACCCCACATCGACCCACCATTGTAGTCGTGTTCTAGTCGTTGTCGTATGTGCTTGTGTTGGCTCCTTCTAAATTTTCTTAATTGTTTCATTTAGTCTGTAAGTTAAACAAGATTTTACTTTATTAAATAATATTAGTGCTTCCATTCGTGCATTTCCCCCGTTTTAACGGTCGCTTAAACGAGGTTTTAATGTGTCGTGTAGCATGAAAGGTTGACCTTCAATAATTGGACTTTTTTTATTCGTGATCGATGCAGTAGCTACGAGTGATTTAACAAATTTAGTATTTTTCGGCGGTGTACGCGTATTTGACGTAATTGTCATTTAATTCCATCTAGATGTGTCATATTGGGCTAGTCTGAGGGTGCAAGTTCGTCATACCGTGCCGTCAACGATGACTAGACCGGATAGTGCCGCCATAACTCGTAAAGAATTATTCGATCTGTCTTTTGCGCCATCAACATTTTCCAATCGTACGATCGCGATTTAAATCATTTTGATTTAGTCGGTCACGAGTTTTTCAGTTTTAAGACGCATTAATTTTCAAAGGTGTGGCAAAGGACGCCATATTGCTGAACATAGGCCGGTCCGTTAAGTACATCTTTCTAATTCGCATTCAGTCGCTTATCAATACGAGGGGTGGAAACAAGTCTCGCGTTTCGCATGGGGGAATTTGTGCTATATTTAGTATAGATTATCTCATTTGAAATTCTTTTGGTACATATTTTATTTTTTTATATTTAAGGGCTGCATTTTATTTCGTGATAAATAATTTAATTAAATGTTATTTTCTACATTCTTTTACAGGATAGACATAGATAAGAGATAAATATGTCTCAAGTAGATAAGGATGAGTTGGTCCAGCGTGCCAAATTGGCCGAACAAGCTGAACGTTATGATGATATGGCATCCGCCATGAAATCAGTTACCGAAACCGGAGTAGAACTAAGTAACGAAGAGAGGAATCTTTTGTCGGTTGCCTATAAGAATGTAGTCGGTGCCAGAAGATCGTCTTGGAGAGTAATTTCATCCATAGAACAAAAGACTGAAGGATCAGAACGCAAACAACAGATGGCCAAAGAATATAGAGAAAAAGTCGAAAAAGAACTTCGTGAAATATGCTACGATGTACTTGTAAGTTCATTATTTCGTACGAATTCCGTTTAATCGAAAATATGATGTAATTTATACTTTCGTTCTGCCGAAAATCCTTGTTGAAATTATCACGTACTGATTAATTACTACATTTAATTCGATTAATTATATTAACTTCGTTATTTTAATTTATGCGATGTTACAGGGATTGTTGGACAAATATTTGATTCCAAAAGCCAGCAATGCAGAATCCAAAGTATTTTACCTCAAGATGAAGGGAGATTACTACAGATATCTCGCCGAAGTTGCCACAGGAGATGCCAGAAATAGTAAGTATTTTTCGTACGATTTGTATTTTAATGTGATTTATTTTTATTTGTTTTTTTTTGTTTACTCGATACTTTGTATGCTTTATCGTGGATATGTGGTGTAATTTTGAAGAAAGGCGATAATATGTGCTTTGTTATTACTTATGTGATGCATTTCAGCCGTAGTCGATGATTCACAGAAGGCATATCAGGATGCGTTTGAAATCTCAAAGGCAAAGATGACACCTACACATCCCATCAGGCTAGGCTTGGCCCTCAACTTTTCTGTCTTCTATTACGAGATCTTAAATTCACCAGAGAAGGCTTGCCAATTAGCCAAACAGGTCATTTTTTTATATTACTTATTATTTTTCACAGGTGCAGAATTACATGTGAGATGATCCAATGATAGAGTTCTGTATTTTTGGTTTTATGTCTAACTTTACATGCATTGTTAGTAAATAGTTTGTTGTTGTGTAGCTGTGGTCGAAGATTCACAAAAGGCCTACCAAGAAGCCTTCGATATCGCTAAGTCGAAAATGCAGTCGACACATCCCATTCGGCTCGGACTCGCCCTAAATTTCTCGGTGTTTTATTATGAGATTATTAATTCACCGGCACGAGCCTGTCATCTCGCTAAACAGGTTATAAATGTTTTTATCGTTGGTGTGATTTAACTTAACACATTGGATTGACACATGTAATTCTGCCGTGTATTACTAACAGCAAGTTCTGAAATTATATAGTTTGTTTTAATGGTAAAGAACATTTATTGTTAATCATGTATTGTTTGGTTTCTAGGCCTTCGATGATGCAATAGCTGAATTGGACACATTAAACGAAGATTCATATAAGGACAGCACCCTCATCATGCAGCTCCTCAGAGATAACCTCACGCTTTGGACAAGTGACAATCAAGTACGTATAATTATGTCTTTTCATTTGCAGATAATTCATTTGATTCAAATCATTTTCTTTTCAATTTTTTTCCCATTGATTGAACGACCAATCATTTACAAATTGTAACTGATTTTGTATTGAGTTTATTTTGTTTTCCAGGTTGAAGCAGATGAACCGCAGGAAGCTGGTGATAATTGAAGTGTGGTGTCCGTTTTTAAAATTAATCGTTAATGAAATTTTATGTAAGTTAAACGTATTCGTGGAACTGGTTGTGAAGTTTCACATGAAACTTTTGATATTTAAGTAACAATGTTTTTAGTGAAATATGTAAAATGTTAAATTTATGTTTCACTTCACACACAATTATAATTTTTTACCAGCATCTGGAAGTTGTGTGCGTTGTCGTCTATTGGGAAATTCAGTTTTCTTTTGTAACGTTCTCATGTTATTTGGATGATGGGCCGGTCCCAATGCACTTGACGAAAAGCGCAATGAACATCGGGCCCGGCCTATTGTGTGAGTTGTCATCGTAAAGAAATTCAGTTACTTTTGTGACGTTTTCATTTTATTTGGATGATGGGCCGGTCCCACTGCATGTGTGATTGAAGGCGCTATGGATATTGGGCCCGGCCTATTTTCTAATATTTAATTTATTTGAGTTCTCTTTGATTTTTACGTTTTAACTTGTTAAACCATTAAAAGATTATTTAACACTGTTTAGTTCTTACTTTTTTTTATTTTATATTCGTCCATTGTTGGAGTATTCCTCGAATCAGTACCTACATTATCATAACAAAAATTAGACCACCACTTTATTTGCACTCTACTTGCATGAGCCATTTACGCTCCGCTCCTCTTTTGCTCCCATTTATATTCCCCTGCCCTTCCCTTGTTTACCATCAACACTCACTTTGGATGTGCTATATATATAAATGTATGAATATGTATTAAATAAACTGCTATCAGCTCTACTTGTTTTCTGTTGTATCTGCGAATTATATTTGTCAGATATAAATAAATTTTTAAAAATCTGCAATCGCATTTTATGTAATTACTGTTCCTAGTTTCTAAAGTCCTATACCATCAACACATCCTACCTTAAACATAAGAAAAATCTTCAATTTAAAGACTTGCACTTATTTATGTATATATGTGTAAGGAAACAAACTGAACTATGCAAAAGTCTTGCATGTAATTTCATTACCATTTCTTACCGACATCGATGTACATGTACATGTAGTGGCTTTGTAGTTGGTGAATATACTAAACTACATAAAGTGCAACTACAAGCAAATTGAAATACCATTAAACTTTGAAATTGTCGCCATTTTTAATAATATCCCCTTGAATACTAAGATTCAATCTGTAGATCGGTGAATGTTGGATACATTTACTGTTCACGATTAAATTATTTTTTAAAGCTTTGCAGCAAAATTGATTTTTAGAAGCTCGTGTAAGATTTATGGTGTTATATCTCTACACAGGCAGCTATTTAAATAATTTACAATTATCATCACATGAGTAACTGTAGTAAAATGAGTTTGATCAGATGTTGTTTATTATAACATTCTGAACAGAGTTTGTACATATCTATGAAATGGCATGAAGATCAAATGATAGTTTAAAGTGATATCAGTTTGTGATCCTATTACAGTCGTTTTAGTTATTTTCGATTAGAGCTAGTTCTGTGGATATTCAACCTCGATTTTTTCGTATGGCTCCTTGAATATTTGCTTTAATTTCTTATAGTAATTTATGACAGATAAATTATCGAGATAAAATAGTTTATAACACTTGTAAATGATTGCCAAATGTTGCAATTAAACAAATTTTAATTTTATTACTCCTACATATTATATTATGTCTGTTGTGCTGTAAGTTTACTACTTAGCAAAATAGGTTGAAGCTGTACTTTTAACAATATACTATTTAGTACATCCATAGTTTCGTTTTTGAAAACATTTCATATACTTAACAATTACAGATGATGACCTTAATATATTTGAGCATTTACAAAAAATAATGGTTACAAGGAGTGGGCACGGTTATATTTATAATTTATTAATCTAAGATATTGTTTAGCAAGATATTCGTATCACGTTTAAGTTTAATTCCATTGTTTGTGTAAATGGGTAATTGTTACTAATATTTGAATCTAGTTTATTCTATATGTACGATGTACAACTAGCACATTTACAATATTATACTGCACTGTTTAATTGGACCACCTTATATCCTCATTAACATTACTTTTCTTTAAAATATTGCAGGTGTTAACAGAAATGAAGCGACAATGGGGTATCAACGATTGTTTTGGTAAGTCTTCCTTATCCTTACATTGTTCATATGCTTTATCTCAATACCATTGTTTTTAACATTTATCGAATATCGTTATGTTTCTTATCTATCCGTTTGTGATTTGAGAATTATTAATCGAAACTTCGCAACGAATCCAAGGCAGGTTATGATTCGTGTAACGCATTACATGGCCCAGTTTAAAAACACTCTTGTGAAAGAACTATTAGAAATTCACAAAGTAAACACACAATTTATTTATCGGTTCCCAATATCCAGAATACAATGAATTAATAAAACAGTTCCATTCTACACTAATCGAAGATATTGTTAACCTAATGAAATAATATCAAGTCATTTAGAAACAAAATCGCCATTCGATTTAGAAATCGATAAACAACTTGCAAATAACTAAAATATCGAATCATAAGAATAAAATAAAATTCTTATAAGAAAATTTAAACGTATGTAACATTATGTGTCATCGATATTTATTTTAAAGACACCAACTATATTAGGTGTAAATATTTGATCATAGGAGTATGTCACAAACTATGTGCAAAAATAATAAACCAGAACAGTTCTGTTGTTTTTTTAATTAGATTTCTTAAAACATAAGAATTTTAAACAATTTTAAAATCTAATTGTTCCTAATGTAATCTGGCCTTGTGTAACCTTCATCAATTCATAAAAATTAACTCGTAACTATCTTTGTGTGGAATTCTGACGATGTTTTGAAGTAAACGAAATGTGTTAATAAAAAAAAAACACAAGTATGTTGCAAGTTCATAATTTGCAACATTCTAATTTTTCGTGCACGCCCCCAAGTTTTTTTTGTTTCGTTATAACAAGAATTTTAATACCTATTTTGTTGAAATCGAAGATGAGCCCACTTAAGCATACTTAGGTAACATTAATAACAAAAAAAATCACCAATTTGTTGTAAAGGAAAGAAGATATAATTACCACGATAAAAAATATTCTACAAAGAAAAAAAAAGCGCCATATCACAGGATAACAAACATAAATACATAAAAAAGAAACCCAATTAAGGAGTCTGCTTAAGTAATTCTTGCAGTTCGTACTGTTCCTGCTCCTTTTCCACTTGTTCTTGCAGCAGTCGATCCAAAGTGTCTTGAAATCGTTGGCGCAAGGCCATATTTTCAATATTTTCTATCTTGTACTCTTGTTGCTCACGTCTAGCTTTCAGGACAGCCAAGTCCATTTGTATTTCATCTAGACGACCTTCAATACTTGCTGAAATAGTATAAATAAAGATTGTTAGGATCGGCAATATGATTAAGCAATCATTTACCTTTAGACAAATTCTGGCTCGAGTAGGACATCATGCCTTGCTGTTGTTGATAAAAGTCCAACTCTTGGATCATAGTAGTAGCTTGTAATTCACGGAACATATCGCTTGAAAATTCTGTTAGAACTTTGTTTTCAGTGGAAGTATTCTGAAAAGTTTAATTAAAGAAAAATTAAATACATATTTTAAAAATTAAACAAAGAAAATGATCATGAAATGGTAAAAATGAAAGCAAGAATAATTGAACCAAATGAAACAAAGCAAACAAATTAAAACCAGATGGTAATAAAAATAAATATGAAACAAATCTTGTGTTTTCGTTCAATTTTTGGTGGAAGCTTTGTTGATGAATGAAAATAATAAAATCTAAATCGGTCCAAGCGAATGGTGCAAATGAGTTAAAATTATTTACATTATAAGTTATAAAAATAATAATTACCAAGACTGAATTCGAATCAGTTAGATGACTATCTTCAGCAGAATTCTGACTATTCTCATCTAGTTCTAAAACATTAAGTGGTACATCTTCTTCGGAATCGCTGACCGCTCCACCAAATATATCATGCTCAGCAACATTTTGATTCTGTTCGGTGGGTTCCTTTTTAATAACCGTTCCCTTATTAACTTTGTTCTCGTCGTCTTCGTTAATCACTTCCCATTTGACACCGGAAGCTTCGTTGTCGATTCGCAAAAGTCGTTTAACCTCCTTTTCGATTTCAGGAGCCTCCACGTATTTTTTCTTCAGCGTCTTTCTGAATCTGCGCCGCCTTACGTTCTTGGCCGGTGGAGTGACTCCATGCGGCCAAAGATATTTCTTTTCAACTTTGTTCGGATCCTTCTTTTTCTTTTGCGGCGAGTCTTCGTCTGCGGTTGAATCATCGTCTTCTTTGCATAGCAACATTTGACAGATATCGGCAGTTTTATAAAAACCTTTTCCGTCGATCGTTTTCAACGATTCTATAACGGTGGGTAAGTCGACCACCTTACCGACCATGAGCCAATGATCTACTCTGACTTCACCGTGTCGCATGTCGTTTTCAATTTTAATTGTGATTCGATCTTTTAAATTACTATTGTTACGAATAGCTTCTCGCAATATCTTCGCTGGTTCCTAAAGGATATAATTTAAATCAAATCAATGTAAATTTTATTTTCTTACCGGTGGTAAACGTAGGATGAATTGTGATTCAAGCTCCGCAGCTGATTCTTGATCATGTCCACGATACATCAAAATTCTTATTCTTCACACTATATACAAAAAAGAAATTAAGTTACTAAGCAATAAAACAAATCTTTGTGGACAGTAGAAACATTTCAAATGGGCACGGTTAACATTAGTAAACCTACTGGATCATAAATACTGCAAGAAGAACAACGATAACAAGTTGTCCTTGTTGCAAAAACTGCCTAAATTAAAATAATTATATGGAAATTGATTGTAATGTATTTATTTTTTTTAACGACTTAGTTTATATGGGCTTTATATGACAAAAAAAATAGCCAAGCTTAGGTTATAATCACTTATGTGAGAAAATCACTATACGTCCAACGCAGGTTATGGTTCTATTTCCGTGATTAACGAAATTGAACAAAAATGGTCCACTCACTCAATTTCGCCGATGTGTAAAATTATCTGTCTTTGAAGCTATGTTTATAATGTTCAATCGAGCTAATTGACACAACAGTAACCTCCAAAATAGTTTAAAGTAAATTCCGCAGTACCACCAATTTTCCAACATTGCCAACTCAATGTGCAATTCTCACCAAAGTCGAACTGTATACTCTAAACATTAATTTAATATGTGTTAAACCTTTAGAGTTATAAAAAATGCAAAATAAATGTTAACATCAATTTATTATGCGAAGGATAGTTTGGGCGATAAAGCAAAAACAAAATTTTCATAACGAACAAGTGTTGAACTACATTTTAATTTACTGAAGTACCTGTTAAAAACCAGATGGCGCTTAATGTACGAATTTACTTCAAAGTAGTACTTGAAGTACTATATAGCCCCTCTACTTTAAGTACTATTTTGAAGTAGAGGGGCTGTTTCTAGATTTACAGTTGATCGCTTTTGCATTCGTTACAATTCAAATTTGAAACGGAGTTTATCATTTGCAATCATGTCACGCAGTTGTTTAGACGCCGGTACTTGTAGATGTAGATACAATATATTTATTGACGAAACGTAAATGTTTACACTTGGCGTAAATAAATAAATTACAAAAACAACTTTACAAATTTAAATTATGCATTGGGTGGAATAGATGAAGGGACTCACTGAAGCTAAGGACTTTACATATATACATTTTATGTACATATATTATTTGTAACTTAGTTTAAAATACCAAGTTGTTACTACTACTAGATGGGCACATAAATAAACAAAACGCACCCTTCATAAAAAACTGATTTATTTATACGTATACATACATACAAAATAATTCTGATTTATGTATTGTTATTACTTTAATCAATGTTTATTCGGAAATAGGTAATTCGAACGCCAGAGTTTTTTTTATTCATTTTCTCCAAATTAGCATCGATATTTCGCAAAATTTATTAAGGAAATCGTTGGTTTGTTATAATAACGTTGGATAATAATAATTGTGTAACGCATTTAACAATGTGTGTCCCCCAGCTCTGTAACTCGCATCCACACATCGCGCGTCCCTAATAAGAGTGTATGGAGTATTTGCTATGTTTTAAAGGCTGCTAAATATGGTCATCAAAAAAAAATAGGAGGCATTTCGAGTACAGAGGGAAAATTTGAAAAAAAATATACCGTTTCTTCCTCTAGTTATACATATAAATATAAATTAAACGCACTGTTTTCCATCGAGTTAACCCTCCATACTCGAAATTACATTTGTTAAAAGAAGTAAGCGCTAAAAATTTTAGAATCTATGTTTTGGGTGTATTTCTGGTCCCCTGTTTTATAAACAATAATAGTATAATGCATGTAGTAGGTAGTTAAACGTTGGTGTCGATTTTAATACACATGGCACAATGTGGCCTTAAATTTAGTTAATTTGTTGCTGGTCCCAATATTGCATTCTACTGTTTACCTATTGTCACTGTGTGGAAAACAATGTGTAACATTGTGCATTAATGAATACAGTTCACTTGTATTAATATAAATATTCATACATCGAGTAAAAATAAAATTGTATATATATAACTATATATAAACACACATACTACTTGATTTAATATTTGTCAGTACACATAATTAGCACCATGTATATGGCTGAAGAACGATTTTTTTTTTCAAATATTTAGTCGCATGTATATCCATGTATTAATAACATATAGGAAGGTTTCATTTTATTTTAACATATAGATCATACGATTAAATACGAGAAATTACAATACGATTAAATAAAATATAACACACAAGCAGAATATTTGTATGCAGCTAAACATTGTGTGTAGTGTGTTAAACAAAACAAATCCTGCATACAGGCACATTGAAGGCACATTAAGACAATACACTTTGGGTGCGGTAAGTGCGCAGTCCCTGTTCTCTCTAAAATAGCAGTATCACTTATTTATTTAAAAAAAAACCTCATGTGCGAACCGCTTATTACACAAATAGTTCTCCATAGTTCAATGTAAATTATTAACTATATTGCAGTCTGTATCAAAAATATTACAGTGACTACCGGCTAAACCTATCTCGCGGCTATTTTATTCGACCATTGACTTAGCGCACCCTTTATATATCACGCATAAAACAAATTACACGAACAGTAAATTATGAACGAACAAGTGGTGTATCGTCTTTTTTAGATTGTTTGTCCGAAGGGGTGGAGGCTTCGTATTTACTGGTCGAATCGGACATGTCGGATTTAGAATTGCCGATGCAATAATGGCATCGCATCTTTGTGTCGTCCCCGACTTTCACCGACTGCATTATCACGCAGAGTGTTACGAACGATATTACAAACAATACAGTCGGTATACTAATTGCTATTACGAGTTCTCGCCAAGTTTTTTGCAGGTCGAACCGAGCCACGACCATAAAGGAATTATCCTAAAATAAAAAATTTATTTAGGATAGGTTTTAGATATTGCAATAGAGACAAAGGCAGGGTTAGGGGAAGTGGCAAAAAGATTTGAAATATCCCTGGACTAATGATCAGGAAACAGTGAGGGTAATAAAAGTGAGGATATTGAACAGATGAAGAAGTATCTAGGATATTGTGTGTGTGTGTGTTTGTTAGAGAGGGATACTAACAGTAGCTCTGTGGAGAAAGTGCAAGTTTTAAGAAAGGATATTATTAAGGACGATGTGGGAGTGTGAGGAATAAAGAGGAAACGATGTTAATAAAGTGCGATAAGAGACCTGAGTGAAAGGGTGGAGGCAGGGAAAGGAATAGTGCAAATAAAGCAAATAAAAAAATATATGTGCCAAAGAGCAATAGGGGAAAAAAGCTGATGTGAATGAAATATATGATTTAATTATATGTGGAGAAATGATACCAACGATTGATATATTGTAAAAAATCAAAACGCGAATTGTGTGTTACCTTATTGTAATAACAATGAAATCTCGATTGAGCAGTTTGGTTTCTTCCATCTTTGCCGTGGGTGTGTAAAAATTGCCTGCATTCTCCTTTGAGAGTATTTACACAGCCATCTAAGTTAATGTACAGGTGGGAATTGTTGTATATTGTTAAAACCGATTGTATAGGTAGAAAAACTTGCCTGGCATCCAATAGTTGTCGCCATTTATTATGTAGGCTCCAAAATGTTGTAAAGTTCATTGAAGGTTTGGGAATGTCCGTTAAATTATAAATAGTTCCATTAATACAATCGGTACCACTAAAATTATAAAATGTAATGCAATGCAACACAAGATTCGTTTTATTACTTTATAACGCCGTGCGTTTCATTGGTGTAAATATATTTCGCTTTGTAACAAGACATCATTAATACGTCGTTTACGGAGTTATTCCAAATAATTTTAGGTTCGATAACTTTGCCTTCTTCTTTTCCGTTAGTTATAGTGGTAGCTACAATTTGCTGACAATTTGCCATGTATAGAGTATTGTCGACTGTAATGTATATGTTGCGCAGTGACGTAAATATAATTTCACAATATCTATCACAACTAAAAGCTCGTCTTATTTTTGTGCACTTCGTACCTTTACACTCAAAAAACCCATTTAGCTTAGAGTTATCTTTGTCACTATCAACGACGAAACCGTCAGCTTTGTAATGACACTGTAATACAGCCGACATATTAGTGCAATGTCCCAGTGAACAATTAAACACGCCGTTGAGTGTTTTGCATTCCGTTCCGTTGTTGCAATTAAAACGTTTCAATTTACCAGTGTTGGCCTCCGGGCACGAGACGGACGCGAAGTTTGTGCAGTTTCGTATTTGGAGTTCGGTACCATTCCGTCGTGTAGTAACTTGTATTTGCGGGCAAAAGCCCGACGTTTTCGTTAAACACCACTCCCCACAAGAAGCCCAACTGCAATTATTTATCATACTCGTGTTAATTGTTTGGCACATAACTGGTGTTTGTTCGAATCCCGAATGAAAAGCTCTGTAGGATGGAATGTATATCGCGACCGTTAAGTAAATCAATGACACGCTGCTAAAAACCACAATCAATTGGCAAAAACAAATACTACCGCAAATTCGTTTGTCCTGCCGCGGAATCATACGAGTTTTACACTTGTTGCGACGACCCATGTCTCAAATAAGGCACGGTTTTGTGAATTGACTATGAACACCTTATCCTACGGTTCTACTTTATTGATGCACAAAACCCGACGTCATTTCCAACCCCCACACAATTCCTCCACCTCGCATGCGCAGCCGTAAATATTTCATTTGTTAAAGTCGATAGCACATTAAAGGGAACAAATAAAACTCATATTTGACATACAAATTTATTGCAGCAGTTTGTCATGATATATTTCAAATTTTGAAATAATTTTTTTTGTACATATTTTGCGATATATTGTGACCACGGCCCCACAAAATAACCCCAATACAAAATAACCCCCTCAAAGACATATTTATATAAGAATTAATACAACCAATTTAGTCCATTGATATAAATTTTGACCATGTTTTAATAAGGGGTATTTTGCTAGGGGTTGTTGTGAGCTAATTTGACGAGTTATCTATAATATAATTTAACAACATGCACTACGTCATTTTCAGAATTCCTTTTTGGTATACTGTACAACAATGGTATGCCTATATAATTGATTGACAGTGCAATTATTTATTACTATTTTATAGAATAAACATGCAAAGTTATAAGGCATATATTATAATTAAGCGGTAAAAGCAGCGATTTGTCCGATTGTCTAACGAAATGGTCAATACACGTCGTCTTCGTCGTCATCTTCCCTGCAAACCAATAAAAAGAAATATGTAATAGAAATACGCAAGTGACGTATTCGTAATAACCTTACTCAGTAGGAAAGTGATGCATATATTTGTTGCATGTGCGACCACAACCGGGACAATACCAATAGCTTAAAATGGCTATCGAGGTAGCAAAGAGTAAATTTGGGATGGCAAGTGAGAGAATCAACTGTCGCAATGTGTCATCCCAGGAATATCGAGCGATCACAATGTCGGGATACACTCGGCTGTAGTAACACGGAAATGGAGTGCCCGCACTCCCGTATCCGTATTGATGAGCAAATAGGGAACAATTTACAGACGGCGGATAACCGCATCCTTCTGCATTTATAAGCAAACGAGTGTTCGTTATATCCCATTGCACTTCCAGTGAACTTTTCCATTCGCGAAATGGAACTTTCGAGTAATTTACGAGGATTTGGTGACATCGAGTTAGCTGGCTCGTGCAGCCTTCGCGACACGAGGCCCAAGTGCAATTGCGTAAACCTTCAGCATAAATGTGATGGGTGGCTAAACACGTGACAGGTTCGGGTTCGTAATTCGCCATTAAGCTGGAAATCGCGGGGTCAACGACGAACGGGATTAAAAATAAAAATGCGAACACTGATATAAACGCAATTGTTCCCAGGCATAACGAAGCATAAAATTTGGCCGCCTCGACCACCGAAATTAATTTAGACATATTTTTATCCATGTTGGAATAATTTAATAAGGCTGACGCCAGCGTAAATCTCTTGATTTAGTTTGATTCCCTTATTTATCTCCAGGAAGCAAATATCTGAAACAAATAATTTAAAATAATTTCATTCAAAATCACATTTAATAAAATCTGGTACGTACTGAACTAAACCATTTTTCGAAAGAACTTTTCAAATTGTTCTTATAAAAGTTAAAGATATTGAAATTTTAAACAATTTTTATTTCAAAAGTTTTTTCGAACAGTTGAGTATAAGTAAGTATAAGAAAGTTCAGTGAGGACCATTGCAAATTTTTACTTCTTATTCTTTATGTATAATTATATTAATCATGAAAATTTTCGAATTCGATATTTTGCGGATATATACGTTTTGAGATCCCCTGAATCGATTCTGACTATTTTCCGTGTGTTATGTGTCTGTATGTTTATGAGGCTCTAGAGTCCAAACCATTTAAGGTAATACTATTGCACTTTATACTTAAGATTTGTATATAGGAAGGAAGAAAAAATAATTTAAAAGCAATATGTCAACTCTTATCACCGTAAACGGTACGAGTTATCAAAAAAATGTTCTTATATAAGTTAAAGATATTGAAATTTTAAACAACTTTTGTTTGAAGAATTCTTTGGAGTGTAAGTAAGTATAAGAAATTTTTTTTTTTAATGTAATGCGGAATGGTAATGAGTATGACAAAGTAACTTACTTAGTGTGCTTCAAAGAGCCATAATGTTGTTGCTTCCTGTTCTATCTGCCATGTTATTCACTGATGTACTTTTTTCGAATTCCTTTTTGGCATCGGAACAACCCTGAAAACGCATTTTTGCATCATCGCCAACAACAACAGTGCGTTGACAAAGGATCAGCGTAAGGCACGATACAACAAACAACACAGAAGGCAAAACGAATGCAATCAAAAATTGTCGTTCTGCCGTAGCTAAGTCAAAGCGAGCGACAACAATGTCGGTATTTGCGGATGCGTAGAAACACGGAAAACGTGCGCGTGCATTATGGTCGGTACCATCTTTTCCGTAAACACGTAGGAATTCTTTACATTCGTCTCGTAAAGTGTTAACGCAACCTTCCAAGTTAATGAGAAGGCGACTTTCGTTAGCGATGAGCAAGTCAGGTTCAGGTGGTGCGATACGACGGCGTTCGTCCAGCGGAATGGTGTTGAATATGCTCACGTAGCTGAGGTAAGTGAAGTTGGTGAGGTCGCTTAAGATATTAGTTCCGAGTAGGGAACCGTTGACGCAATCGAGGGCAACGACGCCTCTACTTGTATTGACGATGCTGTAACAAGATGCCATCATAATATTTTCTTGTACTTCGTTCCAAACTTCTTCTCCGGATTCCAGTTCTAACGCACGTTGGCATTGCGATAAATAGACTTTATCACCACTGAGCAGAATGACGTTTTTATTTCGGGTCGGGATGTCAACACAACGTCGATCGCAGTTATAGGGTACACGTATGCGTTCACAAGTTCCACGCTTACAATTATATAGTCCGTCTAGGTCTATGCAATTTATTTTGCCACGACGGCCGGAGCACTTTAACGGCGGATCAGTTTCGGTGAAAATGCATTCAAACGCATCAGTAATGTTTATACACATACCAGTGGTGCAATTAAACGTACCGGTTAAGTTTTTACACTCATCGGCGATACATCTACTTCTTTTTGCGTTCTCTTGATCTATACCGTAGCAAGTTTTATTGGCGGTGTTTGTGCAATTCGCCAATAAAATTGTCGAACCGTTGTGCCTTAAATTGACGTATATTTGCATGCATGATCCGGACGCTTTACTCAAACACCATTCACCGCACGATCCCCAGTCACAAGTTTCGACCATTACAGCCCGCGTTGTCGTACACATGACGGGGTTTTCGACTATTCCGGATTGCATAGCACGGGATGAGGGGACATAAATAGCCACTGTGAGATAAACAAGCGCGACACTGCTTAAAACAAGTGTCATTTGACACAAACATATTGTACCACATATACGACCGTCCTGCGGTGGTATGATGAGATCCTCCACTGGTATCGGTTTCTTTTTTGGCATTTTGAATCACTGGTCTCTTGATTGCATGTTCACTACTGGTGTAGTCGCTGCTGCATGCGTCATTCATCACGTGCTGCGACCCCGGGATCAATATAATATTGCGGCGACTCTCAATCGATACTGCGCGCGCTATACATAGCTACACTTATCAACTAACATTCCGCGTAAAGAGCGATATTGCATTGGTTTTCGCGAATATAATCTAAATAAATACAAACATCATGTAATCCTACCTTTTGATTTCGTTTCAATGGTGCAGAAACGCTTTTCGCAATATTAAACCGGAGTTTGTAACTGGACCAGGCGGAGACATCTGGCGGAGGCCTGCGCTCAAATCGATATTACAAATGTAGACTGCAGTATTCTTAACACCGTGTTAACTCACAGCACTTACTCGAAGTTCTATTAATCGCTGAAACGTCAAATTGTGCATCTTGCGATACGATAATAATAAGATGCTACCATTTCGGGAGTTAAATACGACCTACATCTCTGGATAGCGACACCGAGTGTTTTACACCGATTGTTTACACACGAATAGCATTTAAAAATAATCGTGGTGGAACTTGCTTTTGAATAATGTGAATTTGGTCGGCCGGAGCCGTCGAGATTCAGTTAAATCGCAGATGGTGGGCTCCGGGTTTGTGGCAGTGCTTGCACCGCAGCCATGGAGGAGAATCCCGTGGAACAAACTTGGCAACAGAAAGTGTTATTCTATATTACGGCATTTTTCGTGTTACTCGGTACGTTCAGCTTATTTGCGTTTTTGTTCCTCGTGCCTTTCGTCATCGATCCAGCATTTACGACAATTTTTATGGAATTTGACGAAACACCAGCACTGTGCGTGACGGCAGACACCGAGAGGCGCCAAGGTGCTTCAAATTGTACTTGGACTTCGTGTCGGGAGGGTTGTACAAAGGAAATATACGAATGTACCCAAATTCGTGTGAACTATAAAAGAAATAATCCGGACACGAACGTAAGTAGTACCACTGAAGTAGTTTCCACGCGGCCGAAACGAGCTTTGCGCGAAGATTACGATTATAAGGCGGATGACGACTACATTGAACCCACCGGATTGATGGGCGACAATTCGGAATGGTATTACACGAGGGCCAAATTATTTCCAAACGTAAAGGGCTGCGGGTATCCACCGATGCTCAATTGTAGTATATTCTTAAAACTATACAAAGATTTGGGTACAAATTTTAGCTGTTATTACAGTCGCGTCGACCCAGGGTTAGTAATTAGCCACTTAGACATGTGGCAAGTGTACATGAACTTGGTATATGCTATGGCAATTCCCATCCCGTCCTTTATCGTGTCCGTTGTATACTTGACGTTTGCGTACTTTAAAATTTACAATGACGACGAAGAAAAAGCCCCCTTGAACAAGAACGCGGAAGCTATGGACGTGGAAGGTGAAAGTGTACCAGAAACTATTTTGCAACCCACCAGTGGTGGAATAACGCCTGCGAGCGAAGCATTTCGCGAGGACTTGGCGGGATTTGGACATCATTTTAAAGTTGCCATGGCCGACGAAATGAGCAGAGAAAGCTTCGTCGAAGGAGTTGTCTATTCAATTTCTGCGCAAGGGTACGTCATTCTTTACAAACGCAGTTACGTGTACTCATTGCATATTTTGTTTTATAGGAACATAGAAAAAACGATCACTACAAGTATTTCAATTACCGCAGGGCCCATAGCAGACATCTAATTAATGTGACGTCTTGCATTTTTAAAGCTCTCGTGTTTTTGTACACCATCCTTATAAATAGGACAGACCAATATGGATTTTATGGATGGGTGTTGCTTACTCATATTACTAACGAAGACATCGTTATTCGTTAATCTATTAAATTCGTTTCTTTTGCGTTATAAACATAAACTGCTTTAGAAACATTTAATTTTTCGCACATAAACTTTTTATACTTGCGATTAATAACAATTTAATAGCTTTCACGTTCATGCTAATATCTGGGAATGACTTACCAATAAAAGGTATTTCAATTAACACCAGATTTAATCACAATCGATAGTACATAATCTAAACAGCTTTGTGTAAAAAAATATAAAACGTTTTGTTGTGCAATTTGCACCCGAGTTTTGAGACTTGATGTTCTCAACGTTGCCATTGGCTCCAGCTAGTCATGTTGAATAATATTTTTCAGAGGGGTTATAAATGGCGAAATTTAGTAACTAATTATAATTTAAGTGAAATTAAATCAGCTGTTCAAAGCAATAATTCAAACAATTTTATGATTAAACGATATGTAATCGATACGAAACGGTGAAAAAAATTAGCGCACAATGTGTACCGCAAGTTTGTTGAGTTGGGATAATTCTAGCTTTTAACTTTTAAGAATAATATCGTCATAGTTAATTTTTGGCGCGTTCTTTCTTCTTCTTCTTCAGAGCCACGTACGTTTTTAGGTGCTTAAATGAAGGAAATATCGAGTAAAATGTTAAAAACTGATTCGATGAATGTGCTGTGTGTTTACTTATTTTTAATGTCGCAATCACGAATGAGTTAATATCATTTTGCTCAATATTGCATAAAACCGATTTGACCGTAAAATCAGTGATAGCAACGTTTATGTTCGTTTGTAATACTCTTATAACAATCGTATAAAGGAAGTCATGAGATTTTGTTCAATTCATTCATAATCATTAAGTATTACCTACATGTTTTATACATTTGTTAAAAAATTCAAATTCTATATAATGTATATTAAATCACCCGTCCGAAAACCTTTAATCTTCTACCACTACAATTTACAATTGATATAAAGATAAAAATGGAATAATTTATGATATGCAAGTGCGTGTTTGATTCTAAATAGTGGAATGTTTAAGTTGCTGACATTAGTCTACTTTTCTAATTCAAAAGCATATGTATATATATATTGTGTGTAATAAATATTGTACAATTAATGTAGCTATATTAATAATGTATATAAAGAAGCTCTTGTTATAAAATATTAAGTGAATTGTTGAAATTTAATTACATAAATTACATTTTATGCTGAGGTTTGTTTAACATTTACAAATCTATATAATTTATATTGTAATAAGTTCAATAAACATTGGTTTAATTAACACAATGTATTTACTGAACTCTATTGTTTGTAAGTGTTTTATTTGTTATATATTGTAGTGGGCAAATCGGTTATAACGGCACTAAAGCAAAAGCAATAAGGCAATTTGCACGATGTATTTAGAATATTACGGTTGCACGTTTCATTCAATTGATTCTTTCAATTTCAATGTCGTTAGAACCAAAATATTTTTTACAATCACTCGATACTCGAAGACATGTAATTGCACGCTTTTCGTGTCCACTTCGATTTAAGATTTTATTGAACTGTTAAAATTTGTTACAACGCTTAAGCTATGAATAGCTTTAAAGAGATAATATTCCGGCCATTTGTATCTAGCGCTACTTTGGTAATTTTCAAGCATATTGAAAATTATATAAATACAATTTGTGATAAGTACACTGCTGATTTAAGAGTATGATAAAATAATACAGATTCTTGAAGCATATGATTATTTTTTTTTCGTCGTTTTTGTGCCCAAAGTTCTCCAGCAATCCCATTAAATAAATAACAACTGTTTGCGAGTTCGTTACGACAAATATCAAATTAGACCATGAACTCGTTAAATCTCAATAACTTCTTTACTATAATGTCTTAACATTTAATATTACAAATTGGAAACATCGTACCCCCACCGACAGAAGGATAGACGAGTTAAGACTGTCACATGCGGTAAGCAGTAAGTGACCAATCGTACAGATCGCTGTTACCGTCTACAAGTAGTCAGTTTACCTGTGTGTGTGTTATGGTCGACCGTATTATTCTTATTGAACGTTCGTAATAAACCATATTGGAACGATTCACCCATGAAAAACTTATTATGGAGCGTTGTGTATAAAATTAGTTGTAGACACTTTATAAAACCATGACAGGTGGCAACGGTGAAGTTACTTGAATTAAAGGACATGTCTAATCTTGACGAATCCAGGTGGCATGAGGACTGCTTTAAGCGATGTGGTGATTGCACGCCTTGTTTAAACTGGGACAATAACACCGAAGAAACGCAAGTTGTATGCAAAAAGTAAGTAAAACTTAAATGTATCTATATAAATAAACACATAGATATTACTCTATCTAAATAAATAAACACCACACATAAATACAACCAAATAAAATGCAAAACCACATTCAAATTAACAGATTCACCAGTTCACCAAGAATGACTATACAAGTTAGCAACTCTCGGCGTACTTAAACTAAACAAACCGAATTGAGTGCACATCGGTCACTGCGTTTCTCTATTCAACCATTCGGAATTTTATATACATATTTGAAGACTATAACGTCCAGTGGCGGCTCAGTAAATTGATTCGAAGGTTACCAAACATTTTAATAACTAATCCAATATTTTTTTAATACAATATAGCTGAGACTAATATTTCACTTTATATTTTTAAGTGTGATATTGATGGGTTTTACAATCTACTTTATACCTCTACACTGGGTCTTGTGAAGTAAGCAGACGACGTGGGAACTGACAACTGTTGCCCACGTCAAGCGTACATAACAATTGTTCTATAAAACTACCCAAGTTTTATTCAACCAAACTTTTTATATCAAGTGGGGGATTTTCACGATTTTTTACAATATCTTATAGATATATCTTTACGTTCATTCTATATACATATTTTATATAGGTGCATAATAAAATTTTCGAAAAAGTGGAATCCAAATGCCATGGAGTTAAATATCTACAAAATAATTGCAAGTGCATATATTAATTAATTTAAAGATTTTTCTACCTTGTAACCAATAACTCATGAACGAATCGTTTTTTTTTTGAACGACTAAGAATCAAAGGAATCGATTCTCATGTAACGGTTCCTCGAATCATTTTATTTGATTGTTGTTTAGTTCGATGAATAAATCATGAACGACGGTTCGGATTCGATCCACCTAGCTTTTTGATTGTGTCGCAGAGAATTTCAAAAATAAGACAAAAAGACTTTGTTAAATCATGAATTTTTATTTTAATAACGTAAATAAAATATAACGATTATTTATCAAAACGTAAAAAAAATAAGTCCGTTAAAATAAAAGAGAAATATAAAGTAAAATATTTAATGTTAATGGGGCCCATGCGCCTTTTTTTCTGAGACCAATGTTACAAGTCTAGGCTTTGTATTTGAGATACACAATTATATCGTTTGCAAGTACGATGTGATTTCTCACTTTTGTTTTCACGGCAGGCATAGATGAGAAACTTACAAATGAAACGAAACATTTAATAGCTTCATTCGTCAATCTTTGACTTTCATATGGAGATTTCATATCTTGAAAAATATATTAAAAGCTCTGCTCTTAAATGAAAGACATTGACCCTTGAAAGCCACCTTACTTTCATGTAATAAAAATTAATTTCACATAACATGCACTACATGATAAATAAATATCTTCCGTATCGTTTTACACGACTTGACCATCTTACCTATAAATAGATTAATTGCCCGTTTGACAGACTTCCATAGAATAAATTATTTCGATTGAATAACAGTCGTGTTAATTGGAACAAACAATGATATATAAAACCATTAATTGTAAAGAGGCAACGTTTGCAAAAATTACGCAGCTTCTAATGATTGTACGACCATTGCACCATTTTTGTTATCCTCTCGTAAAGCTATCCAAATTAATGCAGAGGTTTGGATAGAAATATAGCTAGTAACTTACCACGTGCAAAATTTTGGATTTTAGGCAATTTTAAAATTTTCACAATTTTATTTTTTTTTTGGACATTCACCATTTAGACAATTTTGAACCAATTTTCGATACTTTCATAAACTTGTTTTTAGGCAATTTTTAATTTCAAGTTTTGACATTTATCAATATTAAAAGATTTTAATAGTTTTTTTTTTGAAAATTGTTATTTCTGACCAGTTATGCATAGACAATATTGATAATTTTCGTTTGTTTTTATTAAAATTTTGACATTTTTTAACATTTCGTCCGTATTTATTTGAAATTTTTTCATTTTGAAAATTTTTTCATGATTTTTGGGCGATTTTGTCCCATTTTTAGAGTACTTTTTTTCAATGTTCAAAACTTTGTCATTGCTAGTCATTTGTCATGTTTGTTTTTTTACAATTTTTACATTGTTTAAACTTTTGATTTTTTTGGTAATTTAGTTACTCAACCCAACCCAACGTATGTAATCAATTTTTTTAATTTTCGACAACCATTAATGTTTCAGTTTTCTCCCATTTTTGACATTTCGACATTTTTTACCAATTCGTACGTTTTCATGTTTTCAATTAATATGTACGAGGTGTGACTCAAAAGTAACATTCTTTATGCTTGTCGTAAACGAATTAAAATTATCCACTCCCGCATTATAATTTATATTTTTAACTTAGCCCCAACTGTAGTTTGCCGATGTGGCGATGGGCCCGACGTTAGAATCTAATCATATCATTCCAATTTCCAATTAAGAACCTGCTCACACTAACTAGTCCACACCGTAAAGCATCAATGTTCTGCTCCACTTTATCAGATATCAGTCTAATGTAAACTAATTTCACTTATGGAAAAAATACGAATTTAGTTATAAGATGACCGTTCGGGTAAATCTTTAGTTTTGCGACAAGGCGATACGATTGGCAACACCGCGCAGGTTTGCATTGCAATTGCATGCGTTACATTGCGATCGTCGCGCTCGCGCACAATCGAACACCAGCGTTTACGAATGACGGACCTGCATCTGCATCTGCATTTGAAAATTCAAACCTGCTTGAAATTTGATCGATCGTGCTCGATGGACGATTCAAGCAAAGCAAGCATACACGTGCATTTATGGACACGATTGGTGCTATTTTCACTCATTGCGGTGATGACTGAGATACATTTATTTTATCCGGGTTACTGGGCCTTTTTAGGCAGGAATTTGCATGCATTTTGCCTTTTATGCGTTGCGTGTAAATGCGTAACGTGCTCGATCTTGTTCGTCCACATCTACATATTGCTTAAAACACTGCATACCATAATTTAATGACACGAACAAAAATGTGAACTTTCGCGAATCGTCATACAGTTGAAAAATTTTAAAACAAAGATAACCAGACCTTAATTATATTAAATATTAGCGTAAGTTGTTGAAAGAACCACGTTGTTATATTTAACAATTAAATTTGGTCTAATTGAATTGGTATTTAACGTTGTTGATTTATTTGACAACGCATGCTAATTATTTAATATAATTATTTAAATATACGGTTTCATCCCACGCTACATTTTTCTGGGTCAATGGCATTTAAAATAATTTGGGGTGGGGGCCAAAAGCCTGCTGAAATCATCCACACAAATCTTTATTATATGCAAATGTTATTGTCAACACCTAAATCAATGCCAGAGGTGAAACTGAAATCGGATATAAACTTGTTACGAGAGAAATCATCACTCAGATAACAAAAAAAAAAAACAAATTGTAGCTTATTATGTGATGGTTTCGCATTACCGCAAAACAAGTAAGAAAATCAATAATGTAGCACTGCATTCGCGATATTTATTATTTAGAAAATTAAAATCTTTATCATGCAATGACGTAACTCGACTGGAAGGGTCGATAAACAAAACATAAACAAACGTTAGTTGGGGGTACAAAATTTGATAGATTTACGGTGTGTGCATTTGTTAGGAAATTTACGGAAAAAAAAGAATGAAACTATGGGTTAGTAAACATGTTTGATAGTGTGTTTTATTAAAAATTGTATGCCATGGTGCACAAACCGTACATAAATAATCTCATGTACTTTAATACTAACAATTGGGGTATGAAGGATTGTATGTACTACAAGGAACATTTGTAGAACCGCTGTTGTTTCAAACAAACGACGTTTCAATTATTGTCCGGGATAAATAGGATCTATTAATTTTTGATTTGGAACTGAATATCAGCGACAGTTGGTTATTAAGACAAAAAGAAATTATAAAGAATACTTGCCATAAAGAACGAGGGGAAATTTCTTGGTGTAATGAACTGTTGAACTGGAAAGCGCATGTTAATTGTATTTGGTCGAAAACTGCTCCCTAAGCCTGTTTTAAACACTTATGTGAGACGTGTGTTATGTGTAGCCGTTTATGTATCTTTTTTTAATTTAGTTTTTAATTGGTTTTCTTTTTTTATTAATTTGTAGCCGTATTTTTGGTAAATGTTATGGAACGCCACTGGTAAAATGAAATTATTTTGTTGCAGATTTGTAACAGTGGGATCGGTTGGTTACGGTATACGCTTGGGTGCTGTATCACCACCGCCGCCCGGTGCAGGTCCACGATATCGTTCCCAGTGCTGTTGGCATTTTGCCCCCAGCCCCGATCCCGTCTCCCAGTACCCACTTCTCGCCGCATCTTCTATTAATAGCCACGATATATTTAGATGCGTAAATAGAGTCAGGATGGCAGAGGAGACTACGTCAGAGTTGTCCGAAAAAGCGATAGTGTGCGATCAAGCATTGTACTCGACGAGATCGTTGTTAAAAAATCATTTGAGACGTCGCGCTTTGGTAGGGCCACAAACGTACGCTCGCTTGTGTGAGTGCGGGGACGGCGAAGGGGTCGCGGACATTTCAAACACCCTGGATCGCCTCCCAAGATTCCGCTTCGGCGGCAACCGTGGTAGCAATAGTAAAGTGCGCGAGCGAGATAAAAGGGACAATGAGCAACGGCTACGTGAACTTACGGATCGTTTAAAGAGAGGGCCGGCACCCGTGCCGGTGCCCGTACCCGTACCGCCACCGCGTACTAGGCACGTGCTCCATAAGGCACCACAGTCTCCTTCGGTTGTCACGCCGGAGACACCCGAAGAAGTCTCATGTAATTTGCCGATGCGTAGTGCTTCATTCTCGCAGGTTGATTACTCGGCTGACGATAAAAAGTATGTACGAAGAAGGCCTCAGATTATATCACACAGTTCGAATGTGTATTCCACCGATGGCTCGAGTCATGGAGAATTCACGTTACCACGATCGAAAAATTTATCAAGCGCTCCGATGCCTTCCGGCGATAATAAACCAACGACCTTACAACCCTTACTTTCCGATGTAAATACTGGCAACATCTACGATATAGTACACCATGAGCAAAAAAACGAGAACGATAACGAAAATCGAGAACCTAACGCCGTGGTCGATAGAGTGACTAAAAGTGACGACGTTTTAAGTAAATCGGACGAAAAATTAAAGGCCCAGGAGAAAAAACGAGATAAATCGCGCAGAAGAAAAGGCATGTACATATCACAATGGCCCAACGAATATCAGACCCAAACTGACGTCGCACCCGAATTTCGAGATTGCCCGTTTAGTCTTTGCGACGAAGCAATACCAAATTCGAACGTCTCAGAAATTCCCAAATTACAAATCACAAACGACAGTTTGGACGATTGCAACATTTCGTTAGAATTGGCCAGCCCGGACGAAATTCAAATTTTAGATTGGTCGAATTCAAACGTCAGCCCGATACAAGACGATAAATCGGATAGCTTCTTAAGAAGTAACAACAAAAAGGCGCTTTTACGAGTGGATTCGTTTTCTGAAAGCGAGCCCGATCAAATCGATCGTAGATCAGACAGATTTACAAACGTCCCATCCGACGTATCGGACTCAGAAAATCGACTCAATTCCACCGACGTATTGAGCCCGCACGTACCTCGGCGTTACTACAAACGTCCACTCAGAGGCCCTTACGGGCAAATGCTCGAAGCCGAAATGAAGAAACCGGAAGCCGGTAGAAAAAATCAATACAGCAATGACTTAAAATTTCTGGAGGATCTATCAAATAGAACCGACACGTCAAGCACATTGTCGCTATCACCGAGTTCCCTATCGAATTCCGAAAAATTCAACGCGAGAACCAGAATCACGCAGAGCCAATCGGTGGACGATACACAAATTAAAAACAGGCTTAGCTCGTTATCTGGACCCAATAAGCAATTGTCGATTCAACCGACGACCAAAAGAAAAGTTAGCGCCGACAGTGCCGCCGATTCTTCAAGTTTAGTTAGTGATACAGAACACAAACTTGTGATAAATCATCAGAGGACGACATCTAGTCCTTCGAAACTAGAAGGATTTTCATCAGGAGATGCATCCCATGAACTTCTTGACCAATTATTACGCGGTAGTTCTGAACAGTTGTTATCAGAAACTGGATTACAACGACATAATGTACGTATATTTATCCATTTATTATAATATAAAATCTTAGTTGCAACTTACAGTGCCCCATCTAAAATAAAAAAAAAACTACCTTGATCGTTCGTATGTGAATACGTATTTTTTTTAAAAGATACAAGGAAGTATTTTGTATTTTTTTTTAATTTTTTTAAGCTTTTAGATGATTCAACGATTAATCAGCGTCCACTAGTTATATTAAATGATTTATGACTTTGCCTTTATTATTATTGGTTTTGTCATTTTGTATTTTTTCGTTTTATACTTTTGCGATTTTTCTCGATTTTTTTATTTCTCATTAGTTATCCTATTCGTTCTGTTTTCTTCGACTAATTAACGTTCATCTATTATTTATTTCGAGCGATTTTTTTCTATTGCATAAGTGGCAAAGTTTGGGTCGCTGCAATAAATTGTTTACATTTTTTTATTATTTAGAATATTTTAAAATTCATAAATTAATTAATGGTTGATTACGTATTTTTCCTACTGCGGAAGAAACTTAAAGTTTTGTAATTATTTACAACATTGTACACCTGTGTCAGACGTGGAAGAATTGAAATTAAAAATTTAAATTAATTAATTAAAAATTAAACTATTGTTTTGAACGTCCATTCTCCTTTATTTGCATTTCTAATATCTAATAATAAAAATGTAAATTATAATTAAAATTTTAAATGAGACAACACCAGATCAGTTCAACTGAACACCTGAAGACCACGACAGATCCAGAACTGTCGAAACGTCTTATTTTTTTTTATTAGCAACTAAATAATATTAATAACAAAACAGTCGTATTATTAAGAGGTCTTCGTCGACAATCAAAGAAAAGTGAATAGAATTTATGAAAAAATCATAATCGCTAAAAAATGCAGATTTCAAATAACTTCGTCGACATTGCAACTTACGTAATGAATGCCTTAGTCGGCAAATAATTTCTCAGCGGCGGTGTTAATCGTTTTAAATTAATACATCCTTGTTATTTAATCTATGTTGTAATTTAAAACACCGTAATTATAATGGCATAGCAATTCTTTTAAATTGATTTTATTTTTAAATTAATTTGAATAAAAATAAAGCCATGCGGGACGATTCAAATAAAAATATCGAACGTCGATTCCATGAGGTGCTTATTCGTCGAGGAATGTTACATAATTCGCTTGTGCAATTATTAAAGGCAACCTTTAATTTTGGTTGTAAGTTTTTTTTGTTTTACTACTTTTTGGATTGTCGAATAAATTGGTACCAGATTGCGTATTAAACATTTTTTTATGTAACTTTGTTTGCCTGACAGGTACATATGTAGTTCTTATTGATGTAAGAAATGTACGATGAAGTCCCCCCCCCCTCAAAAAAAATGTTTTTACTCTCGGCTAAAATAAAATCCGTATGGGTGTAGTGGTGCAAGGTAACAATGTCGCCCTATGGAATAGCCTCTTATGCTTCTAAGATAAGTAGGTAGACTGCCTCTTCGATTAAATTTTGCTAGAATTCATTTAAAATCGAGGTCAGTTCTGTTGTGCAGGTTCTGCAATCCCTTCGAGATCCCCACATCGTAACGACCATCACAGACTCTACTCATCAAAATTTTTTTATCTCTGATCCCGAGTTATCATCCCGAGCACTAGTCAATGGTCATGCAAAGTTATCGTCAATTTAGTTGGTCCCACAGATTTTTGATTTTAATCGCCCTATAAATAAAGTTGAATATGAATTTTACGCCACACAAAAAGAGGAAACGGATGTGTTGTTTCATTGCATTCCACGAAAAATATATGGAGTAAAACGCAATTAAAATGTAAATATAAAAGTTTAATAAATATTATGAGAATTAAAGTCTGGTCCATGTAAATGAAGAAGATTGCTGCTTTCTAAATTCTAATTATAGATGTAGTTTGATGTTTTCGTGTCAGTCGTACTTTTTGATTAAAATGCATGGTTATAATGTCATTAGACTATATACATTAATTCATGAGATAGGGTGTTATAGTAAATTAAAGTGGGCGTCGCGACGCTGATTGTAATTTTTGATGTGGAAATACTACTAGTTATCAACATACGCAGGCCTTGTAGTCTAGTACACACATTGTTCTTGTATTGTTATTGAATGGCACGTTCTCTCGTATTGCTTAGCAACGGCGCCTCTATAGGCGGCGCGGCGCTTTACGACGGCGCAAGTACATTGGATCTAGTATCATCGACATCATTATAAGGTGTGGCACGACCAAAACGTGATGTACAAATGAGTGAACCTACTCTACGGCGCGATTTGCGTCTAAAGCTAGAAGGGTGTTCAACTTGCGATGACAGCGAAGATGAAGCGCACGACGCACCTTTGCTTTTGTTTGATTCATTATCATCCATGGTAAATCTAAATAAACCTCCAAAATGTTGTTTACGTTTTTTTTTTTTTCGGTAGTAATTATTGTTTGCTTTCCAGGATACGAGGACGCATGTGGTGGTCGAGCTTTACGACACGGAACGTTCGTACGTCGAATCGCTACAAATCCTAGTAACTGTAAGTTGGCTAAAAGCGATCGCGTTTTTAATAATTTAATGAAATAAGTTAATTTTAGAAATACTTAGAACCACTTAAGAACCCCGAAAACGCGGGCCTACTAGACACGGCTTTAGTCGACGAAATATTTTTCCAGGTAAAAATGCGTTCCTAGTTTATGTGTTTATAAGCAGTTTTCGTTGACTAGGTACCTGCCTTATTAAGTCACCACCATGTGTTCTTGGAGGAACTCAAGAAGCGGCTGGAACATTGGGATGTCAAACAAAAACTCGGCGACGTCTTCCTCGAAATGGTAAGAATGGCGCTCGTGATTCGACGGACATTTCTTTGCATTGTTTTCAGTTTTATTTTAGTTTTCCAAGCCGGAAGTCATCGAAACTTACACGAATTATGTGAATAATTGGAAAAGGGCCAGGGAGATTATTAAAACTGCTCAACAATCGAAACCAGCTTTCGCACGATTCTTAGAGGTGAATTTATTTTTACTCTTTATCATAAAAATTATATTACAAATATTTTTAATATATAAAATTTATTCAATTACGCATTTATCTTAAGATCCGCGTTGTTTTAGAGCCATTTTACTCAATTCCACATAAAGTTAAAAATAACACGACGTTGTCAAATTTATATTTAATTCTTTTACAAAATTAAAATTATGCATAATAAATAGAAGTCACATTAGAATTGTTTGTGATTATCATTTATTATTAAATTTTAAAAAATCTGCAAATAATGCAATTTTAACGTCATCATATTGATCGATGTTTCTTCACAAAAATTACGATTAACCAAATTAAAAATTTTTATTTGTTTTGTTTAAATAAAAACACGAATGGGAACGTAATTTAATTGTAATAAATTGTTGCGTAATTCCAATGATACAATGCACCATTCAATAGAAAACGAACCTTTGAATTTGACACTCAAATTGGAATAATTGGATTAGGATTACATTGCAAAACGTGCTCATTCAGACCCACTTACGTCGAAAACGGCGCCGCAGAAGTTCATTTAAGTTGTTTATTTTTATTATTTTTTTTTTACAAGAACTCGTTGCATTGCAATTTGATCGATCTACGTTTTATTTCATATCAAAAATGAAGTAATAAATTTTTATTTTATTTTTAATAAAACTTAATTAAAAATTGCGTCGTTTGATTTGTAATGCGTGTCAAATTAAATTTGCCGTGGACGCCGTAGGAACGAGAAATTTCTGCGTACACACGCGCCGATTGCGACGCGTTGCCATAACAACGGGGTTTCACGACTGAGAAATCGTTCCGTAATTTTATCCTCGTAATTATACCGACATAATACTTAATTATAGGTCATTGGATTCTTGTCGATCCATACCTATAAATATTCCAAATAGAAAGAGTTTTATTTTTAGGTTTATTAAAAAAAATTAAAAATCATTCGCTTTATAATCTTTAAATTATTTAATTATTTAATAGTGCGGTACCTTTCTTAATTGATTACTAAAATTGATTGGGGTCACGTCGAACAATTTAAATTTGTTTCTTTGCGTTTTAACTTTGTATACAAACATTCGATATGACGACGTTATAGGTTGTTTTTATATTTCAGATAATCATTATTCTATTTTGATAAATTTGTTGTTGCACCAAATATATACAGTGCGCATTCCTTGTTAAAGTAAACATATATTTTCTGGTTAAAATCTATTGTGTAATTGTGACGCAGCGTATCGAAATTTCACGTATTTATTTACATTATTATTGAGATGTATTGATTTTTAACGAGTATTTAAAATTTAGGCCATGGCACGTGAACATAAAGGAAAACTGGCTTTGGATTCATTACTAATTAAGCCTATACAAAAGTTTCCTAAATACGAATTACTTTTACAACGTCTTATAAAATATACGGATTTAACTCATCCCGATCATGCACTGTTGTTAAGTGCGCATCGAGAAATCCACGAGCAATTATTAAAAATAAATTGTACAGAAAGGGAAGCGTTGGAATTAGAACAGCTGAGGGAAATCGAAGGACTTATAGAAGGTTTGATGGAATTGGTATCGAGCGATCGGCAATATTTGAGACACGATCTCGTAAACATGGCTGCAGGTGGAGGTACGCGAAAAGAAAGGGCGTTGTTTTTATTTTCGGATTTACTGCTCGTAACGAGCATCAAAAGAAGAAGCGGGACCATTAAAAGACCAGTGCCCGTAGGCCAAGGCACCGTTGCAAGTAGCCTCGAAGCAAACAAGTACAAACTACTTATGAAAGTTCCTTTACAAGATTTAGAAATAGTACGCGCCAAAGATGAAAATCTGCGCCAAATGATGGTCGAATTAGAAAATCTAACCGAAGACATTTCCGTACTTAATCAAATAAATGATCTCGCGTGGTCGCTGCACTGTCCGCATGGGCCGTTGGACGAAATGGTCAAAGAAATGCTCTCGAGCGTAAATAAACAACTCATCGAGCAGCAAACCAGCGATTCGCAACTCTCGTGCTTAGATTTAACGTTAAATACGTCGTAAGTTCCTCATTATTTTTTAATTTTTTAAATAATAACAAAATGTGACTTACAGGAATGGTTTACAAAACATATCGGTCATGTTTCTAAAGCCGGAGAAAAGGGCGTCGTGGGAGGAAACCTTCAGCGAAGCGAAACATAAATTAGGTAAGTTCGTTGATTTATTTTTTGTATTTATAACAAGTTATTTGTTATTAGCAATGTCAGGAGATAGAAGATCTATTCCAGAACTGGTTACAGCAGTGCCTATACGAAAAACTAGAGCAGGGTTGCAATTTACCTGTGCTGCACCAACGATAGGAGACAGCGGCAGAGATGTTTGGGTTTGCAACAGTGATGGATATGTTGGACAAGTTTGTATTCTAAGTCTGGAACCTGAGCCAACTGTTACGTCCTGCAATGGTGTCTGCAATGCCAAAATACTTTGTATTACTTCAATACCAGGGATTAGCAATAGGTAAGGTTAAAACGATTTACAAAATTGTTTTTACTATTTTATTACTCCATTTGATTTAAATCAAAACAAATCTATATGTCACTATAAAATGAACGGCATAGGAAATATTAACAAAACCTGGATATAGTTCACGTTTTTAAAATAAAATTATATAAAATAGAATAATCCACTCCAATGCATTTTTTGTTAAAAGAAAAACAATAGCATCCGCTTATAATGGAGTTTGAAGTAGAGAGTTTTGGTCTATATAAATAAATAATATAAATTTTTAACCTATCCATGTAGTATTAAAGCTGGAAGTATGTTCTTTGCTTCAGCAATTTCCGTGCTATATTAAAACAATTGAAATGTTCATGCAGTTTACATTTACATTATTGTCAAGATGTGCGAAAAACAATCATTCTAGAACTTAGAAGACGGAATGTAGTTTACTGCTTTTTATCTTACCAGACATGTATTTTATATTGTTTGTAATTAACACAAAATAACCAAAGATTTTTCCTAAACATGCGAAAAATGCCAGCAGTCATTGTCGCACTCGATATTTTAATGGCGGATATATCTACTACTCAGTTCCTTCACTGTCATCTATAAAACAATATTAGTATCTCTATTATTATATAAACACATTTTTTGTTGTTAACCAGGCATTTGTTAATATTTCCAATGACTATAATAAATAAAGTTGAGTACTACTACATAATTTAATCAGCTTGAGCAGGACATATTTTTTTACTGGTGTCTTTCGTCAGTGCTATAAAGTGGGATTACTTGTGTGATAAGTTTGTTTTCACTCGCATTTTTAAAAGAGCCACTTATAGCTGGTCTATAAAGGTAGTGAAAATGACGGTGTATAAATTGTATTTATATTAATAAATTAGTTTAGAAATGAGGGATTCGGTGTAGGCACCGGATGTATCTGTTTTAGAATTAAATGCTAAATATATTTAGACTTATGCTTGTGTTGCCAAATATTACGCGGCGCTCAAATTATTTAATATGTTATTATTATTATTATTATTATTATTATTATTAAATGGAATAAATAAAATTTCGAGTTCCGCGATATATTTTCATAAACTAATTTTTAGTCCTAAGTCGGCAAACTAATAGATTACTAATACTAATTTTTATTGAAACTGAATTAAGTACGTAAATACCATGTGATCAAAAAAAATTATATTTTTTTCTAGAAATAAGAGATTATGGTAATAATACTTTTTAAACCAAGACTTTTTGATCATGAGGTACCTCAATATCTTACATTAAAACGCTTTTAATTCCTTCAAATCTATTTAACACCTCACCCAAATGCATAGTCAGTCTAGATTAAATTAAAATCTCAATTGTTAGTTAATAAGTATGATGTGTTTGACATAATTTTGTATTTAAGCCATTTATTACATCAAACAAAGTTGTATCAAAGCCTTTTATCGAAGCATGTAAATAATTACAAGCATTGTTGTCAACAGTGTTGGAACTTGGTCCCACTTCTCGCGTCCTTGTAATATGTGGAGTTTTAACGACGTAATTGCTTTGTTAGCTTAATATACATAACTATAACAAAAACTGTCAGATTATATTTAAAAAAGTAAATATCATTTACCGTTCACAGATTTGATCCATTACCTGGAATACGAGCACACGCATCTAACAGCTTGGCTATAATAATCGCACTTTAAAAAGTATGTATAAATTAAAATATTTTAAATTCTTTGTTCTTAGAATGAATTAAGTAGTTTGGAAAGTTATTTTAATGTAGTGTAAATGTGTCGTAGGAACGGAAAGTCTGTGTTATATTCACTACTTGTTTTAAATCGAAATACGTTGTTATTATTATAAAGTAATCCCACTTGTTTGTGAAAGAAGAATTTATAATGTTGCCCAAGTTGGGGCGGGGATCATCAGTGGACATAAAGTAAATCCACTAATGTTAATCAGTAGTATTTTTAAATATGTGAAATTAAAAGAAAAAATTATGTATGTCGCTAATTTATTTAACGTCTTTACAGCTTCGTAACTAATAAGGATTCAATCAACAACGAAGCCATCGACGAACAACGCACTATACAATTCGATAGCAGTTCGTCAAGCGAAGACGATAAAAGTGATAGTGATGAACCAGAAGATAGTAAACACGTTTCTGGTTTAATAACTGATTCCGTTAACGTTGATTCTGAAGATGCTGACGTGCAACAGTCGACGATGTGGTTGGGGACAGAAGATGGGTGTATACATATTTATAATTCTAGTGATAATATACGAATCAAAAAGAATAAATTCAGACTCCAACATGGGTCAGCTATTCTCTGTATAATGTAAGTTATATTATTCTTAATGCCAGCATTCATGTTATTTTATTGTAGGTACTTGGACAATAGGGTTTTCGTGTCATTAGCTAATGGTGATATTATTATATATGAAAGAGATCATCGTAAGTATAAAATGTGATTCTTATTTGTTTATTTATCCTTAAAATGGTGCCCTTGTGTACTAGTTAAACTATTAGGACTTGATGGTGCATTGACGTAATTTTAAGATTGTGTTTAAATTTCTGGTTTCATCAAAAATATAACAACAGTAATGTCGAAAATATTGTCGTTTTAATCAATTTTTTTTAAGGATAATTAAAGAAACAAAAAATATAGTTAAAACCTATTCAAGTATGTTATATATGTGATAATTTTTTTAGTAGGTGGATGGAATACAAGTTCACCTTTAACGGTTGCGGTGGGGTCATCAACAATGCCAGCGTCAAAAATGATTCCAAATACAGGAAAACTATGGTGTGGATGTGGTAATGCCATTAAAGTGGTAAACATTCAAACTTTCGTAATTGAAAACACATTTACTGTAAACAATGATTTCAATAAACCGATTTCATGTATTGTTACATCAGGAAATGGTGTGTGGTTATCATTACAAAATTCGTCCATTGTTAAATGCTATCACGCCGTATCATTTGAATTTTTATGCGAAATAAATTTGGCACTGTCCGTAACCAAAATGTTAAATAGTGAGTATGCGCAATTTTAAACACGACACCCACTATTTCTATATTACGTTTCAGGTTGTGATGATATTATAAGGCAACACAAAGCTGCTTGCCTTAGAGTAACATCGTTATTAGCCTGTAAGGACTTGTTATGGATTGGCACTTCGGCCGGTGTCCTCTTGACCGTGCCTCTTCCTCATATAGCACCGTCGACAACGAAATTATCAAACGTGCCGAATATCATCGGCGTGCCTCACGGACACACCGGCCACGTCCGATTTTTAACGCACGTCGAGTGGCACGTGCAAAACGTCGACGTCTCTCGCCACTCGTACAAATCGAAACCGGATCAACGAAATAACTCGAAACATTTGATTATTTCCGGAGGGGACGGCTACGAAGATTTTCGTAACACGAATTTATCGGAAGTCGCTGGCCGCGAGGACTCGACGAATCATTTATTGCTGTGGAATATATAAAGCGAGCCACTTTTAAAAGAAGATTGATGTATGAATTTTGAATCTGTTATATTTGGTTATACAGTTATTTTATGAGTGATCCATGCATTTTCTTTATAAAACGTGTGATAGTAGTATTAGGTTTGTGATTTCTATTTGGTACGTTCCTAATGAATTGTATGATATGCAAATATATTCTTTTATCATGTAATATAAATATGAAAATGTAGTTCACTTTTTATGTGTTTTTACTTATGCATCCTAACATCGTCAAGACTTTCCTTAATTAAATTAAAATTAAAGGTTTTAAGTTTACTAAGTATTTTAAACCAAAACTATCATCTAAAGTGTGCCCATGTCTATTAGAAGTTCCGTAACTTCAGAGATTCAATTTAAAATCGATCATTAATTCCAATATCCCAACTGCTTTTTAAACGTTATTCCCAGACAATCGAGAGCAATAAACATGCGTTTGTGAAAGATGCTTTTCTTAATTTATTTATAAATTGTAAAGTGAACCACAACAAAGTGACGACGAAATTAGTTCTCTGTATGTATGGTTGCCTATTAATAATTTTTAGCTACGCTAACGTGAAATTACAACTTTGTAGAGATCGAACTTTCGCAGTTGTATCAAAGGCTGTTGATTAACTAAGTTAAGTTATATCGAGCCCTAAATTTTTTATTAATTAAAAACTTTGTTTTATGATGATCCAACAAATTTAGTTCTAATAAAACTTCGTACTATATGACGTAACCATTTTTTTTTTAATTAGGAATTCTCTGGAATAGTTACCTCGACTAGAAGACATTAATTTTTTTTAAGTTCAGTAGTCGAGTTTAGTGGAGCCCGGCATAATTCTGTAACATGGCTATTTTTTCAGAAATACATATTTTAAGTTTTTATTTACAGACTTACATTCTTACAGAGGAAAGGGACCTCGTGTGTTTTTATGAATTGTGTACAATGTCAATGCCCATGTTAGAGAGCAGTAGCGTTGGTAAGATAAAGTTGACTATTTCTTATTTATGTATCATATGGTACCTTATATTTGTGGTGTCTGTAACATTTGTGTTGTGTTGTTTGGTTTTTGACAGCTGGCCTCCGATAACAGGCTTGGTTATCGGGGAGCCCCGACCTATCCCTGAAAGCGTGACAGTGATTCTGAAACCGTATGTCCTGAAAGCAACCTATGCTAATATCCAAAGTTGCCTACCGAGCATGTCAGTTCGATTCCTGGCACGCCATGGGGGCTGGCGCTCACTGATTCACTTATAACTCCACAGGTCGACCGCCTAGTACGACAAGTACTTTAATATATCACGTAAATGGTAAAGGTATCCAAAGCTGTTAAGATGGCAGATTCAAGGATAGCTACTAGAGGCAAGTGGATGTTTTATAATAAACCAAGGTATTTTCATTTAAATGTAGCAATAAAAAATGAAGAATTTTAATTTTCTAGTCGTTTCAACATCGCGTACTTGTTTGATATGCTTTGATTTGCAAAAATCAATTTTAATGTATAAGAAATAAGTATGTGGTGTAAATTCCATAAACAAATATTTTACTAATATTTTATTAATTGATTACGACCTACTTTAAAAATTGAAGCGTTCTCACAGTCTCATTTACATAAAACGTTTTATCTTAGAAAAATTGGCACACTGGGCAACAATATTGCTAGATCTAAAATTAAATTTAAAGATCTGACAAATTGCCTCATATCATATTAATTTAAATATAGTTTTATGTAAGATTTCAGTTTTATTCGAAATAATAAAAGCGTCGTTGTTAACACCGCACGCGTTTTAATTTAGATAATACATTTAAATTAAATTTGACGTCACAGATTGGGTCGCCACTGTAGTGGATAGTAGGAGTAAGTAGATGCTGGTTTAAAGAGATGGTCGAATTTAAGGTTATGGAAAATTATGTCTGTGATGTTGACTTAAATGTTATTAAATGGTGCTTGTTTATGCAGATAAATAATGTACGTTGCGTCCAGTGTTAGAAACGCGTGTCGGTACGTTCGTTGTTTTATTTTTAGGATGTACAAAGTAATAATTTGTTAACAATAAAATTTAATGATATAGTACGTAAAAATGGAAACTGAAAATGTTGTTCCTGACATAATCGAGGGTGAGTACAAATATTACCATTTCCATTTTAATTGTCTAAAGTTTCACAGATCACGTGCTGGGTACTAAATAAATAAATATTGCGCATTTTCCTAATTCAACGAACGTTCAATTGCATATTATTGTTTCCCATTTCAATTTTAAAAAGCCAACCAATCATATTAAATCAAAAATCGCTTGCGAATATATTAAAGAAATATAGACGACCAATTTAGATTTACGCGTCCAGTTAATATAAATCATATCGTGTATAAAAATATCAGTATGGACATATCTGCGTGTCAATAAAAGTGTGTACCAGGTTGAGAGGTTATGTGTTTGTAAACAACACTTGGAGATAATGCATATCGTCTGAGAAACCCAAAACTATATTTTTAATCAAAATGGGAATTTTAATGAAATATATTAAGTTATAATAATATTATATATAAATAAAGTGCATGGAATATATGACTGCGATGCATCGCTCTTGCTCGATATTGTTTTTCATATGATAACATGGTATACAGAGTACAGAGACAGACACGCGCTCGATCTACTTTTCTATCTTTAAATTGTCGATGGAAACACGTTTTACAGCGCATTCAGTTGCTAATAATTAACATTTTGAATTAAACATGGTAACTAAAAAACGCAATTAAATGTTAGAAAATATGCGTTAAAAATTATATGCATTATTCATCGATTTCAACTTTTCCTTAGAGCCAGATCGAGTAGAAATATTACGTAAGCAAGTAATAATAATTTAAATGTTCGATAACAACGGAGCGCGATTTATAAACACGTGCAGTAAAAATAAATTTAAATCAGTGGCATACAATATTAATGAACGCCACAGTGCAATAAAATAATTTTATTATCCGTTCAGATAGTTTTCTTGCAATCACATGCTTTACGACCACGTTACCTATATGATTAGCACGCAAAACTCTCATGTGATAATTATAATTATTATATGTTTTTATCCAAAATACACTGTTCGTTTACTTATGATACAATAACAAAATTCGGTTGATAATCGCCGATTAGAAATAAGTCTATATCGCGAATTTTTACTTAAACGTGTAGGTACTTTGATAATACCGTTGAAAATTACTCCTGTAATTGACTATAAGTCATGTTTTAATCATTTTAATAGTATTAGAATTACAAACATTTGTAATTTGTAAAACGTGGAACGTTGAAATATTTCAAGGATACACGTTTCGTATAATCACGATGTAAAAAAAAAAAATATGTAGTAGACCGAACGCGATCAATCGGCAGTGGATTGTTTGATAAATATACTTACACAATACCAATATTGGCAGATAATGCAAATTGATATGTCGGTTATAATAAGATAACCAAACAATATTATCTAATGTATTTGAGCTATTTTTATTATTAAATTTTGTTATCAACTTAAGGATTTGTTAATAACTTAAGGGCATCATTAAATTTTATCTTGAAATACGAAATATATGCAAATGATTAATAATTTATTGGCGAATAGTTTCTTCAAAGTCGATTTATTTCAAAAGCACATATTGTGTGAAACTTAATTTTTCAACATTTCAAGTGTACAATTTTTTTTTTTTTTAGAACTACCTGAAGAACCTGTCGAGTCAATTTTTACATCATGCAAATTGCCAAATATAGTGGAAGCATCAAAGATTTATGTATTGTTGCCGAAAAATATACCGATTTCAAGGGCTGCGAGATTACAGTGGCTGTTAGATCATATTAATACAGTAATAACAGTTTCTCCATTTTCAGAATTAGTAAGTTTTTGAACGTCGTATAAAATTAGGGTTTACATTTTTATTTTGTAGCACGGTAGTAATGATTTAAAAATAATATCAGCTATTCCACACGAAGATTGTAGCATAGTCACTTCAAATTATGTAATTTCTAGTAATACCAAGGTGGAATTTTTTGCACAGTCTTACCGTTTTGTTTACTGCCTGGATATGAGCCCGTCGTTAACTGCCGTCGATGTATGTCTGGGTGAAATACTTTTCGATGAAATCATAACGAATTTCAAAACTAGTTTGTGGAGATTATGCGAACAAGTAAGTGCAACGTGCCCGATGGATGGACTAACGCACATTTCTACATGTGTTTTTTACAGTTTACCATTCCAGGAAATCAGCAAATTTTCCAGCCTTGTGTGTATCTTACTGTGATAGTCAACACTCCATTTTTTATAAGTCCAGCGCAACAAGTGCTCGTAAAAGGAGTTCAAATCTCTAGTCATAACGTGCAAGATATAATTTATTCAGTGCAGGCTCAATTTCAGTATATTGAGGGACGGATCGCTTATATGTCTTCTTTAGCGTATGACCAAATAGCTATGGTTGTTGAATTAATATATTAAAAATATTTGCAACAATGTAAACGTTTAATTTTAGCAAGAAAGCGAAGAAGTAATAGGGAAATTATTTGACGTCACGGAACCCGAATGTATTTCTAATATACCCGTGGTCTCAGCTGATGCAAACTTCGTTAATATGTTACGATATTCAATGTTGGCAATCTCGCTATTACCTGAAAATAGTTTAAGTCGTAAGTACTAAGTTCCACGAATATTACCGCACATAAATAAATCTTATATTTTAGATATAATAATTATAACAGATGGCGTAGTAGCCATGCCGGACTCGAACATCATGGAATCCATATTATTTCAGTTGCATTACGACAGCATATCTTTATCATTTTTAAAAGTAGGTTCTTCGTTTAATCCTCATGTTAGTGCCGGCTACGTCTCTTATTCTGATCTGCTTCATTTTCTTTCTCACTCTACATTAGGAACGTGCTTGGAAGTGATACCACCTGTAAGAACTTTATTTGCATTTAACTAAATTCTATAACTAATCGTTGGTATTTTTCAGAAACAGCCTTTTGTATCGATGAATACTTATCAAGAATTATTCTTTCTATGGTCCTTTAATAGTATAAATCAGTGCAATCCACAATCACTTGCAACGTAAGTATTATTATTCTTTTGATTTATTGTTTATTTAAAATGCCCAAAAAAGACTATTTGTTTGTTGTATGTTATTAATAACGTTTTTAATTCCAGAAGTGGAGGTTTTTGTGGCAATGGAATACCACCTTTACTTTGTAAAAAGCAAATTGAAGATGATGTGAATGTATCATTTATTTTGTTACTTAATAGACGTATGAGAGAAGGATACTCTGTAAATGTAAGTATACATCATTTCTGTAAGCAGTCTCTTGATCTAGAACTACTAGAAGTAATCTTTACGAAAAAAAAACAATATAATTACAATATTTTTAATCTTATAAGTGCGACTCTGTGTCATGTTATCTCATTAATTTTTATAAAATGTTTGGGGTTTTAATTTATACTTAAATTGATTGCAATTTTGATTTAATTTTTAGAAAATTACTTTAAATAATGGTCTGTTAGAAATAAGACTGAGTTTACATTGGAAAACACATATTTTTATACAGTATATAGTGACATCGCAATGGCCCATAGTTAAAACGTCGATGCATTACGAAATTCATGTAACAGGTAAAATCAACGAATGGAGGATTCGTTCAATATTCCAGTTTCGTTAATTTTTAGCTCCTTACGATTTTTTGCACGACATAACGTGTCTAATGAAGAAAGAAACGAAATCGTCTTACAGACACGCCGTCTTTGAAAGATGTTGGATACGACTAATACAGTTAGCTTCGAACGACGTTGCTGAACAACTAAGTATATTTTACAGCTCAAACAAGTGGTATTGCATCCCAGATAGCATTAAAAGCGGAATACCGCTGTTCATTTTAAACGAAAATACGACGTATGACTCGACGAAGTCTGTTTTACCAAAGTGAGTGCCATCAAAATTCTTAATATGACAGAATCACATTCGGACGTTTTAGCGACAAGTCGTGCCCTAAGTTTTCATCCGTGTGGCAACCAATTTGCCAAATTGAAATTAGCAATTGGAGGAAATGGTTCCACGTTCATAAGCTGTCATTTATCTTAAGACACGATGAACCTTTACCCAAACACATACATTTGACGAATTCGTCCGGGAGATTCGACGTAAGTTAAATTAACTTGTTTTTTTTTTGAATTAACTATTTGTTTTTCGGGTTAAATCCGATTCGTTTTAGATTATACAATGCAGACAAGCGGCGACGGCTTTATACGACTTCTTGGCCAAATGGTCGACGTTTATTTTGATCGATAATCACACGTACGTGAAATTACTAGACGTGGAATACGACGCGCCTTTATTTTGTTTGATACGAGTCACTTCGAAATTTCCAAGTGCCACGTTGAACATAGCTTTCATTACCGGAACTTCGGGCCTCGTACGATCCACCGTAAGTCGTTTCGGCGCTTTCGGATTTCGGATTAATCGGTTAATTTTTAGATATTAGACGAATTAAAGCAGGAATTGTCGTCGCTGTCGTATTTTTCGTTGTCTCATAAATGCCAAGAGACGACTTGTTGTACGTTATTACAGAAACCATTGGAGAAAATTTGCATTAGGTATTATTAATTGACTTATCGTGTGAATATTTATGACAAGGTTTGTTGTAGATACGAGCGCATGCCAAATGATTTTCACACGGTCATTTTTCCCGACGGCACACAACCTCCACATTCGTTGCAACCCCTTCCAAGTTCACCTTTCGCTGGGACGCTGTTTACGACGCTCTCTCGTTATTTGTTTCATCAACGGTGGATATGGAGCGCTAGTCATCCATCGAATTCAAAGTTGGAGTTTTCGGTTGTATCTCGCATATTAACAACATTAACGAGGTGTGTTCTCAATAATAATTGTGTTGTACGCAGTTAGTCAATTATACAAACGATAATAAAATTATTGTAACAATTTTTTGCAATAATTCTTAGCCCGTATCGAGGAAGCTATTAAATAAATCGATGCCGAGGATATTAATGCGCTTTAATGCAAAAACTAGTCTCATAATCAAAACTATTTTTTAAAGTGTTTTTCTTGTAGAATGCGATTAAAAGAGGGATTTCATTTTGCGCATTCGGCGTCCGGAATAATAACAATGGTTTTGGAATTAAAAATGAATCCGGTGTTGAGTTGTGTCGTGCAATACGTGCTTTTTCCGCCACACAACGAAGATGTCCACAGTTCTTCGGAAGATGAACAAGAATACGACGCAGAGACCGAACTGAAAATTGTTACCGAAATTTGGATTGAGCCGCAATTTGGAACGGTCACGACGAACCAAGTGTTGCATTTGCGTTACATGGAAAATAAATATTACTACGAATTAAGCGAAGAAGTACGCGCTTTGTTTCAGATGGCGTTGGCCGCATTTTCTTAACTAATTTTTTTTAGATTCGACAATCTGATCTCAATTGCATTAATTCGCTGCTGACGTTAGAATACTTAAGTTTAATGTGCCAACAGAAGAAGAATTTAGTTGTAGATAATACGTCGCACATGATTTTAAATAGGAGACAAAATTGCGGCTATAAAACCGAGTTGGCGGATAATTCCTCGTCGAATGAAGATACCGCGTAAGTTTATTTTTGATTGGTTTGGAAAGAAATTTTTAATTTTTTTGTTTTAGGTCCGTTTGGATACCTATATTAGTGCAACGGATTCAACATATTGCGTATTATTTTAATCCAATAAGCATTCTTACACATTGCCAACAAACCGAACTTTTATTTTCGATGTTTCTTGAAGGTGAATATTTCATTATTTATGATTGTTATCGACAGAAATATAAAATTTAGATACTTCTGGCATTTAATATAAAATAAAATCAAACTAACTACTTTAATATGTTCATCGTAATTACATTGAAGCTCCATTTCTTTTTAATATTATTGAATTAATTTGTGCATTAAATTCTGTAGGTTACGATGATTACCGAATAGACACCGAGAAATCAAACAATTTATTATTAAAAATCATCCATAGTGATTTTTTGAGCTTACACGATCAGGAATTGGAAATTAGCGCTCAAGATTGCATCCAGTTTATGGAACAACTCGTTTTAAGGCACGAAAATAACAATTCGCATAACTGCCCGTTGCCCATCTTAAATTTTAAAGGTAAATAGATTATCGTAAGTAATTCCTGATGAACTAGTTATTTTGTAGAAAGTACTTTTACGGAAGATACGGTGGTGAGATGGAGGTGTTTTTTAAAAGTCGTTTCGGTAACACATGTGATTTTAACGTTTTTGCCGGCAAGTTTACAAGATATTCAAAATTTAATAATTGATACGAAAAATGACAGAAGAAAGGCGCAACAAACCGAAGGTGACGTAGAAAACATGGATAATTCCCTTTTATTGCCAACTTACGTCTTCAATTGTCCATTAAAAATGTTGGTAGATTCATGTGTTAATATCCACGACATGGATACATCACATGGCAAGGATATTTTCGAAGATCATAGATTTGTGTTCCAAGACGATGTTGAAAAAGAACAAAGGCATGTTGGTTTGAATAACTTTATATTTTATATCACTTTTAATACCACTGAAATGAAACAAGATTCATTTTATATTATTTTTTATTATATCAGTCTCTGTCTCCAGATATTTTTTACAGTTGTTTATTGATACATAAAGCAAACATAAATAAGTTAATATCAATCGTCGATACTACTACTACTACTACTTACTACTAGTAATCAGTATAATTTTTTTTTTATTTTAGTTCGAGTCGTGAATTTATAAACGAAGAAGATAAAAACGACGTTGGATGCAAAAACGGCGCTAAACAACATTGCAATACATTAGTCCTAACTCACTACAAATGTTTTGCTACGTCCATATACCTAGCCCTACATAAGGAGTTATACGTGCATTCGTTGAATGTCCAAGCTGCTATGGATCACTGCGACGAAACGGTGTACGAAATCGATATAACGCAATATTTACAAGTACTGCGAAATCGATTAATTATAACAACATTGTAACAAACTTTTTTGTAGACAGTTTGCGGACATTTAAAACAACATAATGACGTTTTACAAATCTCGACGTTGGGCGACTTGAAGCCGTGCAACGATCTGAAACAAATACATTCGTTAATAAAAGAAAAGTTTTTCGAAATCACCAACATTGCCTTCAGTGCAATACCAACGCATAAAGAATTTTATTATTGCCACAATTTTGATTCGAAATTGAGCGATAGCAACGATGAAATATCTAATTCGGCTTCAGACATCGTCGATTTTAAATCCGACAGCAACATATCTAGCTCCGTACAATTAAACAGGCAATCTAGTACTAACTTGAAGCAGGTATCGCCGCTGTTTTTGCATTACGTTTGCACCGTTCGTTATAACGGTGCGGTTACTCATATGTCCGTTATGGTGCTCCCAACATGTTTAGGTACGTTTTAAAATCCAATAATATTTAATTTTTATATAAATTTTTTAGGTGAACTTTTACAAAGCATCGATGATGAAAAAATAGACATTGAAGACTTGGATAAATCAAAAATTCAAATAACTTTAGATATATTGTGTTTGACGTTGCCGCTAAACATCCAAAATATAATAAGCGGATACGCGAATAAAAGTTTAAGGACAACGTCGATGTGCTCAGACGGATACCAAAGAAGCATAAGCGATTCGACCGAAATGAGTTGTAATTCAAGTTATAATTTGGAGTAAGTAAATTTCGTTGGTGTTCGTTATTTAATTTTGTATTTTTTCATTATTTTAGTTTCAAAGATGATACTATGATGCAAATACCAGAAAGTCAGAGGTTCGCGCTTAATAAGTTATTTGAGGAAATTAAATGGTTATTAAAAGACGAAATTGTAACTTCGTTGCTAGATATTGAGCCAGTCACGATAGATTCCTTAAAATTTGTCATGCAACATATTTCTGAAAGCATCGTACGATCATCCTGTATGTTGGAAGTCATTGATCTTAATTTTGTACATAAGTCTTGTTATGAAAAATTTGTAAAGGTACATATTTATAAGTTTTGTTATTGCGAGTAAATGCGAATCTTTTTAAGGAGTTCTGCAAAATAACCATACCTTGTTATAAATTGTGTAGAGTCGACGAGTTGTATTATTTGTCCAAGTCCACCGAAGAGAACGACGATATGAAAAGTGACGATAATTTTTTAATAAATGCATCGAATGACGATACTAAAAGTAAATTTATGAGTCAAAGCGATTTTTCCAGCCCGAATACGAGTATTTTAGGGAACGATGATGGTAATTCATTAGAACATTTAATATGTCTTTATTAACTGGGCTTTTCCTAGGCTGCGAAGAAGGCGACGATTACAACTGGTTGTTGGAGCTTCATAACAAACGCCAGAATTTACCGAACTTTTGGCTTATTATGGAAATACAACACGAAGTTGTGAAGATATATTTTCATTGTCGGTGAGTCGTAAATTAATATCACGCGCGTTTTTGTTACATTTGAATGATGCAATTTTCAATGCTTCAGTGCTTGAAATTTATTCAAAATGAAATTACCATTTCCATTGTATTCATTTCTATTTTATTGTGTTATTACAGATTTTTGGAATTGAAAACGAATTACGTAAATAAATATATTAAAGTACAAAAATCAATCTGTGATGCTGTTAGGAATTTATGCAAACACGTTAATCAATATTTGTTATTACAATCGCTGCATAATACGAGAAATTGTCATATTTTACTGGAACCGAAAGACAACGGTGGTGACTGGCAAGGTGATACAAGTGCCGCATCGATTTCAAAGTCCCCAATTTACCAGCTCAGAGCTTCAGATGGTAAGACATTAATTAATTGATTAATACATTAATTGGACGATCCATCAAATTTTTTATATTGCAGAAATCAACGATGACGCAGACCAATATCGAGGTGACCTCATCGAGACATCTCTGTTTAAATTTAAACCGGGTTATTTTAGTTGCCCCGTCGTGTGGCAAACGCATTTCCTTTTGCACACAAGATTGAAAACAGGCCCTGGGAAGTCGAGCCTATCAACAGGGATTTCGGCCCTAAAATCTGTTCTAGATAAATTTTCCGTGTCAAATCGTAACAACATGTTCGTCTACCAAGATAAAAACTTAAACGTTTTTTATTTAAGGTTCGTGACTCGTGATTTTTTATTTATTCTGTTATTACAATTAATAATTGTTACGTATTTTAGAACACACGAACATTTAAACTATTTGTGTGGGAGGAAATCGAACGAGTTTGAAAATGTGTCACGGAGTCCATCGGTTGTTTCACTTCCAATCGTTCAACCAAAAAGTTTACCATTAACTGAAAATCTGGTACGTATTACATAAACATAAATAAAAATATTTTGATTGCTTACTTTGTTATTTATTTATTTATTATTATTTAACAATTTCATTGTCAGTGTACTTTTTTTTATTTATTTATGTTTGTACACAGACGGATTTTCGTCCACATGTTCGTTCATTCGGAGAGAAAGACATTAAAGAAGAACAACAAGAAGACACAATTGTTTTAAAAGTACATGGAATAACATATCCTGAAAAAGACGTCAAATGCGAACTTACCGAAGTTTTGCAAAATCGGTTAGATGATGCAGTCTTGGATATTTTATCGATAATGTTAGCAAGAAATTCAATGTGTCCGTTGACTCCCGAAGATGTGCATTTTTTGCAAAAACCTTTTAGCAGCCCTGAACACACAATCAAGGTAGACGATGTATATTACTATGATTATGTAAAAAAAATTAATATTTTAGGTTTCCATACAAAACTACGCCGTTAACTTGCTCGAGCCATTCAAATATTATCTACGACAAAACTTGTTGCAATTTTTGAACGTCCCCAAATATACAGATACAAGGCCACATTATCATTTCAAAGTAAGTTTTTTTGTTACATGTTAGTTAGTTATATTGAGTGGGGCGTTTAATCTCGTGAACTTGATTTGGTGCCCCGCATATGACATGCTCTGCTGTCTCATCAGTTTCAAGGCATAGTCGGCACTGTCTGTGGTGGACATTGTGAAAACGATGTCTTGCCTTCCTGTAGTTGGGTTGGGTTGGGTTGGGTTGGGTTGGGTTGGGTTGGGTTGGGTTGGGTTGGGTTGGGTTGGGTTGGGTTGGGTTGGGTTGGGTTGGGTTGGGTTGGGTTGGGTTCCTGTAGTTGGGTTGAATAACTTTATATTTATTTGTTTTTCGATTACTTCAACACATTTTTTACAGGATTACACTGATTGTGATCAATCTCCTAACAAAGATATGGAAGAAAACATATTTATTTACAATCAAAGTCAAAGTCCGTCATCAGGAAACAGAGGTATCTCATGTATTACGTTAGCTATAATAGACCACTTGAAAAATTTTGCATTTACTACAAATATCGAAGAATTATTTTTAAATAAAACCCGTGCTGAAATCGTCGAGTCACGAATTTTGCAAGGTAAGTGCGACGAATTGTCCTATTTGTATCACCGCAGTTGGTTGCAGACGACTTACCGGATATTTACCTAGAATTTCGTTTATGGAATCAAGGCCGAGTAAACGTTGAAAATTTGAGTCAGAAATTGTGCTCTGCGGCGTGTCAAGCTAACTGGGACATCATAATGGAATATTTTCTACTAATAACGCCTTTGTGCACACATAGAGAATCGTTTAAACCCGAGCAATTATTACTCGATCAAAAATTACTATTCAACCATCCAGAAGGTACGTTGAACGTAAAAGAAATTCAAAAACAAGTTGTACTCGACGCAGCCGTCGAAAAGTGTAATTTAAAACATAGAATCGTTAATTACGACTTGAAACTCGATCGAATGAACCTAAATAGGAAACATAAAACGGCGCAGCAGAAGGTGTCGAGCAAAGAACGAAAGTTGAACAGCGTTAAACCAAACGTTAAAGTTAATTCGTTCGAATCAGGCGAGGAAGGGGTGCTATCCGCTATTTACTCGAAGTCTTTGCAGTATTGGTTGAACTTCGCGGTTAATTTAAAAGTCCCGTCGGTTAAAAGCCACACAATATTGTTAAGGAACCACCATCCGTTAAATACAACCGTTAAAGAATTACAAACGCTTATCACGCAGCTCTCGCAAGACGGCGTTAAAACTTACACTCCGGACATCATAGACGACGTGCACGTTCCGTTTAACACGGCGTCTTTTGCCACGACGTGTATTTTGATCGCTCGCGATTTCGTGCACTGGAAACTGTGCATAGACGAAAAGAATTTGTTCGAGCATTTGTACCCGAACGTGCTTAAGCATACGCAAAAGTTCGAACCGATGATTGTTAACGATGGGAAATGTATATACAGGCAGAAGATTCTATGGGCCGTGATTAACAGCAGTGAGGTATGCCGTTTAAAATTTCTTCGCATTCGCTTAAACAATTTCTTCCAGATTGTGCTGTATATTTACAACTGGTCTAAGGATAACATGGATAAGCTGATAAAACAAGTTGAAAATCTCGGGATGTGGCTTACGATCAGGAGAAGTCTTTTATCTTCGATGACTGCACAAAAACTGGGGCTTTTTTACGATCAAGTCATTAATAGAGAATCACTGGTAATGAAAACGTTTAAATTTGAATTAATTATATATTTTTTAATTAAATAATTAACTTTTTTTGTAGCTGATAAATAATCCATATTTGTGTTCGATTGGAGATGTCGATTGTATGCTAAAGTTTAGCAAGGAACGAACGAAACGAAATGTTTCGAGTGGTGTCCGCGACTGCCTTATTACATTATTGGAATCCTTTAAAGATACATACAAAATTATCGAACCATACACCGATCCAATTGGCACGTATATGTGGGAAATGTATGACATAAAACAATCGGATAAGAAATCTAACGGTATATATAACAAGTATATGCTACAGTAAATGTGATTAATTAGTCTTTATGAATAATCACAGGAGATGATGCTTAATATTTATGTTTAATAATATTTTGTAATTTATTGAATTTACGGCTTATGTTAGTTATAATGAATGCACTGAGTCCACTGCGACCGCAAGGGTCTATTGTGGCCCACAACTATTTGTAGTTCACCCTCCATTCCCATTCTCTTTAGATAGAGGAGGATTTTAGAGTATGAGATTTTGTCAAGTTCGTCCAGCTCAAGTTTTGTTTCACCAAAGACTGTGAACCTGATTTGGTCCCCCACGGGGCAGGAACACATGACATGCTCTGCTGTCTCATCAGTTTCAAGTCATAGTTGGCATTCAGTGGCCTCAGCCACTCCCAACTTATACATGTGATGCCTTAGGCTATTACCAGTTGTTGTAATAAAAAACATTATTGTTGCAAGAAACTGGTGACAGTTTTTGTTACGAAAGCATCGTCTATAGCCGCATTATTCATAATAATGTCTTCTTCACTTTTGCTATAACATATGCACGTATAATTAAAATTATTCTAGATGACTTAAAAAAAATATCCTCGATGTACAAATCAAAAAGCTCGATTATCACCAGTACCCAGATACAGATTATAAAGCAATACTCACGGACCATTCACTATTGTCACACGCCCCTTCTTTTCTTACCAAGGTATTTATAATTTTTTTAATATTTATAGTTACTAATAAAAATATTAATAATAGATGGCGGCTTGAGGCAGCTAGAACAAGGGACCACACCATAGTAACACCAACAGATAGTGGTGCTTGCAATAGCAGTTTGTTTGATTTACGCACCGACGTTGATGAATCCTGGCATTATCAACTGTGCATCCATTTCGTGTCCGAGTACATTTATTACTTGAAAACTTTGGGTTTTATGTCACTGCAAATTGAAAGCGTCGATAAGAAAATGGGGTAATTATGTGACTTTATCTTTTTTTTTGTCTTGCGTGTTTTCACCGAGTACTCCTTTATTTCCTCGCACCCTTCGTAGTCTTGTTCGAAGATGTGAAGTAAAATCACCGAATTTTGATATTTCAGAAGTTTAGAAAAACCGATGGAGAATATTTACTTCATGCAGAAAACCATATTGGGCGGCATATTAATATTTACGATAGAATGTCGCGAGCCATTCTTTATAACCAAACTTCACGCAATAGAGTACAGCCGACTAAAATCCAACGTTAGTTATTCCGCCGTGAATCAAGTGAGTGATAAAATAAAGTTTTTCGTTCATAATTTTTTTTTACGTTGATAGATTATGCAGAGCTTCTTGGACGAATGCGATAAAATTAAAATTTTGATGCATTTGCATTCATTTACGTATGATTTTCATTTACGATGCGTTCGCAACTACATATCCGATAACAACAACAACAAATTGAGAACGGGGTACAACGTGACGCAATTCCTCGACGATTTCATGAAATATTACAGTAAAGCACCGAATTACGCCAGAAATTTAGTGCACACCGGTCCGTACATTTGATTTAATCGCAATTAACATGACTAATAAAAATAATTGCAGATACAGTAATCGTACCTAATTTATCAACAGAAGGGAAGCAATTATACAATTATCTATTAACTCATATAAAACAATATAATTTCGACGTGTTCACGATGTGCGACGACAGTTCGTGCGATGAAACGGAATATATTCTCGTTCAAATATCAAATACGCAAGTATCGTACAGTGACTCTCAAGATAGGCAACTAAAAGATGATTTTCACGTGACATTGATCGTTACGAACGTAACTTCGCAAACTGACTCTCATTCTTTGCATTTGAAGTATTATTTGATACTAACGTCAAAAAGGTAAGTTAATTTCAATTAACTATTTAATTAATTAATTGATTAAATCCCATTCAGCAGGGAGATTTACCCGAAAAACGATGTCGAACGAAAACTGGGACAATTCAAAACCGTTTTATCGTTGAGGAAAATCGTTTTGCCTGACGAATCGGCGAAGGATAAAGAAATCAAGGCGACAACTCAAAACGAGTATGACGGTCCCGAATTAGACGACACCTTCGAGGAAAAAAACGAAAGTTACGATCAATCGGATGACAAAGAGAATCTTGCTGAATTATTCGACGAGAGAAAACCGTCGGTGTTGCGATCACACGTCGAAATTAAACAAGAGTCTGTCAATTATTTAGGATATTATTCGTCCCACGAGCAGTTGATGCAACAGTTTATGTCGGATTGTGCGGCGGCGACTCAAAAGTCCCTAACTGATATGACAGTTCAAGGTATAGCTGTATTCTTTGCGACTTGCTAAATTACCAAAAAATTGGTTTTTAGGAACAATACATTGCCGAACGCATTTGCTGTGGAATAAACTTTTATCTAGTCAAGAATCACATCAGCTGAGCTACACGGAATTCACCGAATTGAAATCGTTCGCGAAGCTAGAGAATTTGTGTCAAGTGCACCCAAATTTGGAGCTGCTTTTAAATCAACCGTTTACGTGGTATCAAAACTTAGCGAAGTTGTTACCCGTTAAGTATACCGATCAACATCGCTTGTTTGTATCACCGGATGGTAACATTCAATATTACGTCGTTTTGCATCCGAGGTACGTCGGAGCTTTCATGATGTTAGCTATGGATCTACACACCTCCAGAGGTGTAAGTGGATATTTATAATTGCACAATCAAATTGATTAATAACGTAATTTTTTAGGATTTGTATGCCGTTTATAGGCTTTCGCGATACTTCGAAGATTCCGATTTGTGTATCCGGGAACGTAAAGCACTTATCGATGGATTTATAAACTTCGTTTGTTTCTTCATATGGACAGACATGATTTAAAATTTTAATCTAAAAAAAGTTGTTTAAAGTAACAAAGTTGTTATTCAAATGACGAGATATTTGGGCTGTGAACTTTGACAAATTATAGAATAGTAGCACAAACATTAACACTGACATAATTATTTCAAACACAAGTTTTAGTTATTGACGATGGAATTTACCAAATTGTCTGTCATTAGGGGACCACTTATAAGTTTCAGTTATTGTTTGAAAGTATTTTTGAACAACTTTTTTTCCGTTGCCTTGCAATTGTTTTACTTATCGTGTATTTATGTATAAATTTTAGCTTAAAGAGTGTATGTAATGTAATATATGTATTGTTAACGTTTTTTATGGAAAGTTTATATATTGTCAGTGCCATATTTTCTTATTTATGATGTTCGAAGTAATAAATTTTTGTTATTCTACAAATTCGGTTGTTTATTTTCAAATTAATATTCCTATGCAAGCATGCAATCAAAATAAATCAGCCCTATTCCTGGCCACTCACAATTAAGCTAGGGCCTAGCTTTGGAAAATAATATTTCTTTAGCTTCTCAACACCTTAGATATGCTGACCACGAAGGATCTGCAGGTGCAAGTGCCACCTGGCTTGAAGGTATAATTATTAACCTCAAGCCGTGGGAGGGCGCCGAGCTCAAAACGTTACGGGGAACTGAGTTACCTGAAGCGGACGGGTCAAGACACAAGTGCTGCAACTCCAGGGCCCTCTGGTGGAACACCGGAAACGGTGAAAGGTCCACCTGCGGGTCAAGCTACAAAGGCAAAACCCCTGCCTCTGGCAGAGGAGCTCCCAAAAGTAAGCCTGCAAGGACGCAGTAATGACTACATCCATCAAGTGCTTGCAGGCTAACCTGCAACATGCCAAGGCAGCGTCATATCTACTTGGCAAACGCTTCCAGGAAGACCGGATCGATCTCGCCTTCATCCAGGGAAAAAATCACCATTTTGTTTTAATTAAGAGTCCTGCCATTTCAATGGGATAAATTAAATCTATAAATAAAAAAATGGATTTAAGACAATAATCAAAAAGAAGGTTTTCCTTATTTTATTCTCACAAAAGTCATATTATATCAATTAAAAAGAAAACAATGAGAATTGGGTATTAAACTAATAACAACAGAATTACATTATACAATACATCTATATACACATACATAAATTAAAAACTTACATTTATATAAAAACACACTAAAATTAGGAACGTATAACACTGGGGAGCTGCTTCGTGTTAGGTTATTCATTCAATTAGAGCACGCTCTTGGACTGGGTACTCTAAATATTTTAGGGATGAATTGGAGAAGAAAATTACAAATAATAATAATAATTATTAATAAATACTTAATTAAACATTACATTAAAAAATTAACGAGATATAAACTCTATAAAATCACAAACTTAAAGCAAATTTAATCAGGGAAATATTATTGGACAATGTTAATAAGTGAAGTAAATTTAGTGACGTGATTTTCAAATTTTTTGTTCTTGAAGAATCATGCAACGACGTAACGTAAAATGAAGAAACACAAACCGGGCCCCAGCGTCCATAGTTACACAATGAAATTGTTAACATTAATTATTTTGGTGTAATTGACAACGATGTTGCATTATGCTAAAATAATTAATTAGTTTTTACAAAAAGTTAAATTTTAATGTTTCCTATATACATGAAACTAAAAACACACAGGAACTAATCGAATTTATTTGTGTTTAAATATATATATTTTTATATATATATACATTCAAAATTAATGAATTACACTCCCAATTATAACACACTACTGATTTAAACACAACGTTCTGAATTTACTAATACAATCTTTGGACAAGCGGACCATCTTCGATACAGTCCTGTAACACTATAAAGTCTGTTTTAACCCTTTGGCGCGTACCAGTTAAACAGTTTTCGTTCCACGCCGTATTTTTACTTCATTTTACTTCTCTTTATTGTTTTTCTGTTTATTTTAATTGATAAATTATTAAATAAGATAACAGTTTTATTATACATGAACTAAAAATTACATAAATTAATGTGTTCACAGAAAAATCACTGGTCAAAGGGTTAAGTTTGAGCACTAAGCATGGACGAATATGCTTCTACACATAATCATTACTTCCGGCACTTGTTAGTGGCTCCTGTGCCTGAAATATAAAATATAATATTTATATTTTTAATACACGTTGCTAGATTTTTATTTCTACGGTCTACCCATTCAAAATATCCACAGAATTTATTATAAGAAAATTAGGAGTTGACTTGACTGGTGGAAATTGTAAAGAAATACAAATGCATCCATAGTTGTTCAACGTTGCACATATTTTCAAGGAATGTAATTAATTTTTTTTTTTTAATTTATTTATGTGATATATGTAATGGTGTGGTATTAATTATAAGTAATGGTTGAAGAAAATATACTCACCAAGAATCTTAATCATTAGATGCGTGAAACAAATAAAAAGTATGCACATGATTCAAACGAAAAATTTACGTATGAGAATGTAAATACTTACTATTTTATGATATTTACATTGAGTATGAACATTTAGTCCATTATAAGTCAGAAATTTTAAGTCAAGCAATCTCATTTGTCTTTGGCAATACCATAAATCTGCATATACGCAAAGGAAGTATTCTGAATATAAATAATAGTTAATGCTACATTGGCACAGCATTACAAGTGATTACAAAAATACAAATTTGCAATCCACTTAAAAGCTAATACTGACGGATACAAGTATTTATATTAAAAATTCTTAGCTGAACGTCATTTGCGAGAATATAAAATTATCTGCACGTGACATTGTTACAGTCTAGCGTCAAAGCTCTCACCTCTTCACCAACAGTACTGGGGTACATCCTGGTCGTTTGAAAGGAATTTTTCTCCAGGGTGAATTGATCTTCTGTCGTTTTCCTATACACCGGGTTGTCGAAGTTCATCGATGTTATATTGCGATGCGTGTATTGTTTATACACGAAGTAAACAATCTGAAAAATCATATATAAAAAAAGTTTCGAACGTTTCAAATTATATCTATCTTACCACCACGGAAATAATAACAACGATGCCCACGATTAAGATCGTTATAATAGCCACAACTCCAGAATCAGCATTTTCCGGAGCTGCATCAATCGGATGCGATTTATTTACAGTTCCTGTATAAAAGAAATTAATTAAAAATTATAATATTTGATAATGAATTGGTAAAAGCCTGTTAATTCAAGTAATTTACTTGAATGCTACCAATACGAAGAAAATATGTACTATATACAGAGAAATGGGCAGAAATGACAAAATTGTGTTGAAAGTAGATCAATTTCCCCCACCTAATTATATGGTAAACATGACAATTTGTAACTCAACTTTTTGACAGGATCTTAAGTTAAACGTCACATTTTTAATCTTAAGCATTAACAAGTTTATCCATCTTATTCAACCCCTTTTTATCTAGATTGCAGTAATGGATTGCGGAAAACAAGATAAAATAATATATTAATACTCCCACCCCACTACAATAGCAGAAAAAGATATTTTACGTATTAGTAAATGTTTTTATTATGATTGTCAAATTTGTTTAATATTATCAATCCACATTGGCTTTGGTTCGATGTACATTTCGAGACGTCTAAAATTAAATAAAAATCTAACAAAGCAAAGTGAAATAATAGAGAATAAAACAAATGACTGTAAGACAGAATAAAACAGAAATGTTAAAATTCAGGAAAATAAACATTGCATTGCATTTAAATCGTAATACCTACGAATATATTTAAGCAGAGAAATTTTGCTCAACTATTGCTGAGGAATGTGTCTTCTGAATTTGATGAATTTAATGTCTCTAATATCTTAGATGTATTGGTAAACACAAACAAAAAGAACACACACAAAACCACACACACACACAGGTTTTATCTATGCCTGTTTGTATGACAAAATTTAGTTATAGATAAAATACGTTTTTTATATAAATTGCTTGCACTCCATTGCATCAAATATATCTCCATCACCACAACCAAATTACCACACCTGTTCTTTTTTTATTAAATACACAAATTCGTTGAAATTGTTTTGGTGTGTGTCAAATCATGCATATCAAATGTTTGTCACAATAGGGCTTTACAAGACAGTAACAGGTAAGATGATAAATTTAAGAAAGATGATGGGCATAGCAAGATACTAAAAGTATTAAATTTTGCACCGCCACCACAAGAAAATTTTAAAGCGGAAAAGAAAACGAAATGCAGATAAACTATAACCAAACTAAACAAACAAAAAAATTAAACCGTTTGTACTCACTGCTAGTTATTACATTTTCATTTTCTGTTACTGTATAATCTGATTGAGTCACAGAGTAGGGAGTTGTTACATTCACTGCTAAACAATGAGCAAAACAATAAAAATGATTAAAAAAATCATACGAGTCGCGGATATTTCAATACGTACCATCTTGGACACAAGTGAGTCCATCGGGCAACATTCGTAAGCTATCCGGACAAGCACACGATATCAGCGGAGAATGAACGTTAATTTGAGGCGCTGGCAAACACAAATGCGAACAATGGCCGTTAACAGCTTGACAATGATTTTCACCGTCGGGTTGCCGATACGGATGATAAACGTGTATCACCATAGGATTCTGGATCTACAACCAAAATAATTATATTACTAAACAAAACTCAAATAAATACACACCATTTCCGTAGCAGTTATTGCATCGACGTTTTTCCCAGTGAATTTATTAGCTTTATAAACGGCGGATTTATCCCAATCAGTCCAATACATCCAATCTTCGAAAGTTGTAATCGAGAACGGATGTCGCAGCAAATCCGAATTCGAGAGTATTACACGTCGTGCACGGCCGTTGTAATCACAGGACGAAACGACGCTCAGCTTAGCGTCCACCCAATAAACTCGCTTTTTAACCAAATCTAACGTGAGTCCATTTGGCCACTTGATATCGTAAGAGACTATGGTTTGTCGATGGGACCCGTCCATTCCAGCTCGTTCGATTTTCGGCTCCGTGCCCCAATCCGTCCAAAACATCCACCCCTCCTTTGGATTCAATGCAATAGCTCGCGGCTCTTCTAATTCATCTTTGATCAACACCTTCCTCATTTGTCCTTCGAAATTAGCCAATTCTATAGTATTTTTCCCAGTATCCGTCCAATAAATATGGTTGTATATCCAATCGACAGCTAACCCATCCGACGTGGTAATTTCATTGGAGATTACGACGGTTTTTTCATTACCTTCGTCGATGGGCGCTTTGTATATTTTTCTATCGGTTACATCGCTCCAAAAAATCATTCCGGTTCGGAACACGAAATCCAAAGCCGTAGCTGAGTTAGTTTCGTTCACGATGCTGGTCATTTCGTGGTGATCCAAAGATATTTTTCGAATATCTCTCCTTCTCGCAAACAACAATGACGCGTGACCTTCCGAAGCTTTACATTTGGTTAAATCTCTCGGATCTCTTATGTAGCCTTTTTCACATTCGCATTTAAACGATCCTTTATCGTTGAAGCATTTTTGGGAGCAACTGCCTGGTATTTCACATTCGTTTATATCTGGAAGGAATCGTAAACGTAGTTGCATTTGATTCGATTTATAAAATACGTACCTTTACAAGTGCGGTTGTCGATGAGCTTGTATCCAGGATTACATTCGCAGTAGAAACCAGCGACTGTATCGACACAAGTGTGAGAACATCCGCCGTTTTTGTCGAGGCATTCGTTCTTTCCACATTTATCTCTCGGCTCGTCCTCCCACGCCGGACAGTCCTGGCGTCCATCGCACACTTTTTCTATGGGAATACAAGAGCCTTCGCCGCAATCGAATTGAGTTTTCGGATTACACTTAGTCGCTGGGGCATCACAATCGATTTCATCACTTCCGTCGGGGCATTCCGCAGTACCTGAACAATATAAATGCCCCAGTATGCAGCTAAGATCTTTACATTGAAACTGGTCGGCTCTGCATGTGATGTTTTCGCAATATGTCGGCGACTCGTCGATGCCATCCGGGCAGTCTTTGGTTCCATCGCATAACCAACTGTTGTGAATACATGTCATGTGATCACCACAGTCGAATTCCCTCGATAAGCAAAACGTCGTATAAGTTGATTTCGGACAGTCCTTAAATAACCAAATATATTTCTTAAGTAAGTTGTTATAAATAGATTAACTCACTCTTTCATCTTCTCCATTTTGGCAATCGTATTCTCTATCACACCTCCATCGGTTCGTTATGCAGTAATTTTCCGAACATTGAAATTCAGCTGTTGGAGAACACGTAACGGGAGGACAATCCTTTTCATCGGAATTATCACCACAATCGTTATCTATATCACAAACCCATCTCTTTTGAATGCATTTTCCATTGGCACAAGTAAATTCATCTGTTCTACAGGTTTCATCTACAAAATGAATGATGACAAAAAAAAACAACAACACGTCATATTAAGCAAAATTTATTCGCAAATGAAGTGCACTGTATATTTATACCCCATTTGAATTCCAATATAAAGAGTAGACATTTTTCCAACTAATTGGTTACATAAACAATAAAATTAGAAAGAAATACTTACTACATGATTTTTCGTCTGATCCATCGGAACAGTCTGGTGTATCATCACACATCCACGTTAATGGAACACATTCTCCGTGAACTGATCGACATGTAAATTCATCTGCACCACATTCTTTTTGCCCTACGTAAGACATTATTATTATTATTTACAATTTTGACAATGACTTGTCGTTAGTATATCAAATATTGTGTTTCAAATACATAATTTTATAATAGTCGAATAGCAGTAAATCTTAGTTCTATGATTTGGAAAAAAGACGTCAAGGCAAAGTCAAGTCAAAAACGTTTCGTTTTTGAAATTTGTTTTGCCTTCTTTCGTAAACAATTCAGTTTTCTGAATTAGTTTTTAGTTCCAATGCTTTCAAATCTGGCCACCTTAGTCTTAGACTATTATAATATAAGGAGTAGCTGTTGCTGTTGCTTAATGGCTACAACAGTACTCTTCTAGGTTTGATGCACCACAATTTATATTTCACATCGAATGATAAATGGTCCAAATTTGATCAGCATTACACCTACTTACTGCATTTTTGAGGATCTTCATCGCTACCGTCGCTGCAGTCTTTTTCATTATCACAATGCCAATAGCTAGGTATGCATCTGCCGTTAGCACACGGAAGTTCATTCCTACCACATGTTGCGTTTTCTAGAAATAAAAAAAAATATATCCTATATGCCTGGATTCCCAATATTTCTTAATTATTTGCGAACGACATCTAAATCTAAATTATATTCTTTTCATTTCTATGATACACATACGCCATAAAGATTCATAACACGATTGTACCTAAAGCAATTAGTTTCGTAAAATAATTGTTAACGCCTTTGCACTAATATTCGTGCCACTTTCTAAATATATCTTATACGCGTGTGTACATGTGGATTTAATACTGCGCAATAATATTAACAAACCACATACCACTGTCAATCATGTCAGTAACAAATAAATATTTTTCGCGATGACTTTTAACGTATTTAATTTAGCCTCACCTATAAATTTACATGAATAACATATTTACAAGAAGCACGAAAGTTATTACGTAAAATTACCAATATTGTAATTATTCGAAGGATACATATGAAAGATGAAATCTCCTGCTATTTATTTAATGTTTTTTTGCTCTTAGTCATTTATTTTTTTCATTTCACAATTTTGTCTTATTTCAGTTTTACATATACTTCCAATTTTTGTTCTCATCATCATATCACCATTCTCGTTAATGGTATAAACGTTTCGTTAATTTAATTTACATAACGAGTGTTATGTCTAGACGCGGAAACATCAAAAGGTTTTTATGTTTCTTGGAAAACAGTTCACGCAGTGCATCAGCGTTTTGACATCGCTGGGTGCAGTTAACATTTTATTATTTGTTGTAATTCATTATAACATTATCGTCTAAAATGATCCCGAAATAACATTCAAGGTTTTTGATATTTTCCATAGTGTAAAGTTTTAAAGTTTGCATTAAAGTAAATAAGTTTCAAGCAAAGAGTAGAAAGAAATAAGCATTTGACGTCCAAGCTATTTATTATTCATTTTATCAGATAAGGTCTTGAAAAGTTGCAATGTGCCAATATTTACGATTGCATTATTTATGTTGTCATTTAAACCAGATGTAGAGATGTTATTCGAAATAAAAAAACCAAACAATAATCCATGTAAATTAGTATTCCAAAGAAAAAATGTTTAGCTATTCAAAAAAAACAACTTTTTATTCTAATCCATTATTAATATTTCCATACGTCATAGATTTGGAAGTAATGATTTTATTTTAAATCTATTGCAGGTGTAAAATTAAATTTAGTTTGTTGTCCATATTATCTCCAGGTATTTTATTAAGATTGTGCGACTGGATATGTTTATAATAGATTAAGATCGATTGTAATTAAAAATGATAAAGCGACGCTGATTATTAAATAATAAATAATAATAAATGAAACTTTAATTTTGTTAATTTGTTTCTTTTTTAGAAGAAAAATATTTGGAAGAAAATGGTGTCTGATGTGTTCATTATATTTTCTACTTCGTTGTGGTGGTTTTAGTCGTTTTTCATGTATTGAAATGTGTTCTTTGTATTAGAATTTGTATTATTTGTGCGAGTGTTCAAAAAAACTTTGTTATAAATTCTTCACAGACAATGTACATTACGCAATCAGGGATTATTTAACCCAAACTAACCCAACCCAACCCAACCTAACCGAACCCAACCCAACCCAACCTAACCCAACCCAATCAGGGATTATTTAAATAATGTCATATAGATGTGGGCATGTAAACGACAATATCTCCGAAATGAATCGAAACATAACAGGTTTTGTTTTAGAACGTTAGTAAGTAATAAACGTTAATGTGACATTTATGCGAAATTAATTTTACTCCATTACAATTTTCAAATGCATCCATCAATCAAAAATCAAATTTTATATAACTAATTAATTCTTTGTTAATAAAGTAATTAATTAATTAATTAATTATAAATAACGTAAGTAAACTAATCGCAAATATATATAAAAAAAAACAATTAAAATTGATAAATTAGAAGCACCAATTTATTCGATTCATAACCCATTGCGTCGTGTGAATATACTCGCATTTACGAATGAAATAAACCTCGACGATTCTTGGAACGGGAGCGACCTTCACGTGAAAAATTTCTAGTAAAAAAATTGCAAGGGTTTTTTACGACAAGGTCGTCGGACGATGTGCGCCGAGTGATCTATTAATAGAATCCATTATTTCGGTGCGTGAAATTATGAATGACATCAATCTCAACTATTCCCGGAAAAGGTTTTTTGCGTTAAAGTACGATGGCCACACGTTGAACGAACGCAAGGACGCACACTTCTCAGAAGTAGTGCGAGCCGAGCCAGCGGTCCCAAACGGTCGCGACCCGACAATTCATTTAAAAAAATTATTTCTTTAACTGTTCGCGTATTAAAAATCAAATTTCAAAGTCGATAACGTGGGGCATACATACAGAGTGTTATACGTGGTTGTATAAAGGAATTAATCGACAACAAAGTCCGAAAAAAAAGTTTTGAGAAGCGCTGCGTTCCGGATGTGCGAAACTCGACTGTATTGAAGAACTTTTTTTGCTACTATTTTTGCGAATCGAAACGACCTTTAGCGTAAACGTAGTAAATATATCGTAAGGGATTATTATGAATGAAAATGTGCACTCATCGACAATTAATTGGAAAAATAGCTACGGTGTATTTTTTTTTTATTATTGGTTTGTTGAGCGAGATATTTTTATTGGTTTATTAATTGATAATAGAAATCCCTAATCCTATTGATTCTTAAATTTTTACTACGAAGAAATAGAAAGTCCAGACATCGTCGAAATTTACTCTATTGATATTTTTATAATCGCACTAGCATAATGGGTTCTTAATTCTTAATAGAATTTAATTAGAGTTTTTATAATGAAAAAAATTGGCTCAATATCATCGCTCGTTAATTTTTTACTACTGACTAGGAAAAGTCGTCCCAATCACCAAGAAAACGATATTTTAGGAACCGTTTAGTAGATTGATTTCCTTCATATTTTTTATATTTACACGGAAATAATGTTTAATCGTAATCAACGATTATAGACAAGATGGTTGTTACGATTATTTTTAAGTGTGTTGATTTGTTTCTACTACGCCGCAATTGATTATCACTACAAAACAAACTAAATTGATTCAATAAGTTAAACAAGCATTACATTACGTATGCATGCGGTGGAAAATATTTGATTACACATAGTCGTGTATGTCGTATCTTATGATAGAAAAATATAAGTTATTAAAGCTTATCATGTACGACAGTCACGATTTATATTTTGATTGCAATGCTGTAACACTTTCATTTATTTTTCATCAATGCAATGAAAATAAACACATGCAATAGGCTATGGTCCTAGTGACATTTTAAATAACGTCTAACGTCAATCACTCAATGTAACAAAAGTTTTGGGAAAATTTTTGGTATTATTTTTGATATCATTTTTATCTTATCAACGTACCATTGGATATTAACAATATGTGTAACAATCTCCTGCAGTTTGACAATACATTTGCGTTTATAAAGTTTTACAAAATGTCCTACAAGTTATTTACAATTCCGTTGGCCAAATGCCTCAAACGTGACATTGTCGCCATTTATAGAAACCAAAATATTTCTAAGACAACAATTTATCGCGTCATTAAGGAATGTGAGGAAGGTTTGCTGTATATGAATCGTCCACTGCAAAGAAAATAAACATACGCAGTAGGCTATGGCCCTAGTGACATTTTAAATAACGTTTAACGTCAATCACTCGCAATATTTCTAGTATTTCATGAGTGACGTACGTAATACAAGTTTTGGGAATTTTTTTTTGATCTTATTTTTATCTAATCAACTTACCATTGGATATTAACAATCTGTAAAGTTTCTCCTGCAGTTTGACAATAAATTTGCGTTTACAAAGTTTTACAAAATGTCCTACAAGTTAGAATTGCGGAAAGTTATTTACAATTTCGTTGGCCAAATGCCCCAAACGTGACATTGTCGCCATTTATAGAAACCAAAATATTTCTAAGACAACAATTTAACGCGTCATTAAGGAATGTGAGGAAGGTTTGCTGTATATGAATCGTCCACTGCAAAGAAAATAAACATACGCAGTAGGCTATGGCCCTAGTGACATTTTAAATAACGTTAAACGTCAATCACTCGCAATATTTCTGGTATTGCATGAGTGACGTACGTAATACAAGTTTTGGGAAATTTTTTTGATCTTATTTTTATCTAATCAACTTACCATTGGATATTAACAATGTGTAAAGTTTCTCCTGCAGTTTGACAATAAATTTGTGTTTACAAAGTTTTACAAAATGTCCTACAAGTTAAAATTGAGGAAAGTTATTTACAATTTTTGTTTCTATTTCAATTTCGGATCTGGCATCGTGCCATTATGTGAGAAGAACCCAAGATTGGTTGCAACAAAATATCCCATGTGTACCTAAAGAGGATAACCCCACCAATGTTCCACAGGTACGTCCTATAGAAGATTTTTGGGCTTTACTCGCTAGAAAAGTTTACGACGGCGGGTGGGAAGCCCAAAATGTAGAAGAACTACGATGAAGAATCTACCAAAAGATTCGAGAGTTTAACCCACTTACTGTCCTGCTGATGAGAGGCATTCGCACCAAATTGCGAATCATTGAAACCCATGCCTCTTTAGATGCTTCAAAAAAATATCAAAACCTTTGTTACATACGTTAGTCACTTTCTATTGGGCCGTTGTCAGTTACGTTTAACAGACTTTGAAAAAGTCGCTAAAATCGAAGACAATTGATAAAAGTTGTAAAAATTAAAAAAACGTAAAAACTTCATCTAAGCCATATTAAAAATTGCCAAAAATGTAAAAGTTCTTAAAAACGCACAAAATAGCAATTGTTTCTAAAAAAATAAATGCACAGTATCCGGACTCAAAATTCGTGGTGACTGGTGTTATTCTATTCTACTACCAGTTGAACATATTTGTTAAGAGACATGTAATCACAAACTAGTTGCTTTAGTTTAAATTGGAATTTGTAATAATATACTTTCACAATGTATACCTTGTAATTAGTTTTAGATTGTAGCCAACGTACCTACCAACCACAACTAGTGGAAAGAATATTTTGATAATTCCTGTTCTATTACTGCTTTCTCTATTGAAATACGTTAAAACTATTCAAGTGTCAACTCCAATACATTTATTATTTAAACTAAATAGACGAACGATAATAAACAATAATATAAAATATGGATTTGCTGATAAATTTATTAAACCGACATAGCAATATATTTTTTAATTTAAAATCGCGCGTTATATATTTTTTAATTAAATATAAAAAAAAAAACGTTATATGCTACAAAGTGTGCACTTGTATTTGAAGCGCAATACGGAATTACATTTCGCAATAAGAGTGATTACAGTTTTATTAGAATTTTTCAACCTCATTGCACAACGAACAGTTTTCACGACAGATTCATATTTATTGCGTCATCCTATTCCACTGAATAAATAAATCGGTGTACCTCAAGGATTGCATTTTAAACCGACGTTATTTACTATTTAAACATATTTTGTATTTAGTATTTTGTGAAGGCTCAAAATGTTTTTTGTTTGTTTTAAAATGACGACGCAGTTATTTTACAGCAGGAGGAAGAACGGGAAATGATTGAACGTAGTTGAATGCACTTGAATGTACTTTCAAGAAAGTAAAGATCGTATTCGTATGTGTCATGCAATTTATTTATTGGTTTTAATTAATAAAAATTATTAATTAAAATAAAAATTATTAAAAAATAATATATTAATGATTTAAATTCCGTTCTGTTGCCCCGTCTTGGAAAATAAATAAATAAATAAATAAACACTTAGGTCAGGTTTGTTGATAACTTTTTCTGTAAATGAACTCGTTTGCGTTAATATTGACATTGTTAAAGATTATTTTAATTGTTTAAAAAAAAAAAACACGTTAATAGGACCCCAGACTAAGATGATAAATTTAAGTTTCAGTTGCTTGCGGTATTGAAAAATAATGATAAATAACAATGAACGGTTCGTAAGATTAAAGCCTGTTGCAATTGAAAGTACATATACGGACAAACATACAAAGGTCAAACAACGAATGCATTTGTTTCATAAATACATTTTTACTTGGTGCATTTAGATTAGTGTCCAATGCGCATAAGATTACAATTATCAGTTTGCAAACATAGGAAGTTCGTTCGTTGTTTTATCGACACGAGGCATTAAAAAATCCCTTAGAAGTCGCTTTACGCAATAGAAAACGTAGCAAAATATATTCGCAACGACATGAAATAATGTTTACGTGTACAAATTAAATTAAAAAAAAAAAAATGAATTGCATAAGTAATGAAGAAAATATAATTAAGTGCTAAATTATGTTAATAAAAACAGCTTACCTTGTATTAAAGCACACGCTACTTGAATTATAATAATTACTACCACCCAAAAGAAAATTCTTAATAACCGAAGCATACTAAAAAAATTTGCGACAAGCACTGGCTCAAGTTTCAGACTAAAATTCAAATAACCGACTTAATGCTGAATCGATGTCATATATACTGTCGGAAATGCAAGCGTGGTATAGATTGCTAGAGAAAGATTGGAGGGTGATGCAAGTAGAACAAGATCCATCCGCATCAACGTTTCATAACCTCAAGGTGTACTTGTATCTGATGCAACTTTAAAAGATATTGTCTGACAATTTGTAAACAAAACCACGTGCAATTAAAAATCAAATTTCTTTATGACATAATATAGTTTTTCATCGAACCGATGATAATTAAAATTAATTGAATAAAAAAAATATCTAATTAATAAAACAATTGATTATTTTATGCTAGCATTAAAAACATTTTATAAATAAAAATATATTTAATATATTTTATTATTAATCATTTCGATTGTGTCAGTTTATTATTATTATCATTAACGTTCTTGCCGTTTAGTTTATTTTGTTATTTTTTCTATTTGTTTTATTTAATTTGGAGCAATAATTGATAATTGTGAAATTTAAGTGTCTTCTAAAATTTTATCGTTATATTGGAAATTCAAATAAATAAAATGTTAAAGTTTTTGGGTTACTACCTAATTGTGTTTCTTTTGGTTTCGAATTTTATTTCATTTATCTTTGTTTAGGGTCCATTTCTTTAACTTGCGTTTCATCAATTTATTTTAATTTCCTATCTTTCTTTACATATTGTTTACAATAATAATAACATTGAACTATTTTTATTTTATTTTACTAGTAGCAAGTTTTTGTGAATATAAACATATAAATTATTATTTATTATAACTTGAACTTGATGTTTAAATTAAGATAATTTTTGTATTCGTTGAGTTCCACTTTAATTTATAAATTAAATTATTAGTTTGAAATAAAGCAACATTTGTTAGATGCCGTTAAAATATGGCGTTCTAAACTAGTTAGGTCGAAGTTGTTAGATCATGACGTGCATTTTTAATCCAATTAAATGGATATAAAGCGAATAATAATAAAGATATTGCACCAAATTAAAAGTGTAGTTACCATGACCTCGCACGCGGATATCCACACTAAAGACCTAGACGTCCTTAGATAAGAAATTAATATGCGCCTGCACGGATTATTATTTCAGCCCGTCCGTGTTATTGATTTGTTTTGATATATACGTTAATTACACAATTTAGGTTCAAAACCATGAACCCGACCCAATCGATTTCTTTTAATAAATAAATAAATATGCGTTCACCTACGCATCCTTAGGTGGACCATGCGTTTTGACGCGACGCCATCCAACCCAACCCAACCCAACCCAACCCAACCTAAGCCAACCTAACCCAACCCAACCCAAGGTGGATGGAACCTGTAAACCCGACTTTTTCTAAATCGGTGACCACGATATCTCAAGACCCACTGAACCGATCAACTTAGAATTTTACAAACTTCACCCACACATCGAAATCTAGTACTTGCACGAAGGAATTTCATTTCCAATGCCTGGTTTCCTTTTAAATCAACAAAAAGGAGCATTTTTGCCGAAAATTTAATTTCTACTTCACATCGCCGCCATTCTTCCAAAAATTAATAAATCATTAAATCTTTCGTCCAAGTACTAGATAATTTATTACTCAAACTGAAGGTGTTTGGGTTTTAATTCCAGGTGATGTTTTTCCCGAGCAGCAGTGGTCACCGCAAAAGATGTTTCTCAAACAGCGATCTGCGCGAACCATCGTGTACGTTATTTTTAACAATATTTTCGCATAAAAAAATCGAAATGAATATTTGAAACCATGTGAAACCAAGTGGAGAAAGAAAAATTCAAAAATCGCTATGCGTTTCCCCAGAAAAAAAATTCCATTGCTAATTAAAACTAAAATAAAATAAACAAAACAAAGAAAATTATAATACTTACTTATGTTACACCGTTTCTCATCAGAGCCATCTTCACAGTCGTCATCACCATCACAAACAAATGATAACGGTATACAATTTTTATTGGCACATTCAAACTGTTTTAGTGAGCAAGGTTCTGAAAAAAAAAGAAAAATAAAATTTTATAATGTTTAACATAATTATAATTTTTAGTAATAATGTAAAATTTGATTAAAAATAAATTACGAATATTAAACCTAGCCGAGGTTAAAAAATAAATATGAGTAACGCGATTAATTTTTTTTTCTAGTTTTATTATTACTACAATGAATGAGCACATTCTCACTACAAATCGATTTATCTTGGCAGCGATTTTGAAAAATGCGATCTATGATCAAACCTCAATAGAACAGAAGAAGTTAAAAAATTCATTAATTTTAATACAGCGTCAAAAAGTTGTTTTTCAGTAAAATGCATTCCTGGATTTATCGTCAATTTAACGTCAATTACTACTACAAAAATATTTGCTACAAACAACAAAATATTAAAATATACCTAAATGACTTAGATTAAAAAATAGTGCACCAGAAATTTTGAAAATAAATATGATTTTAAAGTCGGAAAAGTCAAACAACTATAACCAAATAAGCAAGACATAGACATCGTTCTACATAAGTACAAGTTATTTAAATTTTAATTTCTTCGTGCTCCGACGTAAACTAAAATAAATAACTCCAATGGTTTCACCACCGTTACACACGTGTATGGTTGGTTGCTGCGCATAGTGGGTTGCGTACAATTGCAAGATATCTGCGATTTTGATTTCTCAGCAGCACGAATGGCGTTAATCAAAAATTTAATAAGTTTAACATATTTATTTAATTATTATTTAATCATAATATATGATATAATTAAAATTCTTTTAACCAATTGGATTTTTTTTAAATAAATATTAGAACAGTCTAAAATTTTAATTACGTAAAAAAAATGTTTCATGCCTTCATTTTCGACAATGTATCTTAATTTGTATTATTGTATTTTATGTATATAATGCATTATAATTGTGGACGACATTGCGTTGTTTTTATTTGAAGGTAATTGGTTATTAAGATGACCGTCTACGTCAGAGCCCACTGGCGTCACGTTCAACTGAAGCATTTACGAAAGTCCAATTTATTTTTGTTTTTACTTCGTCACCAAACAGGACAAAAGTGCATGTTTATGCAATGCGTTTTATAAATACATAAACTAATAATATTTTGAAATTTTAAGTGTTACAATTGAAAATTTTATATACAATGGGCATAACGATTTGGTCTCATTTTAATGTGGTTTTAATTCACAATCAATTGTCCCAGTGGCAGCGCAAGTGGGGTCCAAGTAGTTAAAATGAGGCAAAAAGATTTTAATCATTACAATGCGTACGTGACATTTTTTGCATACGTCACTATTACTATTTATGCCAAAATAATAGTCGCTTATATCAAAGAATCCAAAAAAATTAAATAAACGTTGTTACAATAAAGTTCAGATGTTTTTTTTATCCTTACACCGTTTATACAAAAAAAAATAAAACTACTAGTAAAAATATCTGTTTGTGCTCGATGTCACAGACTTATCGATGTTATATATTTTTTGGATGAAAGGAGTAAAAAATTTAAATAGTTTCATTGATGTAGGCCCTTTAACAGCCCACTATTATTTTGAGACCTATCGTAAGTTTAGTTCGTGCTTCGGAACTATTGCAAACTATTCTAATAACTTCCTCGAGAAATATGCCACAACAATTAAGTCACTTAATACCATCAGAAATTGCAATGAAATAAATAAAATAATTTCTTGAACATAATTGCACTAATTGCAAAAAAATTAAATAAACGAGATCGAAAACAATGAAATCAATTTACGCGAAATAAAACCAAATCGTGACTAAACACAAAATTTTACAAATGTATACGTTTATGAAAAAATAAAGCCATTATCGTTATTAATATGTTCATCGACACTAACGATTAGTTTAATGTGCGCGAGTACGTGATAAATATTTAGTATTTTCCAATCACTAGCATTCCGAATTCTAAACAATTAATTAATCGATAAAAAATTCTATTTTCGGTCGCTATTATTAATTACTCATTTCTATTACAATCCGATAACCGACTGATACTAACGATTACAAAATTCTTCACGAATAAAATTTGGATTCTTTTGAATATGGGCAACAATTTTTGCTAAAATATTAATTATCGGATATTATTGCTTGTGATAAATGATAAATTAAGTGCAAATCAATAGATTTATATCAATGTTTGCATTTTTATTAAAAAAAATAGAAATGCAACGTTGAATAAAATGTCAAGCCACGTGTGTCGAGTTCTTGTTTCCTCGTTAACATTGATCGACCGGTTTCCTAAAAAATAAAATAAAGAACGTGTTACTTTAATCAGCTATATTTAACAATTGTATCAAATGAATTTTGACATTTTTTGGTTTTAAAAAGCATATATGGGTGCAATCTCAACATCTCGTTTCTAATAACGTATTTCTGTTTATTATCATATCAATTATTACAGAAAATTTATCTATAATCTTTTCAGGTTAGTTAAACGTAACTGAGATAAATTAACACGCAGTTTGTTTTATTTGTTGTACGTAATTGCATTTCATACCAATCTCGATTAAACAGAACTTACGACGTCAACGCTTTTAACGTTTAATATACAAAATTTCACAATAAATAACTGGCGGCTTTTATCCGTACGAAATATAAGATAATATATTTAGTGGAAGTTTTCGTCTTATTTCGTTGGATGTAAATCACAGAAGCGTAGCATATGCGTCGGGCAATCTACTCAGTGTTGAGTGGGCGTCGGTGTACACATTATCGTACCGCAAGTAATATAAGCAAAGATATTCCATCTTATCAGATTAATTTAAAAACACAAATATTATTCGTCGAAGTCGAATTTGTAATCAAATAAAAAATCTGCTGTTCCGCACGGAACTTTCTTATACTTTTATTTTTCAAGGAAAATAGCGCAGTGGCTATGACAAGAACATTTTTTTATATTGCTTTCAAATTTGCTATATACAAAGTTTAGTAATTTTATCTTATCACACACACACACAAAGAGACGTCGTTTCTAAAATAGTCGGAATAATTTCAGGGAAGGTCAAAGAATACATTTTCATAAAAATCATAAAAGATAAAGTATAAGAAAATAAAAATATGCGAAACTGCATATTCCAAAAAAAAATTTGCCAATCGGCTTATATTAACAGAGATGAAAATTGCAATGACTGCTATTTATTGAATTATAAATTTTATATTTCAAGAAGTCTTTGTAGTTGTTTGATTACTTTAATTTTATTACAAAATAAGTATTCGTCATAACTTTTGACGTACGTAATTTTCATAATTCTTTTAATTAATTAAAAACCCAGCATTTAGTAGATGTGGAGCTATTACCCAATTAATATAAGTTGACGAGTTGTGTTCTTTATGATAGGTCAAGAATAATTAATTCCATTGCAATCTATTACGTTTTAAAGTAAAGTGTATAGAAAAGTTTCCTGACAAGATTTTAAGACATCGCTTATTGTGATAAATTATAGTAATGGACATTAACGTCGGTGGAGTGGGGCTCTCATCCTCCCTGGGTCCAAATAAAACGTAAAATGTATGTAGCTTAATATTATTTTTATTCGTTTTTTTTGCCTTTAAAATGTGTTAGTACCAAGCCTATTTGATGCATAAAAGTTTCAAGTGTAATTTTTCGTTCCTTCGACATTTTCTAGTCAATTTCAGGGCAACGAATAAGAATGGTTACCTAAAAATAAATCGCAAACAAGTCCCATCAGTAAACTAACTTAAATATATAACTCTGGCAATAGACTATTCTACAGGAGGGCTAATTATCAAGGATTGGTCGTTTCTGTATATACACTAACATCAATAATTGGTGATACACGCAAGGATAAGTCTCACATGATGTACAAGAAAACCAAACGTGAGGAGGACCTTAATTCGAAACTACGGCACTTGGTTACGGATAACTGTGCTATTTTAGAAGCAGATTAAAGCAAATCGTAAACGATTTTGGTAATTTCTTTAATCAAAAAATAATATACCGAGAAGGATAGATATGGCCATTTACTGGATACGACCGCATCAATAATTGATGGTTTCCGGAAATTCTTTCAATCAGTTTATTTCAACTCCAACCCAACCCAACCCAACCCAACCCAACCCAACTCAACTCAACTCAACTCAACTGAACCCAATATTTCTCACGTTACTAACACTCCCGCAATATTAGTATCGAGATCATTCGTTTAAAATGCCTTAAAAATACTAATACAATGAACGATGCCATACATACTTCCTTTGCTAGGCGCTGTGCTACTGTTTTCGCATCTCCACTTACTTATTTGCTTAATTTAGGTATTTAAACGACTTTCCCTGGCGTTCAGTATACAAAATTGATATGTACATAGTTTCAACCAATAAGATTTTCAGAAATTATGAATAAAGTAAAAGTTTACTCCTCGCGCGCAAATAATTCTGTTGAAAAAATGTAAATAAAAAATTTACAGTGGTCCACACTGAACTGTCTTATACAGGGTGGTAAAAGAAAATGTCACAAATTTTGAGGGCTGATAGTATGGCCCAAAATATGCCGAAAAGTCTTAATGAACATGGGACGGATAGGATTTTTTTTTATTTCCACAATTATCATCCACATGCTATTATAGAATCCAGACATTAGGTTACTCATTGAACATTTCAATGAGTATTTTGGTGCGACAGGTTACTAGGTCCGGTTGTTTTACCAAACAGATTGACAGGTGCTGCTTATCTGAACTTTCTGCAGAACACACTGCGTAGACGAAATCCCTTTGAACCAAAGGCAACAAATGAGGTGACGAAGATGCGTAGGAAGGGGCGGACCTGTATAATGGTCTGCAAGATCGCCCGATTTTAAGCCCCTTGATTTCTATCTTTAGGGATATTTGAAAATGTTACTGTACGCCTGTAAATGATCCCCCGGAGCAACGAGCATATCAAGGATGCCATCGAATGCCAGTCACTGTAGGTCTTTTCGAAAGATGTCTTGTAAGTGGTGTAAAGGCAAGATGTTTCACATCTCCGAAACCATCCATTTTCGGACCTATGTTCATTATGACTTTTCGGCATATTTTGGCCCATACTAGCAACCATCATTTGTGAAACTTTTTTAATACCCTTTAGTTATAAATGTACAGCAAACTGGCGCAGTCGCGATGACAAGACAAGACAAAAAACTTTTCAAATGTCAATATCTAAGTTTTACAAAAGCCATTTTTTCGATACCATTTTCTTCTTCGCTATATACAAATTTTAAATTTAAAGTTTCATAATAATTAGATTTAATAGTTTGGGATCTAGAGCCCACACACACATACAATAGTCAGATAGAGTCAGGAAAGGTCAAAACGTGTATTTCCATTAAAATTTTCTTGGTTACTATAATTTCTTACACATAAAGTATAAGAAATTAAACTTGGTATGAATTTAATAAATTTTTAAATATTTTTGCAGCAAATTTCAATATTAAATTAAAGTATATGAGAAAATCGTTCGTCATAGTATTAAAAACATGCGCAAAATTATCCATTCAATTCTATTTATGCAAAAATGCAATTTTTAGTTATGACAGGTTACAAGATTAAAATCCTAATAATTGAAGTTTGTATGCACGATCCCAGAGCACATCTAGAAGCTTCCAGCTTCATGTTGTATAGGGTGTAGGAATTTTCTTGTTGATAAAATGACGAATCGCAAAATTGCACCTGCCTCACCCCCATTCAATTGAATTGACTAGCATACTCGAAATAACTAAAATTGAAGATCGTAAGACCAATAAATGTGTCGAAACCAATTTTCACGCATATCACTCATAACGTGCATTTTTATTAAAACGGTATCTTAACGTAAACCCACATTTCTCATATTTTATTTCCGATTTGTTCGTGAAAATTTTTAATAAAAAAATTTACGTAAATATATGTATGCACACTCACGTATGTGACGTTTTGCTTGCACAAAATAATTTGAAATTAACATACGAAAAAATTAATCACATTGTAATTATTTAATTAATTAAAACCGTTCTTATATAATAGACATGTATTGTTGAAAATTGTGGTGAAATCTTGTCGAATCAAATAAAATGTGTAGCAAGTATTTGTGCGTTATTTGCGATTTATACGTGAAAATTAAAAAACATCGTCAAATTGTTTGGGAAGGTGGGGGGGCCGTGTCGTAAAATCAGGTGAGTATAGACAAGTGCATAAAAAAAACTTCATTTCCAACTATGACAATTGCGTTGTTGTAAAGAGGTTATTTAAGATGAAATACTAAATAGTCTGTGTAAGGGGTGTCAAGGGGATGTTGAACTTACCGAAATGATTTAAATCTGCTACAACAGACACTAATACAACACTGCACAGTAAATATTTCCACATCACTATAAGCCTTAATACTTCGATTTTCACTTTGAGCGGTCAAACTTGCGTACTGAGACCACGTGTTACATTTCAATTTTTATACACACACTGATTCTATTGGAAATAATACCGCAGACGAGAGGTTGCCGTCCAAGGTACGCTGCCATCGGTGGATATAGTTAACTGAGACTGCGCAACACCGCCCTTTGCCAATACGTTTATACAAAGCATACTAGCTTTTCAATGTGGTATGACTTCATATAAACAGGTGAGACAATATACCAATCAGGAAACGCCGATTTCTATATTTCCACGAGGTTTATCAGTGCGTATTTTTTCTCATAAAATAGAAGTAAAAACTATTTTGCATAAAAATTACGACGCATTTCAAGATAATTGATTCATCATAGACGTTTTAAATCAAGGTACACATGAATAGATTTGGTTTTAAAACAGTGTCTGTCAAAATGTTCAGACGTAATAGAAAAGCAACTATGATTTTCATTTACGATTTCCGACTGAACTTCACACATCTGACACGTCACCGTTACATACAACATGTAAATGTCCACCCTTCTCAAGACGTTTGGTGAATAGGTCATTAAAAAAAAAATTCGACGATGACAATTGCTTGAATTGAATTGAAATGCAAATCAAATCGCCTTGGCGCCATTACGAGTAGTTTGTTTTAATTCGTCGTTATGAAAAAGGTCGATACGAAAATGAAATAATTAATGTTATAATTGCAATTAATGACAATATAAAGAAATAAAATAAACAATACTGTAACCATAAAATAAAATTGCTTTATTACGAAAAGTTTTAATTCGGTATTTAATGTCAGAAAAGTACCAACCAAATAAATTTATAACGATTGATTAATATGAAAGATAACTGTGATAATGTCATCTTGACAAATAGAAACCTATCGCGTACGTTTTAAAACGTCGTTCTCGACGTCTCCCCTATTTGCGTACAGATGGCGTTGTTGTCAGGATGTGTAAACTAACTAATTTCACTTTCAATGCCAATTAGCGGTAATGTTTTAACGAAAAGTTTAAATAAATACGAAACGTATGCCATAAGTGTAAATATTGTCAGATAAGACTGTACGTGCAACTCCGATAATTGGTAAAAAATCAATTATTTTTAATTTGATTTATTTATATTCCATGATTGCCGAGAATAATTTAACATACTTGAGCGTCTAGATTTTTTTTCTAAAAGAATTCGCTCCATATTGGGAGAATAAGACGGCTTTTAATTTCCAACTGTCCGTTGGTTATTGATATTAAGCGCATGCATTTTTAAAATAGTTTTCAGAGATTCTCGTACGTAACGATTTATTTATTTATTGTTGTTAATCTTTGCGATTTCGAATTTATAATGGTAATAACGTTTTGAAATATTTGAGTGTGATTAATATTTAATTGCGTTGTTCGGACGATTGATTCGGCCGCGTTATTTACTTTTTTCGATCGGCGACCTTCGACGAGACCCTTAAACTATTTTTGGAACAAGTTAATGCAAGTTATGGCCATATGGAGTAAAATAATTGATTTTATTGACTGAAGTTTGAATACAGAAATGCACCAATTGTAAATAATTTGTAGCACTTTGAGATCAATTAAATTTACGAAAAAGTGAGAGATTTAAATCAAAATAAAAATTTTAAAACAAAATAAATTTCATTAGTTTTATTTCATTAAATTTTATGACACTGTCGGGACCTTTTTAAATAAAAAAAGTACTAACAATGCCAAAAACAAATCCATACAAATAATAATCGTTTCAACGAGAGTTGAAAATTAACGAAAGAATAGCTAATGAAGAAAAACGTGCATTAAAATCTTAACTAACACAACCCAACTCAACTCAACAGGATCCAACCCAACCTGACTATACCCAACCCAACCCAACCTGACCATACCAAACCCAACTAAAACCCAACCCAACGCAAGCCAACCCAACCCAGCTCAACCCAACCAAAGTCACCACAAACCCACCCAATCCAACAGAAAACGCAATAACTGAATAACATTTAGAACTTACAAACGTTTAAAACTAACGAAAGAATAGCTAAAGAAGAAAAACGCGTATTAAAATCTTAACTAACGCAACCCAACCCAACTCAAGTCAACCCGATCTAACCCAACCTGACTATACCCAACCCAACCTAACCATACCCAACCCAACTAAAACCCAACCCAACGCAAGCCAAGCCAACCCAACTCAACCCAACCAATCCAACAGAAAACGAAATAACTAAATAAAATTTAGAACTTGCAAACATTTACGGGAAGTGCGCATACTATAGCCTGCGCACCCAACCACTGGAGAAAAAATTACGAACGAAGTTAAAAGTTGCATTCTAATGCCCAATTTGTAAAAAAACGATCAAAAAAATAATAAAATATTACATAATTGACGTCGTGTCGACGTTGTATGCAAGTCGATTTATTTATCAAATCAAATTTCAATTTAAAACATCAAATTGAATTTTTTTTAATTTTTAAAATTTTTAATAAAAATAATTAGCTGGTGCATGAACTTTTTTGACTACTGCGGTGTTTTTTTAAATCTTCGTTGAAACTGTCAAGTAAATTGGAATAATATTCCCCAGTTATTTTCCAAAAAATTATAAGTATAACCTTTCCAGTTGACGACGTGACTTTTTTCTCTCTTTGGTGAGGATTTGCTAGGAGAACTCGATTGTTTCGACTGGATCTCTGTTTCATCAATAGTTTTGAATCGGCGTAGAAATTCTTTTGAGTTAAGTTTAAACATCGCGTTTGTTGTCAACTGTGAGCAACCGCGACACCCATCGCGCGGATAGCTTTCTCAGGTGCAAATGTTCGTGTAAGACGTTGCGCACACGTTCACCTGAATGCCTACTATCTCATGCACTTTCACTTTACGGTCATTCAATACGATATCATGGATTTTGTCAATCATTTCTGGTGTGGTGACCACATTTGAACTACCTGGACGTCCTTCATTACAGATGTTCGTATGTACGACCACGTTAAGATTCAGCTGTCCAATATTTTATTGTTGCTAAGGAAGGTGCAGAGTCCTCACTAACTTCATTTAATTCCGCTTTGATTTCATCCTTCGATATCGATAATTTTCGTAAGCGAGGGTACATACGATTTTCCGTAACACTCCAGGGTGTGTGGCGTTTTTTTTAATATGGTTTCTCTGCTAGGCCTAATCCACAACCAAGAGGTCTTAGACATATTTACTTCTTACATATATTATATACAATTTATTTTAATTTCTGAATTTAATTTGTTATTTTTCTGTCTATTTTTTTAGTTCGAACTTCGAAGAGATGTTGCACTTGAACACTTGAACCAACAGCGGCAACAGCTGGCAACAAGGCAACAGCGTTACTGATTATGACAAAGTTAAAAAATAACCACTGGAAATCATGAAGAACACAAACAATTTCAATCGAGTGGGATTTTTGATAAATCTGCCTCCAACTATTTTCTACTTTTTGATCTCGTTCTAAAATACTATACCAATGAGGTGTCGATTTTTACTTTAGTGTTTTATAATTAAAATCAAGACGTTTGTCTCTTTGAGAGGCAAATGATTAATGACTAGTTCGTAAGTTTCGTTTATTCTAAAATGTGAAAATGAAATAAGTCAAGTTGTTTACATAAGACAGTGCACGAAATGTCAAAGGAGTCACATGAAATTTCGAATTCCTAAGATTTGGACGGATCAAGAAAATCTGAGTGATCCAAATTTGAAATTTCCCTTACCCCACTGAAATGACGTCCTCATTCCCACTTTCCACAGGAAGACAATACTATGGACGTAAGTATCAGTGCAAGTGATGAAAATGACATTAAATTTGACCAAAATTCTAGCCGTTAATCAAAATGAACTAAGTGACCTAATCAGAGAGCTCAACATTTTCAAAGAATCTTCAGAATTGTTGTCGTCTCGATTAAAAGATAAAAATTTGTTTTCTCCGGGCACAAAGAAAACTCTCGTTTAGGAGGTCTTCTTGATAAAATGGGGCTCATTGAATACCATCCATGTAAATGGAATATTTTTATAGATAGTTCCGAAAGAAGCTTAAAATGTCTCTTATTACACAATGACAATAAACAGGGTTCTCATTCAACAAGTTTGAAAAAAAAATACCAGATAATTTTACTTGTGCTATACTAGAGAAAAATGTTACCAAAATTACCAATGCGTCGATTTGAAAATGGTAATTTTTTTGTTGGGGGCATCAATCCATAAAATCCATGTTTTTTGTATTTGTGGGGCAGCAAAGCCATAGATGACCATTGGTTAAAAAGAGAGGGTCATCGAAAGAGACAATGTAGTTAGTTAGTTAGTTAGTTATAATGAGTGGGGCGCTTATCACCCCTCCACTGCGACCGCAAGGATATATTGTGATTAACAACTATTTATAGTTCACCCTCCATTCCCATTCTCTTTAAATAAAGGATGATTTAAAGGGTGAGATTTTGTCAAGTTCGCCCAGCTCCAATTTTGTCTTACCAAAGACTGTGAACCTGATTTTATCCCCGGCGGGGCAGGCACACATAACGTGATCTGCTGATTCTTCAATTTCACAGCATAGTCTGCACTCAGTGGCCTCAGCTACTCTCAGCCTATGCCGCTATGCCCAGTAGCCAGAGCTGTCAGAGTGCGCAGGTCTTTCCTACCCAAGCCTAACAGTATCCTGTTCAGTACTATCTTGGAATGTCTCATTTCCTGGCATTCCTGCCAGTATTCCAGTACCTTGTGCTCCATCCAGCTCTTATTCGAGCTTCTGGTTAGGGCTATTGTACGAGACAATGTAACTAGCGAAGCATAATGTTATTTATAAACTTGTCGCTGGTTTCTAGGAATTAAATCATTTTCCCTCACTACATATTAAGTTGGGACTGGCGAAATAATTCGTTAACCGTTATATAACATAAAAATAATTTTTGTTTTGCATACCTAGCGAGGAAATTTCCCAGGTTAAGTTTTGAAAAAGTTGGTATATTAGATGGTCCTCAGATTTAAAAAATTTTGAACGATCCTAATTTCATAGCAATGGATAATTTAAAACGATTGGCCTGGTTTTTATTTGTTGAAATTTTCAAAAAATATCTGTGAAGTCATAGATCAGAAAATTACTTTGTCCTGGTCAGTGATGTGTTAAAAGTTATTTAAATGCATTACCTTTTCAGCCATCTGGATAGAATCTTAGCTTTTTCAGCAAAGAACAGCGGGTTTAAAGTTGTCTCGCCCGAAAATTCATATTTAGTATAAAACGATTTAGTTTAAGTAGAGTTTACTGATTGTAAATGTATAAATATATAATATAAATATAAAAATATTATTTCAATAAATAAAATAATTTTTGTTTTTTTGTGTGGCCCCCGTACACCAGCCGCCACTGATAAAATGTGTGGTAGTTCTGCAAGAGTGATAACACGCCATCTAGGAAGACACGGTGTACATAAACAGTCATCGAACTGTAGCGATGTTATTTCTCGCGTAAACATGTTATGGATTTGTATTTTAATGCAATTTAACGAATGCAAATTTATTCCAATGTTTAATTTCGACATTAAAACTTTATATTTTAGTATCGTGTACGGTAAAAGACCCGGCGGCTAAGACATGTGCGCACGACCCTGTTTTTATAAAAAAAATAATGTTTAGATTAAGCAGCAATAGTTGAATTGTTATAACAACATATAAAACATATAAAAATATAATATATTTTTTAATAAATGAGACGTAGAATTTTTCGTGGCAAGTTTGTGTCGTCGCCTAGCATTGAAATCTCCAATTAAACGCAGTTTGCGTCACGTATAAAATAAGTTTAATGACGTATTTGTTTATTTTGCAATTTTTTTTTATAAATATTAATTATTGACTAGTGCAGTTGTGTTGTAATTTTTGTCCCAATAGGTTGCTTGTCGCATACATTAAGAAAGCAGCAACATCGTAGAATGTTCAAATCGCTTGAGGCCTGTCTGGGATTATATTTTTACTTCTTATTGTTCCCATTTTACGTCATTCTTTTTACCTCCTCCTTTTATTTTATTCGGTTTTATTTTTCTCCTCCGTTGTTGCCATAGGATACCTATCGGTGTGTAGTGTGTACCGTGCAGGCCTTTCGTATCGAAAAGCCATGCAGGTGAAACTATTTTCATCTCTCTCGAGAGCGTGATATCTTAGTGCAGTCCGACGCCATCTCTAGATTCCCCGCCAAACGTAACGATATATCTGGCATCGGCCATGATTACGAGCTTATGCTGCCCTCACACATACACCTGAGATATTAAACATACCGACGTAGTTTCCATGTTACGGGGGCACGTCTTCGCCGTGGGTTGGAGCGAGACGAGGAGCGTTGCCTCATTGTCCGGTTCGAAGTATCCCGCACGAGGGGCTCCGGGGATCGAAAATGGTAAATTGCAGTCGAAGCAATTATCGACGTACGTAACTTTGATCCGGGAACTTGCGAGGCGTTGATCGAGGACAAACGTTTGTGTTTTGTTTGTCGAAGTATCGTCGGGAGCGTTCGCTCAGCATCATACCTGTGATCGGCTTTTAGTCGCCGCAACTAGTCAACAGTCAGTAGAGTATTAGTTCGAAACACCTGTAGACGCTAGTATTGATTGAATATAAAATTATGTCTAATATTCAAGAATCTACGTTGCCGAGTCGCGTTAAACATGAAATCTGACGGGCAGTGTGTCGTTATGTTGGTGCTGTTTCAACTCCCGCACACGTGAATGTTACGCTGAACCAAAAATACCCGCACAGTTAGGTAATAATAATAATAATAATAATGATAATAATAATTATTATAATTTTATCTCTCGCTTTCTTACCTATGCGCACTGAATCTTGTTACATGATACTGAACGGCGTGCTTAGTGCTCACTAAAACATAGTTTTTCTCAATATCGAATCATTACAATAGTACCTGTTATCCGGGCGCCCGAGCCGGCGGACCTGTTCATCAACTATTGCTCACACTTGATCTTGAATGGCGACTACGACCTGATACGCCCCTACTAGTTTACCTGGCTGCATATGCACTTACCTACTCTTACATTAGTTAATTCCCTCACATACATTTAACATTTATTTTACTTCAATTCCATAATTCCATACTCCATTCGTACCCACTACATACCACAGGTGTAATCACGTCACTTTTAGCATCCCATTTCCAAAGTAATTTTAATGGGAAACGAAATTTATTTCCTCCAACTTTTACATTTTAACTTTCATTAAATAATAATAATTTAATAATGACATACAAAGCGGCGCAAAATGACGTCCACGCACAATTTTCTCGAAAATTAATTTATTTAAACGCCGCTATGGAAATTTATTATAATCGAAAAAGCGCTCCGGTTAAATTCATAAAATTATGCATGGGAATTTAAAACGCACATATATAAACAATTACGGGGCTCTTAAATATTGCTCACGTATGAAAATGTATAGAATGTCGCCTTATCTAAATTATCGTGGCCATTTTAAATTCAAGTAATCACAAACACGCCCAGAATATATAATTATAAACATGTTGTTTGGCCACCAATCGACAATAATATTGACTCGTCTACCAATCCAAGCAAAGCGACGACGTTTGAATTTCAAATAGTGTCCGCACGTTAAATAAGGATTCAAAGCAATGGCGCTCCTCAATGAAACTTTTTTCATCTCGTTCAAAATCGTCAATATATTTGCCATAAATATGAAATTTGCTAATTACGGTAATCAGGGGGACGCCTTAAACGCGATGCCAAACTGACAATTTGCAAATTTTTGGATAACATTCATTTTATGTTTATGTGTACGATTTCTCAAATCCTTCAAAATGTCCAATTTTTTCGATCATGACCTCCTTATTAGTGCCAAATTTGTTTCCACCAAGCCATTTTTTTTTTAATTCAACTGGAAATAATCATAGGGAGTAAATCTGTAGAACTTGGTAGATGAGGAAGTAAATCGTAGCCCAATTCTTTAAGTCTGCATGGAACAGAAGTTTTTTTTACCAAATAATGTTGTTGCTTTAGGTGTATTTTTTGAAACTGTATATAAATTGGAATCACATTGTTCTTCCCTTTTCGAGGTAATCTATTTCATGCCCCCAGAAAATTTCAGTCGACTAAATCATCTTCGCCTTCTTCAGAGTCAATTTTCTAGGCGAAGTCGATTGTTTCGTTTCTTCCTTGATGAATCCATATTTCGTTCATAGTTATGAAAAACGATGTAAGACATCCGACAGTTGTTACACAGTTGCGTTTGTTGTCAACTCGGAGTAACCGCGTGGCACTCATCGCTCGGATATTTTTCTCAAGTATAAGATACACGTTCATCTCAGTTTTCATCAAATTTTTGTATGACTGACAAACTGAATCTGTGATTGTCTTTGAAGTTTAATCAATAACGCAATCTCTTACAAAAAAATAGGTACTTTTGGTTCTGCCCTCGAATATAATAGAGAAATGTTTGTTATTAAATATTTTACGTGATGATAGTTTCGTAAATTTATGGTCATGGTGAACTTTAAATGAACCTTAACTATCATGACCAAAATGTTCGCATTTATATTTCAACGCAGAGATTGAAATTGTTTGGTAGTACAGTAAGAGATTTTTAGTCAATATGAGTTGACAGTCATGGTTGGTAGTACAGATTTTTAGTCAAGCTTGGAATTTCTATTGGGGATATTTAATTATAATTTTAAATAGAGGTTAACTTTCTAGATGTTAACCAAACAATAACAAAATCACTTATTTTATAATTTGTGAGTTTATTTGTAATAAATTTAATCAGTGACGCCGCTGGTTATCTTTAAGCTTAATGGCATTCGCCGCCAAATCACCTTAACGAGTCTCAAATAATTTAACTTGCGTAGAAACTTTCACTTTTTTCGAAAAGAACGATGAATCGTATTATAATACCGTGCATAACCCCGAGTGAATACAGTTAAAGGAAACCGGTTGAACCACCCCCTCGAACGAGTGTACGGAGTTAAGATTTGCAGGAACGAAGTCCCATATGGTCGTCAAACCTGTCCCGTTCATGTGAAACATCCAGTTTACTGTAACTTGACTAATAATTATAAACTAGAGAAATTTCAAAGAGATGCCCCTAAAGTAACTGTGATTTCTTTCCAGATTTTAGCCATCGTTCGTTGTCGAGCAACCCGCCATTTTCGACTAGCCATAAAAGTGCCATAAGATTTAAGAGATTAATATATAAGTAAACAAGTGCAATAAACGCGAACTGTAACCACTCAAAGTGAAATACTGTGATATAAACAGCGAAGAAATGTTAAGCAATTCCTCCCCTCACGTGGAATCTGACGGCAGTATGATGTCACCACCTCCTCCTCAAGCGTCTCCGGCAAACCGTTCGCCACATCGGGATGCCCCAAGTCCTCCCGCGATGTTAGCAACCATGACGCCCGTCAACGTCATGGAGCTGAAAAAAGAGATGGATGAAAAACGTGCCATGGGTAGCCCACCGATTTATGCTCAGGTTAAAACAGAAGTCATGTACGACAAAGACGACGAATTATACACGCACGGGATTTCCGATAAAAATGACGCTCCGTTAGATCTGATTTATGACGATGGCAATAAAACAGTTATATATACCACGACACCCGACCAAAAAGGCGTCGAAATATATTCGGCCGACAATTCCGGGAGCATTTCCATTAACAATATCAATGCACATCAAATTCGAGCCCAGCAAATTACGGATGTTTCGATAGACACTATTTCGGGCGCGATGGTCAGTTCCGATAATACCGGGAGTCCACAAGGAACGGTGTCAGTAGTGTTGCAACCCAATGGCCAAGGTTTGTTACAATATCCACCGACTCAAGTGCCAGCTACAGTTTTGGTGCTTTCGGAACTCGTCGAAGACATGACTCTTCCCGTCGTTGGATTAAGGTAGGTTTTAAAATATTTATATTACTTTTAACAGTTTGACACCAAAAAAATACCCAATTCTTCAAAGTCCCTAAACCATATTTTGCAAACGACAAAAATCAAATAACTCCCATAGCTATTTTCCTTCACTTGGACGTACTTAATTATTTTCACTAGTAACATTAGTAAGACAACGAATCATATTGCAAAATTATCCTATACAACTGCTTTAACAACCTTCATCCTCATTTGATATAAAAAAAAACAAACAGTAACATTTTATATTAAGTTCTTGTTTCCATTGAATCAACTATGACTTAACTGATGAGCTAGAGTGATGAGGCTTCCATCGCTTACTTATAGATTGAAGGCTTCCTATTTTTTGGAACATCTTTGTAATTGCCTGATTCTGCTTTGCATCGAAACGACCTATGTCGCCAGAATACGTCTTTAATTATGATTTACTCCGCTTAAAAATTACTAACGAATTAAAAAAAAAAATAATTACCAAAATACAAGGTATATATATATATAATCATATGATTAAATATCAAGGATTTATAAGCGAGTGTAGTAGGTTAAATGTCAAATGTGGAATAACAATTTTTGAAAATGGTCTAACGTTCCAGATACGAAACGCGTCGATGTGAAACTTTTGATTCGATTTAAAATTATTTTAATTATAGTTTAGTTTTAATAGCGTAACTTTCGTGACTTTTTAATCGAAAAGGTAAATCTATATATACTAGGCAACACTGTACACGACTGGCCCATACAAATATTCCAAGGTTAACCATGAGAGTCGGCAGGAGCTAAGTCAATGTTAACGCTGGGATGCCTGTAAGCTCGAGATTATTTGTCTATATTATATAGCGTGTATAAAATATTCAAAACAACGTCAATTTATTAACGACAATTTTTGTCGACTTGCAGGATAATGATGTTAAAAAAAAATTGTGATTAATAAATGCGTACGTGTAGGTTTTTAAGGATCCGTTCGATGAAAACAAACACTCTGGATAATTTATATAATAGCCCAGTCTGTGTTTTATAAAACGTTGTAATAGATTTAAATATAAACTTTCTAATGGCCTCGAGCAATATTTTTCTACGAAATTACATATACACTCTTGATGGAATATATAAAATTCAGAAAATTATTTTAACTCACAGTTTATTGCTATCTCGATATTGGTATTAAAAATCCATTTCTGCAACTATAATCCGATGTGGTCTTCAGATAAACTAAAGTTTTAAGTTACACGATCCAAACTTGTCGAAACGTTGTATTTTTAATTCAAATTGGGACGATATTTAATTTAATTTGCAATTAAATTTATATTTGGAGCAAAATAGAACAATCTTAGGCTTTAATTTGAAACGAATGTGTCTAAGAAAAATTGGCCTTTGATACTTATTTCAGTTAGAGCAAAATTGAATTTCAAATTGAAGTAAAATTTTTATAATTTCGTTCAAATTGTCTTATACTACATGACAAGCAGATCAAAGAAAATATGTACAAATATATACAAAAACACAATATAATTCTACTGCACGCACACATTGAAATAAATCAACAGCGTAATCTCTACGGTGGCTAGAGCAAAAAAAAAAATACAAAATTTAATCCAAGGAAAAAATATGAAAAAATTTACGACAAAATCAAAAAAACTAACACCCAGTCAGAAGCTAATAAAACCAAAAAAATCGACTGGCACACGTTCCACAAGAAAATAGAAACATAACGTTAGGCAAAAAAAAACAGGACTAAAACCCAACAGACCAGCAACGAGACACGAACTAACATAAAGAATAAAAATAATATTAAATCAAAACTATTTCACGTTAATACGAAGTACGAGGGTTGATCCCTATGCTCCGCCCCTGACCTATTTCTAAGTGGTTGCGTGATTAATGTTTTTGACAGTGGGTTAACTGACATTTGTAGATCATATCTACAAAATACCAACTTTGTATTTCAAAGCGTTGTTGTGTTGTGGGTAATTGTTGAACTGTGTGTCGCGATTGTTCATAAAAAATGATTCAAAGAGCCGTAATAAAATACCTCAAGAAAAAGGGCACGACGCTAACTCAAATTCACGAAAACATTGTGGCAACTATTGGGGAGTCTGCAGTTTCTTATGACATAGTCAAACGCTGGTGTCGAGATTTTAAATGCGGAAGAACGTCCTCCCATAGTGGCGACAACAGACAAAAACAATAAAAAAGTACACGATATCGTACGACAAGACCGACGAGTACGCATCAGAGACATTGTCGAAGATACTGGCTTATCATATCATGTGGTGCACCACATGATATGATTAGAGATTGACTAGAGAATTCGATATGAAAAAGATGAGTGCCCCGAATGTTAACCGTTGATCAAAAAAGAAATCGGGTGTTGATTTGTCTTTGAGTGTCTTTTGGAAAGGTACCAAGTAAACAAAGAGAATTTTCTTAGTCGGTATGTGACTATAGACGAATCATGAGTTGGATTGGGTTGGGTTGGGTTGGGTTGGGTTGGGTTGGGTTGGGTTGGGTTGGGTTGGGTTGGGTTGGGTTGGGTTGGGTTGGGTTGGGTTGGGTCGGGTCGGGTCGGGTCGGGTCGGGTTAGATTGGGTTGGGTTGGGTTGGGCACCACTATGATCCCGAGACCAAAGCGCAAAGTAAAGAGTGGAAACATCGTGGTACTCCTCCACGCAAATTCAAAGTCGTGCCATATGGTGGAAAGGTTTTGCTGTCTGTTTTACTGTTCTGGGATACTCGAGGAATCATCTTGAGCATTACAGGGGCCTATTACGCACAATTGATTTTTAAATTGCGAGACGCTCTTAAACAGAAACGTCGAGGAAAGTTAAAGAATGGCCAAGATGTGTGGCTCCTAGCCACACATCTTGTATTGCCATACACCAAACAGGCTTTGAATTAGTGGAGCACCCACCATATTCGCCAGGACTCGCCTCCAGTGATTAAAAGAAAACCCACTCGGGAATTTTTTTCCAGAAATGATCAGTGATGCAAGCTGTAGGTGGTTTGCAGAGGTCGGACAATTTTTTTTCCAGGATGCTGTTGAGATGTTGGAGCACCGCTGGACCAAGTGCATGTCGAAAAATAAAAAATATAATGCCGCTGTAGTTTTACTGTAAGGGAATCAGGGCTGCAGCATACGAATCCACCCTCGTATACTGAAATTTACCTGCAAAAATTCAAAGAAGAATTGATGGAAAAAACCAAGTTCAAGATTATTAAATAGATTCGTTGATGATAAAAATTCCGAACGAAACATTAAAATATATAGCCAAAATAAACAAGAAAATCCAATTCACCACAAAAACGAAGAAATTCAATTACTTAGACGTAACGTAAATCACAAAAAGTAATAACAATAGAATAGAAAATATAAAAAAATACAACCAGAAAATAATAGACGAAAACATGGAAATACACAAAGAAAAACAAAAATAATTTCATAAACAAGAAGACACATTTCTCCCCAATACTTGATTTGGAAAAAGCACATAATCAAAATTAACGAAAATAAAACAACCTTTCATATTCATTTATATAAAAATTAAATAATTTACCCATCGATGGTATACCGATCAAGTTTATTATTAATAATAATAATAATAATAATAATAATAATAATAATAATAATAATAATAATAATAATAATAATAATAATAATAATAACGCCGAATGATCTGACCATAGCCGATTTCGTTCAACGCGTGATTTAAATAAATTTAAATATATATTTTCAAATTCGGCCAATATTATCTTTATAACCTACGTGACACGTGCCATTAAATTTGAGATGCGTGACGTAAGCCATTTATTTTCGCCAATTTAATTGCAACTATCTTAATAATTTCCTAGTGCAAATGATATTTCCTCAAATTTCATGCAAAAGTTTAACTACACATTAAAACGCAATGCTACGGACGTAAGTCGTGATTTTGTTTGTTAATAAACCAATTGACTTTGAAAGGTTAAAGTCTTATTTGTTATGTACCAATTCGCCGTCCTTGGAAATCTTTCTTAACGAATGGGCGATGTTTTGATCTAAAGTTTTTAAATGTCAGCATATTTTACGACAAAATTATTTTGTCCTCTCATAAAATAATCACGCCAGTGAACAGTTACGTATAAATATTAATTCAATGCGTTATTATTAATGTAGATTACTAGTCAGTTATGTGAAACGCCAAGTAAAGGTATAAACTTGTAATAATGTCAATTAGAGAAATTTAACGCGCATAATATATTTATATATTATTATACATAGGTAGCGCGTTATTTGCAATGTGTGGAAATATGTAGCTTGGGGCGCTTGTTTGGGTTTCGTTTGTTTTGATCGTTTTTTTATTTCTTTGATTTTTGTCTCTTTCAGTTTCATTTTGGTTTCAATTTCGGCTCTGATTTTATATTTATTATTTCATAAAATTCTAATAATTTTTAACGACGCATTAATTGTTAATATATTTTAGATATTTCAAACGCCATTTCGTCGAATGCGTTTAATCAAACTGGTTTCCAGGTAAACAAGAAAGAGATTTAAGAAATCACATGCACTTGACAATTATATTTCACTAACTGGTAGTATTTACATAGTTAAAGACCTTGTTATAGTCATGAATGGTATTAATAAAGAGTTTATGCAAAAACTAGATTCCCAATGTATTCGATTCATTGATGATGCACTTATGTATTAGAACAGGTTATCCACAAGCAGGCTCCACTATCGGGTTCAAGGTTAGTCTAATTGATGTTGTTTTGGTTTGGTTTGTATTTGTAATTTCGATTATTTTCGTTTTAAATTTGATCTGCTTTTTTATAGATTTTCTATTTTTTAACAAACTTTGAAGATAAAGAAAATACCAAAATTGTTTTATATTGATAATCAATGAACTATGTGAATTAAGTTGTCTTAAATCTTTCTGCGGCCACGACCGATCGAGCATTTATTATAAAGATTTATCCAACTTTTCGTCCTCAATTATGAAAAAATTGATTTTGACGTTTTACTTGGTTACTAAAGCCAATAACTAATTAAGATTTTACAGATATGTCATTAGTATTATAAAAAAGTGAATTTATACCTGCTTATAGATAAAATTTGGTTATAAATGATACTCTCAAGAGCGTAAAGCAGTTAGGTGCCGAACCGAGTTCCGAGAATGCACAGTACATTTTCTATATTATAGATGGCTTTCGTGACTCGTTGCACGAAAGCCATTGACATGGTCGCACAACTTTAGTGTGACCTTCTTTCAAAGCGTTCAATGTTTCATATATTTTACTTCGTGTATATATATATGATTTTTTTTCGTTACATCGAAGAACAAAAATTCCGATTACAGTTTACTCCGTGTAACAACTCGACGTTATTGTAAGACTTCACGATGGCTCAAGGGCAGACTTACCGAAAATGGAATGGATATTTTTCAAAGTTCGTGACTTCGGGCGTTTCGACGTTTTTACATCGTATACTTAGTGTCGACGTGCGTATAAATGTTTACTTGTTCGTAGTCGACCGTTTCATTGCCAGGCGATCACTTTAAACAATAACTAAATTAATTATATTTAATGTTTTTCTTTTTAATTCTTAAAGAAATTCAGCTGCTTGCGACAGTACAGACCTAATTTTCCTCGTAAATTCCTCCTCCAACCTATGAAATTTTTTTTCATCTGATTGTCTATTGAATTGATCTAGGCGACCGATTTCCATGCAATCTACCTCAATCGACGTCGTTTTTATTGCACTTTGTCAAGATTACAATTTGGTCAGTTTCGTAAAATAAAATTTATTTCACTCACTTAATTATCTCTGCTCTTATTTTACATCCAACCCATTTCGATGAGATATATTTGTTTCATACATACAAACTTGCGTTTAACGCACACGACAAATTCCATTTACGATGACATGGAACGTTTAATTCCGTTAAAATTTTACAAAAAAAAAATCCTCATGTAATTAATTAAGCGTCAAGCATCGGCCCGGAAAACTGGTTCATTGAAAATAAATTTCAGCGGACGTATCAGCTGTTTCGTCCTTCAGGACCCATCAGGTAACCAACGATACATCCGCCGAGGTGGTAGTACTTACGAGGTGTTTACGGGAATTTAATTTTTTTGAAAAAAATATTTATTTTTTCGTTTACATTAATGTTGTCGCCTTCACAATAGTCCCCATTAGATAATATGCATTTGCCAGCGCTTCTTCCAATCCTCGAAAGACTTCTCAAACTCGATCTTTAGTTTTTAGCTCTTTTAGCGATGCGCTTTTAATGTCATCTATGATTGTAAAGCGACGGCCCTTTAAGGTTCTGTCTATATGCACCTTAGCGGATGTATCGTTGATGAGTTCTGAAGAACGAAACAGCTATCGCCTCAGATTTTTTGATTTTTCAAATTCGCAAAAAAATATTTTACTGCAGATTTATTTGGTAATTACAAACGTGCAATTCTTAAAGATTTGAGTAAAATTTTATATTCAGTACTATTATCTAAGTTTGGTGGATGCGATAAAGTTAAAAGTAAAAATTATTTGCCGCATTAATTGTCTTAGCTCTTTAATATATTTTTAATTAATTAATCAAATTAAAGTGGTATGTAATTTACACGTAATATAAATTAAACCTCATCGTAAAATTTCAAAATTAAAACGTTTGTTCGAAAGTATCTACAATGGAATTTGTCTCTGTCGAATATGTAACAAGTAGATTAGTACGTTAAAGGTAGGACTCTGAAGTTTATATGTATAAGGATACAAATGTATGCAGACACATGCAAGATGGGTTGGATATAAACGGGACACGTGAAATAGGAGCAGAGATAATTAACCGGAGTCCCATCTTACAGCGTTTGACATCCACAGGTAAGATGATATATTATGAGTACCGATCGTGGGAATTGAATGCTGCAACGTCGATCGACAACAGCGGATTTGGTTGTGCAAATATAAAGGTATTTAATGATCATTTAGTCCAATTTTATTATTTAAGGGTGGCGCAAAATGATTTATTACCTTTTATCATCGCACGTCGGCCTTTGGTGCGCAGCACACCGGAAAATTTATAAAATGACTTTACATTAAAAAAAAAAAATAATTAATTCGTAAATTCTTTTACAAATGTTACAAAATTTATATTTACTTACCTACCCAATTTATAGGTTGGTTAGAATTGGTGATATTAATAAACATTTATTAATTTAGTCTCAGATGTTTTTTTTATAATATTTAATTATCTACAGTGTTAACAGCGAGATTACTCTTTATTTCTTCAAAAAGCTTTTGAAACTATCGTGTTAATTGATTCAAAAATTAGCACGTTTGGTTATTTTGCTGTTAATTGTTTTTAACATGCATTTACTTTGTTGTTTGGGAATAGCTACACTGCCATGGACCGTTTATATTAAATTTAATTTTACGCATAAATTTTTTTAATGTTCACAAGTTATTTTCCAATTGCCAATTTCGTTGTATATCCAATGGGGTGCGGGTAATTGTTTCACAACGTTATGTCGATACATTAAAAATAAAGAAATAGTAATAAGTCTAATATATGATAATAAAGTAATAAAAAAATCATCAATAGTTGAGTTTAAACCCATAACAAACTGTCCATGATTTTTTTCTCATTTCTTACTTGATCTCCATATTTTAATGGTTCTCTCTGTCCTACTCTGGTTTTTGCTCTAAAACTCGAAAACTCTTCCTACTGCATTTTATTCTGTGAGTCTGACAGAGTCATTTTTATTAGTCTGTATTAGCTTGTTCGGAATCTTCAGTTTTTCCAACGCTTGGTAAAATTTACTTCACCAAATTAAGTCTTACGCTTTCATGATATTCATGAAGAAGATATTGAGGTTTAAGTTTTGTTCGTAACTTTACCTCTGTATCGTTTTCAGCGTAAAGATTTGGTCTATCGTAGACCTACCATTACTAAATCCTCCTATTAGATTCTTGCCATTATATTGTAGGTCATATCGAGCAGGGCTTCGTGATCAAATGATGTAATTCCAAATTTTCGTTACTGTCCTCGTGCTTACTTTTTATTGCCGTTACATTTCTGTATTCCTCTTCTCTCCCGATGTGGGTCTGACAGAGTCATTTTTATTAGTCTGATTAGCTTGTTCGGAATCTTCAGTTTTTCCAACGCTTGGTAAAATTTACTTCACCAAATTGAGTCGTACGCTTTCATGATATTCATGAAGAAGATATGGAGGTTTAAGTTTTGTTCGTAACTTTACCTCTGTGTCGTTTTCAGCGTGAAGATTTGGTCTATCGTAGACCTACAATTACTAAATCCTCCTATTAGATTCTTGCCATTACATTGTAGGACATATCGAGCAGGACTTTGTGGTCAAATGATGTAATTCCAAATTTTCGTTAGTGTTCTCGTGCTTACTTTTTATTGCCGTTACATTTCTGTATTCATCTTCTCTCCCGATGTGGGTCTGACAGAGTCATTTTTATTAGTGTGATTAGCTCGTTCGGAATCTTCAGTTTTTCCAACGCTTGGTAAAATTTACTTCACCAAATTGAGTCGTAGGCTTTCATGATATTCATGAAGAAGATATGGAGGTTTAAGTTTTGTTCGTAACTTTACCTCTGTGTCGTTTTCAGCGTGAAAATTTGGTCTATCGTAGACCTACTATTACTGAATCCTCCAATTAGATTCTTGCCATTACATTGTAGGTCATATCGAGCAGGGCTTTGTGGTCAAATGATGTAATTCCAAATTTTCGTTACTGTTCTCGTGCTTACTTTGTATTGCCGTTACATTTCTGTATTCATCTTCTCTCCCGATGTGGGTCTGACAGAGTCATTTTTATTAGTCTGATTAGCTTGTTCGGAATCTTCAGTTTTTCCAACGCTTGGTAAAATTTACTTCACCAAATTGAGTCGTCCGCTTTCATGATATTCATGAAGAAGATATGGAGGTTTAAGTTTTGTTCGTAACTTTACCTCTGTATCGTTTTCAGCGTAAAGATTTGGTCTATCGTAGACCTACCATTACTGAATCCTCCTATTAGATTCTTGCCATTACATTGTAGGTCATATCGAGCAGGGCTTCGTGATCAAATGATGTAATTCCAAATTTTCGTTACTGTTCTCGTGCTTACTTTTTATTGCCGTTACATTTCTGTATTCATCTTCTCTCCCGATGTGGGTCTGACAGAATCATTTTTATTAGTCTGATTAGCTTGTTCGGAATCTTCAGTTTTTCCAACGCTTGGTAAAATTTACTTCACCAAATTGAGTCGTGGGCTTTCATGATATTCATGAAGAAGATACGAAAGAACTTTTCAAATAAAAGTTGTTTAGAATTTCAATATCTTTAACTTGACGTATATGACGTTTATGCTATAGACAAATTTTAAGTTTAAAGTTTTAACTTCGATAGTTTGGGTGCTAGAGCGAGCACAGACTCACGCTCACACACACAACAAGCTCACACCCAAACTGTTAAAATCTCGCGTTGGTAAATGTTCATGATTTAATAATAAATTAGGGATATATTCAATTCTGTCATCTTTATTTTCGTAGAAGAAAACGCAAAAAAACAATTAAATGTTCGATGCGTCAGATACCACGAAATAAAAATAAGTTGTTAGCGGTTGTAAATAAATTAAACATTTTGCCGTCCTTTTTCTAAAAAGAGTAAAGTTATAGACGCGTGGTTTCTATTAAATTTGATAAATGTGGCTTCTTTCAGAAACATTCCCTATTAATAACGTAGAAAATATAGCGCAATAACAATAAATATCTTTACAAACATGTTTGCATCTTAATTACGACAAAACGTTGTTGCAACTGGCTGCGGTAAGGCCGAGATCAGGTCTACGGTGGATCCATTCGTACTATAAATCAATCTGCACGCGATAAGTAGTTGACAAACGATAAATAAACTCGTTTTAGTTTTGAAACGGTAACGCATAAAAGTGTACGTATTTAACGCAGCAGCAGAAGCAGGAACAGCGGCAGCAATGTTCGGCCTTTCAGTGTTTAACCTGTGGTGAAAGCAGTCGTTCTGTTCACAACCCTCCTTCCTCACTCCTCTCTGCAACGACGTATTCTTGGCGATCGCCTAAGGTCAAAGATTAATTTTATATTCAGAAATCCAGAGTCGTCCATCCAACGTATAAACGAATTAATATATTTTTTTTTTTATAAACACTACATTCGCCATTTTAATTAATTATTAGTTTTACATACATACAATTCTAATAAAATCATATGTGGGTTAGATGATGAAACCACAGTTATACAAAATATATGTTTAGATATAAATAAATTAATTTGCTAACGAAATTAACTACTTTTGGTCATCTATAAATATAAAACTTCACATATAGAAAAATTAAATTCGAAACAGGTTTTATTTGAATAAATGCACACACAATTAACTCGGCAACGTAACCGAAACAATTTGTACAAATGGGAAAAAACTCGCAATTATTAAATTTTATAGCAAATCCATAATACACGCTGTGACTCCCTAGTTTTTTACGCTATAATAGTTATGGCAAATAGACCAGAGCGCTTGTTTAAATGAATCGGTCGATCTATGTTGGTTTTATGATTTTATCATAAAGACTGGACTATTAACTTTATCTGAGTTACACTTTGCATTTTTTCGAGTACTATGTAGTACTTAAAATTTTAATTGAAATGGAAATTAAAAATAATTATAACGTATCATAATTTTTTTTTTTTGTAATAAAACGCCCAGTTCCATTGGGTCGGGACGCCCGTGTAATTTTGGAATTTGCGTATTGCTGAAGGTCATTGTCAAATGCAGCAGCTTAGCTGTTACCGCGATACGTTAACTTGATACCGCTGTTTTCGACATGTTTTTTTTCCGTTCGTTTCAGCGCTTTTTTTATGAAATGTGACCTTTGGACAAACAAAATTATCGAAATAAAAATAATAAATTTAAATATTTAATATATTATTGTGGTATTTCCAAGCAGATAACATATTCTTTGCATTAATCATCGCGTTTGACTATAACGTATGGTACTATGATTTACAACACCCATTGTACGCATAAATTAAAGTATTTTTGATTTTATATATTTCATTCTATCTTTATCTACTTATACGTTGTAAATTAGATTTGCAATTATTTCTGTGATTTTTATTTTTAAAAATAGTAAAGATGTAGGGCGCGGTCTATAATAATTCATATTTTGAACAATTTCGCTTATAATAATATTTAATTATCTGAATGTTATAATAAGAATAACAACGCGCAATTATTACAACGTACATAAAATTTAAAACACGTGCAGACATTATTCAAGGCGCAAGCAACATTTTGAAATCTAAAATAATTTCATAGATGAAAAATGAAGCTGACAAATTACCATATATTTCATAACGCTCATGAATACTAATTACAGCTTTAGTAATAATATTTAGCATAAATAAACAAATGCTGATAATAAATTTTGCTTTTAGTAATTTTTAAAATGAAATAACACGCTTTGTGCGAACGGTGGCTTGCAAGGTTTGATTAATACCGGGAAAATAATGCATCTGACTATCTTGAACCCTTCCGGTGGGAAAGTTAATACTAAAGCCGTCGGATTTGTATGACGGTTAACGTGTTAATTTATTGTTATTAAACTACACACACGTAGAACGCATTTTAAACATTAATAGACATTTTATCGTTCTACGCTGAAGATTATCTTAAACATAACTTGACAATATCCTGTACGTTATTCACGTGTTTATTTATGTCGTAATTTTATTCACGTATTGCGTATATTCAAGTAATAAAGTAAAACGTTCGATTAGTGTTAAGGAAATATATCAATGGCGTTGGTTTTAAACTGGGCGAGGGTTTTAGTCACAATTCGTCCGTTTTTTTTTGATAAATCACAACGATGATCTCACAGCCAAAGTTCTTTCTGTTGAGTCAATTTTTAAATTTGGAAAAAAAATTATTATAATTTTGAACCTCAGAAAATTGTAACTAGAAGCCTCCCAGCTGAAGAAATGTCGTCTTCTGGACCAATTGCAAACCCAACCCAATCTAACCCAACCCAACTCAACCCAACCCAACATACATAACAGAGAGACGGTCACTTTAAAAAAAAAATGTATAAACTTTTGGTCATAATCCTTATGGACAGAAGTTATTAAGCATTAATTTCTGAAAATTTTAAATATTTCATGGTGTAGCGAATGAATGAAAACTTTGGTTGAAAATGTGATCGATCAATTTACGTTAATAACTACAAAACTATGCTACTGAATAAACAATTCAAAAGACCTTCGACACAAAAGCTTTCCCTTGCACAACAAAATCCTAACTGGTTTTACCCAAATCTTATGTCTCTTGAACTAAAAATGATGGCAAGTTCAAATTATCTCTGGTCAAAAAAATGGTATTTGCCCAAATGGGAATTGCAATATTTGATAATCTTGAAAGATTTAGATATTTTCTTAGTTGTTTTTGACGGCTTTGAATTTATTTTTAGTTCTATTCGTTCAGATGGAGCCCAGGTATATTTATCGAAAAAGCTCATTAAGTAAAACGACTTGGAGGAGCAGTGGTCTATACGAAAAAATAATTAGCGAGATTCGGGAAATACACAATGTTTGATATTGGTGATGACTTAAAAATCAAAGAAGCACCAACGGAGTAAAATCCCTTCAAATATTTATTTCCATTTTTTGCAAATTATTAAACTTAGCAAAAGATATTGAAATCTCGAAAAATATTGCATTCTATGAAATATTTGATAAAAGTTATGCCACTGACGTCTTTAATGTTAAGGAAATATATCGGCGTCGATGGCGTTGGTATTTAACTGGGCGAGGGTTTTAGTTACAATTTGGTAGCCACAATAATCTAACCCATGTGGTGAGTCGTGTTTTTTTGCAATTTTTTTTGATAAATCACAACGATGATCTCATAGCCAAATCACCTTCCGTTGAGTCAATTTTTAAATTTGAAAAACAGGAAATTATTATATTTTTGCATCGCAGAAAACTCTAACTAACCCTCCCAGCTGAAGAAATGTCGTCTTCAGCACCAATTGCAAACCCAACCCAACCCAACTTAATCTAACCCAACCCAACCCAACTTAATCTAACCAAACTCAACCATTCCAGCTTACGAAATGACTTTTATCTTCTTCGTCATCCATTGCCAACTAAACCCAACCATTCCAGCTGACGAAATAACTCGTTTTTCTTCGCCACCGATTGCGATGAGAAAGCCATTGTTTCGACTATTCCTTCGATTGATGGATCCAAGTTTCGTCCTTAATTATGAATGGGTGCAATGTTTTAAAATTTGTCATCATATCATGGATTTTGTCAATCAATCACTTTGGCTGGCTGTCAAACACAAACTGAATCTCGCAGACTCGCTGACTGAACGTGGGATGATATTAACAAAAAAATAATATTGCAATTGATCAATAAAGCCATATCTTGCCGATGCTATGCACCAATCACTCTACCTTTGTAATTATTATACTTGAACGTCCAATATTCCATGTTTCGAGATAGAGACCATGTCTACGTCACTTTTATTTAGAGTCATGGTGTTGATGACTTGCATGGCACTTACTTTGCTTTGAAGACTTTGTGTGACATTTGTATACAAAGGTTAATTGATTTAAATAGAGATAAAGACCTTGTCTACAACCTACCAACTTAAGACCTGCAAATTTCAATTTGATCTAAAACGTTTAGGGACGACAAACCAGTGGTCGTCTATTATTATAATTATTTATTCTATTCGTCAGGTTTTGGTGTCAATCGTTAAACGTTGATTTGATGTTGGTACAAATTTCGTTTAATTTTCACTTTATATTATTTTCGTTGGTTTGAGTCTTCAACATTCGTATATGGGGTGGCCGTGGACAGGTCTTAGGGGTGGTTTCCGATGAGCGGAAATACTTGAAGATAACTTCTTGAGGTTAAATAAAATAACGAATTTTCGTTGTATGTAATTGATATTACAAACACTTTTTTGCTGACTTCTTCTCTTTGCCCCCTCCCCCAAGGTACCTTCATGAAATACAAAAACATCCTGCATAATATATAACAACGTTCGACTTTGTATATAAAATAAAATCTCGAATTTTCATTGTATTGCAAAATTTGCTAACACAATTCTCTAGAATTCCTCCTCATCGCGTACTTCGTCGACTAAACAGCGCCAAATCATAACTCCTCTTAATTCTCAAATTTAAAGTCGACAAATTAATTCAATCTTCTCTAATTATTTGCGTTGCGTAAACGTTGTGATTCAAAGAAGCTGTAAATGCCGGGTGCTGAGGCAAGAAGTGTGAAAAGAAGCGATCACATGCCGGCCGAGCAAATAAAAAAGGCCATCACGGAGGAATGCTTCTAGTGAATTTTTAAACGGACGCGCTGTCGTTAAGTCAAATTGTCGTGGAGGATTTTATTTCAATTTTAACAAATGAAATTAACTGGATATAAACGAGTATTGATCAGAAAAATTAAGTGATATATATTGCTATATTTATATATATTTATTATTCTTCTTCGAAATTTTCATACAATAAATTGTTCGATAGCGCCGATATTATTGAAGATAGAAGAAAAAGTTTCAGACATATTTTCTTGAAACACAAATGATTCATACTGTAAAATATTTTCAAGTATACGTGGTGTTCCATGTGTCCCTGGCACCAACTTACTTTGTTATTTTTAATAGAACATCCTGTATATTGTTGCGCTTTTTAATTCCACGTATAATTCTAATCAAAAATCATATAAAGTACTATGGCTTTAAAAACCACAGTTTTTTAGTTATCCGCAATTATTCGAAAAAATTGACACATGGTGTTTAAAAAAATTATATCAATGGTATTTTATCATATTATGATGGGAATTTTGAGCCTTCCTTTTTTTGGTTATTTTTGTTGTAGACTTTCCATGAATTTTCTAACAAATTTGGTGCAAATCGCAAGCATGTTCGCAACAATAATTTGTATCAAAGCCAAAGATGATCTCTGCCGTTCAAGTCAAAATTGTGGGCTAGGTTTTTTTTTTATAAATACACTCAGATGTTCATTTGTGGGGCAATAGTTCTCGAACTCAAACTAATGGCCATGGAATCAAGTTGTCGAAATCGTGCACCTGCACGTGACGGCGAGTTTGACACGCATTAGATTACTTTCAAAGGTATTGTATATGCATCACACGGAAATGTGCGTCTTAAATAAAATATCGCCCGATCGTTTTATACGGTCATTAAAAATGGTTAATAAGTGTGAATATTTACTACTGGAAGATCTCGCTATCGTAAGTGACGTGTGACGAATACGTGAGTTGTGGGTGTGAGCACACGATTGTAGTTGATATTCCTGTTCGGGACACCCCGACCCTGGGTACAAGACAACTCTTTACAGTCAGTCTTGCATTATCGAAACCTACCTCAACATGCTTTTTGTAGAGCTTATACTGTTATAACTGGTTTCCTTAGCTAGCTTCGGAACTAGGTGCGATCATGTAATACTCAAATCAGGTTTTGTACGAGCCACCATATGCTAGTTTGTCATTTATTATTATAATAATGTGGTATAAAATGCGGTTCTTTTTTATACTACTACTACAACTCCCATTCATCAGTCAATATTTACAATGAGAATCCAGTATTTAACTTCTTTATACTACAATTACTACTCTCATTCACACTTGCTTTCTTCTGACCTTGCCGGGATAATACACCGAGACAAGTAATAACCGATTGTTCTAAATAAAATAATTAAATTATAAACGTAACAAAATTTTGTTTTTATTCATTTAATTTAAATTGAAACTTTAACGAAATAATATCATTATTATGATATATTGTAAATATACCGAAATAGCTATTTTCATTAGCTAACTTCATGGTATGGCAAAAAACGTCAATACCTCCAGGAATTTTGCGTCTTTATGGCATGACAAGAAAATATTTTTTTAGTTGGCGGTGAAATGGGTGGCTCTTTTAGTAAAATAGGCAAATCAGTGCTTAAACTTGTTTAAACTTACGGATGGATTAATTCAAGGAGAACTGTTGACAATTATTTTACCATTGTTTAGGCATTTTAACAATTATTTACTTACTTATTTTCTTTTTTTCCTTATTGCCAGTTATTGTGTCGGATTTGATGAAACTCTACCCTTCGCCATTTCCTCCATGTGCATCTCCTTAGTCCTATTTCCCTTATCATATCCTCCCATTTCCATTGTGGTCTTCTCTCATACGCATTATGTGCCCAACCCAACCCAACCTAACCCAACCCAACCCAACCCAACTGTTTCTCTTTTAATTCCTTTGCTGTTTATCCAGCTCCAATCTCGATTTTCCATTCATGTCTTTTGTTATCACCTATCACTGACCAACGTTCACTGCCCTGCATATTATATGTATTTTTTTTGCCCAAAATTATTTCGTTTATCTGTTAATATGCTCTTATTGCTTTCTTTATTGTTTGACACTTCTAGATCAATTTTTCTGTAATTTGTTATTGTCGTCACAAGATAGTCAACTGTTGTCACCTCCTCTATCCGTTCTTGTCTGCAATATATTTTTCCGTTTCCTCCATCTTCCCTTTACTTTCATCACTTTGGTTTTCCCTACATTTATTTCCATTTCCTTGTTCTCTATTTCTTTTATCGATGCGTTAATTATTTTCTGCATTTTCCTTCTCGTGCCTCCTTTTTGCATTTCCTTATTATTTCATCCACACACATTATGAAAAGTAGTGGGTTTAAGCTACCCCTCCCCCTGTTTTAGTCGACTTTTCATTTCAAACTCTTTTGATTTCTCTTTCTCTATTCTTACAGTCCCCAGTTCTGTATATGCTTCCTTTATTATTTTCTCCGTCCCATATTTTCTTTAGGATGTTTCACATCCATCTCTTTACTGTGTCGAAAGTCTTATACTTGCCCTGTACGGTGCATGCTCCTCTTCTATATTTTCTTGTAGTTCTTTTCTTAGTTTCCTCACCTCTTGTTGTGTGATTTTGTGATTTTGAACGCTACTGACAATACGCAGTCGTGCCATGCATTGTTATGTTTCTTTCCCAATCGTTTGATATGGTCTCCATTCATTGCTTCATTACATATGATCCACCCATTCTTTTCAAATTTCATATTTTTTTATAGCCCTATTTTTTCTCCCGTCATATCTTTTAACTTTCTTTTTTATTCCTTTTTTTCTATAAACTTTTTCTCAAAAATTCACGCCATGCTTCCAGTATTTGTGCTGTTTCTGTTTTCATCGGTTTCTTGCCATCTTTTATATTCGACATTCACTTCGTTTTCTTCCGTTTTAAATTTTTTTATGTAACTGAAAGTCTATTATTTCCTTTGTAGTCTGTTTCCATGTCCTTCCGCACTCCTCGTTTTACTGCAATTTTTATTTGTACCTCATTTCTGTTTCCACGATCTGGTTTGTTGAAATTTTCCAGGCTTGCTTTCTTCCCTTTATTTTGTTCTTTACGTCTACAGTCCATTATTTTGTTCTTATTTTACTTTAGTCTACTCTTTGTTTTCCACATATTTGTCTTTATTAGCACTTGCCATTCCACTGTTCCCAGTGTTCTATTTAGTATTTTCTGGCAACCTTTCTTTACCTATTCCTTCTTTAGTTTTTTTTTATATTTCCTAAAGTCCTATGTCCTAAAGCTTTTTCTAATTTAGTCCTTGCCATTAGTAATTGACAAACCGTGTTTATTTCTGCCCTTCTATCTACTTTATCTTCTTTTATATTTGAACTCGTGATTAACAATTACGTATGTGTGGTAATTTGGACGTTTTGATAATTTCGGTCATTAACAATTTTGGTGTATTGGACAAATTTATATTTTTCGACAATTTTGAATTTTCGACAAATTTCCATTTCCTCGTACAATTTTATTCGTTTTTACTTTCCTTAACTATTTCGATTATTTATAGGTTTTTTTTTGACACTTTTATACAATACTTAAATTATTTTCAATTTTATCTCTTTTAGAGCCTCGTTCATTGTCTCTCCTTGTGGCGATCTCGACTGGTTCGACTTCAAGTCAAATTTACAGTTGGGTTGGATTAGGTTTTGTTGGGTTGGGTTAGATTGGGTTGGGTTGGATTGGTTTTTTTTATCTGTTTTAGAGCATCGTTCATTGGCTCTCTTTGTGGCGATCTCGACTGGTTCGACTTCAAGTCAAATTTACAGTTGGGTTGGATTAGGTTTTGTTGGGTTGGGTTGGGTTAGATTGGGTTGCGTTGGGTGGGGTTTTGTTGGGCTGGGTTAGATTGGGTTGGGTTGGATTGGGTTTTGTTGGGTTGGGTTAGATTGGGTTGGGTTGGATTGGGTTTTCTTGGGTCGTGTTGGGTTGAGTTAGATTGGGTTGGGTTGAAATTTTTTGCGGATTTATAAAATTAATTACTCAATAATCGAAAGCTAAATCTTAAATTATTGTCGATCAACGAACATGATCTGTTCGTTGATTGACAATAATTCCAACCTAATTATGGCTTCACCATAAGAATTTTCACCCCTTTTTAAAGATTGTTATTATGAGAACGGAATATATATCTGTCGCATGACTAAATATTAACATCAAGCTAAAATTTGGTATAAATAATTCCAGAAAATAATAAATTTGGTTACGCCAAAGTTTGCCAAAATCTGAAGGATGTAAAAACTAATTTTTCGTAAAAGTAATTTTCGATATTTTCCTGAAAACTGATTTCTGCATTCCCTATATTTCCCCTATATTTCCGAAACGTACAGCTAAAATTTCGGAAACGGCTATAACGTATGGAACGAAAATTTCGAGATAGACGTTTTCACTTTTTACCAAAAAATATGACAAATAATCAAATCAACACTGGAAATCGACATTTCAAGTGTCGTCTAAACTTTGACAATTTTTTTTGGTCGACTGAAACTTTTTCAAATTTTTTCAATTAATTTGTTCTAATTTTTATTAACATACTACCTACAAATTTATCCCAAAACAGTTTTACATGAAAACTATTAATTACGTTTCCAATAAAAATAATTTCGAGAAATTATTAATTAACGATGACAAACAACCTTAATTAATTATGCGGTTGGCAAAATGACTTCTACATGTTATTATGCAACAAAAACAAAACTACGGTTTAAAATGTTTTTTTTTTCACTTAAGAATTTTTTATGATTGATGATCCGAAATACTTGGGTGCGAATCCAACTCGCTCGTTTTTTTTAACACAATATTTTATAAATTATAATCGAAATCAAAATCACACATAAGAAATTGGCGAAACATGTCATTACATTTTAGCCACACTACTTTCTATAGGTAACGATGATTTATGTCAAAGATTTGAAGAGAAAGTTTATATATAATAAATTATGGTTAAATCATTCTAAACAATGATCGAGTGTGTTTTGTAATAAATAATAATACGCGATTCGTAACGTTAGATGTAAATATATGTATGCTAATCTTACTTGGTTGTAATTAAATATTTATTTTCAGGTATGTATAGGAGCTGCTTCGAAATGTGACCGCCGATAGTAAGTAGAGTTTTTCTTCTCTAGAAATAACTTGAAAGAATGATAGCAAAGATATTTAATTACGAATTTTGCAATATATGTGCCGGTGTTGTTTAAAAGTGTATAAAAGCTCATTGAAGTTGTGGTTTATATTTTATGAAAAATATATTTTTAGTGTTTAAGATTTGAAATATGTAAAATATATTTTACACATAATACAATCACATGGTTAGGTCACTATTCGGAGTATTATTATGTATCCACGTACCGTGGAATTAAATTTATTGATCGTTTTCATATTTTTGTTTATACAAATGAAACATCGGTCTGTATGTTTAAGTGGCCAATAAATCAGCAATCCTATTTTGTGTAATGCAATAATAACGGTTTTGTAATGACTATTAAAACGTTCACAAGTACTGTCTTACTATAACCATTTTTAGAGACATTTATATTGAATACCGGTGGAGATCGCGACATTCCGTTTCAAGTTCATAATGGTGTAGAACGCGTGATAGGTTACGATAGACACTAAGCAAGGCCGAAAGAAACCATTGTGTTACCTACCATTAGACCATGAAGAATTCTCATCATGATGTAGTTTATTGTTTAACACGTGCTCATGCTGTATGGAGTTCATACGTAGCTGTCTTATATTTGCATATTATTTGGCATAAATACTTACAACGAAATATGTTAATATTTTTTAATAAATAACACTAACATAGATGGAAACTATAACCAAGGAAAAAGCATACGTCCAAATTATACGTTGTATCTTACAGGTATATAATAAAATAGGTAATTTAAGAAAGGTCATTTAAAGTCAATGACAGGTGATAAATTTTTATACGGCGACAAAGTAGGCATTTATATTGTGTAAATTCTAAATATAAACGTATACACATTTAAAGACGTTGCTTTGCGTAGTTTTTGAACGCAGCAATCTGATTTATAAACGATCGGGGGAAATTACAAACCGATTAAATAAACACAGTAATAAATTTCAAAATTTTATCTCGACTCATATACCTACCTTCACTATCTAAATAATGTACATGGTTATTTGTGTTAATTGCTCTTTTGCGTTATATAAGCAAATAAAATCATTTGCCCACTACGAGGCACAATTCAACTAGTTTCAAAAAAAAATTAATTTAAAAAAAAATCCTATCAACTACAACTACAACTTCTTGGTGGCTCGAAATTGTTGATAGTGATTTTTTTTATTTCTTAGGAATTTTTTTTTTGTTTTGAGCCCAACCCAACCCAACCCAACCGAACCGAGCCCAACCCAAACTTAGAATATTAAGTAATTATAAATACATTGTGTAGGACTGTATACTTAAAACACTGTCAGAAAGTACATAAATAAAGTTAAACGAATCAGGACGAAGTTATCACGATAAAGAACGGGATTACGTATGAACGACGTAAACAAGCATCGGCCATTTTGCATGTACGTTGACTCATATACCTACCTTCACTATCTAAATAATGTACATGGTTATTTGTGTTAATTGCTCTTTTACGTTATATAAGCAAATAAAATGATTGAAAATATTCGCCCACTACGAGGCGCAATTCAACTAGTAAAAAAAAATTAATTACGAAAAAAACCTATCAACTACAACTTGTTGGTGGTTCAGAATTGTTGATAGTGATTTTTTTATTCCTCAATAAATTTACTTCTCGGTTTTGAACCCAACCCAACCCAACCCGAACCCAATTCCAACCCAACCAAATCGAGCCCAACCCAATAAAATATCACGTAATTATAAATATATTTGCAGGACTGAATACTTAAAACAGTATCAGAAACCACATAAATAAAGTTAAACGAATCCAGGGTTGAGAAATCAGGACGAAGTTATCACGATAAAGAACGGGAGTACGTATGAACGACGTAAACAAGCACCGGCCATTTTGCATGTATGTGGACGTCGAAGAAAATTTATAGGAGAGATGTTATTAAGGGGGACTTGCACTTTGACGATTAAAAAAAAATGATTTTTTTATTTTTTATTTTTCTAATTTAAAGGGTCTCAGAAATGAGCCTGTGAAAGGGTTTTTCAGATTACTCTCTAGTTCGAGAGCTATAGCTGCAAAGTTACATTTTTCAAATCGTATCGCGATGAATTTTAGGACAGACAACATAGTAATAGAATAACTTTTTTGGAAAAATGTTTGCAATTGCAAAGTGAACGATCAAAAGCCTTGTTGATTTTTTTATTTCCGATAACTAAGTTGGACCCAATCCTGCACACCGTTTGACACTTCACGTTCGACAGAGGCGCTGTCAAAGCTATCTCCAGGTCTTGGGAGTCAACATTGACATTTACAAAAAATCGTGTGTCATGTTCAATTAATGTACAATAAGTTGAAAATAGTTTCATATAGAAATCTTCTATAGTTTTTTACGATAAATTCTTGAAAATTGGCTCAAAAGTCCCCCTTAAGTTATATACAAATAAATGATAAACAGATTCGGTGATAGTCAAGGTAGAATAGTAATGTCATATAAAATAAATGAAAAGATATAGTCACTGTGTTTGAATAAAAATCGTTTGATTTACCGACGGTAAAGGACTATAAAAGGTAAATGATGTTGCCTTGGGTTGGTGCATGGAATAATATCTGAGATAGAAAACATGTGTGGAGCATCTAAGGTTGTCGCAGCGTAGTATTAATTATAATTAATACATGAAATGTTTTCTTAAACCCGGTGCTAATTTGTGTAAAAAAATCAGAATAAATGCTTTGTATATGTGGACCAATTATTTGAAAATCGTGTAAAATTACTAAATGCGAGATGTGGCAATTATACATAACCTGTCAAGAGATGCACGAGGTAAACACGTCCGTACGGAAAATATATAACAGCTACTTCCGTAAATGAAATATACACAGATTCGAAAAGAACCAAGGAAGAATAATAAGTTGTTGATTGATTCTGGAGTTACTTGTTGAAACTTCATTTTTATAATAAGACTCAAACACTACATATGTTTCGCCAACACTGTGGCTTCATTAGGTGATGAAATACGTGTAGTGTTATAAATAACTTTTGAAACTTACAACATTTGGTGTTTGAGTCTTAGTGTAAGAATAATAAGTAAAGACATAAAAGAAATTAAAAGACATAGTCACTGTCTTTTAACAAAAATCGTTTGATTTACCGACGGTAAAGGACTATAAAAGGTAAATGATGTTTTTGTTGGGTTGGGTTGGTGTAGGTGGAATAATACCTGTGACATGTGTAGAAAAGATTTGTCGAATGTTCACGATGGTCTCAGCGTCGTATTACTTGTAATAATTTTATTTCTAATTATTCGTCTTTAAGTAATTTAACGGTGTAATATATTTTTTAATATCTTTTATCAGACTTAATTTGAAAATTTCGATTTTCAGGGCTTTATCTATATATATTATAGATACATACAAATAACACGTAAACACAACACTTAAAAATTCGAAAACTCGACACGTTGTAGAAACCATAGAACCAATCAATTAAAGCGAGATAATTTAAAATTGATAGTTAATCACTATACTTAATACTGTTACCAAATGACAATCCTAAACATTTTTGAACAATGGGTATTGTATTATTAATCGATATAACCATTCGTTTAGTTAGGCGTACGCAAACTTTCTTTTTACCAAACATATTTTGCAGAATTAATCATAAACATCCTACGCATTAAATCAAATACATTACATATTTCATCAACTGAATCAATTGAATGCTTTGCATGTGAATTTTGGTGGTTTAATAAATAAAATAAAAACAATGGAAAAGGCCCACAATTAAGCCCCGAGGAACTCCACGGAGCAAAGATTTTAGTTAAGCATCGTATGGGTCAGAACGAACCATTTTTTAAAATTTAATTCAAATTTATCTATTTACTACTAACCACCACGAAAATATACCACTAACCACCACGAACTAAGTAAAAAAAAAACAGTCGGATAGATAAATGTTCCTAACAATCGAAAAAATCATTGAATATTAAATAAAAACTAGAAATCAAAAAAAATTAACTTATTAATGAAAATATATAACAATACAAAGATAAAATCGTGCGATTTTATTCCACTTATTTATTACGTCATTTTTTTATTCCATATCTAAAAATGTAAGAGCAAATACTTGTTTTCGGAGGTTCCAGGTCATTCCTCTGTTCGCAATCCTTAAATGCACATGTACTACGTAACTGCATTCTCACCGTGGACCAGACAAAATATCAACGATTCAAGTGGACATTTATGTTTCGTACAAAAGGCATCGTTCCAAAGTTTCAATTGTAGTAGTCAATTTATTCTAAGTTCGTAATGAAATTAATTATTATTAAATTTATAATATAAATTAATTACATAAAAAAGAATTTGGTTAATATAAATCTCTATGGACTTCATCTTGTGTTAGTCGTGACGACCTATTTACCTTTATTTATTTTTTTATATTCCGTTCCTATAAATTCAAATTTTACTCGCGCGGAAAAAATACTCACGGAGTTATGACGTAACAAACAATTAGAAATGTGTTGAACTTGAATTGCAAATTGAATGAAATTATGCTCAATTCAGTGGTAAACAACAAACCAACCGTGGCGTACTAAAAGTTTTATTGTTATTGGCGTAACATATATTATAGTAAATTTATGTATCTATATACGTTACCAGGGGCGTACAGGCTCTAAAACAAATGTTTTATTCCAATTCCGCAATTTTTTAAACACCAGCAAAATAATTACACAAACTAAACTTAAATATTTTTAAAGCGACTGGCAATTTTTGTATTTTCGGGTGTGAACGTGGGGTTACTTATTTGTGGTTATACATCCTTGTCATCCCCTTGGGCCCTAGTTGTCATCAATGACATAGTCACCACAAATATTTCCCCGGTGCGTACGTGTGATTTAAATAAATTTTAAAATAAAATAAAATAAAACGTTTTAAAACCGCTCATCTAAAACGGGCTTTTAACACACATTAAAAAATTAATTCAGAAGTAACTGAACCAGAAAAGCGACGACAAACCTAATTAATCGTTATTATTATTTATTAGCATTATGTTTAATTAAATATGTTGCCACAATGTTAAATTATACGTGTTTTGTTTCGTCGGGGTTTATGTGTTACATAACGGCTGTTTCTATAATGACGTTACTTTAACATTAGTTAAATTTAAATGTTGTGTATTTTAAAAGTTGCCAAGATGCCCAAATAACTAAACATGAATCGATTATATCGAATGGAAACGACGTTTACGTGGGCTGCTGCCAAATACTTTCCCAATATAAATTAAATGTTTTAAAAAAACGCTAATAACTCAAGCGCCACCTGGCGGAGAATAGACAAAGTCCGCGAAAGATTTTACAAAACGCATCCGAGTATTCTTTAATTTAATCAAAGAATTAAATTTATATAATTTACACGTTAATCTGATACAAATACGTATCTTTCAATTTAAAATTAAAAATGTTTTTTGGTTTATTTATTAATAAATGATCACATTTTAATTACTGTAATTGTTCTAGTGCAATTCTTTCATAATCGTAGGGTTAAATCCAAAATTTTATAAATACATAGCCTTCGAAACTTTTTATCGCAAAATGACGTTGTATTCAGCCATGTATATTCAAATTAAATTACGATTTATTTTAGTAGTTAATGAGTCACATCAAACGTTTTAATTTATGCAAATGTTAATATGTGTAAGTGTAACCATAATTGCCGAGATGTACAAAATACGATTGTAACCTTGTTTACTTTGTTATGCACATTACTTGACATTTATAAGCAACTACACAGTTAATTTATCGTTATATGAAAGTAAAACCATATCGTCGTAAAACAATAAAAAAAATACGTATATTAAATTTCGAATTCAAAAACATGCATTTTATTAATTATAATAGTACCAATCAAGGGTATTGATTATTGTTCTGAACTATAAAAAAAAATATTAATATGAAATTTATGAATTTAATCGGGCTAGTTTATTTAATTGTGTAATAAATAAAATTTGTTTATGAATAACTATGATACATGTAATGACATGAATGTAGCTTTCTTAGTAGTCTTCATCGTTTTCTTATAATGCTACTATGTTGTTGATGATATATAATTAAAGTCTGCCGCCAGCAGCACTGTCGCATAAAGGAACTTGGTCTGCAGGTCTGCAGCGTACTAAACAACGTTATCATAACATTGAATCGATCACAAAATCAAATTGATTTTTATTTAAAATTTTAAATCGCATTACTTGGATTATGGTTGATTATGAAATTATTTAATAGCATAATTAGTAAGTTAAATTATATATTTTATTGTTATGGCGAAGTAATAATAAAGGAATTAGAAACAAATATTTTTTTCCTATTACAAACAAAGCAATCAACTTATCACTGGACATTGAGAATATGTCAAGTTTCTCCTGCAGTTTGACAATACGTTTGTGTTTACAAAGTTTTACAAAATGTCCTACAAGTCAGAATTGCGGAAAAGTAAACAGCTCCACATAAGTTAAGTTAATCTGAAAATCTGCTCAATTTTTTTAATTTTCAAATTTTAGTCGCGTTTGACACTTTATTAAAGTTGGTAGTTATCATACCTATACCATACGGATAAATGTAGCATTATATTGCAAGTAGAGGGCTGTGGAGAGTTCTTTTCTTTCAAACCCGTTGTAATGAATCAATTGCTTGTCAATGTGTTGCCTTATTGTTGAAATTTGGTATCAAAATTTTGTTCGTTGCTATACTTCACAATGCCTAGATGTAAATTAATATCTGCCGAAGTAAATCGAGCAATTGGTTTGCTACAGGGTGGTAAACGAGAAAGTGACACAACCCAACTCAACCCAACCCAACCCGACTTAGCCAAAGTGTCATTTCTAGACTTTTCAATATTCTTTTAGTTGAAAAAGGATTTTCATTGATGGCTAAGATGCCTGTATCATCAGCAAATATATCAAATGTAGTGTATTCAGTTGTTGGTAGGTCTGAGGTTTATATTAGATACAACATGGGTCCAAGAATGCTTCCCGGTGGAACTCTAAGTTAGCTAAGACATATAATACGAAAAGCTATTGAAATAAAAAAAATCCAACAAATCTGAATAAACGGGATGATGCATAAAGACTTCCCAGAACATGGAAACCAACTTGCGGGAAAATAGCACACGAAGCAAGCCTATGCGCCTATGCTGGAACAAAAACTATCAACACCCACTGAGAAGTAAAAACGAATTAGTCCACTGACGCAAAGTCTAAACAATGGGCATCGCTGCGGAACTAGTAACTTCCAATGTTAGTTCTTCTAAATCGAGAGGACCAACCTGAGGATGAGAAAGGTGACTTTGCCGAAACGTCAAATGAATATGACATATGACGTGTTTAACAAACGAAATATTGATATGAACAGTAAAGACCGATTTATTAATTTTTTTCATAATGCAGACATGTTCACAATGAACAACATATCTTAATTTTTTGTTATCCAAAAAACTAAAACATTTTACGGTTATATCGTGCTCTTATATTGAAGTCAAGGTTGACTTTTTGAGGAAGGTACGTTTAACCCTGCAGTGCTCGCACCAATTCCAAGACCCAACTACTATATTAACATTGTACAATTAAATTTAGGAGGTGCTACGATGTCAGGCGTCTCAGTAGCTGTTTTTAGACTTAGTTTCTAATTCTGTTGGGTAGTTTTTAGGAAAAATCTATCAGACTTGGCGCAACCGTTTACGTTAGAGTTTTTTCTTCTGTTTTTGATATTCATATGAATTCGTTGTTAGTGTTGTTTTTGAAAATTATTGGAATCTTAATTATTGTATATTTTATTTTGTGATTATCCAGAAGTAAATTAGGAATAGCGTAATAGTTAACGCAATTTTCGATGACAGTTTAAATTAATTTAAATTAAATAAATATTGAACAACCCTGAAATTTTAATGTGTCGATCACAAATGTTACAATGGCACAATGTCGTAATTAAATTACATAAGATCTTTATAATGTCACACAAACCTTTTCCGCGAGACACTGACAGATACATGCTCAGTTGGCCTAATCCAAGGCAGCGTATTAAATCACACTTAAAAATAAATTTTTAATATCAATTTAAATTTTAGGTCACTGCACAAGATTATTTGCCACCTAATTCTGACATTTGATTAAAATTGATTGATTGCATGTGCTACGTTTTAGAAACGATTGCAAACGTCCATACTAAATGTCAACTAGGAAATTTTATTTACTTTTTAATTTATTATATTAGTTCAAGTGTCCAATTACGACTTTAGTCCGCTAATAATTTCAGTGCACATGTATTACATAAAAAGAGACTATCAATTATACATGTGATATAAATTAAAACATTAAAGGAGTGGCTTAAATCCTATATTATTTTTTTATGGTTTCACGATGTGGTACCATAATGTCAAAGGTTTAAGGAAATAATAATTTTCGTGTCAATTAATTATATTTAAAAAAACGCTCGCGCTATAAACGTCTCATATTAATTAAATTCGTTCATAAACAGATACAATGTCGTTAGATTTCGAGTGCAATTGCATACATACATATATGCGCCTTTCATTAATCTAAGATCTAGATTTAATTCGTATCTATAATTTAATCTGAAAATATTTTCAATGAAAAAAAATCTAATGGCAAATAATTATAAATATCGTTGCTTATCTATATAACTTAATAGTAACAAACTGAACGTAAAACGACACACTCTAAAAGTGAAATTAATATAAACAACTTACGTTAACGTTGCATACACGATTTAATCCCATTTCTCAGATGAAGCTATTCACCGCATGTTATTCTACAATCTAGTGATCCTAAACGACGTCACATTGAAGAATTATAAATTATTACTTATGATATATAACTCAAGTTAATGTCGATACATTTTCTACATATGTTTTAAATTAAAGACGAGTAATTATGACATTAAAGGCATCATTTTGATTAAAAAAAAAAAATAATAATAAAAACGCGCGATAATAAATTACAATGATTCGTGTCGACGTATTTTTAAGTTGTATTCTAATTTGAATGGGTTTATAACGTGTTTAACCTCTTATTTGTATTACATAAGAAAACTTGATAGTAATCATAGAAAAGTGGGCGCGCACTACGACTTACCATGGCCTTGCAAAGGTTGTATGTATTTGTATTTGCTAGTACGTCGACTACCATATTAAGAATTCGTAACTAGAATTAATCTATTAAATCCAATTTCTAACAAATATCTGTCGCTCGCATTAAAAGCCAACGACCGGTGATTATATTTAAAAAAAAAAATTTATTACCCCGCAATTGGAGTGAAACTAGGTTTGAATATAAAAATTCGTTAACGTCCAACCTTGACAATTTGTCATAAATAATAATAAAATCTTGACCTCGCTTAATTGCAACTCAAACGGCGCGTTTGAGAAACAAATTGCCAAGAAAATTATCTACTATATACATCGTATCGTTTTAATAAGCAACATTTATAATAAGTCATAACTATAGTTAATTGGGGTGATTTGCTCATATTAAACTCATCAAGAATAAATATTACCGAGATTGCACTTTTGGAGTTTTGCATGTAAAGTCAACAATTTTAGTATTTAATAATCAATCTTAAATGTTTGATTTTTTTTCTCTATTTATTAATAAAGAAAATTATCAAAATAATGCAATTCATAAAAAATTGTATGTAACATAAAATAATTAAAATTTTTGATAAATCTAAAGACAATAATAAATTTATTTCAATTGGTGTCATTTGCCCGCCATTGATTAATGATATATTAGGTACTGCACGTTCTAAAAATATTTCTTTAAATTAATAAAATATTTATATGCAACGAAAAAATAATGAAACCAATTGACTTTAATTTTTTAATCATGAGATTTGCAATAATTAGAATAAAAACTAACCACAATTTAATAATTGCCCAATATATTGGTTATTTGTAATAAAAAATTTCTCTCCCTTGGTCTGTAATTAAGTTCTTTGTGTTTCGGTTATATGATATAGGAAATTTCTCTCTCAATAAAATATTCGAATAGCTACTTTCTCTGCTCCAAGCTGTTTCTTAAATGTTGCATCGACATTTTCCACGGAATGTGCAATTTTGTTAGCTCGTTAATTTTAGAATATGGGAGTAAATTTAATGTAATTTAATTTAATTTAATTAAATTTAATTTAACGAATTTCGAGCGGCGACGCAATAAGTCAAACTCGAGCTTAATCATCAAAGGTGAGATTTTAACGAATGTTTTACGTTGCATTCAAGGTGACGTAAAATACACGACAATATGCTAGACACGTGTGCGCATATAAAATAGTACAACTGATATGCAGGAATCATTTTCGTCATGATATCAGTGATGCAAATGGTAATAATTTATTACGTTCGCGAATGGAAGATAAAATTGGCACCGTAATTAATATTTAAATAATTAAATTCTATTTAACTTATAATAACATCCCATAATAAGTTAAGTGCAAAACTTGTAAACAGAACCATTATATTTAATTTATTCACTGTGCATTTTTATCGAGATATGTAAATAATATTCTTGTTATTTTCATTACTTATATCATATTTATCATTAATTAACGGTAATATATTAATTAAATGATTTTAAATACTTTGGATTGGGTTTATATTCAAAAAGATTTTATTGTATTGATAAAGCCCTCAATAAAGCTGCGAAACGTCGACTTAGTTGAGTACGTTTACGTTCAAAGATACACCACGCTACTGAATATATTATTTTAACCATACGTTGTTAAACTACACGTGCATTAATTTACGCAACAACACTTAGCGTAACGTAAAATTACCAGACATAAACTCATAAGCGTAAATAATTTCAGTGATAAAATAATATGGAAAAGTTTGATTGCACATATAACCTTTTATTGCTACGTTGGGGTAAAAATATCAAATAATTGGTTGTAATATAAATTGAATATAAAATTTTCGATTAGTCAGCGGGATGGCGGTACACGAATTGATGAATAATCGCACGTTTACTACTACACAATAATATTCCTGTACTCGCGCTTAATTTCTAAAAAGAAAACTACCGGTGCGCGAGCCGAAGCGTAACCACGTGACCCAGACGTAGCCGTAAGTGAAACTAACGCTTAATGGGATCATGCAGGGCCGGGGTCAACAACGTTCAATTAAATTACACGGCGATCAAATTTTATGCATCGCAGAGCACAATGTCTTAGCCCGGACCTGGAATTAATTTCTTAATTTCTGTGACTTTTATTTATTTTAGTTATTTGTTGCTGGGGTTAAGTTTTTTTTTAATTTATATGCAAATTTTGTTTGTGTCGATTGGGCATTTGATAAATGGTCGTACTTAATTAAATTTTTGTTTGTCCTTCGTTATTTTATAATATTATATTTTTTCTTCGATTTATTGATCATAGGATTTCTTCATTAATTAATATCTGCAATAAATTGAAACAGACTTACCCTTAGCACCACTAAGTTGTCATCTTCAGATGTGTTGAACTCCTGACACTGACACTGAAGATGACAACTTAGTTGTCGAAATGTACATCTAGTATTAATAAAATACTGGGTGGTAAAGATAAGTTTGTTTCAATTGATTTGCCAACCACACTCTCAAATTTACTATTAATATGTGCAATGACGATGATGCAAAAATATTGTCATCTTTATATTTATTCATTCTTCCAAATTTATTTCGTGCCTGATCTAATTTAATCGACAACGCCTATTAATTATACGGGAAAAAACCAGATAAGATAAATTCATGTTATTAAAATTTTTGTTATGTATATCAGTTCGCTTTTATAGTTGATTTATTTAGCATACGCCCATTTTTAAAGTTCAACTTTTAAGTAAGACGTTACGCAATGTTATTTGATCGTACGTACTTTTTAAAAATATTATATTTACGTAACATGTTTTTCTTCGACAATTTTTACTTTCTTATACTTTACGTGTAAGTATAGTAATCATGAAAAATTTCGACCTCGATATTTTAACGAATATGCCTTTATGAGGTCCCCTGAATCGATTCTGACTGTGCGCGCCCAAACAATTAAAGCTATTTTTTTATTCATTATAAAGACGTGCACATTTTCATTGATGAATCCTTACGAATCTACTACATTTACGGTAAAGGTTGTCGAGATTCGCAAAAAAAATCATTCAAAATTCATTCGACGTCCAATAATTTCGTCAACTAATCAATAACATGTATTTATGCCCTGCGTTATCGACTTTGAAAATTTTATTTTCAATACACGAGCAGTTTAAATAATAAATTTATTATTCTTCTTCTCGTCGAGTCGTGACCGTTTGGGAAACGTTGACGCGACCCGGACGATTTCTGAGAAGATTAAATGTGGAATTAAAAGCAATGGGGTGAGGATTTCACTCATAATTATGTTCATTGCCAGTTTTTAAACGTATTTGGAAATTTTGCGATTTGATTTTTATGCGTCATTGCTAGAGTTTTTAATTGTTTAATTGTAAATAGGGGTCGACGAATTATACGAAAATATTTTAAGACGAATAAGGTTGTAGCCAAGTCGTCTCGCAAGGTTATATTAATAATAATGTATCTAAAAATAAATTTATTGTTTTATTTTTGCAATAGTAACATTTTTAATAAAATTAATTAAAAAAAAGCTAAAAATTAATTAAAAATATAATTTTTTAATAAGTAAACATCACATTCGCACCAAATAATCTGTCGCATATTTTTTTGTTCATATCTAGTTGACTATTGAGAATCTCGACCATCAATGGAGACGTAACCTACACCTGTCGATAGTTGTTGGTTGTACTTTGCGATGATTTCAATTTGCGTCATAACTACGTCGTTTTCATAAAATAATTTAGTGGAACAACAATTTAAATATATGCATCATTTTGATGTTATTTAATCTTTAAATCAAAGAAAATTGATTTTCGTTATTATTTATCGGCGCTTGCGTTTACATCGCCACACGTTTTTTTCAATAATTAATTCATACCAAAGTTTTATTTCTTATTTGTATTATTTTTTTTATTGTACAGATTTATAGAAAACATTAAGCCAAAGATAATTTCAAACGACAGAGCCTAAAACCGTGGGACAAGAATTTATGTGCAGCACTACAGGCATTATAAATTGGTCGGTATGTCGGTGGTTCGTTATAACGCTATACTACAAGTGGACCAAGTGAATCATCGATTTCGTTTCGTGGATTTTCGGATACCTGTTCAAATCTACGCAACCTTCCTTAGGAATATTGGTTTTATGGTCACATTTAATTAAAATAGTCGTATAATTAGCTATTTAATTGTGTAATGATGAATGTGTATTGATTAAATGCAATACTTTTTTACGTACGCACGATTTTCGTTAGTTGCGAAAATAAAAATTGATAAATTTATTTTGCCTTTCCTGCTCGAATATACCTGACTGGCCTCGTGCGAAGGGATTTCCCATCAATTACTATCTTTATGATAATTTACTGAGACTCGATTTCGACAAATATAGTCTGCGAAATTATGCAGCAACCGTTCATGTGGATTTAAAACAAATCTCGACGCACCTAACAAGTCTGAATATTATTGGCTATAAAAATATAGTTTTGAATACATTAACTTGATTTTTTATTAGTTGCATAGCGAATAACGTTTTTTTATAAACGTATTTCAGGTGCTTGGTATTTTTAAAAACAAAATTCGAAGAAGAATTTATGGAAAAAACCCAGAACAAGTGTAAGGTTATTGGATGACAATTTGTTGATGATGTATTATGTTTTGCAGAAAATAACAATTTCGACGAAATATTAAAATAAATAAACTAAATAAACCAAATAGGACGAAAAAACAACAAAATCAATTAACAAGCAATCACAAAAAGTAACAACAAACTAAAATACAGCATATACAAAAAACAAACACAAGCAACATTTAGAAGCCTACTAAATAGATTATAATCTATACCAATGAACAAAACATAAATATAGAGAACTAAATATCATAAAACAAATAGCAAACAACAATAATTGCAACGAAAACAAAAAAAATAATACAGCTACAAAACATCGTAATCAGAAACAAAAACAAAAACAAAAAAGTAGTAAAAATAAAAACAGAAAGCGCAAAATTAAACAATGTAATGTGCACACAAAAACACCAAGGTCGTTAATATTGCCAAAAAAAAAATTCATAAATACCGGGGGCATTCATTTAAAAATAATTCGCTTGAAAATCACGAATGTTGAAACGTGTCGTGAATAATCAAAATTAATTGTTCGTCACCACGGAAAATAAAACAACGACGTGGATGAAAACAAATCAAACAATATAATAAAATATCAAATGTGTTAATGTAAATATTTTTCGTATTTTCGAAGTTTTTGTTTTGTTGGTAAATCCACCGCAATAACTTTTTACGCGTCGGTAAAATTTATCATTTTTAACTTTTCCTTTTTGCTGCCTAGTTCAATTGACTCAAATTTCACCGTATACGCATTTGTGTATAAAACATTGTTTTTGCCAAAGTTGAATCGGTGACAATACAATCGGTGGTAGGTAGTAACCGCAACTACCAGAACGGATACGCGAGATGTTATATGATATGTAACAACCACAGCAGCCTCCTAACATTGTAGCGCATCTATTCGTATTAACTCTAGATGACAAAGGCATAGTCTAAATAATTCGCTAATATTAAACGCGCAAAATAAATGAAAATTATTACTGAAATAAATTTATATACACAATCATGTATAAAATTGCGAGAACGTGTATTTTAAGTGACCCTCTTACAACGCACTTTGATCTTTAAAGAAAAACGTTCCAATTCAAGACAATTTTTTGTTTTATTTTTCGTCTGGCTCTTATGATATAAACTTCTACCTTTCTAAATGTGGCCTATATTTTAAAAGCCCCGTAAAATCATTTGTCCGGTGAAGCTTCGCCGTATTCGCTCTTCGTTAAAAGCTATAATTACCGACGTATTTAAGTAATGATCGAGTTCGCTTAACATTAATTTTTAATTGCGGCGCACACAATAATTTTAATTCACTTTTACAATTATAAAATCGATCGTTGTTGAGAATCGAGCACCGATTATATATTCCGTTAACGTACGAGTACATTTGCAACAAAAACTCATAACACAACAAAATTAACAAAAGGAAAACGACGAATGCATCGCGTATGGCGTTTTATATTAATTATATTTATCGGCAAAAACTCGCGGAATGAAATTATATCTGAAAAACGTTATTTACATAATACTCATCTATATTAGTAAATCATCAATTAAGAAATAATTTTAAGCTTTACTTACATATATTCTTTATAAATATTTATAAATAGTCACTATTTTTGAACCTTAATGACGAATACATTAGGTAACTTGTAAATAAATCTATGTTTCGATCTATGACGTTTTATTGCGACTGGCAGAAAAGCTTGATAATCAAAGACACGACTCCAATCGAATATATTTAAAATTAATTATTCTATTTATTTAGTCATTTAGGGGAATATTTTTGTGATCTTTTCGATTTTTTTAGACTTGTATATACACTAACTTACAAAAAAAAGTTGAGCATCAACTAAATCGGAATTATCACCTCTTTAATGTATTGAAAACAAATATTTTTTTAATTAATTGGTTTAATTGGTCAACAAATTATTAACTGCACCGAAAAAGGTTTCAATAACAATTAGAAATAAGAAGAACACAGTACAGAAAAAGAGAACAATAAATGAAAAACGCAAGAAGAGATCATCTTAAGTTAACTAAGGTTTTCTGGTATCACCTTGGTATCACCAACGAGTTACCTCCCCAAACATCCATCAATGCCTGATTCGTCGAGGCATACCTTGCATTAAGTGTCTAATCACATTTTGATCAATGCCACCCCATTCTTAATTCTTGTAGTGTTTCTGGACGCACCGGACGAGTTCTAATACGTCTTCCCAACTCATCCCAAACGTGTTCGATGAGATTCATGATACATCGCAGACCATTCCAAAATTCTAAGTCATACTTCCTGTTTTGCATTATCCTGCATCAACAAGAATTCTTGCCCTACAAATGATGCAAAAGGAACAACAAAGTCTGCAAGAATATCCCTCATGTATTTTTTTTGCATTTAATGTCGTTTTTAAAGAATGAAAAGATCAGTTTTTGCTTCTAACGAAATGCCAACCCAACCCAACCCAACCCAACCCAAACATTTTCATTTTGAACGACGGTGGCTGAAGATTATCTCTCCCCTTGCCTTAGCGTCCATCCGATGGTCTCAAGGAAAATCTTGATTTATCCGAGAAGAGAACCCAACCCAACCCAACCCAACCCTCCCCAAACATGTTCATGTTGAACGACGGTGGCTGAAGAATATCTTTCCCCTTGTCTTAGCGTCCATCCGGATATTTTTTTTTATTCATCTACTCGAACTTTTTGTGTTTGATAAATTTACTCATTGAATTGGACATTTTTCTTCAAAGTTAAAGCCCTCCAGTTATGCTGTCGGTGTCTAATCAGAACAAAAATTTCCAATTCAAATTCGTAAATTTATCACCAAAAGTTTTTGTGAAATGAAAAAAAATCCGATTATAAAAAAGGTCTTGTTATATTATTATCGATTAAAAAATCTACAACTTTCGATTATTTTTTGGGATTTTCAAGCTTTTTTTAAAGTCATGTCCATATTTGTCATACGATTTTTGATATTATTTTAGAACGTTCACGTTTGCTATATTTCTGGATATTTTAGTGATTTGTACGATTTTCGACCCATTTTACGAAAATGATTCTTACATTAACAACATTTTACGATTATAACAGTTAACGTGCAAGGTTGTGATCTGTCAATGAGTAGGGGATTTTATATGGGAGCAATCAAAATAAATTATAATTATTACTTGCGGTTTCGAGTTTTTTACGAGGGGAGATCAGATCAGATTTACGGTCCCTAACATAGAAGGAACAAATTGAAGAAATATCGAACGTTTATTCTTCTACATAATCTCCCTGAACGTCATTTGGTCCAATGATGCTTCAAACCTTTGATTCCTCTGGGAAATTACTTCATTATCGTCGTAATATCTGGTCCCCCAAAGATATTCTTTTAATTTTGGAAATAAAAAAAAATCACTAGGGGCCAGGTCTGGTGCATATGCGAGAGGTTCAAACAATTCAAATCCTGCGTAAAAATTGGTAATTTCAGCTATCTATAATATAATTTTTCCAAAACCCAAAAACAATGAATTAATCTACCTGATATATTTTTTTATTTTAAATTAACGCATGCACTATTCCAATCAATTATTTTATTGATTCCAACCAAATGTTTTCTTGAGTTTCTGTTAAAAAAAACTGCGGTTTAAACAAACAATTCCATGATTTTTTTATTAATTTTTCTTGCTGTCCAGCAAAATAATTGTCTTTGCCATAAAACACAACAATTGGTTAGAACGTTTGTTTAATAAAGAGAAACACTTTATGATATAAAATAAATAAGAAAAAAGAAATTGATTTAAATAGAAATAAATATTTTTCTCATTTTTTTATTTTGTGGGCATATATGTGTTTAGTAATAATTGAATTCGTACAATAAACACATTTATTTAAATTATCAAGTTTATGATAAATTGACCGCAGCATGAACTTGAATCGCCGATCTTTAACAATGTGAAAGAAAATTATTAATTATTATACATAAAAAATGGTTGAGTGAATGCCGTTTAGTACATAAAAGAAATATAATTGAAAATTGCTTGCGAGGAAAAAACAACTACTAGGAATCTTTTTATTGTTGTTTTTGTCGACGATACGTCATGAAAATGTTTTTATTGTTTTGCATCATTTTATTCGTAAATTGTATTTTTTTAAAATTATAAATTGAATTGTAAGTCTAGTGGTGGTAAGGGTTGTTGGTTAACTGTAAATGCATTGGGTTGGATTTAAAATCGTTGAATTTTTCATATGGTCCTTCACAATTACATTGAAGTAATTGTATATTTTGGCGATAAAATTGGCGAATGTCCAGGGGCATAAGCATGCGCAATTGACGAAGTTGTGACCTGTGGTAGTGTCTGAAATTGTGGCTACCTGTGGAGTCTAATGGGCGGGCCGGCAACTCACCTGGCCAGTTCAGTCAGACTGCAGACCTCGTCGCAAATACCTCGTGAGGTCAATTTCTGGTATCATTTAGCATGTAGTGCACTTGGACTGTGATTTAAAATTGGTGCAACTGACATAGTGAGTTTGTGTTCGGATGTGAGCTTTTAATGTTTAACTGTTGGTCCACTTGCACTGCAACCAAACCAAATAGGTAATTTACCCCATTCACTAACCCACTAGGGATTCAACCTGCTATATTTACCAATCAGTCACGTAGGAACTGCGCTACCTTCAATTTGTTCAACGCGACGCTCGAACTTACGAGCCGTCGAATTAAATGTTACTCAATTTGACTATACTTGTTTCGCGCGTCGAGTTTTGAATTGTAAATACAGTGAATGCGTTTATGGCAAATATATTTACATGAAATTACTTTTACCTTAAACAACCTACGCATAATTACGATGTAAATTATTCATATGCCACTTGCCAACTAACGTTATTTTTATTAATTTCATTTACAATTATCAAACACATTCATTAAAATAACAAATCTTAATGAAAATATTTTTTTCAAAACATACGCGATGTGAACTGACCGAAACCTACCTTCCACGGGTGTTTAAAAATTCAGAGGGACAATACGTATGACAATCCGTTATCGTAGTTATAGCGTCGGCTTATAAACCTTCGGAAGAAAAGGGTTGGCCTGGACTGCCCGCTCGGCCTGATGACCTCAGCCCATAAAAAAAAAACTCCAGTGGTCTCCAGGGCTGTCCAAAATGCCTCGCTTCTTTTTTTTTTTTAAATCCCCATTAAAACTCTTTCCTTATACGGAAGCAATGCGCTACAATTATACGTCGCAAAAACACACACACAACCAAGCAGATCTAGAATAATATCACACTTAAGAGAAACTTGAGTTTTCTAAGAAAATTTCTCTTAAAGTTTAAAACGGAATTTTTGCTATAAATTTTTTTCGCGCGCAATATTTTCAATATAACACTTTCTCCGCCGAATTATATTTATTAATTTTATTTTAAAATTAAATACATTTCGACGAAATTCGACACCTGTGGAATTGAAATCGTTTTAAACGAAATTACTTTGTCCATCCCTGTTTGAAACGACTTGATATATTTACCTTAGCATCGGGACATTCATGACAAGGACTAGCGTTTTTGTAATTTCAACATTTTATTCGGCCCTTATGCCGTACACTGGCCACCACTGATTCTACCTGAGCTCGCATTGTCTCATGCAATTTTAAAGAAAACACTACTCATTATAAATAAGTTTTTTTTTGGAAATATAAAATTTTTTTATTTGTACAGTATATTGGTAAATTGCACTTGTACAACTTGTCCTAAATATTTTTAGTTTTTAAATGGATTATTATATGTGATTTTTTCATTTACCGATGATATATATATATATATAAAGGGCTTTGTTTAAAATGGTACCATCATTAGTCAATAAATTGAGGGGTGAAAAAAATAGAACCTGCTATTAAATAAAACGTCCTTTTTGCCATATAGGGATATCCCAGTGTGGCCAGTCCTATTGTTAGAACACGTATTTGAGTATCCTTACTTAGGGAACGCGATGGTCTTCAACAAACACTCGAGCCGTTTGATTTAAGAAAAAAAAATGCATGGGCCGGTTCTGTCCATGATAGTACTATATTTAATAACACAACCCTTTATGCAAATTTTCAAAGGGACACTATCCTGTCTGCTACTTATTGGGGGACAGTATTTGCCCGTTAAAACTTTTCTGCTGACCCTTCTTAAAGCCTAAAAACTGAAGGTCAAAGTGTCCATATTGCAAGTAAACCGAGCCGCCATGGGAATACATCGACGAAAAGTTTAAAATAAATTTATAAATTTCGTTGGGTTGCAAAATAAACGGTTCCTTAGCAATAACATTACCATATTCATGTGTGCATTTCATACTTCGTTCGTTCAATAAATAATACCCTAGACCTTTTTATTCACGCCTATTCCGATTCGAAAATCAATTTTATGCAATTAACTGATAAAGCTTCGATTTATTCAATTGATATTATTGAGGCGGTTGTAAATCATCGCTACGAGGAGCGGTGGCTGCGCAACGACACATTTATTTCTAATTAATTCACGCGCGGATACTTTTCGTCTTTTTCGATGTAACGAAATCACAAACGGTATATTCAAATGTATTTCAGCGGTGTCAGTTCGGTTTTAATTAATCATTTTAAGGAGTGGTTTTTAATGAGTTAGTTCATAAACTTTTCGATGGTTTCGTTTTTTTTTTGTTTTTTTTTTTTTTTTTATTTCAAACCGAAACTTCCTGGTGAAACATCAATGCGTTCGTACCCTTGATTTTTTACGTTGTCGATGTTTGGAAATATTCCATTGGTTAAACGATAATTCACGTCAGTAATTGGTAATAAGTGGCGTTCGATAATCTACTAGCTACCGGATCAGATTAATCTACGATGCAGAAAGTGTTATGCACGACCATTACTAAATAGTATAAACATTATAAAATTACAAAACATATATGTAAAATATATAACATATCATTACATACTCCTGCTTATTATTGTAGTAAATTACTATGTTATTTATACTTGTTTAACGACTATATTAGGTAGTACGTAAATATTTTACTCGGTATTTTAAGTATGTTAGTTCACTTAACTTATTTTTTTATATTAATCTTTTTTTCATTTCATCTCAGTTAAAAATATATAGTCGTACTAAATCAGTACAATTACGAATTAGGTGCACCTTGCGACTTTGCAAAGATCGTAAGGGCGACTGGTTACATACAACCCGTTTGTTCCCTACGACGTATGATTCAACGTGCGTAAGGTGCAAAATTCTTTTAGTAACAAAACATATAATACAGTGCCGTGTCTAGGTTTTCACCAACATCGACGTAAATAGAGTCATCAAATCTATTAATTTATATTACAATTTTATTCTGTATAAAACATTCCTATTTTTGGTTCACCGATTTTTCACTTTACTATATAAATAAACCTTTATTTAGCACATGTAAAGAAATTGTAACGTTGTATAATCCCAACCCGTTTCCCAGCTCACTCAGACATCTGCTCCGCGCGAATTTCTATATACTTTTTACCCAATTATATACTAAATACGAGCAAACAGTAAATATTTTCCATAATACCGTTTTAAACCAAATTTGCATTCTTTTTTAAATTAATATATCGATTGGTTCGAATTTCGATTAGTTTTTATTTACAATTAACAATAAAAGTTATTGTTATTAAAAATAACGTTTGACAAATTTGGATCTGTTCATGTGCACTAAAACTGCATTTCGTAATTTTAATTTTTATTATTAGCGACGTAAAATGGCAAAGCATAATTTTTTGCATGAAATGGACTTTTTTTACAGATTTTTACAATACATATTTCCTACATATAAGATAAATTTTATTAGCAACGTGTAGCAAGTACAATATTTTTATTAAAATTTATAAAATGTACGTAAATCATTGCGTTCACACTCATTTTTGTTTATAAATCGTCGAAATAACCCCTAATTTTCATCGAGTTAGCATCTACGTAAAAATTTTTGTGTAATGAATGAAGTATAATTTATTAACAGGAACGTGGAACGTATTTAACTATGACATGAAATTCAAATCGACACAGCAACGTAAACAAAATTAGTTAAAACTGTGATTATTTCATGTAAAGACCGTGCAATTTAAAATAAATCAGTTTTAAGTCCACTACTGGTAACTTAAAATTCAACACGTATCAAAATATAAATCAACGTAATTTTACATTTGATGCAAAAATAAGTATTGCCATTGCTTGAATTATTAATAAGTGTAGGTTAGGTTAAATCCACAAACAAATTAATTTGGACATAGGTTGCTTATATTAATCTATAACAAAATTTGAAACGTAATTAACTATAGACATAGAATTCAAATCCACTAAGCAATAAATAATTAGGTTGCAACTTCACCTAAAAAATTGATTATTTCTATATTTCATGTAACGACCGTGCAATTTAAAATTAATCAGTTTTAAGTCCACTACTGGTAACTTAAAATTCAACACGTATCAAAATATAAATCAACGTAATTTTACATTTGATTGCAAAAATAAGTATTGCCATTGCTTGAATTATTAATAAGTGTAGGTTAGGTTAAATCCACAAACAAATTAATTTGAACATAGGTTGCTTATATTAATCTATAACAAAATTTGAAACGTAATTAACTATAGACATGGAATTCAAATCCACTAAGCAACTGTAAATAATTAGGTTGCAACTTCACCTAAAAAATTGATTATTTCTAAATTTCATGTAAAGACCGTGCAATTTAAAATAAATCAGTTTTAAGTCCACTACTGGTAACTTAAAATTCAACACGTATCAAAATATAAATCAACGTAATTTTACATTTGATTGCAAAAATAAGTATTGCCATTGCTTGAATTGTTAATAAGTGTAGGTTAGGTTAAATCCACAAACAAATTAATTTGGACATAGGTTGCTTATATTAATCTATAACAAAATTTGAAACGTAATTAACTATAGACATGGAATTCAAATCCACTAAGCAACTGTAAATAATTAGGTTATAACTTGACTTAAAAAATTGATTATTTCTAAATTTCATGTAAAGACCGTGCAATTTAAAATAAATCAGTTTTAAGTCCACTACTGATAACTTAAAATTCAACACGTATCAAAATATAAATCAACGTAATTTTACATTTGATTGCAAAAATAAGTATTGCCATTGCTTGAATTATTAATAAGTGTAGGTTAGGTTAAATCCACAAACAAATTAATTTGGGTATAGGTTGCTTATGTTAATCTATAACAAAATTTGAAACGTAATTAACTATAGACATAGAATTCAAATCCACTAAGCAACTGTAAATAATTAGGTTACAACTTCACTTAAAAAATTGATTATTTCTAAATTTCATGTAAAGACCGTGCAATTTAAAATTAATCAGTTTTAAGTCCACTACTGGTAACTTAAAATTCAACACGTATCAAAATATAAATCAACGTAATTTTACATTTGATTGCAAAAATAAGTATTGCTATTGCTTGAATTATTAATAAGTGTAGGTTAGGTTAAATCCACAAACAAATTAATTTGGGTATAGGTTGCTTATGTTAATCTATAACAAAATTTGAAACGTAATTAACTATAGACATAGAATTCAAAGCCACTAAGCAATAAATAATTAGGTCGCAACTTCACCTAAAAAATTGATTATTTCTAAATTTCATGTAAAGACCGTGCAATTTAAAATAAATCGGTTTTAAGTCCACTACTGATAACTTAAAATTCAACACGTATCAAAATATAAATCAACGTAATTTTACATTTGATTGCAAAAATAAGTATTGCCATTGCTTGAATTATTAATAAGTGTAGGTTAGGTTAAATCCACAAAGAAATTAATTTGGACATAGGTTGCTTATGTTAATCTATAACAAAATCTGAAACGTAATTGACTATAGACATAGAATTCAAATCCACTAAGCAACTGTAAATAATTAGGTTATAACTTGACTTAAAAAATTGATTATTTCTAAATTTCATGTAAAGACCGTGCAATTTAAAATAAATCAGTTTTAAGTCCACTACTGGTAACTTAAAATTCAACACGTATCAAAATATAAATCAACGTAATTTTACATTTGATTGCAAAAATAAGTATTGCCATTGCTTGAATTATTAATAAGTGTAGGTTAGGTTAAATCCACAAAGAAATTAATTTGGACATAGGTTGTTTATATTAATCTATAACAAAATTTGAAACGTAATTAACTATAGACATAGAATTCAAATCCACTAAGCAACTGTAAATAATTAGGTTACAACTTCACTTAAAAAATTGATTATTTCTAAATTTCATGTAAAGACCATGCAATTTAAAATAAATCAGTTTTAAGTCCACTACTGGTAACTTAAAATTCAACACGTATCAAAATATAAATCAACGTAATTTTACATTTGATGCAAAAATAAGTATTGCTATTGCTTGAATTATTAATAAGTGTAGGTTAGGTTAAATCCACAAACAAATTAATTTGGACATAGGTTGCTTATATTAATCTATAACAAAATTTGAAACATAATTAACTATAGACATGGAATTCAAATCCACTAAGCAACTGTAAATAATTAGGTTATAACTTCACTTAAAAAATTGATTATTTCTAAATTCCATGTAAAGACCGTGCAATTTAAAATAAATCAGTTTTAAGTCCACTACTGGTAACTTAAAATTCAACACGTATCAAAATATAAATCGACGTAATTTTACATTTGATTGCAAAAATAAGTATTGCCATTGCTTGAATTATTAATAAGTGTAGGTTAGGTTAAATCCACAAACAAATTAATTTGGGTATAGGTTGCTTATGTCAATGTATAACAAAATGCGAAACGTAATTAACTATAAACATGAAATTCAAATCCACACAGCAACTATGAACACAAAATTAGGAAACTAAACCTAAAAAAATTAAATCTGGATTATTACCTACTTTAAACAAAACTGAATTGATTTGGGCCACTTCTACCAATGAACATTTGGAGATTGGAAACGTGTTACTAAATACAAAACTTGGTTACTGCTAAATTGTAAATCGAAACATTGAGTCCAGTTTATTGGATCCTTTAAAGACCTATATTGATTCGAAGAAAAGTGAGGCTGACATAAACGACAAATGTATTGGGCACTTATGCAATTGTATAAATGAAAAAAATATTTTTTTGTTCTTATTTTATTGTAGTATAACAATTTAAAAAATTATTTATCTAAAAAGTTTTAAATGAAACGGATTCCTAAATACGGTTCTGAATGAATTCACTAAATGCATTGCATCTGTCAAAAACGATTACGAAATAAAGTCATCCGATATTGATATGTGTAAGATGATTGATATATTGGAGTGTTGATGTGAGCATGCATCCGTATAAAGCCGCATTCAGTTTCATCCCGTTACCTGCTCTGCACAAATATAAAAGTTTTCTGCGTGCACACCTTTAAATACACACACTAACATGCCTTCTAAAAAAGCACCCTTTTGTTAAGTACAATTGTTATGATAGGTATGTACCTGGCCGCATCTCGGCGTCATCGAGACGCTTTACATATCGCACCGTGAGGTGGAACGAAACCTAGTTCTTAAAGCGCTGAAATATCGATTAGTAAACCGTAAACGGACGTGGCTATCAAAAACGAAACAAACACATTCGAAGCTTCTTTCTAAAATACCGTGCGTTGAAATCTTATAATTGAATTTATTAAGTTATTTATGGCTACTGGTTTACAATAACGCGATCGCTATTCTAAAGAATGGCGTTTTATCCTACACTGTCTTCTGTAATATATTCCCAAAAATATATACACAATAGGCTGTAGATCTGTTTCTGCACAAAGCCGTAGAAAACTGAAGCGACACCGGTTTTATCTTTTTTCTTCCTTCCAACGGGTGAGCGAATTCAATTGGACTTGGAGATGCGGTGTCATCAAACGTGAAAAAGAGTGCAACTGGTCACAGTTAAAATTAGATAAGCTTATCGAAATTCAACGCACGTTGCACTGGGTATCTCTCTGTTATATTAATATAACGTACGAGATGAAATATTACTACTATAATGGTATACGGTTTATGTACATAAACGCACATGCCTATGTTTTATTCATATCAATATCTGCAGATATTAAAGAAGCGGAATATGTCGCTATTATAATACAAAAACGGCGAATTTCTACCTTTGATTTATATGTTCACTTATAACAATACATCTTATAAAATAATTAGTTTTTAGTTGCGTATATTTTTATTGCAGTCAATGCGATTTATTTAGTCAAAGGTTATCTCTTTTATGGCGGACGCTCTATAATCACCTAGAGAATAAACCCATAAATAATGATTTCGTATAATTTATTTCATAAGATCTCTGCATAAACTTGATTTGTTTCAGTTTTCATAATTCATGGTTGGTTACAAACTATCATTTCTAAAGATTTATTATAAGTTATTTACATATATATTTGGAATGAGATTATTATGAACTTTATGCAAAAAATAAATTTGAAGAGTGAGTAACACTAATAACTCGATTTTTTTTAAACTTCCAATGTCATCGCTTTACTATAATTCAAATTACAACTTTTCTTTATTACAATTTCTACCAAAAATGATTTATTAATATTATTAATCATATAAATGTAACAACGGCAATATAAAACAATTATTCGAAATATAAAATATTTATGTTTCAAATTATGTATGTACACGTCTTGTACATTGTAGCTAAATGTATAGGTAATATCCAAGCATTTATATTCACTATGCAGTTGTATTTAAACGATCAAACCACAAGTTTAACAGCTATATAAATGCAGTAAAAAATAAATATTAAGTCCGTGACCAAAATATACACATTTATCAAACAAACTTATATAATTCTTAAGATATACAAGCAATTTAGACACCCACGTAAACTGTGTACGGAATAACAATAAGATCTACCTGAAGGTACCCCCCACATTATAAACTCCGAACGTATTTTGTATTTCACCAATCTGGCGTTACAAATTAACATTGTTAGAACATATAATAGCGATAATGGGATTTATTTCTCATATTATCAAATAATCCTTATTTCTAATAATAATTACAAGTTTAATTTTTGATTTTATTTCATATTTTATTTTTATTAATTTTTATTTGTTTTGAATTAATAGTTTGTATTTTTTACAACTTTGTTATTGTGTTTTATTGCCCATGTTCGTTATTGTTACATTTCCAATTGATTTTCTTTAATTTAGTTATCTATTACGGTTTACGAACGGGAGCGAACAAGTGCGTTGTTTTTTTTCGACTTGACGTTTATTATTTTTTTTACAATAAAAGTGATATTTTAGTAAATGAAACAAAAATCTTTAGATTTAGTTTAAACTGGTTGGCGTAGATTCTTAGATCAATAGACTGAATTAAAATTAATTACGCGAAAATTTATTCTGTTTTTTTCTCTCCTGGTAATATTTTTAAATAAATTAAAATTAAAAACTAAGCTCAAGCAATTTTAGTTTATGTACCAGCTGTGTGACATTTTCTTAAAACGTAAGTGAAGCCTAAAAATATCTTCGTATAATATATGGTCAAATTACAAAGATTTCTAAACTTATTTGTTTACATGTAACATAATCTGACTAACGAAATGAAGTGTGAAGGACCACCCGAAATGGTATCATAAATCCGAGTTTTTCTCAAAGTATATTGTTAAATATGTGGAATTAAGGCTTGACCGTTGGTTACGTTGGAAAGTGCCAGTTGAAAACGACAATCCATAAATAAATTTGTCGATGGGATTTGAAAGTTGACGCTACACGATAAAGCGGACTAATACACATATATAGATTAAATCTATTTATATCATTGCCGAGTGGCATCTGCTTTCCTTGTTTATCCTGACATTTAAGTTTGAGGGTGTGGTCGGATATTACAACAGGCTCTCTATCAGCGAACGGTCAGCAGCGGTTGCTTGAATGAGAATGAGTGGTCAATCCAACTTTCGCAAATATATCAACGCGTGAACATATATATATCTTTATTTCGATATTTTGCCACACGCGTTTTTTTTATATATATAATTTACTCGAACTCCGCGAGACGTCCTTAAAATGCAAATTCGAAAATAGCTGCTTTCCGCAACGTGGACATAATTATATTAATTGATGTGATAAATTTATTTCAACGCGTTCAAATTTCACTCCAGAAACTAATAGAACTATTTTTAGCACGGTCTTTGTATTATCATAGCAATCACTTTAAAATGTCAGCTTAAGCCAATTTTAATCGCCTACCAAATTAAAAACACGACATTTGCATATTTACTAATGCATATCAACCAGATACGTCGTACCTGACCTTTTAAAAGAAACTATTATTAAAGGATCTTTATACGATTATTATTTAGCAAGGATTTATATATGAATTTAATTTAACAATGAACGATATTATTTAAGTGGTAATTTTAGTCAGTGTTTCCCAAACTTATCAAACTTATCTAAAGCGCCTCTACTCCTCCTCTAACTAAATTACTACTAACTTATTATTTCTCAAATTTTATTTTACCTTACTGTTTAAATTTACATTAAATAAATTAAAATTCAATAATTATTTTAATTGCGATCTGACCAACTAGTTGCTAGTAACAAGGACTATCAATTACAACAAAACTAAATAATAAAAAATCGAATCGCATTGTACATCGCGATATCTTTGTTTGTGTCTATAGTAGTTACTGTACTTTTCCACGATGTTCGCGAGAGCGAGATGACACTCTGGAACGTTCTCGAAGTCTCGGTTTGGCTATATATAAGCAGCGCAAGAGACAACTTAGGAGGGCCCTCGATGAAACTTAAATCCCTCACCACCAAACATGGGGAACTGTAGAAGGTTGTGAATGACGCCGAAATTCTTCTAAAAGACACGACAACAGAACCACTCCCATCCAGGAGTCAAATGGGCTATCGTACAGCTCGGACAAGGCAGAGGTTTTTGTGGACACTCTAGAAAATGACCTGGACGAACCACCAGGTGACCTAGATGAAACGTGCGAAAACCAAACGAGGGAAATAATTCAGAACGCTCTGAGAAGCGAGGACAGCCCGATAATAAACTCCACAAAAAAGCCGTTGGTGCCGTAACGAAGTATATCAACGCGGCTCTGAGGATGACCTATTTTCCAGCAGTATGGAAAGAAGCTACCTAAACTCGGTAAAGATCGCACCCTTCCCCAAAGCTACAGGCCAATCAGCCTACTGTCCTGCCTAGGAAAAATAGAGATGATTTGAAATGTAAAGGACATAGGCGTGGCTATGCGCACTAACAGCTTTTTGGTTTGAAACAGTCCATTAGCAGAAAACGGAGGTGATTGTCAAAGCAGTGTCGCGAGTTTTGTAGAACGCGCTTGCATTTGCTTCGCGTGCGCCTGAAATACCAGTTCGAGCCACTGGACTTTTCCCGCCGCGCAACTTATTGATGACGTACATGTCCTTTACAGCCTGAAACTACTCTAGCGGAAAAGGTCATCCTCAAAAAACTACGAGCGATCCATGAAGAAAAACAAATCATCCAGGACGAGCAATACGGCTTCAGGGAGACACACTCAACTGACATCGAAGTGCTTCGCTTGACTGAAGCGAATTGGTTTCTGTAACAAGGAAGTGACTGCGGCCATATTCCTCGAGATCAAGAAAGCGTTTGAGTCGTTATGGCAGAAAATGGTGAAGTGTAACATAAATATAAACATGATTAAACTTATCGCCTCATACCTGGCCGGAACACGTTTCCGGGTGCGAATAGAAACGGACCTCTCAAAACCAAGACAGGCAGAGGCCGAAGTTCCTCAGGGATCGATTTTGGGCCCGAGGCCTTCCTCATCTTTATGGCAGACTTTCCGAGAAAACAGGGAACTGAAACGGCCATTTTCGGAGATGACTCAGCCTTATACACCTCCTCCAGAAATGAAAAACGTATTGCCATCAGACTCCAGAAAGTAATAGAAACAGTTGAAGAATGGTGACAGTGGCGCATCTCTCAATGAAGAAAAATGCGTCGCTGTAAGATTTACAAATAACCCAAAGAACTCAACCCAACCCAACCCAACCCAACCCAACCCAACCCAACCCAACCCAACCCAACCCAACCCAACCCAACCCAACCCAGCCCAACCAATACAAATATCACATCAGTATTGGGGGAAGACAACTACCGTGGAGTTCCGAGGTGAAATACATGGGCACCACACTCGACAATAAAATGACATGAAGGAGGCACATAAACAAACAACAAACGCTATAAAAATGGCCACTTCAACACTGGAACCGTTACTAAGTAAAGTACCACCAAGCTTACAAAAGCCCCGGAAAATATGTGAACTAATTTCGTAAACAAACGATGCGGACCAATCACCAATCACAGTGGTTTGTTTTCGTTTTGACATTTATGTGTTAAAATTTTCCAAGTATTATTCTTATTGTTTAAAGTTTAATTGTGATCATCTGCGTTATTAAAAATCGTCTTTTTCACGACGTAAGGTACTCATTGTCGAATATTTATGCAGCTGATACAGATTGTTGTGAGGTTATGTTCATGAATTGTGGCGTGAATCGCCGAAGTACCTGTGGACCTGAATGTACATTCTGAACATGCAGCTCCCCCATACACGTCCTCTCAGAGCTCTTGTAAGCTTGGTACTACAGTAGTCGCAGTCAACTCAGAACAACCGACAAAGGGCTGTTGTATAAAATCGATATCCTACGACTCAGTAGTCTGGTCGACAGCCGCATAAATACTATCGAAGTCCTTCAAAACAAAATAATACGGCGGATCGTGAACACTAATTGATTCGTCCGAAATCTACAAATAAGACATGACCTTGGGCTATGGAGTATTCAGAAGCATATCAAAGAGATAAACACCAGAATCATTGACAAGGCTACGAAACATAAAAATAGGACGATCACACGAGCCATGGACTATAACGCCGGAGATCAACAGAGAACTATTAGGACACAATAACATAAAGAGGAAGACGAACCTACAAACTCACCAATTCACAAAATGTCGGACAAAGAAAAAGGATATCTTGGAGATAGGAAGGCCACGGTTTGGCCTTAGAAAAAGAAAAAGCTCGAAGCAAAGCAAGACTTCAGTTCCAAATAGGGCGTTGTGTTGATTGCGATACTGAGTAAATATTTTACGTTTATGTCTTAGCGTCTACGATAAATTACTAATTATTAAATTTTTAAAAAGAAACGTCTAAAAGTGGAAGTAAAAAGAAACAGCGATGCATATCTTAAATATGGTTTTACCGCTATTTTAAATAAACCACAATGAGTTATTTGTGGAGAAGTCTTGTCAGAAGAAAGCCATCAAAGCCACTTTGACATTTCAGTAGCAAACACCCAGATAAAAAAGACAAACCCGTGCTGAACTTTCATCACAAGCAGCAAGATAATTTTTCATTCACAACCACAATATTATAAGCAAGTTATAAAGTTGCTTATCGCGTTACCAAAACCAGTAACCCGCACACAATTACCGATACAGCCTAATGGCGACAATCCTTTCGTTCTATTTTATAATTGCACGAACCTTTGATTTTTTTCATTTTTAGAATTTCTCTAAACTTGTCTACTTAAATTATAAATTATTTGAACAGGTAACAAGTGACAAAACTACAATTCAACCAACGTAACAACAAATGATTAATACTGTCAAACTGATTCAACGCCTACTATGTCAGAGACGTTAAATAATGATCTCCCCTCGTATATTATATTTTGGGTTAGTTTCTTTTGCTTACAATTTCTTTACTCGCAGTTCTTATTTGTCTGGGTATTTTAAAAATTGAAATATTAAATAATTTTAATTAATAAATTCTTTCTAATTACATAGAAATAGTAGCAATTTCAATGCTAAAACTAGTATTAACCTTACATCGAATGCGCGCAAATATCTTAAATCAGTATCAAGTATTTGCACGGTGTTCACACATTGAAAAGTTAAGCCTAATTTATAGGCTCTAATAAGTGTAAATTAGGTTTAGAGAATGTCGTTACACGCGTTGTGTCTAAGCGACGTTACTTTTAGGGCAGCGCTCGCCAAGTTACAATTCAATTTCGATTGCGATTCGAACAAACGGAATTTTTCAACGTTTCTATTTAACATAATCGCTAATATAAATCATAATTATTTACGAAGCAGCGAAACGCAAAAGCTACGCATAGTTTTGGTTACACAGACCGTTCTTACATTGTAATTTTCCAAGATACAATCAATAATCGAGTATTGAGTAATGTTAGTAAATGCAATTACACAACGCGAAAGCAATTACCAACTAACATCAAGTTAGCTGTCAAATAACTAGTTACCCTTACAGGTACTAATTAAAATAGAAATATGTGCAGTGTTAATTTTATAACGTGAATTATCGAACGTGTAATATAAACGTATTTAAGACAATTGGCACGGTGTTGTTGTTTTTTTCTTGCGAGCTTAAATAAATTACACTGTTTAATTCAACGAGTTAATGGGCGCATGCGACTTTTTCTATAAAAAAATAATTAAAGATAATATATCACGGAATGCTAGTGCACAAGTAATAATAAATGCCTTTTTAAAAATAATATATTGCCTGTAATCAATTACCAACCAGAAAATAGGATGTGAAACTCTTATGTAAGTTGTGTATTTAGTGTTAGCTGGAACCTAAAGGGAGCCACAGACTTTGATGGATGAACGTCGACTTTAATCGTGAATTGCCCATCATGCGCATTTACCCTTGCGTTACGTGGTGTTTGGCGCAGTTCCCTGCATATTAATTGAAATTTAAACCCTTAAACGAAAGTCATTTGTTATTTTTGTATATTTAACGGTTGAAAATAAAAAATTGCAAAATAATAACATAACATTAATTATACGATTAATTCTTCTCAAACCAAATTATGTAAATTATACATACAATTAATTAATAAACTTTTTAAATCGAACGAACTACATGGAAAATTTCAAATAATAATATCAACACCAATACCAATTTAATTTCACACAAAAAGTGAAGTATATTTAGATAGTCTCGTCTAGTCATGGTGATGACCATAATTTGTGAATTTGCATTCATCTTAAATTAAGCGTCGGTAGGCTGGATTTGAACGATTGATTTGCTTGTGGGGCACTTTCTCTTTTTATTACGTTTTAATTTGCGTAATTGAATATCCTCGCGTTATTATTAACTTCATTATAATTTTTTGCAATCTTAAGAAAATATAATCAAATAAAGCGTAAGATGCATATAAATAGTTTTACACTTATTGCATTTGCTTGTAGTGTAGTTTTTGTCAAATGGTCGAAATTTACAGGTATTTGTAATATACTTGAATTTCCACACGATTATTTTTTTTTTAATTATCTCCACTTGTTGCCTTTTTCGTTTTCTATTATCAATTAAGGTCTTTATAACTAGAATAATAAAAATATATCACCTCAAAAAATTAATCAAAAAATTTTTTTTTTTCATTCGCTATCAAGAAGTTCACATTTTCTTTGGAGATTCCCTACGATATATTTACTACATTTACGGTGAAGGTTGTTTCGATTCGCAAAACTAGTAGTAGTAAAAAAAATATTCTGTTAAAATCGTCGTTCGCACCGAAACGCAGCGCTTCTCAAAACGTTTTTCCGGGCACTTTTTAATGTCGATTATTATACACTATTTATGCACGCAAAGCATAAATACATAGTTATATAAAATCGACTTTGAAATTTTATTTTCAATAAGCGAGTAGTTAAAATAATAAAATTAATAAGTTAATCATAACCGTTTGGGGCATGCTGGTTCATATCGCATGATTTCTGAGAAGTGCCCGTCCTTGCTTGCTTCGTTGAATGTCGCATAAAAACAACGGGGTGGGGATTTCATTCATAATTGTGGTTTTTACGCCTATGTGGTCATCGCGCGTGAACGAAAAAAAAATTTCCAGGAATCGTTGTGATCGATTTCATTTATACTTTCGTATACGCACCGAAATAGATTCTATTAATAGATCAGCCGGCGCTTCTACTTTCTGTCTGACATAAAAAAACTATTGCTATTTTTTTACTGCATTTTTTTAGCTGAAGGTCGTTCGTTTCCAAGAATCGAGATTTATTTCATTCAGCGTAAATATATTCGCACAACGCAATGGGTTATGAATGGAATAAATTGGTGGTTCTAATTTATCATTTTTAATTATTTTTTTTACATATATTTTTTGATTAGTTTATTTATAATTAATTAATTATATAAATTTTGATTTTCGATTCATATATTTGGAAATTGAAATTGCAGTATTTTCGCATAAATTTCATATTAATGTTTATCTATATATATAAAAGAATGTTTGTCTGTATGTCTTTTATTTAGTCGTAAACTATGCATTTGATCATGTGATGATCTTTAGCAAAGTTGTTGTGCATGATCCCGCGAAGGTTTCTAAGTTGGGTTGGGTTGGGTTGGGTTGGGTTATCTATATGACGCTGCAATGTCACAATTTTTTCCAAATGAACAAAATCAATAAAATGACTCAAGATGAATTGAATATTCGTGCAATGTCTTTCTTTCACATTTATTTTAGTTGGTGGTGGAGCAACACGCGCAGGGTACAGCTAGTTGCAAATAAAGTTTAATATAAAAGTATTTAAATTATAAATATTTTTTAACTTTTATAACATTTTTTCCATAACACGTTTTTTTTATTATTCCGAATCGATTCAGGGGACCTCAAAACGATATTGAGAACATTGTCTTAATTATTATACATCTCATTAATCACTTTTATATAAGAAAGTAAAAATCCAAATTCTTAACACAAGAAATTTCTCGAAAGGAAGCATAGCATAGCATATGGGGAATTGTCGCAGCCATTTTAACTGCGATAGGGTGGTAATATCGGGACGTGGAATTGAGAACAAACTCTGTAGATATCGCTATAAGTGAAAAAGTACTAAACTGTACTGACGCAGTAAAATTAAATAGATTGACATGACATCCCTTCTCACCAGAGCATCGCACCCAACCGCAATTTTGCACCAAAACAAATTGATCGTTTGATTTACTTATTACAATTATACCCATCGCGTTTCTCTCGTCTTTGTTATAGGTTAAGGCACATTTGACACTTTTGGTGTTTTTACAAATTTTCATACATACAAGTTGTCAATTTTATTATTTACGTCATATTTGGAATTGCCCGTTTTTTTAACGTTCTTGCGAATTTAAGTTTATTCCTAGATCTTAAAAATGTATTAGTGCATTTCGTATAATTTAAATTTTTCACATTGGAATTTTCCACAATGTCAATTTTAGCATTTTCGGCGTTTTGTACTTCTTGACTTTAGATCTTTAGATTTTCGATAATTTTGAAATTGTTGCACTTTAGACATTTCTTGTAGTTTTTCCTACCTCCGTTAACTTGAATTCATTTATTCGATGTTCGACGTCTTTTCCACTTTTCTCAAGTCTTCTTCCATCCAAATCTTTCTCAATGCCCAAGTCAACACCGCCCTTTCTTACAGACCTCTTGTGTTAAATTCTTCTTTTACTTCTCCCACTCGTTTCTTATGTCATCAATATCTCTTAACCCATACTTACGATTGAACATCTTTATGTGTTTCGTGGCTGTTATGAACTTGGTCCTATGTGAACTTTTCGACTTAGCCTTATTTTTAGTTCAGTGTTTCTTCCAGTCTTCTGGCGTTCAATTCTTCATTTGCTGTTTCTTTTCCATTTTACTTTCTTAATCGATTTGTTTCGCTGAAACTCATTTCTTTGTGTTTTAAATTAAAAAAATGGATTACACGAATCATATCATACCTAGAATATGTCTTTCTGTGACGTAAGACGATGTTTCTTGTTTTATTTCATACAATAGTTTGAATTGAATTGAGTTATTTGCTTTAAAAAAAAATTGTTTGGATTATGAACCTGCTATAAGTCATATGATTCGTTATTTCCGTTAACCCTAACATTTGGGCGTCCATGAGCCGATATGAAGGCTTATTCTCATGTTATTTGTTACAGAAAACGGAAGGAAAGTTTAGAATCTAACGGAAACGTGCAGGCTGGTGTAGGGAGCGGCGAAATCTCGGTGGCGGGTCATCGGGTTATGGCCGAGCTGCCCGAGGGGACCGCCCCTCATGAAGACCAACAAACTTGGCGCGCTTACTACGAACATCCATTAACCGCCGCCACCACCGCGATGCTAAACATTGGCGGCGGCGCCGAAGACCAAACCGCCACGATGGGCCTCATCTACGAATACTACAAGCTTCCACCCTTAACGGCCGACACGAAGGACAAATTGGCTGATATTTGGCCGTAAGTATCATTGTTAAAATTTTGACGAAACCACAACGACTTGCGAGAAATTGCACGAAGGCGATGTCGAGATAAATTAAATGTTTTGGTTGCAGGTATAGGCTGTTTAAAAAAAATACCGCTATCTTTTATTTAAAAAACGTCCTAAGTAAATTTATTGCAGTATTCATCATTGCACTATATATTACAGGGCACAATGGGATTAAAGAAAAAAATATTTTGTATAGCGCCCATTCGCCGATCTTTTCCCCCTTTCGTACCTCAGGCTGCATAATTTTCGATAATTTAACTTTATATCATTGCACTTTTTATAACGCAACGAATGTAACGCTTTTAATTATTGCAGAAATAATATCACTAAATCATCGAAGGTAACGAAAACGTACGTTACTTAAATTCGGTGTCTCAAACCCCTTGTGCCCTTTCACACAATATACTTCGCACACGTCATAATTGAACTAATGCGTTAATTTATTTGTTTTTATTTTCGCAACCATTTAAATTTAATATGAAAATAAAAACGAATTTAAAAAATATAAACCACGACATTCACAGAGCTAATAATATAGTCAAGAAAATTAGTTTTTTAAAAATAAAATACTGAATATTTTAAGGCACAATAGAAATAGTAATCTCTCTACCTACCGTACCTAGGAATCGTATTCAGCTGTTTTGACGTTGCCAAAATAAAAATAACGTACGTTATCACGGATAATCAAAATTATTCAAGAGGCTGTAATAAAAATAAATCCTTGTTTATTTAAACCCATGCTTGCGAACCCCCCGGGTCCATTTTTCGAACGCACACAATGTGCACATGCATATATAGATGCGGAATCCGAGGTACTGCCGCACAAAACGGTACATATGTAATTTTAATTCCACTTATTAAAATGCTTATCTTTGCTATCTAAATGTAACGTGATACAGATCGTATCAAGCTGAACCCCATGCATTTCATTTAAGAAAAACCGTACCCGATGAATCCTACGAGAATGTAGCGGCCTCAACATTTGTAATGACACTTGCTTTATGTTGTTTTATAACTAGTTTTTGTGCTGAATACTTAAAAGCCTGGTTTCTGAAATGTGTATTAACCTTAACCCGGTACTAACTATGTGAACTGTCACTTCAACGTTCGAGAATTAAAACAAAAAGAGAAAAAAAACACGAAACAAACATTCCTTCGTATCAGAACAAAAACAACAGACTACAATTACTAATAAAATGTTCGTATTCGTTTCATTTACATGTTACATTTTTTGCTGCGTTGTCCAAAAAAGAACATTTCTTGGATATAAATCATTAATAATTATTTTGATGAATTTTATTATTTTCATATAAATTGGTTTGTAAATTTAACAATAATTCTGAATATATGTATTATTATTACACCAGTGATTATTAATTAAAATAGGTCCATTAATTTCAAGTTTGTAATTCATTGGGTAGATATCATGATTTGTATCATTGATTTATAGTCTTTGAACCCTAAAAATAATATTAAACCCACAACATTTCCATTTTAAAAAATCTAGCTGAGAAAAGAAGAAGAAGAATTAAATGGTTGATGGTTAGTTGATCAATGTTGAAAAATCTAGCGAAGACAACCTTAAAAATTAAGTGGATTAGTATGACCAATGTTCAATAAATCTTACGATGTATATCGTGGTACATATTACAATTTGTATCATTGATATATAGTCTCCGAACCTTAAAAATAATATTAAACCCACAAAGATCTATTTTGATAAATCTATCTGAGAAAAACTTAAGAATTAAGTGGATTAGTTGACCAATGTTCAATAAATGTATATAATGGTACATATCATGATTTCAATCATTGATATATATTCTTCGAACCCTAAAAAATATCATTAAACCCAAGGAAGTTACATTAAAAAAAAATTAGTTGAGAAAGCCTTGAAAATTAAATGGAATCGTCTGACCAATGTTCATGTATTGCAAAAAATGGCGTGGAACATTAATATATAGAATATAATGGATTAAAATGAAGTAAACGAAAACTAAATGAAATGGTTGTATAATAAAATGAACGTTCTCTAATCAAGCAGGCTGAGGCAAGTACTGGCTTTTTAGGAAACAACCCTCGTTGTCCCCCGATGTACCTTGTAAACGTAAATTTCCGTATTTATATTTTTTTTTAGTGCAAACCGGCTTAAAACCGGTTTTAGTTTATTTGAACCGGAGCAAGAACTTTGATCCCAACCCGAACCGAAAGACTTGGTGCTTGTAAGTGTAGGTAGAAAATGTTCTATAACTGTTTTCTGAATTAATATACGCTTGCGAATATAATTAAATTTTTGCAATGAAAATTGTTGTTAATGTGAATTATTAATGCGAATGAATATGAATACCCACGTGAAAAATTGAAAGAACGATTCGTAAGTCTGAATGTAATAACGGATTGTGTAGGTATAAAAAATTATACGTATCTGCATTCTAAACACATAAACTGTTAAGATATGCACGATCTAGTGTATTAAAATTCAGATACATATATTGTGTTTGGAAGGAATCGATAAAATTTTGAAGTGTCGTATTTCATATCCGTTGGGGTAAGGGTGTAGAGACCTGGGCCCCTTTATATAACAGACAGAGATTCACCTTAAGTATGAATAAGAAAAGCGTAAGCACAATGCGTCTAAATTGGTATAAGAAATCACAGAAGGGTTCGGTAGCACAATAATGAGATGAGTGATGACAATGTTTTCCATAAACATAAGACGTTGCGATGCGACGCGGCGCGTTTACGAATAAAATCGAGACTGAAGTTTTAATTGTCGCGTCGTCTGCGATCGTAGCGGGTGCAACCGATTCGGTTACCTCGTGATAGAATCTCGCATAGGCGAGAAGTAGTCGTGAACGGTGCTCTAACACCGGGTTACCTTCACAATGCCGCGACCACGCGCCCACTTACACGAACGGGAAGTCACGTGGCGATGCCTGAGCGCCTGAGGTAGCAGGAGAAAATACGTAAATCCACCGTTCGCGAACGACTTACGAAGTTTCTTGATAGATAGATATATAAGCGGTCGACGGATTGAAAATTCACATGAGTAATAGCACAATAACTATACGCATAATACGCATCGGACCCCTCCACATATGATGTAATGTATTTATTGCAGGACAAGTTCCCAGGCTGGTAGTATCCTTACGTCGCAACTAAAGGCGACCAATGGATTAGTTGGTGGGGCGGGCTTAGAGCTAGCTCCTCCTCTTGGTAGTCAACTTAGCCCACAAGATATACAAGGTTTATTTATAAATCAACACGTCGGTTACACGCAGCCCGGGTCTTCAGGTACTCAGAACCTGCAGATCGTAAAAAGAGAACCCGAAGATCTAAGTCATCATCGTAAACTCGATAGTAGTTCGCCCAATTTCGATGGATCGATAATTGTGAGCAAACCCTCTCGACATAAGGTTAGGATTCAATATTTAAGTGTCGTGCGCGATCAGTGCTCGCCTTTTGATCTTATTTCTAACGTTGTGTCCGGTTATGGTAACCCTTGCTCCGGGAGGATATTTTATTTGGACGTTCCGGAGCTGGGGTCAATAAATCGACGTGGTGTTTTAGTGTGTTATGTTAAAGACCATTTGTGGTTGTAGGTCGTGCTGGTGCCATCCGGTAGTGGCCAGCCCGGAGATCTGGTGGTGGACGTAAACTCTATAAAGGATGAAAATCATCGCGGCCTGAAATCCCCTCAACACGGATCTCGATCCGTAAACGGTACACCTACGTCAACTCATAGCAGCCTTCTAGCTGACGGTTCCAACGCCGGCCCGATAGAATTCGTGTCCTCGGATGGCCTCAAATCGGCGATGTACAGCACGCAGATTTTTGCCACTCACAGTGGCAGCGGAACCCCATCCCCAAATCCATACGCCGATCATGTAACCCAATACTCGCAAAGTGGAATCGGAAGTGGCTATTCGACTTCCACTGGGAGGCCGAACAGTTCCGCGGCATTTTCCGTAGCCGACCCGTACTATCGGGAATATTTTACAACCGTCACCTCCGGAGCTGGAACTCCGGAACCCGTGTACAGCGGCCAATTACGCCAAAGCCAACTTTCCTATGGCGAGGAAGCAACGGGAAGCGGTTCCACCACCAGCTTGGTCGAACGATACGTTCGCCAATCAAGCGCCTATCATAGTAAAGGAGTCATCGCCGCCGCCACCGCCGCCGGCCTCACCGTCGATCTACCGAGCCCAGACAGCGGAATCGGCGCCGACGCTATCACACCACGTGACCAGAACACGATGCAACAGGTGAGACACGATTTCGAATCCGCGAGACCCATCTCCACGCCGATAATGTGTTTGTTACAGTCTTTCGATTACGCCGATCTTAACCCTGCACTCCTAGATCCGTTATCCCTTAGTCAACGTAGTAACGCTAGCTCACAATCTCCCGGTTCCCAAACGAATAACAGAAGTCGACCCTGGCACGACTTCGGACGTCAGAACGACGCAGATAAAATACAAATTCCAAAAATGTAAGTACCTTTATGTATTCCGTGAAAAGCATGTTACATTTACACCTAACGTATGACAAGTTATACACGTGTGAACCGGTCAGGTTGTTCACGAAACTCCTCGTAATTGCACTAGCAGTAGTTGTCAAAATTCATTATGTCCGGTTGAGCAACGGTTAGAGGTCGAATGTAGAGTAACCCGATGTGAATTATGAGCGCACAATGTGGACTGGACAAACTAGATCCAGTATCACTTGATTCAACTTGAAACGTCTGTTGCACACACATATACGGTTTACTCGACCTTCTTCAAATGAAATAATTCGCATTATTCTTCTAACATTAATTACTTTAATTTTAAACACATTGAACACACACAAATATATATATAATCAAAACCATAACAACAAATACGATTATACCTTATAATAAAAAAAAACATTTTTAATATCTCCAAATAAATGGGACCTCTTCATAAATATTTATTATGAGATTATTACGTGAAAGCAGCCAACCCTGCAGTTTGAAATAAACAATAAAATATTTATAATACCCATTACTTTCAAATCCATTTTAAGATGATGTCTTTCAGTGGCGGTTCGGTACAGTTTTTTAAAATTTTCCCCGCCGGGCCTAATCACTCTGATCAATTTATTTTGTTATTAAACTAATATTGAACCTAAACATTTTATTTTGAATTGTTTTTGATAAGCCCGAGGAAATAACCATTTTTACAATTTTGACATTTTTAAACTATTTCTATTATTTCAGACATTGACTTACCAAACGTTTAAAAAAAATGGATTATTACTATGTACGGTCTCATCATGTCTACGCTAATTCAAAAGACAAAACCTAATCCGATCTATTAACGATCTATTTCTTGTACTTCACAAATCAACGTGACACAAAATAGCAAGTAGTTAGGTCTGAGAGTATTTTTGTTATATTTTCGGTTAAATGTTTTTGGATCCAAACAAACAAAACAGAGAACTACTTAAAACATATAAAGCTGTTTTTTTTTAATTTTCTTCGGCTAAATGTTACAAATCAGTTACTTGGGTCTCCAGCTATCTTCTAAATAACTGCACCCTATTAATAAATTAACAAAAAATATAGAATTACTTGTATCGCGACCACACAACCATTCCGCATGTTTATATATGTCAATTAAAATTTCGAGGCACGGCTTTGCCTTTAATGAAATATTGCTTTTGAATTTTAAAATTTGGGCGAGGGGACCCCAACAGATTAATTTGTACACGATCGTCAAAAGGAAGCCCCCATACTTTAAATTTTTAACAGACATTTCGTTCTTACCATAATTACTTTTCAAAAATTATTTATAAAACAAATGGAAACGAAAGCATTGCCTCTTCGTCTCTTCTTTATAATACATTCTTTAACGTTTAAATTTAATGTAAATGCACTTACCTTGTTAGGCTTCGATTCTTGTCCTCACATTGTCACGTTGTCCTTCACGTTGATTGGCTTCGGGTTTGAAGCTGAACTGACTGCAAATACACAAAATACAAAAATTAATAAATCTTTTCAATAAATAAAAAAAAATCGTTTTTATTTTGAGGGCAATACCCGTATACCCAACCTGCACCAGCCGTCACTGATGACTTTATTTGTATCTTAAACATGTTTGACCATATCGTATCACATTAACCAGTTCTTTTAAAAATTATTCGTAGTGATCCATTTTATTTCAAGTCATATCATGAGGGCTGAGTGATAAGTACCTAGCCTTGGCAAGACATGGCGTTGTTATTAATTAAATCCAATGCATGTTTTACTAAAGTCATGTATGTCATGTCATATAAACTGCGTGATTCAGTTTATGTTTACAAAAATGGAAAAAATGAACATCGAGCATATTAAGTTCTTAATTTTGAACGATGGAATCAAAGCGCAATTAAATTAAATCCATGGGGATTACAAATTCATTAGCAACAAATATTTGACAGCTGAAGTCGAAGTCAAGTCAAAGGCGTGTTGATTGTTCTGGGCACAAATTGTGATTTCGTTGTAAAAAATCGTGAAAATTAATAATTATTCCGATCATTTTAAAAAGCTCTAGATCACGAACGTATCAAATGACATTTTTTGTACATATTTTAAATTCGCAGCACAAACGAAGTTATCGAGCACGGCCACGTGACAAGTTTATTTATAATTAGAAAATAATGTATAAGGGTGAGGAAGTAAATAAAAATGTAAAATTTCCGTTGAGTGAGGTATCCTGTAACCGGTTCGCTTTCGGTTATCTTTCTACGGTGCATATAGAAAAACCGTTCGTCGTTCGTCCTGTGGGATTAGGTGGGCTTCATTGTAATAACTGGATACGAAATAAAACATAGTCGCAAAGCGTCTTTACGGCTTGATTACCATCGGTACTAAAGTAACAGTTGGCAGTATTTTGGGACCATATCCAAGAAGAGTCGAGCGCCATTTATATAAAACGAATAAACGTTTTTACAAAACAACACGTAAAAAAATTCACTTGTTTTATTTATTGATTTATATCCTTAGTTTAATTTTTTTGACGTTTTATTTCTTATTATTGATTTTATATATAATATTAATTATAATTACTTCCTTTCCATTTTCATTTATTTGGCGTTTTCTGATTGATTCATTTTCATGTTTGTTTCTTCTTGTTGTTTTTTTTTTAATCATAAATCACATGCATTGTTTAAACGTTTGGAGGCAGCTTGAAGGATCAATTTGTATAATAATTTGATAAATAAATCCGAGCAATTCCGATAACTAATCGTTTAAAATATAAACTACCACGCATTTCTTAACATCGTCGAAGGTCCTGTTACAATTTTACAAATATTTATCCAACACGGGGAGGTGGAAGGGAGGAGTGTAGGATTAAGTTAAATTAGTCGAAATAGCAACAGTCAGCGTTGTCTTGTAGACAACTACAACAACGCATAGTGTGTGCGCTATCTAGACGTCAATACTCGCGCTGATAGGTAATGACAGTGGTCTTTATCGACGACTAAGCATTCGCCTTCAACATTTTGATACAGTCGCTACAAATGAAATACAAAATACAAATAAATTTAAAATTTGAAATTTTTTTAACTTAACGGAGTCTGATGTAGATCGCGATGGGGTCGTACTAACCAACCCCTTCTCGGGATTATACAATCAAAGAGTTTAGTAGGATAATTAAAGTTAATTTTGAAACGACAAACAAAGATTACAAGACCTGACTTGAACTAAACGCATCACGTTAGTCATTTGCAAGGAAGTGCAGAGAAGAAGAAAAACATCATCGTTCAACCATTGAAAAATGTAACAAATTAATACAATTAATACCAACATAAAATTATTTTATAATTATAAATAATATGCCAACATTATTATTTTCCTGAGTAGCAAAATATCAAATTTTCAAGTAATAAAGTTATTCCACCAAATCGTTACGTTACGTTTTACGAAAAAGTTTGTGAGTAGACCTCTGTGGTCACATAGCAACACGACTGTTACGATATTGACGTCTAGATGGCTTTAGTACACTGACACAAACTATTTCGTGATTTTCCTGAAGGACGAAAAAGCTGTCATCACCTGATACATCCGCTGAAATTTATTTTCAAACTTAATGATATTGTCGATGGAGGGGTGGGGGGTCATATGAGGCCTGTCATTTCTGATAGTGGAAGTGATATCGATAGTGGAGGGGGCTGATTTTTATTTCGGAGTAATTACTTTATTGAAAGTGCATGTAATGAGATTTTTTTTTATTATATATTTTTATTTTTAATTTTTCGTTTTAAAACACTTTTATTATTGATATTGATACCACGACTACGTCTATTACCAATTAATATTAACCAGAGTTTATACCATATACGGAATGAGCACAAGCAAAATTATTATTTCGTGATCGCAAAACTATCAACGTTTATGAAAAATAAAAGAAAATCACGCAATAACTCCGTGTTATCAACTCACAAAATATTTTGAATCAATAAATGTTAAACCAGCTGGATATAAAATTGGTAAAATCGCATATTAACGGGGAATAAATTACAACAATAGTTCGTTTCTCTGTGTTTGTGAAATTGTCTGTTTTTTGCAACGAGGGCAACGCTCCTAAAAAATGAATTAAATTGATAAGTAATCACATCACAATTTATTTGTGATATCTGGGCTGAGCCAGGTTAGGCGCAAAGGCGAGTTATCATGTTTTCGTTTGAATTAATAAATTACGTTCCATTTTTAATACTTTTGCGAATACAGTCGATTTCTAATAACGAACTACGACTGCATATGTTTTATTAAACTGACAGCTGAATCTATTTGGATGAAACACTTGACCCAAACACTAATTTACTTCAAACATACACATGAGCACTAAATACTAAGCAATAATATTAAATTTTTGTATAGCAAATTTGTCTGATTGAACTTTGCTATTCCACATTGGAAATTTAAGTCCTATAAGTTGAAAATTTTATTGTGCGGTGGGTAGTGTGACTAAACCTGAAATTAATTGTATTTCGGTCACTTTTAAACAATCAAAAGTAGTAGTTAACCGGCCATTGATTTTTATTAAATTTTTTTTTACAATATTTCGTTTATCAGCCATGTTTGAATCGAACATTTCACAATTAATTACATACCTAAATCGAATTGTAATTTATTTAACAGCGACAAGTTGATTTATGTTTGTTTTTCAGATTCTCTCCTGTCGGTTTGAAATATTACTTAGAAACGCCCATTTCAACATCCCAAAGACGCGAAGATGACCGCATAACTTACATAAATAAAGGACAATTTTATGGGATCACGTTAGAATACATCCAAGATCCCGACAAACAACTGAAATCTCAAACTGTCAAGGTAAGGTATTATTGGATACATTCTTCATTAAACCTGTTCGGCGCATTTTTATTTCTCATTTTATCACAAACAAAATTATTAATTATATTTTTTTTTAAATATGAATGATACACGCAATTAATAAATTCTGTTGATTTATACTCATCACCAGTTATACTTTCTAATAAAAATAGATTCTCATAAATATTAATGAACGTATGATAAAATAGCAATGATTCTGTATTTTAATAGTGCGTAATGCTATTATTGATAATTATAAGAGATCTGTACGTATTAATTGGTATAATTACGGTAAATCGTTACATCGGCTACGTGTACCAGGCGTACGTGATCTTAGTTTGTTGCATTGTCACACACATATATATACATGTATCGACTTACCTATACCATAAGAGGCGTGCGAGTAATAAGGATTTGTTTTTGGGACGTTTTCGCTCATGTATGTCAACTACCTAACGAACAATGCTGCATAATTTAACTTATTTTCGCGAATTTCTTGGAATTAATTAATGATTAATACATTTTACATAGCTTATGCTGAAGCTAAAAAAACACTCGTTAGAAAGTTTTATTTTATTGATAAATTCATACAAATACTCGATTAATTAAAATTATTCTCGTTATGTTCAAAGAATACTAATGCCTCGACTATAATTACCTTTTTACTTCAAGTTCATTCAATATTATCGACACGTGAAAAGGCTATTGTAAACGACAAATTAGGGTTCACGGTTCAGCACGGGCATTGTAAATCTAACAAGGTGTACTTTTGTTACACCAGTGGACAATGTAACAGCACGATCGCTAGTATTTATAACCATAATACAAATGCATAAATTGCCTTTTTAACAAAATTTTATTATTTTATATTAAACATATAATCGTTGTTCATAAAAGAAAATAGTTGACGTTTTAGTGAATTAAGGCATCATAAGGCATCTTACATAATATTCAATCATCCCTCTTATTCGAGCAATTATGTAAACTGGTATAATTAACATATAACTACAAATTTAATGTATTACAATTATTACTTATATTATTTTGGTGAGAAATTGCAAAGTTAAAATTAATCTAAGCTGCCAATGTAAATGTAAAACAATTATACCATCTGAAAATAATTATAAGTGAATAACTACGTTAAATTAAATTAAATAATTTTCATATGTGTCCAAGGACGATGAATTTGACGAAAGAAAACCAATTAATTCAATTACGGCGTTTTACATCAAATTGTAAAAACTATAATGGCATCATTTAACATTTTATAAATAAAAACTAATCGTCGTTATAAACTTTATTTATGCAAATCGGTGTTTTAGCTTCGCACATGCGGCCGAGAAAAATAGAAACTGCGCCTCTTTTTACTTGCGATTTAATATAAAGGCGCATTCAGACCGGTGCAAGCGACGCACGTCCAAATACGCGCGTTGTCTGGATGCACCTTTAAACATCACCAACTAAAATTATTTAGTTTAATTATTTTTATTTTTATGCTTTTGCATAAACGACTTAAATGATAATTTGAGTAAATACATAAGTAACATAATCTACACTCCTGTTAATTAATAAGACCTTGGAGCCGTCTACTTTATACTATTAACATATTTTATATATTTACTTTGACCAACCAACGAACGTGCGCGGAAAATCATCTTAAATATATAAAAATGTAAGGTTACTTAAATTATCATAGTTTAATTTTTACAAATTGCAATTATTTTTCATATTTTTAATTGTAGAGCATTGTCATGCTAATGTTCAGGGAAGAAAAGAGCCCAGAAGACGAAATCAAAGCGTGGCAATTTTGGCATGGACGGCAGCATTCAGTTAAACAACGCATTTTAGATGCAGGTAAATATAATTTTTTTCTACTATTCGTATTAATTAAACGTGTTAAAATTATTAGAGACGATGTAGCTATTATTTCCTTAATTGGTTAAGTCAAAAACATGTTAATTACGGATTTTTGGTTTTGTAATTAAGCACTGTGTGTGCAGTCGTGTATAGTTGGTGGTATTTTTATAAAATAAAAATATCACTGATGACGTTCGTGTTAAAATAATTGGACGCGTAGTCACGAGTTAAAAAAAATCGAAAATCTTCGTTCCAACCTCTTCATATTTTTAATAATTAAGGAACAATTGTTAGTAAATTTCACGAAAGATGTTTTAGCAAATATAACCGATCAGTCGTTTTTTTTGCGTTTACATTCAATTCTCAAAACGACCGTCCTGTACACCTAACATAAAAGGATGTAAATGCAAATATCGCTAATAAATGTTGACGACACGCAAATTGCGTAGCTAAGATATTTATTTACTAAAACGTATTTAATGGCCCGGATAATTCATTTAAATATAAACTGCTAATATGACGCTCGGCAAAGGTCAAACGTACGTAAAACGAACATCCCACGCGTAGGTATAATAGTTATGAACGCCCAAAGGAATGTAAATATTCGCAATAATTTACGTTATCGCGAAAAATTACCCCATATACAATAAGCCCTATAAATACGAGAATCTTTAGGTACAAAGTTCGGTTTTATATTTGACACGTTCTGCGCGTGGTATGTTCTTTATACAGGTATTTTACATTTTCAATTGTAGTTTTACAATGGCGTAGGATTCGCGTGGGTCGATTCGATACTATTTCGTTTTTCGTTTGAGTAGGGGTTGTTTATAGTGACAACGTTCGTTCCTTTCAGTGATATTTTAATGCGTACGTTTTACTGCAAAATTACTGCTTTTTTTATAGCAATGATGTTATAAATTTTGCATACGGTGTGCCCTAGGCTCCCAACATATTTACAACACAATAAAAAAAATCATGATTGCTATCTTCCGTACGCATAAAGTAATTGATGCAATAATTTCAATTACATAATTTATTTATTGACAACGACGTTTCAATTTGAACGAAATTTGTCGCTAACTTCCGGCATAAACAACCTAACTAACAAAAAAAATACGAACTAAATATCGCGCACGATTTATGACATAAACTAGTTTTAAATATATTTCCATTTTGATTTTGTAAATTGCGTTTATTGAATGTTAAGTTATTAAAAATTAAACGTATTCAACATTAGGATAAATACACATCATATATTACCCATATTATTAAGTAATAAACTTGTTAACTTTTATTACAAATAAAAGTTACCAACAAATTTCCCCAGTTAGTGCAAATCATGTAAATAAACATGTTGGCAGGATTTTTATGTTGATAAATATGAAGTAAATTGCAAGTTAATTAGAATCTAACTTGGGTACATAACTACAAGTTCATTTAATTTTAATATCACTGCTATATCATAAATTCCGCCCATTTAATAAAAATCTCCCATGCGGTACAAATAAAATAGCGACCAATAAAACCCTGTCATTTATACAAAAGATATAATTAATTATTTGTTTTCTTTTTTTTCTTGAACAAATATTAGCTCTTATTTCCTTTTCTAATTTCATGCTATGACTTATTTAAATAAATTGGGGTAAGTATGCTCTCTCGTGCGTGTCATCCCCAACTGGTTTTTAAAGATATCGTTTTTTTCAGATACGAAAAACAGCGTCGGTCTGGTTGGGTGTATCGAAGAAGTTGCCCATAATGCCATCGCTGTGTACTGGAATCCGTTAGAAAGCGCAGCAAAGGTAAAATTATTATAACTTCGAAAAAAAAAATTTTAAACCATTTATTTCAGATTAACATCGCCGTACAGTGTTTAAGTACAGATTTTAGTAGTCAAAAAGGTGTTAAGGTAAGTTAAGTGCGCGGCGCGTGTAAATCTTTTCAAATTTGAAATTGCAGGGACTCCCTTTGCATCTGCAAATCGATACTTACGAAGATCCACGTGACACAAACCTATATCATCGTGGGTATTGTCAAATTAAGGTTTTTTGTGATAAGGTAATATTTTAATAACGTTTGTATATTAAAGCTAAAAAAATCATGTTGGATATAATTGGCTTTAGTATCAATCGATTGAACTGTTTTATTTAACCTCAAACCAAATTCCCATGAAAAGTCTATTTTAACGCAATCTTAGTACTCAGATTTAAACTTAAAAATTATTTTATTTGTTTTCGACTTGTACTCGAAATCAAAATTTAGAGCTTATCGAGGAATTTGTAGGGTGCCGAGCGTAAGACACGCGACGAAGAGAGACGAGCTGCAAAGCGAAAAATGACAGCAACAGGTCGTAAAAAACTAGACGAATTGTATCATCCTATGTGTGAGCGTTCGGAATTCTATTCCATGAATGACTTAATGAAACCACCCGTACTATTTTCCCCGGCCGAAGACATCGACAAGGTAAGTTCGCAAGGCTACCGATTTTTCGCCACCTAGATAAATTGTGGAAATGTATCACAAATAACTTGTGTTCCGTAGGAAATCATATTTACGTAAGGAACGTAATGAAATGGTGACATGATGAACTTGAACTGTTTGATATATTATTGGAATGTTACATGTTATATATAAACAAAGATTTTGTTTACTACTTGTACCAAATTCAAGATATACACAGCAGGTATATATAAATGCTTGAATGACGAATAAAAAATATACTTCATATAATTTTTTTTGGGAAAGAATTGCTTTCTTTACTTAAATTAATTTTAAATATTAAATACAAGATAAGTTCATATTGTATTTCATTATAAAAATTCAATATTTAATTTCTTGATTACAACTGACTGCAATTTATTGTGTTACCGTTTTTTTGAAATTAACTATTTCGAGAAATCTTTATTAATAAACAAAGATTTTCGAAACTGATTTAGCACAAAATGAATGTTCAATATTGAATATTGAAATAAACCTGCGCTTGATATCACTTTAATGCAAAATATTTTATGCAAAAGTATCTGGTACAAAATTAATTTCGTTCTAAACGATTTGGTGCAAGACGCCTTTTAAATGAGAACTTCGATTAGTACTGTAGTAAACAGGAGGCTATGGCTCCACAGGATCGTCGCAATAATTCGCTTTTCAAATAATATTTCTAAGATATGTTATCGAAAAGGTTTTGCTGAAACAAATGCAAAATCATTTGTTACAAAATGCACAAGACAATAGTTTAATTGTTTGCTTCCATTGGTGCAAATTGACTTGTTACGAAACGGTTTCGTAATTTAATTTTTTTTTTAACAATTTTGTTTTTCAATTTTTCATTTTTCACATCGTAGAAAATGTTGACGTTTTCTGTTTTTGAAAATAAATTTCAGCAAATGTATTAAGGTGATAAGATCACCATATGATCACCGTTGTGTTTGTGTGTGACTATTAGCGTCATCTGACGTCAATATCCGCACGCTATTGCTCATACGTAATTAAACTGGTCATTGTCGAGGGTATTGACGTCTAAATGGTACTTGCATGACTTGATGCACCTTCAGTGAATGTATGTGTGTTGGTCTGACGAGCTCAACTAGAACGAAACAGCTGTCATCGCCTTAATACATTCGCTTTGTAAAGATTTAAATAAGGAAACGTTAATTTTTCCAGCTTCCACTGGTGCGAGTTTTAAATTAGACTTCATGAAAGTTCTAAATGGTTTTAACGATATGGTAATAGGGTTACCAACCCAACCCAACAAGATTACTGCAATCCATATATGTTATAATTGCTAAATGAATTTCCAAACAAATCTTGAAATTCATAAACACTTAAAAACCCAAATAATATTAACATTCTTAACAAGATGATTGCTCCATCTCTGACTGATATGATAGGTGCAGAAAAACGTAATTGAGAGGTCTTCGATTATATTTTATTTGATACATAGGCTAATTGATAACGTTGTTTTGAACACATTTTTTAGGTGTGTTTGGTTAAATTGTTACTGAGTGTGACAAGTCTTATTTTAGGTTAAATGATTCGAAAATACTTTTTTATGTATTTTTTTTTAACCTTGAATACACAGTTTTTATTTTTTAAATCAAAATTAATACGATTAAAGCGATATATGTTACATGTTCAAATTCTGTTTTAATTTTTCGAATAATTTGATATAAATCATTTAATCAATTGCGAGAATATTTATTTGTCTTCCTGGAAATTTAGTGATCCTGCATGAGTAAGTTTGGGGGAATCATCGTATTTTGTGTTGTTAAAAAAAATTTAGTGTTAATAATGTTTGGTGTTAACAGTTAACATCGATGGAACTTCAGGGTTTCTATGGGCACGACACGGATGGTTCGCTAAATGGACCAGTGGAACACGTTAAAACTGGTTCGCCGTTTTTACTACACGCTGCCGCCAAAACGCCGACGACGCCGACCTTAAAATTCCACAATCATTTCCCCCCTGATGCAGATAAAAAGGACAATATTTTAGAGAGTAGCCTTAGTGCTGACAGTGCAGTATTCTCCCCACCGATGAAACGTGCAAAATTAATAGGAAGTGGTGTGGCGATGGGGAGTGCAGGACCTCCGCCGTTGAACGAAAGAGTGATGTTATACGTAAGACAAGAATCTGAAGATGTCTATACACCATTACACGTTGTACCGCCGACAACAGCCGGACTACTTAATGCGGTAAGTGGCGTTACTCTACGCGTGATTACACCCTATAGCTTCGCTTCCCGCTTAATATGCATGGACCTGGACGTACTGGGCTTTTACATTGTTTGTTTCATTCGGTCAATAACATTAACTAAACATGGCATGTCAATTAACACAATCACTAAATGGACCTACTTTGAACCTACATTCTTGCGCCTGATGCGATCAATCACTTTTTGCTACCACCAATTCGTGTGTAAATTAATCAAAAGCTCAGTACTTCTTCTAAATCTATGCTAAAATGAAGAAAGACAGAAATGCATTACTTTTGCAGTTGGAAAATTAATTCTGTTTTCCTTATTTTGCAGATTGAGAATAAGTACAAAATTTCTGCTTCGAGCATAAATAACTTGTATCGCAAAAACAAAAAAGGGTAAGTTAGATTTTGATGAATAAGTAGTGTGGTAGTAGCGTCACGAGGAACTAACGATCCACTCTTAATAAATAAATTAACATAACGCGTTAGCTGTTTGAGGACTTTTAAAAATTTCGATGTGTTTTACAGCATTATGGCCAAGATTGATGACGACATGGTGGCGTACTACTGCAACGAAGACTTGTTCCTGTTAGAATTGAAGACGGTGGATGAAGAACTCTTCAATATAACATTTGTGGAACTTTCGGACCACTGACCCGCTCAACTTATGCTTAAGCTCACTTCGTACTCAATTCTCATTGTTGTGATTGTTTTTTTAAAATCATTCTAATTTTTAAGACAAAACAAAATGTTGTTTCTAGAATTTTATTATTGTTTATATGAAAGATTGTTGAATTACTTACTCTCAATCATAAGTTATTGTTACTTATTTTGTTTTTATTGTGCGATCACTGTTTTATTTGAAAAATATGTTGTGATCATTAGCATTGAATGTAGTAAGTGGTGGTGACATGTGACTGATGATCTCATAGGTGCACACGATCCGCCTGCCACACATATTGTTAAGGTGTTGCGGACATTTAAAACTCGCCTGTATATAGCTTCAGATATTGTTATATTGTGTATGTATTGTGTATATAGACACAAGCCATATCGTTATGTCCAATGCCATAGGACCGGTCGCCTTTATGGTGATTTATTTTTAAGTAAGTCTGCCTGCACACCCTAACCGATAATGGTAAATGAGAGGCCGACGTGTCCCTAAGTACTCACACTTGTCACCTCTTGGGATAAATATGTCACTTATGCAAAAATTTTAAAAAAACGTACCTGACTTATGCTTTATGAATGTTACATATATTGATTGCCGTTTTCTAAAAGTGGCTGCCCAAATCAAAACTATTTGAGGTACAGTTTTTAGCAGTCTCGTTTTGTTTTCAATGGTACTGATTTAAGGATATTATTGTATATTTGAGTATGCATTAGCCATTAAGTTCTTATATTTCGATTTAGACTAGTATTAGCTCGTAGAGATAGCTCTCTGTTACTTCTAAGTTACTCCCATTACTAATGTCATCTGCGTCACCATCCATATCAACAATAGCAACTCAATGTTGATAATTATTCGCAATATTATAAGCTAGTTTTTTTATAAATTGTATTTTGTCAAATGATTTTTTTTAATAAAAAATTAAAATAAAGTACATATCTTAATTTTGTTGTTTTTAAATATTCACAGGAGGAAAGGAATACTCAAATCATATGTCATGTGATACTAACAACCAACAAAGAAGGGAACGATAATATTATATTTTCCACATGACCACTTCTAGTTTCAAAATTACTCAAGTTGCAACCTAATTCAATAGGATAAATGAACTCGAAAAATTTGAAGTTCTATAAATTTATATCAATTTTATATCACTATCATTTTTCAAATTTAAATACTTTATCCAGATATTCAATTTTATTTCTGTTACTGCTGCAAATTACACGTACATGTCCGTAAAAACTTTAAAAACAATACAGGTAAAATGTCAAGCTCCTATCTCGATTTCAAATATCCTGTCTTTAAATTTTCTTATCTAAATACCAAGGATATGCGTCAATTATTATTTTTCTTCCTGGAGATTGCTCCAAATAATCTGAAATTTAGGACATTTATCTTTTCTTTATATTTATGAAATTATGTAACATTTTTTTCTGCGAATAAAAAATATTTATGTCCAGTCCAACAACACACATCATGAGCATTGATGAATATGACTAATGCTGAGGCTAACGTGCCAAAGGATTCGCGTGTGCCTCAGTAGTTGTTCACAATTACCTCATAGCCCCTGGCGACAGTTTACCGATTGGATCTGAAAACAGACAAGCGAATGTCTTTACCCGCAATGTGTGTGGCTTGTGCAATTGCATATTTTTATTACGTACATTTCACTGCGTAACTTCGATAATTATGTCGTCTAACATATACTACAACACGTAATCACAGTTTAATTTTTAAAGCAATACGTCAGAAAAAATTAAGGTGCTAAACAATGAGAAAATTCGTACTTAGAATTCAGATATGAACCTGATATTTTTGGACGACTGTATTGTACATACATACAGAAATAAAGGTGCAAGCTATATTATAATTTTTACTTTCTTATACATGTATAAGTATAGGAATCATGAAAATTTTCGAACTCGAGATTTCAACGGATATACACGTTTTGAGGTCCCCTGAATCGTTTCTGACTATTTTCGGAATGACGTATGTGTGTGTGTGAGTGTGTGTGGCTGTGCGCGCTCTAGCGTCCAAACGGTTATAGCTAGAGCTCTGAAACTTTAAACTTAGCAAGGAGAAAAACGTCCTATTTTGAACGCAATCTCTCAACCGGAAGTGATGGTTTACTCTTACGGTGACGGTACGGTAACGGTATGGTCGCGGCACGGCAACGGCATTGTAACGGTACGGTGACGGCACGGTTGCGGTACGGTTGCGGTACGGAATCGTTACGGAAAAAAATATTCTTACATAAATTATAGATATTGATATTTTAAACAACTTTAATTTGAAAAGTTTTTTCAAAAAACGTAGTATAACTGAGTATAAGAAAGTTTCGTGCGGACCACCGCGGATTTTTACTTTCTTATACATTATGTATAAGTAAGTATAGGAATCATGAAAAATTTCGAACTCGAGATTTCAACGGATATACACGTTTTGAGGTCCCCTGAATCGGTACGGTGACGGTACGGACACGGCACGGTCACGACGCGGTCACGACACACACACACCACACAACTTGAATTCGAAATATTGCATTATTACTTATACATAATGTATAGGAATCATGAAAAATTTCGACCTCGAGATTTCAACGGATATACACGTTTTGAGGTCCCCTGAATCGTTTCTGACTCGGAGTGACGTCTGTGTGTGTGTTACTGTGACGCTCTAGCGACCAAACGATTATAGCTAGACTTAGGAGGTGGCGACACCTAGCTTTAGTACTCAACATCGTTGCTAAAATATGACGTAACGCTGTTCGAGCAACAGATTCCGTATTATATACAAAGTCAGAACCTAACTTATTTCAAATCACTCAGCCCATGCTTTTAACGCATTTTTTTATCGATGGGTTATTTAGAGATAAGTTCTGAATGGGACACATTGGACGTTTAACGCACAATAATATAAAAGTACGTGGTAAAAGTTGACGTTTAGTTCATTCCGCGGAAGTCGTAAAACCTCAAAAAATGTGTACTACGACGATTACAAAAAACGTTGTTACCATATCTCGAAAACGGCACGTGTTGTTGCTTAGGTACAAATAAAAGATTCATTTATTTATAGAAAATGAAAAAGTCTTACCGATTTGGCGTTCAACCCGAATCAGTTTTTTTCGTACATGCTCCGCGCCCGTGACTAATTCTATCTGCAATCCATCTCCGCCGTTGAACAAATTATTCGACACTGTTGTCTCTCGATTCAACACCATTGCAAACTCGTAAATAAACGTCTAGAAGCATTAACAACATTTTTTTTAGTATATGAGTAAACAAACGCTTCGCAACGTTTTACGCGCCCTACGTGAAAATTGGTGAACTAAAAATGTCCGGCGACAAACTTAAGGCTTGAAATTAATACTAATTTTCTCATCAAAAGGTAACGTTAACTAATGACGCGATAGTTTTATTTTTTATCAGCTGTTATACATATTTAGTTAAAACTTGATATATTTGTTTTTATTGGAAAACAATTTTGATATTGGGAACGAATCGAGTCGTATCAACGTATCATGCGTTGGTGACACTGATTTTGACAGATGCATTATTCTATACGTATCGTGTGTTTGAATGAAGGTTCTCATAAAAGATATTGAAATTTCAAATAACCTTAATTTGAAAACTTCGTTCGAAAAATGTAGTTGTCATCACCAATGGGGCGGTTTGTTGGAAATGTATCTAAGCATACGAAACTTCAGTGCGGATCACTGCAGATTGTTGAAGTTGCTTAGGTACAAATAAATTTATAGAAAATGAAAAAGTCTTACCGATTTGGCGTTCAACCAGAATGAGTTTTTTTCGTATACGCTGCGCGTCCGTGACTAATTCTATCTGCAATCGATCCCCGGCGTTGAACAAATTATTCGACACTGTTGTATTTCAATTCGACACCTTTGCAAACACATACATAAACGTCTAGAAGCATTAACAACATTTTTTTTAGTATATGAATAAACAAACGCTTCGAAACGTTTTACGCGCCCTACCGTGAAAATTGGTAAACTAAAAATGTAGGGCGGCAAACTTAACGCTTGAAATTAATAGGTTTCCCATGTAGTAATTTTCTCATTAAACTCATTAACTAATAACGCGATAGTTTAATTTTTTATCAAAATTTGATATATTTCTTTTTATTGGAAAACAATTCAACTGATTTTGATATTTGCGAACGAAGTCGTGCGTTGGTAACACTGGTTTTGACAAATGTAATTCTTGTATACGTATCGTTTGTTTGAATGTAACTGGGTGGCACTACAATTTAATTGTTCATAATGTCGAGTGTCGAAGCATTACAAAAACAGGTTATCCATTTAGAAGAACAATTACGACAAGCACTAAACTACAATGGCGCTATTAGAGAAAAAATTAAAACTATGTCTTCAGAAGTTGTCGATTCTAACCCTTACAGGTAAACATATGTTTACTTCAACCATATAACTTTTAACAATCGCCGTATAAATTTTAGTCGTTTGATGGCTTTAAAACGCATGGGCATAGTCAAAAATTACGAAGATATTCGCCTGTACACTTGTGCAATTATTGGAGTCGGTGGTGTCGGAAGTGTAACCGCAGAAATGCTGGCACGTTGTGGAATCGGACGATTAATATTATTCGACTACGACAAAGTCGAACTGGCTAATATGAACCGATTGTTTTTTCAACCGCACCAATCTGGGTTAAGTAAAGTCGAAGCTGCCGCACAAACTCTGCGAAATATTAACCCCGACGTCGATATTATCCCATACAATTACGACATAACTAAAGTAGACCATTTCGAACATTTCATGGAGACGATATCGTAAGTGTTTCATTCAAAAATTGTCAATGTTTTAATTCCATTTTTGCAGAAAATGCAGCTTGGCGCATGGACCCGTCGAATTAGTATTAAGTTGTGTAGATAATTTCGAAGCCCGCTTCACTATCAATACTGCGTGTAATGAATTAAATATTAAATGGTTCGAATCAGGCGTTGCTGAAAATGCAGTTTCTGGTCACATTCAATTTATTGTTCCTGGAGAAACTGCTTGTTTTGCTGTAAGTATAGAGAAAAATATAATAATGTAATTGATCTTAAGGGCAATAAGTTTAAATCATATCCAAATTATCTGATGTAATCGGCAATCAATGTAATATTTGTTTTTTCAATATCGTTTAACGAATTGGACGAATGCGGGATTTTATTATAGTCGTTCGATGACCACATTATAAAAAGAAATATTTGCAGTGTGCTCCACCTCTCATAGTCGCTTCCAATATCGATGAAAAAACCTTAAAAAGAGATGGTGTATGCGCTGCAAGTTTACCAACGACAATGGGTATAATTGCTGGATTTCTTGTTCAAAATACTCTTAAACATTTACTTAGGTTTGGTGAGGTATCTAATTATGTCGGCTACAGTGCGTTAAATGATTTTTTTCCAACGATGAGTTTGAAACCCAATCCTAACTGTGAAGATTCCAATTGCAGACTGCGTCAAAAGGAATTTGCTAGTAGTCCTAGACCGGAAGAGATTCCTGTAGCCGAAAAGGAAGAACCGGTACATGAAGATAACGAATGGGGTATATCCCTAGTTGATGAAAGCGCAGCACCCGAAGAAAAGACAGTTGTGGGTGAAGGATTAACTTTAGCTTACGCTTTACCTCCACAAGAACAGCCATTGAAAAGTGTCGCATCAGAACAAGATATGAGTTTAGAAGAACTGATGTCGCAAATGAAATCTATATAATTTAACGCAAACATTCTGTAATATAGTAACTAAAACTGGGGGATTTAAATTAGGCTTGGCAACAGTGATTAACCCGAAGATATTTTTATAATTGATTTTGTGCCACAAACTTTAAAACATGCACAATTTTGTGCTAATTCGGCTATCAAAGATATTATATGACTCAATTAATTAATTAATTACTTTTACCGTGGAAACAATGTTGGCAATCCTAAGTTAAAATGCGAAATAATTTTTAAATATCAGTAAATTTTTCTTTATAATTTTAATTAACCTGTTAATGTACGTCTTGATTGAGCATAGACGTGTAAACAATTTAAATTTTTTATCGTTTTTTTATCCATGGTGCTGATCATGTTCTATGAACCACTGGAATTGCATCTTAAATATTTTTTTGCGTAGCATATGATAATTTAATTATTTTCAACTGCAAGATTTTAGTATTTTGTTTTATCGCAATGTAAATTTTATGCTACATCTAAACTGTAATTTTATCTATTGTTGTTGCTAATTAATATTCTATAGAATCTGCCAAGCTGGGTCTTTATACATTGTTTTTATTAATATAATATAGTATTTTAATTTGCAAATATTTGTTAGTATGATACAGTTATAAACTGACGAACATATTTGAATGAAAACCTTTTTGATTATTTTTCATCCCTTCTCTATATCCCTTATCTATCTACTCTGCAAGAAATATCTACAAAAATTAACCAAATGAACTACGTCGCTTAGATATTTATATTGAAACTAATTGATTTATTTAGTTATTCAATTAAAATAAGTTACGATTGATTTAATCGTTAAGTTTTTTTTTGGGTACATTTCCCACAGATTTGATATTTCAAATCTCGTACAAAAATATAAGCAAATTAAATTAAAAATCTCTAGAATGAAGATTTCTTTTATTTTTCTCGAAGATAGTTAACGTAATATCCACGAGGTGGCAGCACACGTGATTTTGAAACAATTGCATATAGGCTCAACAATGAACATGCAGACAAATCTCATAAATTATTACATTTGATAAAAATATGCACACTGCTGAACTCCCAACCCAACGAGCTAATTGTATTTTTATTTTCGCATCAAATTATCACCGGAATATATAAAAAATTGCCGACGTTTCATTTGATAAATCACACACAAATCAACGACGAAGTATAAATATTCATTCTACAAAATTCACAAAATGTGATGTAAGTGCAATATTATGTTTCATCAATATCAGTCTCAGTTTCCGAATGAGATTTCATAAACATCGTATTTTTAAGTTTAAGTTAAATCATACATTTTGTTTCCTGCTTTAAAACAAACGTTTTTTTTTTTGGTACGCACCTTGTATGGCCCGCAAACATATTAGCTGCCTTTCCTCGTATTTATGTAAATGACGTAAGTGGGCCTAAATCCATTACCTTGCGGAATGCCTTTTGTTACACTTACGTATTGTAATGTACTATATTTTTTTCCAAGTGATCTGTATACAATTCTAGTTTTTCTCTAATAAGGGTATAGCTATATTTATTAAAATATTTTTCATCCCATTCGTTTCAGAAATGGGTGTGAATTCCACTAAGAAATTCGGTCTATTTTTTCCTGCTTCCTGTTTCCTGCTTCCTGCTATCAACCCAAATATATTGGCGATCCACGTAGCACAGAAAACGCGTAAGTACTTTAGAGTTTGATATTACCATTACTCGCCGCTTACTACATATATCGGATAAATAAAAAATTATGGCGAAAATCGTATATTTTTATGATGGCGACCCATTTTTATACGCCCTAAGTCAACTTATACGGCTGGGTTGCAGTAATTGTGTGGCTACGTACATTAAATACTATCTGACCTGATAGAGTGCATTGCAGTTTCTCAGTTGTTCTTGAATATACGACGTCTGGGAAAGAGGAAGAAGATTGGGAGCAAGTTTCTTGACTTGTATAAGTTTTCTTTTAGATTTAGCCTGTGTAGCATTAAGGTTAAGGCTATCAAGTGTTCTTGGGTTCCTTTTAGGTTCCATGCCCTCTTGATAATAATTGTGTCCTTTGTAGTATTTAGTGTTCAAAGTTACTATTTTTTATTTTTTTCCTTTTGTGATCTTTATTTTTATAGTTGTGATGATACTCGTTTTATTTGCTCTTTAATATCACTCCATAGGCGACCTATTTCTTTTTTTTCTTGTATCCTACTTAGTTGCTGTTAAAATCTTTTCTGTCTATTTAATCATCTAGTGAGGCCTTATTGTCATAAGATTCGTAATAAAACAAATGGCCCGTATCTGTATCTGGTCCTCTAGGCTATATTTTATGCCCTGGGCATTGTATTTCCGTTAAAAAGCTCTGTATATTTACATTTTGGAAAAAAGTAATAATTTTTAAATAAATAACTTAAACGGTTTCTAAAAATGTGTCTTGAATCAAAACTATTCAAATGCTTTGAGTAAACATTTTCTTTATACGGACGCAAATAATACTTGTTTGTTTATTATGTAAAATTTAAATAATTATTGGAAAATAATTATATAAATAAACAGACCAAATTTCAGTTCCGCATTCCATTCATTTTTATCGGTTTTGTTCAAATTATAGATCAGTTTCTATAATTATACTAAGCGGGTTTTCCCTAAATCCCCAACCTATTTACGAAATTGCCTAAGGCCTGTTACTGTATATCAGTTCTCATTCCGGATTCTACCGGTCCTTTACATCACTTACATCCGGAATTATAAACTAGTTACTCCGTGAATCTACACATTAGTTTGCTAGTAATCGGAGGTGACGGTCGTGATATAAACTAATAAGGTCGAAAATTGGAGCGCTCGCCACTCTTGCGCATGCATACAGTGACATTGCCAGTACGCGTCGTTTCTTCGTAATCAGTATTTTGAACCGTGCATTCAGGTGTCAGGGGTTCCAGAGTAGTTCGAGGAATACCGTGTATTATTCATAATTCTTCTAACGTCAATTAAATAATAGGTTACTCGCGAAAGATTAACCTCCGGGTGCATTACACATATATTGCTATTTAGGACCCGTTATTTAATTATTCAAGTGCGACATAATTTTTTATTAAAGTGGATTCATTAAATTCTTCAATAATCTTTAATTAATACAACAAAAAATTACAATTGTTAGACACGACTCCACTATGGAAATATAATTACGATAATTATACACATTATTAGTTTATTTTTACTTTCACTTCAATACAAACAGAATCAAGTAAAAACGTCGATTATGATACGGATATCCTTAAAACATTCATATGTGTATGTACACAGAGGATTATTGTGACATTCTAGAATTTATTTCGTTATTTGAACGAATGAAATCAATATAAATAAAATGTGATTTAATGCAATGATGCAATGAATTTGTTATATATTTCGTAAATATAATATAATTACTAATTAAAATGCGTTCTACAAAAGCCTGATCGTTATAAAAAAAATGGTTTTCCCCGATGATGTCCTGTAGATTTGAAAGTCTCGTGTGTAATAAAAAAGTACGATTTCCAAAATGGAATTTTTAATCCATTTCTTTTTATGGGCTGCGATTACATTCTCGTTAAAAAAAAAAGTAAAAGGTTGGTTGTACAGGGTGATTTTGCAACCGCGAGACTATTTATAAAAAAATATATATACGTACAAATAATTAAAATATTAATAAATTGCTATATATAGAAATATTTATTTATTTTTGTTAATAATATTCCTTGATTATTGGTTTTCTTTTAAATGACAAATACATGTTTGCCCTTTACCTGTCACGAATTACACAACGGTTGGAATTTCCTGCTTTCTTTTACTTTCAATTTATTCACAGTGCTTTTTGTACATTTCAATTTACAAATAACGTACTTTGCAATCACAATCACACTATTTAAACAATAAAATTACCTTAACTACTACTTATTTGAATCTTTATTCGTCGCACTTTTTCAGTTTCGTACGCTTTCACAAGTCGACTAACCAGTTTCAGTTAAAATCGTTGGTAAATACTAGTTCTTGAAAGCTTGTATTATTAATGCATTGTTATCAAGTAATTATCAATTATTAATGAAAGTTCAAGAGACACTGTGTTATTATGTGTGCCAATGACTTTCTTATTTTTTCGTATTAGTGAATATAATAAGTAAGGTAATGACAGTAGTAAAATATTTTATACACATTTAATTATGCTCAATAAAATATAAATAAGTTCTTCGTATAATTACATGAGCGCAAACATGCACATACCAGACGCACATACAATTACATAGGTATGTGAATCCAGCTTCGGCATACAAGGTTATACGACATGCATTCCCCTAAAAATCGGCAACGATGACTAGCAGGGCAATTTTATTTTTAAAACAACTTGCAAGTTGCCAGTTAATAATTCTATGTTTCATACAAGAATGTGCATTCACCTCGAATATCATTTGTTTATTTAATTTAATTAAATTTAAAATCTATTACAATTCAAACGTATTTAATTGTTTCTCGTTGAATTTTCGGTCGCTTTCCCTTATTTTTTGTTCGTTTTTAGTTTTTAGTTCTTATTTGCGAATTTTATTAAAATTATAAGAATGACTTTGAAGCAGTTCCTTGTTATATTTTTTGCTATTACTTTCTTATTCTTATTCTTATAAAATAAGGAAGTACTGTAATCACGAAAGGGAGGAAATTTCTGACTTTTATATTTGATTTGCTCATTTCGACGTTGCTCACCATCTAGACGTCAATATCCTTTTATTTGTATGTGACGAGGAAGAGCAACATCCTAACCGAAATGACGTTTATCGAAAAAATGGATTTCATGAAAATTGAAGATCTAAACAATTTTTGCTCGAACAGTTAATAATTTGTTATTATACAACGAAAATGTGTATTAAGCGTTGCGTGTTTTCTATCATTGTAATGATAGAGAGCGATATCATTTCTTGGAAATTTGGAAGAAAATAAATACCCAAGGAACACTTATAATTTATACTTTTCCTTGAACAAAAATATAGCAATTTTGCGTACTTATAAATATTTCTGCGGGTAAATCCCGCTTATATGGTAATATTTTACGTATTTCTTATCCTGGTAACGTTGCGTTTAATAATAATACAATAAGTGCTTAGCCTTTTCTACTTTTAAGCGCATGAAATGAGGCAACAACGTCGTATAGTTCTGAACTATTAATCAAAGAAGAAGATAATTTCAACCGATTTGAAATAATGAAACAGCAGTAAAATACATCGAAGGACACAATGAAGACGATAAATATAATCCTTCGGAACTAAAACGTAAAATTAATGGGAATTTTATCAATACATGCAAAAACTGTTGAGTAATCCGCGGTGTTGGAAGATTATTCTAATGGATGTACAATAATTAGTTTTTTTTTTTTTTTAATTACAACAGACTATAAAATTACAACACGTTTGAAATAAACGAAGTGAGCGTATTCCCAATTGTTTCGAAGTTATTTGATATTTATTTTGGAGTAATTCACTACTTGTTGGATGTTATTTTCGATTTAAAGATCGAGGAAGTAAAAAAAAAATTATGAATCATTCAAAAATTCCGATTAAAACAGCGGAATTTTATTTTTTTGGAAATGTTCCGTGCGCACTGCCATTAAAACGGATCCGTTAATCTTTTTTAAATACATAATTTATAACTTTGGCTCCAATTGAAATATGTGGAGTGTAAGGTGTAACAAATAAAATAGCGCTTATGTTATCAGGAATGTCAACAGGCGGCAGGCACATGGTTGAACGCGCGTTGGACGCGATGTTTACAGGTTGGCGCCGCGGCGGACGTCGAAGCGAAGCGGGGGCGTCGCGGACGATGTTTTAATGTTGTCTACAATGAGGTTGGCGTTATACCGTACCGTCTAAATCGTTGAACATTAATACTAGATTCGTTTTAACTATTCTTAGACGCACATGCGCACTAAACACAATTACTTTCAGACTGACTCAGCGAGCCTTCCAATTCCCTGACCTTATTATAGATTATACAAAAAGTTTTTCAACGAAAAAGTTATTTGGTGGTATTACAAATCACTATTTTAACTTATTAAACTAAGCCTACTCGGAATTTGTTGGCACCATGAAGGTCTACATAAAAATTCGCAACAATTATATTTTTCACTCCAACTCAAAAATGTATGACCAAAACTTTTTTATTTTTATTATTAAAAAAAATATGTGCAATATATAGATATTTTTTAACGAACAACAACAAAAATTATATTTTTGTATAATATCTTGTTCCTGCCCAATTGTATGAACGGACAACAATGACATACAACCACACCAGTGGGTGGTATAAGAATATCGCTTATGCCTATTTCAATCGTTTTAAAGAAATTCAATACTATGACTAAAACGTTCTGGAAGAAAACATTCGTAGAAGTGTACATTTAAAAAAAGTTAATGGAAACAAACACGTCAAAACCCACTTGCTCAAAGCTTACGAATTCAAAGGTAATACATTGAAACCATTTGCGCAAATAGAAATTTGTATATAATAATAGCATAAAGTGAATATCACGTGCAAACCAAAATAATTCATTGGATATATTGTAGAGTGTACCCACCCACTTAATCGTCGTTCCATGTTAATTTTAAAAAGTTAAATTAAATCTCGTTACGATACAATTCTATAATTATAGTTCTGTCGTACTCACATCAAAGTGTTTGTCATATCGGCATAAAAAACTTGAATGCAGTTTTAATTCAAGTTTGATATATGTTAACGTAAATATTTTCAATATTATCCGGTTTTTCCTCGATGTTTATTTAGAGTCCGTTGCATGACCAATGATGATAATGACGACACTTTTCTTATAGTTTTTATTATGGGCCCAGATAAATCCACCAATCAATCGAGCACTAAATTAATAGAAAGCGTCATAAATGAGTTGTGTTATTCATACATTAGCAAATTCATTAAATTTATTGTAATTGGATGTAAAATTGTTATGATATGGGTTGCATTCTGTTTTACTTAACTTTGTTTAGATCGTCAGATGAATTACTTGAATAAATCACTGCACAACTGATTACGTATGGAGCAAGTTTACGGTGTCTGCGACACATTTGATCGCCTATTTTTGATATTTATGAACATATCATTACTCGCCCTGCACCAGTCATGTATTTCTAATTTATGGCATAAATTTTTCAATAACCCGAGCTTTCCCTTTTTTTAATTCCATCGATATGCTTCGCAAACAAAACAAAATACAACCTATACCAATTCAAACTTAATAATAATAATAGGCAATAATTCGTGTGGAATTTTAAATACGACACGAATATTTTTTTGGAACAACCATAATAATAATGTTCGATTTTTATATAACAATTAAGCGAGCCTGAAATAATTGCGGTTGTCCATGAATCTTTTAGCATATTTTTTTATTTTTTTCACATAAACTAAAACATGCAACGATTTATTCGTGCGTATGCACACCAACACTTATTACTTCTCGATTGACCAAGTGTCTGCGTTGAAAGGCTGGCTCCATTGCGCTGCGTCATTGCTTCGTGACGTGTGGGCGTATCCGCAATGCAACTTATTAATCGTCGAGATTTTTTATTGTAGAAAAGAGCGAGTTAATACTATTCACAGTTTGCTGGTTTCAGTTAATGAAAAAAAAACAACAACACGGAATTTTCTGATTTTGCAAATTTACTCTCTAATTTATGAGAGCATGCAGTCTTGGTCTTAGCGACTAATATAAATTATCGAAAGCTTTGTTAGAAATATTGCGGAATATGTTGTCATATTAAGGGATTTATATCAAACCGCATCTAATCTCCAGGTAGGTCGCTACTAAGATAATAAAAAATCTGCAGTGAACTGGCGCAGTCGCGATGATGATGACAACCCAACTTATTCGGTCCCATTCGTAAACGATAATGAATAGATTGATATCGCCGCGGACTTTATTTTGAAAAATTCAATTCTCTACAATCTTATTTATGTGCAATTTTGTCGAATTTCGTACCGTTCGCGCAGCGTATCGAAAAAACGTTCGAGACGATCTTATTCACTCCCATTCGTAAACCGTAATAGATGGATAAACGTCATCCGGCATATTTTTGGAGAAATAAATTCTCTACAAATTAATTAATATGGAATATTATGGACAATACACCAACTCACAAATCCATAAAGTTAAGGAGTCGGGTTGGGTTGGGTTGGGTTTGTTTGGGTTGGGTTGGGTTGGTGAATATTCCAATTAATTGGACAAAGATTTGAAAATAAAACGACACGGACATGGAGTGCGCCAGCTAACAAATCTATAAAAGTGATAGCAAACGAATTGAAGTACAAATTACTTCTTCCCCCACCATTTTCGTCAAATTTAGCTCCCTGCGATAATTTCCTAGTTCTGAATTAAAAAATAATTGTTCCGTTGAGAAACGAGGTCTTCAAAGATAAACTCTTGAAAATTAAAAAAAAAAGTTTGTTAAGTTGGATATTTATAAATCTGCCCTTGTATATTGTTACTTGCTTAATTAATATTTATATCTTTTGATATATAACTTTAAATTTTTTTAAAAGTATGACTTTTTACATTGCAGTGTGAACGTGGCTTGAGCAACTAGCACCTCCAATTTATCAATAACTTCATTAATGCGTTATAGTCCATGTTGGTTGTATTAATGCGTATTATTTGTCTACGAAGGTACCATTAGCATGCACGCATGTTTCAAATATTAAACGCGAATATAAATATAACAACAACTTGGGACGGCCTTATTTGTCTCTCACACAATTCCTCGCGCATACTTCGAAATGAATGAATAGTTTTTTGTCGCGTCGACATACATATAAATAATCATAAACATAAAATATATTATCGGTATCTTAACACATAAAATTTGAATTCCATAAAATTTCGTTTCGATAGAACTCTGAAGTGAAACAACGGCTCGCACATGTGGACAATAAAAAACGCCGCATGGCAGGGTAGACCTGCTAACAGTGCATTTACATAAAGCAAATAAATAGGCTTTAGTGCCTCGTTTATTTACAATAATGACACTGTGAACTTTAAAGTGTATAAATACAAAAGCATCAATGTTTGTATATCTTGAATTAAATTGAATGCCTTAATAGTATTAATAAAATATGTGAGCATGAATTTATGATATTACAAAAGCATGTGCATCGTCGCAAAAGAACTGACATTAAATTATCTCGCCGAGACATGTGCATAAATAAATATAAACACCATTTCATTACTATTCCCATTGGGAGTTACTAATATTAACTACTTTGTATAAGTGTATGCAAAATTAATTTAATTAAGTTGTAGTTTTATAAATTTTTTGAGACCAGTTCCACATATTTTCTTAACACCGTATGGGGATTCACATGTTAATTCATTATATAAATATTCATTTTTAATCGTTCATATCTCCCGTAGCATCTTTCATAAAATACCACAGTTTAAATGTTAATGCTAGTGACCTATAAAATTATCAAAATTTGTTATATAATTATTCAACATTACCGGGATGTGAAGACAACTATGTCGCGGTCAAACATGTTGCAATATAATCTGTTAAAAAATTCTAAAGTCAAATTTCGTAAGCAAAATGCGTATAACTTGACACGTGCGAAGTACTATCACTATGTTCGCTCGTATTTTAGTTTATATTTCATGTAGATTTAATGGGGGCAATTTAACAAAGAAATAACGATTTGTAGTATTTTACTATGACGCCCACGATAGAAAATATTCATATTATGGCAGGTTTTACGAAATATGAATGAAATTTTACGAAACTAACTAACGAACTAATGAAAATTAAGATTAATATTTATTTAAATTTACTATAAACAAAATTTTACCACACGACATATTTTGTCTAATTTTTCACCTATAAAGTTTTTTTAACTGTACATATAACAACGCAACGTTAAATATTTCATATAAATTTCAATTCCTATAAATTTGGGCGCGACTTCATTGAAATTTCGTCCTGTTATGAAATTTTAATGCATATGGCGCCCAACAATGTTCTTCTCTCCATTGAGGCATTTAAACTTGGCTGTTAGCTGTCAATTTGCGAGTTGAATTTTTTTGTAATGCATAGCCTTGATTTGTGTAGAGTTGGATTTTCATCGTAATCGATCAATTTTCTTTATATAATCGGTGTCTAGTTGCTGGTGGAAATTTTCAGGTTAATCGATGACGTCGTAACGCTGACTTTATTAAAAATTGCGTATTCGCCGCACATAAATGCGAACCATCATATAAATTGTGCTTTGAAAGTAAAACTAGTTCAAAAAATATGATTTTTATATAAATATGAAAAATTAAAAAAATTGTTTTAACGCAATAAGACAGCAGTAAATAAAATGTTGGTTTTTATAAGAATATTTTATGTGAAACTAATGTGTTGTTGAAGTTACGTGAATTGAAACATTTTAAATTATTCAAGTGCTCAGCGTGTATTGTGAAATTAAATTAGGTACGCTTTAAACTTGGTTAATTAGTTGAAATTCGTGAATTTGAATTTAATTTAAGCTGAATAAAACTTCTTGTAATTACTTTTTTATTATTATTTTAATAGGTTCAGTGTTTTTATATTTGTTTAATATTAACGATGACCAAAAAATTAATTATTTTTATAACCGTGTTCGTTAAATTTAAATATTATAACGTAGTGTCATTAAAATGTATATGCGATGTGTATGCATCATCGCTATTAGTTGTGAAGATGATTGTAAAAAATGGGTCAGAGAAAGAAAACATTAAATATAGAAAACATATAGATGAATATATTTAAAATAATACTTTTCACGTGACAATGTAATTAAAATGAAAACTTCATAAATATATAACCTACAAGTGACATACTATCTAATAGTAAACATAAATGATATAAATAATATTACAAATATAATATCACAGCAATATAATGCAGAAATGCTAAATTTGACCCGTAATAATGTAAATTATCTTTGGCTAACATTAGGAACACGCACATTCTAGAACTCTCATGTTATCCCACTTTTCCACGTTTAGTTTATTGTGGTTGTATGGATCAACACGTAGGATTTCAACTGCTTGGAGCTTCGACGGTGCACAACACACACGTGGAACTGTTTTGTTCATTTTATGTACGATACTTTGAATTCTCGAGTGATTGGTGGCGTGGTTGTAGTTCATGGGGCACCGTCCACGGCAGAATCCAGCTTCGTAATGTTTGGGCTGAATGATCGAGTTCATTTCGACCAAGTGCAAGTCTTTAAAATACACGGTGAGGCTGTGACGACAACACCTCTTCGTCTTACATTCTAATTGCCCACTGTGAACACTAGATCGCCGCACTCGATTTTCTTTCGACCGAACCAATGCACTAATCGTCGCTTCCAATGGTTGAAAAGTTTCTTTGCACTCCATACATTCGATTTCCAATCCTAAGTTTCGCTCCCCCGTCAACCAACTTCGCGTTGCGCTCGTCACATCAAAATCCCACCATTTCGTCGCGATCGGTGAGGTGTAAACAACTTTGCTTATTATAAGCCTTCTCCTCCTGGTACTTAACATTTGATAAATTCGTACGTGAAGCGAATCATCTCCTTGTATGGCAGGTGCGAGCATGCGCAGCTCGGAATTTTCCACGTCGACGTCGTGTCTGGGTTTGACGGGGAAATATAACTTCACCATGCCGTCTCTTCGTCTCCTCCATGATTTTCTATCTGCAACAAAATCCCCTTTTAAGTAAAGCAAACATTTAATTGATTTAATGTATCCAAAAGAATTTGGCTTAGTCATTTTTACGCAACGGTGATTCACAGAAAACGTGGGATTCTAATTTATTTGTATTCTGTTTTCGGTTCGTGGTACTTATTTAAACAAACTACTGCGTAAAGACGAAGAGCGTGCACACGCAATAGCACAGCAAGTCGTGCAAATAGGCGCCATCGCTACATCGGCTATCCAGCTGCACTTATATATATTTTTCTCTATTTAACATGCGTGGCCGTTGCCCTCGACATAGGAATCAACAACCACGCACACCAATCAAATAGGTTAATATTTAAATGATATTTTTACGAAACAATTACGTCTAATGACTTTTCACAACTTGGTTGTCTCTCACAAAAGTAAACGCAGTTATAATTTTTACTGTGTGTATATATAGTGGAAAGGAGTGTGTATGTGATACGAAGAAGCGTGCCGTTTTCTTATTTCGTCATTCAGTTCTTAAATTGAAACGTGTTTATTTACCATTGTTTAGAACTGCAATTATTTATCTTCCGTTTCGTTACATGAACATGCGTCAGTCGTTTGAGGGGGAGGGGATCTCGGTGTACGTAGGGGGTGTAGCACAATTACACGTTTATTTAATGAATATTATCGTTGTAAAATTTTACAGGCAGACCACACATACCATTCCATTAAAACGCAACTGGATGTTATAATAGTCAATAATTATATTTAAATGCACCTTTTTTGTTTTATTTGCATTTATGAGACTAACTCATATTTTATGATATTATTTCTATCGTTTTAATTACTACGTATAAAATATGTCGTAGCTCGGCGTGTGGTATTTATGCAGTCTGCTAAGATGAACGTCAAAAGGTGGCGTTTTTTTTTACGTGTGCAGAATATACGGGGTTTAAATCAAGTAACAAATATTTGCAGTAAATTTTTAATTTACTGCAAATATTTAAGGCAAGGAACATTTTTTTATTTTAACCTACACGATTCTAAAATCGACGTATGGGGTGGTCTTTACGCGGATGAATCATTTAATCGTTTAATAGATTTTCCCAAATTTCTATCTTTTATTTTTATGCCCATAAGTAAGAAAAATTAATTTATAAGAAATAGCCACTTGAATAATTCCATGGTACCGTTACGTAAGTAATTTTTTTATACTTAATAACCACAAATCAAATGACATTTTAACATACGCGCAAACAATTAATGTAACAGTTAAGGAACGTAAGCAACGATTTTAGGAAAGGCCACTTGCGACTAGTTTATTTCTTAACAGCTCTGTATATAATTTGGCTCCGCTCTTTCTTTTCCCGGTGGGACGCGGTGATTCAGAAGTAAATATCCTTAACCGGCGCGCCGATGAGCCACCCCGAACCGAGGGTTACGCCATCCGATTTTAAATATAGGATTAAAACGTCAAGAAGTTATAAAAGCCCCCCGACGCAAAATTTTATTGCGCCTCCGAAACGGCCATTCATATCGAACATGTGATTCATTGCGAAAATATGTAATGTTTGATGTCGGTTTGTTTTCAGCGAAATTTTATTTCACTTAGCCGTGTACGTTGTTCGCGTAATAAAACGTTTAATGGGATGTGTGGAATGTAAATGTTTGGTGGTCCCATGATCGCAAACTATATCAAAATAATGGTGTTATTTTTGATTTCCAGTGCGTATATTTAGATGTAACCCCGCCAACGTAAGACGCGATGACGTTACGGAGGACGTTATTTTTGGCCACCTGATTCTTTTGTGAAAATTTTGTCGCGTTTTTCTATTTAAATAAACGCAATTTAATTAAAATGGGGCCGAAATAAAATTTAATTAAGTAGCACACATTACTATATTTAGATCTGTTTGACTTTAATTTAATGTTAACTTGCAAATATTTAAATATTTAAAAATCAAAATATTTTTATGTAATTAAAAATTAAATCGGGGCAAGTTTCTGAAGAAGCTGTTAATGTCGACTACGAAACGTCGAACGAGATGAAGTTTGAGTTCAACGCACGGCTTAAACCGAAAGATATTTCTATTATAAATATGATATATAACGTGTGCATTTCTGCACGATGCGTACAAATGTTTTATATAATGGTGATTTATTTCAAAATTGCAACTTAATTAATTGAATTAATTTTATTATGTAATATAAGATGTGCACGTTGCGGTTTATATTATTGGTTTGTCGCGTGCGTGATTTTATTTTTGTATTTTAGTGTTTTTAGGTCAGAGCGGAATTACTGAAATCTTTTTGTATTTATGAAACTGTGTACTTTCTAAATTAGTTAAAATTACTAAAATTATTCTAATTTTGTTTTGAGTTTAACTTATGGGTATCACAGAAGTGCTAATTTGTCCTATATGTGGTCCAAAAATGACCGATTCTGTTTGTTTTGGTTATATTTGTGTGTGCGGTGTGAAATGTGTGTTACCTAGAAATAAATACTAACCTGAGTTAAAAGTAATCAATTTAGGAATGCTGGTAGAATCTGAAGTGCTTCGAAGCCGATCAAGGTAGACGGTCATCATGCGCGTGTATTCGTCTTGACTTATGTTTATCTGAGAATAAACGGACGATGAGCAACAGGTGGGTACAGATTTTTAAGGCATGCGTTCATTTTAAAATTAAATTGTTCATTGATCGTGTTTTAATTGAACGTAATAGGGAATTCGTTTAATTAGATTTGAAAGATGAAAAAAAGGAATATAAGCATATGCGGCACATGATTGCCGCAGGTGCACATGTATCCGGTCTGGTAAATTGGAATTCCCATAGCGATTTACCTGTGGGTACAGATTGCGTACCTTTTTAACGTCTGACAAGACTTCTAGGCCGAGGTCTTCGATTAAACGGTCCGCACTACAAAAAAAGACAATCCACACTGAACACAAATATGTCCACACCGTTATGTGGATCCAAGAATGATCGCCCATAGCCAAGGGCTGTTGCCGACATTAAGTCACTGGCGCAGTTTATGCACCGTGCATCTGCACATGCACTTGCTTGCGAGCTGTCAACCGCCACCGTTAGCCGACAAGCAGCGGCAGGACAGGACTAAACTCATGCGCTCGCTTCCACTTACATTTTTATAGTATGATATGCGGAGGGGGCTTACCTCAACGGAAGTCGCAACGCTGGCGTTGGACGCACCCCCATACTAGAATTTCCCTCGAATTGTTTAATACATAAGCACACAAACGCCGAGTACCTTTAATAAACCTTCGTGAATTCTCTGTTCTAACAATCGATATTTCGATACCTATATTAGTAACTTGGTTTCGCGGAACAAGGTGGTGCATTACCTCACCGAATCGGCTGACTAAGCGCTATCGAGGGGTGGGATTTCAATTTTTCCGATTCCTTGGAACCCGTCACAGTTCACACTTCTCTGAAATCACTCAACATTTCTCAAACAAATGTTTACATTCACCGAGAAATTTAATTCACTAACTTGTACGAAGAATAACCTCACATAAATCTAATTTCAAACGTCAAAAACCATTCCGGATTTTACAGGGTGATACACAATTATAGCAACATCATCATTTACGTATTATAATACGCAACGACCATTATTTCAAACCATAATATTATATTAATAATATAAATGAGACAAAAAATTCAACAACCAATAAAACATCATATTGAGCTGGGATAAGTATTATACAAGTCCTAATAAAACTGATGTTATAGCCAATTTTAGTAACACCTATTTTAGAACACAGATATATTAAAAGAAATGTGTATTGTATATAGTACGAGGGCACAGTCATAAGAAATTGACAATGGCATTATTGATTAAATGCAATGTTCATGTTTCGTTAGCAACCATAATAAAATTTTGGAGACCTCGATTTAAACGCAGTCGTATGAACATATCGTCGAAATTTGGTCCCCACAACACCAAAAATGATGTAGTTCACGAGGTAGTTGAAAAAAATTTGCAATTTGCTGACAGTTAACAACAATCACAGATGTGTGACGACGGAGATATGCTTAAGATCGATTCAAAAGAATTTTTGCACAGATTCACAACTATGGACTTTCGTCCATGTTTCCATGAATCAACACACCAGAGACGCAGAAACAGTTTTCTCCTAAAAAATCGGATATGGTTTACTGGAATCAAAAACCACAATCCATGTAAATTACGTCGAAAAGGAAAGAATAATAACTGGCGAATATTATTCCAATTTATTGGACCGTTTCAACGAAGACTTGAAAAAAAAACTAACCCAAACAACTTCTATCAGGACCACCAGCTCCGTCCCCATTCACCATATTCTCAAAAATTGCGATTATTTCCTATTTCAAATTAAAAAAATGGCTCGGTGGAAAGATATTTTGTTTTAATGAAGAGGTCATTGTGTCATTTGAATCTACAGGGATCTAGAAATTAGAAGATTGGGCTAACGTATGTAATAAAAATTTTGGGAACATTTTTGTTACAATTTTTTATAATTCAAACTTATTTATAATGATTTATAATTTAATTTGGTAGTACAGAAAACGATTCAGTGAAGCTTTAACTATAATTATAATGTCCCACATAACAGCTAAAGGGCCATGCGTTTCAATGGTTCGCAATTTGCGAATGCCTGTTATTAGTCTTTGGACGAGTGGGTTAAACTCTCGAATCTTTTGGTAGATTGTTTGTCGCAATTCTTCTTCATTGTGTGCTTCCCACCCATCGTTGTAAACTTTTCTACCGAGTAAAGCCCAAAACTCTTCTATAAAACGTGACTGTGGAACATTATCATCTTTAGGTACACATGCGATATTTTGTTGAAGTAATCTTGGGTTCATATTGCATAATGACACGATACCAGATCCGACAAGAACATAATATTATCATTAACATGATGTGTTTGAATAAAATTCACTAATTTGGGAAGACATCCTCGAATATAAATTTCTGCATTTACAGCTTCGCCCCTATCTCGCCCACCATTGCCCTCAAATTTCGCATTTTTCTTATACCTTACGTCATTAGGAACGACATTATTTGGTAAATCGAGGAAATTAGATTTCTAGCGTGTGGACCCGCCTTGAAGGCGGAGTGGAAATAAATGTCATTATTGCACTTTTATCACAGACTTTTTAGAAGATACAATAAATTGTGTAAAACTTTGTAAACACAAATGTATTGTCAGACTGTAGAACTTGACAGATTCTCAATATCTTATTGCTTTATTTTTAATACAAAAAAAAATAATACGAAAAAACTTCCCCAAAAAACTACTAAAATGACACTAATAAAAAAATAAAATGAATTTCACCAAAAGAATTTACCACTCTTCCCTAGTAATCATAGAAAGTCTTCAAAATAATAATATAACATTAGGGGGGGGGGGTCAAGTTATTCGGTAAATCGAGGTAATTCGATTTTTAGCTCATTTCGTCAATTAAGACACAATTACTATAAGGACGTTAATCATTAAAAATGTAATCGTTTATTAAACAGGTTGGATTTGCAAAAAGAAACGGCTTTGACTCTTGGGCGATATTGCTCCACTCGTTAACAACTTTAGCCATATTCAGTGTGCGTACAAAACTATCTCGAAGATATTTATCTACGAAGATAATCTTATTTCGGTGAGTTACACTAAATTGTGTGAATTATTACAAAAGATTATTAGATATGCGAGGGTGGTTCATTATTTACTGTCCCTAACATAGACTAACAAATGAAAAACTGTTTTCAAAATCGAATTATGTCAAATTGCGTCTCTCTGTCTTTTCATTTATTCGAAATATTAGTTCAGTTTTCTTGTTGTTTTTTGTGGTTGGATTGGGTTGGTTTGGGTTGGGTTGGGTTGGGTTGGGTTTGGTTTGAGTTCGACAATTTGTGCTGTTTCATCAGGACAACGCTCCGACCCACAAAAGCTATGTTCCAATGGCTGCCATTCGCAACGCTGACTTTGAAATCGAACAACCTCCCTATTCACCAGATTCGGCCCCTAGCGACTATTCCCTGTTTCCAAAATTAAAAAACATCTTCGGGGAACTGGCGGAATAAAATACAGATTTTTTTCCAAATGCATTCAAGCACTGTCAAGGGACTATGTTGAAAAATAAAATTATTTCGTTCTTCTCGAATGTTTGCTTCCATGCTAGGGACAATAATTGGTGAACTGCCATCGTACATTACGAAGCAGATGTTAATCACACTTGTATGATGAATTTACAAAAATATGGCTCAATTCTACTATTTTAAGGAATTCGTGGAAAATTACCCGATCCAACACCAAACAATCTTAATTAAATTTTCGTAAAATGAAAAGAAAACTCTTACTGCGTTAAATTTCACCAAAATAACTAATAATAAAACTCGTAAATATAATTTTTGCGTGATTTTTTCATGTTATTTTAGAGAGATGTACGAGGGTTGTTCAATTAATCGATAGTAGTTGAAAAATCATTTGTTTGACATTTATTGGTGATAATTTTTGTTAGGTATAGATTAACACATGAAAAGTGATTTATTAGTCAAATTAGCCATGAACATATACATACTATAAAATTTCGTAGATGTAGTAGCGAAAATCATCGACGCTTTTTCGGATAGATAACGTACATAGCTTTGGTAAGAGATGACTAGTCACATGTTCAGTGATCTGAAATAATTCATGCAACAGTGATAACTGTTACGCTCTTTAAGATAAAATTATTAAATTCACATAGATTATTCAATTTACAACCAATTTAATGTGATGTAGTATGTAATGGAACAAAATAAATACCTACAGCAATTCGAGGCGTTCCTCTTCATCTCAGACTAGCTGGGTAGCTGGGAAAATTAGTACAATTCGTCTATTTTTTCCGAAATCTGGCCCACTATTAGAATTTTACACCGGATACGGTGAAACAAGTGTTTATTTTTAGATCTTGCGAATTGTCTCGAACCCATCCACTGAAAACCGTGCGAACCACTGACACAGATCACGGCGAAGTTTATCTCGTAAAGCACAACGTTAATTGATTATATTTTTATTACTTAGACGATGCGTAATTGCGAATATTTGCTATGTACCAAAACGCGATGATTTGCGTTATTAAAAAAAAATATTGCTAATATACTGTTAATAACCATTAGTAAGAATCTAAAAATAAGTCACTGTTTTATACCTTCACTTATTTTTGATTGCGCGCTCCGTAAAAGTATTACACATTTGGTTAAAATTACATCGCTTTAGGTCAAATATTTAAGATCGTTACGTGATTAGTTTGCCTTTTTGTTAAATTGTGTTTCATAAGTTATTGTCATGGTGCCGTCAACTTGTGTTTTTCCTATGACAACGATTTAATACCCATTTCTAGTATTTTTGTAGCCACCATATATTTTGTAAATTACGGTTTCATTTTTTCAGTAATCTCCCGATCCCAGTCGGAGTGTGATTAGTAGTTACGTATAACTTTCAGACAAATTGTATTGTAGTTAAAATGTTTGGCAACGCCAACGTCATATAGTACAAAAAATCTGCAAACTAAATGTACATAAACATCCTTTAAGGTGTCTAATCAACTTAATTAATTAATAATTAAGTCATGAAAAAAGGTCTGCTTAGCAGATCCACCATACAAACCAAATGGATCCAGAGAGCAATTAATTATACCAAGAGAAAAGTCACCAAAATGTGCCTGCAAGGGTTTACCATTTTCACGGTGTCGACTTAGCTCACAGCACGCCACTGATAATTAACGCAATTAACCACATCGCCAATTATGTTTTGATTCGATATATCTGTGTCATAATAATCGAAATACATTTTATAAAATAAAATTATAATCGTGTCCTGTCATTTTGTAAATTTGATTACGTAAAATGTCCGCAAGTTTTCCCCGTAATTCCTTTTCTAGTGATACTCAGTTTTCATGAAATATGATTAACTGAAATCAATTACATTAGCATTTGTTCTACAAACCTTAGGTATATATGTTATATCACTGGAATTAGGTCGCTGCAATCAATAATGTTGATGAATTAAAAGAAAAATGTGTTTACGTTCTTTGCTAGATTCTGATGCATTAATAATAATTGAATCATAAAATAAAACTCGAATTTTGTATAAAGGCTCATACTTAAATGTTAAAAAAATATTTTTCGTTTTAGTAAGACCAATTAAACCAACCATTTTAAAGTTTAAAATTTCAATTATAACACTGGGCGACTAATTTTTAATTTTGCTGTTCTGGTAGATATCGATTTTCACTTATTCAAGTACGAGATTTATATGTACTTTTTTTCTTAACTTACATTAAAAACCGTTAACTTTTAAACTTAAGGCATATTGATAATTAATTATTTTAAAAGAACTGAAAGCTGGAAAGTATATTATAGACTTGAGTAAACTTCGAACAATACAAATTACAAGGTATGCAGTTATTATGACACTTTGAATGTTTGACTGTTCTTCCTTTATATGGTTGTATATTTGATCGCTTCATCGTAATATTAAATTTCATTCTTCAAACGGGTTCTTCGAAGTGCATTTACGTGTGTGTAGCTGTTTCTCGCCACAATGTCTTATTATGTCATTATTATCATAAATCCTCGATTTTATGTTTGTTTAATAATTCGATAAAATTATGCGTCTTGTTTTAAAGCCAATTACGTGGTTTAACGCAGCTTAATTTCGTCAATTTAACCTAATTTTTAATTTAAGGAAAATTAAAACATTTTCTTTAGAATTCGTTACTCATGCTTTTTTTCCTGTATCTTTATAATTGCACTAAATATGATTGTTGACGCATTAAGTAATTTTTATCTGCCCACGTTATAGTTGTAGTCTCGCCACCCACCGGCGCATGCGGCTAGTACAACTGACGCCTGCCACGAACTAATACGATTTTGAAACGCGTCCCATCAAAAATTTCACGAACCGCCTCTGGTAACGTACCGTACAAATACTAGGTAATAGTTATTTATAGTGGTTTCGTTTAATAATTTGTTGCTTACAAATTTTTATAAATATATGTACACCGAAATTGCCATAATTGCAAATAAATACAATGTAATGAAATGTAAACAATAAAATTAAAAATCAACGGTTTTTAATTATTAAGAAAATCTGCCACAAACGCAAAATCTTAAAATCCAATTGTAAATAAATACGAAAAAATTACCGGCGAATTTTTACTTTTTTTTTAATGCAAATCGTGCCGAATAATTTTCAATTCGTTCACGTAAATTCCAACCAAACAACGTGAACGAATTGAAGACTGTGTTCAATACGATGGAACACATTGTATTACTTAAAAAAAATAATAATAAAATCTATGAGTAACATTTTTAATGCGTATTTATGATTCTTACGAGTTGAGCGATTGTTTGTTCTTGGGCGATTATTGCGCTTTGATCCATAGAGACAGGGCCGGTTTTAGCGAATGTGTCCGACACGATTATTAATAAATCGCGAGATTCGCATTAATCGGAATTTTTACAAGACATGTCATTTGAATTATTATCCCGTGTTACTAGTTAGGTAACTAGTGTTAGGTTGGGTTGGGTTGGGTTGCACTGAACTTCCTTATACCCAATTTTTCGAAAAAAATGGTTTAAATTTTTTTATTTATAAGAACATTACTTTCGATAACTCCGTTTTCGAGATAAGGATGTCTGTCATCTCTGTATATGTGCGCACTCTACCACCCAAACGATTAAAGCTAGAGCTGTGAAACTTTAAATTTGAGATTTTTATATACCAAGACGGAGAACGTGCTAGTTTGAAAGCAATATCTCAACCGAAACTGATGGTTTACTCTTATCACCGTTTTCCTTATTTCGAAAACAGTACTAGATATCGCAAAAATTATAAAAGTTAAGATATTGATATTCTAAACAATTTTTATTTGAAAAGTTTTTTCGAAAAATTGAGTATAACTGAGTATAAGAAAGTTCAGTGCGGACCACTGCAGATTTTTTTGTTTGCATCCATGGTCGCCCAGTAGTACAATATAATTGTATAGCAAAACGACATTTATTTTTACTGATGCTATCTCAAGCTTACATTCTTCGTCGAAACAAATCATAGAAAATTGTTTGTTTGCAAAATAAAACAGAAACGGACATAAATCGAGGATAAATCGCTAAGTTTTAATTATAATTCACAATTATAATTTTATGGATTTTAGAATTTATTGGCACGCGACCCAACAAAGATCCGCTCGACATCCGCACGTTAAACAAGCAAACGTTTCCACTATTCCCAGTATGCGTTTGTCCAATTATCATAGTCGAGTCCATCCAAAAATAAGCTGCCAGATAAACTTCATAACAGTGAATCAATCATCAAACAAATGTTTCAAGTCGTTATGCACTTTATTAATAATTTTAATTAAAAATTGCTAACTACTACTAAACACTTCATTCTTTGATTTTAGATAATTTATACCGTACGTGCAATATACAAAGATATTTGAAACAATGTACTTTTTAATAAATGAATAATGCATACGCCAATTTAATTTAAATTGATTGTGAATTTTTAAGAAAATGTTTGCAACACACCCAGCACTTTTGCATAGGGATGGCATCGTAATTTTCACTAACTTTGCAACCAACGTAGAATTTCATAAAACGACTTTATTAAAATTGCAGATTAAGTAGAAGCCCATATACATCGTAGAGAATTAAATACACCTTTCAGGAGATAAAGGCATAGATAGGCACGTTGTCATGTAATCTTTAATTATGTAAACTTTATAAATGACTAGGTGGTTTGTCTGTACTGTTGTGAAGCACCAACAAATAAAAACAGATAATATTTAGAATAATTTATTTACACCTTACAAAATAAAAAACTTTAAATGAAAAGTTTGAATCAATACAAAAATTGCAATACAGATGCAAATAATAAGTATATATTTATCATTAATGGCCCTGGAAGATGCATAATGGAATATAAATTTGGTGTTGTAACGAGTATTAAAAGGCATGTCAGGGTTGCTAGATACAGTACTAGTATAGCTTAAATGTAAATTTAGGAGTATACTTCCGACATTTTACTATATCTAACACATTTTAATGTCAATCCCGTTTAATTTGAAGCCTTTAAAACTCACATGTTCTGAAACGTAATACCTCGGTTCGTCCGTCGAAACAAACGCCAGTTAGTTTTTGAGCCGGAACTCGTTATAAGTATTCATACGTTATCTAATGTTTCCATAGTCATATAACAAATTTTACCGTCATTATTATATAGTTCGCAGTCTCATTAGTTTAAAAATTAAACAGTAATGAATAAAAAGGACTTTTATAAAAACACATTATTATTGTCCATATTCTATACAAATTATAAATATGCGAAAGACAAATCACAAAGTTAAAAACGAAATATCAACACGTCGTTACCAAAATTGTTTCTCGTTTAAAAAAATTGTTCACTATATACTTGGAATTCTCATTTATCTTTATTTAATATAATTATTTAATAATAGCTAATTATTAATAATAACTTATAACGGCATGAAATTAATTTACCCAACAAAAACGTTATTAATGAAATTGATGCAATTTTTAAATAAAGGTAAATGATCCAAGATTAACAGAAACGTGAGATGTAAATTTTAACGACAATTCATCTAAATATAAATGGTAATATTAAATGCTATCAAATATACGTTCTCTTTTTTTAATTAATAATGGACATTTCACTTGTTATATGTTTGATACCAATTAACATTAACAGAGGGAGGAAATTATATAAATACAAGCATATATACACAAAATTGATATAATAAACTTAATTGTAGAATTCATACATAGACATGTCTGCATGATTCATATGTAGAAAATAATATTTATTATTTTAACTATAATAGTATTCTCCAATCAACCGATTATTTAAAATACAATATAATCGTTCAGTTCCGACCATTAAGACTGGAGATCACCATAATAGATTAAGTATTAGTCTTGTATCTCGTAAAAATTTAAACAATTGCTTTCATGTGATGTTGACAAATGACAATATGTAAAACTAAAGCTATGAGAAATATACCTAAATACAGTAAATACAATACCTTAAAAAGTACTGCTTAAATACAAATAAGTTCCCTGCCGCATTATAAAAGCTAGGGCATGGGATGGGAAACCCCTCCCCAAAAAAAAAGATGCCTAAATGAAGAATCTTCATTGCTAAGTTAAACATATTTGTAATAAGTATCACATAATTGGCTAATCAAACATAAGTTATTATAACAGACATACACAATAAATAATTACAACCACATTATCACAAATAATTACTATGAATATATTTTCGACAAACTTCGTAATTAAATATAAATTAAACATTTATTAAAATAAAAAATCGTTCGTCTGCATTGAAAATTTGACTCTCATGTTGAACATAAAAAGGAACAAACAAAATCAAAGTTTCACATATTAAGATATTTATAAAACAAAATATTTTATTAAACATTTTTAAAACAAAATGTACATTTAAATTGAAAAATTAAATTTAAACCTGAATTGATTTGTATAAAAGAAACCTTAAGACATTTTTATAATGACAACAAAAATATAATGCATTGAAACAGTTTATGTGGCGTAGATAATTTAAAAAAAAACTTATAAGACGTTTAAAGACAACAAAATGACAGCTAATAATGCATGTCAATTGAACATAACATAAAATTCTTGTTTGTTATAGCCTTTAATTTTAGCTAAAGAAAGAAAAACAGAACAAGGTAATTTTCTATACCACATAAATTGATTCTACTCATCCACTTGCATAATCACACGTGCACCAACAATTACATACGTACCCCACACACACACAAAAACACAAGCATTCACCACCTAGAACCAACACACGGGCACACATACACAAATATAAACATACAGGGACAAATCTGTCTGAATTTGGGTTAAGTAAATGCTTCGTTCATCTTTCTTGTATCTGTGAATTTTATTCATTCACAAACAGCACATTTAAAGGAAGACAAATAAGTTAAACATCCGATTAGAGCTTACTTAAAAAAAAAAGTTTCAGAACTGAAACAATGTGAAAATTTCATGACAAATAAAAATAATAAATGAAATTCTCATCGATGTAGTAAGTTTCAGATGTTATCATTGATTTCACAAAATATAATACATACATAATAAAATAAAAATAACATATTCATAGCTCATCAATAAAGGTGAAGGTAAAGACATTTAGGTTATTAAAAAAAAAATGTGTTCTTATAAATATACATAACCACTTAAATTAAAAGTTTTGATCATACAGTACATCATTTTAAAAGCAACATAGTAAATTTTGAAGCTTACTGTGTGTTGTTTGTTTGTGTGGGTGTGGTGTAAGTATGTGAGGATGTATCATAAAGATGTATAGGCTGATTCTATTAAACAATATCGCTCATCTTCTTAATAGAAGTATCAAGAAAATATTCATACCAAAACTGTAAGAAATCTTACAATTTAAAAATATTGGTTTTTCTTAATGGAACAAGTATTTAATTTTTCGATTTATCATACAATTTCTGCTATAAGTGTAAGGATAATTAAAATATCAGATTCTTCAGTTAAGCGTATTCTTTTCAAAAACTATTGGCATACACGTGACTTTTTAAAGTTACTAGCTTGTTAATGATAACTAGGCACCTGAAAAAACGCGACATGTAACAACTATCCTATTTAATGGAATATTTATTAAAAATTCTGCATTTTTAATTCCAATACAATACAGCGAAAAAATTTGCAAGTTTTTAGTATTAAATAAAAGTTCGACTGTATTTAAATTTATTGAGAATTTATAAGAACCTCGAAGGTGAAATAAATTATGAAATAGTTCAGCTCTATACTTTTTAATAAGAATATATTCTTGACGTTTCCAATAAACGAGATGGGTATAGTTAATAGTCTGTTAGTGTATATACACAAACAAACCGTTTGTTTCTAAAAGTAAAATGTAATTTACATATTTTTTTTATATTATATACACCATTATCTACAATAAAACATAGGAGCACAACACAGAAAGAAATCCATTAAATTTAATAATAATTTTAAAATAAGTTGTTATAATCAAATGTTAAAAGTGCAAATAAATTCTTCATTTCTGACACCTTCTCAGAAATGGAATTGACAACGAAAAGGGCTAAAAATATGAAAACAAGTTAAAAGGCAAATTATCACAATTTGATTGTATTGTTTGGTGAAACTAGGAGGCATATGATAAAAAAAATAAATAAAATGTACAAGTTTCTTATGTTTACTTTTAGGGACAAATTTGTTTCCCATCCTTACCAGATCTTCAATTTAATAAATATTGAGCATTACGGTGTATAATGCAATTACTGCCTGTAAGCAGACATTGACATACCATTTCCAGGGGTCACGTAATCTCCAATCATGAGGTTTGCGCTTACTGGGTAATTTGCCATCAGTAATGGTTGCTTAAATTAAAAAAATTATTTAAACCCTATACAACGTCGAAAATTACCTGTTGGGCATTAGGAGTAGTAAACAACGACGGTGAAATAGCACCTCCTATTAATTGTGCAGTTTGTGTAGAAGTTGGACTAGCGGCGACTCTTCCTCTACCTGTGCTAGATATACATCCTGGATGGATATTTGGTTGAGATCCGTCTAATTGCGCAGGATCTAAAATAATTCCTCATCAAATTCATAAAAAACATCCTAACCAAAAATATACCTAACGGTATTAAGTTGTTAGCCATTAAATTATTACTAATCACACTCTGCGTCGTATCCATCGAAACTTCGCCTAAACCATTCACCGACATACCATTAACCATATTAACTGCTAAAATCAAATCATTGCATACATAGTATCGTTATTTTATCACAAATACCATTTCGGACACCTTGAGCATCTAATTGATTCCAATAATTTTCGCTGGGAGAAATATTAGAGACACCCGGCGGTGGCTGCACTGGAGCTCCCGTGTACCGAAAATATGGATTTTTTAGGTCCAGAGTGTTCGATGATCGTTGTGTCGTACCTTCTAATTGCAATTCTATCGTAACGTCATAACTTTGGCTGAAATTTTTATCGTTAATCGCTTCTCTTATGTTGTCGCGTAAACGTACCGTTTGTTTGCAACGAGTAGAACTCGCCCTGTTAAAACTTGACCTTGTTTTACTATCAGTGGTTGTTCTAACAAGCACCTAACTTGGTACCAATGCGTTAAGGGCTCCGTTGGGCCGGTACTCAGCCAAACTGTCTGTTGAGAACCTTGAAAAGCTACGTCGAACCAAAACGCCAAACCGTGACAAGTTCCTGATTCTAAAAGGTGAAATTCTAATGGAATATCTACAATTGAGAACGCGTCATCGAAAATTATTCACGTGTACATCGTTTCATGTACTACCTATTGTGTGAAGATCGGTTTCACTTGCTTCTAAAAAGTCGACCACGTGCCGAACCGATTTGCTTAAACATATTCGAATATCAAAAGTATCAACGATAGGCTGCCTAAAATATTCTTTAACTGCGCAATTTTGAATTGCAGATAAATTCACGCCATGGAAACACGTTTGGAACCTGTACATAAACAATCGTTATTTTTTATTCGTCGATTTGATTCCAGACAATTACCAAAAATTTGCCTTGCTGAATTGCTCCATATACAACGCGTCATCTGTGAAAGGTGCAACGTGTAGATCTCCTCTAGATGGGAACATTTTTCCATTAGAAATTAACCATTTCTTCGCGTGTAAATATGTTTCAAGCATTCTTTCGTTGTATAGCATGTAACCCATCGGTTCAGAAATTATTACATCGACTTTTTCTGGTAGTTCTATTTCCTCGATTTTACCAGGAATTACTGTTATGTTATCACGAAGGTTATTCGCAGTTACTAATTTCTAAAAATTGTCGTGTAAAATAATTTAAGAGTTTTAGTAACTAATGTACCTGTGCATAGTGCGCCATAGTTGACGCTTCTACGGCATAAATTCTTTTCGCTCCAGCTTGTGCAGCGAAAAATGATAATATTCCTGAACCTGCTCCGACATCCAAAACTACTTTGCCCTACAATACGTACATTTTAAATAATCATAAAGATTTATAAGCAAGACTTTGTTAAATTTTTATTCAACTGGAAATGTATTACACGTATGAACGAATTTATATTTATGTAGTGTACGTGAAAACATAAACTATAAATAACCAAATTATTAACACTTTGTAAAATGCGTTGTTTAGTGATTGCCAAGTCACTTCGCTGTGGTAATTGACAAATGTATTAAGAAGTGATCATCAAGAAAATCTTGATATAATTATTAATTAGAAATATAAAGAGCTTAATCTTGCCGGTAATCGATAATGTCAAAATAATTGAATAATTACACAGAATGAGTTAACAGTTTTTTTAATAATAATTTTTTTAACCTTAAAAGTATGTCTAATCTAATTTCAACAAAAAACCCAAAGTCAGGCTTTCAGGATCTTTCCAGCTCAGTCAACAACTTTGGTTATTGATAATAATAAATCCTCATTTTTTGATACTGTATAGGATTTGGAAAATATCTATATATACCAAACAGTTCTCATGTTATAAATGTTCAATATTGGACCTACAGTTACTTAACAAATGATAATACATATTGTAAAGTAATGTGTGCTAACGATATCTTTGATCGTCTTTTTAAAGCAGAACTCCGTACGCATTATTTTTAATCTGAAATTTTCATTCCACACGAATGAATTTTCGAATTTTTATAATACGAATATTTGTAAATGTACTTAATATTGGGGAGAATATTATTAGCGAGACCCACTGAGTTCCGAGGTACAGATATAAAAAGAAATAAGTCTTACCTTAAAGTCAATAATATTAGTAAGTATTGCTCGTTGATAGGTATATGTTCTGATAAAATCCTGTAACATGTTTTGTTGTTGTGAAAGGTATCCGTAAAATTGAAAATATTGCATTGCCGAGGAATCTTCCGTACGAACAGAAAACACCGAAGCTCCCTTTCCAGATTTAACTTTTGTTATGGCTATTGTAAAACCTCTAATATCTAAAATTGAAGTATTAAAAGAATCCAAAACGCACGGGGGTGCAAGCTAAACCTTCTTCGTTTACAAATCTAACGAACAAAGATTCATTATCTACCGTAAAGACGTATGCCTTGTTCGATATACGACAACATTCTGTGCCTGGATGTACTAGAAATTCCATGCATAATTCTTTCCCTAAAATATCATTTATATAACAAAGTATATTTGGAAAAATGTAATTTATTAGCGTACGAAAATAAATGTGCATACAATTAAATACGACATTTATTTATAAGTGAAATAGTCGAAAACGCAAACACGAAAACAATAAACAACGAATTGCATATCATAAATGACTAGGACTTCAAAATGAAAATAAAAAGCATGGTACGAGTTGCTTGTATAACTGGAATACAAGCAATACAATAAACTTACCTGTTAATATTTTTAAACTTAATCCTTGAGGGTCATAATCAATTTTTAATTGAACACTTTTATTATACTTTTGTTGTAATATACCATCATTATTTATATCAAACACATCCACATCCCAACACTTAGGCGCCATTTTTAAGATATCTTCTCGCAATTGGTCTATCACACTCGTTACTAGAATATGCGATCTTGTTTCAATCTAGTCGCCGAGTTAATGACGTCATCGGAAAGATTTTACCATTGAGCATTATAAATATCTATATAACCCCCAACCAGTCAAAACATGAAACTGCACTAGCCGACATATTGGAAAAGCAAGTTCAAGGTTATTTGTAATTTTCGTTCATTATTTATATTTATTTACAGTATTACAAATAAATAACTAGTCTCGTACTCGTACGTATTTTCATTAATTAATTTTTCTTAAATAATTTTATGAAAATTAAAAATATATATATGGCGAGATTAACCGATTTCGCTGGCGTAAATACGTTTAGGAACCGATGCTTTATCTAGATATGGTTGCTTTTTATATCAGATTTTAATTACTTTCTAAAAAACATCGATCTCAAATCAACTATTTTGACTACCTGCGTTTTTTTTGTCGTTTTGTTACATTGGCAATAAGTTTGGACTTATCTTTATATTAACTGAACGTTATTTAACGCCGTTTTAAACAACATCTAATCAACATTGAATTGAATTATGTGTAATGGCAATTTAACCAAATTAATTAACTCAGGCAAATCTTAATAAAAAGGAAATAGTCATGGATTAAAAAAAAATAGATCAATATGGAAAATGTTTAATATCTTAAACTATTATACGCATTATAATAAAAAAATATACAAACATGTATTTATTGCAACACAACAAACAAAACTGCAGGAAGAACTCGTTCCAACAAGAACGAACGTAAAACGAGTTAAGCAAACTTGGATGATTATCGAGATCTATTCCTATATAAAATAAATGCTTCAAGTAATTGGCAATGGCTTAACAAAATTAAACTTAAAATTTTAAATTAAAGCAAACAAAATAAATATATTCTTCTTTCAATGGAACAAAACTAATAAATAAATTCAAACGAACAATTTAACATTTTTTTTTTTGTGCAACCTATCAAATTTTATTAGTGAAAACATAAATACGGAACATCTAAAATCACATTATAATCTGGGGCTCTGGAACAGATCCGGCAATGTTTTTGTGAGGTAAAACTTGTCCACCGTTTATGTAGATTTCGTCTTTCACTATGACATCTTCTCCCAAAACCGTGGTGCCTTCCATGCGCACCCAGCGTCCTACAGTCGACTTCCATCCAACTATGCAATTTTCCAACCAGGAGTGTGATCTTATTACAGCGTCACGTAATATGGTACACCGCTTTATACAAACACCTACAATTGATTTCAGTAATAAATAGAAATATCAAGTATATAAACATAAATATATTTATCAACATACCATCCTCGACTATAGCACCTGGACCAATTGTAACATTGGGTCCAATTTGACAATCGGAACCAATTTTAGCTGTAGGATCTACTAAAACATTCCCAACCACGCCTTGTCCTTCATACAATTGTTCGGGACTATTCTGACGCAACGCTTTCAAATACATACACATACCTAAATAAAACAAATCAAACACCAATTTTAACAAAATTGTAATAATTATTACCAGTTAGGAAATCTTTAGGTTGCCCTACGTCCATCCAAAATCCTTCCAATTCAAATGCGTATAATTCACTATCGGCCGCCATTCCAGGAAACACTTCTTTTTCTATAGACGTTGGGCGTAACTCTATCCTACTAAGCACACTTGGATTAAGTACATATAATCCAGCGTTAATTTTATTCGAAATAAATTCCTGGGGCTTTTCTACGAAACTTCGTATACATCCGCTATCGTTGTAAACGACCACGCCGTATTTTGACGGCTCTTCGACTCTCGTAACAACTATAGTGCCTTCCTTGCCGTGATTTTTGTGAAACTGGGTAAGTTCTTTAAATGGAAATTCGCAAATGATGTCCGAATTCAAAACAAAGAAAGGCTCGGAACTTTGTTTTAAGTGTTCGCTTGCTAACGCAATCGGACCGGCGGTGCCTAGCGGTTCATTTTCGTGTGAGAAAACTATATTGACTCCTAATTTCCTAGCCTCCGTCGACAATTCTTCTTCCATTTGCTCGGCTCGATATGACACAGCCAAGATTACTTCTTTAACACCGGCATTTACCAGCGCTTGAATTTGGTGGAGTAAAATGGGTTTGTTTGCAAATTCGACCAAGGGTTTTGGTCGGCTTAAAGTAAGAGGCCTCAGCCTAGTACCATAACCCCCTACTAAAATTAACGCTCGCATTCCGTGGCTTGCGCATTCATTCATGGCTATAACCTTAAAATTAACGAAAGTGATATTAATGAGTAGATAACTAAAATAAGTGTTACCTTACAGTTCCTATAACTTGCAAGTTGATAACATGAATAATTTGCCTGTGGAGTTGGCAATTACGTCACAAAAATGCAATGTTTCAAAGATAGGACGGATTTGTCAGATTGTTTACGTTTTGGACTTGAATATCACGCCCAGAACCGATGTTATTTCGGTTTGAAACTGTGCTGTTTTGCGCCGGTAACATGTACACGTCACTCGTTAAGTTTTGACGTTTGATTATTTTCAATAAAGCCCGCGTGAAATAAAATCGACAAAATTACCCAAATAAACTATTAATTGAAAAAACGAGCAATGCACGAGATTCGTATGTCATAATCTCCGTTGACCTAAGCGAGTTATCAACGCCGAGCTTTTGACGTACACAGATATCACAATATTTTATTACCGATAGTGCACGAAATTTGAATAGAAGTTGTCACGAGTTACGAATTGCGACAAAATTTTATTTTTTTAAAAGAAACCCATAATGACCACGTAATGTTTTAAAACTCTGGTTAAATAAAGTATTGAAAAATTCGAACTTGCGCGACGAAAGTTGGAAGGGGACTTTCGATTTAAAAATTCGCGCCCAAAGTTGCGCGACGATAAAAAATTTAAATAAAAACACGCAAAATATTTAAAATGTGTGTACCATGTTCGTAATTATCGCATGGACACATTTGCAGAATTCATTTCATATATGTCATGTCATGTCATATGTCATACTCCTTAAATCAACTTTACGTACGTGTCATTTTTGCGCGCGGCCGTCAAAACACGTTGCCGTGTAATCGCATCCGAGTTTGATGCATAGGAACTCCACAAATATGTCATCAACACATTTCTCAACAATTATACGTAATATTTAATTGTTGAGTGTATATTCCAGTAAATATGTAATTAATTTCTTTAATGTCTTGAATAGTTGACCTGTGCGCGCGTGCGCAAATCAGATGTTTGTGCTCCTCCATTATGTTATGTTTGTGGCGTACATTCATCATGAAACAGAAAATTAAACTTAATATGCTGTAAATAAATAATCAGGTATGTTTCCAAAATATCTTTAACGCAGCTGGTTGAAAGTAACTGCTTTCATATTAAACACAATAATTTTCCTACCTAATACACAACCGATAATTTACGTTACAATACATGTATTATAAGTTTAATTGTATTTAAGGTGTGCAAAAAAACAATTAGTTAATTACCTGTTAAATTAGGTTATGTTTGTTTATTATCTGTCAATCATGGCGGTTATTCCATGCCTCAAATTCTACAATTTATCGTTTTAATTTAATTGCATTCTTATGGCGTAAGCTAAAATGTAGCTAACTTAACTTTAATTTGTCATGATTTGAATTTTTTTAGATTACGTCCGCAATGTCCATAAATCTAACAAATAAATCGCATTCAACCAAACGGTTTTTTGTACACATATTGGAACGTAATAGCTTATCAAAGCGATATCATTTAGTTTTTGCACCACACGTGGTTACTTCTTATAAGCACGTTAATTGAAAAAATCGTTTCTTTCGATGGGCACTTTTTATATTACTTATGTATACATTCACCGAATAATAGCTTTAAAAAAAATCACGTCGTTTAAGTAAATTGGAGACTTTGAGATTATATTCAATTGACCATGTATTTTGTTGATATTAACCTAAAATTACAAGGAAATATACGTTTTAATCTATTATGAAAACTATGCTTTTATTTCCTATTATTTACCGATAATTCATGGCGTAATAATCTTACAATTTAATTTTTTTTGTCCATAAGTTTGTGAAAATGCATACATTTTGCGTCTTAAAGCTTGATCAATATAAAACTCACGTGGCCAATGTTATCGAATGTGACATATCTTGTTAATTGTGAGGCTAATTAGTTTGTAATGAAGGAATTTGACGTCATAAGTTTCCAAATTTTTTTATGGGCCAGTACCACTTCCTTTGGCGAATAGTGCCTATAGTGTTGACCGAAAATTATTTTGGCAATGTATAAGTAGGCACATCATTTTTTTGTCATACCGTCATGGTAGAGTGGTAATCAGCTCTGCCTTGCACTCGTAAAGTCTGCGGTTCAAATCTTCACTCACATTGTTCTTCCTCGTGAAATGCTTTTTTAAGTTAATTTGTAGACATTTCTTTATTTACCATGTACACGAAATACATCAAGGCTCGAATGAATAGTTTGCAAACTACTTCTAGTGATTAATTTTTAATTGCAAAGACGATGTCAGAGTAACGACTTAAAAAGTATTAGAATTTTATTTATTCCTATATTGCTAATTTTTATCAATTACGTCTTTGTTTATAACATATAATGTTAATAAAGCTTTCATAGAAAGTGATTTTCAATGTCAATAAAAAAACCACAAGTTTCCACGTTCTTTTCAAATTTAATTTCAAATTCTGTAATTACTTGCATCTCATTTATCTACCATAGCAAGTATTAGAATTGCCTTTGAAAGTATCATACAGCAGGTTGCACACTGTGTTAATATATTTTCTCATTGTGCATATTTGAGTTAGAACCCGATTTGAGCGTTCACTGAACTTTCCTGTTTGTCCCCTATTTGCGTAATTTTTGCTTTTTTTAACTGTGCAAGAAATTCTGCTGCTTTTTTTTTCAATTAGCATTTTTCATAACAAGATTTTTTTTATATATTTTTGTAGGGCCTTGAGGGCTGCTTCGAAGTATGTAATACTATTAAAAGAGATTGCTGTTTTAAAGAATAGTTTATTATGATCCTAATACAAGTGCAATTGTATTTAATTGTGATTTTTTTTTATATTTCAAATAATTAAAATCATACAATTTTGTTGCAGAAATTATTAATTTGTAAATAATTTTATTAATTTAAAATGGAAGTCGTCGAAACGTTTTCTGAAGTTATTGATAAAGATGGAGACACAGGAGTTGTTCAAGAACGAAATTTGGGTGACGAGGATAACTTAACTCCATGTACTGCCGAAAGACTCGAAGCGGTAGATGTGGATGTTAATGATGCACTAATATCAGAAAATGCAGATGTTCTCGAAGGATTAATAGCCAAAGAAATACTACATGAAAATGACGATACACCTTTACCATCAGCTAGTACAAACGAATCAGATTCGACGATATCAGAAATCACCAACACCGACGACGACGTTAATAAAGATCCAATAGAAACTATGGAGGTTTCTGAAACAGTCGAAAATGCCGAGAAAGACAAAGCTGGGAGTCCCACCTTACTTGACGATTCTTTGGAAAATATGGACGAAAATGGTGATACTTGTGCGCAAGATAAAGTAACGAGAGATGATGAAAATAACACGAATTGTAGTAGCACAGAAACTACCCCAGTTGAAACTAGTTCTATAGATTATTTAATACAATCGGTTGAAAAAATTAATGACAATGATTCGACTAGCCAGGATTGCAACACAAATAGTGAAAATCCAGTTTTTGTTCACGTTAATACAGAAAAGGACGATAACGAGAAATCTTCTACTAATTTAGAACAAGGTATTTTTTACTTGATTGGTATTATTAATTCTGTTACTTATAATATTTTTTTTTTAAGATGAACCGGACGTAGATCCCATTGGGTCTTCAGATTGGACCCAAAACATTGAAGGCGAATCAAGGAATGGCGAAGAACAGGACGAAGCGGAATGTATTATACCAGACACTAACCGGATACTCACGCAGGTACTAAATTTTTTAAAGTTTCCAACTGGATTTAAATATAATTTTCTTAGGAAGAAAAAGATTCGGCGACGAACATTAGAGACCCGTCGGATGCGGAGCAGCCTTCAAATTCGTCCAATTCCGAAGTCGAGTTACCAGCCGAAAGCGAAAATCCCGACTGGAAGGGGAAATACGTTGTGAATATTTGCACGGGGGAATTTTTAAAGAAGTGCATGATATGCAGCAACGTAAGTTAATTTGCAAATTTGAAAATTTAAATATGTACGCGACGGGCGTTTTTTAGGAAAGCAAAACGAAGTACACTTGCACGTTAGGCAGAAAGCAAACATTCATATGTTCGGAGATATGCCTGAAGCAATTAAAGGAAGAAAATGTCGATAAGATCATTATTCGGGACTTGCGTGTTAAAAATTTCGCACCTCAAGAAGTTGATAATTTAATGCCTACTTATGGGGACGATTCTCGACATTGTACGGATTGTGGAATGATCATTAGGAATAAAGAAAATTTGCTATCATGGGAAACGCTTGATTATTGCTCAGAGGCATGTTTAAGTAAGTATAAAAATTGTATACTTGTTATTGCATTAATTATTTATTTAACGCAATATTTTTGTTGAATTAATCATATTTGTTGTGCTACTAAAATTAAATATAATTTATTATTTCTATCGGTCAATAATTAAAGTAATAATTGATGCCATTTTTTTAGCGAAATATCAAAAGAGGATAGGATCATATTGCTCAAATTGCAATCTCGAAGTGTCTGACAACTTTCTTGGAAAATACTGCGTTCGGTTTGGTTATAATATTCGACAATTCTGTAGTAGCAGTTGCTTAGAAGAATATAAAAAGGGCCTTAAAGTTTGTGCTTATTGTCAAGAAGACATGTCGGGAAATACGAGTGGCTTTTTAGCCTCTATAGGAGATAAAGGAATGTTTCGTGATTTTTGTTCGGCAGTGTGCATGGAGAAATACAATTCCATAAGCAAGAATCGCAAAACTCAAGTGAAGACCGCCGAATGCTGCGTGTGTCACAAAGTTAAACCGATCGAAATAGAACTGGAATACAAATCCAAAATTACTACGATTTGCAGCGATCCGTGCTTTGTGGCCTACAAATTTGTAAACAACGTTTCGCCGGAAAAATGCGACATGTGCGCGAAACACACATTGCGACAGTTACTGCAACAAAATTCCATTGTTTACGATGGACAAAAGAGGAAGTTTTGCTCAAAAACCTGTCAAAATATTTATATAACGACGCATAGAAAAATTGTATCTTGTTGCTGGTGCAAGGTTAAGAAATATAATTTTGATATGATTCAAAAAGCTACCCAAACTGGCGATCCGTTAATGATATGTTCCTTAAATTGTCTGAGCTTGTATCAAGTCTCTATAAGTGCCTCGAAGGCGAAGAAAAAATCGTGCGATAATTGCCATAAGGTGTGCAAGGGACAATTCCATATGACTGTGGGTGATACGGCGGTGAAAAATTTTTGTTCTTATCCTTGCGTGACAGTGTATCAAAGTAAATACGCGACAGAAATTCGCATAGGGCCATCTCATAAGCCCACCAATCCTCCATCGGCATCACAAACTTTACCCAAACGAATGACGAGAAAAACTGCCATCAAAGCACCACGCAAACAAATTATACCCGACGTACCGGGGCCTTTACCTATTATAACGAGCGTTAGATCTTTGGCAACGACAGCTAAACAAACGTCTCCTGGGTGCCTTGTCAGGGCCTTAAGATCGAAAGCACTAACAACTGTGCCCAGTTTAGCACCTCTAACTAACAGTTTTTCCACCGACCTACCGGCTCCACCACCACTTCCACCACCAATTAAAAACATCATTGTTATAAGACCGCCGGATTTACCGCTTCAACGAAACGTCGCAACTCTAGTGAAACCTATCACAATAGAAATTTCAATTGAGGTGAAGCCACTGTGTTTTGACAAAGCAGTCCAAACAGGTACTAATATTTACGTATTTAGTTCTTATATTACTATTAATTTAATTTTAGATGACTTGAAGGACTGCATTGAAATTGTACCAATACCCGTACCAATTTATGTCCCATCACCTGTCCACATGTTTTCTTTGCCATTTGCTGTCCCGGTTCCATTTCCTTTACCAATACCTGTACCAATTTTTATTCCAACGACGAAAAACACAGCTCATGGACTCTTTAAGGAAATTAAGGTAAAATTATTAACATGTAACGGTTCGTTTCATCATTTTATGATTCGTCAATCACAGAAAAGTCAAGTACGAACTCCTACAGATCCATACGAAGCAGATTTGTTGATGATGGCTGAAATGGTCGCAGTCGCCGGTGAAAAAAAGGAAGAGAATGAAGAGAGTGAAAGCGAAATCGATAACGAAGAAACTGCAGGTATTATTTTTAATATAGCTCAACATGAGATACATAATGCGTGCGTATATAGTTCCAGAAGAAGCTTCGTTTAGCCCTGAACCGCAAGACGCGAGCAATACTTTCGGAGATGATATGCTACAAATGGCTTTGAAAATGGCTACGGATTTTGAAGAACCGCCAGTTGACTTGGAGGGGGCTTTGACTGCTAGTACCATAACAGCTACAGCTGGTAATGAGCAAACTGGTAAGTTTCAAACTAAGTACCGGAAAATTCGACCTTTTAATTAAACTGCTCAAGTACGAAGGTGGTTGACAAGTCTAGAAGTTAGTGAATAATGATATATTTTCTAAAATTTCTTTTATAAAATTATTTTTTAATGTTTTTGAAATACTGCAATTTAAAGCAAACACAGTTTGCGTTAGTTTTTGTTTGTATAGCTATGTAATGTGTTCCAGTTGAAGAACAAGTTGATGATCCTCAACCTGTTCAACTATTGGCTGAAAAAACAACTTTTCGAGGTCGTCGCCGTGGACGACCTTATCGTCACGGTGGAAGAGGTCGTGGTCGTGGTCGTCCTCCGACTCAAGTTCAACCACCTGTTTTGCCCTCGCCTGAGCCAACCCAACCCGCCGAACCGGTTGAGAAGCCCGATGCTAATATGTGTCTAAAGGTATAAATCACTTAAATTGTACGTTTCAATTCTATTAAAATATTTATTACTATTACAATTGCTTAATTTCTTAGTATAATTTGTAAAACATATTTAACGTATTTCAAAAAAGAAATCCTAACTTTGCAAAATTATGAAATTTGAAATAAATTCATATTCTGCATCCGTTCAGTTTCAGTTCTAGCTATAAAAAAGTTTTTAAAATAATTAAATATACATATGGTGCGAGGTAAGTTTCCTTTAATTAATAAATACAATTCAAGAAAATGTATTAAACGGGAAAGAAATATCTGCCCCGTTCGTTTTCATTGCTGTATAACTGTATTTGCCGCATTTAAGTCGAATATATTAAATCTTATTTAATGTTTTCCGTTTTTAGTATACGTTTGGTGTTAATGCATGGAAGCAGTGGGTTACGACTAAGAATGCTGAATTAGAAAAAACGTCTCGCCGGGTAAAATTGTTTAAAACGGAAATTCTGCAACTAACGTCTGACGAATTGAATTATTCGTTGTGTTTATTTGTAAAAGAAGTGCGCAAGCCGAATGGAGCCGAATATGCACCTGATACCATATATTACTTATGTTTGGGTATTTCCTTGTTTATTTCGTTTGACCTGTAAGTTGTAACGATTGTTCTTATAGGAATTCAACAATACCTTTTCGAGAATGGTCGCATTGACAATATCTTTTGCGATTCATATTACGAGAAATTCACCGATTGTCTCGACGAAGTATGCAAGAAATTTTCAAGCCTTTATAACGATTCTCGTGAGTTGCTTTGCTTTCTTTTATGTAAATGTGTGACTTTGTGATTTTCAGAATACATCGTCACTCGCGTTGAAGAGGAACACCTTTGGGAAAGTAAACAGCTAGGGGCTCACTCGCCTCACGTATTACTTAGCACTTTGATGTTCTTTAATACCAAACATTTTAACTTAACCGTGAGTTCATAAAAAAATTTTGGTGCATATAAATTACATTTTTAATTTCTTAGACTGTTGACGAACACATGCAATTATCGTTCTCCCATATAATGAAACATTGGAAACGTGTGCCAAATCAACCAGGGGTGGCTAAATCAACCGGATCTAGGAATATCTTACTACGCTTTTATCCTCCACAATCAGCGATTGGTAAGCAAATCTATTATACAACCGGATGAAATTACACTTGGTTGGTTTTACAGAAGGGAACATGCGTAAGAAGAAAGTTTACGAGCAACAAGAAAATGAAGAAAATCCGCTTCGATGCCCCGTAAAGTTGTACGAATTTTACTTGTCTAAATGCCCTGAGAGCGTCAAGACACGTAACGATGTCTTTTATTTGTTACCTGAAAGATCTTGCGTCCCAGACAGCCCTGTCTGGTATTCCACAACGGCTCTTGGAAAAGACGCTTTGGAGAAAATGCTTCATCGTGTTAAAATGGTTAAGGAAATTAATGTCGCATTACTTGCTTCGTAAATTTTTTAAAATTAATTAAAGTTCCCAGTTAATTTCGTAGTTCACTATTACTTAATGTTTTCAGTTCTCATTATATACGTATGTAAAGTTGTAAAACTAGAAATATAGGCAATTCAAATTTTTTTTGGACCTATCATGAATAGATACTTATTTATTCTCACAACGTGTTGTTCTAAAGTTTACAAGTGCTTGAGGATATGATGAAAGTATTATTATATTAGATTTACGTATTAACTGGGCTGTTGAATAACGATTCTCCCGTCATTTGCATGAACCCAATTTCATAAAATAGCTCAAACAAGTTGTGTGTATAGATCTGAAAAAATCTTGAGCTAAATCATGTGCTGAAATCATCTTCCATAATGAAATCTGTTATAAAAGTTTGAAGAGTTCGATGAGATCTGATGTTTCTTGAATTTTCAAACAATTTTTCCGTGAAACTTGAAAACGCTGATGTTGATTCGATTAATTAATTCATTAATTGTTTTGGGCTAATAATTTAGAAGTTATTATTTTGTAATATGCAATATTACTGGTTACTAGAGATTTTAAAACTTTTTAATTCTTTTTGTAGCACTACAGATATATTATTATGTGATTGATTTTCATTAAATTGTTGGAATTAAAATTGGTTTTATTTATAAAAATTATTCTTTGTGTAAGCAAGATATAAAATATTTGTTTCGTAGTTATATTGAGAAACGTCCTATGATTTTGGACTACTAGCGACATCTAAGTGTACGAACGATGAGGAACTAATGAAAGGATTCATTCCTTTTTACCATTTCAACTTAAAATAAATCAAATATAAATATAAACGACAGATTCATTACTGAAACAATAATAGAAATAAATATTTTGTTTTTTGTTGTTGCGTGACGCTGTTATTTCAAAACGGTGCGAGATACGACAAAATTGCAAATAAATTAAATTGTAGAGCGTTTAATAGAAATTTGGCAATGCCGCCCAGGTAGAAATAATGGCAACAAAGCGAAATTAGTTCGTTGGCAAATCGACAGTGTCGCACCAAAGCGGTTGCGTCCGAAGCTCAAAAATTATCAAATTTTAACGAAAGTTTGATTTACTATAGTACACATATAAAAGGATATTAATCAGTGTTGTGTTAGATTTTTGGATATATTACGATATATATCATGGACCTATTAAGCATTGTGATGAAGGGGGCCTTGAAAGGTAATTAATTTCGTTATTAATATTTTTAGGTTAGAAATGCAATTTAAGCGTTTATTTTAAACTTTAACGCGTTATGGAACAGATTTTGAGCAAATAGTTATATATAATGTATTATAGGGAAAATCAGCTATGGATTTCCAAAATTCCCGCCCAAAAATGGAATTGGAAAAAAATCATCCAGGACGAGTTAAGCTGTAATATGCGGGAATACAAGGATACATGTCGACAGTTTGCTGCCAATTGCGTGAGTCCAGATTCGACGAGGGTGTTACTTCAACTTTACAAGTACCAGGTAATTTATTTATTATCAATAAATAATTGAGAAGAATCACCAATTTGTACTGTGCAATAAATTATAGGGTTTGGGGGGCACGTTTTATATATTTCGATATTTATTGTGATTCTTCCAAACGTTTGTTTGAAAATACGCCTGTGATAACAGTTCTTCTTAATTGAATAGAAGTCTGGAACTGAGACACGTGTACAAGATTTTTTGTATTCTAGCGAAGGACATATTCACTCAATCTACCGATGACACACCTGATGTTCTATTATTTTTTATTTGACAGCCTTAACATGTGTTTTGACAAAGTAAAATGTGTAGATGTGGATTGAAGAAAAATTATGTAATATATGAATTATAATATTTTATATAAGTTTAGAAATTATGAGGTTAATGGCAATGTAATCATAATATCTTAATGTAGACATTAGAAACATCTTACGAATTGCACCAGAAGCAGCCGATATTAAAATCTGCAAATGTGGAACAGGTAAAGGTAAAAAATGGTGAAATCATAAAATAAATGTTTACAATGTAAGTAAGACTTTTATTCCATTTCATTTAGTAATTTAATAGAATAGATATGGTGTGCGAAATATTTGCCACATAATTAGTATGAGGCTCTAAACCACTACCTTAAAATGTAGGCCCCAAAACCTCCGTTACCCTTATACAAATTTTAATATTCCTGTTTGCTTGGTGCTTTATATTTCCACATGTTCCGGGTGCTATTTTCATGCTTATAAAACAAATATGCATTGCCAATTATTTGCTATTTTATTTTATGAAATATTTATTTTAGTTATAATTCATTAACAATCCTAATATGCTTTTCCTATTTTACCAACGATGCTAAATGCGTTATCATTTAGAACCCTAAATCTAATTATAAGCTTAAAGGTGAAAGGAAAGTTTCGAGGTACAAACATTTTTCCTCGACGCATTAATTATGAGATAATAATTATGATATATAAATCAAACAACCATTAAGATTTTCCTTTTTATTAACTAAACTGAATATAATTACAACTTAAAGTTTCTGTATTTAGACATCACACCAAAATATTAAACACATCTTTAAAATAAATACATTAACGCTAGAAATGGGATGTGGAAAAATTCTGAGATTTAATATGCAAATTTATTTGCCTTTCTTCTCAGATTTCTGAAAAGAAAATTTGGAAAATTATTTGTGATAAGTACGATGTGATTAAGTGTACATTTTATTCATACACTCTGTCTCAGTAATGTTTGTCGTAAATCGTAAAGACCTACAATTTATATTGTTTTCTTTGTCTATAAAACAGAAATGAATGAACAAGTATTTTTTAAATTATTTTGTGTGCCTATGACGTCAGGACAAAAATCCCTGAGATAGACTTGTAGTTTTTCCATCCACAGTAAAACGTAATAAATTTCTATGTACAATATGCTTTATGTACGTTACCAGGCGAGGTATGTCATGCCCAAGGTCATTATGACGTCACGTCAGCTGGTAAAGTAGTTTCAGGTAGATCAATAATGACGTAACCCGCCTGCTAAGGTGAAGAATGTAATTTAACTTACAGAAGGTGATGGTGACATATTGCTACTGCTTCCGTTACGCATCAATGGTCTTTGTGTGGAGCTGGTATTATCTTTGGGTTTGCTCTGCCTCTCTAAACTAAAGAGATTATATATATATTTTTTTATTCTATTTTTTTTAAAATACCGACCTGTTACTGCGCGAAGATGACCCTCCTCGTTTAAACATTCCAGTTAGCCGCTCTTTTAAATCCCGTTTACTTCCTTTCGTGTCATCGTTTATCTCTGAATTCGAATTGGGCTGTAGTTAAAAGTAATTGTTAATTATATACATAATTAAAATAATAGTAAATTGGCAAATAAAATGAAACAAATTTACTGTGTGGTAAGAGTAAGTTTGTTTGTTTTTATTTACATAATTGGAAATTCGTAATAAAGATTTGTTTGAGAAAAGAAATGGTAACATTAGATGTATAATAAAATTAAATACCTTTGAAGGAAGACCTTCAGTAGATGAAAAATGTCCAGGATCTTGATCATCAATACTACGAGATTTAGTTAATTGCTTTAGTTTTCCTATCAAACCTTTTTTCTTTTTCTTTTCGTGACCAGTGGCTTCGCTTTGAGTTGAACCCCCAGATAATCTGCTATCCAGGCCAGCGTCCCTTTTATTATATCTGCCTTCAACATCAGATGCAAAATCCAATGATTGCATGCTGGAAACGCTATCACTATCGCCCTTCCATATATTTTGTTCGTGTAAAACTGACGTTTGCTCCAACGATAAACTTTTCCTATGCAAGCTACTTCCCGTACTTCCGTTCCTGACGAATCCCCTCGTCTTTTTCACGATGTCACTATTATCGTGTTCCGTCGAGGTTGCTCTTCTCATGCCCATGACACGTTTAATCCGTTCCCGTTCTCTCTCTTCTTCACTGAGCTTCTGGAATTTCTTTAAATCATCGGCAGCATCGACTAGTCTTTGTAAAGTCGTGCGGAATTGCGCTTGACGATCATCTCTAACTAACGACGTTTCTTTACTGCTCCTTTCAAGCGCCGGTGATGATTCTCGCGACTTGGGGCCTCTGATTCTCCGCGGAGGTGTCGGAGTATAAGGCGAGGCTTCTTGTTCCTTCGTGCCGCATAATTCAGGCGCAATTTGCATTAACGCCTCGACTTGTTCTATTAACATGCTAAGTCGTTTATCGTCCTCTTGTTCAGTTCGCCGCCTTCCATTTATGACGTTTTTCATTTCCTCACGTTGCTTTTCGTTGTGTTCCTTTTCTCTTCGTAATTTTTCATTGGTCGTCCTCAATTTTGCATGCGCATCTCTTAATTCAAGCAGATCGCATTGCAATTCAGTGAGTTTCCGTTTAGTTTCTTCTTGCTCTTCCTCAGTCGATTTTTTTAAATGCTCTTGTTTCCTTCTAGACTCCAATCGTTCTTTATCACGCTCCCTTTCGACTTCATAAAGAGTTTGCCGCAGATCCCTCGCCAACGTTGCAGTCTCTTGGAGCAGACGTTGTTGCTCTTCGCGTTCTTTCTGCCACGATAGCTCCATACGCGTTCTTAATCCAGCAATTTTTGTTCGGCCACTACTTAATATTTTCTCTTCCTCCAGCTACAAAAAAAGTTGTAGGATTAAAAACGCGGACGCATTTATATTTACTTCATTGACTCGTGAGTTTAATTCTGATAATTTGACTTCGTACGTTGATCTATCCGATACCAGTTCCGTTTTTAATTTTGATCCCTCGAGCCTAGCTTCCGACAATTCATCCTCCATGCAACTTATCTGTTGTTCCAACGTAGCTATTTTATTCCTGTATTCTTCAACCTGCAAAATAAATGTAAAATATGTGCATTCAATTAAATTATTTACCTCGTCCAAACTAGTGGTGGAATTTCGACTTTCCCGCCCGGATTTCAACGGGGAACTTTTTAGTTCACCGATCGTTTTTTGAGCACCTTCTAACATGTGTTTATACGTATCTCGTTCGCGTTTAAACCGCGTGACTTGCGACTGTAAGGAACGGATTTCATCGTTTATGACGTGTATTTGGTTCTCGTATCGCAATTTATAGTCGGCCAGGTCTGATTTTTTATGTTTTTCGGCATTCATGATCCTAAAAATTGTGCGTAAATGTCGTTTAAAAAAAGCAATCGTGAATTTACTTCATTTTGAGTTCTCGGATTTCTTTGTCCATGGCCGAGCTGTCGGCGCTGATGTTCCTTTGGATTTTAGTGACCTTGTCGAAGTCGTCTAGTTTTTTTCTAAGCTCGTCGTTCTCTCTTCGGATGTATTCCAACTGGTCGTTTACTACGTCAAATTCTTTTTTGATTTGGTCGAGTTCCATTTGCGTTTCGCTTAACGTTGATTTCAGTCTTACTTTCTCTAAATCGTTGCCGGCGTGCGATTGTTTTTCGTATTCTTTCAATTTTTCCTGAAAACAAATACGTTATCATAAAATAAGATTAATTTATTAATTTACTTGTATTTGCAATTTTTCTTTTATCCACGTATCATGTTTGCTGTTGTACGTATCTCGTAGCGTTTGCAGTTCTCTTTCTAAAACCTCCATTTCTTTTTTTGTTGATAACAACTGACTGCAAATAAAAACCTAATTTTAATGTTTAAATAATTGAATGTGTAACTCACTTATTTAAGCCTTCCTTTTCCGTTACCAACTTCGCTTTCGTTACCACATGTTCCTCTTCTAAGATTTCATATTTCGCGGTTAAATCCGAATATTCTTTCTTTTCAGACATTAACGTAGATTCTAGTTCTACAAAAATTAATTGTTTCAAACTAAAACGATCTTTTTCACAAACTTACTATCAATTTTATCTTGATACTCTTGTTTGATTACGGTAATTTTTTTATTTCCAGCTCCGGAATTCATCTCCAAAGATTTGATTTTATTTCGCAAAATACCTAATTCAAGTTCGCGATTTTTGTGTTCTTTATCGTACGTGGCTTTCAGGACTTCCACTTTCTTTTTTTCATTCTGGAAATAAGTTTTGTAACATTTGAGAATAACAAATGAACGTTAATAACATACAAAATAATTACCTGTAAATCAGTTTCAAGGTCAGTTATGTTCCTCTCTAAATTAACTTTTTGGATTTTGAATTCGCTTTCCAAACTTTTTTGTTTTTCTTCTAGAGTTTTCTTGGTTTTTACGGCAGCCTCGAATTTCGATTTTAAATCAGCGCGTTCGGTTTGCACTTTATTTAATTCTTCGCGTAAATCTTTGATTTCTTTAGTTTCCGTGTTGCTTTTCAACGCGCGCTCTTTCTCAAGGGACTCTTCCTAATGAAAATGAGTTTAATGTTAAAAAATGCGAATTTGATGGACTCACCAATTGCTTTATTAACATATTTTTGGATTTGACTGTAGTTTCGAGGCATAATATGTTATTGTGATACGTTTCTATTTTGTCATTTAATTCTTTGCATTCGTTTTTCCATTTATCGGATTGTTCTAAATGTTGAGAATCTTTGGCTAGATTTTTAGCTCGTTCTTCCTCGATCTAAAAACATAAACGTGTAATAAATTTAATCTTAAGCTATGGGAACCCACCTTCGCTTCTAATGCTTTTATTTCCAATTTTTTGGATTTTTCAGTTTTCTGCAAGTTTTCTTCCATTTCTTTAAGTTGCGTTTTTAAGTCGGCCAATGTGTTTGATTTTGATTCAATCTATAATAAATGTATCTATAAATAAATGTACGTTGCGTTATTAAATTGTACCTCTTTATTTTTTTCTTCTAGTTGATGTTTAACTTTAGACAACTCTTTCTCCTTTTTATCTAAATCAACTTTAATTTTTTTCGTGTTTTCAGTATTCGACACTGCTGTTCCTGAAAACAACGAAACGTCATGACTAATAAAATAAAATAATATTCGTTAAATTCGTTACCTAATTCCGATTTTAATTTACGTATCTCGTCATCAACCTTGTTCTTTTCTTCCAGTAATTTATCGTGGGTGGTTTTATACTTATCGAGTTCAGTCTTTAATTTGTCCTTCTCGTCCGTGACCTTTTGTAAATTATCTTTGATTTTCGACATTTTTTTATTCAAGTCGTCCGATGCAATTTTTTCTGCCGCTATCGCCGATTGTTCATTCTTCAGCTCTTTCTCAACGGTGGCCAATTTTTTCTTTACGTCGTTTAACTCTTTCGACGAGTTTTCTAATTGGGTTTCGTTTGAATTCGTTTTCAGTCGTTGAAGTTCTGTTTCCAACTTTGCTTTTGAAGTTTCGGAATTTTTTAACACTACTAAAATTTCACCTAAAAAAAAATCATTATATATATATTGTATAATATTTTAATAATGTAAATTAGTTACCTATTTCATTTTCTAGATCATTAACCATAGTTTTTAATTGTGATTTAGTAGTTAATTCACTTGGTTTTTTAGATATTCTATCTTTAAATGCTTTCGAAGAATCTTGCTTTAATTTCGTTAACGTATTAGCCAAATTATCGCGTTCATTTTCCATCATTTTCAATTTGATATTCTCGGAATTACTTTTCCCAGCCGCCGCTAATTTATTCTCCAATTCTTTAACTTTGTTGTTCGCTTCGCTCAATTCGACTTCTAAGGTTGCTATTTGATCTATGTACTTATCCATTACTTTGTCAGACTTTAAGCTTTTCGCGTTCCTCAAAAGTTGCAATTTCTTCGTTTCAAGTATCAGCTTTTCGTTTTCGCTCTCCAACGTTTGCACTCTTATCCTGAACACCGACGCCTCTTGTTCTATAACTTGCAGTTGCCGTTTCAAATCTAAAGTTTGCTGATCGAGATCCAACGACCTAAAATGGCGAATTTTTAGATCACATAATGATACGTGTTGATTGACTCACTTCGCTTTTTGCGTTTCAGTCGATCGTTTCTTACTTAAGTTTAATTCACCGGTTAATCTTTCGCATTCGCGTTCTTTATCTAATAGATTTCTACGAATGTTGCGTATCTCTTCATCTAAAGACTAAAATTAAAAATTAAGTTGAAATGCTTATTTTACTTTACGTTGCGTTACCTTAATTTTTTCATCTTGTTTATCGCGGTCGATGCCGAACACACTTTTCTTTGGCGATTTATTTAATTTAGTTAATTTATCTTGCAATTCTTTGGTTTTTTTCTTCAGCCTATCGTTTTCGCCGTCTTGTTCTTCAATTTTTTTCCTCAACACCGCAGCTTCTTGTTCGCTAAGTTCTAACTGTAATTTCAGCTCAGCTACGTCTTCATCGTCGGAAATTCCCTCGTCTTTGTCTAGTGAAGCATCGACAGAAAGTCTGTTATTTGTGGGACTTAATTTTCTACCTAAAGACAATATTAATTATTAAAAATAATTAAGTGAGTAAATATATAGAAATAGGCACAAAATTCACAACAATAATTTTATATTATCTTTTGACTGTAGAAAATGGCTATTTATTAAATGAAATTAAAACACAACAATGAGCGTTAATGATTATGATTAATTTGTGAAGAAACAGCATGCACACACACACTACATTCGTTTTGAAAGGCGTTTTGTACAGAGAATTTAGTTGAAATGAATAACATTTGTTTTTGAATTAAATTTGTTATTAACCAATCGTATTATTAGTTTTATGTAATACACGTATTATTTATAGTAAAAGCCAACATATTCAACGCACAATTTGAGAATTGTTTGTTGGTAAAAGTTATGTAAAATAATTTTAAAAAATTTATTACAAGAGGCGATCAAGATAAGCAATGTCGCAATATGGAATTTATATTACGACATTTAAATACTGTTAGGTTAGCAACATAAAATTAAGATATAGAGAGAGAAATATAATCAATGCAATTTTAAATTAAATTAAAAAAAATGAAAGCTGCGCATACTTAAAAGAAAAACATCACCAGAAAATTAGTTTTTAATGAAAAATTGTATATTTATATACTTATACATATATAAATATTATCGTTCGTACTTCTCGCCCTTGTAGCCATTTTCTTCAGTTGCAAAACCAACGATTCATTATCATCTTCAATCCTAGATGCTTTCTTGCGCAAATTTTGAGCCTGCAAAGATAAAAAAAATTACCCATTGGTGTGAGAAGAGTCGCCATTGGTGAAAACACTGTTGTAGGCACATACATTGAAGTGGTTAATTGGTACCTCTGCAGTGACGACATAAAACGTGGGAACTTGTAAGGAATCAAACTCGGAGTTGGTATATTAAATTCGGTCGAAAGATGACGTCGATTCGCATTACAATTTTGAATATTATCATCCGATGTCTTTGGATGATTATCGTCGAAGTTGGCATCAGAGGTGCTATGGTCAACAACCAAGTTACACTGAACTGCACTTTCTATTGTTTTCAATTCAGTTTGAGAAAAATGATCTACGCAATCAATAACATTAACAATCGTTTCATCTGTCTGAATAGATCGATCCGAATATTGAACAAATGTTTGTGCTCCAGTATTTTTAAGTCGTTGCTTATCAGTTTGGCAATACTTTTCACTGGAATTTAATTCACATTGAACGTAAGTATCAGTCAATTGTACTTTACTAGTTTCAACTCCGACGCTGATCATTTTTTTTAAATGGTGCGGTTTAACTGGACTGGAAGGGTTAAACAATATTAAAGGGGTGGGTTTTCTATACATTGGTAATTCTACAGGATGTATATGCCTTGTTCTTGGAGCCTTTGGTTAAAAAATTAGCAATTAGAGTATAAAATTGTGTTTCTTATAAAACGTACCTCTTCCTCAGCAAATTTCAATTGCTCCCGCAAATCTGCCTCTCGCTCAAGCGAATCTTGCAAATCTCGTAACAATTGCGCCGGATCTTCCTGCGAACCCCCCCTTGTAAGCGACTCTCTTGAAATTTTCTACAATTTTAAAACTTTAAATAAAACCAACGACGATATAAAAATAATTACACTATCCGAAGAAAATCTACCAAGAGAACCCAACATGGGAGCCTTCTTCTTTCTCAATGACAAATCCGGCTTCGATTTATTCTCATCGAGCATTTTTTGCAAATCCAAAATTTTTTCATTCGCCGTATTTAATTCCTTTTCGAGCGTCTTGATTTTTTCTATATAAGACAACGTAGTCTGCCCACCCGAAACCTACAAAAGTAATCAAAGTTGACCACAACAATATTCGTTATTAAATCAAACCTCTTGGAGTTTCTTTTCTGCTTCGTTCTTTTCAGTTTCGGACTGTTCAACTTTCCTTTCAGTTTTTCTAAGCTTAAACGATAATATTCGGCAATTTTTAGTAGTTTGTTCCAATTCTTTTTTCAATGAAGTATACTCGTTAGCTCTTCCTTCTCTGCGAAACGAACACAAGTTTTTAATAGTAAATTGGAGACTGTGGTTGGCAAATAAATTCAAACAAACCACACAGTATTTTATTAACAAGTAAGGGTAAGTTTGTTTGAATTTTTTAAGTTTTTATTTAACGTGGAATATATAAGAAACCAACCTGAAATCGTCGTGCATTTCCTCAATTTCTTCCTCGAGATCCCTCAACTCTTTCTTCATGTCTTCATTCTCATCCATCAATTCTTCGCAAAGTGTTTCAGCGGCGAGTAATTTGGATCTCAATTCGTCAGCGATTTTTTGAGCTTGTTGAGCTGTAGGCCTAGTATCAAGTTCTTCTTCTAATTCTTTAACTTTAAGACCTAGTATTTTTTTCTCGTCTTTGTAGTCGTCTAGGTGGCTCTGAAGTTCATTGCAACGCTGCTGTAGTTTAAGTACCTGAAATATATGTTAAGAGAATTGTTTGTTTGTTTTGTTAAACGTACCTCCATTGCGCTATTTTTTGATGACGGTGCTTCCATCGCTGTTAGTCGTCGCAATAAAATGTTACTTTTTTCCTTTTCGAGCCTTTCACATTTTGCCTTTGTCGTGTCCAATTCTTTTCTAAGGCTCTCGATTTGGTCTGCATATTCGTTTTGGTCTACTAAAGTTGTGTCGGTTGTTTCAGTACCAGCTGAGCTTGCAGTGTCATCATCGATTTCAAGACTCTCTTTACTTTCTTGCCGCACTGGGGCCTTCTTTACCTATTCAACCATAAGACTATTGACAGTTTGCATGGCTTTTATTGAATACAATGACCATTTGTTATGACTACATATTATTGTGTTAACTAATACAACAAATCTATTCCAAATAGCTGCAAGTTATGTACGGCCAAGCAGAGTCGCAAAAGTGTTGACGTGTAATGTTGTCGTTGACCAAGGTGATAATTAGTCGTTGTCAAATATAACAATCAATTAAAGCAGCCGAAGCATGAAGTTTAAAAATTGAAATTTTGTAAACGGTGTACTTTAATTTTTGCAATTTTCCAAAACGAGTTAACAAAAATCTTGTAGAGGGATCTAATGCAAGTTGAAACGAGTAAAATTTTACAATTTCAATCAGGTCTTCGTTAATTTCATTAATATTTTCATTAATAAAAATAGATAACTTAATCAAACTTCGCTTTCATCTTAAACACGTCCAGTAAAAACAAATTCTTTGACGTGCAATGAAAATAATTAGTTATTTATAAGTTTCATCTAAAATAACATATACAAAAAATCATATAAACGGTGTACGGGTGTAACTCGCAGTGTACTGTGTACATCAATGAAATGAATATTTGCTTTGGTTACACTTGTTAATTGTCGCAACTACTGTCATAAATCTATTCAACTGCACACTGTTAACGACTACATGACATGTTATCATCCACAATAAAGTAGACTCTATTAGTACGATATTTAGTATCTAATTAGGGTTTTAATACCACTCCACCACATTTATTTACTTGAATAAGAAATTGTACATCGTTATTTGTAGGTTCCTCGGAGATGGATTTTATTTCTTTAATGTGTATTCTTTTCGAATCTTGTGTGTCTTTAAACGCTTGTAATTTTTTCGCTCTCGCTGCTAAACTATCATTTTTATTAAATACTGATGATTTATCTTGTTTTATTGAAAAACTGTCTGATACTGAAACATTTTAATTAACACGTGTATGTTAAAATAAATATGATTGTTAAAGTTTTAAATGAATATGGACTTTTAACGAATAGATTTATTTAAACGTGAGTAAATAAAACGCGTAGACGTCGAATAGAATCTGTAACCACACAATCCCAAGGCTTTTGAAGCTACAATACTCTACACACCTGGTTATCAAATATATATATATATATATATATATATATATATATATATATATATATATATATATATATATATATATATATATATATATGTTTCATAAATTACAGGCTACAAAAGCATACACCTATGATAGAGAGTATTATTTATTGTGGAATTGAAATATTCTTCTGAAAAAAATGATTGATTTTTACTAATATTGCAAACAAAGGTCAAAGATCAAAGTGGATCAAGTTTTCCGAGTATCGGCGCTGTGTGATTTCCTCTTAATATATTTTTGGACACGTTATTGAGTAAATACATGTAAATAAATCAGATTTCAATATTAGGGTATTCCATGTGGAAATATTATCTTAGATAGTTCGATTATGCCAATTTTATTATAAATGTGTTAATACGAGATAGTTTGCAATATTGAATCGGGACACAAAGTGCATTTATATTTAAAAAAGAAGCAGTTTATAAAATATAAAAATTATTACCTGTTCTTTTTCCGCTATCAATGGGTTGTTGTTTTCTTTTGGGCAGTTTAATGTTAACGGTAGGAATGTTAGCCTGGGTGTCGTCATTTAAATTTGACAAATCCGGTGTGGATTCCCATGAAGATGGATTATTGAAATCACTCTCTTCTTTACTATTACTATTCTTATTACTCCTATCAAATGCTAAATTATTACTAGAAGACCAACTCCTTGTATTATCATTTCCACTTCCCCATGTGCTTAGACTAGGTGTCGATACAGTCGTATCGTTCCTCCGCAAAGAAACCTGTTCTTCTCTTCTTTTACCTCCATGTTCTTTATAGTCCCTACACAAAACATGTTTCGTAATAATATTTAGCAATCGCACAAAATACTACCTAAAGCATCGTTTGCACCTAGTAGGCCACCGTACTTGCGGATGAAACCCCAAAGGACACAACGGATCACCTTTGGCTAACGGATACAAGTGATGCATTTTAATTTAACAATAAGAAACAATATTTTCTATATCACACGTATAAATGAGCGACTCCGTTCTAAAAATAACTTCAGCGCAACACCACGTTCACAACCAGACCTTGTCTAAATCTGAAACAACATATATCCTAAATTTACGATGCCACTTCCAATATATATCCGGAACACTCGTTCCATTTAAAAAACTTTATCCATCGCATTTTAAAACGATCAACACATCGGCGGCGCACTTGCATTCGCGACAATCGGAATTACGTAACACCAGCAAACGTTTGTGATTCTAACAAATAATGTCGCACTTCTGACACATATTTCTTACGGCGCGTTCGCCACTCGGCTAAATGGATTGTTATTATTGTGCCATTAAAAAGAATACGCGCGACGTAATCGCCAGAAGACACGGTCGGGAATGAAATAGTTGCCGGGCAAAATTCCGAACGGCTAAGATCGGAATAGATGCCAAACAATTTATAAATTGTACAGCACGCGTCTTTCCTTCTCTCAATAACGTTTAACGAATGAGAACGCGTTTGTATATTTACGAAACGAATAAGTTTTCACAAAGTGCACACAAAATCGCACACTAATGAACAATTTGGGTCTAAATAAATATGGCCGACAGCACCGTCCCCCAATAAATAAATAATAATATAAAAAATGATTTTATCCTGCAAAATTTTGCCAATCTTCTAACAACTTATAAAAAAGGATTTGATTGTCATGGTAGGTAGTTGCAAAGGATGATCCACAATCCGAAACATCGGCACCATCACCATCAAAATTTTTAATTGCGATGCGAAAACATTTTATGCATCACCATAGCGTGGTCGTATTTGCAGCAGCAGCAAATGAAATAAAGTGATCAAAGATTCCATAAAGCGACGCAGCAAGTGGTACATACATTAATGAAGATCATAGTAACAGGGCTGAGCTGATAATAATTAACTGGCTCTCGTTATGATTTACAGACCCACCCGTTTTGTGTACCCATTTTTATTTATTTACGGGAACCTTTAGACCTATTTAAATAACTTCGTTTTAATATACTCGTCATATTAAACAAAAAAATCTGCACCGAACTTTCTTATACTTAGTTATACATTTTTCGAAAAAACTTTTCAAATGAAAATTGGTGCGAATTTCAATATTTTTAACTTATATAAGAACAATTTTTTTGATAACTCGTAAGGAAAACGATCACTTCCGGTTGAGCTTATCTTTCCTGCTATATACAGATCTTACGTTTAAAGTTTCATAGCTCTAGTTATAATCGTTTGGATGCTAACGCGCGCACAGACACAAACACACAGACGTCATTTCAAAAATAGTCAGAAACGATTCAGGGGACCTCAAAACGCGTATATCCGTTAAAATCCGAGTTCGAAAATTTTCATGATTATACTTACTTATACATAAAGTATAAGAAAGTAAAAATAAATGTTAATTTTATGTTTATGTCAATTTTTTGGCAAATTCTGTGGCAACGTAAAAGTCTATAAAATTTTTGTTTAACCTGAAGAGTTAATCAATAACACACGACAATATTTCAATATTTATAAAATCCACAAAACGATAATTTACGTTCGAAATAAATTTGCAATATATAATTTTAATTTTTAATATTTAAAAATTTTACTTTCCTGGCTTTTAATTGAAAAAGATTTAAACGTACCCCAAAAATTAACTCATATTGAGGGTAGTCTGATAGTTCCATTTCTGTATCTTTTGCTTCAAAAACAATTCCAAACTTGTAGCCCAAAGTGTATCTGATTTGTGTTTACAAACAACGTCGTTAATGTATTTAAAGCCACCAAACAAACAGTGACGGCTCGTGATAAAATCAGGGGGGGGACACTTCCATAACACACAAGTTCGAAGCGCGTAACTGTGATTTCCCCCGCTTTTATTAAACACCAATATTAAAATTGCAAACAGAAAATAGTTCAAATCTAGCGAACAATGACGTTCAAAAATTTTAAAGCCAATGCCAGACCTTGGAACATAGCTTTTGTGGGTCGGAGCGTTGTCGTGATGAAACAGCACACCTCGTCTCAATGTTCCTCTTTTCCTTGATTGCTTCTCGAACTTTTTGTATTAAATCTGAGTAATATTGGCCTATCACGGTGTGTGAAATAATTCACCAAAAATAAATAATTTTTCCTACTGAAGAAACAACGCGAAATTTTCGAGGAAGTCAAACCCAGCCCAACCCTTATGCCGCCATTCCATACTTTGGCGTTTCGACTCAAAGTGATGAACCCAAGTTTAATCAACTGTAACGACTCTTTGTAAAAATTCATCAATTTTCAATTTTGAGACTCAATTCTTCGTGCAAATTTTTTTCAACGTTCTGAAATACCACGTCTCCGCTATGCTATGAATATGACGATAATTCTATCATCCAGTACCATCATGGATCAAATTAATATTTTGCTTAGTAACCGCAGTTTTTGGTCGTCCTGCACTTGGCACCTGCACAGGACTCTCTGTTTGAAATCTCGTGAACAATTTTTAATTACCTGGTATGAAGGCGCAATCACCCAATACTTCAGTCGTGTATTTCTTGCAGTGATAAACCTTACTATTATTTTATTTAAATTTTATCCATTTTGATAAAATTACAAAAACCACAAGACAACTGAACTAATATTTCGAATAAATAAAAAAATATAGAGGCGCAATTTTCTTTGCGGAGGAAGTTAAATGAGAACGAAACAGTCCAAAGATTCAAACATTCAATAAATTCAATTAGTATAATTAATGTACGACCTGTGACGATTATCAGTTGATAAGTCCATGTGACACAAACACAAATATAGAAATACAACAATTCTAATGCCATAACATATAATTTATTAGACTTTGTTGTAACGAATAGATGATTTATAATCTCATAAAGTTACTTCCAGTTGTACCATTGATTCTTTCTAGAACAACTTAAACAAGTACCAATATTTTTGGAACAAGTTAATAAAAAATTTCTTTGATTACGTAATATTGGTTAGAATATCATCGAAAAAATAATTCTACTTAGTAAATCTTGTCTGCTCATATAGAGGATTTGAATGTCATGAAAATCAAAAATTGACTGGTCCAGTTCGTTTGAGTATTTGAACATTTTTATTTTTTGCACCATGTATGCAGTATAATAAATATATTTCCAAATTGGTGATGGATGATTATGTAGTAAATTTAACATGAAAATTATACGTAATTGCCGAATATAGTTTATTTAAATCTATTTTTTCCACAACACATTTTATATTGTACATAACCAACTTAACTATTACACAATTTGAAAGAATAAATACAAAACATTTTTTTTTAATAATCGTCAATTTGACATTATTGCATATGGTTTAACATAATTACAATATAATTAAGCACATGATAATCGTTTTAACAAATATGTAATTGTAAAATTCCTGAGATTAGAATTGTTTGAAACGGTCAAATGAAAGAAAAATAATGATTCCTCCTATATGGTACAATCTACGCAGATAGATGAATTCTATATTTATTTCGAAGGAAGCTTTAATGATAATAAAATGTCGGTACAATTAAAATTTTTATTTTACTCGTATTAATAAAATATATATTTTCAAAAAATCTACATAAAAATTGGGAAAGCTACAGTGCCTATTTATACCAAATAAGGTTAGTTTAGGAAACGTAACGTTAATTAACCAATACAATTGCAATTCAACAAAAAATATAAAGCTTTGCCGTCATACACATAAAACAGCATTGATGAATAAATATGCAAAGTACAATAAAATGAAAAAAATATTACACTGAAAATGAAATATATTAAAAGTGTATGCATGCGTCAAAGTTTTTAAAACCCATTTCTATATTTTCATATATAAAGCATTTAAAAAATAATTCAATATATTTAACTTAACTGCACTGACCTATACAACCATATTTATTTTGCACTAAAATATAACATTTGTTTTAATTGCATATACGTTTTAAAATTATAGAAATAACAAAAATTTGCCAATAATTAAGTGCAAAGTTGCGATGTTTCTATTGAACACGATCTGGGATTTTACTGCACACAACATGAATTCTTGTAACCATTTTTTTGCTTGAGCCTAGATTTGGGACGGTATTTCTCCAGGAAACCCAACTGTTTTGAGTTAATAGCGCCTCTTCTTTTTCTACAAACATAACATAAATATTAATATTAATAACAGGAAGAATTCTATAATTCATTTTTTTAGAAAATATCAAATACTTATCCAACATAATAAATAAATTATGATATATTTTTAACGTTAGATTAAATAATGCAATACGAAACATTTTTATTTTACTTTCAATCGTAGTTGCGTGTATTCCAACGGAAGATTTAAAGGTCAAATCGTTTAGTTGTTTATCATATAATGTTCTATGATTGCAAATCGACGACGAAGTGCAACGCCATTTTATAAAGAATTGCAATTTTCAAAGATGTTGACATTGAATCAAATTCAGATAAAATTAATATAAAAAAAATAATTACTCTCGGATAATTTCCACGGCATCCTCGTACTTAAGTCCTAACTCGATGAGAGCAAGAGCAACCATGACCGGAGCGCGTCCCAATCCGGCAACACAATGTACAGCCACGCATGAGTCAGGATTGTCATGAAATTGTTTTTTAAGAAGTTTGAACCATTCATCTGCCACATCATTAGGAGGAAAAGTCCCGTCATCGTATTCTAAATCAAATACGCCAATATTTTCGCTCATTAATTCATCGGTTTGATAAGATGGTTCACAGACTCTAACCACAGCTGCTACATTGTGTCTCTTGAGTTCCTGCAAAAATCGATTAGGTTATAATAAACCAACGCCAATCGGACGTGTTTCACCTGAATGTAGCACTGTATATTTTGATCAGAAGGCCTATCTGTGATAAGGAACTTGAATCCTTTGTATTCGATTTCAGCCGGGGCCGGCCGAATGTCCTTTTGGCGCATATTAACGATGTTATTCATCTCACAAAATATACACTTGTAATGAAATTACACTGTTAGAATTTTAGTATCACTGAAGATGATACTTGGAGCAAACCAAGAATATTGTAGATAATTTTAGATTACGTGTTGCTTTTGCTTCCTTTTCTTGTCGTGTAGTTTAGTATCTCGTGACTAAAAATAATTTAAGTGTGACTTAAAAGCAATATTAAATATTTCTTAATCAGTCTTTTATTTAAATAAATAAAGGTAAAATTGCTTTAACTTCTCAGTTATGTACACTATTCTTGTTGTTGATATGCAATATAGCAAATATTGTTGGGAAGATACTAAAACAAATTAATACATTAATTGACGTTAAAATAATAAAAATAAAAAAATTACATATGCTTATTTGGCTGCAGATGAGGTACTTCCAAATGGATATAACTATGGCAATGACAAAAATGACTTAGATATAAATTAACAATTTATTTGTGTTGAGCCTGGCAATATTCCGCACTGTCCAAATGGAACTCCATGTATGCGAGTACTATCTCACCAAGGAACTGAAACAAAAACAAAAATATATAGAAAATAAAAGTCAACAGTAATACGAAACTGTATTACAAATAATTTACAATCATATTGTCTTTTTACAGCCAAAAACTACCATCGCATATTTTTCGTACGATGTTAGTTAGAAGTTTCAGCCGTTTCAAAATTAAATCAATAAAAAAATAAGCAGCACGCGATGATAACTAAATATAGCAATTATGATCACGGGATGGGGGAGCCCCGGTAGACTAGATAATAGTCACAATTTACGAAACCTATTTTCGATTAAATTCGTCCCATAGCGTCCCACCTTTATCACCAAATTGTGTAATTGTGATGTAAATAGTTATCAGGATTTCCGGTAACCTTGTTGGATTTTTAATTCAATAGGCTTTACATAATACATAATACATAACACTCCCGTTAGTTTGTAAATTTTAATATTTTATGTTGTGTTGTGTTCATTCTAAAGTGCGATGGCTATAGGAAACTTATTTGGACGTTTTAAGGCGGTGTTTGGTTTAAAAATTTAAATTTGTGATAAGTGAAATTTGATAATTGGACGACGACGATTAATGACTTCTGAACGCCCGACATGTTTATATATCTACCACAATGCCCGATACAAAACCGCTATTCGATTCGGAACAAATGTTTTGAAAACATTCTCATTCACGGATAAAACAAAACCAGTGGAGTTCGGGCCGTCAAAGAGCGGCGTTTCCTGTGAAACTGATACTCTTGTAAGACCTACGCCGTTATCCGAACGTTTACTATTTCGTAATGCAAGATCCCAGATTAGCAATGAAAAGAACAATGGCTTGCACAGATGAAATATACTTATCCTAAACTTTAGATAACATTTTACAAACAATTAAATTTTGTTGCACTAATTAATAGCCACATGTGATATTTTTCACAAAGAGTTTGAGTTTGCTGACTAATGACGTAAAAGAAAGTATAAGAGCAATTAATTCATTTTACGTTAATAAAAATTTATTTTTGAGCCCCTGCAGTTTTTCTACGTGTTCTCATATGCTAGTCATATTCGTGCCGCATTGTCAGTGAAATTAGCGCCTGCCAAGATGTAACGACCATGCAACTTCAAAAATAGCACAAGCATCAATTGTCAACATGCGCAAAGTACGTTACATAATACAAAATATCGGTGGATTTAAAATTTTAAATTATATAACTGCTTACAATGTAATTTTATTAACATTGAACGTCGAGCTACAAATTACATTTTAGTAATCAAAAGGAGATTGAAGCAATGCTGTATTTAACCCCTGCAGAGCGCGTGGGTGCATCCATTGCGGGGGTGTAAGTGTGGCTGGTATACTTCGATCTAATTTCCTTTGCAAATAAAGGTCTTTATAAAATACCAATGTATTTATCTTATATTACAGTAAATTGTTTTATGTGTCGCCATTTCGTGGTTAAAATTAATTATTATATATTGAATTTACCCCGAGTTAACCAAAGAGATTATCCACCGCTTTCAAAAAATACTCGAAACTGGAAACATACCAAGCGAACAAGTATTACAATGCCTATGTTCAAAAAAGGAACAAATAAAGACCCAAAAAACTACAGAGGAATCTGCCTGCTCTTGAGCCTTCGCGACATAGTACGCAGCATTAAGATTCTTGAAATTTTTTCAGTACAGGACATTGTAAGATGGACAAGAGACAGGAGAAGGTGCTGTAGGTACTAGAAGAAGAATAAGATTTTGCTCAACGTACAAACTTGGTACTTTTCATTTCCAAAGTTTGAAAAAAGGATAATGAAGCAAGCAAGCATATTCATGAAAACAGTAACGAATGATAAAATTTTCATTCGATACTATGCTCATTGGAATTATTTTAAACGAATGATTTCATTCGACTACTATTTTTTTAAAACAGCGTTCCAATGAATTGTCTCCATCGATATAAAATGTACAAGAAATTATTGCACTAGTAATAAATAATTTCTGCCTTTCATATTAAAAGCATTTAATTATATGGCGCAATGTGAATAAATGAATCGTAATCTACTGGATTTGTTGTAGTTCTAAATATAGACGGCTTAAAAAAGAAATGTTTTCGCATACCGCGAGAGATTGTCGCTGTTTGGCTCTTTTTCGTGAAAAATCACTTGAAGAAACAGTTCTAAGTGTATTTTTAAAATCACAAGACACCGAATTATTCACAGAAGGCACCGGTACCGAGTCTTATTATTAACTTCTGCACGTCGCGTTGCCTAACTTTGTAGAGATTCGTCGATTAACACAATGTTATACATGGGTACTTGTGCACAATGCGACGTAACAAAGAAAGTTTTAGTAGTTTTAAAACAAATATCGAAATCGAAATAAAAACTTACGTCCTAAGCCACACTTTCTTTGGTGCTTCAATTCCAAGATAAATTATTCGATTTTTTTTAACATTTAAATGCCATTTTGTCGGCATTGGCAATTAATGAGTGTAGTGAAAGTACTGCAACCTTTATACGTCGTTATTTTCTCTTTTATTTCTTAAATAAAATATCATTACCGTTAGCGATACTCACATAAAACGATTATTTCGAAAATGTTATTTGTTATAATTGAATCAAATAAATCAATTTATTAACTAAATATGAGTGCGCGATTTGAAAATATGTCTTTTTTAATGTCCTTTCACGGGTATTTGATAAAAAATAAATAGCCGCCCATTAAATTATAAGCCTCGTTGAATAAATAATCTGTCACATATTGACGTTGTTTTTAACGCAATGTTTACTGATTATAAAATTTGCGTCATTCAAAATTAAACTACATGCTATATAAAAGTAGTTTCTTTCGCGCCGAGAAAAGTCAAAATTGATTCAGTTCTGTGCCAGTTAGTTATCTTAATTACGACGTTGTGATATACTCTACTAATCTTTAAAAAAATACCACCTTGTAAATATGCAATTTAAACGTGTAAACAAATTCTTGTTGAATCTGTGGAGATTGTTTTGCGACAGCTAAGAATTATTAACATATTGTCTGCGAATGAGTTTATAAATATAGCGATGACATCAATAAATATTTATAGGTTCCACTGATACAATTTGTTATAAGAAGATTAAGATTTAATCAATATTATTTGCAGCAACTATAGCATACAATATGCATTGTAATATGCACTTATTGCAACGTCTATTTTACTTTGTTATACACAAATTCCGGAATCTGAATTATTTTCGGCAAGACGTCTGATGTGTGTCTCCACCCCAAATTATTGAAGCTAAAATAATGAAACTTAGACTTGTCTATGTTCGGGAAGAAAACCTCATCTTTTGATCACTAACATTCAATTAATATATATGGCCAACATATAAATAAATCCACGGAATTTCTTGAAAGTCTATTATTATCGATTTAAATGTTGATCAACGTTTCAACTCAACTTTCTGCTTATTTATAATTTGCGGAGTCCAGAACGAGTAATCGATAAGTAACTAGAATTCGATACCTGTGTTTATGTCGCAGTAACTGGACGCCACTTCTAAATTAAGATTAACGACGCCGTTTGAATAAATTTCCGGACGTGAATTTATTTTTATTATTCTAAAAATATCAACCGGTTGATATTTCATAATTAGAATAATTTTGACCAAAATTAACTAAAGTTGAAACGTCTGAATTATCACGCGCGATAAAAATTGTGATTTGTTTTGTTGCAGCAAATTTTGCTGTTAGAATCTAAGGATAACTCAAAATTGAATAAAACTTGACTCCGTTAAATCCATAGGAAATAATTTTAGATGATTTGAATTTTGAAACTAAATCGTGATTCATAGATCTGTTACACTGCGCTTATTATTATCTTCGACGATTCCATTGAAAGATACGCGCTGCAAACTCAAATTCTTATCAGCGGAATCCATAGAATTTGCTATGACGTTGGTCCATTTATTTTTCCTGTTTATCAGTTAATCATTAGAGCGAACCTAATTGCAAAGGTTAATTTTTTGATTTGGGCCATAAGCATTTTATACAAATCAATAAAAATAACCCATAGAGAATTTGATTATTTTTTTAGAAAACTTTGACAGATAATACTACAAAATATAGCAATAAATTGTCGTAAAACCCGAATCGTAAACGAAATATATTAATTTCGGTTAGAACCAAGTTCTAGATAGTATAGACTACTAGATTCCATATCGTTGCTGCAAAATTGACTGCAATATCACTTTGATATGTTTTCGGACGTCGAAATGCAATCTTAATAAATTTTAACCGTTTAAACATTGCAGCAAATTAATCAAACAAGTTAAGTTAACAAACCTAAAGCAACGATTTTATTTCATTAATAACTACGAGTAAAGAGCAAGACTAATTTTTAGAAATGTTACACTAATGCAAATGTACTACAGATTTGTATTTAGAAGGAACAAGTCCGTCTCTGCATCCCGCGCACGCTCGCCACAGACAGGGTGCGGGTGAGTCTAGAAAGGTCATCGGCCGCTCCACGAATATTGAACTAGGAAAACTCGAAATAAATAGAATTTCAGTTCAGCTTCATGTTCATATATAATTTATATAGATTTTTTGTACAAATAACAGAGTTTCCGCGCCTGCTTCGTGTTTGAAGTACAAATCTGTTTTATATTAATTAATGAATTAAATGATAAACGTTTTGGTTTAATACATTTCAATAAAAAAATAAAATTAAAATTTTTAAATTTCTTTAGTTAACGTTAAATGGATATGATTCATGTTACTAGAAATTAATATGCGGTCGAGCTCCTTTGTTGGCTTCCTTCAAAGTCGTGCATAGAAAGTCCTGTTCAACTTGCATATATTTTTCGAACAAATCGTTATGAATCATTTGCTATAAACGTGGCCCCTATAACAACACTATCCACGTTTTGAAATTTACCAAAATCCAATTTTATCGCCTTGGTATTTTTCATATTAAAATTTCATAATTCAAATTTGTAAAATACTTATCGAAGAGAATCGATAACTAACATAAATATATCAAATTCCATGTACATAAATAAGCTGCGTGTGCATCTGGAATGAATCTGAAGCTTCGCCTTTAATTGCAGATCATCTTTCCTTGTTACGAATTCGAAGCGGATAAGTAAACGTTAAATTATATATTTATGTGATTTTGATCTTTAAATCTCACACCAATACTTCGATAAATTCTCTTAAAACGTCAGTCGATCGAAAACCAATTAAATGAAATTGAAATTATCGAAGCAATTAATATTAAAATCGATCATTGACCAGAGATAAGTACAAAATTAAAAATACTTGATCAAATAGTAAATATGGCCAATTACTAGCTGAAAATTGCGTCGGTTGATTCATTATTTTATAAAAACTTGTTTGATTTAGAAAACAATTCTCGTAATTAACGACAGAACGTTGTGAATTGCGTAACTTAATGCACGATTTTGGGGAACAGCATTAAGGGTATATAATAAAAAATAAATCAAGTTAAAGATTCAGGTTTTCGGGTAAATTCAAAAAATTGCCTAACTTAAAATTTATAACTAGTGTTCATCGTTGTTTATTATTATTATTATTGCCATTTTAACCAAAGTAATTACTTACATTGTGAATTGAAAATAACTAAAAACACGTCAGTCTTGTTGCAAAGTCTGTCATAATTATCAGCACGTTATCTAACTTATTGTATTAAACATTAAAAAATGTTACATGACCGTTTAAAAGCAGCACGTGCTCTTCACATGATAATTTCCATTTATGCTTATCATTTGTTTATTTGTTTTAATATTGAATACACTGAAAGCATCTTGCGAAATATATTTGTCACAGAGTTCCATTGATGTACCATGCGTTGCTGCTGCAAGGATTTCGTAATAATATTGATGGAAACTTGCTATTCAGTTCGTCCTTTAGTGTATACGATAGATGTTGGCGTTAACTAATAGTTTGCAATTTTAATTACTTTAATAAAAATCATTTTAAATATTTAGACGTACGGCCGATAAAATTAACTGTTTAAGTACTTCCATGGAAAAAGGCTTTAAAAATCGATACACAAATCGTAAATGAATGAAAAGTCGTAACTGGCAGTTCATTTACTTTATGATGTAACCCATGTTAGATTTCACACATCCAACTTAGAAATAGTAACAGCGATTAGTTCCAATCAAGTTATAAAGTTAATTCTAACCACAGATTCATCATCTAAAGAGGTTCTTACCGATTTACATTTTTGTGATTTATTTTATTGGCTGTGTATAGTTTTTATGTTGTTTTCTTCGATAAATTTAGTTTTGTTTATTGTCATCGTCGTGTTTTATTTGCATTTAATGGTTTTGGTTTTGGTTGTCGTCTAGTTTGTTTATTTCCATTTGTTATTGCTTGGTGTTTCGTCGCTTTGTTTAGTGTTTTTTTTTATTATTATTTGTTTAAAAATATTTGCGAAGCTAAATGTAAAATAAATAGTGCACGCGCGCCACTGATCTAATATGTATATATAAAAGATTTATGTTTGTTATGATATTTTAATGTTTTCTTTCGGTAAGTATCTGATTTGCGCATTCAATGTCAGCCCATTTTAGCCATGTTCGAACACGCATTAGAAATAAACATTGTGTATAATCATCTCATATATCTTTCTCGCGGTACGTTAATAGGTTGTATACGAGTGTAAATCGTTAGATTAATAAATGCGTGGTATATTTATCTTAGAACGCTTTATATTTAAAAAATCTTAATTTATTCTTCTAAGATTTGACATTTCAAAGCAACTTTCTGCGAAAACCAATTATCACTAATAAAAAAATTAAAAATAAAATCAGAATTGTTTTGATTGCTGTTTGAAATTGTCATTGGAATTACGTCGCATTATAAAAAATGAATTAATTGCAAAATCTAAATTTGTTGTTGAAAACAATTAATCTCGATGCGTCTCGACGATTACGAAGATAATATTTATAACAATAGAATTGGTGTGGGGGGTACACGGTGTTTAAAAACGTCATTTATACAAAATATTAATTTAAAAATTGTGCAGATTGATCGATTTCGGCGATGAAAAGTCCGAATTAAAAAAAAATGTAAAATGTACCACATTTTTGCTTAGTTAAAAAAAAACACGATTAAAAAAAAAACAACGATTCAGCTCGTTTGTTAACAATATACACCATACGTTGACAATTAAGTTATCGAAGAACTAATTTGAAATTTTTTGGTTTTAAATAAAAATATTTATAAGTTTGTTTCTATAGCTTTGAAATGACGGCAAGTCTGAACAGGTTAGTTTACACGTACAGCCACCACGTGAAGATTCAATTTGAGAAAATATTAATTACAATGCTACGATAAATTCGACCTCATGTTTGTAAACTTCATGTATGTATATAATTGTTTATTTTTTATTTAAATCAATATTATTTTTACAAAAATTATTATTAAACCCTTTATGGTGAAACGATGACACTAACAACATTCAATCTAAAATATTTGTATGTGTAACAAAATGGTGCCCGTGCAATTTTTTACGTGGCACTAGTTAATTAACCTACGTCAGTTTACTATCCTAATAATTACTTAAATAGCTTACACACAAAGAATTAGGCTCGAGGTTGAGTTTGTCGATTTTTGTTGTTGTTGAGACGAAACGTCAAAATAAATATAACAAATAAAGCGTGCAATAATAATTCCTATTAAACTATTTGCTTCCTTGCATTTTCGATAACTCCGCCCACAACAACAAAAATTTAAACAAAATTCGCAAATTAAAAAATAAAATATACCAATATTAAATATATCGATTTAATAGGAATTCTGATGAAATCGAAACGTGCACGACAATGTGACAGAAATAGAGCGGGTTTATTTAGTTCGGCACGCTTGAAATATTATTTGTTTTAACATAAAATATTTCCCAATTAAATTTATATCGGACCGCCACTAAAAGTGCACAAATTTAATAATAAATTCAATTGTGTACACCATAGAATTAATGCAAGCAGATCAAATACATTACATGGTGGATATACAATTACCCGCATTAAACCCGTCCCGCATTTAATTCATTGTCGCAACAGCAGTTATAATAATTATGCTACAAATACATGATGAAATACCAGTTAAATCGCTCAAATACGGCTAACTAAATTCCGAATTCCAGGAAGCTTAAATATATATTAATTGGGATGTATTGCCAATTTGTTTGGATTCCGATTCGCGAAACTTTGGTGAAGCGAATTTGAGTAGAGCCGTTATTGATTTGGATTTAGTCGACTGATTTAAATCCACCAAATAAAACTTTTGGTTTCAGTTGAATCTCTGATTTCTTCGGAATTATCATCACGGGCATTTTTATAACAATACAAATCCCAATCAAATTAATACGGTTGATTCAAATTTGATTTTATAGCCAATGATGATTAATTTTATTTATTTGGGTGTTTGTGTTAATAAAAAAAACAACATATCAATATTGAGGATGTGGGGGGGGGGGATTAATTATCATGAGATTCTATCCATTCTGTTCCGTTGTATTTACTTATAAAGTAATGCTGATATTCTCTCATAGTTGCATGCATTGTTGTTTATTAAATCAGCGCCGAAAATAGAAAAAGTTGAGATTTATTGGTCAAAAGGAATTAATTTCCTCTTAAAATAATATTGAAACAAGCTAAAATATAAACGTAGGTATGTAAACTTTTAATCTGTTTCATTCGAAATAAAATTATCTCGACTACATGAAATTCGTTAAGATTCGACATGTAATCTAATCACACTAATTTTGTAACGATAAATGTTCAAACGGTTGCGTAGATTTTATAATTAAAATGGTGTTTTCATTATGCTATTGAATTGTTTTAAAAACAAATCGTACATATAGCTGTTTTATTAACCTAATTGACAGAAAAGGAAAGCCCCGTTTAGAATCGAAACGATGCGTCTTAATAATCTTTATGTAGGTTCGTACTAGAAAATTGTGTTTAGCTGAAGGTTATTTTTAGGAGAGATGACTATGTAATTATTCTATAGTTGGCTGCACAACCGAGATTTTATCATTAAAACAATATTTCTCAAACTTGCACAAATCGCGTTAAAACAAAGGATTTAAATTATTCATATGGATTTATCGTCGTGCTCGAATTTGTTTATTTTAATACGCAAAGTGGTTATTTTCGCGGAATAACGATTTGATTTAATGGATCGAAAGTATCGGTTATTTTTGTAAAACAACAATTTGATTGCACAATTTTCGTAAATAAATTTAAAATTCTAATCACGTATTTTGCAGTGGCGATAAAAATATTTAATTGGAAAGTTTGATTGACTTACCACTCTAGCCATACACATTGAAAATAGGGTAGACTAAAAAGCCTTTAAATTCACGAAATACAAACGATCACCCACTGCAACACAGCAGCCCACAATATACTACCGAACAGGCGCGAAGGAGACTAGACTCAAAATGGACGCGCAACGTCACTTGCCCTCCTCGCTTTGTAAATGACGACAATCGACTAATCGTGACGTCACACCCTACTTTAAACCGACTGTTATCAAAATTTCATTGATTTGTATATTTATTTCCACGTTTTAATGTCATATTTTATTACCATATTTAACAATTTCATTACTAAATCAATTAAAATAATATTACATTAATTCAAATTTTTTATTAAGTAAATCAATTAATCTTTTATGTATATTATATATATATATAAATTACAAATGCATTCCATATACGAAAAAGTTGTTATTAATAGTAACAAAAAATAACGAGTTGGATACAAAGTGATGTAATAAAAACTTTTTCACATTTAACGATTTTGCATCGTTCATTACTCTAAAGTTTTCATATGTATGTGCATCATATTAGAGCGTGGTACACATGCATTTGAAACGGTAATTCCAAGATAAAAATATAATTTACCATCTCGGTCAGTTTCAACGCGAGCTCTAAATGGGGTCAGATGGTTGTGCCGGACGGCACAAAACGGGTGATTGGGGAAAAAATCGTTCATGATGGAATTTAAGATGGTGACGTATACTCGAAGTAATTGTATGTAATGGATATATATGCAACGTTTAAACCTAACAGATCAAGTAGCAATTTCAATAATTTCATTTAGCTGCGAAAGAAATTATTTAGCTGATCAGAATATTTGGGGAAATTGTAAGGCAAGGTTCTTCATGTACACAATTCTGCAACGGTCTTACTGGCTAAAAATCCAAAATTTCATCGCTGAACGAAACACAACGATCAGAAATTTTTTCGTTCCAAAAAGTGAAAGACGAACAGTTGGGAATTCAATCAATTTCAACTGAAAAACAAGTAGCTAATATAATGGCTAAAGAACCAAAGACGACTAAAATATCTTTTAAGTTACAGAAAATTATCGATAAAATCTATTGTGGTATGCTTTTGTGAATTAACCAAAAAAAGCAAGTTTAATTTTTATGTATTCGGTATCCGAAAATTACAACTAATTAGTTTATCTCCAAAAATAATTGTTCATATTCCTGAAGAAAATATTGTTTAATTTAATTTATCAATCATCAAATATGACATTGAAACACATAATTTGATATGTTTGAAATATCACAATATTTATTTATTTTATATTCCAACTAAATAATAATAGATGAACTTTTTAGTATGTTAATCATTTAGTTTCGGCCTTGCGTTCGCACAATTTTTGACTAGACAGTCCTAATTGATATGCGAAGTCTGCGTCGAAACAATTAAATGTTTAAATTGTCTCCAATTGTTTCGCCAATTTATATCCTGCCTCGTAATGTAAAAGAGGACAAATATTAATTTTTCGCGTTTAACTTCGACCTTCGACGTCAGGCGCGGCCACCCGGATTGGTTTTGATCGTATTTCATGTCTATGAGTCACCTGTAACCTGAACAATGTCTCCTGCTAAACAATACCTAAGTGCATTGTAACAAATGAGAAAATAATAAAATTTCGTGCCCGATATATTTATTTCGTATTTCGTAAATTGGTGGTTGCAATTACGGAGTTAATTATAAAAACATGCAAAAACTTGTGCTGGCTTCGGGAACACTTTAGCAGCAATTTAAACAAGGCATTTAGGTATCGTTTTTTTTTTTGCATTATTGTACCTTGGATGTTTATGTTTAAACGTCAAATATTTCCGTTGAAATTATCACCGAATTATTTAAAATAATATTTTGAAATACGGCACGAACGTAATTTACAATCACGCATGCGTGTTTATACATCGAACAGCGACTTGTTTGCAATCGCTCGAATTTTTACCGTTTAATTATAGGCACATAACTTATGTCATTCGATTAGATATTTTCATGAATTAAATCTTAAAAAAACGCATTGAACGAGGAACAATGTTAATGTTAATTAAGCAATTAATTAAATATAACTGAATTAAATAACGCCGTGAGAGTTTAAAATAAATTTATTGCCACATACCTTACTTACTGTTCAAGATGAAATGTTCCACACGAAGAATGCTCCTTTAAACTTGATGTTCGTTAATTGCACACCACACATATAGGATTTAAGTTAAATAAGTTGTTTTGTTTGTGTTGCATTTGCGTTCCTTCGTTTCGAAAGTAAATTGTCAATAGTGTTTAGGCAGAAAGATGCCAAGTTCGTAATATTTTTGGCACACCGAAATTACTAATGAACTTGTTTTTAAAAATAATGCTCGCGCCGTTTTATTTACTTGCAAAATTTAGATAGGTGATAAACAGGGTAAACGTTAATTGGTCCTTTATATACAAATATTTTTTTATCGGTTCTAAATATGTTGTCTCTATTAAATTTCATACTAGCATCGTGCAGTTCTATAAATATGTTGAAATCGGTTCGGTGCTGAAAAATGTTATATGAGTTATCTCGAGTTATGCGGTTGGTTATGTATATTCACTGTTTGCGTTGTTACACATCGTGGAAGGATCGAAAAAATATGTAATGTTGTGTAATAACTGCATGTACGTTAGTAGAAGTGACGTTAGTTTAAGTGCAACAATTTCAACTACAGGAGCAAAATTACCATAAAATACATAGATATTAGTGACGTTACTAGAATTTTAAATTATTTAAAATTTCATTACCTACGTATCAACTGTGTATAAAGGCAACGATTGTTAATTAATGTGTGCCTGGACCTTTTTTAGTTATTCTATGTGAATGGTAATCGTCAAAGATTTGTAATTTACAAGGTACTGATGAAGAATTCAATCTGCAAACCTTACTAATTGAACAAAACAACTATATACGCAACCTAATTTGTAACTTGTATTCCTTGCTGTATTCCAGTTGTTAGCCTGGGTGGTATTAAGATTAATTTACACCGACACGTTGTTAGATGGCGTTGAGACCGCCTCGAACATACTCAAAACACTTTTAGGATGTTAAAAAAATGTTAAATTCTTGTATCGTTACGGCTTCGCCATTTATATAAATTGATAAATCTAAATTACAATTGAAATTTTGGTAAAATGGGTAATATATAAAAATGCGGAAGTAAGTCGCGCGTGTATGGTGTTACACATATCGGTTACATTTCGTCTCGATGTTCTCCAGCCTTGACGGAAGATGAAACATACGTATGGCAGTAATTTGAGCCTGGTTAAGATAAGCCAAGGCAGTCCTAAGACGTGGGAAATTATACCAGACAAGGCCGACGACACGTGCTTTTTATTACTGATTTAAATTTATTTCAATTTCGTTTGTTTAAAACTTTAATTAACTTTTTTGGGACAAGTGGTCACATAAGCGATTTTATAACATCTTAGTTTAAATGTTTCGTTCAAATATAAAACAAGTACACGAATTTTAAATTGAAAATTATTACTACCCAGCCTACGTAAGTAAAATGACTCACCACTCGACAAAGAAAATATGATTGTTATTATATTTATGTTAAAATGTGTTACAATAATAAAGCTGGTTGTTTCATGATTAATTACACATTTTATTAATACTGCTTGCGTAGGTTACGGGGAATCCCACACCTTTTGGAAAAATTAATATTTATTTATCATTTATCAATAATAACGAAATATAATATAGTTATATCAAATCCAAATTACAACACAACATTAAGTGGCTCAAAATAAATAGTTCGTTGATGCTGATGTTTATGGGTCGACCCCGACGTAATTGTGAACGACCACCCAGGTACTCAGGAATCCCCGCCGATATCTGTAAATAATCGCACTCGCCAACGATGACGCTGTGTACGGGGCCGGCTTAATCATTATGTACGAGGTGCAGGTAAAAACTGTTAATCCCGATTTACAGGTTTCGCACGCACTTAATGCAAGAATAACACCAATATATCTTTTTTATATATTTGTATAAATCTGTCATCTTTGACGTAACTATTAACTTAAAATGTTCAAAAATAAATGGATCAAAGCAATTACGTTGATCCATTTATAGTCTTGTAATTTTTCATTAACACTACGTTGGCTTGAATAGTACACGACTTGCTATGAAAATAATTTATATTCGAATATTTGTGTCATAACTTTATAAACAAGGATTACTGCCTGAATTTTTTAATAAGTTTGATAACACAGATAACCCCCCATCCTTCTAGTTTGATCACGAGCCGCCACTGGTTTCGACTTAGACGAATTCCAACGATTGAAGATTATGAAGGTCCACAAAGTGCACCATGTTTGTCTGTTGCTGCCACGATGTTGACAGTACCGCTGGCCAACAACATGAATCATTAGTAATAGTGGGCGATATTAAAAAAAGAATATCGAAAATACCAATGTTGAAGGTCAGCGATAACTCGATATATCGATAAAAATTAATTATGATTATACGGATATTACATTAAAGATATGGTTGCGAAATAAAACACACCAAATGAGAAAATTTTGAAATTTTAATCCTTGATTTAAAACTTAGGGGTCGCTAAATTAAATGACGGGCAAATCTTATCGAAATGACAATCGCATTCAACTGAAAAAAAAATGGGAAAACTGCACAAAGAAACAAAATGTGTTGTTTTAACAAAAATCAACCAAATCCAATTTTTTCAAATACTGTCAATATTTTGTGTACTTTTAGCATCAACAAAATTAAATTGATCATCAATGGTAACAAAACGATATTTGGAATAATCGATTTTTAGTCTACACGGTGACTAAAAATCGATTATTCCAAATATCTGCTATATTTTGGGCATTTTTACACTTTGTTGTGACATCTTTCCAACAATGTTAAAAATGGAATTTACATCGAAATAACTTCGAGTGCCAAAGCACTGTTGTAACTGTACCTCACAATAATGATTGCCCATGAACAAATAACTAGTTAAGTTTACAACCGAAAATAATATACAGGATGCAAGAAATACGTATTTGTTTATTATTTAAGCTGTATATAAAAATTAATTATCAAAATTAATTTAAATTCAATAAAACACGTAAAATTGAAACATTTTATTTCTAATGAATAAAACATACAAAAAGTGATCATTTTCCACTGGCTATCATATAGACAGTGAATAACAATCAACGGCTATCACTCATTTAAATCATACAATTTTTTAATTATTTTTGTACAATATCAAATCTATACAACTTTATTTAACTTTATTGTGTCAAGACAAACAATATTTACAAATATTTCGTGTTTTATAAAAGCATCTTTTTGAGCCTTCCAATTTAAGAAATTTGCACCTAGTAAAGAGTATCGATTTAATGTATATAGGTAATAGTTTAAGGGAACGGTATCGATTAATATGTCCTTAATGTTATACACAACACTAAAATATTTCATTACAGTTCACAAAACATAAACTCATAGTTTTATACTTTGTTTCTTTGATATGCTACTTTAAAATAACAAGAGATCTCAATAGTGTCTTAATATCAAATAACTACTATATTTTAAAATACAGTCTGTAGACTCTAAACTTGATAAGAAAATAAAATATATTTCTATATTATTCGAGTTGTTTTAATAATAGGTGAGTAGGTGAATGTCTAGAATAGTTTATATTTTTTTAATTGTGAGCCATTGCAACGATATAATTATGTTCCTAGTTTAAGTGAACATGTAAGTACAGCATTAAGTTGAAATTGTCGGTGTGCAAATTTTATTAAAATTATCACTGCAATGCTTAGTTTCATTGTGAAATAGATCAACCAGTTACGAGTCGTACTTGATTGTACGGTTCGATTGTAAAATGATAGGAATGTTTACAAATTTTAATTATATAATCAAAACTGTAAAATTAATGGTATATAATAGATATTACTTGCCGGTAATACAAATGATTTATTGCTGTTGCCTTTTTCAACTTTTAACGTCAGTTAAAAAAATTGATTATCACATTTTTCATGTACTTATCATCTATATAAAATATGCAATTGTTTTGATTTATCAGTAGTAGAATTTGATAAAAACTATACTGCGTTCAAATAAAATTCATTAGGTATTACTATCTATTATATACTTCATTACTATAACATTATTTTTTTATATATGTTGACTTAATACGACAAGACAAACTTTGAACGTAACACAAAAGTTTATGAACTATGTAAGTTATACTTAAATAATCAATTACTTCTGTTTAGTATCTTATTCATATAAATCATAATTAACACAAATATTTCATTTATAATTATAAGAGCCAGATTTACTCACATCCGTAGGCACGTAAAGATCTTTAATTGATTATTTCTTAAATGTGGCTATAGCGATAATTGAAATTAATTCTACAATCATATTAAATATTTGGTTTAATAATTGTTATAATCTATTGAGCGATGAAAAACATAAAATACGTATAAATAAAAAATCACGACGAAATGTGCCTACCAATGGATAAATCCGTTCGTAAATCTTCAAGATTCAAATACTTGCCAAAAATTTTAAAAGTCCAATCGAATAAAATTACGCCTGCCTCAAAAACTACAAATTCAAATTATACAAATATTCAGTTAATTCGAGGAAATAAAACATAAAACATGAGGCAGCTCATTCTACCATTGATGGGATTATGGAAAAGTTTAAAGTTATGAAATTAATGTAACATTAAAAATTTGCTCGATTGGAAGCAACTTGGATAATTCTGACGAATTTTTAGTATTTACAATTTTAGTCGTTTTCTGCTTAACACCCACTAGTTTAAAAAGTTAATTGCACTTTTTAATTATTACTAAATGTATCGTTAATTAGATTTGTCAAACAAGTATCAGGAATCAGGAGCATCAAAATGGAGGCATGTTGGGGTTACAAAAATTGCACCATGTAAGTACATTAGACACCTGATATACTGAATATCATTTATAGTATAGAAAGAATTTTTTTACATCTATTAGGCCTTGAAATGTAAACAAGGGTAGTCCCAATTTAGTGAACTTGTAGTTTACAATTCATAAATGCACATAATTGAAATGTTAATTAAACTTCACTATTTCGTTCGTGCTACGTATTTACTATAAAGTTGCTAAAGTTAACGAAATGCTAAACATGGCAAATGAGTTGATTTGTTAATCGTTATTAAAGTAAAGTTAAAGCTTTGTGTAATAATAAAAATGATCATTGTTTCTTTTATTTGTCATAAATATATCTGATTTGTTATACTAATAATATTGAGTAAAATTAAAATAATATCGTTTAAAACTACTTCTTGATTTCGTCCAGTTTCTGATTTATAGAATATAAGACTCTTACACTACACCCTGCGTTTATAAATTGCTCGAGAAATTGATAAGACAATTTTAATAAAAGTTTATACTAAAATTTCGTCAAAATATTTTAATTAATTAACCCTTACACTAAATTTTACTTTGTTAAAAGCATATGCATATTAAAAAATTGATCATATTTCTAAATATCATATTTATATAAAATTAGTGCATTATTTGGAAATAACGTCTTGCTCTTTAAGCTTAACTTTGTCTTCGTCCGTAGAATTATCACTCGGAGATTCGTTTTCGGTCGTTTCAGCTCGGTTCGTTTGTTCGGTTGGTTTCAGATCTTGACTAGACTGAACGGGTTCGGCGGAATTGATATGAGATCCATTTGACGCCGTCGGATTCGGAATGGGAGGACACGAATATGCCGAAACGGAACTTAAATTTCGCCGATGACCGTGCTCGTGCAGTTTCTCTTCGAACACTAAAAAATTATTAGTTCCGATGAAATGCGCAAAAAAGAAATTCCCTCTTACGTTTGTCTAAGCTGACGATCGAGCCAACTATTTCATTAGCAGTTATGACGCCGGTCTCGTCTAGTTGCTTGCGTCGTCTCACTAACCACCAATCGACCATGAATATACCCAAGGCTAAAATTTTAATACCGGCACATAACCCAACGTATCGATATCGAAATTGCTCTATGTCGTATAAAAGGCATCGGCCTCCTTTTTCCCCGCATGTACTTTTCCACAACAAACACGTTGAATCAATAAGGTTCCCGAAGAGTATTGGAGCTGGTATGTAACCAAATAGGCGAAATATCACAAATTGCATGCCGAGAGCGAACGATCTTTCTTCTTCACTTACAGATCTAAAATAAAACTTGTGAATAGGACGTGTGAATAATACGTTAAATATTACCTAAGTACAATCATTAAGAGCGGCATTTGAGTTATAGCGACTATAAACGTCATAAAGAATAGTAAGATTAGGAAAGGATAGATGGTGTGACAAGACGAATTACAAGGACCTGCGGTCGCTACAGGAACTACAGTTACTTCTGCATATTCCGTTTCAGTACGTGCTAATGTCACTGAAGTTGTTCCACTTAAGAAGCTCATATTTCCATGAATACCTATAATAGAAACTAAATAAAATACCAGTCATACTTGCAAAGCATATAAATTTCATTAACATTGTTTTCAAAAGCCGTAGCAGTCAATGGGTCAATTTTTTTAAAGATAATTATTTAATACTTACAGGCACAATTGGTGTAGTTAGAGCGTAAAATAGACGTACAGCCAGCATGGCAAGGGCTGAAGTACGTTAAACCATTATTTCCACAAACAGGCTCCACATCATTCATACTACATTCGCATCCGAAATTACACGACGAAGTCAAATTAACTTGAAACGGTTCGGTGTGTGTGCTATTAAAATACGGCATCGTCGTTCCCGCCATTTTTAAATTATCACAACCCAAGAAGAACAGCAAACCATAGCACAATAAGCATATTACGTTTGATATAAGAACGAATTGCACAGCCCCTTTAGGACGTAGTTCCATCCTTTTTAATATACATCCGCCCATAAATATACCAATGCACGCACCTGGAATTGCAATAGAACCTAAAACACGAAGTCAGTAAAATCGCCCGATAGATTTTTTTATAGATGTACCCGTAAAAACACTAGCTTGGCTTTTCCCCAAACTAAATTGCGTTTCTAAGTATTTTGGTAAGAAGACGACGAAGCCGGAGACTATCACAAGTTCCATGCAAGCCCCTAAACACGTTGCTATGTAAACGGGGTTTGACGCCAATCGCCACATGGACCGGGGAATATCTTTAATGTCTTTACCATATCCGGTATCGTTTTTTGTAACTGCGGGTGTAGTTTGCGCGGCGGGAACTGCTGGTGAAGTATTACTTACCAAAGCAGCCTTTTCCATTAATCTTATCTTTTCTTTTTCAACGGTTAAAACTTTCGGAAACGAGAAAAACGGTATTGATACGATTATTAGAAGAAATCCGCTTAATAAAAATCCTCCCCACCACATACCAACCCACCTGTGATCACCGGGATCTACGACAAATTCATATTAGGTAGTAATCAAATTTATTTATTTAACTTACCTATACTAATAAATTTTGAAAATGAGTCCATGTGGAACGATAACAAATAGGCACCTAATAAAAATCCCAACACCGGTCCAAATGCAGCCATACTGTACATACAACCTAAAAATAATTATAAAATATACTATCAAGTTTCAAAATAAACAAATAATATTTAAAAATTCAATATTCCACAATACGGCCAACTAATTTTTGTTTAAAAGGTTTTTTTTTATTGACTTTTTTCACAAACTGTCACTGGGACTTAAAATAAAAATTAAATTAAATTAAATTAAATTAAAATTTATAAACATAATTACTTACCGATATAAATTGATGAGCTATCAGGTCGAACGTGGTCATCAATATACGTCGTACCTAACGTAAATAAAGGCGAACCCCCACAACCCAATAATAACTGAGCCAAGACAAACAATAAAACAGGACCCGCCGTCGACGGTGATCCCTGTATGCAATTGTCTCCTCTTAAATTATTATGAGGTCCGAGATTTGGTGAGGACAACCCTGACGACAGCCTCCCGAGGCCCATGTCTTGTTCGCGAACTGACACAACCCTGCACATATTCCCGTCGGATCTATTCGCTAACGAATTGCTGATGTGTTCGTCGCTGATGAAATGCGGTACCATGAAGATGATCGAACCTACTCCCATTATTACGGCACCTACTCCGATCCACACGGGAATGTGACGTCTGCTGCCCAAATAACTAACAAATATGACTGTAATTACGTTACCAATTTCGTAAGACGACGCAATTAAACCAGATAGGCTCGATGGAATTTCAAATCGTTTTTCGATTGTTGTTATCACAGAATTGATGTAGCCGGAGCTCAACGCTTGTTGAAGAGTTACAAGGAATGATAACAGGAGAACAAAAAACTAGAAAGAAAATATTTTAATTAGAAATAATTAAATTGAATTAAAAAAGTCAATGTTTAATTTAACAAAGTTTTGCAACATGAGGGGTAGTGCCTAATTGTTTACGATAGTGACTTCCATACATTTGAAATACAACCCCAATCGTTAAAGCACAAATAACGCATACTGTGCCATTTACTGATTTTTCTTTGCAACGCCACGAAATCATTCGAGAAAAAAACATAGCATAACTTTTTAAAACATCGCACGATTCGTCGAACATTTTTTGCTCGTCTTATTATTCACATCGGAACCACGTATGAACCAGTGATTTTTTTTTGTTATGGGCCTGAGACAAATGAAGTTTGTTTGTTACAAATTATTAATCACAAAGAAAACAATAAATTCTGTGTTTATCGTTCCTAGAAATCGAAAAACGAAAACAAGCAATTTTCAATTAAGGGTCATTTAAGAAAGAACAGCAAAAGTGCGATTTATGAGCTAAATTTGAACCGTTTTATTTCAGCACTGTATCTTGGTTCTGGATTGGATTGGATTGGAAGTAGGTCATCAGAAGTAACATTAGTTGGCGATCACGGAAGCTTTCGTGCCAGGTAAGTTTTATGAATCTGAATAACATTGCAATTTTTAAATGCACAAGTACGTTAAATAATTTAAAAAAAAATAGTGGAAACAATGCGGCGTGATTACGTCGCGTACTCAAATTATTTAGACTATTGATTACAGTACTACAAATAATAATGAATTTGTATAAATATTTACCACTAATTTAATAAACATTATAATCATTAGAAAAAATAAAATAATTAAATGTGAACGTACCTTAATACCGGCATATTTTTGTATGAAGGAAGGTCGGCACTTTAGAATTCCACATTCTTTTGTATCCCTTAATATCACAGCAGGTGTTTCGGTAAATGAAGTACTATGAGCAGTTTTATCTCTACAAAAAAAAAATTACAAAATGTAAACCGACACGGTCAAGTACGAACCTGTCAAATCCCACAGAAGGGTTTCTGCTGTGACACTTGATGACAGTGTCATGGCAAAAATTTGTGGAGACGTTACATGACTTGGCTTCTAGAGTGGTATCTTCTTCTGGCACAGTCTCAGAATATAAACCGGTCATAGCATACATAGATTCCTGTCGACGATGTCCCTTGCGATATGCAACGGATCCATCGTTAGAACCAGAAGTTCCTGCTCCCACAGAGCCAGTCATTTTAATAATAGTTCTTTTATCACGCTTTTTCGTTCATTTCTGCAGATAGTTCCCTGTAACAAAAAACATAGCAACAAGCACGCACAGCTTCTTTCACTTGTTTAATTGCAGGCCTGGTGCATATTTTATTAAGTAATAAGCGACCAATCGATATGACTTCGCTGAATTACATTTAAAATATTTAAGTACGTCGATATAATTTCAAGGTTCATCGATTTAAACAAACCGTATTATATCAATAATTTTTCATCTGTTTAGTTGCCATGCTTACTTTTCTAACTGGTATTCAATTTGTTAACGTTATACTGATTGATTTAATCCATAAATACACAACATTATTATAAGTATAGTTATTCGAGGTTATTAACAAAATATAAAAAACTACAAAGGGAATCTTTTATAGGATTTCTTTATATTCATTTAAAATAAAAATCCCAGAACGCCATGAAAAATTGCGGATTTAAAGATTAAAGATTAAATATACGGGAAATTGCCGGTCTTGATGTAATTTAATGAAGCGAAAAGTTTGTTGTGTATATCAAATTTTAGCTAAATTGGAGATTGCCGCCTCATTTATTATCTGTGTTAAACCCTATTCATTGAGTGCCTAATAGACCTGCAATAATAATAGTAGCTGCGCCAATTTAAAAAAAAATATAATTGTTGCCAGGAATTTTTAAACTGTTTAAAAAATACTTTCATTGTCATGCGTCAGCCGTTATCACATCATTATCTTTTAGTGTGAGATAACTAATTGAAATATTCGCGCGATTATTCGCTCAAATCGTCGATAACTTTAAAAAAGTGCAGGTGTAATCGTGTCATGAGCCGGCTTTAACAAGCAATTAATTACGGAGTGCTACTGGTAATTACCAGCTTGGTCTAATGCCACGTATGCACTTATGAAAAACAATGGCAAAAATAACTATGGTATATAAAGTCAATCGAAACCATACGAACAAGAAAATCAAAACCGGTTTAGGTAACTTAAAAATACCACGCGTACGTACTCCTTAACCCCTTCAAATTATCGACCTTAGAAATTTGAAGATGAAGCTAAAATTAAAAGGGATGATTATGCGTAATTATTATTCAATATAATTAAATTATTTATAACAAATTAGTTTAGTTTGTTTTAAAATAGGTGAACCAAATATTCTAAAAAATCGGTTACGTTGTCCAGCACCAATTTATTTATTCCAATGGATTTAAAACTTTCCACTTCACGTGTTCGAGCGTATTTTCATAAATACCCTCCCATTAGATTAACTAGCATACTAACATCAAAGTACATACATCTTTAACCTTTGTTCGTATTTTTCAGACATATCCTATCACATTAATACAACGTTAACATGAAATTCTATGCAGTGAAAAAAGCTTCAAATTTTGTTATTTATACATCCAATTAGATCGTAATAATGGGTACATATAACTGTATTTGGTTAAATTCGCTGGTCCGCAAAGTATGAAAATAGATTCTTACGCACACCTGCACAAATCGATATTTCATATTTTTATGTTTTATTTTGATCGGCGCCGTATTGATTATTTGTCTAAAAATTACCACAAACTTGGAAAAATATTGATTAAACACGTTAAGCAAATAAACACTTGGCCAAATTGGTTTTGGAAAACATCGGTGACGTTTATACACAATTTTGATCAGCTGTTACAATTCAACTTATCTAATGTTGTTGCGAAACTTTACCACTTCATCTATTTCCGGAAATATTTTATTCCACGCATTTATGGCTATCGATCGATTGTTTACTAACATTAAGAATTGATCAAATGAGCACTTTTAACTTATCAAAATGGCATTGGTGTAGTTTTTAACATTTATCTAAATATGTAGGGAAGAAATTACTTTATGCTAGTCCAACGTCAGATTTGGTAAAGTAAAAGTGGCCTTTGTCTAAATAATTGTGTAACCATCTTATTATTTACTTTCTAAAATTCTACTTAAGTCATAATCAAACAATAAAGTACGCAAAGAATACATATGTAAGAATAATTACTACTTACTCAGAAGAGGTCCGTGTTCCACGAGGTTTTGTGGAAATGAAAATATAACGTCCTTTAATTTATCACCACACAGTAACCATAATTTTCACTTAATTGTATTCTATTTGTATTATTAAATACACGTGAACAATTTATATACGAAAAAAGTTGCTGGAAATTGACATAAAACAATATGATTCGATTCGCGTATTGGCCACCACAAGGTAACCAACACATTCTTCATGTCAATGTACTGCATTCAGTGTTGCCAGGTTTGCAGACATTTAAGTGGTAACTACCTACTGCTTAAACAACACTTGCATCCAGCAACATTCATTCTTTTCATTTATAAAAATATATAAGTATTGCATTTGAAATCACAGAAATATACATCTTGTTGAACTTGTTGTTACTAATAGATCTTGTTTTAATTTATATAATGCTCTTCTAATAATTATGATCTGAAGATGGATTTAAAACCAAAATGTTAGATTTACAGTAAAAATGGTTAACTTGGCAACGCCGCTTGTAATACTACATACTACAGCGCCATCTACGTATATAGGCGTTAAACAATTTAAACAGTAAACTAAACATATTAATTTACGCCAATTCTAAGTCACCAGGTAAATGACAAATTAGTAACATTTAATACACATGTTTACCAAGACTCAAGAAAACATCTTTCTAGAAAATTATCACTTGGTAATTTGATAAATTGTTTGTCGTTTAACACAAGTTAATTTAATGATTAAACATAAACCACGAGGTTTGTGTTTTAAAAATTCCTTTCCTTTGTTGCGAGTTTAGTGATTTTATTTATAGCATTTTGTTTCGATCATTTGAATACCATAAATACTTTTGAGCTGTAGTATTGACGGCTTGTAATAGTTAAAATTTGATAATAATAATTTTTGATGCATTTGTGGTTGCTTAATTATTTGGATTTTCCTGCAGTGTCGCGGTAGTGAATAATCAAAAAGCGTTTAAAAATTTTGCATTTCTTGACTTTTTACCTCTTTGAATATCATTCTTTGATTTCTAGGAAAAGGTTACTGAAACTCTCAAAATTTAAAGCAATCAATATATATTTTTAAAGTTACATATTTAATATATATAAAACATGTAACAGAATAGTTGAAGACAAAATTAATATATTATATACAAAGTGAAACACATATACAAATTAATGTCAACCTTTATGACTTGTCAATGTCATATTAATGATATTTGCAAATATAAAAATCATGATTCAAAATATATATATATATATACAAACACATTATATATATATGTATATATATATGTTTATGACAATAGTGGCAATATTGTGCTTAAAATGATCTAAAATGTTAAGTACCATTATACAAACATGAGCATTTCCTTTGAACTATCAAAGGGAACCAATCTTTTAAAAGTAGAGGAATCTAGAACCTACAACCAGTCCTTTAAAAATTCCGGCAACTTCTTAATGCTAACACATGATCAAACTTAACTCTTCAATAAAAATTAATTGCACGTTTTCTTTTATTGCGGAAAATTGTTCTCCAAAACTACCAATTAATATAAATATATACAACAAAGGGGGCCATTTTTATACTAGTGCTAAACTGCATTGTGTATGTGAAAAATTTACTAAGTTAACATAATTGGTTATATTGAAATTTGAACACTATTAAAAACAATTTGTTGCAAGTGATCTAAAAATAAAACACATGATGATATAGGTGTGCACTTACAAGAATCGTTAATGAAACGTATTTAACAAAACGTTGTAATTGCAAATAATACTGTCAACGTTTTTCGATTAACGATGCGCAACAAGAACTCTAAGAGCTGAAATGAACTTACATGACGAAGAATTAATAAAATAAATACTGTTTTAATAATAACCAATTATTAACAATATCCGAAAAAAATTAATATACGAAAAACCTGTACATTTGGAATTCACTCCTAATGCATACTTTCATATACACACACACACACGTACATACACAGACTGTAAAATTAAAATCACATCACAAAATCTATACCTATATGAATCTTATATAATAAATAAACACTTTTTACAAAGGACATCAAAAACATGATTATTAATAGCAAATTAATTACCAAATGAATATATACAAAAATGTATAAGAATAAAGGGCTAAGTCTGAATGCACAAAAATGGTCCAGGTTTTAATTCAGCAATTGTAAGACTTATTGTAAAAAAAGTATATAAATATTACATTTGAACACAAATTATGATTCATTTGTAAAAATTGAAATTTCTAAATATGTTTAAATTCTGACAAATTTAAAAATATTTATTATATTTATAATTTAATAAATAAATATCAGATGAATCTCCTTTATATTATAACATTTATTTTCAGAAGTCACACTAAATGTTAAAGTGTGTGAATACGTACTTCTATTATTCGATACAATTGATACAATAATGTTCCTACAATATTTCACACAGAGACATATTAACAACATACGGCGTTCAAACAAATTAATCGTGAAATTTATTAACGTAACTTGTATGTAATGTGGTTGAAATGTGCTTTCACCCAATTCCAAATCATTTATGGGTAAAATCTTTCATATATAAATAATTAAAACCTGTCTAGTAAATGTGAACATACCAAAAATAAATTTGAATATTCATCTTCACGAACGAGGGAATAATATATCATTCGATGATTTTAACAATTTTTGATATTAATCGAGCATTAATTTGTGCATTTAAACAATAGCGATATATCAACATATGCAAGTACAATAAATGAAGGAATGCTATAAACATCAATAATCTTTTTAGTGTCGATTATTTTTTACCACCTGTGCTCATTTTATCTTTAGACGCGTCGCTTTTATTTTCAGTTTTCGCATCTCCTTTAGATTCAATTTTGTTACTTTCTGGTTTGGAAACTTTAGCTTCAAGTTTATCGGTTTTGTTACTCTTCTCGGTTTTATTCGAGTCAAGTTTGCCGCCCGGTAACAACTTTTGTTCTTTGTGTTTTAAACCGTCGTTGGCTATCTTGACCTCGCCGTTATCACATTTAGTAGGCTTTTTTTCCTGACCGTTTGTCGGAGAGTCTTTTTCTTCGGCAATTCTTGGTAACAGTTCACCAGGACCAGCTAATGTTAACGAAAGGCGGTTTTCATTAGTATTCGTTGTATTACTTGTTGATGATTCACTCGATTGGAGTATGGAATTATCTTGATCGATTTCTTTTTCTCTCTCGTGCTGGGAACTTGGCCTCCATACTGCACTTGCACCTGCTCTTGCTTGATGAGTTTTGACGACTTGTGAATTTCCAGAAGAACATAACGGAGAAATGTGTGAACATTTACTTTCGGCACTTCGTGGGTGAAGACGATCGGGCGACAGGGCTCGTCGCAATAATGGTGAACCAGGTTCGGTTCCTTTCGGTCTAGCAAAACCTTTTTTCGCTTGTCCACATGACGCCGTTACCGGTGCAGTTCCTGCACTAGGGCTGTATGACTGTGTCGTATTTGAACTACCTGGTTGATGTCCAACAGGAAAAGCTAGCGGACTTGGGGATCTCGTCGGAGACGCCGGCAAAGGAGACGGCGACGGAGTTCGAGCTAACGGAGATAAAGGGATATGTCCAACCGATTTTCGACGGTTTGGAACATTTGCCGGGCAAGATGGACTTGCTGCATGTAACGATTTAGTACAACTACTTGAATGTAATTTGTGTTTTAAACCGTGCAATGTTGAAGGCCGTTGGTAATGCTGCTTATTATTTCGGCTGCTAGATGCAGGAGTAGGAGATGGCGACGTTGATGGAGTCTGAGAAGACGAACTACTCGAATGTTGCGTAAACGAATCTGACGGAGACAAACTTGCGCGGTTCGAACTTGACGTTCTTACCGTTGAAGAAGAACTCTCTTGGTTAGTTCTCGGAAATGATGTAAAACTTCTACTCGGAGTTACGGAAAGTGGAGATTGAATGCTGGCTGCCATCTGAAGAGAAAATTTAGAAACTAATTTCACTTCAAAATACATGATCCCTAAAAGTTCGCTTGTATTCGAAGCTGTTTTTTTTAAGGAAATCTTTTACAGATTGCAACACGACTAAAACTATATGCAAATTCATCGTAAACATCCATCTGAGGAATCCCCTACATACATCGACGATTAAGTGTTTACGTTAACGACTAGACTTACTTGTTGTATTTCAGCACTAGCTCTCTTAGTGCTAATTCTTCTAAATAGCGACGTCTTTCTTCGTTTTTCATTGTCACGTTTTTGTTTCCTTTGACGGTGTAAACTTCGTTTTGCAAGTTTGCTTTGCCCAGGCTCGCGTTTGCGTCCACCGCTTTGTATCGAAGTTTGTTCCAAAGGAGTGGCCCTCAAACTTACGTGCTCTGCTCCTCCCAGTAATAATTGTAAAACTTGTGTATGGTAAAGACCTTGTACGGCTTCTCCGTTAACGTGGGTTATCAAATCTGCAGGTCGCAGCCCGGCTTCGAATGCAGGACTGCCTTCATCAACAGCCTGTTGAAATTATTAAATTAAAAATTGTTAATTAACTTGTTTAATTAACTAACCATGACTAAATGATGCATCGTGTAGAAGTCCGTGTCTCCGTAGTACACGCGAATTGTGTGGACCGTAAAGCCGAACCCTTTGGGACCCCTTCGTATTATAATTGGAGGTTTCAAAGTCGTGACGAGGGGAGACAACTCTCTACACGGCGATGTGTCTCTAGAGCTCGCCGTGCTTGAACCACCACCACCTGGGGAATGAATTCCAACAGGAACAGTTTGAAAATCATCTAAAATATTTAAATATGATGTGCAATGGACAGTTCGTGAGAAAAAAACTTACCTGATGGGATGATAAGCGATAAACCTGACGCGGATGCACTCTTGACAACAGGCCGAGACTTATGACGATTTGGCGTGCTCGTTCCAGGAGGTATTTTTGGAATTAACTCTCGAATATTTTCCGTCGACGAGCTTGGATTTAAATGACTGTAAGAACAAACATCTTAATATCAACTACGAGTGTTTTACGTATTTCATACCCGCTGTATTCATCTTCCACTGAAATAGAAAACTTCGGTAAAATCTCTCGTGCGTGGCCAGTTTTCCGTCTTCGTTGGATTTGCGGTGATACATCGTCACTGTCAGTTTGAGAAGATTCAGGCGTACTAATAGTTTTATTCAAAGCGACCGAAATCTGTAACCAATCGCATTGTTCAATTTATTTCATAAATATCATTCAAAGTAAATAACTTGAATTCACTTCAATTAATACCTTCTTATGCTCAAGAGAAACTAAGTCTGAGTAATCCTTTTCAGGTGTAAGTAAGGACGATCTTAACCTAACCTTGGTAAATTCGGGAATCTCTGGTGTATCAGGAGTGGTAGCAACGGACGTAGTTATTCGAATAGATTCAACGCTTGTGTCTTGATCTGACGTTGAATGTATTCTAGAGGTATGCACCTTTCGATATTGTGGGGAACACGACGAAAATAATCCAAAAACAGGGGAATCATCTGTAGTGTCGTCGGTATCGTCTTCTAACTCGTGATTATACCTATCCATTCTGCTATCGAAGTAACTCGTGTCTTCTTCGTTGTCTAATTGCGGTACGAATTCAGCTTTCTGCCGTAGAAGCGAGTTCCAATCTAAACCACAGAAATAAATGTGTTCCTTTACTTCTTGGGCGCCACTTGTGCCTAGGCGATCGCGCGGCGAATGTTGCAGTAAAACGGTTATGAGATCCTTAGCCTCGTCTTGAACTGACCAGTCGTCATTATCAGGCCACTCTATGTCATCTAATGAATAAATATGCAATGATGATTTTTTAATAGTTCCATAAATACGTTACCGTTAACAGTATGAGCAAACAGTTCTTCTGGTGTTTCCCCGAAAAACGGGACACATCCCACTAAAAATTCGTAAAGTATGATACCCATGGACCACCAATCGACTGGTTTGCCATAACCTTGTCGTAAAATAACCTCCGGGGCAATATACTCCGGTGTTCCAAACACTTGCTTATCAGAAAACTGCCTGGTTTCGCAATCAATATAACCTTCGTATAAGTTAGTGGCCACTAAAATGCTTTATAATATTATTAAATTAAATTATATTACACGGTACCTTACGTGACATAAGACCCATTTTGCTAAGTCCAAAATCTGTTAATTTTATATGACCCAAGGCTGTAATTAATAAACTGTAAAACAAAATATTAAATATGTAATTTTTTCATAGCTATGTCTACTAAACATACTTATCGGGTTTTAGGTCTCTGTGCACGATACCGTAACTATGTAAATATTCAACTGCCAATACCGTTTCAGCAAAATAAAATCTCGCCATATCTGGTGGTAGAGGACCTATATTTTTCAATAGACTTGCACAGTCGCCGCCCTCGACGTATTCCATAACCAAACATAAATGTTTTTTAGTTTCAAAACTGCAGTACATGCTAACAACAAAAGGATTATCAGCAAAACTTAAAATATCCCTCTCAGCGAACACTTGCTCAACCTGATTCCGTAACATAAGATTGTTCTTGTTAATTTTTTTCATGGCAAAACGTTGTCTCGACTGTTTATGTTTAACTAAATACACAGCACCATAGGCACCATTAGAAATAAGTTTTACAACTTCAAAATCTTGCTCACTGGGATTACTCGATATCCACTTCTTGCAATTTGGAGTTGAAGTAAGGCATACTGATGATCGATTAGATTGATTTGTGGACGGCCAATTACAGTCGCGCAACTCCTGCTGCAATTCTGCTATAGGATCACGATTTAACCCCAACTTTTGAATTATGTACTGCGGTATATCAGCCTTTAAACCCTGTAAACCTTTAACCTGACCTTCAGCAGCTTCTAAAAAGTGGTAAAACTCTTCAGGATCAAATTCCAAACATTCGAGTAGACGAGCCGGCCGCGATATAATTAAAAGCAGTTTTTTTATTATACCCGTGACTTGGGTTGCTGCATCTTCAGATTTTTCTTTCGTCTAAAAATATCCACATTTATGCTTTTGTTGAAGCACGAGCACAAAAATAAAACACACCTCAGTTAGCAGTCGTTCTAAATTTTCTGACATTTCGTAAAAGTATCGACTCGTCACCAATTTATTTTGAGATTTAAGAAGACAATCCCTTGCCATTTCTAACACTTGATGATGGACAAATCTAACTATGGGTAAAAAATCACAGTTTTCTTCTGCTTCTAACGACTTATTTTCGTTAAAAAAGTGTAAGAGTCGTTCTTCCATTTGCTGTGTTGCTTTCGGGAACCTTTCTTTGTACAACACATTCATCATAGAAATTTCATTATCTATGACCGGCGATCGACTTGGGCTACTAAAATAAGTGTTTATATGTAACTATTATGAATACACCATGTCCAAGACTTGACACAACAATACCTTGACAGATTTCTACAATTTTCTAGATTTAGTACGGCTTGCTCTAAAAATCAGATATATAGCAAACAATTGCAATGTACAATGTTTTTTTTTGTTAGAATTTTTGGCTTAAAATTTTAAAACATACAATGTTTTATTTTAATTTTTATAAATTCCAATTGAAGAAGTAGAAACAGTTTAGAATAGACGTAGGTACTCAATTAGTTACGCATCATGGATTGCAAGAAAGGGTTTTGGTGCAACAAAATTGTTGCGTCAATCCTATGACAAAGTGGACGTACTCGTGTGTTTTATTTTAACCAACATGTTAGCTAAACTAATTTGTACTGTTATATAATGATTAGGATTTAATAAAAAACCAAACAATAAAACAAAGTAATAGAAAGGAGTAGAAACCCAACTCAAATTCAGACATTGCACACTTTATCTTTGAAATAAAATTCCAATGAGACTTACGTTTAAACCCCGGAACTTGTAACTATTAGTCTGGTGTCCAAACCATAACGATCAATTAATACTGCAGCAAATGCAAATGAAACTAAAACTGATGAAAACGAATGCACGGAAAAATAAAAATCATATTACTGAAAAATACATTAATGGAAGAATGGAAGAACTAAAACGGATCAAAATGAAAGAAAAGAAAACGGGTATATAAAAATAAAACAAATAAAAAGTAAAAGTAAAAAGGTAGAAAATACAAAGTTTTAATTATTTTAAATGAGTACATTTTTTAGCTACAATTCAATGATTGTCCAATTAATGCTAAAGTTTTCTCTTATTTGAGCAAAATTGAAAAGTCATGGGTTATATTTATAGTTTAGAGGAAATGGGTAACTGTGGGACGAACTAGAACGTGTGGGACGACATTGTTATTTGGAGCATAACTTCTTTGTTTTAATTTTGAAGTTCAGAGCATGGCTTACTAGTGGAAAATTAAAATAAGTCAGTATATCAATTTTGTTTAAATTCCGTTATAATCTACAAATAAATAAACGAACCTTAAACTTCGTGATCTGGGCCTATGCAATGGAGATCGATGACTCGATGTATTTTCTTCATAAGTAATGCCAGGTAACGATGCATTACTTTCATTGCTTGAAAAATGGTGTGTTAATATCCTCATGTCGTCGGATGTAGGAATGTGCGGGAGTTGATGCAATTTTTCATGGCTTGAACATTTCGACTGTCAAATAATAAATATAGAATATTATGACTTGTATCCATTAATACGTTTAAATCGTAAATGAGACAAAGCCACTTACAGACATGTTTGAACTACCCGGTGTTGTTCCGTATCCTGAAGACGGCAATGAAGCGACTGACCATCGTCTCCCATCTCCTCTGTATCCTGTAGCAATTCTAAAATTACGAAAAAAAATATTGGAAAAGAAATTACTAAACGCAATTGTTACCTTTTAATGGGAGCAAATGAAAAATTTAAAAAACTTGAATTGGTGCGGGGGCTATCTATAGGGCTACCGCAAATTGGAGAATGAGATCTGGGTAATGTTGGTGATGTATTAGCAACAAAACTTAACCTATGAACAGCTGCTGGTCGACTATTCCTACGTCCAATCCATACATCCTTCTATAAGTTAAGAAGAAAAGTACAAACAATTAGGCTTCCATATTTGCTCGCATATTACCATATTAGCTGATAAGGATGGTGCTGATTTCCCCAAAGCAGAACCACGAAATCGAACTAGATTTGACAGTGTAGATGGATGGGCATCTTAAACATAATTATCAATTATTATTATTTGTATAAACATTCCACAAATCTATATTTGTGTAAAGTTTACGTTTACGTTGTAAGATAAGTAAAGTAAATTAATATAGAAGTTATTCAACGATTAAAATGATATGTGGCAGCGTCGTTCATAAAAAATAATTGGTCACAATCAAATAAATTTTAAATAGTAATGACATCAAAAAGAAAATATTGCTGTACTAGACATTTAATTGCAAGTATTAAATTTAAGTGCCAACGTAGGTTTCTCATACCAAGATGTAATAAGTCAAATATATTTTAAACATTATATTTTTAAGTTATGGTATTAACATTTTGTTAGTTTTATTACAATACATGAACTGAAAACTATAAAATTGATATGCGTTAACCAGTTTAACGGTACTTTCCAAAGATTAACAGGAGATTTTGATACTCTTGATAGTGACAATTTCATTTTGTTGGTGAAAACTTATTCAATATAAGAAAGTTGCATTGAAAAAATAGATGATATATTTGACCTATACTTATATGAATTATATTAACACACATGGCTGTGTATATTAAAACGTGCATCTGTATAAATATTCATGTAATGCTAACAATAATGATAAAATTGAGAATTTTGTAATTTACATAGATAACGTTAGGATTGTAGAAGCACTTTTATACCAGCTATACTAACGATAATGTATTTAACGTATCTGTTTTGGGTCTGAATGGCTTGATGGTGTGCAGGTATAATTGTTGGCATTTTCCAATTAATTTGTTTATCGACACAATAAACTAATATATTGATGGCTCATTTAAAGTAGTTAATTATTGTAAATAATAAAAATTATTATTAAAATGTGTTATTGGTGACAGTGAAATGTCAAATTTGTACCTGGTTGTGGAACATGTATTGGTTTTGAAGTACTGGATCCCGATGCCGTACATTTTGGACGATGTGAAGGTTCATCGAAAACCAAAACTCTCGCAGAGTTCGAACGGGTTCGATGTTTTACCCCGTTACCTTCCTCCATGTATCACCACCCGCACTGTTCCAAAAACCGAAACGAAAAACCACTTCGCCTACCCACGCCACTGAACATTTGTTAAATCATATAAGGGCCAACGTACATTATCTGAGATTCTTAAATCCATAATTGAAGGTTTATTCTGTCATTTTACCGACAAAATAAATAAAAATAATACTGCTACGTAAACCGACAATAGACTACAAACAGCTGCAACTGATACTCGCGCGTGCGCTCCGTACAAAAGTAGTTGCAAAACCTAGCCCTGACATCGTTACCGTACGAGTTCAATTAATTGTTTGTATTTCGTGGTTTAAATCGGCAATAAGCGACTTAAAATGAGCAAACAGTCAATAACGATATTTAATATACCTCGCCCGAATGAAACTCTAGACCCACACTGATGTTTATTTAGGGAGAAATTTTTGTATTTATAAATTAGTCATTATCCAAGAATTTCGTGCTTACATTTCAGCACAAATACACCCGAAAACATTCGTTTATTTATACTAATGAGTGAGCATACTTGACTACGCATTACTTTAAATTTTACTTAATTTCAATTTGACTCGACACATTCGATTCAATCTGTCAAGTACTTGGGTATTTTCCTCAAATTTAATTGTGCCACTTATTTACACGTATGTACATATCCAAATATACACAAATCAACGTCAAACAATTACATTTATTTACGGCAATCAGCGTCACGACTAACAAGACATTTAAGATTAGAATCTGAAACTTTTGGCTCGTCATCATTTATTATTATCTGCAAACATGAATTGTAAACCCATGATATTTAAAACAACGCAAACACCTTTACGTTAGACGTTAAATTTATTTCCTCAATTATATAAAACAAATAGGAAACAACATAACCCATTTGATTGATTGACGGCGCAAAACCGAACGAATTAGGCAGGACCGTAATTAGATATTTGTGCGCCCGGGACACGTAAAATTTCATCATGTAGTTTTAATTTTTATATTGGTTGTATCAATTGCTTTAACATGATTAATATAATAGCCACTTTACAAGGTTATATATTTTCTTTAAAAAAATATATAATCATGTAAACACGAGCAGTATGATGTATAGGATTTATTGGGTGTAATAAAGATAACTAGGAAACTTAATCCTATAAGTGAGTAGTTTTTACAATGATTCAATTTTTAAAGTTAACTACAATTAATTTGAACTAAACTTTATTTATTAAAAATTAATATCATAGTCATATGACACGCGCACAGTGCTCAAACGTTAAATTATGTCCGGGCCCAATGATTTACGCCCAGAATCATTATCATCATTTAAATTCCCTAATGGAAACCCCACGACGGCATATCTACCTATAATGGTTTAGAAGCGGGGGCACACAAAGTTGAAAAATGTTTCGTAGAATGCAGAGGTGCGTTTGAACGTGTCCCATTTCTAAACTAAAATATATAATAAAAGATAGATATACACCGAGGTTTAGGCAATTTAATTCTCTACAACTTTATTTATGAGTAATTTCATGTCTCGTGCGCAGCGTTTCGTACAACGGCTACGTTCGATTGCTCTCTTTTCTTTTCAATCGCCAAAAGTTTTCAACTCATCTTTTAAATAAGATAATACGTCTTACCTTACGTACCTAGTATACAAAGAAAATTTCGACTCAAATTTCTCGGCAACAGCACAACAGTAATTCAAAAAAATGTGTCGAAAAAGCTTCTTCTGAAACGAGAACGAAAACGAGGTCTTGCAACATCATTTCAGAAATGTATCCCAAATCATAATTTTATTCAAACAAATATCCATATTTGAAACCAATCAATTAACGTTATTTTCTAGTACTCCATTAGTTGCGTAATTTAATGTACGCCTATCATCATTTAATCCTTGTTAAATTTTAATAGCTAGCGCTTAGGCAATTATTATACATTTATTCTGTCGCAACAAGCAAATTACATGAGACGTTAAATTTTATAAGTTGTGTATTTTTGCAAATGTTTCATGTTTACTGTTTCAAAAATTCTTATTCATATTTTTAAACTTAAAGTCGTATATTAACCTAATCCCAAGTTGTTTTAATGCAAAATAATGCAATGACACTCGAGCTCCGCTACTAAATAGCAAATATCTTTTTGCTGGATGTAAGAGGGGGGTCCAGAAAGAGAAGGGCTATAACTTTTAAATATTAGAATGGCTCGTGCAGGATATAATTATTCATAATCTTGTGAGTGTTTCACGAATGATGGATTATTTAAAAAACATTTTTTCGTTTGGAAATGCAGACATATCTTTGTAAGTATTTGTTTCAACAACTTTCAATCTTTAAAAATAATCAAAATTACTGATTAGGAATTTTATAAATATTAAAATAGAATTAAGGGCATTGAGAGAGAGAGAGAGAGAGATAGTTATATCACTGAACGATTAAGACGTGAAAGTAATTAATTATACGTTGAAGAACTTCTGCCCTGACTGCTTCAAATTAATACTAGCAATTCAATGTTTGTAAATCAAGTGATATCAGTAATATGTTTTTTTTGTATTCCAATATTTTTTGTTTGTTACAGAACGAATGAAATCAAGTTTTACATTCATGACGAAGAACATGTCGGTAATTATTTTAATTACATTGTACACGCGCATCAAATCCCCGCGTGTGTGCATTTTAAGGCAACTTGATTTAGTTTATAATTCGCAAAAATCCCTTGTTGAAAATTTCCTTTGTCAATTAATTTAAAATTTGAAATATATTTCGTTAAAAAAACTTAAGGTGTACTGGTTGGCATTCAAATACAAGGTGCAATTTACTCAATACATCGCGACGTAGGTCCGTACATACTACTAGTAAAACTTGTTATTACTGTGAGTTTGCAATTCCTTCTTTTATGAAGGTCGCGGGATCAAACTGTGCGATATTGAAAATATAGGTTATCGAAGGATTACAGTAATAATTATTTATTTGAGTATGACCGATTTTCAATGACTTAAATATATCGATTGATCATAAACGAAATTAAAAACGAATCTTCTCGTATATTGTAGGACAAAGGTGTAAAAATTTCGGTTAAAACACATCATCAGAACCTAATAAAATAAAAAATATATAGTTTATTACAGTTTCCAAAGGATACAAATTCTCAGATGTGACAGAATTAGTTGTCAAATAATTTTACGTTATTTCCTCCATTTCTGATTTTTTTAGATATCTTTTTAAACAGTCGGGGACAAGAATTGTTAAGTTAAAGCAAATTAATTCGTCTGAGAAATAATATAATGAAAGATAGACCACATTAATTTTAATTGATTTTTAAACTTAAATTTGTATTTTCCGTCCCTAATATTTGAAAATATAATATTACAGTCAGTACAGAAAATTTGTCAGCTGAAACCACCTTAAATAAATATTTGCGTGAAACTTTATGTCTAACTGGAACGAAAGTAATGTGCCAAGAAGGTGGATGTGGATGTTGCATTGTAATAGCCACAACAAAACATCCAGTTACCAATGATGAAATAACATTTGCTGTTAACTCTGTAAGTATACATGGCCATTGCGATTCTTCAATAATTGCAAAATTTTAGTGCCTCGTTTCAATATTGTCGTGCCATAATTGGAAAATATCAACAGTGGAAGGCCTTGGTAATTCCAAAACGGGATATCATAAAATTCAGACTGCTTTGGTGAACTTTAACGGGACCCAATGTGGGTTTTGCTCATCAGGAATGGTTATGAATATGTACGAATTATTCTACAAAGGCAAACCAACCATGAAACAAGTCGAAAATTCTTTCGGTGGAAATATTTGTCGTTGCACGGGTTATAGGCCGATTCTGGCCGCTTTCAAATCTTTATGTGTTGACGCCGACCCGAATATAATCGGCCAACACCCTGACATATCCGACATTGAAGATTTGAAAACGTGCAAGTTGAAATCGGAGTGCAACAAACAATGTTTACCACTACAACTAAATAACGAACCTTTATGTTTTAATTTGGGTGACACCAAATGGTTTAAAGTTTTTACTATAGATAACATTTTCACTATTTTTTCCCAATACCCAAAAGCACCGTACATGCTAGTTTCTGGAAACACCGCAAAAGGTAACGTTACACATAACATTTTCAAATTGATTCGTTTAAAATTTTAGGAGTATATAAAATAAATAAACCAATCGCTGTCTACATCGATGTATCAAATGTTAAGGAATTATTGAGCTACGAAGTAAAAGATGATAAATTGATATTAGGGGCAAACATGAATCTAACCGACGCAATACAATTATTTTATAAAATTGCCAATGAAAATAAATCGTTTGAATATTTGGCCAAAATGGCCGATCATATTGATCTTATAGCCAACGTTCCAGTCCGAAACGTACGTATTTTATTTCGCGTTTATTATTACGTTATTATATAATTTTAGATTGGCAGCATCGCAGGGAATCTATCCATAAAACATGACCATCATGAATTTCCTTCTGATATGTATTTAATTTTGGCCACTGTGGGAGCTACGTTAATAACAGGTTGATTAGTTGCTTTGTTGTAGTTCAATTTTATATAAAAATATTTCAATTACAGTTGGGGTTGATAAAAAGGAAGTCGCGGTTACAATGGTGGATTATCCCACATATAATATGGACAATAAAATTTTAAAAAATGTTATTCTTCCCGCACTTAGTGATCATAAATATGAAAGTTACAAGGTAGGGGCGTCTCTTTGTTTTAATTTGTCGATAAAAATATCATTGTAGATAATGCCACGTGCCCAAAACGCACATGCATTAGTAAACGCAGGTTTTCTCACCCAACTAGATAATAATAACAACGTAAAATTTATAAATATTGTATACGGATGCATCAATCCATCTTTCGTCCACGCCAAAGACACTGAAAAATACTTAATTGGAAAAAATATTTTCGATAATAATACATTGCAAGAAGCTTTCAAGACGTTAGAGCACGAAATAAATCCTGATTATATCCTACCAGATCCAACACCCGACTTTAGGAAACAATTAGCGATAAGTTTGTTCTATAAGGTAAATAAAATGACGTGTTCGATGTTATATAAAAAAAAAATCGTTTTAGTTTGTGTTAAGTATTGCGCCGAGCGATAAAATATCTCCACAGAATAAAAGTGGGGCTCAAAAGCAAACTCGGGCCACGTCAAAAGGTGCCCAGGATTACCAAACAAATAAATCTTTGTATCCATTGACACAACCCATACCCAAAATTGAAGCAGTCGCTCAAGTTTCAGGTTTGATGTCATATTTTCGTTTCTCTATATTTTTATTTAAATTTTGCAGGATCCGCCGAATACATTATTGATATGCCAAATAGACCTGGTCAGTTATTTGCGGCTTTTGTACTTGCAAAATCACCACCAAATACAATCATTGAAAAAATTGATAAAACAAAAGCTTTGGTACGTATTTCCGGAAACTGGGAGGGGGATATAATTGAAAATGAAATTTAAATAAATTTGTTTGGAGTAATTCAAAAATTATTTTTAGTTATACAAATTAGTCAATTTCTAAATTTCTCTTATATAATTTGACAAGAACAAAATGTAGCTCTTTAACTTCACAGAAATTAAATGGAGTCGTGGCGTATTTCGATAAAAATGACATCCCTGGAGAAAATCTATTTTTACCGACAATGTATCCAGTAAAAGAAGAATTATTTTGCAGCGGTGTAGTAAAATATTATTTCCAACCGGTTGGAATTATCGTCGCAACAAGTCAAGAAATAGCCGAGGAAGCATCGGAATTAGTCGAGATCAACTATTCCTCGCCAAAATCCGACCCATTGATAACAATCCGTGATATTTTAAAAGCGCAAGCCACTGATAAAATCGTTAAAGACAGAGAAGTCAAAGCTAGCTCGAAAGGTTAGATTGATTTTTATGAATTTTGCAGTTCTTTGATTTTTTCGCCAACAGGAGATGAGATAGAGCATGTAATAAAAGGGTCGTTCGACATCGGCATGCAATATCATTATCACATGGAAACTCAGTGCTGTAATGTTATTCCAGTCGAGGATGGATTAAATATTTTCCCTAGTTCGCAAGGTATGGACGTGATCCACGCAGCAATAGCAGCGAATTTAAAAATACAAGCGAACAAGTACGTACTGTGTCTATTTATTAATGCGAATTGTGTGATACGTATATCCTTTTAGAATAAATATAGTTATACGACGTTTGGGTGGTGCATATGGTGCTAAAATTTCAAGAAATGGATTGGTTTCATGCGCTGCGGCCTTAGCGGCCCACAAACTTGGAAAACCAGTAAAAATGTGGATGCCTTTTATTGTAAATATGAACGTCGTAGGCAAACGATGCCCTCTATCGGCAGATTACGAAGCGGGCGTTAATAATAAAGGTGTTATACAATACCTTACCAGTGAAATATATACCGATTATGGTGTCGGAGGTAACGAGCCAATGATAAGTCAAATATACTCCATGTACAATAATTGTTACAAAAATGATACTTTCAATGTAACTTTGTATCACACTAATACAGATACCCACGCGCAGACGTGGTGCAGGGCCCCAGGTACTAACTGATCCAATTGCATTGACAACACCAATAATAACTGTTAATTCAGGAACGGTGGAAGGCTTAGGACTCATCGAAAGCATAATGGATCACATCTCCTATTCCGTGGGAGTTGACCCATTAGACCTTCGCCTAGCAAATTTAAACACAAACAAAACCGAAAAATTATATAATTTTATCGACGATGTAAAAACCTGGGCTGACATTGAAAATCGCAAATCGGATATAAAAAAATTCAACGAGGTAACTCCATCATTCAAGGAATTAATGGTTGTTGACGTGTTTCTTTCGCAGACAAATAGGTGGGTAAAGAAAGGTTTGGCGGTCGTACCGATGGCTTACGAGTTTGAGGTTTACGGAAATTGGAACATTATCATTTCTATATATCAAGTTGACGGCAGCGTAGCAATTGCTCACGGTGGCATTGAAATGGGACAAGGAATCAATACTAAAGTACGTTGTTACAGAAACGTGCTAACAAGTTTAATTGATGAATTTTAGGCAGCCCAAGTATGCGCTTACGCGTTTGAAATACCGTTGGAAAAGGTTTCCGTTAAACCGAGTAATAATTTGTTTGCACCGAATAATATGCCAAGTGGAGGAAGCATGACAAGCGAAGCAGTTTGTTTTGTTAGTGAAATTAAAATCTAAATTGGCTTATCTTATTGAATTAAAGCCGTAGCCAACTTAAATTTTAATCTTTAATCTCTATATTTTTAAATTTAGGGTATTCTACGAACGACTGAGATATTAAAAGATAGGATGAGACCCATCAAAGATACTATGAAAAATCCTACATGGGCTCAACTAATACTAAAGTGTTATTCAAGCGGTATTAATTTAACTGCTGGATACATGTAAGTTTGGTTATACCTCTCAGCTCAACTCTAATCAACTCTAACTCAACTTGATCTTATGGCATTAAACCCGATATATATTTTTAGGTTTAATCCATCAGAAGTACATAGTTATAAAATATATGGTGTATGTTCCACCGAAGTGGAAGTAGATATATTAACAGGTAATCATCAAGTAACCAGAGTTGATTTATTGGAAGACACGGGCGAAAGTATGAGTCCGGAAATTGATATCGGTCAAGTAGAGGGCGCTTTTATAATGGGTCTAGGATTCTGGACGACCGAACAAATTATATATAACAAAAAAGGGGAGATATTGACGAATCGTACGTGGACATATAAACCACCTGGGGCTAAAGACATACCCATTGATTTCAGAGTGAAATTTCCAGATAATAATCCGAACCCTTTGGGAATTTTAAGGTCTAAAGGTAATATTACAAATACATAAATCGTGATAAATACCATGATGGTTTCAGCAACTGGTGAGCCACCAATGTGTTTGACTTGTTCAATTCCATTAGCTATTCGCAATGCAGTTGCTTCTGCCAGAGCAGATTCAGATCCGAAAGCAGATAAATGGTATCCTTTCGGTATGTACGCAATTCATTTTTATAAAATTAATATTTACGACGGATATTTCTAGATGGTCCATCAACTGTTGAGAACACATTCATTAATAGTCTCCATGATTATAAACAATATATTTTGTAAATTTAATTGGGAAATAAATAATATGTACTTGGGTGAATTATTAAAAAAAAAACTATTTTTATATTTAATATCTGATGATCTGAAAAACGAATCGATGGAGGAATGGAGAAGATATTTTATGGGTTTAAAGGGGAAATGTGGAGGAGACGTAAAGTTTTTAGATGGAAAACGAAGGATGTGGAGAAAAAGAACAATAAAATGTATGAGACGGTGGATTTAGAATTGGATTAAAGAAGACGGATGTGGGTTGAGATCTGGAAGTGTTAAAATTTTGAAAAATAACCAAAATTATCAGAATTAACGAAAATATCAAAATCGTGCCACTAGGATTATCGATGTCGATGTGATTATGAAAGCCTTCATAGTCTTCTCCAGTCATTTTCGTTTCTTCTAGGATTATATTTCACTAAAATTTTATTACTAAACTTTCACTGCATCCGTAAGAACTGCAATGATAATAATAAAACGAGTAAGATTTGAAATATGGTTTATTATAAATTTGGTACAACATATAATAACAAAATTAAGTACTAGAAAATAAAAACGAACTCTCACAGCCATAAAATTTATAACCAATACGCAAATTAGACTAAAGCGGTACTTTTGCAAAGTAGAATAAGCTAAAGCGATTATCTATACTTTAAATTATATTTGGCTTTGCCGAAAACATGTAATGCGAAAACGCCTAATCAGAAAATTTACAGTATTAATAATCACTGAAGTAAAATAATTAAATAAATTTATATGCCACAAATATTGTACCAAGTTCATTCCATTGAATATAACTCTGACAAATTTTCATTCAGATCAATGCAAATCAGTATAAATACATTTATAGTACTTTTATCCCTTATATATTAATTAAATATTCAAAATATCTTTTAGAGATTTTTGCGTTTATATTTTTCATGAAAGAAAACATTGATAACTTAGTGGTAAATGTTTACGTAGCACACTTATTAGAAATTTGGTAGTACAATTATTACAACTAGTTTTAACAAAGAAAATAAATAATAAAATCAATTGCTGTTGAAATTTTAATTTAAAATAAACCAAATAATTTATATCAGGCATAGTTTTAAATATAATTTTCATCTCTTTTAGATATAATATTTAATGCATATAGACATGTACTTCATATAAATTGATATATAATATTTAAATACAATTGGAATATAAATATGTGCCCATAGTACTTTTTGGTAGAAAATAGTAAATACAATTGGCTACGTTATGACTTAGAAAAAAAAATCAAAAAATATATATGTACATAATTAAGATATTACCATTATACTTGATGTCCACTGATGGCCTGAATTTGCTATTCAAAAATATCAAAATAAGACTTAAATATTTTCTTTACAAGTTCCAAATTCTACTACTATGCTTTTACATTATGCCGCTTGCGTTAATCTTATTAACGTGAGCAGCATAATTTGAAAATCTCTTAATTTTATATCGATAACTATTACTGCTTATTCCTACTATCAACAATCTTATTAAATACTTACCCTTGCAGAACTTGAACGTCGTTGATCGCGAAATGTATCTGTTTCATTAATGCAAAGATCAGAATCAGAATCTCGTATTCCACGATTATTTCCCTCCTGTCAACAATAAATAATTATTGCATTATTATTAATTAGATTATACTAAAATACTAATATAATAATTCTAACCTGAGTCATTTGCTCCGTGGTAGTAAGTAAACGAGCTAGTGGATTGCAGCAAACGGGTAAAGTTTCTAGTAGTGTTGGTCTCGCGTGAGTAAGCAACGGTTTCATATATTGGGTATCAAAAGATCCCCAAATTCGCGCTAAAAAGGCCTTTTCATTCGGTTTAGGTGCATCTGGTCCCAAAACATAGTTCCATTCCTGGCTCCTCGGTGTTCCATTACCCTGCGCATAAAACATCCATGTAACAAAATCGTACGGTTGCTTAAATTAAAGTGTTAATTAAAAATATACCTACTCCTGGAGTATTCTCCATAGAATTGTACACCTGGTCAATCAAATAAAAATTAAAAAGTGATCGAATTTAATATGTGTACGAAACAAAAACATGCGTACTTACACTTCGACTGCCTTGGGTTGACAATGCTTCAGTTTCATCATCAACACCAATGCTAGAAATTAAAAAAAAACCATTAAATTGATAAAACTCGCATTATATTACACTTACGGAATTTGAAACCAAGATAGTAAATGTAAGGCCGCTCCCCCTTGAATGATCACCGTAATAATAACGATTAAAGACGTTGTAGTTAACATTGTTTGCCGTGCTTCGGAAACGGTGTTTCTTATAGCTAAAGCGAATGACATTGCGCCTCGTAAACCTACGAACGATAAGATGTGATACGATATTTTTTTCGATTAAAAAAAAATACAAACCGGCGAAGAAAAGCATGTGCTGGAAATTTGTTGGTATTTTTGGATCCCTCCCTAAATTTAAAAGATAGGACAGGGGATATATATTGGCCGCTCTACCCAATGCAGCACATGTCTAATGTTGAATTAAAAACATATACGATTCAATAAATTTACAAGCTCCGACTTTGAAATTACAACTAGTCTATAAATGTAAATCTTATATAAAATTATCAATGATGTTTTTATTAATATCAGTATTGAAATTATCGTTGAATAACTACTGCCTAAAAATATCTAATATTAACAACTTAAAAAGGATACGAATCCAGCCAAAATAAACAATGGGTCGAAATGGTGTTTGGGAAATGTAAACATTGAAACACCTATGTAAGAAAATATAAAATTCTCAGCCAAAAAGTTTAGTAATTCAAACATTTGTTTGGTTCTTATTCTGGAATCATCAGAGAGATTATTGTACGTATAATGTGCTTGACACATGCCACAAAAAAGAACAGCAACAACACCTAAAATGCATAATAGGTTGGATAGAGAATGAGCCAATGACATTATTACCTGTAAGTTCGGATGCTTCTGCTATTAGGAAAGTGCTATACGACATCAAAACGAATAAAGCAGATTCCAACAGTGGAAAATCTCGAACTCTGGTAAATTTCGTCATGTATGAAAGAAATTAAGGATTGTAAACTTCAAAGTTGAAGTAGACTCACAATTAGACGTTAAAAATGATTTCATTGAACTTATTTAATGGTGATTAGGTGATTATTTACTCAAGAATAATCGTGAGTCTACTGTTATATTATAAACATAAATGTTACATTAACTATGCAAGGATATCAATGCAGTTACGCAGCCCATTACAGCACCGATTAATAACGACAACATAAATATGGCAAAAAAGTCACCCACTGCTTTGAAAAAAGCCACGGTTTCAAATCCACCAGTGCCGGAATATCGTTCACCATAGTTCTGAATAGATCTGCAAATTACCAAAAAAAATTTATATAAATAAAACATGAACATTTATGAAATAATGTAATAATAATAATGTAAATATAAATACATAAACTTACCCGCTTAATACAATAGCGACAGCATCATTTAAAACACTCTCTCCAAAAACGAGTGCGTATAGATTAACGTCCACTCTTAGGTCATTGAAAATTGCAAGGACGGTGAGTGGATCAGTCGATGATATTAATGCTCCAAAATATAACGTATCTAAAAACGTGAAACTACTCGCCAAATGAACCGGCATCAGTTGAACGCATCCATACATCAATGCCCCCACCAAAAAGGAAGATACAGCCGTACCAATTATTGCAAATGTTAGTATAGCACCAAGATTACGAAAGAAGTATTTCTGAAATTTTTTTTAAATACATTAGTGTTAAGGATAAAGCCTGATTTATAACGTTTGCAGTGGGTTAAAAATAATTCGCTGATTGGTATTTAGTGTAAAAGTTCAAAGTTATTCCGTGCTAAATGGATCAACTAAAACGACTAACGACAAAGAGAACTTTTACGTCACCGACACTGAAATCGCTATAAATCAAGCTTAACAAGACATTAATAAAAATCATGAACTAAATTTTTTAGTTTTAAAAGCACTATTCGTTAATAATTAAAACAAAGTTAACTCACCCTTTTCAGTGAATATCCCGCATGGAAAATAATGGGGGGCAATATGATATTGAAAAATATCTCCGGGTCAAAGGTGGCCTTTAAATCAATTTCATTGTCTTGAACGTCGACGATTTCACCACGAAATGTGTATTCGTAGGTTTTGTTCTTTTGATACGACGGTCCTTTGACGGGAAAGTGTAGCGAAAGCGCGTCCGGTGGAAGACTCGAATTGTAACTAGAATCGTTTGAAACGACTACCATATGCAACACTGGATTTGTACTTCCAGCGTAGCGAATAATAGCACCAACTATTAAACCTGAAAGCAACAACGTTCGCAGTGACAAGGAACAATTATTGATGTTACGTACCATAAATTACTGCTAGTCCGGTTTCATGTAAAAAGCTAACTCTGCGGTGTTTGAACAGCCAAATCGTCAAAACAGTTAATATAAGTAAAAACGTATAGGAAAGCAAATTTAGTGAATCTATTCTATGCGTTGATTGGGCTTTCGCATCTAGAACTATATCGGTGGCTGCACAATTACTTAGACGACAATAAAAGAATATAATAAATAGAACGGTAACTAGGATATTCGTTAGATACATTTTAATTAAGTTATTACATATACTAATGCATCAAAATACCAACACCCTGGTTTATTTTGAAATAACCATCATCGTCCTTATATTTGACAGTTTGCAGCGTTGCCACGTTGGGCGATTAAGTGGATTAAATAAAATTTACAATTATTGCTATATAAGAACAAAATGCAGTAATAATCTTATTATTTATTCACATACACAGTTTTTAAACAAGTAAATTAAATTAAATTAAGCACGAAGGTAATTTTGAACTTTTTTTATGCGTCCCATTAAAGATGTGACAGCAAGCAACTTCGTCGATATTTTTGGCGACTTAGTTTTAGTCAAAATTGTTGATTAGAACTAGCGCACTTATTCCAAACTACATAACACATTTAAAGTAATAAAATTTTCATTTGACAGCTTCCTAAAAGTCATCGTGATCTATTATTCATAGATAAAATTGTCCAACATATACAACAGTTCTGTAAAATCATATATTATCAAAACTTACTAATTACGTTAATTAAGAAACATCATGAGATTTTTTTTTGTAAAATTTGTAATTTTATTGCAATTTTCAAAGGGTAAAACGTGGCAACTCTGTTGAAAATTATCCTAATGGTTATAACGACTAATCGTGATTTAACAGAAATATATATTTAAATAAAATAAGTTTGAAATAAAATTAAAAATTTTATATTTAATTTTAAATTACATTAACTATTTAACACCGTACGAATAAATGTAATTATTAGGTATTCGTATTTATTAGTTCTTGTGCGCTTGAACGTATAATGGCCATTAGCACGTTTGTATACCGGTCATTCGGGTTGTAGATTCAAATCAGTGTTGTTTGTAAATCGAAAGTGTTACTGGTGTTCGTTAGCTTTGCTAATCAAACTCGTTATAATTCCGATTGGAGACTGCGGAATACCATCGTAAACGTCAAGTATGGTTTCATAGCACGTATTGGTTACACGCTATTGTGGTTAATTTATTTATAGGATGTCTGAACGTGAACCTCCCAATGTTAACCTAAGATACAGTGTGTCTCGGTTTTACCCGGATGAAACGTCGGCCAACTTCCAAAATAGATTAGTAGCATACCTGTACACTGACGATACGAATAATACCAATACGTTAATTCTAAGGAATGATCGCAGTCAGAGGCAGGGTAGGCGGTCTCAAAGACACCCAACGCCGTATCCTGTGCACGTTCATACGTTGTCGACGCAGCACAGAGAAGCTGAGCGACGGAGAGCTTCAATGACCGTAAATCCTTCAACTAGTAACTCTTACATCCCGCAAATACGAGGCATTCGATTACCGTCCATTTTGCATGCCAGGCAACTATCACTACAACCCGTACTGCCGAGATCGACCATAGAAACTTTAACGTACTGCAAAAGTGTTACCCAAGACGATACGTCCGATTCTTGCGTGATATGTCAGTCGTTGTTTGAACTTGGGCAGAACATCCGGGTCTTGCTGTGCAACCACAAGTTCCATAAACCTTGCATCGACGAATGGTTTAACAATAGTGTGACCTGCTGCATTTGTAGAAAGGGCATCGATGGTTTGCCGTACGAACCGGAAGAAATAGGGTCCACTTTGACGGTTATGTTCGAACCTACCAATGACGACGACGATGTAGAGAACGAAAATCAGCCGGAAGAGCCCCAAGCTGCTGACGAGAACGAACAGCAGTGAAACTATGTGCCAGCACAGGATAATAAGGATTTACTGTGGTAACTATTGATCAAAGATCGTGAACTAGCTTCAATATTAATCGAATAATAATCCTTAAGACTACTATGTCTGTGATTTGTATATTAGCAGCACCAAAGTGATTTAATGTTAAAAGTATTTTTACATTTCCTCTATCACTGATTATTTGCAAATATAAAACATATCATCATCGAAAGATTTTCGTCGGCCACGTCTTGAGAAATGCTGTCTAAAACATTCTGTTTTATTTGCATTTAATTAGGAATAGTTATGTTTATCTTTTCTATTTTCAGACTGTATTTTTATAGCAAAACAGTATTGTTCCTATGTATATGTCCATGTACATAAATATATTTATATATTTAATTATAAATAGCCTTACTTTAAACGTTTCATTCATTGTGTTTTACCTTTCGATATTAAAAGTACTATTAATTTTATGAATCCTATAGTTTAATGTACACAAATAAGACTGAATGCTCAGATGAACAATTTAAACAACTTAGGTAAATTTTAATATTAGTAATAACTTGCAATAGCTTAATTTTTTATTTGTGAATCTTTACAATGATTTTAAACAAAAAAATAGTTACTTACAAACTCGCTTCACTTTCATACAGCTTTAGTGCATGGTCTATGGCATTAAGTACTACTGGTAGTACTTGATGAATGATGAAAACTAGCTGTACGAAAGTTTCTTTTTAGAGTTATACATTTTCAATTATTTTATTTTCTGTAATAATGAAAATATGTGTAAGTAAAGAAGCAATTTTAAATTTATGTGTTTACATTTTCCAATGATAGGTAACTGTTTAGTAAATTAAATTTGGAATAGATATATTTTTTGTATTAAATATTTTAATAAAGAGTTTATAAATATTCGCTTTTTACTTATATTCACACTATAAATTGTACAATTCGTAACAAAAAAGAAATTAATATCTCTAATAGTCGCATGCAAGAGTCATACAACAATTTAAATAACATCTTGTTATCCTCCCATGGTCTGGTTGTAGTTATTTTTTTAAGGGTGTGTCCCTTACATAATTAAAATAATAACAAGGAAATTTGAAAGATGATATTAAGTGTGTACGTTGGGTTGCCTACTACGCTGGTTTAAAGGTGCCTCAATTATTTTATAATTATTTAATCTGAAACAATTAGCGATATATTCAAGTTATAATTTTTGAGAGGTGTTTTACAATTAATCGTAAATATAGTAATTTGTTTCTTTATCATGTCAAACTGGAAACGTCATTCATAAATTCCAAATTAAACAAAATCGTGTGATTAATTTTCTGCACAGAAAATGGTGACATCTCCATTTTCGCTAATGTTGGTTTGTTGTAGACACGCATCAGTATTTTTTTTTTTTTTCATGGGAATTCAAAATTGGCTACTACACCATCGATATTATTTTTATCTATTGTTTAATGTCTTGATCAATAATCGATGTTTAAAGTTCAAGTGTTAATATCGATGCTTTCATATGTAGTGTTTTAGGAAATGCACTTTCACACACAGGTTCAACACTTTTTTTTTATTTCGTAAAATCCCAAAAATTTTATTATTGTATTTATTTCTTTGAGTCACGTATTAAATATTGCAATGATAATTGGTTGAAAATTTAATGCATGGTAATATATTGTAATATTGGTTGCCTATAGATATAAAATATGGAAAGTGGGAACATTTCCCAGTAGGACGGTTAGAGCTTCAAGCTGTCATTTACGTTCTATAAATCCTATATATATTTAATTCTCTAGACTATATTAAATTTCATAGATATATTTTCAACGTCGCAACGTTAAGATTATAAGTCGTTTTTTGTGTAGACTGTTTATTTTTAAAAAATGCAAAATCACGCCATTGTATTATTGCACAAAGTTCAAAGTTTAACGTTCACATGTTTAACAAATCTGTATCATATTTGATAAGTTATGGTGTATTATTTAATATCAATTTAAAGGTATTCGAGGCAAAGATTTCATTGACTATTTTCGTTTTTTTTTTTTTAATTAATATCGCCGTTAGCACGGGGAAGATAATAAAAAATAAATAAAATAATTTCCCGTAAATTATCTACTGAATCATAATTTTAAGCATGTGCAGGATTATGAAACTAGTTATCAATAAATTGTACTTAACTTTTACTCTGTTGGTGTGATTCTATGGTTAAAAAATGTTGATTATCCTTAAAGATTACACTTGTTAGATTAATATCAATAAATAATATATAAATAAAAGAATTTAAATGAGATATTGATAAAGCGTCGCTAATATTATCTTTCAATGGAAACAGATTATATGTAAAGGCAAAATAAATCCACGTTCTAAAAATTGGTTAAAATAATTATTTTCATCAATTTTTTTTGGTAGGAATTTGAACTTGACAATACTTTACGACCACTGGCGGCAGGTACATGGAGGGCACATGGGCATTGAGTGTACCCCACATTTTAAATGCTGTTTTCTCGAGCTTGTGGATTAGGCGTAGCGCCTCACACATTTGCCCCCTTCTGATTTTGCGACGAGCCGCCACTGGTCACGACGTACGGAAATAATGCAAATCTAACATTATAGATTATTTGATCAAGTTTCAAATTTTAAATAATTTCGATCATTTGGCAAAAATGTGTTTCTGCGAATCATCGACCGAAAATGATTCCACTGCGTGCTCGTGGTCTTATCATCGTAAAAATTGGCAGTGCAAACGACAGTTTATCTGCAAGCAGTTTCATGGGGGTCAAATTTGTAAGTCAATCGTAAAATACACGCAAATAAAAAAAAAAAAACGCGAGTACAAATCTACACATTCGTAAGCGCACATGCACCTTTCACGTTTTACGCTTTGAATTATATTTTTTTTGAATTTGAAATTGAAGCGCGATACATACAATTAAAGTTCTCCGATTTGACCCGTTCCACATTATTTCATGTTTTCAACTACCTAATTATAACGGTATTTACGTATCTACGTACAGTGCCGTCTTATTCTATGTACTAATTACGCTGCCATGGAGGCCCACTAAATAAATCAACTGCATGCACAATTATTACCACAACATCCTGTCGAGCATTTGAATCATCGCCGAATTTTAATTACTTTTAATTTCGTAAATATAATTAATTTATTTTTAAAAATTCATAACAAAATAATTATTGTAATTACTGCGAGAATTTTAATTAATTATTAATTAGCATCACAGCGGGCCTAAAAGTCTTAAGGCGGCTCTGGATATATGCTAAACAAACACTGAACGTTATTTGCATTGTTTGTCATCAAAACATTATCGCAGATATCGATTACGTAAAGTGAGCAAGTTGTTAGCGACAAACTTTATTGTTAAATAGAACAATTCGTGCGTAAAATAAATCCTAAATAACTCTATGTAATAACAAACCAAATAACGGGTTAACGCGTTCGAGATAGAGCACTACAGTTATACGTAAAATGATAAACGTTAGAGCAAATATTTGTGTGCAGTGTTGGATGTACGAATGGTGAGGTAAATATTCGTTATTTTTTTTTACGGTTGGTGAAATATCGTCGTAAATTCGTAACGTTAAATATATTAAAGTAACTATGTATATTTAATGCGTACAATAAATTAGCACGCGATGTTTGACAACCGGCCTTAATTTAATTTTTTTTAAGTGGATTATTCGTATTATATGATCCACTACGATTCCAGATAATTGATAAAATGTTTATCTCAAGGTTTATGTCAAAATTGATTATCTGCGGTTAACGAATTCTAATTTTATAATTAAGTCGCATGTGTTTATTTTAAAGATATATACATTAGAAACGACGTCCCCTGGATTTTAGACGTTATTTATGCCAATTTTTTATTGACAAAATATTTTGGACAAAGTTTATTTTATTGTTCTTTTCTGAATAGTACGATTTCTCCCAATTAGGGGTATCTGGAGAATATTGTGGATGACTAAGTTAGTCGTAGCCCAATTTACTATGCATTGTTTCGACAAATCCTTCATCTCTGGTGTGTAGTGATGTATCCATTTTCGTCCATATTTATTAAAGAGACATTCTTTTGAATCACCTCTAAACATCGCCAAATATTTGTCCGGAGTTGTCACACGATTGCGTTTAAGCAAATTCGTTAATCTGAGATACTTACCATCTCATCTATCTCATGCACTTTCACTCTGTGATCATTCAATGCGATACTATCGATTTTGTCAATCATTTGTGGTGTGGTGATCACATTTAATAATTCATAACTGTACTTATTTGGATCGGCAAGAGTCCCCGCTTCTTCTTTTTTAGCAAATTAACATTTTTTCGGATTAAGTTTAAATTGAGTTAAACTGAAGTCCACAGGCTTTTATTAAATTTTGATTGTGTCTTTATAATTATTTCCAAAAACAATCATCCAGATGTAGCAAATGTCACTCTCGCAAATGAACTTTTCTACTCGTGTTTTGTTCCAACTCCACTTGGTAATATCCTGCGATAGATCTAGGTGTGTGAATAATGTGAATAATCCTGATAATGAGTCCAAATCTATGTTATATTGGGTAATGGAAAACATGGGCACGAATATAAAAATTAAACCAAATAAATTCAATGATTTGCTGTAATGGTAATGCGTACGTGTTCGTACGAATTGTGTAAAGATACATTATGTTTATGAAAATTTTAATACAATGGATGGTGCGTTGTGCAATATTATGCCTGCGATGTGTACTTTCAGTCCGCATTTAGATTTAGAATCGACGGTGTTTATTATAAACAATAGTTGCGAGTAAGTTGTGACAAAAAAACGAAATGTACCTGTAGTAGTTATGAACCATATTTCGATCGTCGTCAATGTCAAAATGTCACATTGAAAGTCACATCGTGATTGATGCCTGTAAAATATTTATTATAAACATAGATTGTTTAACGTATAAGGTCACATGCATTATATAACGATAATTTTTATTATTTATAATAGTATTAAAAAAAAAATGATAACTGTTACATAGTAAAGATTACGCATTTCTTGACATTGATCTTCGCGTAAAATATGTTTTGAAATAAATCCCACAAGTTGCTTCATACAACATTTACATACCCGGCAATGTCAAGTTTTGTAATAATTACTAGTTAATCAATCAGCGTACGATAATTGAGATTTGTAAGTTTTATTCGTTTCATAAAATTAATTAATTCCGCAAAAAAACTAATTTTCTATATTTTATATCGATAGCTAATTATTATCGATTTATGAAAATGTTTTAGATTTAATAGTAGACCTCTGTACTTGGATTATGTCCCAATATTGATAATCGTAATTTTTATCAACATACGTATATATATATGTATATATATAAAAACATTTTGAACTGTGCAGTTTGGTTTTATACCGTGAACGAATGACTGATAAAGAACACATTTCACACAATTTCAGCACATTTGGGGAACTAATATTTAGTACTTGCTGTTTAATTGTGGGTTAGTAGTGGTTACGAGTGGATAATAATAACTTTTACTGGTAAGTTTTAAATATTAGCGTAATCGTAATTAACGTGATATTAATTTTTATCGCTTCGTTGAAATGTTTAATTAATTAAATTAGTGACAAATTTTAGGGTGATTGCACGGGTTGCTTAACATTAATAATAAGTGGAGAGATTGTTTGATTGGTTTATAATTATTATAATAATCGTCGTGGATTCCTTGATTAATAATTATGCAATTTAAATGCATATAAAATGATTTTATATTGATATCAAATTATTGGAATCACATTTCACAAAGCTGTACAAAGGTTAAAGGTTGCCTTGAAATAATAAAATTTAAAAACGTGCATGTGGACATAATGCAAGTTATTTTTTTTACAACGATTACTTATTAACTCAATCATATTTTTTACCAGAGATATGTCAACTGTAAGTATGTATTAGATTTTGATATAAAAAAAACTGATAATTATTAATACTGGATTATAATCTCAAAGTAACTGATCGCGTTAAACAAAAATGTAACGTACGTTTAGATAGAAATCATAAACAATCTTACAATATAAATGATTATCCTTATAAATACACACTCGGTGATAACCATATGAACTTGGTGACAAATTCATTTGGTTATCATTAGCGATACATTTTATTCGCATATTCATTAAAACGTAAGGGGCTGTTACATTTTTGGAACCAACGCATGTATGACGGTAGATTAAAAAAAAATGTTTTCTTGTACTTTCTTACTTTTTACTAAGTATCCTTGAAATTAAATGAACGACACATATTTGTTCAACCGTAACGTATAGTAGTAATTGTGGTTTTATTGTGTTTGCAACTATCGTTTGGATAGGTTTGCGTGTACATGTGTACTGCCACGTTTTACTAATTAGATGATTTCAAATTGTATTGATATATAAAAAGATACGTATTTTGGTTAATATTTGTTACTCGTTGGCAAATCTTTGTCGAGCAATATACGAGATAAAAAACAATTACGATTCCATGACCGATTCTGGATTTGAGCAGGAAAGATCTGCGCATTCTAACAGCCCTGACCAGATCAGGTTCTCCTTCGCTGCTGAGGTAAAACTATAGCTGGGTAAACTTGGTACAAAATCTCACCCTCGTATATCCTTCTGTATTTAAAGCACATGCGAACTATAAATATAGGTGCGAGGAAGAGCGATCAACGCACCACTTATTACAAACCTAAACCTAAACTAAACAAAATCAAAAAATGATTTTATTCGTCTACGTCTAAGTCACTGAGAAAATCTTGATTTCGATTTCTGAATTGACTTTATGTTAACAATTAATTACAACTTATTGATCAATATATAGCAGAAAATATGAGTTTTAATGGGGTAAAGTTTGGCTCTGACTTAAATTTTACGCCAGAATGTAAATTAAAGCATTATTAGAAATGGAACGTCACAAATCGCCAATTGTAATTGTGTGTGTGTTGTTGCGACATTGCCTATTAAAACTACTTAGACAAAAACCGTAGCGAATAATTACGACAAAACAAACTCTATGTACCTGTAGCGCACACGCAATCGCCCAGTGTGATATAATACTTGGCAATTAAAAATTTCTCATAAAAAAACGCAAATTAAAAAAATATATATGTAATTTTTATTACAAACATGGCTTTGCGAATTACACTTATCTCTATGTAAGTAGTATAGCAAAGTATAAGGTGTTTTCATAGTAGTCACATATCTACAATTATACGTTGAGTTATTATTTAGAAAACGTTGCAGTTATCTGATGTACTCGACTTGGTAAAGAAGTGAAACATGACGGAACACGCTAATAGATCAAGTTATATGAATGGTAAGTTATTTGTATGCCACTAGCAATATTATAATAATTGTTTCTATATAATTTTTAGGACCAGATCAAGTTATTCCGGCTGATAAAGTTTATACATCAGATGCAGCAGGTAGCGTACTTTTACGGATACCCAGTAGCGGAAAGGCTATAGAAACAACCCCACCTTTATCAGTTCCTGGTTTACTGAATCGAACAGCTAGTAAATATCCAAATTCCATTGCTCTCTGTACTAAATTACCAGATGGCCAATGGTATAAAATAACATACAAGTAAGTATATGTCAAAATAATCTACATTCAGATAGGTATTAAAACGTTGATGGGTGAATTGGGGAATTTAATGTTAAGAACTGTGGTCCTTAATTAGTGAAATTATAATCTCTCTTGCTTTGTAGTCATGTTTATGATTTCATATCTTCTCGGAACAACAGTCACATCTCATGATAATTCCTGCAGGGCACACACCCACAACGGCCCACAGCATCACATCCTAGGTTTGAGATTATCCTCACCCACTTAGCTCGAGTTTAACTTTGCGAACTTCCCTTACATCGACTTCTTAGAGAATCCAAAAACAAATTTCGTTAAATCAACAAATTTTTAAACCCAACCCAACCCAACCCAACCCAACCCAACCGAACCGAACCGAACCGAACCCAACCCAACCCAACCCAACCCAACCCAACCCAACCCAACCCAATCTTATATCAAAATTCAAATTACGCCACACGTCCATATTATCGTATCTGATGTGGTGTCTGTTATTCATAGACAATAGGGATACCGATGTCAATCTCCAATTCGTTTAAATTTTGATGTATGTAATCAGTAGGTAAAAATTCTTTATCGAAAATGACGAATCCGTCATGTTGATTATAAACATCGTTAGTCCTGTGTATGCACGTTATTTTTTTTATCATCCTTGGCGTAAACTGCGGAATTTAAATTACCAAGATTTTCCACGAAGTCGAAAACACGAACTAATCACATGTATGAATCAACCTGCATCAACATGCGAAATACGGCTTGGCCTCGTTTATTAATTATTTTCATTTTTTCTAATTTTCCTTGTTATTTATTGAAAAGCTTGAACAAATATTTGTAACATAAAACCGGTTAATATAATTCAAATTACGTTTCTAAAAAAAGAGTGCTGATAATTTTTATCAAGATAACATACTTTTGTAAAGCTAAAATACACAGCCGAATTGTAAATGAGTAAAGTTCAGTTGGTTTCGATAAACAGTTTTATCAATGGCATGACTTTATGGCTGCAGTAAAGATATGAAACACGTTACATGTGTATCATGTAGCAAAACATTTTTATAGGACATATTTAAATGGACAAACAGTAGAAGCTATAGCTTAACGTGGAAAATCAGTAAAGTATATGTCTTAATTTTTTTACAGAGAATACCAACAACTAGTTAGAACATGCGCCAAAGCTTTCATCGCTTTAGGTTTAGAAAGATACCATTCCGTTTGCATATTAGGATTTAACAGCCCAGAATGGTTTATATCTGATTTGGCTGCTATTCACGCTGGGTAATTATTATAGGACGAATAAACGCTTTTATTAAACACAAAATTTAGAGGTTTCGCAGCTGGTATATACACAACAAATTCGGCCGAGGCGTGTTTGCACTGTGCCACAAACAGTCGGGCCAATATCATCGTCGTACAAGATGCAAAACAGTTAGAAAAAATCCTGGCTATCCGATGGAAATTACCAGATCTAAAGGCAATCGTTCAATATGAAGGGATACCGGGTGCTCCAGATGTCTTAAGCGTACGTATACCGGCCTTGTTTCATTCCTAATTCCTAATTCCTCAATATTTCAGTGGAAACGGCTGTTGCAAATTGGAAGAGAACAAAGCGATGAAAAATTGGACAACATCTTAAAATCTATAGCAGCAAACGAATGCTGTACGCTTGTATACACTGTGAGTTTTAAATTAAATTAAATTATTATTAAATCACCAATCGTGTCTTCCATTCCAGTCCGGTACTGTTGGTAACCCAAAAGCTGTTATGTTGAGCCACGATAATTTAACATGGGATGCGATTGCCATAAGCGAAAGATTAAATTTGAACATGGGTTCCGAAGTCTTAGCAAGCTACTTGCCGTTGAGCCACGTCGCTGCTCAAGTCGTCGATATTTATATAACACTATTAGTTGCTTGCGCTGTATATTTCGCCGATGCAAACGCTCTTAAAGGCAGTTTAATAAATACGTTAAAAGAGGTGCAGCCAACTAGATTTTTAGGCGTGCCGAGGGTGTGGGAAAAGATGCACGAGAAAATGTTGCAAATCGGCGCCAGCGGCGGAGTTTTTAGGAAGGCCATTGCATCTTGGGCAAAATCTAACACCCTCGAGCATTACATGGATAAAATGAACGGGTACGTTGTTCGACGAAACAAGCCAAACATGTTTTAGTGTCATTTATTGTTTTAGCGTTAATTCAAATTCGATGGCGTATTCCGTCGCCAGTTCGGTCATTTTCAAAAAAATTAAAGAAGCGTTGGGATTGATGCGATGCAAGTCGTTCGTGTCGGCGGCGGCGCCGTTGGCGGCAGATGTTAAAAAATACTTCTTCAGTATTGATATACCGGTGATGGAGGCGTTTGGTATGTCCGAGGCCGCGGGTGCTCACACTTTGGCGTACGAAGACGCGTTTGCTATGGACTCGATTGGTCCAACCATCAGTGGCATGCAGACGAAAATAAACCAACCCGACAATAACGGCGACGGTGAAATATGTTTGTATGGCCGACATCTATTCATGGGTTACTTAAACGAGCCCGTTAAAACTGTAGAATCTATAGACGAAGACGGATGGTTGCACTCAGGCGACATTGGGCGTATAGATAAAAAGGGATTAGTGTACATAACTGGTCGATTAAAAGAGTTATTAATCACGGCTGGGGGTGAAAACGTCGCACCTGTTCCGATAGAACAAACCGTCAAGGCCGAACTGATGCACGTCAGCAACTGCGTCTTAATTGGCGATAAAAGAAAATTCCTATCGCTTTTAATTACGCTGAAAACTGAAATTGACTCTGATACTGGGGCACCTTTAGATACGCTTACAAATGAAGTTAAAGCATGGTTGGATAGCTTGGGATGTCCTGCCACTACAGTTACAGAAGTCATTAATGCCGGCCCTGATCCAAAACTACTTAAAGAAATTCAAGCTGGAATTGATCGTACTAATAAACAAGCAACTTCGAATGCCCAAAAAATACAAAAAATTACTATTCTACCCGTCGACTTTTCTATCGCAACTGGAGAGCTGGGTGAGTTGTATTCCTTATTTGCAATGAAAATTGTTTATTAGTGTTGCAGTCGCATTAAACTAAACATACATAATTTACATTTAGATTTTTGCTTGACAAATATTAATTAGACAAGTACAATCTAAAAATTTGATAAAATTAATATTTACATCGACTCATCACATCATCTAGTCATCAACCAAATTTTTATATTGTTCGAATTCGAATTCGAATTCCTGACTAGTTGCATCGTCATTGCTAGTACCGCGGCCAAGTTTGGGCCATAGTTTACAATAATGAAAGAAAAACCAAGCCAAAATATTTATTTTGCTACCGTTTTACAGGCCATCATTGCGTCATTATTTTTGGAAATATTACAGGCTGGGTTGGGTTGGCTATCTAGAGCTCTTATCACGTAGACGTTTCTTGAACTGTCAAAATCATGCACAGTTTAATTTTAGAGTTCATTAATGAATGAGTTAAATATTCTTGGTTCCACCATATCGTATTTGACATATATTAAAATAAAACAATTCAATGATTGCATAGTTTTGAGGTCATTAAGAATTTTAGTAAAAAAAATAATGTTCGTGATTCACTTACGTACTTACTTGTATTGTTGGTTGCGACGTCTCGGAGCTTCCACTGTTTTCGAATCTAGTATAATATTCTAGAATAAAAATATTTTATTCTAGAATATCGTAAATTTACATTTGAGTTCGTTGCTGTTCAAATCGCCAATATTTGTCTATATAATCCGCCCTGTCAAATGGATATACTAGAGATTAAGAAATTTATGACAGCGTATTTAACTTCGTATATTTTAAAATAGGTTTGCCCAAGTTGGTGGTTTTAATTGTTTGAAAATGAGTTTTATTTCTTTCAGGTCCAACACTGAAGCTAAAGAGAAGTGTGATCCTTCAAAAATATGGCGATATTATCGATAAATTATATGATGTGTAAATTATGAATAAGGAACGTAAAAATAATAAGAAAAACAAAGATCTTGTAAAACATCATTTACTTAAAAAATATTATAAATAAACCTGATATATTTAAAATTAAAAATGCTATGTTACAATGTGTGTCTTTTTGAATAATAAATAAATGAATGGTATACAATATAAACATTATTTTACACATAGCAAGAGGTACCTTATAGAAAGTCTCTGGTAACTAAATGCTAGCTATTAGTACAAGTTTCGGTTTCCGCACTACTGTCACTGCTTTCGGAGTCTTGTTTACAGCAACGGCACTGCTGCTGCCGTCTACTACACTTAGTTCTGTGACACTTACTTGAACTACACTTCGTTGATCTGTACATAGGAGTCACTACTTCCACTTTTATATTAGCAGTTGCTGTAACCTTTGTAGTATAAGGCCCACTGGAACTAGATTCTGGACTACTATATTCTACAGTAACTTGCGGTTCAACGACAATACTTTGGTTACAACTTTCTTCAGTGATTGTTGTGAGACTCGGCTCACGCGTCGCTTTCGAAGGCATAGTACGTCTAGGTGTTCTAGAATACGTCGTTGCCTTTACAGGGTTAGGAGGAACGAGAGGAGGAGGTGGCGTGGATATACGATCATCATGTTCTAACGTCTGTAATTCACCTTTGGGTCCAACTAACGACAATAATACGGGGAAAAAAATTAATGAATTTACAAGCGAACCACAAACCGATATAAACGTCATTGTGAATATATGGCACTGTATGAATTCAAAGTGGGAAGTTGCCAATACTGAAGCACAAATCAATAGTCCTACGTCTCCCTTTAATACAGAATCTGCGTGAATTTCCAAAGACATACGAATTCTACGTTCACGATTTCCTAACGCAGTTAAAAATCCAAAAAGTACCAAAATTACGTTCCTGCTTATTATTATGAAATGAAATGCACCCATTGTGCCGGTTAAGGCATTAATATTCATGAAACACATCAATAAAAGGCTTACTACTGTACTGAAAACTGGGCACCATAATTTAGTCCACTGTACCAAACCACATGCAATTACGACTCCAACGCAAATTGTAATGGCGAACTGAGCCAATAATAATCTATCTAATAATAAAAACTGATTAAAATAAGCGAATATTAAACCAACTGGGTAGTTTTTCAAGCCCTTATTGTTATATGTATCAGAAATACTTCGAATTTGCTTCAAAGTTTCTATTATTTTACTTGTAGTACGTAAATTTTTAAGGTAAAATGGCATTTGTGTGTAAACCAGAGGTTGTGACTTAGGAATCTTGAGGTCGTTTTCGGTTTTTGAACTGTAATACTGAAACGGTTTTGGCCACAGGTTTGCTTGCGAGCTTGAATACGACATTTCATCATTGCAATTCCATACTGATAAGTAATTATAGAAAGCCTTTTTATCTATGATACCGTTACTAACTAGCTTTTTATTGAATATTTGACTTTTATCAACAGGAAACTCAACAACTCCGGTTTGTGCTAACAATTTAAAAGCTATAACAGCTTTCTCGGTGGCGTTTGAAAACCATTTGTCGTTATTCAAACTATTTTTGCTTCGGTTCTGATCAAATTCGTGTTGCAAGTCGATTAAAAAGTCGCGGAAATTCGCGAGCCAAAAGTCGTTCATGTTTAATCCACCATTTGAATCTTTCAGTACGTGAGGCACGTTCGTCAGCGATGCATGATACTCGTATAATAACGGCTGGTTAAATGGATATTCTAATTCTGTCGTCACTAAATAGAAATTGTAGAATCCAAAGAAACGAGTTTGTGCTTCAAGATATTTATATTCTTGGGTACTTTTTGGTAGGAATGTTGATAAGCGTACATCATATTCCACTTTTAATCCGTTCAATACACAAAACACTATTAGGACAGCATATGAAAAGCAAATGATTACTTTTAACACCGGTTGAAGAATTATTGTTGCCAAATAGTGGTTAACTAGCCAGGATAGTAAACTTTTCTTTTGTTGGCAAACAACCTCTGCAGTTAGAAGATTTGCCGTATGTTCCTATAATAACAAAAAACAATAATTAATAAAAAAAAAATTATCAAAAAATACATTCAATACATTCGTTACTAGCCGTGTGGCCAATAAAACAATTTAAAAAAATACCATATTGAACAAAAAATAATAAAAAATAAATTGCGTTGAGTAACTGAGAAAAGAAATCACATTTTTCAACGAATTACTACTTAATCTAGTATACTTACTGGATCATTATTGTTATTAGTTGGTGGCGTCGATTTGCTTTCATTTCGAAAACAAGGCACTGCAGCTTTTCTACATCGTAGTTGAAGTGCGAGAAGTGTAGGGAAAATTAACAGCATTGCCGCTGCATGGAAAATTGATAATACTGCACATTGCAGACAGAATACTCTTAAAGCAGGTACTGGAATAACGGCCGCAATTAAAAACGTGGCCGAATGAAGCAGAGCGGAAGTTAGAATGGATGGCCCTGATCTTTGCAAAACTTCAGGTGGTGTGAGATTCCTATTTTGCGTAGATAACAATAGGAACATCTCCCTCATGGCTAAGCCGACACTTAAAAATGGTAAAACGTGAGTGCTCAAGAGATTCATAGGCATTCCCAGAAGACTGCAGACTCCTAGACCAGTAGCCGCCGAACACGCAAGTAGAATGCTTCCTATTGCCGCTAAGCCAGACTGAACAATCCATCCGTAAATAGCAACAGCAATCAACACGATTCCCAATTTAATGTAATCCGGTTTCGAATATTCCGTAAGCACTTTGTTTAATGTAGCCGTCGAAAACGTGTTAAATACATACGACGAGGACACATTATTTTTCATCAATCGTTCCAATTCCTATAAATTTAATTTAAATTAAAATTGATTCTCACCCGCGAATTTAAAATTTTAGTCTTACCTGAGAAAATCGTTTCTGCCATGCGTGTAAAATGTGAGCCGCTTTCTCGTGGCTCCATCCGATGTGATGTATTTTGTAAGTTCCCGACCAAAATTCATATAACTCATGTTTATCCATTAATTGTACTACTGTTTGGAGAGCTTTGGCTTGTTTAATATGACCCGTTTTATTCTTTGTTGTTCCACCAACGATTAATTCTTCGGGCCAATGCATGTATTTGGCTGCAAATCCGTAGCAGCCGCTTGTAAGTTGTGCACCAACATCGACTGGTCGGGTGGAGTTATAATTTTGGGCGGTTTGTGGACACTCGGGGTCACGGGGGTTTAAACAGGGCTTTCCTTGGTAACCGGAGGTAATACCAGCTCGATGAAAATAATCTTCTAATGAATGATAATCGAAATTTGATTCCTTTTGTTTCATACTAGATATTAATTGACTGGGGTTTAAATTTGTCCATTTTACATGGTTCGATACACCATATCTATAACAAACAAACAAAAATAATATTAACTTTATCGAAGTGATTTATTTTGAAAATGGCAAACATTAACGTTTAACGTTGGTAAATACATACAAACATTTAAGCACAATTGGTTCGAATCCCCACCAAGATATTTTTTTATGAATTTAGACAATTTAAACCAAATGAATTAATTCATATTAAATTAAGTGAGAACAAATACATGTAACCTCATAAAGTTGCCATACAAAATGTTTTCAATGATGATGGTTTATAAAATATATTGAAAAGTATATTTTGAAACTTTTCCAAATACGCCTATGAAATAAACTTCATCCTTGTAAAACACATTTGATTAATCTAACTTTATTGTGTTGCCTTTTACTGACAACTTTGCAAAAAAATGCATTTACTGAGTAAGTAATTAGCTGTTGAACGCAAAATTAGACAATTTAAAGCTGCGTCCACTGTATATTTCAAACACTCTAGTACTTTTTCTTTCAGTTCAATAATGAATATACATAATACTAATTAAAACGTCGTCGTCGTCGACGTAGACGATATAGCACGCGACAGTTTTGCGAGCTCTGGCATTCGTAATGTGGACGCAGCTTTACAATTTGAGTAAAAAGCAGTCGCGCAACTATTAATTCTTGCCATAGACGATGTAAACAAAAATTGCAACTGCATAACGGCTGACGCACGAAATTCAATGTCAGTGTCTGCGAAAGCGATTTCAATGCACAGGGGTACACACGCACCCCATTGATTGTGCCAATGAGAAACTCTAGTGAGTAAGGGTGACTTCGTTTTTATAGAACCAGTTTGTAATAATAAAAATAAGTTGATATTTATATCATATATATTTGGGGCCGGGGGGGTTATTTTGAATTACGTCGCTGTGCTTCTGTTGCGATTTATTTTTCTTTAATATTAAAAATATAAATTTTTAACAAAATCCTAATTGTTATACTTACGGTATTTGCACAGGATAATCAGGTCCTAATAATTTAGATCCCTCCCAGAAACAATCTAACGGTGTAACGATAGAACATGGCATGAAATTTTCGAATATTTGTTCGACGTAATGTATATCGAAATTAGGAACACTGGGAGATCGACAAATATCTTTGAGTCGCCACGTAATATCAAACATAGTGACCGTAACTTGGGTAGCTTGTTGCAGAAGTGCCAAATGTTCTAATAAACCGTGTGTATGTAATAGACTAGCATCGGGATCCACCGCTGTCTGCACTACCATCTGGTGAGTGGATAGTATCTCGGAGGGAGGCATATTTTCGTTATTTTGTGGTTCGGCCCAAAGGAGTTCGATATCGGAATGGAATGTAGAGCTTTTAAGACCGACGCAGAAGGTGGCTATAACCAGTAATCCGACGAAGAGTACTTTCCCGGCGTGAGCATCGAGGAAATGACCGAGGGAGAGCAGCTGCCGTTGCAGGCGGCTACGCAGCCAAAGCACACCACGGTCACCAGTCGCCCTACCCTGTAACAGAGAATTACATGTAGTAGACCACCCAAGATGTGCACTGACGTCATCGAGCCCACCCAAGTGGCGGCGCACAACACACACGCCAGTGTCCCCACCCGTCCTTCTAGGAAGGACCAACAACACCCAGGCACTATTCGCTACTATACCACACGCTCGTAGTACCTGCTAAATAAACCTACAAGGTACACTTAACAATAATCTATATAAAAATTTTACACAATCATATTTATACTTAACATTTTAATGAACAATCTATAAAATAAATCTAATTTCCATACATAACATATTTAAAGTCTTTTATTATTATTATTATTATTAATGTCTCGCCTTTCTATTTAAATATATTTACTACTTAAATTATTTCATATCAAATATGTGCTACGTTAAAGTAATTAATATTAAAATTAATTACTTTCGTGCCCATATTCCGTTTGAAATTTTACTATCAACATAAATCACTTATTCGGACCTTCTAGTTTTATGATCACCAATAGGTAATAATGTGAATGTGGACCACCTACCTAGGACTGTGGGTCGAATCCGGGCCACGGCGTCTTTATTCATGGCCCGCGAAATGATCACACAATTAAACAGTTAACATATTCGTCAAGGAAACAATCTTTATGGTCATGTAATTAAATTTTTCCTATGCTATTGATTTTTTTTTGTAATAATCTCTGAATTTTAATTTCATTGTTTACACGACTTGGTTCAAGGTTCATAAAATATAAATAAAAATAAAACGTCTACTCTGCGTACGAAAACAACATTAATTGCATATTGTAATGGTATTATTTTTTAAAAATAATCGAATAATTCGTGCGCAGGGGAAGGGTCAACGTAAACAAGCTAAATAATCCGACATCGATGTTTTTCTCAAAAAGTACAATTTATATGTTTAGCTTTCACTTTACGTGGAAATGTTTTATGACCCACTCACTTAATCTCACGTCTTGGTAAATTAATGAGTTTTATTTAATTGCAATATGCACGTATTTTCTAACGTTTTATTCTACGTTTACGTAAATTATTTTGATTCGCTGCAGTGGCTGGAACCCACAACGGATCATTCTAGATTATTAACAAAATAATTTCGGCAATTACGTGCAGGGTTCCAGGTAAGACGCGGCTTCGGGAACAATCGAGATTACGCACGATCACATATACAATGTTATGTTATTATTTCTATCTTCGAATGCATATCATAATATAATACTAGCAGTGTACAATTGTTTGTTTTACTTGTGTGAATGAATATTATTATTATTTAGTTAATAGGCGAGTTGTGTAATAGTTTAATTTAATTAACCGACTTCGACTTCGGGTCGAGTCGGCAATCGAGTCTCGGGTCACATTTTTAACGTGCGTATTGAACTACGAACGCACTTAAATATATTCGGGGTTCGATTCTTCCAACTACAAGCTTTTATTTTCAGTTGCAACGTTAAATGAAACGATTGAATTTTTTAATAGATAGCGCACGCCGTTTTTCTCGCAACGACAATTGCATTCCATCGCACAATTCTAGACACGATTTCATTAAACTTACGTAATTTTTATACATCGCCCTTGAAACTAATTTTTAGAATGTTGCAAGTAATACAAAAAATAAAAAACTGGTCTCTACTAAACTTGAATATCGCAATTATATATACAAAAAAAAATTTTTGGTGTATCTCGATTTTAAATTAAAGTACACAAATTTCTCCGGCGCCGTGAGTTGCAACACCAAATTATTTATATACGTAAAGAATAACTGTAAACATACTTAACAATGCAAATAGCATTTATCATTATTCTATTTTAAGCGAATCTGCGTCATTAAGAAACAACAACGGAAAATATATGTGAGTCCATAATCAGATAAGTAGACGCCATTAAAAAATAATAGGTATGAATTATTTATTATTCTGAACTATTCTAATAGTATTATACATAAAGCGAATTTATATTTTAATTGTTTAAAGTCATAAATTTACGTCGCCAAAACCTATTTTAGAAAATTTTGTAATATAAAATTAAATTCTGTGGCTATTTCCATATTTAATTACAACGAAACGATGTCGAAATAAATATTTTGCAAAACGTGATTCATGTTAAGGCTGGATAGATCACGAAAACAGATAAATATCTTTTTAAATGAAGGCCACTATAAAATTGAATTACGTGCATTTCTAATTACTTATGACATAGAAACAAGTAAGTGGCGTTCTTCCCTTAAAACTTAATTCATTATGATTCCGTTGTTTTTGCTTAAATTTTTAAGACGCCGAGCACAACATTATTTCTTGTTACGCGTTACATGAGAACACGTGCCTTAGATTGTGCTCCTTTCAAATACACGTCGATATTTGTTTACATTTGTGAGTTGACAACTTTAAATTCTTGTATTTTGATTCGACTTACTGGACTATTTATCATTGCATTTGCCCTTTGTTTCCAAAATGAATATTAATTTCGGCCAACGCGGAATGAAACAAATCGACACCATGGGCTAAAAAAATCTAAAACGTTGTGAATGTACCATTTGGAAAATGTTAATACCTGTAATAAATTAAACGTGTCGTTTTAATCCGTTAACTAATGAATTTAATATCAACATGTCCAGCAAGCCTGGAAAAATCATAAATCTTTAATTTTTCATGAATACAGGTGGGAAATTAATAATAAAATAATAAATCGGTTCCAATGGTGAAAAGCGCAGTTCCGCTTGAAACACATCTATGGACCTATCAATTATAGAACAAGGTGCGTGTTTTAGATCGTTTTACGCAAATCGAACTATCGTGTGCACCTTAAGGTATGGGTTGGTTCCTGTAGTTTCAACAACCGAATACATGATTTTTATATAACGCTAATGTAAAAGTATGATTTCCGTAAGCGGAATCTGAAAAAAATTAGTTGAGGTATTTAGTTTTAATCTTTAATCGAATAAATAAGTTCTGGAAAATAATTAATTACAAAGGTATCGATCGTTTTGTCGATAAAGAAAATGTAAAGAAAACGACGCGTAAGAAATATGATTAACATTACAATTTAAATGCCATTGATTGAGAAGGTTGGAGTAATTTGTAATGAATGAATGTTTTGAATCGATGTATTTAAATATCGAGTAAAAGTAAAGAATAATGATCGAGGCATGCCCATATGTTGGTTCGTATAATAATGTAATATGTTGTCGTTAACATTAGTTTGGGGCAAGTGTCGTACATTCCGGAAATGAATGCAGAGAGTGGGTGTATGTGGCAGCCCCGCTCGGTGCCGGCATGGGCTACGGGACGCGGATGAGCGGGGAACCAGGTAAGTTCAGCTAGTCGGGACCACACACGCTGCTAGCCCGGTGGTCTCACCAAGGCTAGCGTAACACGGCACATCGCCCACCAGACCGCAATCAGCTCTGGCTCTAAATGATCTATCACACCTGATTCAACTGCAAATAGCATAATCGAGGACGAGATCATTTATCGACCACACGTGCTCGAGGTCGTGGCGTCGTGTCCCCGCAAATTTAAATCTACGGAAACCGAACGTGCAAATTACCTGCTCCAGCTGTCCCAAGGCGATGGCGGCATCAACCCAGCCGGGTCGCGTATAAAGATCTGAACGGTGCCTTTCTGGGTCGCCTTGTGTCTCAGCCGTGGCCATCCTCGACGTGGTCGAGAATTCTCCAGATACAAGCCGTCACGAACACGTGCATTAGCACCCTTCTGCACAACTAACACTCCGACCACTTTTACCACCACCGAACTCTGGAACTTTTAAGCCCCCGTACACCATGACTATCGAACACTTTATTATTATTATTGTACTGAGAGATTTAAATCTTAAAATGTTCTCGTAGTTCGTAAACCAATTAAATATTACATTTTTCAAATATAATGTATGCTTATACAAAATAACAACCATTTAACAGTTTATTTAACGAACATGTAAAATTATTTCAATCTCTTTAATTAACGAACACGTTGTTTCAGCTATGTTTACCATTTTAGCACAAAAAACAATAACAAACACGTACGCGAACCAGCGCGACACTGCCTCTTCCTACGTTGCACTGTTGTTTAGTGTTGAGTATTGTTACTCGGCCTGCTCTCTAACACGATATCCTACGAGTTTCTACGAACGGAGACCACACACAGTGTGTGTTTAGAATGTAAATTCTCAAAATTACATTACTTAGTTTTTTTTGTCACTATTACCATATTCACCTCCTAATATACGTTTATATATATTTGAATGAACATAAATCCATTATATATTAATTACACATTATAAAACATTTAAAAAATACCCGTTGCGTATATACAAAATATTTAACTATTTGCAATATTTATTTTAATGTATTTTATTTACGTTCGTGATAATTAACAAATCGGCAAACGGTTTCATTTATTTGCCAATTTAAACCTTTGCATTACAATTATTTGAAAACGCATAACGCAATCATTGAAAATATACGTTGTAAATAAATTCGTATAAAATATTACACAAATTATAATTTATGGAATATTTAAAACCACACCGCCGCCAGATTTTTTATAGAGGTAACAATAAATAATAGCATCATTCTTTTTGCAACTACGTAATAGTTGTCCCACAAATAAAATTAACTCGCATAAATACGAATGTCAAAAATACGCACACCTGCAAGTTAATTTTATTGCAGTGGCCTAAGAACCCTTTCATTGGCACCAAGATCTCTCATATTTTACAGATAGGTACAATTGTTCTGGCCCGAACTGAGCTATTGCAAATCAAATACACTGAATATTAAATTAACTACTTACATTGGAGCGTGGAGGGGCGCGTTATCTTAGAGACCCCGGCACCAGTTGATCAATGCATAAAGACAATACTGATAAGAACTTGCTCACTCGTAATTACGTCCCCTATAAACTTGCGCATGCAATAGATTTTTCATCGTGTTATTTATCGTACATATTTTATTTTAATTAAAGAAAATAGGCTTGTTTCCGTTACTAAACTAATTGATTAATCCCAAGTGAATAAAAATTCAATCACATTCAGTACAAGAAAATTGCAAATTATAAAATTAATTTTCGGTAAAAAATAAAATCATAAAACGACATCGAATACAGTGAAAAGCTGCGACGCCACGCACTTTAAATGAATATAGTTGCAACAAAATCGGGACGTTGTACGCAGCTCTTGAACAAAGTACATTGACATTCTTAAATTGCAAGCGGCAATAAATATAAAGTAGCCTGGCGTAATATTCGACAATTGATTTTCAGGTGTCACAATTCCCCAAACGCATTAAAAATTACACGTAGTGAATGTGTTTATAAATTATGTTCAATGAGTTGTTCGATCGGTCACCTAGCTTTAAATGTGTGTTAATAGCATTCCTTTGAGGCTATAGCTCACACAACTATCCCATCGTCTATTTCTTGATTTGAAAATCGCGCAATAAGACCAAAAAATATAATCTTTAATGCAATTAATAGATTCTCACGTACTAACGAAAATTATAGATAGATAACCTAACAAAGATTTGTATTAAATAATGATTAATTAAAGATAACGCGCGGCCTCATATAGCAATTTTGGTCCAACAAAGAGATCGCTGAAATATGCAACCGTTTTGAACCGAAAAATATTTCACGGATTTATGCAAAATTGGCTTGACACCCCACCATATTTTTTTTACTGGGGTTAAGAAGTTAATTTAAGAATTGAATTAAGAATGATTTTAATGCGCAATAAATAGTTTTGGTATTATTTGAACCGGCTCGTGTATATGTGATTTTTATTGGGTAATATGCATAAAATTACTAAACGTTCTAGTAGCTACATCAATGATTATAATTTAAAATTAATTGCGCATGCATAAACAGTTATACATCCTACAATTATGATAAATAACTGATAACAAGTTTAATGAAATTACATGGATAGCGCATCATTCACGTTTTCCTCTAGTTCATTAGGCGAAACAAACATTTGCAGGTTAGATTACGACAAAATTACGTATTGTAAATTTTTTTAATAAACGTTAAGTTTGAATGTTTAAATAAAAGGCTAGCAATTATAACCGAAGAATATTAATTTACAGCAATTTTTACTTTAGTAACTACACGAAAACGGTTTAAAAACAACTAGCTTACCCCAGGGACCAAACTTGCAGGAACAATAAACAAAAGATTTTTACAATAACCTCACATTTTTTGTCTTTAATTACAACACACCTAATTGAAACTGAAATAATCGAGACGTTTGAAAAATGTTTTTTATTTATGGAAATAATTTATGCAACTTTACTTACTTACCATTGGAACGAATCAACAATAAAACTTTGTTTACTCTAGAACCTTTCATATATAAAATAATACATGTGTGTACGTGTGTAGATTCATGTATCTTATCCACTGGTAATCTCAAATGTTTGTTTTTGCAATAACAAGATAATTTGGGATGTTTCACCTTTTCATCTTTAAATAAAATCAGTTAATTTAATTACGAAATTGTTAATTTATAACACATGTTTTTGACAAATTAAATATTAATATAAAATCACCTAGGCCGATTTAAAACAAAAACGTAAAATTCCGTTATGATTTTTAAGATAAAATTCCTCGATATGTCCTGAAATTGGATGGTGCGATAAAATGAGCGTCTTCAGATTTGTCGCGATTTGTTGTGAATGAAAATTTGATGAACGAAACAACATCTTTTAATAAATAATATTACAGAGTTTACGAAAATTCCATATAAACATCTTTCTTAACAGATAAACTGTAAATATATATATTTATGAAAATCCATAGATTAAAAAGGCAATGATAAGACATGATAGATGATTAATACGTTAATGTGAACATAACCTTTTAACATCTTGCGTTACATAACAATATTGGGTTACGTAACGCTGCAAGCGATATCTTACCACGAGTTTTTTAAAAATGAAAAGACAATTTAGCGAATTAAAAAGGTTTATTTATTTATAAATAAACCTGTAAAAGATAGAAAAATAAAGATAAAATTTCATTTGAAAATAAACTAAACAGGTTACATAAACAAAAGAATTATATATTAATATAATAAATATGTATTTGAAAAAAAATCACTTTCATTTAATAATTTTTGTATAGAAACGAATATTGCCTACATTAAAAATTACCTAACTTGATACATCTAATACAGATTTAAATTACAAAAAGATTATACATGATTATTTAGCAATAATTACTTGTTCTCTCGAATGCAATTAATATAATATTTTACAGTATAAAACAATTCAAGTTGTTACAATGTTACGATTTATTTACAAAATATATCCTCACAGTAATATTACAGTAACGTTTTTGCAGTCATGTACTAAAAAAGTTTAGTGCGGAGATGCTATAATTTATGGTTGCTTGTTAGCCACGTGAGGCCCTCGTAAAGACCATCTCCGGTAGTAGCACAAGCTGGTTGTACGTACCAATTGCGATCACGAATTCGCGTAAGACCAAGTTTTTCTTGGATTTCATGGGGCTTCATAGCATCTTGCAGGTCTTGTTTGTTCGCAAAAATTAAAATTATGGCGTCACGCATTTCACGGTCATTTATTATACGATGTAGCTCTTGACGAGCTTCATCGATACGTTCACGATCAGCACAATCCACTACAAATATTAATCCTTGAGTGCCCGTATAATAGTGTCGCCACAGTGGTCTTATTTTGTCCTGTCCCCCCACGTCCCACACATTAAATTTAACATTCTTATAAGTCACTGTTTCAACATTGAAACCAACTGTTGGAATGGTTGTAACTGATTGACCTAGCTTTAGTTTGTACAGAATAGTCGTTTTCCCCGCTGCATCCAGTCCCAGCATTAGGATTCTCATCTCCTTGTTGCCAAATATCTTGGAAAGTAATTTTCCCATGGTGGTGCAAGACCTGACTTATTCCTGCTTCCTACAAAACAACATCTCATTAACGTCGATGCATATCAATCCCATCGTGCCGTACAGCCCATGGTAATAATCTCGCTTTGACAGTTGCAAGACAGTTGACAGCATTAATACCAGGAAGGTGTGTGTGAAAACTATGGCGGGTCAACTAACGGAACAAGATCGATGGGCCGTACACTCATAAAGTACGATTCAACGGACTCTTATTTCGTTATTTTATAACTTACGTACCACTAAACATTGACTATTATCACAATATATGCCCAATTTGACACAACACTGATAAAAATCGCTCCATATTGGCAGAGCAAAGGACACAATACGGGTTGCGGTTGGTGGTTGTGTTTGTATGTCAATCTGTAATGGGAGGATTGCACGGAAACTCACGATCTAACACGATCTCAAATATCCTCATCTACACCCTAATCATTATAGGTCTGCCCGTAATTATACCTGCGCAGGAATATTAAACATTATTATATTATAACCTAATATCAGGTATACTCTCAAAAATTTACCTATGAAGAAGAATTAATGGAAAAATTCCGACACTATATTAAAATATATAAACCACCAAGACGAACAAAATATGTAAATCAATTACTCAGACATAAAAATCTTCAATGGCCGCACTGAACTTTCTTATATTCTATTTTTTGAAACAACTTTTCAAATAGTTTAGAATTTCAATATCTTTAACTTTTATAAGGACATTTTTTCGATAACACGTTGTCGAGACACAGAAAACGATGATAAGAATAAACCATCACTTCCGGCCGAGATTTCGCTTTCAAAATGTTACCTTCAATGGTTTAGTTAAATTTAGGGATTTAAGGACGTATATTTCGATGATTACATAAAGTATAACAAAGTAAAAACATAAATGCACAGTCGAAACGCGTCATGAATAATTAAAGTCAAGTGTTCATTTAAAAAAAAAAATGTTTCCGTACGTACTTCTCAAGCTTACCTTACATAGAACACATTTTTTTCGAATTTTGCTCCAGGTCAAAAATCTTTCCAGCTGCAATATACGCCTTATTTTGCAGAGATTGAAATAAAAATATATGAATATAATTCAAAGTGTGAAACACATGCATTTAAACAGAGTTTGTAATCTGTTCACTCTTTTCTATAAAAAGGTCAGGGAGCGCCGGAAGAGAAATTCCCAGCAGCCCATGACGAAACTGTCTGCTGCACTCGGCATCAGCCACACCCGCATGTGTACTATCTTCCATTCGAAGCTGGGCATGTACCCCTACAAGTGCGTGAAGGGCCATCGCCTGATCTTTGTGCAGAAGGCTACCAGGGTGATCTGCGCGAAAGCATTGCTCAAACGCTTTGAGCCTGCATTCCACCTGGACACCTTGTCGACTGACAATAATTACGGCTAACCCTGTACAAAACCAAATTTTCATATCAATGGGATCTTTCCCACGCCATTATATTTAAAATAACTGTTTGTATGTTTGCATTTGAATATGCAACCACATTTACAACCTCCACATATTAATAATTACAATTTTACTTCACTTTATTACACCAACATATTTAAAACTTGGGTAAAAGTTAAAGTTATATATTTCATATTAAATTATACAAGAATCAAATATGTACATAAAAATCTAAAGATCTACATGAAGAGAAGATACAAAGAAATACGTCACAAACATGTGCTCGGTACATTCATATATAAACCACACAGTTCCTTTTTGAAGTTTTTCAAAACCCTCGGTAATGGAACTTTTTGGAAGCCGTCGAATTCGATGGTCGGTATAAAATGTATGACCGGTTTCACAGCGTGTGTTTTGATACCGTGAGCCTTTAATAGTAAAGAACCATTTCTTCCGTTGGCGCAATCCTTTATTGGATTAGAATCGATGCCCAACTCATTACCGCACTAAAATTTCGTTTAAATTAGTACAAGTAATTTATCAGTGATTCTCGTTACCCGTTCCAGCGCTTCTTGAGGTATCATGTTGTCGGTTATCATGCACGATACGTATTTCAATTGCATTTTTTGATCAGGTACTAAATCTATGACACATCCGTGAATTTTGTTGCCAAGACATTCGGTAGCTGCGTGTTGGCATTGGAACGTTATCTTGTCACCTTCCTCAAATGTCTAAGTAATGTAAGATAAATTGTGATACATTTTATGATGAGATACAATACATAACATACATACTTCAGCCTTGCCATATGGCACTAAATCCAAAATAATACGATCGTGCAAATCTTCATACGTGTTCATTAGTTGTTTAACGATGAAGTTTTTAGAATCGGAACATAGCGTTTCATAATAAACACTAACTTTTACTCTTTCATTCGTTTGGAAGTCGTCGGTAATATCGCCAACAGAAGGCGTTTTTGTGAAAAATTCAAAATAGTGAAATGTTTTCCATAATATTATTCCACATACTATTAAAACTAGTAATCTATACTTTGCGTTCATTTTCTTAATGGGACATATCACTAATTTTATACAGTTTTACTTGTAACGATCTTAATTTTCTTACATATATGTTTAGACATATACAGACATTTATAAACTACCTCATTGCAATCTCGCCATTTTAACCACTTTTGACGTTTGTAACCAGAGATGCCAACGCCTCCATATTAAAAATCGCTGCTAGGTTTCAAAATATTCCTAATTATTTAATTGGAACATTGTGTTTAATTAAAATCTTCAGATTGATAAATACATTGTTTGATAGAAATTATAGGGAATGAAATAACAATAAATTAATCGTTTCAATTTCAATTACTTTGTAAAATCTTCCTCAAATTATATTTCGCGCCAAATAAAAAAGAAAATATCCCCACTGCACGTGCATGTTCCTAAACAAGAGCGTTGAGCGTTGAGGTGCGATATCCTATTATTATAAAAATATAAATAAACAACAAATGAACTTCTAACTCGGCATTGAATCGATATTTTACACATGTTAGGTACGTTAATATTTATGTAGTACAAGAAAACTCTCCGAGCTTTTGTTATATCGTATTTTACATGTACTTATTGATTCTTATAAATGAGGGACTAAATATATTACAGAATATTTATTGGGTCTCATAATGTGTTTCTTAGCATGATTTCGAACCAGGAGTCGAATCTTCCAGTTTCGTATTGATTTAAAATAAGCTTTGATAAGCAAATTAGTTTCACATATGCCTAAATCATAACCTTACAAATTGTTTGTTTTTATTTTATTTTTAAAAATTGGTTGTAAACGCGATTAATTTTAGAATGGGACACAGAAAAAACAAGAAGGTAAGTGACGACGAGGAAAAATCGAATGTAGACAGCACGACGAGTGAATATGACGAAGTCCGCAAACCGAAACGTTCTAAAAAGAAACGTCAAGAACAAATACTAGAAAACATAGAAGAGCATTCTGTTCTAGAAGAACCGTCGGTCACCGAAGAGTTGATTGAAGACGAGCCAATTTCTGAGAAAAAATCAAAGCGCAAGAGAGAGAAGAAACCGAAAAATCATATCAAGGATGACGAGTTCGATGAGACCTTGGTTTCAAATAAGAATAACATGGTAGACATTCAGTCTACAGATGCAATTGCGAATGAAACTGATGGTAATATCGACGAGGAAGCTGCTCAACCAGAGGTAGCAGTTAAAGTTGAAAGAGGGAAGCACAAGAAAAATAACAATAATTTAGATGATGGTACGTTAATTTTAGAATGGGTTTTGCTAAATAGTACTAATATTTTAATTTAGACAAGGTTATTGATTGGCCAGAAAAAGATCTAAGCGAGTTATTTAAACGAATGGAGGCAGCTATTCCTGAAAAAGACACGTTGGCTTATAGCACAAGAGTTGAGAAACTGAATTGGGATGATGTGAGTTACTATTATTATCAATGTAGTAGTCGTTAGGAATTGATGTATAGATTAGAAAAAATTGTAGTTAATCGAGGCATAAAAACTGCTGGTGCGGTGCATTGTAACTTAATCCATTGCTTCACACAATCAACGTGGTGTAAGGTAAAATTATGAATCATGGGGCTCACATTTCCAATATTGTTATTTTATGGAAATTAATAACAATGTATTATATGAATGTTAATTTATTTAAGGCCTCGTGGATGCCATTAATTATTTTATATGACGTGATATTTACACAATCCCATTAATATGTTCTAGATATCTTTTAAAAAGTATTCAAGTGACGATTGTAAATGTACGTGGTTACTAGTGCAGAAAAGGTTACGAAGATTCAGGCTTCTAAATGAGTTGTTACAAGACGCCAAGGAATGGACTTCCAGACCATGGACTAACTTTTATGGCGGACAAAAGACTGTACGTTCGCATAAATTTCATTTAAATTTTTCTATTGAAATTATTTTTAGAAAAGACATCCTGATATGCCAAGGAGACCGTTATCCACTTATATGTTATTTTATCTTCAAAAGAAGGATAAAATTATTGCAGAAAATCCTGGTTTGGAAATGGTAACTAAATCTAAATCAACACGAGATTTTATTCATGTTTAAATTTTAGACTGAAATATCGAAGATTATTACTCAAATGTATAAAGCCTTGTCTCCGGCGAAAAGGGATAAATACACAAGGGAAGCTGCTGAGAAACGAAAAATATATGAATTGGAAATGCAGGAATTCTAGTAAGTTAAAAATATCGCATCATATCGCACAAGTCTAATCTTAAAATATGTTGTTAAGTCGTCTGCATCCAGAAATTCCTAAAACCATCGACAAACACTCGCATCAAAAACCATTAATTGAAACTGGTCCTAAAAAACCCAACACTCCATTCGCGTTGTATTATGAAAGTCAATTGAAATCTATAGACAAAAATGTCTATCTTGACAAACACGCCTTTAAAGAACAATGTAAAGAACAGTGGAAAAACATGACAGATAAAAAGAAGGTGATTTGGATAAATTGGGCATTAGATGAAGAAACAAAATATCAGGTACAATTTATTACTAATAATTTAACACTTATTTAATTCTTTAACCAAATAAATGAAATATTTTTGAATAACTGTTTTTGTACATGAACTAGCAAGTAGAGTTTTGTATATACACTGACTTTTTTAATTAATTTAATTAGTGCTTAGTTTATGTAAAAGTACAAATCTAAGTAATTTCAATAAATATCCACCTTTTTGAAGCATAAAATATATGAATTTAAAAATTATTTTTACTTATTTATCTTTAATTTTTAGGATGAATTGAAGAATTACATGTCACAAAATCCTGAATTTGTGCCAATGTCGATCAAGCCAGTGTTAACCAAAGAAGAAAAATTGATCAAAGAGCGAATCGCAGGCAAACCATTAAAGCCCCCGAACTCGGCGTACAGTTTGTTTTCGCGAATGATGCTTCAAAGTGAGGAAATAAAAAACGTGAATCCGAAAGATCGAATGGTCGTCATAGCAGAACGATGGAAAAATTTCTCAGAAGAAGAACGAAAAGAATACAGCGAACGAATAATCCACGTGCGTTAAATTCTGTAGAATGATTGTAAGCTTATAATTGACGTACGTTTTTCAGTTAAGAGAGCAATACAAATTAGATTTTGCCTCGTACTTGGAGTCATTGACGGAGGAGAAGCGACAGGAAGAATTGAGAAGTACCATGCCTAAACGGAAGCGCAGCATGTCGAAGAACGACGAGAGGGAAATGAACTCGAAGAAGAAAAAAACCGAAAACGAAGTTATCGAAAACAATAACCTGAAGTCTTCGAAGAAAATGTCGAAGGAAACTGATGAAAGTAAGACGGCGCAGCAGAAAAGTGACGACAATGACAAGAGCACTGATGACGATAAAAAAATGTACGTATTATTTTCGCTTATTATAAAATGTAATTTTTTAATTTTTTAGAGGGGCGTTTGCCAAGCCTACGTATTGGAATCGGATGAAGAAAGAAGAAAAACGGACCTTTACGAATGCAATGATGAAATTGAAGGATCACTTAAATTTGAGATTTGAAAAATATGTAAGTTCATAAAATATAACTTTTTTCATCAATTGTTATGAAAAAAGTATTTAACTAGGTAGCATTGTTACTGACAGGAGGAGTTGAGTTTGATGACATTTATGGTGTAGAGTTATTTGACATAGGCGTGATTGCTATAAAAGTACTAAGACTAGCATATTCCTCTTGATTACAGTTATACAAAATTTTGTGTAACAAATGTTAGGATATTTGATTTCCAAAAAAATATGTAGAATTTTGTAGTTTTTAAACAAGTGAAATATAATATAAGTATATAATACAAGTAAATACATACCATAAAAGGTATTAACATCAATTGGCCATGTGTGGGAGTGTAAAATTGAGTGTAATTGAAAAAAGATTTTGTTAAACATCTGTAATAGACGATTTCACCTCAAAAATTTCTATCACTACCTGAGTATCTTTATGTTATTATTGTATGTATATTTGTATTATTGCAGCACATATATCACCAACTAACCATTATTACCACGTAACGTAACATCAATTTGATTAACTTCATTGAAATATGTAATTGTAATTGTGGAATTTACTAAACATAATTATTACCCATTATCGTTATGTAAAACTGTTCATAGTCATACAGATTAGTTTGCTTAAACAACAATTTCTAGCTAGACTTGTTAATTTAGCTTTAAAATTTTCAAAGAAAGAAAACGTTTTATTTGAGAATAAATTGAGCAATCATAAGATATTTGGTTTTGAATTTTAATTATAAGATTAGATAGAAACAATGACGTTTGTAATTTTATTTTTTAGATTAATTCACGTGCTTCGGATTCGTCTGAGGAGGATTCTGATGATTCAGAAGATTCCGATTCAACGACTTCGAGTAGTTAGAATATTTAAGTTGAACTGTTGTTGAAAGGACGGTTCTCATTTTTTCTCACATAGACACGTTATTATAAAGAATGCCAATATCGACAATTATATATCTCATAGAAAACAGTAAATCATGTGAAACATTTATTATTTAATGATTACTATTAATTATCATGTTTATTAATTAGTTCCGACCGTTTTAGTGGTTGCTGTAGTTGTATAACTTGTTTGTCGTATAAAATAAAAGAAGCACAACTTTATTGGTTCTTCTTTGTATAAATTCAACCCTTGTCGCTTAATAAAAATTACCAATGGTTTTTTCAATTGTACAAAAGTACTTGTGTATGCATTTTTAGTTAAAAAAAAGTTTGCTTCATTTATGAAACTTAATTAATTAATTAATTATTACGTAGCGTATTTGTTAAATTCCAAAATCGAAAACTGCTCTAAAGTAACTTTCGATGTTTAGATTTTTTTTAGATGCTGTGTAATATATCGCGTTCGTAAATGAAATCGAAAATAAAACGTTTCTCACGTTCCAAACTGTGAATTTTATTTATATTAAGTAAGTCGAATCTAATTATCGTGCATGATTCACTGATCCGACCATCTTACGTTTGGAGACGAATTTTATTTCAATTGTAAGTGTTTTCAAATTAAAATTAGTGAAAAATCATGTAGTAGTAAGTATTTCTCTTCTATTGTCGCGACTGCCATATTTCGTCTGTATGAATTCATTTAAATTAAAATACATATATACATAAACAATACATTAATTTAAAGATGCTTATATATATGAAACGTTTATCACAGATGAAATATAAGGCTTAGTTATACTGCAATGGATATTTCATTTAGTGGATTTGATTTTAATCATTTTTTAGCATGCAAGAGAGAACTAGAGCGCAATGTAAAGCAAAATAACGTATATAACATGTTATGGCGAGGATCTATTAAAAGTTTACGTGTTCAACGAATCCTGAAACTTTAAATAAAACTTTTTGCATCGAAAAATAAATTGGTTTGATTTAAATAGCGAACATCTAACTAACTAGTTTTATCAAGTAGTTACGTCAGTCATTGGCTGCAATGATGCATTAAATTTTAATATAACGTACAGGCATCGTAGAACACTTCTTGGCATTTTTTATAATACCTCACCAAACAATGTTTTTATTAAGTAATTAAGTATATAAAAATTGTAGGTGTATAGGATTAAATAACAATGATTGATAAAAAAAGAATGTTATATATTAGTGCTTTCAGTGTAAATCAAGGATGAAAAGTATTTGTTTTTTTCACTTCGATGTGAAACGAAAAGTGAACAGCACTAATACGTATGTAAATCAATCAAAAAATATCAATGTATTTTTATTAGTGCTACTTATAACATAACATTTATATACGATTAATAAAATATGCGACGTCAAACATGGATTTGTCTGTATTACTGTAAAATTAGACGCCGTTTTTGTATTCTAGGATTATTTAGTTCGTTTAAGAAAATTAATTTTATTTATATAGTTATTTGTAACAATGAATAATCACATGCAATAATGTTTTAATACAGATTGATCCATTTAGATCTAGTTTTGTAAAATATATTTTTTGTTATGTTTATTTACCGAAAATATACATGTGGACATTTTAGATGCATTCTTGTTTTATTAAATTTTTGTAAACGAATGTTTAAAAAACAAGTATTTAATAACAGGAGTAACAGTAAAATTAAATTAAAATTCAACATAATTTATTCAATAAACACAATACAAAATAATACCAACACACTTTGTTAATGAATATATTAATGGTTACTATATTGTTTATGAAGAATAATCACTAGTTCTAAAGATTTATACATTAATAATACATTTATACAAAAATTAAGTACAATTACAGTATTTTTAGCACGTACATTACTGAGATTCACTATTTTACATATACGTTCGTAATAGATAGAGTTGCCGATTTAACTTTATAATGAAATCAAATTTCTACATAAATGGTGAAAATTGACTGATACTGGGGCGCAGATGCAAATTATTTTATATAAATACAAAAACTTAAGATTGGGACGAATCATCATTTCATTATCTAGTTTCTTCAATAAATAATTAAAATTAATTAGGGAAGTTTTCGAGCAGGCAACCCTAACCATATGACATTTATGACGTCGCAATGCCGATTGCAACACCTGCACAGAACGATACTAAAAATATATGAATTTCCTGCAAGTTACAGTTCGAGTTTCCGGTGAACGAAGAATACCAACGTTTTGTTTTCTTTTGTTGGTTCTTCAGCGTGTCTTCAGCTTTATCAAGCTTTCTATCGACATATCTTTCAACCTTAAAGCAACGATTAAAGTTTGTGTTAGATGTTAATGTGAGGGCCGAATGTCTACAATATACAACTTCGGACTGCCCTATAAGGCGATCAAACGCCCCATTCATTATAATTATTTAACTACTAACTTTGAAATTACCTTATTCATCCAACTGGGTCCCTCGCCGGTGATTTTTTCCCCGACTTCGTCGGCGACTTTATCAAGTTTTTTATTTACTTTCGACCAGTTTACTTTTAAGTAGCCCTTTTCATTGGCTATTTGAAGTAATATGATTCCGCCTCCAATTGCTATCGCAACTGTTTTTCCGATTCTCATCGACATAAACCCTGATAGCCTGCACCAAAAAAAATTAGTTACGTATAAAATAAAAAAAAATATTTACCATCCCGAAGCCACACCAAAGAATATTTGCTTGGAAGCCGAAGTCTTGCTAACATCGCCTAAGAACTTTTCAACAAATGATTTAGCATTTTTATCGAAATTTTCCATGTTGACGATCCCCTTGTTATTTTCGTTCTTCGCCGATTTTTTTAATGGCTTCACTGGCATGCTATAACTAAACGAAAAAATCACGAACTGAGGCAATAACTTAAAACGTTGAATACATAAAATTCACACATCACGTTTATATTTAGTGATGACTATTATTGATTAATTGTTTTAATTTTTTTTAGGATTAAACGTGGAATTATAGGCATTAAAGATATGTGTACTTACCAGTAGAAAGTTCGTTATTGGTCACAAGTTTAATAAACAAAAAAACAAAGTGCGATTTCTATATCCGGCAAAATTTGCCAGTCGATTTCTTCCGCAAGGTCAGTGTTACCAGCATCATGGGTTGCGATCTCTTACGAATATACAATTTGTTAGAGTGAGACAACTGATAAAGTAATTGCCGAACATATGGGAGAGGTCCGTACTTTTCATTTAAGTTGGCACGCTACGTAGTTTGCGCGTTTTTCAAAAAATGCGTTTGGATTATTTAACAGTTTTCAAGGCAATAATAATAGGTCATTGCCAGTCAGAAATGAAAATTGTAATACAGAATAAATCAGAAAACGAATGAAATTCTACAATTTTAACTGCCGATAATACAGAAATCTGTCGCTCGAATAGCGTTCCATATTTTTAGAATAGTGCTAAGAACTAGAACTAGGTGTCACCACCTTCTTGTTCCGAAATAAAAAAAATAATTTAATTTTAAGCGCCAGTTCAACGCCAGTTATAGACGCTAATGATCTTATATTATAGGTCAGGGAATAATTGTAGTTAGTGATCAGTAGACGAATTAAATTCGAGTTTCAAAATATAAATTGCAGCAAAGAAAACCGCACTGGCTTTGATTAATTACACAACACGTGTCATGGCAGTTCACAGCGTTTTATATTGCTATACATTTACGCCAGCCTCAGGTAGATTACTACTAGACTCGTAAAAAACAATCGACTCTTAAGATTGGCGATTAATAGAAATAAATTTGATATTTCCGAAACAAGAACACAAGTGGAAGTGGCGACCCCTGACGCGCTTTTGGCAAGTTATTTACGAAACAAACGATCAGTTAAACGGTGGTTTACCGCGTCCAAAGAAATCCCGTTTCTAAAAATCGTCACGAGCTTTACGTATTAATTTTGTGGGGTGATAATTATTACCTCGTACTAATGAAATATTGAAGGCCTCGTCTATGTAGTGACGTAGGCGAGAAGAAGCAACGTCTTCCAACAGTTTAAACGTTGCCTACGTGATTGATTTTAATTCTTATGTCTTATGTTACCTCGTTTTCGTACAATATCTCATTCTTGAGATAATGAAGTATATTATTATTATTATTATATTATTAATTCCAAGACCACCACTTTTTGTTCTTTAATAAATAAAAAATATATTTAAAATAATTAAATTTTTTTGATATAGACCCTCGAACAATCAACTTTGGTACCGATAGTAGAAGCGTTTGCTTATAAGCTTCAACCCGAACCACCTCACATTATTAACACGTATCGGGTTAACTTGACATCAATGTGCACTCAATCGATATGTTTTTTTTTTCGTAATTAACACGACACGTGTTAATTATCTGCAGCTAAAATCCGGTATTGCGTAAATTACATATTGCGACACAAATACACGCTGATCACTTTATCAGCTCTCCGAATTTGGTTTTCGCGCGATATTCGACTCATGCTGGCTTATACGTAGATAACATTTTTAATGTTACTGGTGGCTAGACAGGTGCGATTTTACATTTATAATTAGCAGTTTTCTTTTTATATTTCTTTGCGAAACTCGCGATAAATGGCTTTTAGACTTTATTAGTTTGACCAAGGCGTTATATTTGAGTTGATATCTACGCGTCGAGATTAATCGATTATACGTGTGTAGATATCTGCTTTGGTGAACTTTGTTCTCAGGTATATGCGTTATAACTACGTAACGTGATAATTACACGATAAACCTGCCGTATAAGGCATTTTATGCATGACAGCATGAGCCCAACGTGGGGCGGGGGTTAGCTCTAATAGTCCATACTACTTTGATAAATTTATCATTTTGATCACGTGTAGAGAAAGTCCAATTTTGCTTCAAGTCCAGTAGACTTGTATCGGCTAATTTGCTCCGTCCAAAGTGACACGTAAATCGACGTAAATTGACTTCGGTTGTTATGCGGACCAGTTCGAAGTGCGCTCATATGTGTACACGTCTTTATATTATACGATCAAACGGGGAGTAGCTACAGCACAGGAGGGGTCAAAGTCTATGGACTGCAGGGACCCTGTCTGGGCCCCGCAAAATACAAATAAAGTACTAATAAAAATAATTCATTTTAGATTAGATTCCTGTTTCCAACCCGTTCCTTTTTTGTGTATTGATATGGTTTATAATTGTTGTATAGTTTATTTATTTTAGTACAATAACTTTTTGTAAAAAAAATATATATTTATTTTATTATATTCTGCACCACCCAATAACTTCATTCAAAAGACTACGTGATTCGGTTTGTGTTTCACAATCAACTACTTCCTTGTTTATGGGTACAGTTACACGGGCTGCAAAGTGCATAATCTACATAGATTACCTCAAAAAATGAAGAAAGATTTGAAGAAAAACTAGTACATTTGGCAAAGAAAAAGTTCTGTTCTACCAAAATAATGCATCTGTTCATAAATCCATGGTGGTACTTAAATTTAACGAATGGGGCTACGAATTACTCCCTCATCCACCATATTTTCCAAATCCGGGTATTTCCTGTTTAAAATTTTTGTTGTAAGTGGCTCGGTATAAAGAGATTTTAATGAGTCATCACTGAGACAAACGAATATTTTGAAGGGTTAGAACACGTTGGATCACAAGTATATCAAGCTAAAAATTCTATTATGCCCACTTAACCTTATACTGGATAATTTGACCTACTCTACAAAATTAATATTATCTACGTTCTCGTGAATGGTCTATTTTTGTTAACTGAAACTTTTGTGTTGCACAATATTGGTGTATTTTTAAATATATTGCACTAAGACAACAGACTATTCAGTGTCTTAGTCGCAAACCACTAATAATACACGCTTATGATTGGTCTATTTATTTTAATTTTCTTGCTGGTAAATAATTCGTAAAAAGAGAAAGGATAACATTAAAATCAAACAATAAAATATCAATTAAAAATTCGACAAAAAAATCAAATTTGTAATACGTTCTAAATAATTGAATCTTTCTCGACGTAATATTATGTAATAATATTATCGGCGGTCATAACGTTGACGTCCGATTATAGAACAATTATGTGGTAGAAATTATATTACATCAGTGGCGATAAGCGAAGTTATACTTCGCCGCTGCCACGCTCACATGACACCACCTTATATTATCCAGCCATTGTTATGGCTATATATAAGATAAAGCGGCCGTCTGAAATGAATTATTTCACAGCGGTTCTAAATTTATATTCTTACTTCACACTATTTTGGTTGTCTAATAATAAAATATCGGCGCAAGCTTTCGTGGGTTGCGACTTAATTATACGAACGTCAATCACGCGACCTGTACGTAGCCAATAATAATAGTTTTATTCGTTTAATCGATCGTAAGTTTCTTAGATCTTTTAGTTCTAATTAAAATACTGTGACTACTTTGCATGTCGGTGATACGCGACGCGAAATGAATTTACGAGGACAGTGATAAATAACCTTGGCAACAACATTTTTTGGCCACAATTAATTTTATTTTTCAAGTCTGCTTTTAGCTCAACACCCAGTCCAACGTTTTTCTGATTAGTGGATCTGAATATACGATTTTTCCAACCTTTAAATTCGGAAATATTCGCAGGACTTAAATCTGGAGAATATGGTGGATGGGGAAATAAATACTGCTCGATTAAATTTTTGTCGTAAATCACAGTTCACTTTGTTAGCTATGTAACGCATTGTATTTAATCAATAACGCCTCGGTATTTATTACTGTAATTTATATAAAATAAATCATTTTCCAATGAAAACATTTTTTTAGTAAAACCACGGGATGTATACAATGACATTGATATTTTGTTTAATTTGTTAGCAATTCGAACGTGTAAAATTTTAACGACGACAAGTTTATTTTAGAGTCTATATTACACGGTTGAACTAAAGTAGTAAAGCTATCTATGCGATTATTGCAGCTCTCAAATGTTCGGTTTGAAAAGGCAACACTATAATCTTTCAATGGGACCACGATTTAAATATAATTTAATCAAATTTTTATTTAATTGGGACGCATATTTATGCCAATAAAAATTAAAATATTTAATGATGAGAGTGCAAAGGGGACACAGGACACAATAATTTAGGACTACTGTATGAACGTCGTGCGTGATCGAAACTCATTGAAGCTTACCCTTGAAAAGCCCTTGATGTCAGCATACGTTCCATATAGAACGTTTCGAAATATCGTTTTTGAAATCCTATACATTGATATATACACTTTATCAGGTAACATTTATCCGAGATCACAAAACAGATTTATTTGGTAAACAATAAAACCACATTAATGAAATCCATAAATTTAAAACGAATTAATTCTGATTTTATTCGCAATGTTTTTGTTGTTTGTTGTGCACGAAATTTTTAATTTGATGCCACCTGGACGACATTAAATTTCAAACCCTTGCAGATGCATTATTTTATTTAGATCAATTTGTTATAAATTGCAATTTAAGTTTGCATCTTTCATATTTTTTTTCTTGTTTTTGCTGACCACGTTTTTAATTAAATTTGCATCATAATGAGATGCCTCATAGGAAATTATTTATAATCGTTGTATTCCTAGCCCTCGCAAGAAAATTGTCAAAATTTATTTAATTTTTCATTTTTCATTTAGCTCGATACAATTTGTCCAACGTTTATATAATTTTTGGATCTGCTCTATTCAGATATTATTCAATAAGATTCCTCAAGTAACATAGTAGGCATTGACTGATAAATGAAAAACTGTTTCATTCGTGTCATTTATTGATAGTGTATGTAAAATTGCGCCTCTCTATCTTTTCATTTATTCGAAATATTAGTTCAGTTCTCTTGTGGTGTTTGTAATTTCATCAAAATGGATAAAATTGAAAGGTTTATCGCTGACATGACTGAAGTATTGGGTGATTATGCCCCTTCATACCAGGTAATTAAAAATTTGAGATTTCAAACTGGGGAGAGAGTCCTGTGAACACGCGCCAGGTGCAGGACCATAAAAAACTTTGGTTACCAAGGAAAATATTAATTTGATCCATGATATGGTATTGGATGATACAAGAATTACCCTCAGATCAACGGCAGATCAAAAACGAGAACCCGATGGATTTTTACAAAGATTCGTTACAGTGGTTGTGGACATTTTAAGCGGCAGTGATTATAAAGATATAAAAAAATACAAGTCATAAATTATGAAAAAACGTACCCAACAATAATAAATTAGTAATAAATTAATAAAACGTGCCAGACAAAACAATCCGAACAATGAAACCGCTAACATTTGTTTAAATTATCAACTACAAAAAAAAATGATGCTAAAAATTTAACATAACAAGTAAACAATCGGCCAGTCCGTGTTTGAGTAAAAAATAAACGTAGCAGTAAAAGTGGACGATTGCACAATATTAGGCACTAAACGTCTACAATTAAGATTTTAATTATCATGTAATGGCGATTATAAATTATATGGCTTCCAAATCAATTTATTGGCGCAATATAGATAAATTTTCTTGCACTGGAAGTTATTTGTATTAAATGCGTAAAATTGGTGCTTAACAACCGCGAGAAACCCATTAACGGTCACTGCAGCCAACGGCTGACTCACGTTTTTTTGTTAAACGCAAACGGAAATTCAGATCTTTTAGTGGCGGCGATCATCGGAGATTTTAAAGAAATGCGTCTCGGTGAAAGTAAATCCCCGTACTTGACGACATAAATATGTCAATAATCCAATGATATTTTTTTTGTTTTGGTAAATTATAAAGGCGTTTAAAGGTCGTTGTGTTTAGATGAAGCAACGTTAAATAAATAAGGACGCATTTGTGATAAAACATTTAAATTGCCATTGCATAGTCAACCTTTCAAGTGTAAAGTAATTCTTTAAGTGGACATTTAATATTTTAATTTATTTACCAACGTTAAAAGTCGTTTTAGTTGGTGTATTAGATTAAATATATTACTGGAATAAACCAATAAAAATATCACCTCAACAACCTAATTAAAAAAAAACCAAAAGAGTATTTTTTTTATTCATTATCAAGATGTGCACATTTTCATCTTTACTACATTTGCGGGAAATGTCGTCGAGATCCCCAAGTAGTAAAAAAATCCCGGAAACGAATTATTAATTTCATTCCTTTGCAATCGACGTTCGCATATCTGCAACGCAGTGCTCCTAAAAAAATATTTTCCGGATACCCTTTGTTCCCGATTAATTGATAATTAATTTATTTATTAATTATTATTTTCAATAAAACTAGAATAAGCCAATAAAAATATCCGATCCTCAAAAATAAGTCCAACAGTTCCAATTCTTTCATCATAATCAAGACGTGTACATTTTCATTCATGCGTCCATGTATATTTACTACGTTTACGCTAAAGGTCGTTGTAAAAAAAATTCATAGGAAAAAATATCACAAAAAAACAAATGGTTCAATTGCAGTCGAGGTTCATACAGCGGTTCTCAAAACTTTTTTTCGAATATCCTTCGACGTCGATTAATTCATTTATATAACCACGTATAACACTCTGCATTTATGCCCTTCGTTATCGACTTTGAAATTTGATTTTCAAACGCGAGCAATTAAAATAATAAAATTATTAAAATAATTGTCGGGCGCTGACTGTTTGAGACATGCCGGCTCGCATCCGGCCATTTCGGAGAAGTGCCCGTACTTGCAATCGTTCAAGGTCGAACAAAAGCAACGGGGTGGCGATTTCATGCTTTAATACGTTCGATGTGTATGTGTGAGCATCTCACTTTAACGATTTTTTTCCAGGAATAGTTGAGATTGATTTCATTCATAAAAACATATACGAACCGATATAATGGATTCTATTAATAGATCAGTCGGCACGTCGTACGTCGGCATAAAAAACCCTTGCTATTTTTCACGTGAAGGTCGTTCCCGTTCCAAGAATCGTTGCAATTTATTTATGAGGGTTATGAATGAAATAAATTGGTGCTTCTAATTTATCGATTTTAATTGTTTTTTTTTTAAATATATATCTTTGTGATTAGTTTACTATTTATAATTAATTAGTTAATAAAATTTGACTTTTGATTGATGTATTTGGAAATTGAAAATTGAATAAAATTAATTTCGCATAAATATCACACTAACGTTTATTACTTGCTAATGATCTTCTAAAACAAAATTATTGCAAATAAAGTTTAATATAATTTTTTTTTATTTAACAACGGATTATCTCATGATACGTGATAACGAGCGACGAACATTGATGAGAACATATATATTGTAGCTTTGTGTTAAAATACAAATAAAGTAAAATATTACAATTTTCTAGCTTATTTACCCATTTTCTTAAACTAATTAATCTTACTTGCAAAGTACTTATCTAGGACTCAATCGTCACACCGTGTTTTTGAATTTGCAAGAACTAATCCTATTGCATATCCTGAAGCGTACGACGTTAAGATAAACTGATTCGTCGTCGAAAGTATGGAGCACAAGTTACTGGATCATTTCTAATTAATTCTAGCATTTCTAGCGCTTTAATTAGTTCTGGTCAAATTTTCTCCACTGATAGAATTAAAAATATAGTCGGCAATGTATAGTTGGCTTCCATAGTTGCCTTATCATTATTGTAATTAATAACTTTTTTCTAGATTCCCAGTACGACGGTGACGAACGAATTTATTTTAAAATTGTATAAGTGCAGCCAAATCAAAACGTTTGGTTATCGAAAATGCATATACACGTAGTAACAGTAAAACGAACAATAAAATAACTTAATGGACAAAAACAACACGAAAGAAAAATAAACATGTAATTAAAACTCAAATGAATCAGCACAACACGTAATCAAATAGCACGTTAATAAACAACGAGATACATTGCCAAAGATACAAAAGCACAAAATTAGAACAAAAATTAATTAAAAACCAAATAAATGAAATTTGAAAATGCGGACGGGATTACTTTTCAATTATATATAATTATTACATTTTTCGCAATAATTTCTCTGACAAATACATGTGCATTACTCACGTTTTATTAATCACTCATCATCCCAGTCGAAATATATATATGTCTATATATATATTGCGGGTAATGTATTTATTCTCTGAAAGCAAATATTCGTTGTTCCTTGATAATCACCAGGATTAATATTTCATTTAATGATGATGTAAACGTGTTAATTTCAAAACGTCAGTATTTGTTTTAGGTGTTGACATTTACGGATTAATGAAACTTTATTGTTATTAAGCAAAGTAATAAATTAACTCGTTACACGCTATTAAATGTTTGCCCAACCTTTATGATTCATTCGATTGTTGGACTTTAGTTATAACGTTTTGTTCTTTTTATTTGTCTAGTAGTTTTAGTTTTGAAGTTCATAAATTCTAAGTTATGTTACGTGTGCGTTTCAGAATGATTTTTTGACGTTTTGGTTTCATTAGCTTAACACTTCTGTCTAAAGATGTAGTTGCATTGAAAATACTTTATCGCAGTCGCCTTACCAGCGATTCTCCATGTTCTTTGATCAAAACCGATCTCGTCGTTCTTCGTTATATGTACAAATCTTAAATATAAATCGTATGGGATTCAATGTGTGGCACACAAGTTTTACATAAATAAAAATTACTGCTAGTTACACTATTTTACAATACAGAGCAACATTGTAAAAAATATTATAAAAAAACAAACCGAATTACAAATTTTTTTATAATATATTCGTGTATTTGTGCGTTGAAAACGCACAAATATAATAATACACATTAAAAGTACGACGTATCATCGGTTATAGAGATGAATAATTTATTGAAATAACTTTGAAAATTATTTCAAAATAAAGATAATGTACTATTAAACATCCGCTGCTTACGTGCCGTGACTAACCAGCATGTAAACTTTGATTGAGTGCGTGATTCCAAACAATTTTTTTCATAAATATCGATAAAAAGGCAATGCCTAATATGGGTTGTCTATGGTTATAATGTAATTCAAATTGTAGTAGGATAAAATTTTTTACTATTTAAAAATTGAATTTGTTCAAAAATATGGTTTGTCATATACGCATCGATACATCCCTTAGTATAAAAATAATAATAATGGTTTTTATAATTATTCAAAATAAATATTTTATTTAAGTGGTCGATTGTTTTTTTTTGGTTGCTTATAAAAGAATCGAGAACATTTAACCAGGCGTGCGTCACTATTGATCAAAGACCATTTTAAACGACGATGTTTTATGGTTTATTAAAAATATTAATGTGGTATAATAAATAAATAAATAAATAGACAAAAATAGTCAGATACGTTTTATTACAAAATTAAAAAAAATGAAATAAATTGATATAACTCAATTCGATTAAATACAAGTTTGTTGTACAAACTAATAAATACGAAATTAAATAAATATAAATTTGAGAGAGATTGTATAATGAATATACTACAATAAGCATATTTTATTTGATAAATAATGCAAATGAATGAGGGTGCAGGCCATTGTGAGTACATTCCCCATGGCAATTTTCATGTGCACGCTCCTGAAGGCCTTGTGGACGGCGATGTATCTAGGACAGTTTGCTAATGAACCGGGATCGTGTTTTCCAACTTCCATACCAACTCCAGCTTTTTTCTCCATGGCGATCTTCACCGTCATATGTTTGAGTAAATATGGTGTGAGATACAGTCTAATGGTGAGCTCGATCAGGAAACACAAAGCCATTGTGACAACCTGCAATTAAAATAAAAAAAAATTAAATAAGTTATTAAAGAGGGGCGTTTTAAACACCATACCTGAATGAAAGTATCCCTTTCGTATAATTTGGAATTGTGGTGTTTCAAGAAGATGATTAACGTGATGATGCTGAGAATCGAGTTCAAGAAAAAGTACTTCGGAAACAGGACTTTTTGCACTTCGCCGAATGAATGCCTCGGCAACGCGAAGTACAGCGATAATCCAGATACGAACGTCATCCAAATTTGAGCACCGAAATGGGTAGCGAACGACGTCAAATAAACGAAATTCATGAAGTTGGATGGTTTATCGACGCTTCCATCACCGGGATACATGAAAAATGCTATGGTCGATATCGCCAACATTGTTATAAGATGAGCCGGTTGGGTCGTCCTAAACAATATTCTGCAACAATTACATCGATTAGTCTCAATTTATAAATTAAAAATTTAAAAACTTACTTGTAAGCGACGGATTCTTGGCATCTCTTGAAACAGTCGTCTAAATAAAACAACACAATTTTCGTGTAATATGTCGTTTCCATTAGCAGATCTTTAAACACCTCATCGTTTTTTTCTTTGGTGCTGTGTTTACTTTGTAGTAAATGCGTAATCGGCTTAAAGGTGGCGGAATTTTTTAAAGTATTAGCGATACACATGGTTCAAGTTTATGGTTCACAACTCGCACAGGTTATGTTGACAAACGCCGGGAACACGTTTAACTGCCTCGAGCAGCGCTTGTATATACTTATATTTGATTTCAATTTCCCCCACCACTAACGCCGATGACGACAAATTTGCCCATTACAATTGATAACACCTTGATTAGCGGAAATACTCTTTATTAAAATTATACATATTTATGTTTTTGCAGTGAATACCATTAACGTCAATTTAAATAATTATAACCGGGACAAACACAAAAATCAATTAACATCCTTTCGATTCATTCTCCTCTGACCTATTTTCGCGATTGCATTATTTGCAATTTCATATCCAACGAGATATTGGTAAATTATAATTTGCTTATGTGATTATTCGCACGTAGCCCCTTTAACGATGATTTACCCCACATATTTGTATTAAGATGACATATTTTATACGAAAATTGATGTGTAACGTTATCGGGCCTTGTAATTACATACATTAATTTTCTTTGAAATTCTTAAACGAAGATCTGTTAATAATTATTACACATATTGCTCCCCACTCCTATTTTTTGCATACTTTTTTACGGTAACTCAAACAAAACCAAAACACAAGAAGAAATAATTTGGGATGGGCTGGGTACGGACGGGTTGGGTTGGGTTGAATTGAGTTGCGTTGGGTTGTTTCGGGTTGTGTTGGGTTGGACTAGGTTAGGTTGGATTGGATTAAGTTGGGTTGGGTTGGATTTGGTTCGGTTTCAAAAAGAGTAAAATTTCGCAAGCGATTCTTTATCTGAATTTCATCGAAAATATAATATCATGGCATATATATATATATATATATATATATATATATATATATAACAAATTCGAAAATAATACTTGATTGAATATTATCGAAAAAAACTTGAACCACTTTGTTTACATTTTAAATATAAGAGGTGTAATCATCAAAGGAATCGCTGACCAGATTTTTAAAGATTTCAAATCTCTAAAAATAAAATCAGTTCCTTTTTAGATCGAGCAAATTTAATTATCATTTCATGTTTATTATTATACTGCTACTAATATAGCATTTAAGTGTGTTTCTCTTTGTTATCGTTTTAATTTATATTTTATTTTAGTATTTTTCCGAGATCTTTGTTAACGCCATCTTTTTTTATATTTTGTTTTTATGCAAACAATCATTAAAATGTCGATGTTGTGAACATATAACAATATTAAAATATTGAACTGCAATATAAATGTTTATTAGTTTTAAAAATTACTTGTAACAGCACTTAAACGACACTCACTGGGTTTATTTAGTAGTTTATATTATGTTAATAATTTTTTATCGGTTTTTTTTTGTTTTATTTCAATTTAAATTTATGGTAATGCTTGAATAGAAATTAAACCGCAATATGGCTACAATAGTTCATATAATTTAATGTTTTTTTAATAGGAAATAACTGACTCGTGAAAAACTGTATTGAAGATTGTAAAAGTGCTAGGCTAGCATTAATAAGAATCAAGGTGATTGCTTGAAAGTATTACAACAGGATACTAGAATATATTTTATTCACTTGTTAACTGCAACAAGTAATTCTTATTAATTACGTAATTTTCGATGACACTCTCCTAGATTCGGTCATGGCCATTAGCGTCTTAACCCAACTAACCTTAAGAACTTATTATTAACTTAACCTTATTGTCATCGTAATTTGTTACGTAAGCAATAAACACAAAAAATTACACCAATTCGTGCCCTTGGTTTGTTTAATGTAGGTTAGGGTTAATTAGCTATTCCACCCGATTGCTTTAAAAACTCAGGATTTTAAAACGAAAAATGATCGCTTGACCAAATAAAATAAACTTTACACTTTACACCTGCCACTTTACACCTGCATTATATAAATTTTAGTAGATAAGGTGAATCGTAAAATTGAATCATGCACGAGACCGATGCACATTGACGCACGGATCAACGTTTTTTTAACATCGGAGGTGTGTACTTATTTATTGATCCATTATTGTCGGTATTATGTTATTCATTATTCTAAACCTTCATTTTACTTAATTCTGTTTATCCTAGAATCTCGTAGAATCCATTTGTCGGGAACTTTCGCGGAGGCTACGTGTTTTCGTTGTAAGAAATCGAAAAACTCGCGTTATCTCGCGTGTGATTAATTGCGATTTTTAAATAAATCAATTAATTACTGATAACTGTCAAATTTCGGCTCCCATGTGCTCTCGAACATCTGTTCCGTCATTACCATCGGCGAGATTAAATCAAGTGGAGACTTTTATGACGTAAATAACTCGCCGTAAAAAAAAATCAAATGTACTTTCAATCTCAAGGTTGTAAACAATTAATTTCTTTGTTAATTTTAACAATGCTTTTACGTAATGATCGGTTTCCGGGGAAGTGAACTGGATATTATCTGCGTTACCATGATGTCCATTTATTACACTATAACACAATGACGTGCATAGACTGGAATATATGAAAATCATCAAATTTACAAATCGTAGAAAACAACATGACTAAACATAATCAAAAATCGTGAATATATCGGAGTAAAAATTACACAGAAAATTAAGAGTGAACAACAACTGATTGTCTCGAATGGGGAACGAAAATTAGTGGCAAGGAACAAAATGGAAAGTGGAAAGATAGGCAAGTTTTGAAAGGTACCGTAAAGAAATCATACAGGTGGATTAAAGGACACAAGAAAAACCACGGGGATGGATATAAAACATAAGGGAAATAAAAAGGGGAACATGCCTGAGGGATTTCGATGGTACCAGATAAAGAAAAATAAAAAGGGAAAGATGGGTGGAAAAAAGAGGAGATGTACTATGAGATATGGACGCGAGAAAGTAGAAAGAGCAATAAAAAAAAACTACCGACGTGAGAAAATGGGCAGGAATCTCAAGAGATTCATGTTATGTCCGACTTTTCCAAGATCCATGAAAATTTATGAAAGCACCCTTGGATTTTTGTACCTAACATTTTCGTTAAACCACACCCTGGCAACGAACATGTATTGATTTTCGTTAAAAAAACAGATAATATCAAAAATTTACGATACAAAATTTTGAAAAATTTTTGATGCACGTCGATATTTATTGATGTAATTATATATTAACCGTTGGACTGCAATACTAATAAATCAATAAGGTGACTTGGATTACTGTCTCGATTACGTTTGATTTTATTAACATCAAGCACACAATGGGAAATGAATACCTTAGCAACTGTATACAAACAAAATACGTACATGGCATGTTTCAATTAGAAAACGAGTGCAAAATAATTTCTGAATAACAAACATTACGTAGATAATCGACGTTAATTTAGTCTACATTTGACGCGATTGTTTATACTTTAAATGTATTTTGTTGTTAATTATTCTAATAGTTTACGCAGATAGAGAGTATATTTACTAATTAAATATGATTATTTGTGTCTATTTATAATAAACGTCACGAAAAAATCGTTATTTTAGATTTTGCCGACTGCTGAAGTTTTTAGGCAATTGATTATTTCGTTTAACTAAGTTAACTAAGCATTGAAGTCGTTATATTGCTATCATTTCAAGCTTTTTATCTAAAATAAACACTACGTATCTAGTCAAATTTGTCAGAAAATCATTGAAAATTAAACAATTACGCAATTGTACTCGGTATGGTGAACGTTGAGCGTGCAATTTAAAACTGTGGGATTGCATTATTGTTGTGAACGTCACGATTTATTTTTTTTGTTTTTATTATTGGCGGCCGTTTACGTCAATTCGTTACAAACGAAACTCGTAATAAACCCCGTGATTTATCGTCACGTTTAAAAAAAAAAAATGTGGGCATTGTGAACTTTTTTGGCAGAGGCGTTGAGAAATCCCAGAGGAGCGTGCAACTTTGCGCGTAGACTGAGAAAGTCACGTATTATACTTGGAACTATTTCAACACGCCGCGGGCCGCGCCGTCTGCATTTTTCCTGAGGCCGAACGTGTCTATAAACTTGTAGGCGTGCGTTGATATGTCATCGATTCGTCCTTTTTACTTTCTTATACTTTATGTATGAGTAAGTATAGGAATTGGATTGGATTTACTTCCCTCGTACTTCAAAAATCTTCTCATATATATTCACATTCGTTCAAGCACATGCAATACTGGTGATCATTCAGCTGGTGGCGAAATGACATATAATTAAAACACAGTATATACTATAAAACTTCATTTATTAAATTAGATTTTGTAAGTTACAACAAATTACTGTATTTGATTTGCACTAAAATGAAAAATAGAAAAAACCCTGAATGCATACTTGTATTTTTTCCTACACATTATTTTGAAAAACGCTCGTCATTTCACAATTAAATTACAAGGGAATAATTCACTTTTACAATGAACGACACAATTACAATTACAAATTCAAATGACAATTGGATAAGCTCCTGAAGGGTGGTGTATTGTTCCAATAAAATACCTCGCTTTACAAACAAAATATTTCTCATTTAAAATAACATGACGCATTAAAAAAATATTATTAAATACAATATAATATATTCATAATTCGAAATAAACATTAGCAAAAATTATGATCCTGCCGGTGTAGCGTGGATCGGTCGATGCTGAACCAACCTTTGACTTCCATCATGGCTCAGAGTTATCCAACGCCGACCTCACAATAACGTACTCCTTATAATGTCGCATAAACGGAGTCACGGACTCGAACAGGAATCAAAATAATAACGAAGTACGAAGAAGTAGAGTACGTAGGTCTAGGATAAGATTTGGAATGGAAAAATACCTAAAATACCAAATAAAAATCATGATTATCATGCCCAAAGGTTCATTAAAATACACTTACATCTAACCAGATGATGTCCTTGAACAAATACAATAAAAACGACCAACGACTGGAATTCCGAATCTTCGGCGGTAGCATTAATTGGATCACACTTCCACGATGGTTCAATCTTGTCCAATCGATCTCACAATAACGTAATCCTTATAATGTCGCATAAACGGAGACACAGACTCGAACAGGAATCAAAATTATAGCGAAGTACGAAAATTACGAAGAGAATGAAGTAGGTACGTAAACTCTAGGATGAGGCTAGGGCGCTAGGTAAAAACCCTAAAATACGACATAAAAATCGTGAATGTCATGCCCAAAGGTTCATTAAAATTACACTTTCGATTTCACGATTTCATTGAACATATACAACAAAAACGGCCAACCATCTCTACCCTTAAATCCTCCGAAGAGACTAGAATCACCGTTGCAGATATCCAATTCAAATAAACAATAATATATCCCAATTTCTTGGAGTGGTTTAACCAGAACCCGAAGAATTGTTTACGTACGAGATAATCAAAACGTACAAAAATAAGGCCTAAAAATGAAATACAGAATACCAACAACGGGTAACATCGAATATTGTACGATGGGCGTTTTCCAGTGCGTTACCATCCGAACGGACGAAGATCCACAAAGTACTCCAGAGTACATAAAAATTAAAAATATCTGCAACACCTCCCATCTCCCTTTAACCTGTGCGTCGACGATCCATCTCACTAACGTTAGCAAGCTTGTGCGCTCCATTTCATATTCGGAGCGGGCGACTACACAGAAATATAAATATCGTACAACGATGACGCGACACATAAAACAACACAAATGTTTGTATAATGCACTAATAAAATTCCGATTTACTGTTATAATAAAACTCATTTTTCGAAGAAGCTGGCGAATCACTTTCTGTCACCATGTTTCGTAACATAACAACTGATTATGATACAATCCATAAACAGAAAGTAAGAAAAAAATGGTTCAATGTGGGGATTTGATCTCGGGACGTCTCGCACCCAAGCGAGAATCATCCCTTAGACCTAGCTGCAGACAACGTACAAAAAACGATTTTTTTATTGTTCAAAAGCAACAAATTCACGAAAAATAAATTCATACGACCGGAATTTAATACCGCACCATTCCGGGAATGCTGATACTGATCCGAGATGCTGTTATACAGCTTTAAAAAAATCACAAATTACGATATGTGTTACCTATTACTTAGTAAATTATCACACTTTTATTAGACGAATCAATTCATAGATTTCTTCTTCAGGAAAATGGTACAAATACATGAGAACATAACAGTAATAATAAGAAAAGGCTTACATACTTATAGCGAGAGACGAAAAACGAGCTTCAAAAACAAATAGTTTTAAGACAAAACAGTAACGTGGCTCTCGTTACTATAAAAAGTAATATTGTAAATGTCAGATTAAAATACGACGTACCCGTTAACATTAAAAGTTCATGAAAACATTGCGGCGAAATAAATAAAATTTGTAAAAACATTAACATCGTAATGGAAAAGGTCTATGGATAAAATAACTGCTTCAAATGAGAAAATCCGAAGCGATTAGTGTTAATGATATTGGTCGAATCTGACCTGCTTTACCAGCTGAAATTTCAACTGGTACAGCACATTCCAGCTGAAATAAGTGTTGCCAAAATTTACTCTTGTCAGTTGGACGAACAAATGTTCGTAAAAGTTTAAATCGTACAGCGACTATATACGTGGTTATTCAAAAAATATTAATATTCCAAATCGGCCGTATTTGGAATATTAATATTTTTGAATAGGCAAGTAGCGATTGAAATAATTTTTAATACAACTAAAAGCATTTAAACAACTTGTCCATGCTTTGTGTTAAAATCTAAAATCTTCTGGCGGATATCATATATCAAATATTTGCGTCTAGTAAAACTGATAAGCACCAGTTTTACCAATTAAATAAAACTTATTATTTATTTCTTCTTTATAGCTATTTAATTGGTGGTCAGTTAATTAAAATTGTCCATCTTTGGATGAAGAAATCGATTTTCACGAATAACTTACCAAAATAAAACGGCGTTTAACACACTGTATTGACAACAAAATCACTCACGAAAACAACACCAAAATATCGGTGTTATAAAACCCAATAAACATTGGCATTCGCAAGAAACAACTTACGAAAAGTAAAATATATCATTCAATAACGGACACAGATTTGTCAGATGCGAGACGTGAGTCTGCGAGAATGTTTTGGTTGGCGAAACAAAACAAAATGCGTACATAAGAATAATTTCGAGGGTCTCTCGCTGTTCGTCGACTTTTTATACAATTTATTTATTTGGCGCATGTCGACTTTAAAAAGTTTTCAAAACAAACAATTGGGCACCGTCTCCAATACACGAATCAATTGGTTCTATTTCAATATGTCGTCATAGATTTCTTCTTCAGGAAAATGGTACAAATACATGAGAACAACAGTAATAATAACAAAAGGCTTACATATTTATAGCGAGAGACGAAAAACGAGCTTCAAAAACAAATAATTTTAAGACAAAACAGTAACGTGGCTCTCGTTAATATAAAATATAAAAGGGTAATATTGTAAATGTCAGATTAAAATACGACGTACCCGTTAACATTAAAAGTTCATGAAAACATTGCGGCGAAATAAATAAAATTTGTAAAAACATTAACATCGTAATGGAAAAGGTCTATGGATAAAATAACTGCTTCAAATGAGAAAATCTGAAGCGATTAGTGTTAATGATATTGGTCGAATCTGACCTGCTTTACCAGCTGAAATTTCAACTGGTACAGCACATTTCAGCTGAAATAAGTGTTGCCAAAATTTACTCTTGTCAGTTGGACGAACAAAGGTTCGTAAAAGTTTAAATCGTACAGCGACTATATACGTGGTTATTCAAAAAATATTAATATTCCAAATCGGCCGTATTTGGAATATTAATATTTTTGAATAGGCAAGTAGCGATTGAAATAATTTTTAATACAACTAAAAGCATTAAAACAACTTGTCCATGCTTTGTGTTAAAATCTAAAATCTTCTGGCGGATATCATATATCAAATATTTGCGTCTAGTAAAACTGATAAGCACCAGTTTTACCAATTAAATAAAACTTATTATTTATTTCTTCTTTATAGCTATTTAATTGGTGGTAAGTTAATTAAAATTGTCCATCTTTGGATGGAGAAATCGATTTTCACGAATAACTTACCAAAATAAAACGGCGTTTAACACACTGTATTGACAACAAAATCACTCACGAAAACAACACCAAAATATCGGTGTTATAAAACCCAATAAACATTGGCATTCGCAAGAAACAACTTACGAAAAGTAAAATATATCATTCAATAACGGACACAGATTTGTCAGATGCGAGACGTGAGTCTGCGAGAATGTTTTGGTTGGCGAAAAAAAACAAAATGCGTACATAAGAATAATTTCGGGGGTCTCTCGCCGTTCGTCGACTTTTTATACAATTTATTTATTTGGCGCATGTCGACTTTAAAAAGTTTTCAAAACAAACAATTGGGCACCGTCTCCAATACACGAATCAATTGGTTCTATTTCAATATGTCGTCATAGATTTCTTCTTCAGGAAAATGGTACAAATACATGAGAACAACAGTAATAATAACAAAAGGCTTACATACTTATAACGAGAGACGAAAAACGAGCTTCAAAAACAAATAATTTTAAGACAAAACAGTAACGTGGCTCTCGTTAATATAAAATATAAAAGGGTAATATTGTAAATGTCAGATTAAAATACGACGTACCCGTTAACATTAAAAGTTCATGAAAATATTGCGGCGAAATAAATAAAATTTGTAAAAACATTAAAACATCGTAATGGAAAAGGTCTATGGATAAAATAACTGCTTCAAATGAGAAAATCTGAAGCGATTAGTGTTAATGATATTGGTCGAATCTAACCTGCTTTACCAGCTGAAATTTCAACTGGTACAGCACATTCCAGCTGAAATAAGTGTTGCCAAAATTTACTCTTGTCAGTTGGACGAACAAAGGTTCGTAAAAGTTTAAATCGTACAGCGACTATATACGTGGTTATTCAAAAAATATTAATATTCCAAATTGGCCGTATTTGGAATATTAATATTTTTGAATAGGCAAGTAGCGATTGAAATAATTTTTAATACAACTAAAAGCATTTAAACAACTTGTCCATGCTTTGTGTTAAAATCTAAAATCTTCTGGCGGATATCATATATCAAATATTTGCGTCTAGTAAAACTGATAAGCACCAGTTTTACCAATTAAATAAAACTTGTTATTTATTTCTTCTTTATAGCTATTTAATTGGTGGTCAGTTAATTAAAATTGTCCATCTTTGGATGGAGAAATCGATTTTCACGAATAACTTACCAAAATAAAACGGCGTTTAACACACTGTATTGACAACAAAATCACTCACGAAAACAACACCAAAATATCGGTGTTATAAAACCCAATAAACATTGGCATTCGCAAGAAACAACTTACGAAAAGTAAAATATATCATTCAATAACGGACACAGATTTGTCAGATGCGAGACGTGAGTCTGCGAGAATGTTTTGGTTGGCGCAACAAAACAAAATGCGTACATAAGAATAATTTCGGGGGTCTCTCGTTGTTCGTCGACTTTTTATACAATTTATTTATTTGGCGCATGTCGACTTTAAAAAGTTTTCAAAACAAAAAATTGGGCACCGTCTCCAATACACGAATCAATTGGTTCTATTTCAATATGTCGTCATAGATTTCTTCTTCAGGAAAATGGTACAAATACATGAGAACAACAGTAATAATAACAAAAGGCTTACATACTTATAACGAGAGACGAAAAACGAGCTTCAAAAACAAATAGTTTTAAGACAAAACAGTAACGTGGCTCTCGTTAATATAAAATATAAAAGGGTAATATTGTAAATGTCAGATTAAAATACGACGTACCCGTTAACATTAAAAGTTCATGAAAATATTGCGGCGAAATAAATAAAATTTGTAAAAACATTAGAACATCGTAATGGAAAAAGGTCTATGGATAAAATAACTGCTTCAAATGAGAAAATCTGAAGCGATTAGTGTTAATGATATTGGTCGAATCTGACCTGCTCTACCAGCTGAAATTTCAACTGGTACAGCACATTCCAGCTGAAATAAGTGTTGCCAAAATTTACTCTTGTCAGTTGGACGAACAAAGGTTCGTAAAAGTTTAAATCGTACAGCGACTATATACATGGTTATTCAAAAAATATTAATATTCCAAATCGGCCGTATTTGGAATATTAATATTTTTGAATAAGCAAATAGCGATTGAAATAATATTTAATACAACTAAAAGCATTAAAACAACTTGTCCATGCTTTGTGTTAAAATCTAAAATCTTCTGGCGGATATCATATATCAAATATTTGCGTCTAGTAAAACTGATAAGCACCAGTTTTACCAGTTAAATAAAACTTATTATTTATTTCTTCTTTATAGCTATTTAATTGATGGTAAGTTAATTAAAATTGTCCATCTTTGGATGGAGAAATCGATTTTCACGAATAACTTACCAAAATAAAACGGCGTTTAACACACTGTATTGACAACAAAATCACTCACGAAAACAACACCAAAATATCGGTGTTATAAAACCCAATAAACATTGGCATTCGCAAGAAACAACTTACGAAAAGTAAAATATATCATTCAATAACGGACACAGATTTGTCAGATGCGAGACGTCAGTCTAAGCTAATGTTTTGGTTGGCGCAACAAAACAAAATGCGTACATAAGAATAATTTCGGGGGTCTCTCGCTGTTCGTCGACTTTTTATACAATTTATTTATTTGGCGCATGTCGACTTTAAAAAGTTTTCAAAACAAAAATTGGGCACCGTCTCCAATACATAACTATACAACGTACGCAACAACTTTAAAATCACAAAGCAATGGTATTTCATAAATAAATTATGTGCTTCAGCTTGCGGTGTAAACAAACTAAATTATGACCAACAATTCGTCAGTATTTTGGAAGAAAAATATGTGTGCGGTTTATTATTTCGATTACTTAACTAATTAATATTAATTAAAGAGTTGCAACAGAATAATTTTCGACTCACTGTTTATCACCAAACTGATCATCTCGTCAAATAAAATTCTAGAGAGTCATTCCTACGTCGATTCAGCGACAGCATAATCTAAAAGCAATAAAAGCACACCATGGCGAAAACCAGGCCAAAAAAGTAAAAAAAAAATCAAAAACAGTGGCAACACATGAAAATGTAAATAGCATGTTTTACAATACGATACGATACATAGAGTTACTTACAGGACCCCTTTCGGGGACCGCCTGGTACCACGTTACCTCTAGTAGCTATCCTTGAATCGGTCCTGTTATAAGCTTTGGACACTTTTACCATTTTCCGGATATCTTCGCATGCTAGTGTATCTGAAATATTGCACTTGACGTGCTCGTTGACTCACCGTGGAGTTATGGTAGAACCAATGGGCGCCAGCTTAATTATGACCAACAATTCGTCAGTATTTTGAAAGAAAAATATGTGTGCGGTTTATTATTTCGATTACTTAACTAATTAATATTAATTAAAGGGTTTCATGAGAATAATTTTCGACTCACTGTTTATCACCAAACTGATCATCTCGTCAAATAAAATTCTAGAGAGTCATTCCTATGTCGATTCAGCGACAGCATAATCTAAAAGCAATAAAAGCACACCATGGCGAAAACCAGGGCAAAAAAGTAAAAAAAATCAAAAACAGTGGCAACACATAAAAATGTAAATAGCATCTTTTACAATACGATACGATACATAGAGTTACTTACAGGACCCCTTCCGGGGACCGCCTGGGACCACGTTACCTCTAGTAGCTATCCTTGAATCGGTCCTGTTATAAGCTTTGGACACTTTTACCATTTTCCGGATATCTTCGCATGTGTATCTGAAATATTGCACTTGACGTGCTCGTTGACCCGCCGTGGAGTTATGGCAGAACCAATGGGCGTCAGCTCCATGCCACGTCCGCATGGGCGTACTCGATAGGCAAGTTTGGATATTAGCATACCCTGCTTTCTGAACATACGATTCCGGAATCACTGTTCACCCAGTACTTTGGGGACAGGTCGAGGCTCGCCGATAATCACTCCTGTTATGGGTTTACCGAGAACAATGCCATTCGATTCTGACTAAAGCTTCAGCCACTCGACACGCCACTCGACTCGCCACTCGACTCTCTACTCGAATCGTCACTCGACTCGCCACAACCACTCACAACATTGCATACAACAATATATAGTCACCTAGTCACCTAGTCACCACTATCTTACCAACTATGCATTTGCCATAATATTGTTCGCCAGTCGACTCGCCACAACCACCATAAAGGTGACAGTCTCTCTATATTGCATATAACAATACATATAACGGCTAGTTAACACTATCTCACCAACTCTGCATTTGCATATTGTTCTCCAAGATTTGCCACATTAGCTTTTCGCACAACTCATAACTCCGCACCCATCAGCTACGCCACTGCTTTCTACACTGCTATTGTCTACACGTGCATCGACTGGTTAAGTTCGTATACCATTAGCAACTGTCCCAAAAACTAACACTCCATATCATGCAATATCTTTGTTATCGGTTTAGACGACTCAACACTTAGACAATAATACAACTATGTATCTGCGCCACAGGTGCGACAATTTTATTGGTATTAGTTCAATGTTCAAGTTAACATGATGCAGCATTCGCGAATTATGTTCGTTGTACTCACACAAAACAAGCTTTAATGCATGACTATATTTAAAACCAACTTTTCCAATATTTTAAAATATTATATATTAGTTATTTATGTGTCAAGTCAGTAAAGTGGTTCTTTAACGAATGAGTCGATAAAGACACTTTAGTGACGTTGTGCATGCAAAATTTATAATAAAAAATATTGAGATATAACGTATCTCATTTTATCATGACAAAGCTACTTATTTGTTATACTAAACTGGAACGTATACCCTGACACTATAAAAATCAATTCCAGAAGTCGAATGAGTTTGAATTGAAAATGATTATTGGAAATGGACAAGCTTACATGTGTGTAGCCAAATGTAACACACCTGTATACGAGTGTGGGGCGTAATCACATTCACACACATGCTATTAATTGTAAAAGTTTAGCAAAGCAAATTTAAATCAATGAAAAATATGCAGTGTAGGCATACCCAAGCAGTTCAACTGATCATGTTTATTTTACCTAACTCCATGCAGGTAACAAGTAGCTTTGTACACTAGGATTACAATTACCAGTTGGTACTTCACCCTCGCGGGTGAACTACCAACCCCCACGAAAACAAAGTGCATAAATTGCAAAAACACTTCGTATGTATGGCAGTGAAGAAACATTAGTGTTTTACTAATAAATGACTTTACAATTACATTTTTTTTTCATTTCCTACGAATTACATATTGCTGGAAAGTTAAGTGAACTAAATTTACACCGCGATCATATTATATTCATTAAATTGTTGAAATTCTGTTGACTTTAAGTATTTTTCGAATGTCATCAACAAAAATAAAGCTGGTAAGCGATCGCTAAACTGGCTAAAAATTAAATGGTTTCAATATAGAACTAGAACTGAATCCAACAAAAATATATTTTAAAGTTAGCTATGCAAAATGTAACTAAAACTTCTGATACTCCAAAAACTAACACTCCATATCATGCAATATCTTTGTTATCGGTTTAGACGACTCAACCCTTAGACAATAATACAACTATGTATCTGCCCCACAGGTGCGACAATTTTATTGGTATTAGTTCAATGTTCAAGTTAACATGATGCAGCATTCGCGAATTATGTTCGTTGTACTCACACAAAACAAGCTTTAATGCATGACTATATTTAAAACCAACTTTTCCAATATTTTAAAATATTATATATTAGTTATTTACGTGTCAAGTCAGTAAAGTGGTTCTTTAACGAATGAGTATGAGATTATGACCCGGGGAGTAACAGGCGAAGTCGATAAAGACACTTTAGTGACGTTGTGCATGCAAAATTTATAATAAAAAATATTGAGATATAACGTATCTCATTTTATCATGACAAAGCTACTTATTTGTTATACTAAACTGGAACGTATACCCTGACACTATAAAAATCAATTCCAGAAGTCGAATGAGTTTGAATTGAAAATGATTATTGGAAATGGACAAGCTTACATGTGTGTAGCCAAATGTAACACACCTGTATATGAGTGTGGGGCGTAATCACATTCACACACATGCTATTAATTGTAAAAGTTTAGCAAAGCAAATTTAAATCAATGAAAAATATGCAGTGTAGGCATACCCAAGCAGTTCAACTGATGTTTACTTTACCTAACTCCATGCAGGAAACAAGTAGCTTTGTACACTAGGATTACAATTACCACGGAAACAAAGTGCATAAATTGCAAAAACACTTCGTATGTATGGCAGTGAAGAAACATTAGTGTTTTACTAATAAATGACTTTACAATTACATTTTTTTTTCATTTCCTACGAATTACATATTGCTGGAAAGTTAAGTGAACTAAATTTACACCGCGATCATATTTTATTCATTAAATTGTTGAAATTCTGTTGACTTTAAGTATTTTTCGAATGTCATCAACAAAAATAAAGCTGGTAAGCGATCGCTAAACTGGCTAAAAATTAAATGGTTTCAATATAGAACTAGAACTGAATCCAACAAAAATATATTTTAAAGTTAGCTATTAAAAATGTAACTAAAACTTCTGATACTCCAAAAACTAACACTCCATATCATGCAATATCTTTGTTATCGGTTTAGACGACTCAACACTTAGACAATAATACAACTATGTATCTGCGCCACAGGTGCGACAATTTTATTGGTATTAGTTCAATGTTCAAGTTAACATGATGCAGCATTCGCGAATTATGTTCGTTGTACTCACACAAAACAAGCTTTAATGCATGACTATATTTAAAACCAACTTTTCCAATATTTTAAAATATTATATATTAGTTATTTACGTGTCAAGTCAGTAAAGTGGTTCTTTAACGAACGAGTCTGAGATTATGACCCGGGGAGTAACAGGCGAAGTCGATAAAGACACTTTAGTGACGTTGTGCATGCAAAATTTATAATAAAAATATGGAGATATAACGTATCTCATTTTATCATGACAAAGCTACTTATTTGTTATACTAAACTGGAACGTATACCCTGACACTATAAAAATCAATTCCAGAAGTCGAATGAGTTTGAATTGACAATGATTATTGGAAATGGACAAGCTTACATGTGTGTAGCCAAATGTAACACTCCTGTATATGAGTGTTGGGCGTAATCACATTCACACACATGCTATTAATTGTAAAAGTTTAGCAAAGCAAATTTAAATCAATGAAAAGTATGCAGTGTAGGCATACCCAAGCAGTTCAACTGATCATGTTTACTTTACCTAACTCCATGCAGGTAACAAGTAGCTTTGTACACTAGGATTACAATTACCAGTTGGTACTTCACCCTCGCGGGTGAAGTACCAACCCCCACGAAAACAAAGTGCATAAATTGCAAAAACACTTCGTATGTATGGCAGTGAAGAAACATTAGTGTTTTACTAATAAATGACTTTACAATTACATTTTTTTTCATTTCCTACGAATTACATATTGCTGGAAAGATAAGTGAACTAAATTTACACCGCGATCATATTTTATTCATTAAATAGTTGTAATTCTGTTGACTTTAAGTATTTTTCGAATGTCATCAACAAAAATAAAGCTGGTAAGCGATCGCTAAACTGGCTAAAAATTAAATGGTTTCAATATAGAACTAGAACTGAATCCAACAAAAATATATTTTAAAGTTAGCTATTAAAAATGTAACTAAAACTTCTGATACACAACTGATATTGTTAATTTGACTTTTTTTTTGTAATTAACACGATTGCTTTTGATGATATCCTAAGGGAAATTAGTTGGCATAAGTGATCACGACTTCTGAGTCGATGTTGCCGGTAACTATTGTAGCATTATATTCTACATTACTAATAAGGGTGCAGTTGAAGATTATTAAAAATTTCGCTTTACCCTCTAAAGCGATATGAAAGCTGTCCAAAATTAATATTAATAATATTACACATAAATATTATTTAATAAATGATAAATATTTAGATTGTACTCTGTCTTACCTTATTTAATTTGACGGTTTCTACGTCGCACAGTTCACATTTGCTAAACTTGTAATAAATACCGGATTGCGATCAGCGGCACGATCAATTTAAATTCATTTTTGGCGCAACTGCTAAACTATTCATCGCGTATGTATCATTTGCTATAGGTTAAATATGTGTAGACAATGGTTTTAATATAGAAAACTGAATCCATCAAAAATATATTTTAAAGTTAGCTATTAAAAATGTAACTAAAACTTCTGATACATGACTGACATTGTTTATTTTACTGTATTTTTTGTAACTAACTTTATTGTTTTTGATAATATCCTTAAGGGAAATTAGTTGGCATAAGTGATAATATATGGCCCGGTCATCGGCTTCTGAGTCGATGTTACCGATATCTATTATAGCATTATATTCAACACAACTAATAAGGGTACAGTTGAAAAATTCGCTTTACCCTCTAAAGCGATATGAAAGCCGTCCCCGATCATTAAGGGACTAATATATTGTGAATTTCAACAATATTAATATTTGTCACATATTTAGATTATACTCATGCCTTACCTTATTTGGCGGTTCTACGGTGTACAGCTCAAGTTTGCTAAACTTGAAATAAATCCAGGATTGCGATCGGCGAAACAATTAATTTATTCATCGCATATGTATCATTTGCGATGGGCAAGGTTAAATATGTGCAGTCAAATGTGACACCCTGTATAAGAGTGTGCGGAATAATAACATGCAGAAGCCGGTGCCGTCAACCAAAACGCTATTATTTCTAAAGTTACTAGATCATACTAGATCTCCTGATATATGACTGAAATTATTTATTTTACTATAAATTTTCTACGTAATTATCAAGATCATACTAGATCTCCTGATATATGACTGAAATTATTTACTTTACTATAAATTTTCTACGTAATTATCAAAAATTGCTTTCGACAATATCCCTAACAGAACTTCGTTGGTATAAGCGATTAGACATGACCGGGTCGCCGGCTTGTATTATATTATTATATTATACACTGTACTGGTGAGAGTTTGAGCGAGTACAGTTGGCGCTTGTTCAAAAATTTCGCTTTACCTTTTAGGTTGTATCGATGTCGCCGTTATCGATATTTCAAAAAAATATTGTGTATTATATTATTATCTTAAACACTGTACTGATGAGAGTTTGAGTGAGTACAGTTAGCGCTTGATTAAAAATTTCGCTTTACCTTTTAATGATAGCCGTCCCTACTTCTAGAGCGTTTAATATAAATTATAAATATTGCGACTGTGCCTATAACTTAGATTGTTCAAGTTGACGGCTTCTGAAAATCTAAATCTAAATCTAAATTCCTAACACCCCTGTAAAAGAGTGTGGGGCGCAATCCCGTTCGGCACCGGCTTACATAAAATAAAAACGCAAATAATTGTAAATGCTACTATTAGCAAAGCAAATTCAAACGTAGGAAATTATGAAGTGATGAAGACACTCAAGCAGTTCTTTGATAGCCATAGTCCTGGATCATAGATCCTAGACCGACAACAATTTCCCCTGATCGTGTTTGGACATCCAAACATACGAAAACACTTCGTACACAGGTAACGACTAGCGTTGTAGACTAGAATTAGCGATACCTTTCGTGGCCTACGGCAGCGTGTCATCGCGCAGGAAAAAGTCGACTGCGATAGTCTTGTAAAACAAAGTGCATATAAATTGCAAAAACACTTTGTATGCATGACAGTTAATAATTGATTTTACTTTACTAATAAATGACATTACAATTACAAGCATTTTTTCTTATTTCCTATAACTCATCTGTCTTCATCTCATCGCTGTTTCTAGGAGCTTCTAGTTGCTTCGATGATCTCGTTGCATCTGAAAGAAACATTTAACGTATTTAATATTTTGATGTATACTGCGAAATATGTTTATTGTAAATCGGTTGAACAATTGGACTTACAATGTATTGTGTATAGATTGCTTATGTTGTCCCTTAAAAGCTACATATTCACCCTATTATATGGTCATAGGAGAATTAGGGTAACATTTCTTAATTGAAACCTCCAAGAAATCAATCATGAAACACCATACAAAGCTGCCAAGTAGACCGAGAAGGTCTCTTTAAATTTCACTCAATCTAACGTGTTGGTTAATCAATGGAACCCGAAGTGAAAATAAATGAAATAATTGCAAATATGAAGGCATTGAATTAATAAAATAGGGAATGCAAATTCAATTCAAAATAAATAAATAATAAATATAAATAAGATAAAGTTAAATGATAAATTAAAATTAAATAAACAATGAAATCAAATTAAAATGGTATAAAAAATCGCAGGGTTTAGTGACCCATTAACGAATTTACCAACATTTTATTTGATGTAATTTTGAAGATTTTGAAATTGAAAAATAAAACAAAACGTTAGGTTGGGTTTGATAGTCATCACATATTTTTTCCTATGTCCATGTTTAACTACATCGGTTGATCGAGATTCATTTAAAAAAAATTTAATGTCAAATTTTAATTGTTTGGTTTGAAAGCCACTTAATGTAAGAATTCTTTAATCTGAGGAACGGAAACAATCACAATTTATGAAGATGTACAAGATTTCGTGCACATTGACGCAATAACAATTACAACAGGTTGCGAAAATTAGCTTCAGAGTACAGATGAAGATACAAGGTACAAAAAAATCAGAAAAGGCCCAACGAAAATGTATTACGTACAACAACAGAACATTGCAAATGTTCGGAGAAAACCAGTGACTAAGACAAATCAAATTAATATTGAATTAATATTAAATGCAACAAAATTCCAAGTGTGCAATACAATTTTTTGACAAATGCTTTTGCATAGGGGGTAGTTTGTATTGATGCTTTTTTGTGTTGTATTTTAGTGAATTAAATGTTGTTCGAATAAACGGGGTTCTTCACCAGGTGTTTGCTAGTTTTAAGGTACATATTTGGGTATATAGAACGATGTGATTTGTCATATTAATGTTTATTACTTGTTTATTGCAAAACAATTGTGTCGCAATAAATTTTAAGATTTTTAAAAATGTGTCACGATACAAGACAATGACGTTTAGTATAAATATTATTATTATTCGAATGTGCAAAATGTACCGAGAAAATTTTACCAGATCTTTATAAACAAACGAAATTTTGTACGCCTCAAATTATGAAATGTATCATATCATAAAGAAATATTACATAAGAACCAAAAAAAAAAACGCAGACGCATTACTCATAATCATAATGGCCAAGCCTTCGCACAAAAACGCAACGCATGATATCATCTGGCGCAGATTACCTAACATCAACTAACATTACCTAACTGTTAAACAAGGCGTTGTCGTTTCGTTAGAATTTTTCAACAAATAATTACACAAATACTGGACCGTGCAAAAATTATAAAATCTTACTTTTCTGCGTTGGGGCACGATGTACCATCGCCGCGTACCCATCACCATCGGAAAGTCAAACACCGCCCGAAACACTATTAGCACTTTAAAATTTAATCGCGAATTTTATATGTCCACACATCGAAGCACCATCGCCGTGGACCCATCGAAGCACCATCGTCGTGGACCCATCGCCTCGTACCCATCATCATCGGAAAGTCAAACACCGCCCGAAACACTATCCGCGCGTAAAAATTTAATCGCGAATTTTAGATGTTCACACACCAAATCACCCATCGTCGCGCACCCATCGTCCCGTACCCATCGCCATCCGAAAGTCAAACACCGCTCCCGAATTTTTGATGTTCACGCACCGACCGCACCTTCATAAGTAACTGAAATATGAGACACAGGATTAGGAATTTACGTAACCGGTCGAACCATATTAATCATATGTATCGACGCTCGGATTCGACATACGTAACGACCGATTGTGCACTTGACTCAACCGGTGGCTCATTGTTAAAAAATCGTTTTTATTTTATTATTGACTTCTGGATGTAACGACAAATACGGGGGTTAATATATTTGCACCTTCAGAAGGCCGCATAAAATTAATTATTGTCACATTTAGGCTCATGACGACATAAAGAAGAACCGAGATTTTTACCAGGCCATTTTTGATAAACTACCCCTGTAAGAGCTCCACGACAGAACGTACATAAGAATGTAATTAATTCGTCGCTACTGGGGGTTGTACAAAATTATTTATTACAAGATTTACATTAGCTAGTTATGATGAAAGGAAACAACTTGTTTTTTCTTTACAACTTTTGCGTAAAAGCTACCCCATAAGTCCCATATGAGTATGCGTATAAAATTATTTTATTTAAACTAAAATATCCTTTTACTATTTTTACTCCATTAACATAGGTTGTTTTAGTCGCAGCTTTGTCATTTATTTTGACGCCAACCCATGCATTACAGAAAAAGACATTACAGCTGACATCACACTAGACAATATGAATGCTTCAATAAAGCTACACATTCGAGTTGTACAGGATTCATTGATTTCAAAACAAGGCTCATCTAGTTTTTGCAAGATTCAATGAAAGAGTTTAAATCTTTACTTAATGGAATTTAACAAATTTAACAATTATAAATATTGTATTTACTATTTTCGAAGGAGTTATGGTTGGGGGGCACAATTTATTTTTCTCTCATTTAAAACAAGACGTGTTGCCATGTTGATGATGTGCATTTTCCATTCAGCAGCCTTAGTCGCCAGCAAGGCCTGTGAAGAATTACCGAGAGGACCAGAAGATCTGGTGAGCAACGTTGCTAATTACGTTTCAGGAAGTGCAAAACGATTTTGATCGAATTGCAATTTTAAAATTAAAAAATAGCAAGTACTTGTTGGCTAAGCCGCTTGTGTTTTACAAATTCTAAACAATTGGAACGTGTTATTGTGTCTGATGTGTTTGTTTATACGTTGATTATACTATTGACGGTTAATTTATTACTCTTTGGATGTGCATATAGAAAGGAAGAAAACGTCATATTTTGAAAGCAATATCTAAACCAGAAATAATGGTTTACTCTTATCACATTTTCAATATTTTGAAAACCTATTCCTATTCTTATTAAAGTTAAACATATTGTAATTTTAGATAACTTCTATTTGAAAATGTTTTCTAAAAATGGAGCATAAGCAAGTATAAGAAAGTTCCATGCTGACCACCGCAGATTTTTGTATATATGGAAATCATCGAGTGTTTTTTGACTGTTGTATAGTGCAATAAAATTCCCGATCATTAACACTGCGTAACAGATAACTTTGATATTTGACTTAGTTACTTTCTAGTTCTATTTTTAATTGTTAAAAGTTTAAGGTCCTACGAAATTTGAGAAATACAATAACTTCCAAAATATTTCCCTCGTTCAATCGATGAAGTCATCAATTGGTTACAGGGTATTGGATATAACTAAAAAGAAATTAAAAGTAAGATGTGGATGTTTATTGTTTATTGGAACTATGAGAAACAAATTTTTAGATTCATGTGCATGTGGGACCCGAGTTCGTAACACCTAAGAATTTATATTCACTACTAGTTGGAAGCATTCGAATAAAAGCACAACGGCGATTTTTCACACTAGCGGAAGCGTTCAAGATTTAAAAATATGATAAATGAATTACATAACGCATTTCGCACGACGTTCTGCGACAAAATGTATATTTAGCAACCGGTTCAGCCGAACGGGTAGAACGACACCACTTGTTAAACGTTCTAACGTTTAGCGCCTTCGATCGTCAGAATTTTTTGCAAGGATATTTTACAAGTTATTAATTGTGACTTTTAAAAATGACTTTCTAAAACACAAAGTTTGCGATTTAATTTTGTATCTCAATTGTGTGAATCTTATTTTATGAATTAAACTTGCAAAAGAGAGTTTAGATTTATTATAATTCATAATAAAAATATGAATAAAATATCGTAAAAACGCAATTTACTTTTGGAGTTGACGTTGGGGATTCAGACATTGTCGCTAATAAATTGCCACCGCTTGGAAACTAATTAATATTTAAAAAAATCAAAGGATCAAAGGTTACATAAGACTACACAGCAATTAAGACATTTCTTCGCATGAGAGTGGGGTAATCATCAACGAAAACAAAGACGATTTTAACTTTGATTTCTTATTACGGAATTAAACAACTCGATTAATAACACCGTTTCTTCAAGTCCCAGTGCAATTTAGTTCCGATTTGCACGTACATGCAAAGTCCGCCATTTAAGAAAGTGAAGTGCTTACCCAAACTGACGTCTCCTCTCGCCCGACGCCGTCATCCAAAAACACTGGAAAGTTCATTCACTAAAAGTTTAAAGTTTCTCAGTTCTTAATATTTTGACGCGGATCGTCCGAAACCTGGAATCGCCCGTCCAACAATGACAAGACAAGTCGCAATAATTAGTCACCGCCGACTGCAGAATCGCTTTTTTGCAGCAAAAAATGCGTTGCATCTAAGCAACGATATCTTTGATTTGTTTCGGGGAAGTAATTATCAAGTGATTTTGATGTGTGCCGGCGACGATTGGAAGTTAATTTTGTCTCTTCTTTACACAAATTGGAAAAATTTCAATGTGAAATGAATGGGAGACGTGTCTCGTTAATAAATACGAAAGAAATCCTTACAAACCTCGAACGTTTAACTTTATTAAGAAAAATTTATTTGTATCGTAATATTGGGCGAAGGAACGAAATGTTGTACTGGTATATTTTCCAATCAGTTTGTTCTCCATTAGCATGATTTACTTCACTCCTATTGTGAAGTACAGTCGAATGCAAAAAAGTAGACAAAATCAGAATTTTCTCAGTAAGTTTTCTTAATACACGTGATATTTGATTTATTTATTCAGTAACGGTGGTTCGGGGCTCTAGTTGGGGGTACCTACGCTTACGGCTCACCAGTTCATTAAAATGTCACTGAAATCATAATACTGACGTTTACATGACATTGCTAATATCAAGCAAGTTTGTTCAAGCAGCCGAAAATTTCGTGCCTACTTTTTTTTGAATTCGACTGTAAATCATTTCAAACTATAATACTAGTGACATGTAAAAGGTTAGTTGACTGTCAGTTTTTGATGCCCCAGTTTTTACAGATTCGACCCAAAAAATATGACCAGTAATCTTGTAGAGTTAAAATCCTTTTTATATTAGTTCATCGTATTTTGGTTACTTTTTGTTTAATGTTAAATTTGTTTAATTCCTTACAAAAATTGTTTCCCCTCGTTCGTATTGTTTTTTTTTTGTATGAAACAAGGGGTTCAATGAACCCCGGCAATTCAGACCGTAGTAAATGCGGACGTTTCATTGGTCCAAGCTTAATATAATTATAGACGTTGATTTGCCATCTAGCGCTGTTAGTCAACACCACACATACACAGTTTCTAGGTTCAGATCTAAACTATTACTGTACGCAATAAAGAAATAAAATACAAGGTATATGCACATAACCTAATGTGTATTTAAGAATAGAACTTAATATATAAAAATTTCCTATTGCAACATAACATACGTTTAAAACCCTTGTGAAAAAAATTCTCATCTTCAATCGGAAAATAGTTTAGTCTACACGTAATAGATGGCGCGATATGATAAGGATGGTAATATAGAATATTTTTTATGTAATGATGTATTTGTACGATAGATGTGACGCAAAATTTCGTATGTGTTGGTTGTTAATTTCTGTAATATACATATGTTTATTTTGACTTTGAGTGGGGTTTAGACTAAGATAATAGATAGGAAGTGTGTTTCAAGGTATTTTATTAGTTTCTGTTATGTTTGAAAGAATTTACGGTGCCAGATTTTTTTAATCGAATGTTTACGTATGGGTTATCATAAATTAAAATCAAGATTGTTTACTATGTGTGTCATATGACGATGATTTATGTACAAACAAGTACACTCAATTTCATATTCTCCAGTGATTGAAAGTGTGCCCGAAAAAACGTTTATTGTCATCGAAACCTCCTTAAAATGTAACCGTTGCCCAGGTGAGTTTTTACATCGTTTTTTCTTTAATTTTACTTTTAAGAGATAGTAAAAATTACCAAGCATGAAATTTATAATAAATAAATTGACGTCACTAAACGTGAAAAAGTGTTAATTAATTTTTTCTGCCGTTTAAAATAGAAATAGTCTCGTATCGTGCATTGTTTATATTTACTTTTTACATTTAGCAATGTGTTATCTAGACACACGCGAACGGAAATGATGAGATTCGCCCAGCCACGATTTTTTCTCAGAATGAATGAGAAACATTTCTATTTTAAACATGGAAATTGACTTTTTATTAACCATTGTTTTCGTATTTTAATTGGTCTTGAAATGGGGTGTTGTTGCAAGAATCTTTTGTAACTTATACAACTGACGTAAACAAAAAATCTCTAAATTACGTTTGTTTCATTCATGCTACTCGTAAATTTATCAAGGCTTTCTTTTTAATATTATCTATAACTATAGTCAACTCGAAATGAACATGATCTTATCTCAATTATTACATGTCGTTGATATTAAAATGCCCCAAAAGCTCGTTTGAGTAATTTTGGGCCGAACATTCCGGATGGCAACCGTTGTAACAATGTCTAATTGGAACAAAATTTCCCCCTTCGCTTTTGCGTCATTTCATTTAATATTTAATGTTCATAGCTTAATGCGTGTGGTAGTAGATTTGAACTTCCAATGTATCCACGTGTTTATTCAATTCCCTCTGAATTTACGTGGAATGATTGGAGAAGATTCTTAGTCCAGTTTTCCTTATCTACATCGTTGTAGTTCGTAAGCCCTCCCTACAAATCGATCTTCGCATCTAAAAATCCAACATCTTTTCGATGTTGATAGATCGCCTGATAAAATCATGTTATCTATTGATAATAAAACGTACATCGAAACTTTAAATATATGCCAAAATTTACCAATAAAATGTTTTGTTTAAATTAATTAATACGGTAACATTAAACATTTAGTAAGTATGTCACGTTTGATTTTAAAAATATTGCATTAATTCTGCAATTAATATTTAAACAACATACATCGGCACTAATGCAGACTGTATAAGTATTGAAACTATTTTGGTTAGGCGACGTTAGCAAATACAACCTTGAATCATACCTTTGTTATTATTTACTTATACAAAGGCATATTTTATATTTTATAATTTTTTTAATTGTTTAACCGACGTATTAACGTCGATCCGTTTTTTTAGTATTTTTTTTCAATGTTGATAAAGTAAATGGATAACAAATAACATTCTGTGGCATTATTCATTAAACGTAACATCTGCTCATTGAAGAACAGTTCAAATGTTCATGCATTTAACAGTAAGTTTACATTGGAATTTATCGTATTGTTGGATATATTACTGTACTTAATACTTAACAACACGTACGAAACATTTACGCACACAATTTTAATGCGTTTTGCATGTGAATATCCTATAGGAACTATATGATTGGTAAAATGTGTACATAAAATTGTACGTTAATAAAAAAATAATTAAATGTTCAAAATAACTGTCCCTTTACTGTTATTAGTATTGAGTTGCAATTTCGTATTTTTTTACGTATTATATATTTGTATATGGCTACAAATTGATTTGTCAAGACAAAGTTACAAATGAACAAAACAAATCATTAACTAGATGCGAGATTAAAAATGTAATTAGATTGATATTGTCATTGTTTACTGTAGATCGTTATAATCGATGATAACTTTGACACGGACGTGCCAAGTGCCACTAAATAATAAATCAATCGCTTTAATTGCCGTTTTTGTCACTAATGACGTTATTTACAAATCATCAAATCTTCCTTATAAGATTTTGAAATTTCCCCCGTAGAAATGATTCGTTTTTGGCGTCTGAACTATTTGAATACACTTCACGGAGTCATTTGCGTATTCGCGTAGATAACCTTATCACAAACTTGAAAACAACATAAAAATTCTCTAACCGGGTTAGTTGAAACGATTTGTAACTCGTTTTGATTGTCGCTTTACACTAATAAACACGTTCGTGTTTAAAGCGATCGTTAATTCGAAATTTGCATAAACATGTGATTTTTGGCTTTATATGAACATGAAGTGATCGTTTAATTTGACTGGATGTCGAGGCACTTATATCGACCTTTTTATTTCGGCGTTAAGCTTGTTATTTATAGTGGCTGTGTGGTTATTAAAAGTTATATAATCATTCTAATTAGACCACGGACTCGTTTGGGAAATTAAAGAACGCAGGAGACTGAAATGGGAAATTTTCTCAGTTCATACCTTTATTAATTTATAATTTTGAATTCGACGATTCTGTTAGTGTTTGAATCACATCACATCTGTAAAATTAAAGGTAGATATTTAAATAAATAAATTTAAAATATAAAAAAAACTTTTAAACAAAATAAATTCGATTTATATATATAATTTATAGGCATAGGCGCTTATACCTTTAGCGCCATCCACGTTGAAAAACTAAATAGGCGCCTTACTTTTCCCACTCATATGCAAATTGTGGTTATAAATTGTAATATACAAGAGTAATTGTAAATATTCATACATATTTCAACACCACAACAAGCTTATTTAAATAATTAGTAGATAAACCTATTTAATTCTAGATAAGAATTTATCAACTTATCAGTTGTATAAAGGAAATCTATTATTCACTTGTTTATTAACATAATTAAATCATTTCCATTTTAAAGGTGCCTTAAAATGCAATGAATGGATTCACTGATGGTTAAAATGGAGCCGATTGTAGATGATCCTCTTCCCAGCGAAGATTTACAATTGTTTTTCCTCGAAGTAACGGACAGTCAACAAGAACCAGACGAAGAAGACCATCTTCTCGATGGTATTAATGACGATATTTAATTTAATTCGTATATATTTAAATTCTTTTTAACAGAAGTGGAACAAGCGACTGATTTCCTGCATAATGCCGGACTGTCAGATTTATCTCAGATATATCAGCAGGGAATAGAGATTTGCGACACGATAGTAAACGATTCTGTACGACGTAGCCATTTAACCGAAAAGCAAGCCCAAACGGTGAGATCTAGAGTTCGTACATTGAATAAAACCTTACGTAATAGACAACCTCGTAGGAAACAACGTCAAGATATTCGAGATGTTGCGTGGAAGAATGTTGAGGTATATAGTAGTGTCGATGTTGTTTTTGTTTTAATTGTCTGGTTTTAATTTGTTAGAGCTCGAGTAGCGGATCGAGATCGCGAAGTGCTACGCCCGATTCGCTAGACTTTGAAGAACCCAGCGGAGAGTTTAGCTCCGATGATGATGCTCATTTACCTCCAATGTAATTATTTTATAATTGTCCATGCGATATATATTGATTTGCTTGTTTTAGAGCTAATTTAGGTGCGATTCCAAAGCAAAAAAGCAAAATAAAATCTACCAATCATAGGCAAAAGAAAGTGTTTCATCAACATGATCGAGGAACTGTGGCGCACAGTGATTCCAATAAAGTTGTACTTAAGGCGTATTACCCGAAAAATGAATTCAGCGATACCAATAAATTACACCATAGGATTAATAATAATAATACGATAGGTGTTCAATTCAAGCAAACACAAAATGACAGCGAGGGGTATTTGAGCAGCTCCCCGAACTCGGCGACAACGCCCAGTCCGACGAATGTGCTGGTAGATGAATCCGCTGCTACTTTAAGTTTCGAAAGTCTTAAGAAGAAATTAGACGATGAATTCTGCGAAAGTTCGGTGAATTTCCTCGTGATTTGGTAAATTTTTGTGATGATTGATTTTTGTTATAGTACACAATGAGCAATGTTATGAGCATTGACGATATAACCGATAGCGAATATCAATATTTAAAACCGTTATTGTGGGTGGAAATGACTTCGATATTCGACCAATACAATATATTCATTTTAAAGAGGAAACCTGCAAGTCATAAAAAACGTAAGGTTGACATTTTTCGAAAGTGATTTAAATGAATAATTTTTTAATTGTTTAAAAGGTGGGAATGTATTTAATGCGAATCTTTCAAGCTTGGTGATGCGCGATATGCGCGATATGCATGATATGCCGAATCCGTCCGACAACACAATGGTACCGCAGATTTATCAGACAGTACTTTTGCATTTGACTACGCGTTGTGTACGTGAGGACGGTATCATGCGCGTTGCTTGTCAGAAACAAAGACTTGAAAGTATTTGCAACGACATAGAAACGAAATTTTATAATAACAGACTATATATTGAGAACCTTTTGACGCACATGAACGTTCACGAGCTAACGGGTGTGCTCAAAAAACTAATCAGAGATCTGCCCGATCCTATTTTGACGATGGAACTCTTCGATATGTTTTATAAAACTAATAGTGAGTATATTTAAATCGCTGACATATTAATTTTATTCGATATCTTATAGTGGTTCCAGTCAGGAGCGAGAAAATTCGAGTTTTGAATCTCCTCGTTTTGTTACTTCCTATTGAACATCGAAATACTTTACGCGAATTAATTAGGTTTTTCTTACGGATTATCGATAATGAAAAATACAATCGTATGAGTTTACCGAATGTCGCTGTGATAGTCGCTCCAACATTATTTACACTTCGACTCTTAAATCCAGGGTATGTACCACGGCAACATTTAGATACATTTAATTACTACCTAAATACTAACTTGATTTGCAATTCTGTGATATAAACAACACGTCAAGTAACAGTTAATTTTGTTTTTAGACGACGTTTTTCTATAGATAAACCATTAACGCACGAAGAATTAGCGAAGCAGATAACAACGGCTGCAAATTGTTGCAATATAGTGGAGCTGTTTTTACGAGCAGGTGAAAATTTATGGATGGTTCCGACGGAACTGGTCGTTCAAGCACGCGAAGCGCAGAAAAAAGCCCAAGATCGTAAGGAGTTCGGAATGAAGGAGAAAAAAACTGTACGTCATAATTATACTTGTCCATGGTGTTTTGTAGCTGAAGGGTAATTGTGCGGTGCTTATATTACATTAAACATTATTTATAGATAATGTTTTTTTTTATGATTAGGCGTGTGAATTGTTACATAATGACGACCGTATTTTTCTTATGACTTGGTTTCAGAAATGCTTACACTCTTCCTCTTACACATGCTTTTACGAGCTTCATAATTTTCACTGAATTTCACGTTAACGAAATCTTCGCTGGGTTTCTATGCTGGCACGAACGGTGTTGGGTTACAAAGCTTTAACGTAATGTGAACGAAAATTTATTTTAGCACGCCGTTAAGAAGAAATTGCACAGGAGTAGTACTCAATATGAACCAGGTGCCATGTTGTCGCCAAAAATTACCAGAGACTACATGCTATAATTCCAAGGCCAATCTATTTACAAAGCCAGTGATGTATTAATATATTCTTTGTTTATTTCGTTTTATTATTTTTAATTCTAACTGTAAATCTCACCGATAAGTGAACCATTATGTTCATTTATTTAATTTATGTTAATTGTTAACCTTAATTTATATTTATTAACCGTTTCTTAATTATTAGTTCAGGAATACTTTCTGGTTTACATCAGTTTTTCTTAAGTTGATATATTTACAGACTAGCAGTCAAATTATTTTTATTTATTGCGAAGATTTGCAACTAACTTCACGGAAGTGAGTATTTTAGTAAACAAAAATTGTTCACTCGATCATATAGAATAATCTACTGTTTGTGATTATGTTAAGAATAATTGTGTGCCAATAAAATTTATTTTTTAAAACATTTAATAATTGTTTTACTTTATCGTCAATAAATCAACATTTGAAATTGTGTGCGGTAATTAACACTCCAGCTTTAGAGCACCCACATAAATATCAACATTGTGGACAGGCACCGAAAAATAAACGAAGTTACAGTTGCTTGCGTATAAGTACACAGTAATGTCATTGAGGCCACACATCCTTGATGTTTACATAAGTCACCTGCTGCATTAAAACTGTGTAAAGTGATACAAATATAAATATTTAAATAATGGACCTGCCGTAGTAGAGTTCCAGACAAGGGAATTATGCTACACCATCATAATGAAAAAATATACAATGTTCATCTGATTTAGCAATGTGCGACTTTTGAGCTTAAAAGGAATTTTTTAATACCGTTTTAAGTTTATTTTGAAAATATTCTGGAAAGATATTGGATGTTTTTTTGTTTAAAAATTTAAATATCACTTGGTATGTATTGTGTTAATACATCAGAATGTTGAAACTATCAATGTTGTGATTTTTTGTTTCAAATATATACAAATTGTTTACTAATCAGTTGATTCATTCGCCTTTCAAGATAATTTTTTCATCAACATCAACTTTTTCATGCACGATTATCAAAATCTTCGTAGGCATATCTACCTACCTTTGATTCATCATAGAAACAACGAAGCCTTTAATCTGCAAGACTTTGATCGGTTTGAGAGGTGGTTTCCCCCTCCTGAGCAAACTCAACTTTACCTTGCTGGACGACTCGGTTCCTTCGTCAGTGGTGATTTCAAACTACAAAATGAAACTATTAGAAGATTTTCTGGTGAGGAGAGAGGCACGGAAGATTAAAAATGTAAGTCGTTTCAAATTTGTAACTAAATGAGATTTGATAATGAGATTGAAAGCAATCGTTAATAATAAGTTAAAATTAATAATTTTATAGTTTAGGTGATGTTTGAATAAATTTAGTAATTTTAATTTTTTTATGTAATATATCAGTATTCTAAACTCGTTTTATTTGACGATCTAGGTTTGTCTTTTCTCCATGTGCTTTGTTTAGCATATTTTTAATTTTTGCCAATTTCAATGTGAACCGCTCCGCTCTCTACTTTAACTACCCTTGACTTATGTACAAAATCTAGTAAAGGTAATAATAAAAAAAAAGATCTCGAGCTTTTAAAATATATTTATTTCACCGTGAAAGAATTTTTACTGTTGTTTACAATTTTTTAGTTGAAAATCTTTTATTATCATGACTCGTTTCCTTAAAAGTAGTAGTAAAATATCTTCGTGGCTTATTATAATTTTTGAATTTAGAAGCATAAAAAGAGATCGAAACAGCAACAGACATCCAGTTCTCCTCATGCAGTTTACAAAGAATATAATGAAGAATTACCACCGATAAAACCTAGGTAAAGATTGTAATTTCAAAATTATATTATTTACAAACAAATTTTAGTAAAAAGTTGGGTGCAATTCCAAAACAAAAAGGTGACGATGTGGTTAAAAAGTCCGACGTAGATGAGGCAACGATTGACTCTTCGAATTTAACTCAGATCGACGAATTTGACGACAATAATAATCAAGGCGCAGATGAATCAGTCTCGAAAAGCTTAATTAAGAACTCGTAAGTGTTAATTCATTACAAATTCGAATTTATAATAATTTTTTTCGTAAGGACTGAAAACGAGAAATCTTCACCGGGTTCCAATCCAAAAGTTTCCTCTTTAGAATTTGAAAGTTTGAAGAAGAAAATTGAGAAGAAAGTCAATTCTCAACCCGTAAATAAGTTCCGCATTAAATCCTATTTAATTAACGTTTGCTTTGTAGTTATTCATGGACGAAACAAATGTAATGGACATTGATGAGCTTAACGATTCCGAATATCAGTACTTGAAACCGCTTGTGCAGAATGAAGTGGCGAAACTGTACGAAAAGTATAAAATTACTGTCGTTAAAAGGAAGCCTAACCCAAGCAAAGAGCGTATGTTGTATTTAATTTTTGATTTTTTAATTGACTTGATTTTTTAAGGCGGCGTGGTGTTCAATAGAAGTTTGCAAAGCTTGTTGATGCGTGACATACCACCCAGCAACTCGATGGTCCCGCAAATATTTCAAACCATTATTTGCCACATGTCGACTAATTTACGTGATAAAAATCTCGCCAATGCCACTGATCAGAAGTTCAAAATCGATGATGCTATCCAAGAAATCGAAAAAAAGTTTTACACGGATCGTTTTCACTGCGAGCATATTTTATTCGATTTGAGCATTTACGAATTGGTTGCCGTGTTTAGGAAATTAATCAAGGAATTGCAGGATCCTATTTTAACTATGGAACTATACGATATGTTCTATAAAACTACAAGTAAATTTTATCTCTATTCATATGCCATTAGTTTTGTGTTTAATTTTAATTTTAGTGATTCCTGTAAAATTGGATAGGATTCGTGCTTTAAATTATTGTGTTTTATTACTTCCGGTGGAGCATAGGAACACTTTACGTGAAATAATCCTGTTTTATATTAGCCTCATTAATAACAGTAATTTTAATTACATGACTTTGACAAGTGTAGCGGCCATAATCACCAAAGACTTCTTCGATCCACGTATACTTAATCAAAGGTATGTTAAAGCGTCGCGTCGTATATTATCAGTAGTTGCGATTAAGTTCAGCTTTTAGAATTTCTCTCAGACCTAAACGCACTAAAAAGTCAATTGAACTTTCATCGTGCATGTTTTCGTGTTGCAATATAATGGAAACGTTCTTAAAGATTGGTGAAAATTTATGGTACGTTCCGAAGCCCATGGCCGAAGAAGCTCGAGCATTGTATAGAGCAACGCAACATCATAAACAAAAAGAAAAACCAAATTTACCTGCATTACCAACGGTAACAATTTCTATTACTTTGTTTACATATTCATTTGAGAAGTCTTTTTCGATGTAATAAGTTTAACGTGTAAATGATGTTATAAACGTTGTTGTAGGAGTCTTGCCCGAAAATGAATAGACGTCGTAGAATACGGCAAAAAAAACCACCTCCTGTACCGTTACCTAACATCAAGGAAGATGACGTACTTCAAATACAAAAATAAAGTAGTAAGCAATAAGTGGTTTACGGTTATATTTATATTTGGAAACGTGTAATTATATTGAATATGCTGGGGTCTTAATAAAATTCGTTACAATATATTTTTACTTTTCCCATCAATAATGAAAGCGAAAAACTTTTTTAGATTTCAAAACATGTTCAATATATAAACTTTAATACATTTAATACATAAATTTTGATATTGAAAATTTATAACATTAAGCAGCTGCTCTAAGTTTCCACCACTGGTTCAATAAAAAGGAATGTTAAACAAGTAACATAACAAATATTTATTCTCTTTATTTTGTATAAAATCTCGAAAAAAATTTGAAGTAGTTTTACAATGAATAACCAAAGTTTTGAATCCATTTCAAACCATCTGTAACATTACCACTCGGTTTATATTCCAATCCAATCCAGTTGTTGTATCCTTGTTTTTTCAGCGTTTCTAATATATATTGAAAATTTACTTCGCCGTTCGTGTCTGGTTCATTTCTATCGGGCACTTGTGCTATTTGTACGTGGCCTGTGTACTCGATTAAATCTTTAATGGTGTTCGTTATGTTTCCACAAATATGTTGCATGTGGAACACATCGAGCATTAAACGAAGGTTTGGATTATTTATTTTCTTAATTACTTGTAATGCTGTAAACATTAATATTAAAAATAAACTAAAAGCACATAATATTACAATTACCTTTGGTGTATGAATTCATATAGTAATTAGGAATCGAATAGGCATTAATTGGTTCGATCAGAGCAATGATGTCCTCGTTTCTTAACAAATCAGCAGCGTACTTCAAATTAGCTTCGTAAGCCAAATCATGAGCTTGAGTGACAACGTCGACTTTCCCTGACATAATGTGAATTCTATAATTAAAAGATTAGTTGTAAAAGTGATATTAATTCAACGTACTTCTTCGCTCCTAAGGATTTAGCTAAGTTAACAGTGGTGTGCACGCTGGCTTTGAATTCGGCTTCTTTTCCGGGTAAAGCAGCGAAACCTAGTTCTCCTTTCGTTACATCCCCTACGATAACAATTTTTGAAAGTGCAAAAAGGCAATTGGCAAGTTTTACCTGTGAAAACATTCACTAAAATTTGTTGGATGTCTACTGCATTTTTAGCCGCGATGACATCCTCTTGCAGCAAACCATACGGGAATCCTGATTCGACTGCTTTAAAACCTGCATCTTTTGCTAATTTGTATCGTTCCAGAAATGGCTTTTCCAAAAACATAAAGGATAAATTCGCACAAAACTTTGACATTTTGATTTATGGTTGACCTGGTTATCAGTAACGAGTGACCTTATTAAAAACTTATTAAGTCGTTTCAAACTAATTAAAACGATACGATTATCTTCGAATTCATTAATACTGCAGATGATCAATTTCTTATCATTGTTTGAGATAATTTTATTTACGAGGTTAATTGTTTTTATTCAAATCGTTTTTACGTCACTTTATCAGTATGTCAACATTGGCGCGTTGAAATCAGTTCAAATGAAGACAAACAGAGATTTATTTCTTGCATCCGTTGGCAACATTAATGTTATGTCAAATGTAACTAACTGACTGATGTCATACTATTTATCTTATTTTTTACTTACTAACAAGTTAATAATTAAGCATTAGTAAGCAGTGATTCATTTCAAAGTGATGTTAAAGCAAGAACTGGTTGAAGATGGCTTATAAATTCTTAATCTTGTTAATAACATTTGGAGCGACATTATGTAGTAGAGAAGAAGCCGATTTCGTGGGTTGTTCTCAAAATATAGGAAGTGAAAATGTAACCCCATTGAATGGGACTAATAGAGCGAAAGAATGTGTTGATTTATGTTACAACAAACACTTCAGGTACATTTTACAATTAGTATTGAATACAATTTCAGATATTCGATTGCAGATATGCACTTATGCCTAATCAGAGCTATTGTCTTTGTGATAATATTCTTGGTGAATTGAAAAGTTCTAATGATTGTTCTGTATTTTGTGGGAATTGTGATGACCCTGCAAAGAATCAGCTAGCAGACGTCTATTTCACCGGATTGACAGGTACGAATATTAAATGCTTAGATAATCTTGGCTTAATCTAAAACTTAGTTTTAGGCCCACCTAAAAATCTTAAAATTACAAACGTCACTGATACACAGTTGAGCATATCTTGGGATCCACCAGACCATGCGAAAAACATCAAATATTACAAAGTAATAGCGAACTACATTAAGTCGTACGTGAGCACTAAATTCGGCAGCCCCGAATGGGACTTCTCGGGTAACACCAATCGAAACGAAATAAATACCCTGCATCCCGGTTCGGTGTACAACATTACCGTGCAAGCCGTGTCTGTCAACGCAGGGATACCAGCTTTTAAAACGATCACAACAGAAATCGGTGAACCTGATCGTGTACCATTGCAACCAAAAATAATAAGCCGAGATGGAGATACGATGAAAGTTAAATTGGAGCCCGTCGAAAATGACAATGGACCTATCACGTCGTACTTAATCGTCGTTGTAAATACGAATTTGTTGCAAACTGTGGAAATTGAAAATTTGAAATCTAGTACGCAAGCAAATATCGACGGTCTTTCCTATTATATAACGGCTGAGATTCCACCAAAGGTAACTTTATTTTACGGTGTTTCACCAATCGAATCTTTTAACTTTTAGGAAATTAACGAAGTGTTTACGATAGGAGATGGAAAAAGTTATGGGAAATATTTTAACGCCCCATTAAATCCATCTATTAATTATGATGTTATGTTGGGAGTAAATAGTACTGTAGGTACCTTATCGAAATATTTATACAGCGAACGGAATATAGTACTTGATATTCCTGACAATAACGATGGTGTTGTTACAGCTCTGTTGATTGCTATTGGTGTTGTTGTATTTTTATTAATAGTTGGACTGATAGCATTCTTTGTTTTAAGGCATCATATAAATAATAGATTCAGACAGCGATTGCAAGACGTACAAGAGCTCACTTTACAAGGACCTATGATTGACGTTGTAAGTATAAGACTAAAAGTTTATTTATTCATCGACTAACTGCTCATGATACAAGACCCTCCAATTCTATGTATATATATATATATTTTTTTTTTATTAATAAAACAATTAGAAACTCTGCCGCTTTTACTTTAATAATAGTTTTCAATACGTTCAATTATTCATAAAATAATTTATATATATTATTTAAGGAAAATAATGGATACATTGCTGAAGAAAGTCCGCGTATAAACCATTACAAAAACCTAACAGGTCAAATTTGGATGATACCGCACAATTTTTTGAATATTGACGACACCGTTGTGTTAGCCGAAGGAAAATTTGGGAACGTATTTAAAGGGACCATATCGAGAGAGAACAACTTGTTAAACACCAGCGTTTATACAATCGCAGATCGCCAGTTGAATCACCAAGATAAGCACGCCATGTTGAAGGAATTAGACGTGTTGATGAAATCAGAAAAGCACCCCAATGTGTTGGAATTCATTGGAGCCTGCGAGAACTTCGATACAATTAGCGTTGTTTTAGAGCACGCCACCTTGACTCTTAAAGAATTTTTGATTGGGAGTCGCGTACCGTCTTCTGATAAATTCACAACGATGACTGAGTTGCAAGTCATTACTTTTGCTACAGATATCGCTAGGGGAATGGCGCATTTACACGCTAAGAAGGTAACTGGTAAATCTGTAAAGGAAATTAAAAAATATGCTTATTTGTTAGATATTGCACAAAAAAATATGTGCTAGGCACGTGATTGTTGTCGATGGGTGTTTGTGTAAAATTAGCGGACATGGCTTAACAGAATTTTATAAAGATGGTAAAAGTCCGAATTGTATTCGATGGACTGCCAAAGAAGTGTTAAAAGGACAAATGCATACTGACAAAAGTGATGTTTGGTCATATGCTTGTTTACTTTGGGAAATCTGTGCCTTAGGTATGAAATTTGAATTTAAAATTTCTTGTTAATTTATATTAAACCTTTACATTCTAGGAGGAACACCTTACGGTAATATACCGAATGCAGCTATCCCCCAAAAAGTTATTAAGGGACTAACCTTACCACAACTTCAATACGTATACGATCATTTGTACCAAATACTATTAAATTGTTGGCAGCTTGACCTTGATGAACGTCCGGAATTTATCGATTTGGTAGATACTTTAAATAATATTAGAGACGAACAGTCACCTTGTTTAAGCTTTAAATTGTACAATGGTTTCGAGTACGAACAAGTTCACGTTGACCAAGAACTTAATAAGTCAGTATTTCAATAAGTATATTTTTATGTGTTGTGTTCTCTATGATTTTAGTGTAATTTTTAAATTATTTTGTAAGCATCGAACAAAACTGATTTATCCGTCCTCTTTATTTTTTTTATACTTTATACTTAGTACCAGTTTGTCGTGCTATAAAATAGGCGTAACTTTTTTCTTAATAAACTATGAGGAACCACTCATCCTCGATCTTTGCTGAATCTCCAAATAGGTAGTGAAATACTGCCACTTACCATGAATTTCTGTATTTTACTCTTTATACATACAATTTAGTATTATTATTATAAACTTGAGATTTTTATACTTTAACCATTCCATGTTTTGTATTTGTGATTTTACTTTTTATAATATATGATCAATTTGTTATATCGTGTTTTTTTTGTTACAACCCCCCGCCCCCCACCCTTCAATGGGGCACATTTATTACAAGATACAAGCCTTATTACAAGTATTGTTATTTAATGTTGGCCATTTTAGGCTACATCAGCGCCATCTTTTGTCTACAAGCTGTTAATATAATCTGACATATTTTTATTTATTATTCATATATATATATATATATATATGTGGCATGTGCATGTGTAGTCTCAAATATTCTCTGTGATTTTATATTAATATTTTGATAAAGAATGAAAAAGTTACCAACGAAAGATTCCGGCACACAGTTTGCCCCATTAAGGAGTTTAGATGATTTTCTTTTGGGATCGGCTCGATTTCAAGTACCGAATTTCAAAGACATGGACAAATGGGGTAATCGCGTAAGAAATAATTTGCTTTACTATCAAACAAATTATTTCCTCACTTCCGCGATACTTTTTATAATCATTGGGTACGTAGCTACATGTGTTCATACTATAACATTAAATCGTAAATTTATAGCGTTATTCATCCTGTGAACATAGCGTGTGGGATGTTAGTATGTACGGTCATGGTAACGCTATTTTGGTACTTCAAAAATAATTCCAGTTCAGTATCTCTGTTTAACAAAGACCGTCCAATTTTATCAGTCGTAATTGTATGCGTCGGGTTGTACGGAGTGTACTACATGCTTCCTTCAATTATGGTACTGTTTATTGCAATTAAACTACCGGTATTAGGTAAAGAATTTGAAGATTGACTTTAAGTATATTAACGACGAATTTATAGTGACAACTATTCACGCATCGTTGAGACTGAGGAACTTGAAAAACAAACTTGCGAACCACATGGAGAATTTGGATTTGAAGCAAACGCCGATGGGATTTTTTCTTAAAGAAGTTGGGCTACAAACGGAATCGTAATTCATTCTTTGACGCTGCGTTTAAATATTCCTGGAGTGTATTCCAAAATATAAAACAGTCTTCTATCTTCTGTGATTTATAAATTTTAAGATTTTATATTAAAAATTTAGCTCGTATTATACGAAAACCAAAGTTTTTTTAACCTTTTGTACTATGTAGAGTGATTAATAAATTATATGTAAATGTTCATATTTCTTCGTATTTTATTTTTTCTTGTTTGTAGTCACCATATACATTCGAAGATTCATTGATGTTCATGTACTTTGTAGTCGTAATTAAAAAAGTAATTAAGATTATGAAATAAATTCTATCGTTTGAAAATTTTTTTAGATCATTCAATTACAATCTTACTTCATATATTGATGCGGTACATTAGTTTAATAATAAGGGCAAGTTTCGCATTGTTTGTGGACTTGTTATATCATCGCTCTTTCACTTTATTGTGTTGTCATCGTTTGACATAATATAACAAGACGTTAACGAGAATAAAATAATATTAATGCGTTATAGAATATTTATTTTGCCAATAACGGTAACACTTGGTTAACTTAATTTGTAAATATACAACCAAGTATGGCAGTAATATATACATATATATATAAAATAAATATAAAATTGTTAAAACATCAATAACGAAACATATATGAGAATATATCTCCAATTTAATATTACTTCTGTACGTGCTAAATATAAATACTTAATTAAAGCTCTTAGTATTGAAAATTCGCAAATAATAATTAGACCTTTAACATTGTCACAAGAAAAATACTGAGTTATATGTACATTAAATTTCTAATCAAAATATTTCAGTTTGAAGTCCCATTTCCTTTAAGAAGATCCCCATAGGCGTCTGTTTCAAGTTAAACGTTTCCGCTTGATTTGCAAATTTATTTTTAAGATTGCGCAGGCGTAGCGATGAATGTATGAACGTTGCTGCAAAAGACCAAGTTGTTATAAATTCGAAACGATTGTACGAAATTGTACCTGAGAATGGTAATAAGATTCCGATGCAAAATACCAAAATTGAGTCGAGCATGTTCATTATTAAGTATATTGCGCTGACGATGAGCAGTACGGATATTATCGGGTGTCTCTGTTTGAATAGTTTTGCGGAAGCGCTTTCATTCGTGGTGTACCAGAAAACCACAATCAATACTGAAGTTACGGCTATGCCATATGTCATTTTAATCGGATGGATTATTCTGAAATGTGAAATGATTAACGGAAACTGTCCGAAATTGCCAACTCACCCAACTATGACGAAAAATAGAAGCGACATCAAAAAGTAGTTCGTTTGGTAGTATAATAAATTATTTGTAACTCGATAGCCCCATTTTTCCAGGTCCCTGAAATTGGGTAATTGAAACCTCGCCGATTCTAAAATAAAGTCGTCTAGCGTTCTTAATGGTGCAAATTGCGAATCGGAGGTTTTGTTTAATTTGAACATCGTTGTACGGTTATAATTTTATCACCACAAACGTCTCTGTAAACATACAAATGGGAACATACTCGAATATGAATGTAGGTATTTAGGCATTGTGCATACCGCAATATAGGCAACCCAACAAACAATTCTATTAATTATCATGGACAAATTGTGGTCATATTTAAAAATAAATTCTAAATTTAAAAACTACTATTTACTATGCAAGCGACATAAAATAAACAAAGAGATCGCGATGTTTAAATTAAATTAAATTTGAATTGACACGGTTATAAAAATGACATTTGAAAATGTTAACGTTGCGTAAAAATATGTTGTAAAAGCATGATTCCAGATTTAATTAATTCGTATATCTATCAATTATAATATTAACTACTTTAGAAAAACACAAATTAAATAAATTAAATCTAGGGATATTTTATTTTTGATTGTTTCGCGAAAATTTTAAATTGAAAACAAATGGTTCTTAAACAATTAATCGCGCTAAGATAAAACTCCAAGGGTTACATTTATCGTTATTTAAAAATTAACGATTTATTACGCAACTTCATAGTGCATCAAATTTCGAACCATGAGTCGCAAATTACGTATGATTTATACATAGTTGTAATTGTAGTTTGATGCATGGTCCTGAAGATTTCTTCGAGTTGAAGAAAGTTCGAGCGAGTTATAATGTCGACCAGAACCTCAATTTAAACAAAATCATGACCAAATAATACAATTAATTAAAAAAAATGTAAGTAACTACAAATATTAATTTAAATGTCTGTTGGATGTCCTTGGGCGGGACCAAAGCCCAATTGAGATTTCAGTTCATCATCATACCAGAAATTACAAATTATGATAATGCAAGATAACCACCAAACGCGTAAATTTTTGACGCACTGCGCTAATGATTTTATACTCAATCCCCCCCGATGACGTGTAATACATGTACCATAGCGACCGCGGTTTCTACCCTTATGCAGATGATATCGAAAAATAAGACATGCGCGCGTAAGTTGACACCAACAAACAAACGTTTCCGTTGGCATTGCTTTGTTTACGTTACTCGCGTGAAAATGTTCGTCAAGTTTTACGACTATCGTAAAATTTCGAATTAAATCGCGCGTTAAATTAAATAATGGACGAGTTAAAGGATTTGAAGTCGCCAACAGGTACTTCTGAATTAGTTTCGGCTAATTACAATAAATTATCCGACCACATCAGACGGTTAACGCCGCAAGGGATACAGTGCAGTGTATTTTGTGGCGGCGTTAATTGCAAATATGAAAATCCGGAAAATTGGACTCCCGATAACTTAGCTATACATGATATTTATTCTCATTGGTAAGTATTCACTGTTAATGTATTTATTTAGAGGGGGTTAAGTAAAAACAAGAAAATATTGCGATGTAGTTAAAATAAAGTAAAAAATTATTCATTTAGGAAAAATTAATCGTAAACGTTGCCATATTTTTAGTCACTTTTTGCAAAGGTAAATGAATCGTTTTCTACTCGCTATCAAATTGATGTTAATCATACACTTAAATGCCATTGACATAAATTAAAGACTTTATGAATATTTTATGTAGTAACACACGTTAATAAAAAAATCGATAACTCATTATCTCAAAATTGATTGGAAATTGTTTGGTTCGGCAGTACTTAATGCGGTAATCAATTTCAACGGTTTCATATTATTGCTTTTTCCAACCGCAAACTAATCTACTTGATTAATGTCAAAGATCAGTACAAAGATTGATACATTTTTTGCCCATGACTCCTACAGCTGCCGAAATTACATTTGTGTTTTGGTATATTGCCGTCGTACGTTGACATGTGTACTTTTGACAGATCTGCTTAATCTGACATATATCACTTTTGATATATCTGTTACTTTAGACATGTCATTTTTGACATTTGTTACCCTCCCACCAACTACCCTCTCAGTTACATGATTTTTTTGAAGCATAGTACAAAATTTCATTTAAAAAAATTATAATCACCGGTACTGTTACGTTTTGACAAACAAGTTGTATTCATAATTCTTCATAGAATTCACAAATGTAAAATATACAGGTGTTCCATTTAAACAAATTAAATCTTATGTCGCCTATATATTAGACCCCCCCCCCCCCCCCCCTTATACCTAAGAATGAATAAAATATTAAACTTGGATCCAAATTAGAAATAAATGTTTCAGAATAATTAATCGCAGATCAATACGTATAAACTTTCCGTTGCCTGGTACTTATTTTATTAATAATTTCATATTCATCATCAATTAAATGTGTCCCCGTTTCGTATTGCAAACTATGCCAAGCATTTATATTTCGTATTCAAGGGCGCCTTGCATGTTTTCAGGATAACTGATAACATCTTAGCGATGGCACGACCGAGTACGATAGTAATTATGAGGCAGAACGTCATCCAACAATTTGAAAGGTATTCGATAATTTAAGTATTTCCGAATTCTCATTAAATAAATTCTTTAGTTTAGGCATTAAATCTATTATTAATTTGCAATCGCACAAGGAACATGCAAGCTGCGGACGACCACTGGAAAATTCCGGATTTTCGTACGATCCTAATATATTTATGGAAAATAAAAGTAAGTATGCAACACGTTTGAACATTTTGTGAATTGTGTGTTTTCTTAGGCTTGATGGACGTCGATAAACTCGATTAATAACTTACGTCGTTTAGCGCAATTATTTTAAATCCTAAAGTCCGCTCGTTGACTTTAATAACTTAAGCAGACGAAAAGGTTTTCGTGACAAAATACCAGTTTGCCAACTTTTCTGCACGCACCTAAGAGCGATAAATAATTAAAATTTACTGCGCTTTATACTTAATATGCGTGTTAATGAAAATATTTAATTTGAATAATATTTTGAATTGCATTTTACTGCCATTTAAACCTCTGATTTACTTTTTTATTATGTATTTTTTATTAAACCAATTAAGATTGATTTTGAATGATTTTCTAAAACCCTTGTCCTGAAGTTTCACTCAAGCTCAAGCTCAAAAGGTAATTGGAAATTATGCAAGTCATCAGTTAAGTTATCGAAATAGGTTTATTATTAATCGAACATAAAAAAAGATGATCAGAAACATTGTACGAATTATAAGGAGCAACATGTACGGATAAAAGTTGTTGTTTTTGTGTATACCTGTGATAAAAATTTTCATTTTACCTTGTTTACATATTTCATTATTCTAAAGTATCGTCGGTTCACTTAGAGTAATAATAAAGGCTAAGGAAACATTTCCAGTTGTTTAATTTAGAACTTTTATATTAGTTTGATTTACGATAAGACATTAATCCATTTCCTGTTTCAGTATATTATTACAATTTCGAATGGAAAGATTACGGTGATGCCACGTTATTAGGTTTACTGAATATGGTTAAAGTGTTAGCGTTTGCGGTGACGGAAGGTCGAGTGGCAGTCCATTGTCACGCTGGTAAATATCTGGTATGTCATTACGGTTTCTAATCGTTGATAATTTCAGGTTTAGGCAGAACTGGTGTGCTTATTGCATGCTACTTGGTGTATTCTTTGAAGGTGTCAGCGAATGACGCTATCAGATATGTACGTTTGAAACGTCCCGGATCCGTCCAAACGCGTGGGCAAATCCTATGCGTTCGACACTTCGCAAATTTCATTCTTCCGCAGTCCATTACGTTTTTTATGAAGTTTGTATTTGCCATAGCTTCGAACGTCGATAATTGTTCTTTTTTAGGGAAAGCGAAAAAGAAAAGCAGATGTCCCAGTTTGCCTTAGATAAATTTTTAAAGCGGCAGAAAATTATCTTGCATGGTTACAACGAACGGATCTTCAAGTTTTTACCAAAAGTAATTAATAAGCGTCTTTATTATCATATTTATTTAAATATCGCATTTCCAGATCGTGCACGAAATTTGTGAAAGGATTCTGAAATTATGCGGATGTTGGGTCGACGAATTCCAAGCATTGTCAAATGTGCCTCTGACTTCTGACTTTTTATGCAATAAAAGAGTAACTAATGGACAAAGACACGAAAGTCTATATAGTATATGTAGTAATATATCCGATAGTATGTTATATAAAAAAAAAATAAATGTACGAACCACATACGTTACATTTTAGGTCCCCTTTTAAGCCCAGACACCATACTTTCGCCGACTACTACTGAAATGCTGAACATTCCATCGGCACCGGCTAGTCCAAATCCATCCGAAAACAGCGATACATTTTCAGGTAAATCACCTTATAAATAAATTTATTTATTACTCGTTTCAATTTAGAATTGGACGGTGACGAAATAAACGAAGAGTTATTGTACGAAAACAAATGTTTCAAAGAGTTAGAAACGCAGAAAACGCTTCCCTCGTGCGACACGGAATCAGACATTCAAGACGTACGACAAGTAGCCCTATCTCTCCTTACGGACTTTTTATCGTTAGATTCAAATTTAAAAAAAGACATAAGGAAGTTGCAAGTGGAAATAAATACGTCTCAATTGGGTTGGTCGAAATTGAACTTGGAGACCGACGCGACCGTTTTAGCTGCGCTGCTGTTCGATTGGCTCGAAAACTTGAAACTGCCGATTTTAAATAGGGAAGATATGGAAAATATCGTCATAAATTATAAACACACGGAACTTTGCTTTTCGAAATTCGAAGTCGTGAGTTGTTTCTTTGAGTCAGTATTTTTTTTTGATTTTTGTTTTTTTTAGAAATCTGCATGTTTACTAGAATATTTAATCAGATTCTTAACGAAAATTCAACCATTGTCGAGGGATTTGCAGGACGATTTGTTGAAAAGGATATTGGCTGCGCTTTGCCACCAAACTGTTGTTATCAATGAGAAAGCTATTCCCACAGGTTGGTTATTGTAATGAACCACAAAGGAAATTATTATGATTATAAAAACTTTTAGGAAGAAATTTCAGGAGGCTTCGAGATGGCACTTTTGCTTGCGCTATGGAATTTTTGACATCGCTTTTCACGATAATCGAGATACACCACCAACAAAAACAAGCCAGGGATTCGAATGAACCATTGAAGGACACATCAGATGAAGATTCAGAAGTTGAAAGTTGCTTCCTATAATTTTCCATTAAAATGTAAACGGAAATGTTAATAAATAGGTAAAATGAGTGTTATCCATTTTTACTACACTTTTCGATAACATTTACTAATGACTTTTCGCAGTTCTTGCAGATAAATAAAACGAAAATAATAAATTGACTTTTATATTGAAATTGTGGTCAGAATACAAACGATTTACAAAATTAATACTTATCAAACCTCAACATATATACATGATTCGATTAATTTAAATTAATTAAATTAACACTAAGCTTTCGTGATTTATTCAACTCCCGTTTGGGTTTAATTAAGTGAACAAATATAATAAATTGATGTACCTAGACATACATAAAACGATTGTATTAAAAAAAATCAAATAGACACAAATTTCGGTATTCATTTAAGTTGAGATTGGCAAGCGAACTATTTAATTAATAAATGACAACAAATTAATAAGTGTGTTTATTAAACTGTTCAGAATACAAACATTTTAATTAATAATTATTATTTACTCTTATATATATACAATACGATAATATTAAAATTAATACCAAGAATTTACTCATACCTTAAACATAAGTGAAACAAAAAACACAGTTAAAACTAATTACCATATTATTACATAAATTACATTAAAACGATTTTGTACCGCAACGTTTTTGCAATTAATTTCCCGTGTTACATTCATGATAAAAAAAAATAACAGAACATGATTTCTTCATATACAGGCCATGTGAAAATGAGCATACAAGTTCCCCGAAGTTTCCTCTTCAAGTACGAAGTCTTCATAGCTCACAACTGCTAATAGAAATACGGTTGTAAATTCAAATTCAACAACAAAGTTAATGGCATGAAGTAAAGTATTAAAAAAAAATAAAGATAATATGGCATCATTAGATTTTACATTTTATCGGTGACGTTGAGAAAATACCTTTGGCAATACTGCAAATTAATATGATAGTGTTAAAATAACAGTTAGTTTTGTGACATTTACACTAATTAATTAATTAGTTCAAATATGCCATTACATCAGTTGATTCAATCAAAATATTGCTTGGATTAGATATTATAGATTAAGGAATACTGAAGCTTGTATGCTAATTATACACACTTGTGTTAATATGTATGTGTGTGTGTTTGTTTATATTTATATAATAATAATTACATTAAACAGAAAAATCACACTATACAAGTTAAGAGTAACATAAATTGATGTAATAACAACTGTAAAAATGGATATTAAAGATACAAGATGTTAATTAATATTATTAAACTAACGTACTTGATCGTTAAAGAATTATTATTACTATAACAATTACAAATATTTTACAATTAATTTATCACATAAAAGCATCAGATTATTTAAAATGTTTCAAGTTTCAATGACGAAAGTCATTTGTGGCAAGTTTTAAATGTCATATGAGAGAATTGTTTCGTTATGTTATTTCTCTGTAATCATAGCTCAAGGCTACCTAGACCTCATGATCATCATCTTATTTGCAAAATGAAGTGAAATTTTGCATCTGTTATGGTATTTCCTAAATCTGAAACGATCAAATAAAACCTCGCATTCAAACTTTTTAACCATTCCTGTATCTTTAATAACAATGTATATTAAGATAACAATGAACGAGTAAAAGTCAATTAATTTTTTGTTAATTCTTTTCCCTGTATAAAATATATCAGGGAATTCATATGTGTTAGCCATCGGTAAGGTACGTTCTAACGTCTTTACTTACTTCATCCATTTTATAATCAGAAGGCATTATTAATAGCTTTATTTGTGAGAAAGTAGCAAATATACCTTTATAAGATGGATCCATGTACTTTAATATTATTCTAATAAAAATAGAGCAGTGCTTTGACACTTCGGAAATACAGGCGATTTGTTTCGAATTATTCTTGGGGAACGCTTTTAGTTTCGTGCAAAAGTCGACCAAATTATTGTGTATACGTAGAGTTAAATCGTTAGTGATTCCGTTTTCATTTTGAAATGCTTCCAATAGTGTAATGAAATTAACCAGCAATCCAGCTTGGTAGTTCCAATTTAAGATCTGTTCCTTGCCGTCATCGAGAGTTTCCAAAATTTCCGCGATCGGTTCGTAATCTTCATTAATAACCAAATCCGGTAAAATATGATTGATGGCCATTTCGTGACATTCGTACCATTTATTGCCGTACGTTAAATTTCTGTAGGTCTCCCAGTGGTTCATCAACAAGTTCGTTTTATTGGCTTTGACGATGTGCAGCCATTCGGACGGTACGCAGAAATCTTGTACGATTTCGTCCTCGATATCGATGTCCGACAAATCAAATTTTAAAGTGCGATCCAAAACGCCCATGATTAAGTTCCGTTTCACGCTGTTATCCTCGATGTAAAGCAAAACGAAAACTGCCCAACTGTAATAACCCATATTTTCTAACTGTTGCGCGAACGATGTCGTCGTGTAATCTTTGGCGTTCTTATTCATCACACCGCTGCCCAAAGAAGTCAACGTTTGAAGTAAAAGCCAACTAAAATAAAGAAAAGCAGTGAACATCGAAAAATCTATAATACACGTACCTTAAACGATAATCAGCCGGATAATCTGTGTGAGTGTGCGGGTTTAAAATATCTTCGAGAGTTTGCTTCACGTTACAGAAAAGTAGCATTAAATAGTATTGGATGTCGTAAATATTTTCTCCGTTATCGTTTAGATGTTTCGTTGTAGGTCGACTGACATATCCGTACGTAGTGAAAGCTTCTTGATACAGCAAAACAGCTTCGTGTAAAGGTGAAGGTTCAGGTGTGACGTACCACAGAAACATAGCCAAAGCTCTTCTCCAATCAAGATTTTCGCATATATTAACAGCGCCGAGTTGTGGTTGACTTGAGCCTCCACTTACGGACACACCAGATATAGTCATATATATTTTTTTCATGATAAAATCGATGTGTTCCAAACTTGTCGCAAATTTCCATTGCTCTAATTGTTCGTTCATGTATAATTTCGAAGACGCGTTTAGATTTAACTGCGATAGCAGTAAACTTAATTTCGGCATTTTGTTATTTATTGCGATCTCAGCAGCCTCCATTATTTGATGTCCAGTCAAATGGATGAATATGTTCTGTAAAACGGACGAAGGATCATTTTTAGGGCGTGAATTTAATTCTTTATATATTTTGTCCCGTGAAACATCTTCCAACCTGAAAATATAACAAATAATTTTCACGTATTCGTTTAAAATTAATAATCACCATTCGCTAAATAAATCCCTTCGTCTCGTAGGTTTTGTGATAGGTCCCCAAAATGCCAAACATAAATTCCAAATTTCTTTATAGTACTGTGCTTCTTTATTAGACGAAATTTCAACACTCTCAGTTGCTAATAATTGATGCCTTAACAGCATCGATTCACCATCTTTAACTTTAAGCAACGGCACCCCATCAATTAAAGTAATTTTGGATTCCTCAAACACAATTCTTAGGTGTTCAGTTAACGAATCCTACGATTTAAAATTTAACACTAACAACTTCTACGAGATCAATTTCACATTACCGTGTAAATGTCACGTGGTGTAAGTTCTGAAACGTCTATAATTGTTATCACCGTTGGGCAATGCTCAAGAAATCCAACACTTTCAAAGTGATCCCTATTACTTGGCGGCAAAGTGGTGGCCAATGTTGAACCTCTTCCCCACCCAACTTTAAAAGATTTATGCTTAAAAATACCAATATCCATATAACTTCTGGAATGGAAAAGATATTTATTCTTAGGAATATCACCTGAAAATAAAATTAAATGTATCTAATAATAATAAAAAAGAAACACCCATTTATGTCAAACGTAAAAATGATTACGTACAAAACTTATTGCAGAGAGCGAAAACGTCGGGCTTTTGGAAGGTTGGTTGTTCAGGTGTCGATATCTCTCCCTGAGATTCTGAACTCAGTAATTCTTCGAACAATTGACTCTCGTCTTCAAATATTTCTAGGGTTGGGAAATCGGGGTCGGGCATGTATTCCTCATCGAATAACGCCGCTTTCATGACGTGAAGCAAAGTTCCGCCGTTACTGTACAACGACCTTCGTGATGTTACACAGTGTAGGTCATTTGAATGCATTCCGTGAGCTAAATCAATATCTATGTCTTCGATGTCGTCACCGATTTCAGAAAAGCCACCCAGGCCACTTCTCATTTCCAAATCCTAACACGGAAATTTTTTTTTTTACTAAATTATTTCGGTTTCAACATTAAATTAATTGAATCACAACACGGAATTAGCATCGAAATTGGTGCAGCCTGTACACTAAATGTTAATAAGCAATCAAAACATGAATTGACACCATTTTACTTGCAATTAGCAAATAAACCAAGTAAACCAAACCAAACCACATTCAAACTCTAAAGCTATTTGAACAGTGCAGTTAACATTGAAATGGTGTTAATTTAGCTTCAACTTCCTTATATTTTGATAAATCGATAAATTGATTAAGAAATAATTACGGACATTAGCGTTATAGATATTCGTTTCATAAAAATTTGATTTATTTATCTTAGCAACTGAGATAAAGAAAAAAGGGAAAGCGGATAAGGCAATAAAAATTATATACAGCAGAGTCAAATAAGAATAAAGAGCATGTTGATATAAATTGGAAATCACAGTAGGAACAAATTTTAGGAACAAAAAAAAACCAATGAATACAATGATTATAGTTACATATGGAACAAACCAAAATGATAAAATGGCAAAGTAGATAAATATAAACATAAAGACATAAATATACAAGTGAACTGAAAGAAAAGACTAAAAATTTAATTGTACTTATAGAGAATATTAACAAAATCTGCAGTGGTCCACACTATATATGTACTATTACTTATTACATTACCTTGTGACTCAATTTTCTTCGTTATTCAGTTTGTGAACATAAATCTTCAAAGTATATATATCTATATAGATCATACTTACTTTACATTTTGCTGATGGGAAAGAATCGTTGTGTCCAAGCAGATGTTACAAGAGCACTTGGATCAAATTTTAATGTGAGGCTGAGGAGAGGCATTGTTTTTTTTGCCGTTTTGAGCAAAAGTGTCATTAACCAAACCGAATGCAAGAGATCGGATGTTAATAGTTTGTCACCTCTTGCACACACAATACCGTGTCTCCATGCACAAATTGTGTTATGTTGTGTGCACTGAAGGATAAAACACTTTAAAACAATCATTTGAAGCCATGCCTTAAAACTAAAAATTTCCCTCTCGGTCAGTTCATTCATCCCTGACTACCAATAAAGATAGTAATCCCATTCATAAACTATTCTACCGAACAAAGCATGCACAATATTGAACAGAAGTAATTTAATGAATTTCACACCATACAACACAAAAACAATTTTACATGAAAATGTAACAATACAAAATTAGATGCAATAAACCTGAAACTGGATTAACCATTTACCTCGTCATACAAAAATTTTTCATTTTCTTTATCTTCTGCAATCAACAAAGCTTCATTTATCTCATCGTGAATTATCTTCTCTTCAAGCAACTTCTTCTTTTCGGCCTTCTTGTCTTTAATTTTTTTCTTGTCTTGTTTCTCTTTGACAATTTTCTCGTTGTCGGTCTCCTCTTCGCTATCGCTGAATCCATATTTTGAGAAATGTTCGACGGAGAAAACCCAGGAACCGGTGTCTGCGCGGTAGTCCAAGAATTTAGTGCCGTGTTTTTCGCACAAATCTCTCAGTGTGTCGATGAAGTTAATAGAAACCAACGTATCAATGTCAGTGATGAGAGTTCTCTCGATTCTATCTTTTGGATAAACACGGTCTAGTGTAACCTGGGCACGTCTATTTAACCCTTGTCCTAGCGGTGGTTTCTTAGTATCATCTGGATAAATAGTTAGTTCCCGATATCTGAAGTGAACGAGCTCATCAATGTTTAAATCGGTAACGTCGATAAGATCAGGAAACGAAACGCTTCCAAATCCTACGCGACCAATTGTGAAACCTTTAACTAGGCAGGTTCCATCAGGTTGCGTGTACTCAACTAATTTATCCAGGGTTGGTACTGTGTAATATTCCGGACGTGTCAAGACGACACCACAGGTATATACTGATTCGGTCTCTGACGATTCGTAAATTGTTGGAATTGTAGAATTGCCTTTTGGTAAACCATTAGTTAAAACATCATCATTTGCAATACCAACTGACGGGTTAGTATTATTTAATTGTTTTGACTCATCACCTTCAACGCTAGTAATATGTTCAGATTCACTGAAACCATTCTCAGTATCATCTAAAATATAAACATATTAGACACCTATTCATTAAAAGAAAATTAATGAAACTTACACATTGAAAAACTCATGGACATTGCTACAAAATTTGGTCTATTTCCAGATTTAGCTTTTCTAGCATCTGGAAGAAAATCATTTCTTTGATCTCCATTTTCCACATCCGTTGCTAAAAGGCTAACGTCATTTAAACTTTCGTGGGTTCCTGATGGAGGCGAATGCTTATCTTTTTTCAAAACTAAACGCTTTGCAGCCGTTTTTAATCCAAAGTTGATATCTGTGGTGTTCTTATCGGCAATATCGTCAAACACATTAACCTGATAACGGATATTTTTAAAACTAGCAATTTTTTAATATGAACAATTACCTTGTGAGTTGTCCTTGGAAGAACCTTCATTCTCTTCGTTATTGGTGAAATAACAGCAATCCTTTGCGGGGCCTCTAATAATTTCTGCAGTTCTTTGGGATTTGTAGTGTAAGGTACAGCTTCTGAACTTTTTACAGGCGATAAACCCTCAAGGTGGGGATTATAACCATACGGATCCGTAACTTGCAATATACTTCCCAAATCGATATTTTCCGTGGTTGGCACCCTATCACATATAAGTCAAATAAATATGAGTATTATTTGTTACCAATGTGTAACGAAACTAAAACAACTATAAATCAGATAAATAACTTACACATTTTGATTAGGCATCATCTGTTGCATTTGATTTGGCATCATAAATCCAGTATTTGGTTGGAAGTTATTGTTTCCGAAGAAGTTACTCGAGGTGTTGTTTCCAAAGAGACCGGATGGTTTAGGAGCTGTATTTCCGAATAAATTGCCACCCCCTTACAAATAATTAAATTAAAATTAAATTCGTTTCTATCTAAAGATTTTCATACCTAAACCGAAAACATTCGGTTGTCCAAATGTATTTTGTTGAGGTTTTCCAAAATTCATAAACCCAAAATTGGATTGTTGTTGCGGTTGCTGTTGGCCGAAGGCTGTATTTGTCGTCGGCGTTTGTCCAAAAATATTAAAAGCAGTGTTAGGCTTCGGATTTTGGAACAAATTTTGTTGACCTGTTCCGAATGAAAAACTGTTGAATCCCGTTGGCTGCGCTGGTTTTCCAAACAATCCACCGGTAGTCTAAAATGATATCAGTTGATGCTGAAAAATTTTTGTGAGTAAAAAAATACCTGTGCTGCAGGTTGTCCGAATAAATTTGCGTTGCCAAATGTGTTTTGTTGAGGTTGTGTCGCGCCAAATAGGGTTTGGTTTGATGGCGCAAACTTGGGAGTGTTAGTGCCAAATAGTCCACCAGTTGTTGATGTGTTTGTTCCAAAGCCGAAGGCGTTCGATGCTGTGGTTGTCGCTCCAAATCCACTAACTGCGGGTTTTCCAAAGATGTTTGATGTCGTACTTTGTGGGGCTAGTACATAACCTGAACATCCAAAACCAGGTGCCGTTTGACCAAAAACAGTTTTATTATCCGTTTGTCCAAATAATGTAGGAGCAGCAGATGCGGTTACACCAAACGGCTGCGGTGCTCCAAAGCCGGCTTGTTGTTGAGGTCCTTTTCGATTCGCTTGGTAATCTTCCCACCGTAGCTCTTCTAATGATTTGTTCTCGTACTCTTTCATACATGTGATGCAATGGTGCTTGGTGCTGATGGTGTGAGCAACACCAGATTTTTGCATTGAATCAGTACCGGTGACTGGTGAAAATTTGATTACAGTTCCATTTTGTCCAGCAGCCCCACCAAACGTACTTGTATTACCAAATAAAGTACTGGATGGTTGAAACATGGACGAATTTGGGGCAGTTTGTGTAGCGGTTTGTCCAAACAAACCGCCAGATGCACCCGATGAAAACCCAAACCCTGCAGGTTTGTTCTGCTGGCCGAACGAAGAGTTCCCACTGTTACCAAATAAACCACTTGAAGAAGGTTGTTGTGAAGTATTCCCAAATAATGTAGAACCTTAAAATATTTATTATATTCAAATAATCGTATAGAATCTTTATATCTATTTTTAATCGAGTAGAATTTTAAATAAGTCAGAAAAAAGTATATTTAATTTGAAAATTTACAGCATTACCAAAATAATTCGTATTTTGGATTTGGTACTGGACCGCGTCGCGTAAAATCACCGCAACTGTTACATTGTGGAAAATTTGTTACTTAACAAGAATATAGTCAATTAATCGAAAATGTCCTACATGTATAAAATTCATGCTTCTGCTGTATATGCGTAAAATACTTGAATTCAATAATTGATAATTTTTAAATATTAAGGGAATCATCATTTCATACATTTTGGATTTTTCCATTTAAAATTCTTTTTGTGTTAATACTGAAATATTTTCAATATTAATTATGGTATTCCATGAAGCTAAGTGCGTAAAATACCAAAGTTATGACGTCACCGTCACAGTGCGCATGTGTGAGCTTTAAAACAAAGTCAATAACTTAATCGCAAATTTAAAAACATCCGCGTTTAGATATAAAAAATGTGACGTCAGTTTGATATAAATGATAGATTAATGAAAATAGATTAAATCTGATTAATCTGATTTCTACTTCAAAATTTAGCAGCAAGGTCGTCACTAATGATATATGTTTTCATTTTATTTCATGTGATTAATACATATTGTGAAATTATTTAATAGTACATATGAAATATTGTGAAATTTAATAAATTAATTTATACACATCTCTTTAAATCCATGCAAATTTGTTATATCCTTATATTAAAAACCATAATTTTAATTTAAAAAACAAAAGAAATAAAACACAAGGGACTTCATTTGTTAATGAGTAAAAGTGTGTACAAGGATCTTTATAAAAATATATACAACCAAGTTCCAGCATGCACAGTTCGTTATTTTAACATACCAAAGCCTGTTTGATTTGCTTGTCCAAAACTTGATGTTGATGATGACCCAAATAATGGGGCAGCGGATTGTTGTGGTGTTCCAAACATTGAAGGTGTCGCTGATCCAAATCCAGAACTTGAGCTACCAAATGAACCTGACGTATTCCCGAAAAGTTGACTCGTTTGTCCAAAAGGAGCATTTGTGGTACTTCCAAATCCTCCATGGAGAAATACACGAGATAGTTTACTCGTAAAATAAATTCCTAAATCTTATTTTTAAACTCACCAAAAGTAGTTGGTTGAGAAACGCCAAACGATGGCCTGCCAAACATGATAAATCATACACAGTAACACTTAACTCACATAAAAACGAACATAACTTCACTTTATATACGTATATAATATAAAAAACGTTGTAAATAATATAAAGATTAAAACTATGTATAAAAAACCACGATAAATTCAACACTGATCTATGTCTGTTGTTGTCTACATAAAATCCATGTTAGCGGTACTTGTCACTTCACAACTAAGCTTGTGTACGTGCACATTTTTATACGAACCGGTAGTGCACTGGTTTTGTCTTATGACGTCATAAATGTTTTAGAGCGCGAAATTCAATATTTTAATGAAATAATAACAAAAATTCCTACCTTCGAAAAATGGGTTGCTCGATGTTTTATCGGGTTCCGGAGAAAGAAGCACAGGCTCAGGAGTTCTCCACGATTGAATAGGATCCTTCGGCAAGTCTGGGGTTTTTGCACGCGCTCTCGGGAAATTTATAGGTTTTACAAGTAACTCTGAACTAGTTTCGTGCACTGGTGTAAACTCTGGTGGCGGAGGCGCTTGGGAAAACGGCGACATCGGAACTGTCAAATTACTTGCCTCGTTATCACCAAAAGTAGGCAAATTCTCAGATGTTGTCGTTAATTCAGAGACTGGTGCTGCTTCAAAATGCATTGCTTCTAACAGTTCCTTGGTGGTTGTAACACGTGGTATTTTGCTCGAAAATAGGTTCGGTATAGAACTCAAAGCAAATCGTTTTCCTTGTGGGAACGGTGACATATCTCGAGCTGGACGATTGTTTTCTGAATACGGACTTGATTCTTGGGATGGTAATATTGCTGCGCCAGAAAACGGGTTTATTCTTTCAGATGGCTGAAGAGGTTGTCGTCTTTTAAGTGCCACAGGGGGCGGCGAGTCATCTGGTGTACTTGGTAGCAAACGTTGTGGCGGAGTAACAGGGGGACTATTCGATACTGGCGAGCGCATCGCCCAGATCGACTCTTTCTCTTTCTCATTCGACCTCATCCCAAAAACAAAAGGCCCCTCAGTCGCTTTAATCTGTTGCAGTAGTTGAGATTTTAAATCAGGCGTTTCAACGCTGCTGTCTTTACCACTATCGGCCCTCTTTCTTGGCTTTAAATATTTCTTTTTCTCTATAATTTATCAAATTAATGATATGCCAATATGTTATAAGTAAACACCAATGTAACAAAAAACTTGACCACATTTACTCACCAAACAGTTTTTCTTGTTCTGGATCCATTTTAATCCAAATTATATGAGACTAAAGTAATACCACTATTAATATACAAAATAAATTGGTTAGTAGTAATTTACCTATTATTCAATAATTGTAATTGAACCATTATCTAAGTGCATGTTAATGATAATAATTATAGATTATTGAAATGTTTTTGGATGCACCCTTAAAAAATATGAAGCAAAAATAACAAAAAAAAAAACTATACACTATATTACAAATATACCACAAACAGATAAATAATGTGGAGCGTTTCCATTTAGATTAATTTTAAAATTAAATCAAACGATCCACAAGTCTATTGATTAATCGATCAAAGCATTGAAACGCGACGACAATTCAAAGTAACCGAGATTGGCCATGAATTCGTTGCGTGACGTCATAATCAGCGACCAACTGGTCGTGTTGAAGAGAAATCGCCTAATGTTCACATGATCGATAATTGCGTTATTTGTGTGTTTATTTTGGTTATATATGCTATTTTATTCTGTAATTCAAATGAATAAATTTTATTATTAGATAATTTGCGTGTTAAATCAAGTTGTCAGGTCACACAAGTGTAAAAAAACGTACAAAGGTTTAGTGCCTAAACAAAAATTGTCAGTCAGATTAAGTGTGCTTTGAACAAAAATAATGCAATATACTACAAGAGCAATTATATTTTATATATAAACCCTTAATTTGTTGTAGGGTCAAATGATGAAAAAAAAAATATTAAAAAGAAGTCAATGATTTTTGTTTTGATTATTGCCCTATTATATTTTCAAATCAAAATTAAAATTGGTATATTTAATTTTCATCTATGATTGTTCATGGCTTTAAACTGAAATTTAAATATACCATTAAATAAAATTTACTTAATAAATAATTTGAAGCGATCAGAGTGACCGCAGGTAATCAGTTAAAGGTTAAGCACCTCCATACTATTTATATTTTTATGGAATAAACACAAACCTTGTCAAAGATAGCACACTATAGGAAGAATCAGAGTTCACAAAAAGCTCAAAATAAAATGTGGCCAAACTATGAGTGCCTACGTTATAGTTTTCAACCTTAAAAGCATAGATGAAACAAAGATTCATTTGGTATTTCACATATTTTATAATATAAAAAAAAACATATCAAATCAATGAAAATTGCAACATAAATGAAAATAAAAAATAAGTCATTCAAATTTGATAAATTAGTATTACTTGAGTTATTGAAAGTATTTAAGATTGAAGTTGAGTTTTAATCAATCGGCTATTAAATTACCTTCTCAACTTTTGCTAAATGACTTCGAAAGCTGTTTTTTATAAACTGTGGAGTACTTACATGACAACCAAATATTCGTAGACTTACAGGGCAGCTTTCCGGATGTGATGCTTGTATCGGGAATAAACTGCTGCAGTGCTGAAATGTATTAATTAGTGGAAAATTATATCATTGTTGCGTTAATAATTACCTTTGGAAATATTTTTGAATTCCTGAAATTCTTGGTTGGTAGCTTCTGATGATGCTCTGAAATAAATTTATATTTGAGCTAAACAAACAAATAATATAAAATCATTGTTGACTTTTTATTTAGTGGTATCATTAAAATAAATGGCCACAGATTCATTTGATTTAACGTTTATTCCGAATCTCCAAAAAATCCATTTGAAGATTATAGTTGGCCAAGCTGTGCATGCTGCGCCCTCTGTTAAAGACTAGATGACCCATGCTAAATTTAGTTCATTAATATAGATGGCAGTTCATTCGTAAAAATGGCTACATTAATAAAATAAATAGTAAGACCGATCATGACGATTTACTTGTACACAAAATATACGACGTTCATGCAGTACAACATAAAATAGACCACTGCTGTGCTAACAAGCTCTACACAATGGAAATTGTATCATTCGTAGCATTAAAAATGTCATCGAAGAGTTTGTTGAAACGAACAAGGTTATAATTTTTTTTACATTCAAGGTATGTTTAAATTGATTTCCCAAATTATCGTTATAACTCTAAGAGACACATCAATAGCTATTTTATGCCTATTTAATGTTTAATTGAATCGTACTCACTTGGAAACCTCTTGAAAAGTAAAAATGCCCGGGTGAATTATCACGACAGTTTTTGCTGTCAGTTCGACACTAACATTCAATGCACTCTGATCACAAAATTAAATATCGAATAGGCGACTATGCTAACAAGTTCTACATAATATAATATCATCAGGGCAAGTACGTAAATGCATAAATTTTTTAAATTATTATTTTTTAATAGAAATATGTTGATGACTGCGCTACATATTTTTAAAGTTTAATTGAAGGGGAATTATATGAGAAGCTCAAGGGATCTGTGGGTTTGGCAACTAATTTTGCAATAATAAACGCACAATAGAAATTATATTATTCCTGGCATTAATCCTTCCTTGTTCCCAAATAAACAATTTGAACCGCTTACGTCTTTTATTGACCTGTGGTACTACCATATTTATTAAAACATTAAAGAATGGATGGAAAAAGAACAGAAAAGGGTGGAGAGGACACAAATAGAGGGGAAAATTAGTAGGGCAATATACAAGACAGATACAAAGAGTTAAAGGTGTATGGAAGGAGAATGGCTATAGGCAGGTTGATATGCGGAACTGAAGAGAAAGCGAACAAGTACTGAATGGGAGAAGAGTATAAGAGGTGTGAGGCATTCTGGAAAGGAAGAGACGAATGGAAGAACGGGTTGGTATTTTTGACGTTTAAAATATCAGCCATTTCCCATCAAACCACAAGTAGTCGAAGTGTTGTTGTTGTAATGCAATGTATTTGCACGTAAATGTATTCACAGAAGTGAAATTTTGGAACACCCTGTTTATTTTTACATTTTTGAATTCTATGAAAAATTGTGACTACATCCATGTACAAATTGTTTGTCAAAACTCAACAGCAGCGGTGATTTTCAATTTTTTTACTGAAATTTTAGATATGCAGACTATGCTTCAAAAAATCATATAACTGAGAAGGTAGTTGGTGGGAGGATAATTTTTTATCCTTGGACTAAGGGATCATCAATGTAAGTATTAATACCCCCAAGAATGCTCTTCTATATACAGGGTGTTGTCAGTGAATTTTCAATCTCACACAACTTTAAGAGGCAAAATATCGAAAACCTGAAGTGATAGGTATAGGAATATGTAGCATCAGTCGACGCAGAATTTGATTTTGAATCGAGTGCTAGTAAATTTGATAGTAGGTGTCCTTTGAAAAAATGATAGTTTGCCTCTTAAAGTTGTGCGAGATTGAAAATTCACCCACAACACCCTGTATATAGAATGGCATTTTTAAGGGTATTAGTACTTACATTGACGATCCCTTAGTCCACGGATAAAAAATTATCCTCCCACTAATTACGCTCTCAGTTACACGATTTTTTGAAGTATTGTCTGCATATCGAAAATTTCAGTAAAAAAATTAAAAATCACCGGTTCTGTTGAGTTTTCACAAACGAGTTGTACGTCGATGTATTCACAATTTTTCATAGTATTAAAAAACGTACAAATATACAGGGTGTTTCATTTAAACAAATTAAAATTTATGTCGCCCCCAGCAGACGAACCGCCCATGCCGGCTCAAAATATTTTTACAATGTGAATCTAAGGACTACAAGTACGGGTTGGTATTTTTGCCATTTAAAATATTAGCATTTTCCGATCAAAGTAGTCGTCACATTGACGAACGTCTTTGGAAGTAAAAGCGTTGCATTAACAAAAGTACAATTTTTGATGCAAATAATTTTAAAGTGACTTTGCAACTTTAACTTACAACTTCGAGAGACAAAAAGTGCACATTAATTACTATTTCAGGCGTTTAAAAATATTTAATTGAAAGGTACTTACTTGAAAGCCTGTTGAAAATAGGAATGCTACGGCGAATTAGCCACTGCGAATCTCACAATCGGCTTTGAAGTTTAATACCCGTTCATATTCCTGCAATAAAACATAAAATATACCTTTGTTTTACCAACAACTGGTGGCAACTACAATACGCGTTCAGACAGTATTCAATAACGCCTGTATGAGCAACGGTATGTATGTATGTACGTACTGCCAAACTGAACAAGTAGTCTGTGATCGCAGATGCATTTCCGACAGCAAAGGTTATATGTTCAGATTACCATTAAATTGACTACCTAACTTTTGCATATAGCTTTAACATAAGCATGAACTTCTATTTTACACGATTTCATAGTACAATTGAACATAACTTACATGGATACTTCTTGAAAAATCAAAATACTGGACGATTAGCGCGACAGTTTTATCTGTCACATAGACATTTATATTTATAATACATAGTTACTAAAATCAACTACTGCTCTGGTAACAAGGTAAACGCCAACGAAGTTATAACATTTATAATTGTCGTTGGACCGGTGTTTTAACTCGGCCTTAACGATCCAGTAAATGCCTGATCAGTAATAAGGTGCGTACCCAAATATTTCATTAAAGGCAACCAGTACCGGTTATCGTGAAAGAGGCCGCAGGTTCATGCACTAGGCTATGTTTAATATAACGAAAGTTGTAATACGATTGATTTTGAGCAAAAATAATTTTTTTTTGAAATTACTCGAAAACCTGAAGTGATAGGTATAGGAATATGTAGCATCAGTCGACGCAGAATTTGATTTTGAATCGAGTGCTAGTAAATTTGATAGTAGGTATCCCTTGAATCCCTTGAAAAAATGATAGTTTGCCTCTTAAAGTTGTGGGAGATTGAAAATTCACCGACAACACCCTGTATATAGAATAGCATTTTTAAGGGTATTACTACTTACATTGATGATCCCTTAGTCCACGGATAAAAATTTACCCTCCCACCAACTACGCTCTCAGTTACACGATTTTTTGAAGTATCGTCTGCATATCGACAATTTCACTAAAAAAATTAAAAATCACCGGTTCTGTTGAGTTTTCACAAACGAGTTGTACGTCGATGTATTCACAATTCTTCATAGTATTAAAAATGTACAAATGTACAGGGTGTTTCATTTAAACAAATTAAAATTATATCGCCCCCCGCAGACGAACCGCCCATGCAGGCTCAAAATATTTTTACAATATGAATTTAAGGACTACAAGTACGGGTTGGTATTTGTGCCGTTTAAAATACTAGGCTTTTCCGATCAAAGTAGTCGTCACAGTGACGAACATCTTTGGAAGTAAAAGCGTTGCATTAACAAAAGTACAATTTTTGATGCAAATAATTTTAAAGTGACTTTGCAACTTTAACTTACAACTTCCGGAGACAAAAGATGCACATTGATTACCATTTAAAAACATTTAATTGAAAGGTACAGAAGTGCAATTTTGAAGCACCCTGTTTATTTTTACATTTTTGAATACTGTGAAGAATTGTGAATACATCTATGTACAAATTGTTTGTCAAAACTCAACAGTAGCGGAGATTTTCATCTTCATTTTTTTTAATGAAATTTTAGATATGCAGACTATGCTTTAAAAAATCATGTAACTGAGAGCGTAGTTGGTGGGACGGTAATTTTTTATCCGTGGACTAAGGGATCATCAATGTAAGTATTAATACCCCCAAAAATGCCCTTTTGTATACAAGGTGTTGTCAGTGAATTTTCAATCTCACACAACTTTAAGAGGCAAAATATCGAAAACCTGAAGTGATAGGTATAGGAATATGTAGCATCAGTCGATGCAGAATTTGATGTTGAATCGAATGTAGCTAAATTTGATAGTAAGTGTCATTTGAAAAAATGATATTTTGTCTCTTAAAGTTTCGTGAGATTGAAAATTCACTGACAACACCCTGTATATAGAAGAGCATTCTCGGGGGTACTAATACTTACATTGATGATCCCTTAGTCCACGGATAAAAAATTACCCTCCCACCAATTACCTTCTTAATTATATGATTTTTTGAAATATAGTCTGCACGTCTAAAATTTCACTTAAAAAAATCAAAATCACCGTTTCTGTTGAGTTTTGAAAAATAATTTTTACGTGGATGTATTCACAATTCTTCAAAGAATTAAAGAATGTAAAAATATGCAGGGTGTTATATTTAAACAAATAAAATTGTATGCCGCCCCCAGCAGACGAACCGCCCATGCCGGTTCAAAATATTTTTAAAATATGAACCTAGGAACCCTGTATACATATACCAACTTACTTTATTCGAATTCGTAAACAACGTCGTAAGGGAACTTTATCAGTTCGTTTGGGACACCTATATGCACATATTTCCGGTTTGATAGGAAGTTGCTGTCATAATTGATACAACACGACACCATATACGTACCGCTACGTACATACGTTTTGGCTTTGGTTATAATGTTCAATTCAATCCGCAGAAATCGTTTATTTTACTTGCCATATTCTATACTACTTCTTCGTCTTTTATCGGGAACAGCTATTATTGACTCGTACTTGGTCAAGTAGGAGTCAATAATATCATTAGATACTCAATATCATGCATGCTGCTGCATCCATTTTAACAGGTAATGGTTGGGATATATGTAATGTTTACGTACGCATCTCATTAACTATTCGGTACTTACAAGATCATTGGGGTTGAAACACCGGTTAATTACTATTATAAATACATACTTACTTATGATATAACTTCGTTGGCGTTTATCTTGTTACCACAGCATCAGTTGATTTTGGTAACTATGTAATAAATATAAATGTCTCTGTGACAGATAGAACCGTCGTCCAAAGTGTCCAGTATTTTCATTTTTCAAGAGGTTTTCATGTAAGTTCTGTTCAATTGTACATTAAAAACGTGTAAAATAATAGTCCATGCATATATTAAAGCAATATGCAGAAGCGTGGTAGTCAATTTAAGCAAAATCTGTATGTAAAAAAATATAACCTTATTTTCGGAAAAGCATCTGCAATCGCAGTCTACTTGTTCAGTTTAGCATTACGCACCGTTGCGTATGCAAACGTTTTGAATGGCGACAATTATTCGTTCGGTCAATCAAACGCCGATTTATTTTTATAACAAAATTTGAATTGCCTAAATGTGTAATGTAGCTGTCACGAATAATATAATTCTTGGCAAACTAGATGTTTATTTTATGTTTTATTCCAGGAGCAGGGACGTATTAAATTTAAAAATCGATCTTCAGATCCGGCTTGGTTAACTCATCGCAGCATTTGTATTTTTTCAAGAGGCTTTCATGTAAGTAACTTTCAATTAAATCTTAAACGCATGAAATGGTAATTAACTTGTACATTTTGTTTCTTGAAGCTGTAAGTTAAAGTTGCAGTAACTTGAATATCGTTATTTATATCAAAAATTACAATTTTATGTTTAATTGCAAATACATTTCATTGCTTGTCATTTACTAAATAAGACATGTCTTTTGTAACCAAACGCTCCGTTTTGGCAGATACTGTGTGTGTACTGTGTGATACCTTGTTACCACAGCAGCAGTTGATTTTAGTAACTATGTATAATAAATGTCAATGTCTATGTGACAGATAGAACCGTCGTGCTAATCGTCCAGTATTTTCATTTTTCAAGGGGTTTTCATGTAAGTTCTATTGATTTGTATTTTAAAAACGTGCAAAATAGAAGTTCATGCATATATTAAACATGTTTGGGAGTCAATTTAAAAGTGAAAATGTAACCTTTACTGTCGGAAAAGCATCTGCAATCGCGATCTACTTCAATTTAGCATTTTGTTCTAGATTTTGAGGATCAAATCAGAAATTCATCAGCCACGCTGTTTTTTTATTCAGGACAAGACAATCGGGGTGAGTCATTTTTGTATATAGTAGTGCCGTAAAAAAATCTCGATTAGAGTAGAGTATTTTATAATTTATAACTTGAAAATAGTAAAAATCTAATGACTGCAGTAAAGCAGAATTACATGTTCAAAACAACTCACTCGAAAAATATGCGTAGAATCTCTAAAATTGACAATAAAAAATTTAATACATTGTTGTTAAGAATAACAGGTGTCTACTCTGATCGAGATTTTTGTGTAGTGGAGTAGTATGTAAACTGGTAGTATGTAGTATGGTAGTAAGTAATATGGAAGTATGGTAGTATGGAGTTTAAAACGCTCAAACTCTATACCTACTTTAATAGAACAGCAGATTTGAAAACAAAATCCCAATTTTGTAAATGTGTTTGATGTTTTGATGTTTGATTCATTATAAGAAGCAAAAGCAGTAAAATTTTGCGTTGATTTAACGTCTATGTCAATTTTTTTTATAATATGTAACAACTATATATATACGTTTGACATTTTTTTTTAATTTGGCGGTTTTGTAGCGCCATCTGTTTGACATTTTTTGAATTTTGCGGTTTCGTAGCGCCATCTGTTGTTAAAACTCGTCAACTTTTAATATTTTAAGTTGGCAATTATTAATTAATATCTTTTGTTTCGTACGATGTTCATTTGTCGTGTGCCTTAAAATAATTAACGATTTCAAAATAAACCATGGCAGAAATGGCAGATGATGATTATTGGAAAAGTAGAGTTTCAGGATTCAACTTTGACTACGACGAGGTTAGTTTCCAAAAAAAAAATAATATTAATAATCACATGGTTACCCTAGGATTCGAACACTGTAAGTGGTACCGATCAACAGTTTCTAGAAAACACAACTGATTCAGTATTCAGCTTAACATTAGAAGACTGCTATGTCTTACCGATAGATTCGTTGATATCAAAACGAGGTTTAGAATCAAGTAAGGTTGTTAATTTAAAACGGCATGGGATTTGTTCCGTTAGTTTTGCAGGATATTAAACCTCCTGTGCATTTCAACTCGGCACATACGGAAGAGACCATTAAGAAACTATTCTTAGGAATTCCTTGTGTGTTAGATAATTACCGAACGTTGGACCAAAAGCTTAAATTGCTCGATGCGGCCGTTGAAACTTTCGATGGAAATATTATACTTAAAGTACATTTACCCGCGATGAGAATGGTATCAAAGTTATATTGATTTATTTTAGATCCTTTTATATTTAGAGAAAACTTTACATAAAAAGCTTTTATATTACTATTTACCAAAGCGGAAAGTTGCTCTGCAACATTATTGTAATTATTTATCACACCGCAATAGATTTGGAGAATTATCTGAAGTTTATAAGTTCGTACTTCTTATTTGAAATTTTTTTTTAATATACGTAATGTAATTTTAGGGCATCTGGGAACAATAAAAATGTGGTTTGTATAATACATAACAACGTTCCATATAATAAATGACCAATCATTTATTTCATTGTAGCCTAACTTGTTCTATTTGTCCTCTAAAAATTATTCCGATAAGACCAAATTAAATACTCATCTTGTTAATTTTTTTGCTGAATATTTGCACAATATTGAGAAAAGTTATGGGAAAGATATATTGATGGATTTACAAAAATTTACAGGTTGGTCTTAAAATTTTATAATAAACTCGGTAAAAATTACAATGGTCTTCGTTACATTTTTTAATATTGCATTTTTCCACCGAAACTTTAAAATGAATATTTCAGTATGGCAAATGCACAAAGGGATGGAAAGTGAATCAATCATAGAGCAGTTAGCGTCTCTGTGGAAAGATAAATTACGGGCAAATGATATCACAGAACTTCAAAGCGTTATGGAAGTTAATAAGTTCCAATCTGAATGGGTTCAATTAAACGTGATGGCTGCGTTGAAACGATGGGATCAGTTACCTCAACATTTCATTAAACCAGTAATGCCCGTTTCGAATTAATTTGAATTTACTACAGTTTTGTTTCAGAATGTGTTTAAGAAAAACGTATTTAAATCGGTTATTAATCCAGATATCTTAATGAATGCGTTGCATAAACATAATGCACCGACGAATGTGCTGCAACAATTTTTAGGCTGCATGTCCGATCACGAACGAAGTTTGCTATTAGGTAAAAAACTTCAATGCCATCGATTTGTCATTGATAAACTTGTAGAGAACCGGGATCGTTTGGGACTGATCGCATATAAATCGTGCCTATCTTCGCAGTCTGAAGATTACTTTTATTTAGAACAAAATCTTCGTTCTGTGAGTTGAATCAATTAATAGATAATATAAAAATTACTTATGTTTCACCTTTCAGGAGAAACGATGGAAAAATTAAATTATAATTTTGTATCTTTATTAAAAAAAAATTGTTAAGACATGATTTATTTTATTTTTACCCCAACAAACTTTAACGTTTTACTAGGTATTAAAAAAAATAACATAAATGTAAAATCAACGTTTACTGCTTCATCGAATCAATATAATAATAAGAAGGTATTTGTTATTTTAATTTAATTATTTTCGCGTTGCATATAAATTTATTTGGATCGTTACACTTTTTTAATTTGGTATAAAAATTCGCAACCCAAAGATATTGGGTTGGGTTGGGTCACAAGTAACAACAAATTGTGAGTGACAAATCTGATTTTACTGGCAATTTTATATGTATTATAAAATAATTTTTATATTCGTTTTCCTTGCGACGGCAATGCCCGTCTGCCCTCCCTACACCTACCGCCACTGCCTTTGTACTTGTACGTATCTAATTTTTTTATAGGAATGTGTCATTGATACTTAAAATAATTACGAAATTTTGGTTTCGTAGACTTACCTTATTGTATTACTTCGCTAATCGATTTAAATAACATACGGGCTGATAACATGAATGATGAATGAGTGAAAACGCGTAATAAAAATTTTATATTTCATAATAGAAAATAATAATACTGATACATTTACATGCCTTAAGTTGAACTAAGTTCCAAACAATTCTATAAAATAAAATTCTTTAAATTATGTTATTAAAATTACACTAACAGATCAATAAATTAATAAACTATTACACAGTTAAATGTTTTAATTGGTGATTTAGGAATTTGCGCAGGCAACCCACAATATGAATTTGGAATATTTTGGGTTGCCTACATTTATTTTTTCAGCGTTGAATTAAAACATTTAAAAATGTGTAAACTGTCATATAGTCCTCGCAACTAACAATTGTATAAAACAAGTAATCTATAATACTTTTAGATTGACTATCTACTTACGTTTCACATATGCATACATATATAAATTTAACTACTTTTTCAATACTTTTCGCGTAGAAGGGTCATTCAAGGGTAACAAAAATTTTACACTTTCTTGAAGTTTTGAATAATTAAATAAACACAGGAACTTATTCTTAAAAATTGTTACATCATATTCACATTAGTAAATCAATGTATCAATAAAATATGTACAATAATGCATTTTTATAGTACAAGTAAAAATTAATCTAAGTTGTGAAAGAAAGCAACGAGTGCTTTCAATATCACATAATGTTTTACACACTTTCAAAATAATGATTTAGCTATAACAAGGTGAATCTCAATGGAAATATTTGATTGACTATTGTTGTTTAGTCACTTTCTAATTAAACTTTAATAAATTTTGTGAAATATCAAACGAGTAAAATTCGTCCATTGAGAGTTACCTGCAATGCTCACAAGTATAAATGTTATTTGAAGGAACCATAGTTTTGTATTACTTATACTATTTGTATTGGCCACTTTATTGAACACATATAGTAGGAATCATTGGTAGCTCGTTCAGAGTGGTCCAGTGCATTGCACCAAAATTATTGCTGATATTAATAAATAACGTGTTAGAGTCCGTACAATATTGCACTTAGTCGTCTACTTTAGTCATCACAGCACTAAGGTGTATCTCTATCCGCCGATTCTGATCTACCTGGAGGGGGTTGGTTTCGTTTTGGCGGTGGTTGTAAAGGAAACAATCGATGTTCAGATGACCAGTAATTTTGACGTTCCCCTTCATCAGTTGAAGTAGCAACAGCTGTTAAACTCGGTACGAATTGTTCAGGCATCCAATCAAACGAAAATGCGTTTCCCGAATGTGTACTGGGCGTAGCTGTCGGTGTCGGTGGAGCACTTCCAATATACGGACTAAGTTCTTGATGGCATAAATCTGGAACTTTCTGTAGTGTATCTGACCACGGTGGACTCGGATTCCATTGTTCCATTAGTTCGCTAGGATCTACCTTGAGAAGTGTCCTAGGTCGTTCTGTCATATGCGAAACTATTAGTAAACCGCCACTTCCGCCTTCACTATCAGGGGCGTCAACATCAGCAACATCTAAATCTAAGTTCTGGAGATCTTTGGGTTTACGTTTACTGTAAGAATAGTCTACTGGCTCAGAGTCCCCTCGTCGGTGATGATGATGATGTTGGTTATGGTGGGCATGTGATGGTGTGCTGTGGTGAGTTAAATGAGGTTGCAGTGACGCAGGCATCGTCGTAAGATGACCATATCCACCAGATTCGTGACTAGCCGCAAATTCCGGACCATGGTGGTGTTCAGGATAATAAAGTAATCTTGTCGATGGACCCACATCATAAGCCAATCCATATTGGAGTTTATTTTGCACAGAATAATAATGGTACAACCAATTGTTTGTTCTCATAACCGCAGCTTCCGCTTCACTAAGCACTTGATTTGTACAAACTATTACAGGTTGTTGATTACTCTCTGAACTTTCTTTAACTTGTAAAACACAATGCATCCATATCCAATCACCTGAACGTCGTTGAAACTGAGCGAGAAGTATACACGAACGTTCTTGCTCCGATTGAGTTACTGAAAATTTATTTCATTCCAATTTTCATAATGAAATAATTAGTTAATAATTTCGTATAACAAGAAATATGAAATTATTTCTATATTTGCCAAAATTGATTAAATTGATTTTATTTACGTGTAATACTTACTCAGTCGATGTTTAGTTTGGGCTTCTCTTGTGCAGTCCCAATGTAATAGTCGATACCAGGATACCCCTTGCAGATCCCCTCTTGGAAACCCCAAGTAGAATTCACCGCTGCAACACAAGTGTAACAATCATCGTGATTTATGGCATCCAATGTCACCGGCTCTCCCGCGACCCGGTGACCTGGACCGCCCCAGCAGCACGAAGTACTGCTGATTTATCGCACAAAAGCCAGCTAAGTTGCATACTTACTTGTTGTCTATGTGGATGAAACGCATATCCATGGAGTGAATTGAGGTAAACACATTTGTGGCGCCCTGTACGACGCATTCGCGCGTCTCCGGCATCGCAACGGGAGTACAGGTAGCCAGGAATACAGGCTCATTACGGCTGCATAACGGGAGGAACGACAAGTATCGACCCTGCACCAGCACCACCTGCGACCGATAAGTATAAATAGTGGCGCTTTGGTATTCCAATGAGAATCATTTCCATAAGTTCGCTGCACCGTCGAGTGGGCGTTATAACACACAGCAGTAGTACTCGCGCCTCCACCTACTTTACATATCACCTATATAATGATATATGGATCGCGATTCAACGAACATTTAAAAATCTAACGCAATCGAAGGTGGTCTTTCCTATAGTTTACATACAACGTACAGATATGGAAAGTCAGATATTGAAAATTTTAAATATCGTGTCCGAATTTCAGGAAGAAACATATGGATTTTCTAGACGAATTACACAGGGTGTAGTGTGATTAATAATAGGAAGCTGGTTTTTGGCAATGTTGTGGGTTTAATTCCTAGTTTTCGGAAATTTAGACGCGGTTATGATGGGTCAGGAATGATGATAATTTATTTATATTTTACGCCATCGCTAATACCTTAACATGTGTGGACGGTGTATTGAATGTCAAGAGTATCGGTTGTAGATACGACCAACTAAATTAAATGAATATGAACATTTTATATATAACTTTTTTTTTATTTGCTACGAATGTAAAATAAAATGATTTTAAATTTCATTGGTGATTCATAGTTGAAAATCGCTGGGCTATACAGCGATACGAATTCCTGTGCATGTAGTATTATAAATTCATTTTACGGTGAAGTAATGTCAATCCATTGAATTGTAAATTTAAAAATCGCTGTTATCGTTATTCGCTACGCTTTTCTAAGTACAGATATCTATTCTAAACAAATACCTAATGTATGCATTCAGAGAAGCGTCCGCAGCAGTAGCAGCAAATAACGATAACAATAATAAAGTGTAATACGTGTTGCATTGTAAATGTGCAACTTGTATTTAGATAGATTCCTGCTTTACCTATGGTAACTATGCTAGGTGTGGGTGGAATCATTGCTGCTGCAAAAGGGGAAACGTGGGGCGAAGGGAGGCGACCCGTTGAGGTTACTGCATAGTGAAAGGCAGATCCGGCATTGGTACATTCAACGGCACAAGGCATCCGCGTAGATCCCGCGGAAAAAAAATATTAAATGACTGCTAGCTAACAACTATTTATTAAAAGGACCCGAGGCTTTACTCACCTTTTGGTCGCCGAATCGCATCTGACGTCTAGCGTTCCTTGATACGTTCATTCGACAAAGAAACAGCCGTATTTCCTCGCCTGGATTGCTATTTGTACTGGAATTTATCGGTCTACCCAATTCGCATTGTATCGCCTGATGATCTTGCTTATCAATTATATCATAAACACTATCTCCATGAATTAATAGATCCTCCTGGGCAAAATAATACATTAACTATACAACAAATATATACAGATTGGTCAAAAAACATCACATCAAATCTATTCTATATAAAAATTACAAAGGAAATTTCATCGTCACCAACAGTAAATTTCAATTTTTATTTTTTTAAATTATATAATTTATAATTTTTATTCGAATTTTGAATAATTACAAAGTGCGAGTAAGATTTCACATCCTGTATATTCTTATAGTTTTTTTCGCGTTTTCCTCGTCGTTAAAAATAATAATAAAATCCCGGATGTATATCGTTCCGATGAAATTTAACATGAAACGTATTAATAAATGTTATCAAGGATTCAATTAGTATGTTTAAATAATTAAAGATTACCCTTTTTAAAAAAAAAAACCAAGTGAATAAACTACACGACCGAAATATTTATAATTGCTACTCGCCTAATGATTTATTGAATAGTATTACAAATATCTATCGTTTTTTAATGTCGTTATTACAACTGTATAAAGCATAAGTACAAAAGCAGTGGTCTGTGGGTGGAGTGGATAACATATTAATAAGGCTAAAAATGCAGAGTCATTCATGTTGATGGCATAAAGTTTTCTCGTCGCAACCACTGCTATAGTAATGTACAAAATCCAGAACAACTACATGAAAAGAGTAGAGGAATTATTCCGTCCTATCCTTACAATACTGTTTTACATGTTCAACATATCTCATAGAAAATATTTCATTTCTTAATTTCATAAATCATCCCGACAAATGAAGAAATCCTTTGTCGTGTTTAGTAGTAATGACAAATAAATAAAACTATTGTTATCTTACTCGCAATTCACATAGCTACTAAAAAAAAAAATGTCAAGATTTTCAAGTGATATCACATATTAATTTTCATCGAATCGTTAACGTTTAAGATTATTATGAAAGCTCACTCTTGAGCTTTAAGCTCAAAGTTCGCTCACCTTCAAAACACTCACCATGGAATGGCCAAGGTATTCAGCAGCATTATCAGATATGTATAAAAGTTTACCATTTTGTGTCATCATCATTAAAAATCCACTTAATGCCTGGAAAGGAAAATAATTAAAAAAAATAACACAAATTATAACGCCTTTAAAATACGTTAAATACGTTTACAAACAAAACTATAAATATTATTAGCGTACTTATAAAGTGATAATCATGAGATGCAATCAACTTTGATAAGTTTTCATTGTAAAGTCGCGTTGAGATTGTTATAGATGTAATTTATACGAATAAACAATATTGGTTATTAGCATTACATATTCAAACAAATTGCAATAAGTTTTAAATTTCAAAATCTAAATATAAAATTATATGAACAAATTTTGATAATGTGGTAATTTAGTTTTAGCTTGTTTAGTTATTTAATGCATTTCGTCTTAGTGGTTTTTGCTTGCTTGCTCAATTCTTTTGTTTAATTATTTCAATGCTTGATCTTAATGCCCCTGAAGTACTCGTAGAATTTAAATTTATAGAAAGTTGAAAGAAAATAATCGTACATAACTCCGGTGACACCTCTCAGTGTTTAGATTAAAGTTATGTCATTGTAGTGGTAAAGGTTATTTAGTTTCTATTATTTTATTCCAATAATTTACCTCAAAAAGCAAAGGTGAAATTGCGAGCGTATTTTCAACTATTTAAGAGTCCCGTGTATGCCTAGCGCAGACAATAAATTAGAATGTAACAAAATTATGTATCAGTAAACGCTATATAACCTAGAAAAGAGAGTTTTACGCATAGAAAATGCCGTGAAATATAACTAAGAAAACATCCTCACAAGTTGCGCAGAAGAGATTTACATATTTCACGTGTTTCCTGCTTATAATAAATTCAAAATAACGACAATAATGTCTATATTTGCCTGTATTATAAGACAGTGGGAAAAATATGTTATTTACGATCTTTTATCCCGTTTAAAAATCGCAGATTGCGATGCATCATTGAAACGATGTTTTAAAAGTCGGAGATTGATTACAACTGATTGAATCATTTTACATTCTCGCCACGTAAAAAAGTCAAACTGCATAAATCTAACGCGTCGATTACTCAGTCGTTACAATCGGGATATTAAAACAAAAATTGATTGACTCACACAACGAATTTATATTAATTAAATAATAGGTTCACGTTTGAGACCCTGCGACAGAAACGAATTTCTGCGTCACTGGCCATTAATGTAAAACCACATATTTAAGAAGTATGTTTTATCGAACGACTTATAACTGATGGGTCCATTTTTAAAGTTTTTTTTAGATAGCAAAATGCGTCGCGTAAAAGAACTGTTCTTTATATAAAACATCTACAGAATACATCAAAAACCACTATAAACTAATAATCCGCTTTTAACATGATACCGAATACATTAAAATTAATCATACGCTTGTATAGATAATTTATTTTCCAACAACTAATTGTGCCGCTGTAACCACAATTTATTGTTTAAACACGAGCATAAAAAACGCTGTTAGATTATCTAAATGTTTATGATAATATTTTAATGTTTTTTTTTGCTTTAATAATACAACAGGATTGTTTTGTTCGTAGAAAACAATGGTGAATTTTAATTACTAAAATCTATAATGTAAAATGACTGTATTATACAAAAATGTATAAAATTATAATTATTTATTTTTATTGTAATTTAAACACCAGTGATATATTATTATTGTTGTGTGCAACGTTTCGAATAAAACCATTTTGTTTTTAAGAAAATATTTTATTTAACATTACGTATGACAATATTTAATGAGAATATGGTCATAATGATCTATAAAATAATAGTCAAAAGTCAATACATATTGGTATTGGGGGAATTTAAAATGAAATTAAAGCGATTTCATGCAAGTGCGCAATCAAATTAAATTATTATTATTCTTGTCTTTATTTGTTCCCATCTTAATAAAATTGATTGTATTAATTTTTTAATACGATATACATCCAAACGTCCAAAGAAACATACCAATATTTTCGCCAAACTTTTTGAAATATTTGCACTAATTAAACACGAAATGGTTTAGCCGTTCACGATGAATTTTGACTAAAATTGCATTATTTTACGACTAAATTACATACAAATATATTTTAATTTGTTTCAACAAATTAATGTTGTTTTTACATAAATCGTTATAAAACCAAAGCAACCAGTGAAAAATATCACCTATTTAAATTCATTAAATTTTTGCAATAAAATTGTACGTAAAATAAAAAAAATGACAATGTTATTGTATACAAGTTCCTATTTAGACGTCATATATGTTGTAAAGTAATTGTGTTATGATAAATGACATTAATAAATAACAATAATCCCACGTAAGGTTTTATTTTGACTTTATATATTTGCATTAATTAATTGTCAGTTATACGTGAGACATTAGCACAATCAATATCTGTCTAAATAAGATATTTCAATAATTTTGAAAATAATAAATAAATAAATAAGAAAATAAATAATCGGTATTGTAGGAGGTGGTTTATAAAAGATATTTACACTACGTTAGAAATTCTCCCGTTGTTGTTATTGCCTTTATAGTATTTTAGGGTCTAAAAATGTGACCTTTTACTGATTAGAAATCTTAATTTAGTACAGTATTAGTTATGGGAGAAGCTGTACACTAGTAAGGTAAGCCCGAGTCGACCAAGCGAGTGCGGTAAAGTAATGCTCCCATCGTGTAATATATTCTTTAATGATGTTCTATCGGCCTCAACGATCTTAAAGAGTAGAGCGAACTCTTAATTTTTTTAAGATAAATAATAAATTAAAAAGTACGCTTGCTTAAAAACGAATCCTTCGGATTTTGGGCGTACTGGGGTGTGTCAATTTTGACTATTCAAGGGCAGGGGGGGTTTTAACGTCGCTATGTTACTTTAGATCATCGTATGATTAACTTCTCAAAGGTTATTTTTAAGCTTTACGTTCCTCCGTTTATCTCGCATCTACATCAAAAGTAAGTAATTAAATTAATAAATTCCTTTAAGATCGTTTTATATTAAACGATGTGCATTTTTTTTTTTAGATTAACACCTTGAACTTTTATTACGTTGAAAAATACTAATGTAAAAATATTTAATATTTGAAAACTTTTTATTTAGTAATTAAATAATTTAATAAGAAAATTGTGGGTTTAGTTGATTGATGTCTAGATTGTAACGAATGTCGTGAAGTGTAGTTGAAAATATCGATGTTAGGAATTCCGGGGTCTGTATGATATGATGGCTCAAGATTAGCAAATAGTAGTATTTTTATGCCGTAAAATTATGTATTCAATGGTTAGAGTAATTGCTGTTTGCCCTATGCGTCCAGAGTCCATCGTGGGAATCCAAGTATGCCTGGTTTCTGTTCTTAAATGAAACAATTACCCACTTGCGTGTTTGCATCACATTATTGAACCATTCTCGCAAGGTATTTGTTTTATTTTTCTATACTTTATAAATTCATATTTTAGAGATGATATACACATACATACACAGATGCATATGCGGTCTCGGGTTAATTTTCACACGGTTTAACCAACTATTAATCTGTAAGACTCTCCCATTTTCAGTGAACATGCGTTTTGTATTCCTTAATGTATGTAAATGTCATGTCCTTTTGTATGCTCCGAATAATTTTCTACGGCAATTATATTTTTCTCGTGAAATATTTAAACATATATTATAAACAACACGTATGCACATCGTATTTATACTTCACTATTTTAATTACAATATTAAATAATTAAAGTCATTATACCAAACAACCTTTAACGTATCATATTATCTAATAATATTATACGAAATATCGTAACAAACGTCACTTTTAATACGCTTTAATAAAATTTAATACCATTTCCAACATTTCCAATTATTCAAATAAATATAATGTAGATAGTTTAGAATATTTTGATGTGTGCAGTTATGGCTTTAGTAGAATTAAGTTACAAAAATTCTAAAATAACAATTTATGTAAAACAGCTATAAGTGTAACTTGAGTCAGTAAGCAAAACGCCACCTAGACGCCACCTAGACGTCACTACCCTCACATTCAAGCTGATATGTGAGAGAATACTCACAATATTATAAAGGACTAAGTCGGTACCGTCGAGACTTCGCACCCGTCGGCACGAAATGCCTTTGTTGAAAATAAATTTCAGTCAGGTAACTACAGCTGTTTCGTTCCAGCTTGCTCGTGACGGTATTGACGTCTAGATAAGATTAGTAAACCCACACAAATTCCTATTAAATTTGTTTGCTAAGAACACGTCATTTTCTACCCGGACGGTATAAAATCAAATCATCTCTAAAGTTAGTAAAAAAACACAAATGGCGACACTTGAAAACATAATCACAAACTCAAACTGTAAACGAATGGGGATACGTATTAATAATAATTTAATTTGATTGCGCCCTCGCATGAAATCTGCCACTTGTTCTTTAGGGTGGTTACGAGGGCGGTTCACCAATTATCCCTAGCATAGAAACAAACGTCTGAGAAGAACGAAATAATTTTATTTTTCAACATAATCCCCTGACAGGGGCACATTTTAAGTATCGGTGCTGAAGTGCTTGAATGCCTTTGGAAAAAAATCGGTATTTTGTTCATCCAGCGGTTGTCATTACATCTTCGTCGTTCATAAAATGGGTTGGGTTGGGTTGGAAACAGAAAATAGTCGCAGAATCACCCAATACTTCAGTCATGTCCTTATGAATTTCTTGCGATAAGCTTGTCTTTATTGTCTGTATTTTATAACAGCTCTTGTTTCATTTTTATCCATTTTGATAAAATTACAAAAACTACAAGAGAACTGAACTAATATTTCAAATAAATGAAAAGATACAGAGACGCAATTTTACATACACTGTCAATAAATGACACTTGTGGTGAAAACAATTTTTCATTTGTCAGTCAATGCCTACTATGTTAGGGACAGTAATTAATGATCCGCCCTCGAATTCGAAATATATTGCATTCACAATTATCATATCTCAGTTATGCCAAATTGTCTTTTTTAAAAATAAATTTCAACGTATTAAAGTGATGACAGATGTTTCGCTTTATCTTGGGCTCATCAAATCACCACACATACATCCGGTGATAGTGCATCAAGTTAATCATTCAATCATTTAAGCGTGAGTGACAAAAAGTCGTCTTTAGTGCCGACGGCTGCGAAGTAATTGCAAGTATGGACAGTACTGACTTAGTCGGTGAATAAAAAACAATTGCAATTACGTAGCGGCAAGCACAAGCTCTATGTTTGTTTAGTTTTTAGTTGATTGCGTAGTCGCCACGCCTCGCTATTAACTCTTTAACATAATAATAACAGTACAAAAAATAACAACAATTTCTAATTATTTATTTGTTCTAAATTTTCAACATCGATGAAATGTCAAATCCAATTGTGGAATACAATCTCTTTCATTCAAAATGGCTTGTGATTTGTTTGCGTGAGTTGACTCTCAAAGAAGATGCATTCAATTTGATTTGGTAAAATCAAGTCTGATTGTGGTGCTAGATTTGAAATAGGTTCGTCGTTATTTAGATCAAAAATCATAGTAACCCGAGTAACAGTAATTATGATGGCACAATAATTTGGTTGCAATAATAATTATTATTGATATAATAAAAAGTAAATGTAGAAAAAAAAACAAATTATAAAAAAGTTGATTAGATGTAACGGTGTAATGTTAGAGAAAATATTTAATTAAGTGTAGATAAGTGTTAACAGATTAAATAACGATAATTAAAATGTTATATACCGAAACAAAGTGCAAGTGTTATTAGTTATCTCAATAACGTGGTTATTATTGTTTAACTCGTTAGAGTTATGTAATTATGTATGAAACGATGTGTTATATTTGCTTTTCAACGGTAATTAAATTGATTTTATAGAGTAATTAAAAGTGACCATGTAATATTTCCTCAGTGTCGACTGTAACATTGAAACTGTGAAATGTTAGAAATGAGCAGTTAATGTCACAGGAGATCGCAAAGTCGAGTGTTATGATTGTTTTGGAGCCGGCGCAATGAGCAGGGCTAGTTGAGGGCACATGGGTGGATCTGTATCGGGGCCGCGGACACCGAGGGGCTATGGGGGGCCAGGGGAGCGGGGTCAGCTCGTGACCTCAAGCCGAGGGGTACACGGCTACTTTCCCACGGACCCGCCCGCAATATCTACCGCTCTTCATCTGAGTACTCTAGCCTGTCATTAAATATGGCAATATGTGGTGAGGCAATCCAGATACATGCACAACTGTATCGATTAAGCTATGGATTAAGCAATACGGTGTAAATACCGTCTTTCTTAAAAAAAAATCTTGTAAATATATCATACGATACGAATCGTAAAATATTTTACTATTTCACGTCGGTACAAAAATTTTTATGAATCTAAAAATTGATAAATTTGTATTTTAAAATCTGTATAATGCATAACGAACATATTTGCGAATAGTGCGATATTAATCATATGGAACATTTTACAAAACATCTTTTAGAAAGTAATCATAAATTTGTTCTGTATACCTAAACGCAATCCTCAGATGTGGGAAATAGATTTAAATTAGAACGCTTAGAAATATGACCGTGCAAAGTTACATCGTCCAAGCTGCGTTTGATTTACGCAAGAAATATGTGGATCCTGCTAAAAATGCCAAAAATGTGAAACATTTTCTTCACCGTAACTATATAATTAGAGAAGTAATAGCTAATATAGGTTATACAAGATTTTTCTCGAAATAGACGAATGTAAATGGTTCGTCATATAATCTGATATCATCGACGTTTTTTTCCTCAAAAAATAATCACAAATTAATTGTTACAAGAACTATGTAATTATAAACCTGTGTCGTAAATAAACGCTTGTATTACATCATCAATGGATGTTAAATCATATATTTTTATTCTTGGAAGTAATGCGTTAAATTTTAATCCGATCTTTTATTCAACTTGATCAAATAAAATTGATTATGTGGATGGCGTTGGCAGGAAATTTTATTTTTCAACATACTTTTAGCGCGAATTTTGAAAAATTACGAAACTCGAAATAATCGTAGTTGGCTATATCTGGAGAATATGGTGGATGATGAAGTAATCGTATCCTGATTTATTGAATTATATCATCACATATGGATTTGTGAGCTGGTCTTGATGAAACAGAACTTTTTCTTTGCCATTTTTTTCTTCTAAAATCTTCGTTGGAACAGTGGAATAAATTGGAGCAATATTCGCCAGTGATTGTTCTTTCATTATCGTAGTAATCTATGAGGATTCTGTGTTGTATCCTAGAAAACTGACGGAATGATTTTTCGACGCAGATTTTCTATGAGAAATCATGTCCACAGTTCATCATTGTGGTGACCACATTTGGATAACATTCACCTTAACCTTAACAAATATGTTTAAATTCATCTGTCCAATATTTTATTGAAGGTCCCCATTTAATTCCACTTTGATTTGATCTTTTTCAAAAACAAGAATGTTTTTTTAGTTCAGGTTGGATGGCTGTCAAACACAAAATGAGCGAAACAACTTACTGAACACGTAACAATAATCTTTTGAAGGATGGCCTTAATTAATAATTAAAGGCTAAATACTTATTACTACACCCTCGTATCTCGTATCGTAGATTGTCTGTAGTTGTATTTTAGTGTGCTTAGATTTGACTTTGACATTTTGCTCTGTCACATTAATAAACGAAATTTAGATCCGTCAGTGAGCTTTCGCCAAATAATCAGTTTAATAACAAGAATCATTTTCGATTGCAGCTTTCAACATGTCTCCAAAGTACCTTGATATCGTTTTAGTAACCGGTAAGTTAAAGACATAAAGGTGGGAAGCGACGATTCACGTTTCTTTTTCAGTTTGGATGGCTTCGCTTATTGCGTATTATTTCACGCCTTACGACGAGACATGGGCACTTATTACTGAATTTCCGTGGAGCAATTGCATGCGTGCTGTAGTGGACCACGCTTTGGAAGTTTTGTACAAGGCGATAGATTTTACGCTCTTCATAATCTATGGCATGATTGTGAAGTACTAAGGTTTACCAGGAGCACCGAAAATGCCATTTGCCTTAAATTTTCGTCTTATATGTCCATTTATTATACAATTTTTTATGTCCATTTGTATTGTGTTTATTATGGCAATTTTTATGCCAGTTGAAATAAATTTTTCGTGACTTACAATTATTTGATTATTATATAATTAAGTTATATGAATTAATACGTCGTAGCATCGTTGATAAAAAGAGCTCAATCTCTCGTGACAAATAGTTTCATTGCCTACTCAGTTTTCTAATAAATTACAAATATCATTAAGGTCATCATTGATTATTACAATTGTCACATACATGTAAAGTCATAAAGTAATTTACCTTTGCTTTTTTTACAATTTTTAATCAATCCCCTCATAAATGGTAGAAATATGGAGCAAGGTCTAATAAAACAAGTTTTCAGAAAAACGTTGAGAAAGAGCTATTCGAGATGTTCACAAAGATCTAACGTTGTTAATGTAAGTTTATATCTGACTTATCTAAAACACACTAGCTGTTAGTGTACGTGGTCGCAAGAAACGAACTGCATTAACATTTCGACAATTAATTAATTAATTACACATGAAAATTAATTTACATGCGTGCAAGATATATTAAGACATTAAATACGTACATACAAACATTTCTTGCTATTTGCTAAACGTAATAATGTAGTACTAACCTTTGAGAAGCCAATATTGGGCGTTGGTGGTTGGTGTAATCCTACATCGTGACATTTGAATGCTGCAACAAATATTATAAAACAGTATTATTGCCGCGTATATGCAAAATTGTTATTACCATTAAAAATTAAATTGGTCAATCAATATTAAATCATTGAAATAAAACAATGATTAAAAAACTATAACAGAGGTAAAAATACGTATTCAATTAAAAAAGTTAAATTAACTCAAATTCTATCAAAATCAAATCAAAATTTCATTCCGCAACTATGGTTTTTTTCCAATTGTTATCAGGGTTTGAAAAATCTTTAGTAAATGACGCGATACGTCAGCTTGAACAAATTGAAGTAATTTTATTTTATCTCTGTGTGTGTGTCATAACGATCTGGCAAAGTTCCCTTACTGCGATATATTTTCGAATTAGAAATGTAAGTATCTATTTGTATAGAGGCTCTCTAGGTTCATATTTTGAAAATATTTTGAGCCTCCATGAGCGGTTCATCTGCTGGGGGCGACATAAATTTTACATTGTTTAAATGGAACCTTGTATATTTTTACATTTTTAAATACTATGAAGAATTGTAAATACATGCATGTACAACTTGTTTATCAAAACTCAACAGAACCGGTGATTTTCAATTTTTTTAATGAAATTTTAGATATGCAGACTATGTTTCAAAAAATCATGTAACTGAAACCATAGCTAGTGGGAGGGTAATTTTTTATCAGTGACCTAAGGAATCATAAATGTAAGTACTAATATGCCAAAGAATGCCGTTCTATGTACAGGGTGTTGTCAGTGCATTTTCAATCTCACATGATTTTAAGAGGCAAAATATAATTTTTACTAGAAATTTACCAACTGATTCAAAATCAAATTCTGCGTCGACTGATTCTTATTCCTATACCCATGACTTTAGGTTTTCGAGTAATTTCAGAAAAAAAATTATTTTTTCTCAAAATCGTATTACAATTTTTGTAATATTAAACATAGTAGCCTAGTGTACGTTTTCAGGACATGTTACTATTTTCTCTGGGGTTTTATAAAATCTCAAGTCTACCTCGATTCTCCTACCACAAGAGGAAATATGAAAGTCGTCTATTATGTTCAATATTATTTTTTCTGAAATTACTCGAAAACTTGAAGTGATAAGTATAGGAGCCATAGAATCAGTCCACGTAGAATTTGATTTTGAATCGAGTGTTGATATATTTGATAGTAGGTGTCATTTGAAATTGCCTCTTAAAATTGTGTGAGATTGAAAATTCACTAAAAACACCCTGTATATATAAGGGCATTTTTGGCGATGTTAATACTTACATTGATGATCCCTTAGTCCACGGATAAAAAATTACGCTCCCACCAACTACCCTTCACGATTTTTTTATGCATAGTCTACATATCTAAAATTTCACTAAAAGTCACTAATTCTGTTGCGTCGTACGTAAGTTGTACATGGATGTAATTACAATTCTTCATAGAATTCAAAAATGTAAAATTATACAGCAGGTTCCACTTAAATAAATTAATGTTTATGTCACCCCCGCAGACGAACCGCCCATGCCGGCTTAACATATTTTTAGAATATGAACCTAGGAACCCTCTACACATATACATAATTACTTTTTTCGAATTCGAAAACATAACACCGTAAGGGAACTTTGTTAGATCGTTGGGACATCCAGTATATGATTATACAGGGGTATGTCATCCCCGTTTAGCATTTCATTTATAATTTCTGAATTCCGATGGCTGGTATATTTCATTTCATCTTTAATCACCATATTTTCATTATGATCTTTCTTCTTCTCTTCATGTTTCTCCTTCTCTGATGGGCATATCGTTTCTATCGTTACTTCGAATATTTGTACGAGTGACATGATTTTATCACAAATATGAACCTAGGGAGTCTCTATACATATGGATACTAACTTTTTCCAATTCGAAAATTTAACGCCGTAAGGGAACTTTGTCAGATCGTTGGGACACCCAGTATATGATTATACAGGACTTTAAGTCATCTCTGTTTAGCATTTCATTTATAATTTCTGAATTCCGATTCCATTTCGTTTATCATCTTTAATCGCCACATTTTTATTATGATCTTTCTTCCTCTCTTAATTTTTCTCCTTCTCTGATGGGCATATCGTTTCTATCGTTACTTCCCATATGTGTACGAGTGATATTGCTCAAATTGCCGTTAATGATTTTATCTTTTAGATCACAGCATAACATGATTTTATCACAAAAACCTGATAGTTGTGTATAAGAATTTGTAATGTCGTTTTATTATATTTGCAATTACTTAGAATCCTAAGATTAATTTCTATTGTAAGTTTCATTAAAAATTATTTATTTTAATAATCGTTTATTACTTTTATTAAAATAACTATTGTATTTGTTGTTAAGTTGCAAAGTTATATGATTGGGTCGGTTCTTACTACAAACTCGGGTATTAGTTAAATGATTTGTGTAGAATTTGCGTCGATACGATAAAAAGTATTTTAATAAAAGTCGTCACATAATTGAAACTTGATGACGCCACTTAGACACATATTCTTCAAGAATCTATAAACATTTCAGCGTCTTTAACAGTGACGGATGCATCAGATAAGACGTGTTTGCAGGCACGTATACATGTCTCAGGAAGAGTTAATTGACAGGCCAATCAATGGAGAATTTTGTCACTAAACTCGAAATCGACATTGATTGACTTAATATTCCTCAGTTCAATTTCAATAAACAATGGGTGATTTCACTACTTTGACTTCGCTAACCAAAAATAAGTGATTTAATGATATTGATGGCGTCTCGGTGTTTTATTTCAGTAAACCTGTCTGAAAAACAAAACTAAATTGTATTTAAACCGTTTCTGATTTTTACGTATAAACTTCAGCTGAAGACGTCCGTGAGGGGAAATACGTACAACTTGACTGACATATTTGAGTGGCATTGACTCACACTGAGAAATACTTGAAAAATATTTTTAATTACTACTGTCTAGTTGTTTATTTATATGGCACATTTATTAGATAAATAATTAACTAGAAAATGTTTACATGCAATCAAATATTAAGACAAAATAAAAATTGAAAATTAAGTTATAATTAAAATGTTTAAAAGGCCAGTTGATCTAAAAAAAAATTAGCGCTTCAAACTCGGAATCTAAAATCGAAATACTACATAAAATATTTTCAACACATAATTCGAATTATATTAAATGGCTGGTAATATCAATGGTTAAAATTATTTACATTGATTTAAGTACTACGTTGTTGTACTTCTCAATATGCATGGTACATGCTGTATATATTTAAGGATTGTTCTGTATGGTAAAGGTATTAAATGAACAATGTTATAATTAAAATGTTATCTTGAAAAATGCGATTGTTTGCAATATGAGGAAATAAATTCTTTTACAAAAGAATTTATCGTCATCTTTGTTTAGCAGCAAAAATCCAATAGGTTTTAATTTTTACGCACGTTTATTAAAAACGTATATAAAATATTTTTCAAAGATTATATAATACATACTCGCATACGTAATTTCATAAAACGCTTACATTTTTTTCTAAACGAAGTTTTACAAGAGTTAAGTGTATACGAGATCATAGAAAGTTTCCCACGGTGAAATAGCTCCATGTAAAAACAAAACGAAATAATTGTTTTATCACATAAACTTATAAATGTGTAAATACGTGTAAACAAGTAAATTTACACGTGTAATAGGTGAAGCGTTAAAATTAAGATGTTGATTAATACTTATTAGTTTTAATTTTTGAAATTAATTGGTGTTTTAAAATTGTTTAATTGCATATATGGCATGGAAACGTAAAGTTCAAAGATTATAAACTGACTGGAAAAAATCTTGGCATATCCTTATTAATAGCCGCTAACAGATATTTTCAAATGATTCATTAGTGTGAAGTCGAATACAAATTACTCCTGTACATCATATATGTCATAAATTTATTAATTGATAATTATCACGAAGCAGTCTTAAGAAAGGGGTCAGCTGATATTAATGATGAGACCATACCATAGCTATCTTTACGTTTGAAGCGCGGACAAGCAGTGGGTGGTTAATTAGCCAGAATAATACCATCTAATTATATGTACCTTTACTACAGTTTTAAAAACTAAACAATGTCACTAACCTTATTATTTTTTTTGATAACGGGTCTACGATATGCATATTTTAATCAGGATAATTATACGAAACATCATTTATTTTAATTATACATATTTAAAAAATAATATACCCATCTTACATTCATCTACCTAGAAAATTATTTAAACGACACTCTCATAAAGCTCATAAAGTAACCGGAAAAAAATACAGAAACACCAAGTACTAATAAAAAAATATATGTTCATCATTCCATAATTATTTTTAATAGTTCATCAAAGCTAGCGTTGTTTCTATGATGTATATTTCTTCATAATTTTCAAAAACATATCCAATTTATTTGGGCTGTATTATCTATTTATTTTCCGTATACCACAATTGCTCTAATGATAGTAATTTGAGATTTTGAACAGATATACGAGGGGAGATCATTATTTAGAGTGACGTTGAATCATTTTGAAATTTCCTGTTTGGCGTCCCCTGATAAAGCTGAAGAGTGAATATGACCAGCAAAGCACAACTTTGCATCAAATAGTACACCAAGGGCCTTAATTGATTTACTGCGTTTTGAGATTTGAGAGTATATTTTATAATTGAGTAGAGATGGATTTGGTTTGCGAGTAAATGATATTGTGTTACGCGATATTCAGACGTAGGATATTTAACAAACACCAGGTGTTGTCTAGATCAGTCTGTAGCAATTTACAATCAATCACGGCAGATACGAAATATTTTAAGATCATCTGCAAAAAACAGCTTCTTGCAATGGATAACGTCAGTGAGATCGTTAATAAAACTATTAAAAATTCAAGGTTCTAAATTTGACCCCTGTGGTACTCAAATATTATTCCGATGAATATCCATTATAAATAATAAAGTGGGGTCGCCTTGATAAGTACGATGCAACCAAATTGATGAACAAATCACTAAATCCGACTTCTTTTAGTTTATGTAGCTGAACAGAATGACCTATACGATCAAAGGCTTTTGCAAAGTCGATATATATAACGTCAACTTGGTCTCTGGCGTCAATGAATCAAGTATATAAATCTTTTCACCATAAATCCATGTTGGCATGTATAGTGGGGTATATGTGGGAATAGATTGAGTTCAAGAACTAGCTTTTGTGTATTTTCTAGAGAAATTACAATAATTTTCTAATTTAATAAAGAAATCGATTAAAAGTGCGGGACATTATTATTACCACGACAACAGTCAAAGTAACAACATTATCACGACGCCAGTCGAACAGTTCGTATCAAGACAACAGTCTTAACAGTTACACACAGTGTATCTCCATCAGTGCCAATTGTAATTGAGCAAAGTTGTATATTGTAAATATTAATAATAAATAGTGTACATAGTTAAAAGAGTTTATTTGAACAAGCCTTCGAACGATTAAATAACTCCCAGAGGGTAGCGACGCAGATCATTTGGCGTAACATATGTGAGCGAGAGACTTAATCGAAATACTCGTCGAATTTAGAATTTGCCACGAGTCGATTAAAGACAGTTCCTTGTCCACGTATCGCAAACATCGGTCCTTCGAGCCGGATAACTAGAAAAAGGACGACGCAAACATTGGTCCTCCGAGCCGGATAAATAGAAAAAGGACGTCGCAAACAACTGCTATTCGCAAATGAGTACAATTAAAATCACCCAATATTAATCAAGCTTTATTGCACAAATATTGTCCTTAAAAGCTAGCAAAACTCCTACACCACATGATTGTCCTATTTGTCCAAATTTGCGATTATACCGGATTATGGAATAGTTACTTGGAAAGTATCCCGAGCTATTGATATCTTCAGATAGCCATGTTTCGCCCATACCCACAATGTCAAAAGAAGAACGAATTGATTGAAAGAAATCATTAACTTTCGTCATCAACCCACGTACATTTTGAAAAGAGCAATTACAATTATTACTCTTGGACAGTATTAGTTTAAAGTATTCCATTTACATACTTCTGCACTTGCTCACCCATCGCCAGACGTTCCTGCAACTCAACTTTCAATGTTTTAAACTGATGAATTTGTCGTGGAGTGCGATCCATAGAAATGCGAATATCTTAAAATTTTTCTACATTCATCAATTGTTTCGCCTTGCGTATGCAGTCGAAAATTAATTCTCACTAGGATTAATTTAGGTGATGAACGCGAGTTGGTATCCGATCCCAACTGGCTCATCGCAGGAGTACAGTCGATGCATAGTTGCTGCAAGGTTTCCTTTGATAATTTGTCACCATTAATGTGATGATTCCGCATTATTTTCTGGGACTACAAAAATTGATAAGTTACATTTACGTCCATCGCGATTCCGGATTTCTTGAATAATCTTTTCGAACATATTATTGTCCACAGTGTTTTTCGATAAAGAGGATTGGAATAAAGGGTTGGGGAAATCGTATTATTTAGATGATATTAAAAATTACATAAACAACTAAAATTGATTTTGTCCACCCGCACGTTTCTTAAATCTCACGCCGATCACATTTTAAAATAGCAAGGCGATAAAAATCTATCGAAGCGATAATCAAAGCGATTTCGTAATTGAAAAAAAAAATGTTGGTATCACGGGAAGATACGTACATAATAAATGGACGTATAAAAATTAATTTAACTCATAAAACGTAACTTTATCAGCAGTTAACCTTATACACATATGGTTACTTTTTCTTATAACCCATAATTTAAAACAAACTATGTACATAATCGCGTTACTAATTTGATTTTATGTTAGTTGGTTACGAAACTTTAATTATTATACCAGCACAACCGATTGTTATTAACTTGCGGGAACGAATATTATTTGATTTAAAAAAAAAAAAGTTACATAAATTAAATTTTAGTTCACGTCGTTATAGAAAAGACGTAGCTGTCATTCATCGCATTGCATTTAATATTAACAGAAGCAGTAGTTTAAAAAAAATTGTAAAATGCAAATTTTTAAAGTATTTTTATGTCTGTGTGTATGTATTTATTAGTTGAGTTTATTTATTCAGTTCTGTTTATTGTTCCTCTAATTATAAATGATTGCAAAGTCCTTATGCTAATTATTTAGCAACCGGGTGTTAATTATTAGTGATATCCAATACTTTCGATGAAATCTTTTGTTATGTGCGTTAATGGTATTTAAGAATAACAAAATAATGATTTTTGATATGAAGATGCTTGGCCCAAAATCGCCTAAGATATATCAAGCACCTTTTTTTTAATTAAATTATATCATCGAATAAAACATACCTTGTTGAAAGTAATTTGCTTTCCTGACATAAACACAGACTAGCGCCATGAGTTGCAGTTGTGAGAGTCTCTGGCGTGTAGATGGTGGTAAAGGCAGCAGTTCTCGTAAATTAGCTATTTCTGCGTTGATCAGGTCTCTTCGTAGCTTGCTGGCTCCTTTTGTCGACTTGTTGGCATCGAACCTATAATAAAATGTTAGATTCAAACAAATTCTTGCCAGTAAAATAATTCCATTAATTTTGAATTGGAATGTATACCATGAGAAATAAGCAATTTGAACGCGTAGAGCAATAAATATGTTTTGTGTGTTCCATCGAAGGATATATATTTTTTTATTTTTATCTATAAACATAAACAACGAAGCATTGTTTGATGATGAATCATACTGTATATAGAAAGTATTTGTTGGATTACTTGAAAATTGCACATATAAATACATAATGCGTCAATAATTCACAGCAAGGCTCGTAGCAAAGGACAAGTTATATAATAGGAAATTGTAATCTTTTGTATTTTGTATTCGCTATCAAATAAATTAAATTCCGCAAATAAATTAAGACTTGTTTGTTGTCACTATTCCGGTATTTATTTAAAGGAGTGAAAACAGATTGTTAAACAGAGCTTTTCGTGACTTGGAAGCCCGTTAAGTTAGGTGTTCGAATATGTAACGGTAGGCTGTGTGTTGCTCTGCACATGTGGTCGATCTTAGCAAGTCTTAATAAATCTACTTGTTAATTACTGAATCCTTGTATCGTACGTTCACATGTAGTACCTATGTTATGCCTTGACGGTTTCAGGTTTTCAGACGATACACTTCACATATTCACATTTTATATCAGAACAATTTTTTTATCAATTATTTACTATTTTAATTAGCTATTTCACTTATCCCAATATATCGAACAGTGCCTTACGTTACTCGCACTATTTATTTTATTATCACGCGGGTATTTTTTCGTCGATCTGCTCTACGTTTCTACTAATAACCAACCCACATTTACTGGTAATAAAAGTGAACATTATTTTAGCGTCCCTGATATATCTAAAGCGTTGAGTGACGTTGAATCAATTAATCAAGTATTAATCATTTGTTGTTACGTTGGTTCAATTGTAGTTTTGTCACTTGTTACCTATTCAAATAATTTAGAATTTAATTAGACAAGTTTAGAGAAATTCTAAAAATGTAAAAATCAGTTATAAAATACGTGCAAAAGAAAGGGTTGTCGCCATAAGAAGTTCATGAAAACGTGGTAGGTGTATTAGGCGAGGGTGCTCTTTCTTACCAAGTGGTGAAAACTATGTCTCGAGAATTTAAATTGGGAAGACAAACATGTGAATATGCTGAACGACCAGTGACTGTCACTACCGAATTTTTCTTATGGTGCAGAAAATATTTTAACAAATATTTTGGGGCTAAAAAAATTGTCTGCACGTTGGATCCCATGAATGTTGACACCTAATCAGAAACGTTCTAGAGTATTGCATTCTGAAGCCACTTTGGCAAAGTTTAAAGCAGATCCGGATGAATTTATTTCTCGATTCGTCAGTGTTGATGAAACGTGGGTTCACCACTTCGATCCTGAGTCGAAGCAACAAAGTGGCATCGCCGAGGTTCTCCCCGCTAGTAAAGTTATGGCCACAATTTTTTGGGACACAGACGGAATTTTGATAAATTTTGGAACGTGATATTTTCACCAAGTTTCATGGGATGGTCCATTTTATTTGAAAGGCAGTGTATAATTAGATCAGAGTAGATAATTAGACAAACTTAGGACAGTATGGCACAATGTATTTGTTAACCCAACATACTATTTAGTAGATTAAATCAATAATAAACCGCAATAAATTCGAAGTCAAAATGACGAGATACAAAGCGATGCGCAGTTTACAAATGATGTCCCTACGTTTATGAATAGTACGCTAGTGATTACATTTTATAACGTATTTAACAGTATACACATGCATTTAATCACAGAAACTTACATACAATGGATAAATTATAGCAATTACACTTAACGTTGTATGTTTAGCTAAATCGATTTATCTTTGAGACATGTAGCATTTTATGAAAACATAACGGTGCCTTAAGTATATTTAACGTCCGTGCACATGACCTTGCCTTTTAAAATATTATTGTTACGAGCCTTAAATTTGTAAAATGTTTTCCTTATCTATACGAGTTTGAAAAAGTATGCATCGTATTTATAAATATTGAATCACCTCAGCATAAATGAAAAGTATTCTATAATTGCTGTATAGAAAATTTAGTGCAAAATTGTGGCCAATCGTTGGTGACATATGACATTTCTATTAGAAAAACGTTAGACTAGAGTACTAGAGTCAATTTTTATTGTGTACCCCACATCTAGTGACGTAAAACTGTTGGTTTTATTTCTCCCTATACATATTATTCGTTCAAGATTTTACACAGAGGAATTTTGTTTGTTTGTTTGAATATTAGTGTGTGAGTGTGTTAAAAATATAACCGTTAAATTTAAATAAATATAGATAAAAGTTTTCGAAAGTCGATCGTGCGTAAAAAAAATGAACGTTCTTAGAAATGTATCTCAACGTAATAAAGCTTATTAATTTGTTATGAATGGTCTTTTTATACAATCAATTTTTAAATCATCGGATGTATGGTAGATTTATTTTTTACTGGCATTATTATTTGTGGACCGTTTTTATTGCCAATTTGTATTGAAAACCAAACAAGTTGTTTAGGAATTAAATTGGATCATGATTCATATGAAATTACTGGCACATTAAAACTATGCATTATCAAGATTGTATTAATAATTAAAACACAATGTAATTAATTAAAAACATATGGTAAGCCAGATATGCGTGGGTTGCATACATTTATCCTATCCGTGTACGTGCTGGTTTATCAATTGATTATAAAGCTGTAAAAAAGTCAAATGTTTAGACTACCGTGTAAATTAAGACACAATAAAAATTGTCAAAGTCACGCTACCATAAATTTTTCATTACTACGATATTAGTTTCAGTACTCGTTCCGAATTTCTTTGAAATCAATTTTGACACATTTATCTAAAATTTTTTACTTTTATTTTGCGCTGCGCGTTAAGCCGGGTATACACTGGGTAACAGTTGCGAGCGACGGAGCAATATAGTCCAAATATCGAGACCGCCCACCTAGTGTACACGTGCCTTTATATTCAAAGTAATCCTATAAAATTGACGTTCGTACTTGGAATTAACCGATTATCTTCGAGACCAAAGGTCATGTAAAAAACGAGTTCAATCATGATCTTTAAAAGTTCCTGCGAGAAAAAATATTTACGTATTCGAAGAATTCCAATCCGCCGGTGATCAGATTTCTTCTTATTTTGACTGAAACAATGGCAAGGCAATTAACGTTAAATTGAATCTATGACTCAAAATTTGTTGAAATCGCATTGTATGTGTGTGCGTATAGAAACGTCGCCATTGTGGCACGTAAATATATATCAGCGGAGCTATCTTTATTCGATTCGGAATTCATTGTGCCCACTTCAAAGATTTTAAATATTCATGTTGCGCATTGTAGTTCTAAATGGTCGTACGAAAATGCCATTATGATTAAATGAAATATAATTTAAAAGTACTAAAAGTTACATGACATAATTCTTACCTAACAATAACGCTTTGTGAATAAAGCAGACAATAATTGAATAAATTTGTTAGAGTAATGACAACCAATTTTCATTTATTCAAGTTAATTTAATTTTCACGAATTTCCACTTAAATGACTTTTAACGCTTTACTCTTGAAATTGCAATAAAAACTTTTGTGGCTTAAACAATAAAAAGAAACATAAACATCGTCCCACTTAAACTTTATGCGACTATTTTCTTATCAACACAAACTATATATACGAAAACAAATACGAGGGCAACGTGATAAGTAATTAGCTGTGGCTAGAGATGGCGTTATTACTTTACCACTTAAAATATTTTCCATCAAGCTTGAATTTTATTGAGGCACACTTCATGTGCAAAAGTACAATTTGATTTGTTAATTTACTCAATTCACTACGATTAATATTTTCATGGATTAAATTGTATTTGTCAAAAAAAAATACCACCTAATTATGAAACCACAACACGTGACCACACCAATTTTTAACGAGTAAAATTGAAGACTTGATTTTCTTGGATCATGTTGCTGCGTAAATAACGTGACAATTTATAATGGGCGAGCGTTGTGATTTATTTGTTTGCTTGTAACCGCAAAGTATTTTGAGATAATTGCGCTTATAAAGAAATTACGATGATTAGATATAAATATTGTTATTAAAGCATTTAATAAGAAACAATGCAACTTTCAAACACATCATTTCTAGTTATTTTAAAGTGGGGGATAATGTCACGCCTCTTATGGTAAACGTAAATGCGAAGTAGGTAACGTGAAGCAGGCCTTAAGACGCCACCACCGAAGTAAGCGAGGCAGGAGGCCGAGCCACGCTGGAGTCGAGATGTTGAAGCACATGCCCGAGCCTTTTGTTCCTCCCCCGCGCAGTATCCGTAACAGCGTATAGCGCAGTGTGCACACTGGGTCACTACACGCGCCCAGATAATATTGCGCACCATTAGAGCAAAGACTGGACATTGTTAATCTGCTTTTCCACCATAAACTATGCCAATAAGATCAAAAAAAAATATTATTACATATTAAAGGTAACAACTGATATATACGAGGGTGGTTCACCAATTATTATCCCTAGCATACAAGCAAACATCTGAGAAGAACGAAATAATTGTATTTTTCAACAGAGTCTCCTGGCAGGTTTATGTATTTTAAGTTTTAAGCTGAAGTGCTTCAATGCCATTTTTTGTATTTTGTTCCGTCATCAATTCTTCGTCGTTTATAAAATAGGTTCCGCGAAGAAACAGAAAATAGTCGCTAGGGGTCAAATCTGACGAATGGGGAGGTTGTTTAAAAATTTCAAAGCCAGCGTTGCGAATGCCAGCGATTGGAACACAATTTTTGTGGGCCGGAGCGTTGTTCTGATCAAACAGCACACCTCGTGTCAATTTTCCTCTTCTCTTTTTGGTATTAAATCTGCGTAATATTCTCCTGTTACAATGTGTCCACGTGGTAAATAATCCAGAAAAATAACTCCATCAAAATCCCAAAAAAACGTGATTTTTCCGAAATTTTCGAGGAGGTTGGGAACCCTTCCATACCTTGGCGTTTCGACTCTGGGTCAAAGTGATGAACCCAAGTTTCATCCACTATAACGAATCTTTGTAAAAATTCATCGGTGTCTCTGTTAATGATTGCCAAATTGGACTCTGCGATAACTTTTTGTACCCAACGTGCAGAGACTTTTTTGAGACCCATTTCTTCAGTCAGTGTTGGTGACTACTATAATGACAGTAAATGATTAACCGCCATATTAAACCTCTTGCGAGTTATATCCTGTTTTCCAAATTAAATTGAAATTAGAGTCATTGACTATGAAAAATAAAATATTTCTTTTGAAAAATTGAATAAGCTTGGTTTTAAAAAAAAACATCGTTTTATTAATGATCTATTTGTGTATTTTATTTTTCAATTATTTGGGAAATATTTTAGATATAAACCACGTTTACGAATAAACAAATCAATAATTTGCTGTAACTTTCATTACGATCGATAAAATGCAATGTAGCTGCTTTTATTATAAAACAGAAGATTGATTGCCAGAAACAATATTAGTAGCGTAATTAATCACACAAAACCATTCAGCCGCCATACATCCTCAGATGAGACCTTATTTGGTCTCTTCAGTTTAATAGCTGCAAATATGCGGTAATTACGAGTCAAAAAGCATCGCAATCTAAACAGTATGTGCAACAATGCCAATAATGAAAGGAATAAAAAAGTCAATTTTAAAAAACTGCTAATTGTTTTTTTATGGATGAATTTAAAAATATTAATTATGAAACATAATTTTTTTGATTTAAATGATGATATTGAAAGTTTGTAAAAATGTGATAGCGATGATATTAGATGCCGTGGTGGAAATGTATCGTCCGATTGTGGCATGTACTATACTGCATTATGAAGCATGACTGGTTAAACGGCGATTGAATTGTTGCCGTTCGCGCATTCCATTATCACATTAGAATATTCATCATTACAGCGCTGTAGTGTTAACATAATATATTTCATATATGTCCAACTTCTTAATTTATTGAAAATTGTTATTAATATACTACAGGCCATAAACTTATATGTGTATATATCCTTACGGGCGACGATGAAAAAAAGGTTGTAAACACGAAATATTATTTGTAAATGGATATATTTTACACACATAAAGTTATAAATTTAATGCCTTATTAAACTATCACGTATTACTCATTGTGAAACGTGAAATTATGCTGTTACACTTTTATTCGCGTATTAGACATATATGCATCGGAAACAATGATAATTATAGTTATATTTAGTATTACAATTCGAAATTGGCCGTAAAAAATCTTGATTAAAAATAACTCAATTATAAAATAATGGTGTAACGATTAATTCACTTAATTATTTATAAGCGTATATGGTTGTATATTTATTGTGGCCCTTTCACTTATTACCAATAGGTGAACACAACTTTTATAAAAGGCATCCTACGTCACGTTTTATTCCCAGAACTAAAAAAAAAGCCTAATTTTTTTAATTAAACAAACGCGAACAAGAAACTAAAATGGTTGTTTTCAAAATGTTATAGACACAACAGTGGTGTTCGGAGGAAGGAGTTCATAGGTTCATGGGGTGAGTAAAAATTTAAAATTTAACCACCCTGAAATCTCAATATCCTATTTAGGTCTTATTACAACTTCAAATTTTTAATTTGTAGTCTAGATCTTAACGATTTTATTCCAACAAACATTTTCTAAAATGTTATTTTCGATCTATCAAAGTTCCCTTACGGCGTAAATATGTATATGTATAGAGGGTCCATAGGTTCATATTCTAAAAATATTTTGAGCGGCCATGGGCGGTTTTAAAAAATTATAATATAATACGTCTAAGTGGTTAACATAAACGAATGATCAAAATTTGAAATAAAAACTAAGAACAATAACGAAAATTAAATTCAATAAATCCTGCTCGATGATTCACGTCGTGGCATTGACGTACTTGATCAATGAACTCCTGGGGTATTTCATCCCATGCCACCCGTATTTCGTGTTGAAGATCTGCCAGGGCCCGTCGGTGAAGTCATAAATTCTCCTATTATATCCCACACATGTTCAAGTAGGGATTAGTCTGGAGATCTTAGACGCATTTTACCTTGGCCTCTACGATCTCCTTCACTCAAATTTTTCAAATTTTTCAATTTAATCGTTTCAACACATTGATCAATCTCAGCTAGCTAAAAAAAAACCAAAACTGGTTTTATTTTCATAAGCAGGGGACTTAATATTCGCCAATACTTTGTGATCTTGGCCTCTTGATCTCCACTGTGCCAAATACATTCGTCCTGTTATTTATTATTTTTGCACAACTTCGACCACAGCTCAGAGATATAATAGAATAATTTCAAGTTTTATTTGTCAATGTATCATTTATTTGATTGGTTTTCGTGTTTGTTAACTAATTTCAGATGCCTTTGCATGCCTATGTCATTTTTATCTTCCTTTGCTTTAATTTCGGATGCTCGTTTGATTAAATTTACCTGCGTTAATTTTATAATTCCCGATTTCAACCTTTCGTTATCCTTTAGTGTCATTTAATTTTGAGTCATTCTCCGCCAATTTACTGGTAGATTTAGTGTTTTCCACGTGGCTAATTGCTTAGCTATCGGTGCATTTACACATGGAGACATGCGACGATTATTTTTGCTATCTTTATGCTTGTCCGTTGTATTGGATTTAGTATGGTTTATGGTCGATTTTTGTAGCCTTGCGCGAGGTTGTGCACTCATATTTACTCGTAGTTATGAGTCTTAGTGTACAGTAAATCAAACATACATCATACGAACTAAATAAAAAAACATATTTTCGACAATACACACAAAAGCCAAAATTTCGACCTTACGGCAATATAAAATAAAACCATGCACGGCATAGGTTCACCAAAGTATCCATCCAATGACAATCGAACATACAAGATAAGAACTAAGTAAAAAACTCGTACGTGCAAAATTTCGCTACCATTCAAGAGCCGAGAGTTTTAGTTATCTTTATTCATTTGCCTAGTTCCTTGTTTATCATTAGACGATTATGCGCAGTATTACTGTTTTTTACTCTAAATTACTATCACTGGTTATCCGATAAAAAACATGTTTTCGACACACGACTTTACCGCCACATAAAATAATACAATGCACCGTATAGGTTCAGCAAAAGTATACATCCAATTACAACCGAACATAAATGACAAAAACTAAGTAAAAAAATCGTACGTGCAAAATTTCGATACCATTCAAGAGCCGAGAGTTTTAGTTATCTTTATTCATTTGCGTAGTTCCTTGTTTATCATTAGACGATTTGCCCAGTATTACTGTTTTTTACTCTAAATTACTAGTATTGGTTATCGTTCCGATAAAAAACTTGTTTTCGACAATACACGACATAGGTTGAGCAAAAGTATCCATCCAATGATTAACCTTGCCCGACGTGCACCTTAAAGTGGGATTGATAATAAAATGGTGTGCCGACATACCTTCAGCGAATATTTATATACACTTTAAAGTTTAGCTTACGATTTATTGGTGTATTGGTGCTATTGCATGCACGGCTGTTATAATCAGCAAGAGTTATGCAAACAGTTTTGTTGCTACGTCTATTGTTATGGTATTATTCTGCAAGCTTATGTTCAAGGAGAATATTTCAAGTTTGTCAATTTTTTTTGGCAATGCTTTGTCATTTCTTGCTTCTCTTCATTTGAAAGTTTCGCAAATACTGTCTTAAATGTCAAGGTGTTATCGTCAGTGTTCTGTTGTCAGTGGTTCGTTAGGAGTGATTGGCTCGCGCCAAGAAGTTTTGATGACCACTACATGTAAAGGTATTTCAACAACTAGGGTTCTTGGTAATCTCTACTGACGAAGAAGGGTAATAACCCAGAAACAATATTGTCTAGCGATCCACCAGTTAGTCTTCATGGACCTGTTCTAATTAATGTTCACTGCACCATTGAGGTGTAAGATTCGTCCATCTATCATGTAAATTTTACATTTTGCTGTCAGATTTGACAAGACACATTTTCAATTTAAATGGAAACATGATTTGAGTTAATGTCTTCGTTGTATTTCTGCAAAATCTTTACATTGTAATTTCAACTGGTTCGGTTCTATTGTTTTTATCTGAAAACATCTAAAACGTTGATCAACTTCCTTCTATGATACAAATCGTTGCTTTAAATGAGTCCACAGATGGTTTGGAAAGTGAAGCGTGTACTACAAATTCTTTTTCTTTGAGAATTATCTTTATCGACAGCATTTTGAATTTTTTCTTTTGCAGCTTATCGATTATTGATAATAAAGACAAAATTTCCATTGGATTCAAGAGTCGAGAATTTTACTTATAAATTCATTTCCGTACACCCTTGTTTCATTAAACGATTTTATGCCGTATTATCGGTTTTTACTCTAAATTACTATTATTGGTTATCTTTGGGATAAAAACATGTCTTCGACAATACGCACAAAAGCCGGAATTTCGACATTAACGCAACGTAAAATAATACCATGCACGCCATATTTTGAGGAAAAGTATCCATCCAATGATTAACCTTGTGGACGTGCAAATAAAAAGTTACACAACAGACAAACACATTGTTCGTTCTTTCTGTAGTCAATTGTCAGTAGTTATGAGGCTATATAAATACGCAACCCCAATGGAATGGAAACATTTATCGAAAAATCTGTCGTTCAAATTTAAAAATAATTTTTTTTATCAAGATCGATCGGAATCAAATGTGCTATGCATGTAGTGATCAGTAAAGTCTGGATTTCAAGTCATTAAGCATATCGTATCCATTACAAGCGAGTTTGAAAAAATTTTGATTATTTTTTTGCTTTTTTAAAAATAATAATCTTTATCATTATTTAAAATATTTTTGTTACGTTCTGCATAGTTTCTGCTTTTGTTCGATACATATTTCTTGATAATTATTTTTTGTAAACAGATCGAAATTGTATATCCGTAATTATCGCTTATCGTTCATATAGTGAATTCCATTTGCAAGTCGAGTGAATGTGTGAAATTGATAAACTGAGACGCTGCGAATAATAAGTTGGAAGTCCCAGAAAATGAACGAAGTATATGGGTTTTGTCTTATAAAACTATTAATTTATGCTTAATTCGTTTCCTTTTTATTTTTTACTTATTTTTTTGACGTTTGTTGTATTTTTTCGAATCCATGGAAAACGTGGATACTACGACTAATATGTTGGAAGTCCCGAAAAAATCATTTAGGTATATGGTGTATTTATTTTATTATAAAACCATTAATTTGTACTTAATTCGATTCGTTTTTATTTTTTTATTGTTTGCTTCGTTTTGATTTCCTTGTTGTATTTCTCTTCCAATCAATCGTTAAATTGGGACACTACGAATAATAAGTTGGGTTGGTCCCAGAAAATGAACGAGATATGTGTGTTTTTTCTTATTAATTTGTGATTAATTCGTTTCCTTTTTATTTTTTCATGTTTTCATTTCCTTCTACGTTTGTTGTATTTTTCTTCGAATCCATGGAATCCACATGGACACTACAAATAATATGTTGAAAGTCCGGAAAAAATCATCTGGGTATATGGTGTATTTATTTTATTAAGAAACCATTAGTTTGTATTTAATTCATTTTTATTTTTAATTGTTTCCTTCGGTTTGATTCTTTTCCTCTTTATTTTCTTTGAAGTTTGCTGTGTTTCTCTTCGAATCCATTAAGCCCATTCGTAATTAATAACTATTTTTTTCAATACAACCAATTTATGTATTAACCATGCAATTTTTTCTTATACCAAGAACTGCAGTGCTATTAATTGAATGCAGAAACATATAAATGGTGTCCATATCTATTAAAACTTAGAATAAGGTTTTAATTTAATTATTTTTTAAAATTATATTTAAAATATAAAAGTTTCTTTGAAAATTTTGCCAATATTTTAATTATTAAAACGGGTTAAATTGGGTTGTCATCCGATTTCCGTCAACGCGTGCCACAGTCGAGCGTCGCATAATTTTACGCGCCTAATCAATCATCGTCCTGATTCCGTGACTAATTATTTCAATATTTTCTTATATTTCTCACAATAAATCGACGTTTTTGACTCGAAAATTCGAAATATATTAAGGGGTTATATATGGAAAGGTTCCGAAGTTATTTAAAAAAAATCAAATCAAGTTAAAATATAATTAAATCATATCGTCCGAAATAAAATTGATTCAAATATTATAATTCATTCAATTTCCAATATTTAATTGCAATGTAATATCCCCTTAACTAACTAAATATTTAAACCATAAATCGTTTAAATTAATTTCAAATTTAACGCGAATTATTATTAAAATTTATATATTTTATCGTTTTATGATAAATTTATTTGTCTAATTCGACTGTCAATTTGAAAGTAAATTCAGTGTAAAACGTTTAGGGTTTGTGCCTTGCCGTCGCATTGAATTTGTATATAACGCGCTTGGAACGCTTTATTTTTTTCGTTGTAAATATTACGTACGTGTTCCGATGCGCGCAATTATTTGCAATTTTAATTAATAACGAGTATAAGTTATTATCGTTTAATGATACACATAAATTAATGATCTATGAAGACATTGATGTTTTTTATGCGCGCTTAACTTTGATTTACAAACGCCGATGTTGAAATAAAAGGAAATACAATAACAATATCGTAAAGTAAGAAATAGTTGCAAAAATGTCGATCTTGTGCGGCGACGGATTAAATTAAGTTAGAAAAGTTATCGTAAAGTATAAATAGATGAGTAATAAAAAATGATTTACCGTGTAAACATGGTGGTTTGATAATTAATAAGTCATACAAATTACACATTTAAACGAAACACATTTGTAAAACACGGCATGCGTAAAAACCACGTGAACTTTAGTAGGTTGCCCGTACATGCACCGCACCTAGCACCAAGACTTCTGACTGTGGTCTCGATGCCCTTCCAACTTAACACGGGCCCCCCTATCCAATTGGATAGATATGATGCTCTTCACTAATGTTACGTTACTTTCATGTACAATACCATAATATAAACGAGATAAGGATTACTCTACACTCTACACTGCATGGTTTCGTGCGAATACTTTAATTACACACTCGCTTGTCTAAGTAGTCTATAACAACACTCACTTAAATATTAAAGTCTCACATTATAATATTTATATTAACCCCTTTAAATTAATCTAACAAGAACGTAAATTATAAAAAAAAATATATTTGTTTTCTATTTCATCAAACTTAATTAATAAGCGCCATAGTATTTTGTAAAACTCGTAAACACGATTAGCACTTGAAATATCTTCTTGGTACAAATACATGAAAACGACAGAATCAACATTTCTATTTTTTAAATAAAAAAATATTTTTGCAGCAAATAAAATATAAATCCTGGGCTAAATCAACCACTTACTCCTGTTATTAATGATGTAATGTTTTAAACTTAAATATTCCTAGCATTTAATTCGTAGAATTTCCTGTGACGTCATAAATAATTATTGAAAAAATCACCAAATTGATTATTGCTTCGATCTTATTTTATGCTCGCGGATATTTTGTGTCTAAAATATTTGGCGGTGCTCTAACCGCTTTATGTGAGAATTTATTAATTATAATTATTCCCCCCTATTGTTTCGAACAAAATAATTTAATATGTTGTCAACAAAACTTCGACCAGTCTCCGATTGTGGAGTGGATATTGACCACTGACTTCTGGAGTGGATATTGACCACTGACTTCAGACAAGACATCTTGATTTAATTTTGGTCTTAAGTAAATTAGTAATTGATAACAAGCAATTTCTATGCTCAGTTCTTTAATTTGTCTTTCTATGTTCATGGTAATTTACATCTCACCAAACGATCCTACAGGAGGTTAAGTCATCGCATTTATCTGGCATGGATATCTGCACGATTGGGTGGACTACGCAATGGTAATTATGGATCATATATTTTTCAAAATTGATTATTTCTTTCGTTTTAAGGGTTTCAGATAATGAGACTCATGAGACATCATGAACACCAGAAACATTATTTGTGTAAATTAATCAAGTTGTCATCAATTTTTGAAATAAAATTATACCCCACGTTGGGCGCAATTGCAATAAACTCTAATATTGATAAAGGTATTTCATTCAGCGACTAACTGCTCATGCCACAAGATCAAGTGATTTACAGTCTAGAATTCTTGCGACGCATGCGCCAACCCAGTCGGTAAAGAATAAGCCCAACCCAACCCAATCTACCACCCAACTTAACCAGCAAAGTGGATCCCTGGCCCATTTTGTAAATAAAATCGCCAACTCTGGTTATAAACATACTAGGAGAGAAGGGTTCACATATTAGTAACAATTTCGTTGCCTCATGTTCTGACATCTACCTATTTGTCAGTAACAATTAAATTCTTCTCTGTTGTTAAACCTGCCAATAATTATTATTAGCTTGTCAGAGAAAAACGTAGCATGTTTCATTGCAGCCAACCCAACCCAATAAATGTTTTACTATCTGAAATTCTTGCAATACTTCAAGCATTGATTGAGAATAAATGTGTGTCTAAGGTAAGATTGACTAGGCGACAAAGTGTCAAGAAAGTCGTGGAGGGGATATAAATGTTCTTACGTAATCCACACATCAATGCCCAGTATTAGTCGACATTTCTCAATAAAAAAAGTATAACCAGCAATCCATTTCAAACAATAAAAACGGCAAGGAAGCGTTGTTTTCGTCAGGACAACGCGCACTCTCACACATCCATGTTGTCAAGGGCGACTATTTTGAAACATTGTTCCGTGTTTTGTTCCAAGATGCTCTAAACACATTTTCGCTCATCTTTAAACTCAAAATCTAATTTCTTTCAAAATTATCGAGTAGTGTTTTTGTATAATTGATAATGAATTCATTCGGACCCATATTTGAACTCAAAGTGATATTTGTTTCTACCATGGTCGTTGGGGACTATATATTTTCTAAACCCATTCTTACTCACATATGAACCCAAAGTGTCATTGGAATTGTTCCATGGATAATAAATATTTTCGAAACTCATTCTGACTCATATTTGAACTCTCCTCGTATATACCGGAGTTGTCGAGCTAGTTGGGTTTAGTTGGGTTCGGTTGGTTTTGTTTGGGTTGGGTTGGTTTTGGTTGAGTTGGGTTGATGATCTGGAAGTAAGCAATTTTTGACCAACAAAGAAAATTTATATTTTTCTTTTCTTTAATTTTAATACAAATAAGACACGATGTTAATCTAATTATACAATGTTTTTTTTTTTAATCCATTTTTGTAAAGGAAAGACTGCGTCGCCGTTTACGCATTGACTATCTACTGTAATCAATGGTCGGAGCATCCGTGTACTTCGAATAGACAACACGTTTATCTTATTCCCAATTAGTTGTGATTTTCTATAATTCGAGATGCAGTAAACGTAACTCTATATATTAATTTGGTATATTTTATGGAGTGGTTTATCCTTTTGATTTCTATTTGCATTTAGTAAAGCAGAACACCACATATTTTTATGATTAAATTTATTTATATTTGCACACATTGTCCAATAAAACGCTTTCTTTGGATGACTAAAAACGGATTATGGGAAAAACAATCACCGATGTGCAATGACTCAAGTTCTACGTAATGGTGGCAATCATTAGACGCCAGAAAATTATTACAAAGTAGTACGACTCAATCAATAATATTTATATTGTCATCCCTAGTCCACCTTTAGTCTAACCTGGTTCGCGTGGCAATTTTTATTTCGGCCTGAAAACGACAAAGCTGTAAACCATATAGACAACCGAATATTACAATGATTTAATTATTGATACATCCTCGTAAATAAAATATAATTTCATTTTACCAAAATTAGCTGTTTTCGTTCTTCGTCACTTTTAATTGTACCATTAAAAATTGTAGGCTTTTAATGCTTAGTTGAAGCATTACATAAATCCTTATTAACATTCACTTTATTTCTTAAAAGGGTATCCATTACTTATTATGAAAACTAAATTATTTTATGGTTAAGGATTAAATGTTAATAATATACATAACATCAAACATCAAATAATTCATACCACTACATGCAATTTCCAAGTTAAATTGAAAATACTTAGCGCATAGCATGCGTTGTTTTAACCGTAAATGTCAAGAGAAAAATTCTAATAGAAATGTTACTTTCGTAATAATTGGCCGAAAAACTCGTACAATTAGGCGAACATAAATTCACATATAAATAAAATTTAATTTTGGAATAGATTCAAAAATTTGTTTTTAAAGTTATTTAAACCATTAGTGGTGGTATTAATAAAAAAAAAATATTGTTACGGTATGTTATTATAAATTATTTAAGAAATGACGAGATGAGTTGATTACCTTACGTAATATTAGATGAATTTAGAAATTTGAATATCAACAATCTGATGAATATATCTTAATCGTCTTTCTTGTTGTTATTATTGTACCGAGAGCGCTGTGGAATATGAAATTATATTAGTTCTATTTCGAAAGCTAAAAGTGAAAAGTCTTTGTGTATCTTAGTTTGGGAGTGCTCCATTTAGGTCATGCAGAGCAAGTAAAGTACGCGGACAATGACCATGCTCTGTAATAACAGGTTTAGTAGACTAGAGTGCGGGTGGATGTTGGCTTGGACCATGTTGAAATGCGGTTACAGCGTCCAAGATATTACACTCATCCCTCCGCCTACGCCTCTCTTTACAGGCAGACCAAAGAAGACAATAAGAAACTCCACCAAAGTTAAATATTAAAACTAATACAAAAATACCTTTAACGACACGGCTTGTTAATTTATTTAATAACAATTTATATAAACTAAACAGTCATTACGAAACTTAGATGCAATTATATTTCCTCGTTAATTTAAAAGTTTCGACGTTTCGGAACTTTTAATACTGTAATAATGTAAGTTTATTATCGTAACTGTCATTAATCAAGCTTATATAACTAATATTGTATTTTCTCCTACTCATTTACAAATATGAAACGTCACTTCACAAATTAATTCTGCCGAACTTGTCCAACCCTTTAGAGAAGGGGCAGGAATTATTATAAGTACTAGAGTCAAAAATTGGAATTTATTACCTTTCGCTAGAAATTTTGTACAAAGAAAGGCAGATTGATAAGTAGTTTTGGTAAGAGATGGCGTTATTGATTAAATTTGTTAATGTCATCCGTCAAAAGACTACTGATATGTTCAATTAGTTGCGTGATTCAGTTTGTGTTTGGTAGGATTTTTTCGTACCAAGGCTGGAACGTATTTATCACTCTGCCCTCGTATTTAATAAATTAGTTGGCTAAATAAATTATTAATTATGCAGTCATGAATAACAAGTGAACCTAGACCTAGGAAATTGCATTGCATTGGTGAGCATTATAGCTCAGAACAGTGGCTGCAAAGAAACTTCCATACATCCAAAAATTGGCTCTGCAAATTTTTCATGCGGATTGACCGTCGACTATCTCCTTCTATCTTATTTTGCTCCAACACGTTTCTTCTACTGTCTAACGTAGCCTGATTGAATCTTTGCTTGCTTTCCTCGTCGGTTTAGGTTCGAATATTATTCACATGCATTACAGTTTTGCTACTAGATCCGTTCATTATAAAAACTGGATAAAATTAAGGCATTAAAGGTAGCTTTAATCACTGATTTTGAGCAAATTATTTTTGTGAATTATTTACTACGTGGGCACACCGTAAAAGCTGTGTTTCGACTGCTGCCATTCGCAACGCTGGCTTTGAAATTTTTGAACAACCTCTCCTAGCCCCATACTGTTTCCAAAATTAAAAGAACATCTTCAGAGAACCCATTTTATAAAAGACGAAAAAATGATGGCAGCCGTAAAAGAGCGGCTGGCGGAACAAAATGCTAGGAACAATAACTGGCGAACAGGCCTCGTATAACGTCTTACTAATATTGTTCTTGTTTAGAAATTGACATATTCCGAGGAGCCATTAAGTGTTCCCGAGTCCAGTTCATTGTTCTATTTTTTTTCTCCGTCCGAACCGCAATTAAAATTGAATCGATAAAGGCTCGCACGAGTCACTTTTCCCTAAAATTAATTATAACATAAGAAATATAGCATTCAAATATTTCTGGATCACATGTGCGTCGTAAAATTTGCAATTCATAAACCTTAACTATATGTATTATAATATACAGTGGTGTACCGGCATTGCCTAACACAGGGGTGATTTGGTAGTTTTTTCGACCTGTCTGTTGCGTATGCAACCAGGATTATTCTCACTAAATAAAATGTATTTGTAACCACTGAGCTGAAATATCAATAGTGGTGAACTTCGACAGAGCACTTGCGCTAGATCTGCTTAGACAAAAATTACTTTCTTGTACGGTTACGGTCAATAAAACCTGGGCGTTCATTTGACAGTAGTCACTTCAACTCATTAAAACGAAATAATCACTGAGTCAGTGCTACTTAACAGCCATTGTTGTTGTCTTCCTGTAATATTTCGCGCCCATGAAGGGCATGAACTGTTGTGCTATACTATGGCACGACTTTAAACTTTAGTTTAAATCACCAGGTTCCCGCGAAAATTAATAATTGGCATTTGTTCGAAATTGGAATATCTAGCGCCAGCTATCGATCGGTAGCATAGTTATCAAACCAAAGCGAAGTTGCGAACCAAATGTATAGGTCTCTGTATGTGAATTGTCAAAGCTAGTGCTGTGGAGTGGTAAGAATCGACATGGAGTTTGTGATTAGAGTTTTGTGAATTATTTATATTTATCTTGTTGTTAAACATGATCAAATTGCTTTGTTTGTGTAACCGCCTATGACAATTTAATGAACTGAAAATGTCTTCCAAAAGGTGAGTGAAACGCATTATATAAGTTCTTACCGTATTTATATTATCAGTTTTTACGAAAGATTCGTGAAGGAAGTTCATAACCTCATTTTTTGGACTTATTTGACTTGTATTTTTGGCTATGCTGTATTTACTAGACGAAAATAATTTCCTTCAATTATGTTCAATAGATCTAGACATTTTATTTTTAGATTGCAAATATTTAATTATATAAACTATTCGAAAATTCCTCGTTTTTGTTCGATTGAATTTTGTTGGTTTGTTTAACAACCAAAAAATATCTAAACTTGATTGCAGCGAATTGACAAAACTGTCAGAAGAGAGTTTGACGAGACAACCAGAAGAAGTATTTGATATAATATGTAAACTAGGAGAAGGTTCTTATGGCAGCGTTTACAAGGCCCTGCATAAAGAATCCGGTCAAGTTTTGGCCATAAAACAAGTACCTGTCGATACAGATCTTCAAGAAATTATTAAAGAAATCTCTATAATGCAACAATGTGACAGTCCATATGTAGTGAAATATTACGGTAGTTATTTCAAAAACACAGATCTATGGATTGTAATGGAATATTGCGGCGCCGGATCTGTCTCTGATATTATGAGGTTACGTAAAAAGACTCTAACTGAAGATGAAATCGCGACTATATTATGTGATACACTCAAAGGTTTAGAATATCTACATTTACGGAGAAAAATACATAGAGATATTAAAGCCGGTAATATATTATTAAATTCAGAAGGACACGCCAAGCTTGCTGACTTTGGTGTCGCCGGACAACTCACTGATACTATGGCTAAAAGAAACACTGTTATAGGTAAGATTTTAATTTAAGTACATGTAACCTTTTATGCAATTCATTTCATTATTATTTTGTAGTGTAAACAATTGGCAAATGATTTATTTTAATAATAATAATCCTCCACTATCCCCTATATAGCGCACACAGATCGTGTATAGCCCTGAAACATACATTATGATAACAGTTTTAGTTAGTAGTTATTTTACCAATTAATCACAAATTTATATAGGTACACCGTTCTGGATGGCACCTGAAGTAATACAAGAAATAGGATACGATTGTGTAGCCGATATTTGGAGCTTAGGTATAACTGCACTAGAAATGGCAGAAGGAAAACCACCATATGGCGATATCCATCCAATGAGAGCTATATTTATGATTCCTACCAAACCACCACCGTCATTTCGAGAACCCGATCAATGGAGTCCAGAATTTATAGATTTCGTGAGTGTTTGTCTGGTTAAGGATCCAGAAGAACGGGCGCCGGCAACGCGTTTGCTTCAACACGTATTTATAGGAAATGCCAAAGCACCCTCTATTCTAAGCCAAATGATTGCCGAAGCGCATCAGATTAGAGAAAACCAATGCAATCGTAATATTCCTCTTACAAATGCTGCGGGTGCCAAACCAAACGTTAATGAGGAATCGGTAATTTAAATGGACAACAAAGGAACCGTTTTTCTTATTTAAAAATTTTAGGATGATGAAGTGGCGTTGGGAAGCCAAACGATGGTTCAGTGTACAGACGAAGGTACTTTGGTACCTGGGAAAGGAGGAACTTTATTTCCCATCTCACAAAGTGGAACGTTAGTTGAACTTCAATCAGAATTAGGAACCATGGTTATAAACAGCGACGTGGATGAGCAAACAATGAAACGTATGATAACACGTATATTTAAACAAACGTGGTAAATGTAAATTTTTTAGGACATGATATAGGCTCCGCACAAGTTGGTAAAAAGTATCGCCCACTATTTATGGATCATTTCGATAAAAAGGAGGCCGAGGTAAAAGTAAGTTATACGATTGTGATTTGATGATGGATTATATTTTCTGTGTTTACCCAGCAGGGTAACGGAATTGCGAGTCCAGCGACATTGGACGATCAAGAGATTGGTTCCGACGAGCAGCAACGTTTCCAAAGTCATTTTCATTTGCAATTGAATCCGATGCCTTCACCGCAATTTGTGCAACCCCAAGAGAATAAGCCTAACTTTCAACGATCATTTTCAGACGTTGATTTTGAATTCGTAAGATTCAATTAAGTTGTGCGTTTTTAAATCTACACGTTCGTTTTTTAGTTGAAATTTTTAAGTTACGAAGATTTGCAACAAAAAATGGCGACACTGGATGCCGAAATGGAGAGAGAAATTGAAGAATTACGAAGGAGATATCAAACTAAAAGACAGCCAATTATAGATGCCATGGACACAAAACGTAAACGACAACAGAATTTTTAAAATTGTATCATATGATATCATTAGTTTCGAATCCTTCACGGTGCTCAAAAAGTTCTTTTTTTATATTTTTCATTGTATTGTTAGTTAGTTTGTCTTTTAGAGTTATTAATGAAAATAGTATAGTGAGCAATTATTATAAGTTTAAAGATACCATTTTATGCCCCCTTCCCGTCTTAGATTGACTTTTTGAGCTGAATTTGGATGACATTTTAAAATCAGGGAGTAATGATGTGTTCCTAAATGTACTTAATGGGTATTCAAAATTATTTAATTTGTTTTATAAATGCATATAATATATTTTCTTTCGTCACATACTTTTAATTTGAAATGTCGATAATCTTGCCGTGCATTATGGTTCCGTTTCTGATACAACATTTGCCTTACAGTATTGCGATCTTCTTAAACTTAACATCAGAGCATTTTTGTCGTCTTATATTTTCTACTCTTTATTTTTAACTGTTCAAATTAAGTATTGTAACCACTTGATTTTCTTGTACTCATTAGATCAGAATGTTTTGAAATGTAAGATATGTAACGAACGGAGGATCCAAATCAATGCCTTGAAGGACACATTTTATTTTTATTGCAATTACAATATATATTAGCATCGCAATAACATAATCATCGTTCAAATCTCATTTTACGTAACGTATTTTATATTGTACATAAAATAGTTAGTTGATACTGTTATTTAAATTATACAATCATTGAAAATATGTTTTAGTAAAAATGTATTCAACATAAAATATATTTTTAATATCATATGTACATATTCATATTTTTATAGTAACCACTAGCAATAAAAATTAACTACAGATCTGAACTTCAGATGCCATATTAGTTTTGTACTAGTGACGTAAAAATCATTAAATTAGTACACTTAAAAATGCAAATATTAAACGCCCGGTTCACATACGTATTTTATTGTAAAAATTTTGGAACAGTACACCGATTGTGAATTACGCAACTTCTAAAACGTCTAAACATGGTTTTAATTGTACTAAATGAAACAATAAAATGTCACTGGAAACGATGAATAGCAGTGCTTGCAATTTTAATTGTTAATTGTGTTTTATATTGATGTTTTATATTAATGTTATTGTATGAAATTTTGCTGTGGTCATTTCGAATTTAGTAGAACGAACCATTGTTTCAAATATGTTCAAATATGTAATTTATTATTTTCAAAAGTAAACAAATTACCACTTATAAAATCTGCCTCAAATAAAATTTGTTATATAGTACGTTGCGTGTTTAAATATCGCCCTTTAATTTCCCTTATTATTTAAATTTTTGCTATGAAGGGAAATATAAATTTAAGAAAAACATCGATTTAAAAAAAGATGTTTAATTTAATTTCTATTACTAGTGCATACAGTTCCCCAACAAACTTGTATTCTTTGTGATTTTTGATTTATATTTTATTTATAGTTAACTTACTAACTTATAAGATATTGATCCACTAACATTTTTAAATGTTTGTTTAAAACTATGGATGCTACCAGTACCAGCCTTAGAGTTTGCTCTACGCAGAACAAGCGTTTTGCATGTATATGTCATAAGGCTGGCTCTGGCCTAATTTGTCAGAATCAGAATGGCTTTTATTTGAATGAATATTATTATTACACAATTATGGTATAACATAAACAAATATTAATAGCGTTTGATTGGTTTGCTTCATGATGTATTTTTAAATTAATAAAGACTGATTTATAAAGTGAAATAACTAATAGTTACATTAAGTATTTTAATTTTATCTATTGCTTACAATTGATGCAAATTTGCTGATGGACAAATACTTTCTCGCATATCCATATTCCTATTTAGATATGTAATTAACGGAAAATTGTTATATGCATTTATATAGGTCGTTGAATATAGATGGGATAAGATTGAATAATTTTCGTGATATGTCGACAAACAATCCTTGATTTGTCTTTTAATACTATTTATATTTTACTCGTTAGCTTGTAACCCAATTTCATTTGATGTAATTTTTGTACATTTCTCATTTATTGAAGATATTGTAACCATAGGATATATACCTGTACGAATATGTACGCTTGCTGTGGTGCCTTTACTAGAATTAGGAGTATTATAAATAAGTTACAAATGTAATCAATATTTTTAAAATCAAATAAAATTATTTCCATAACGAACAGGCTTTTTTATTTTACGTACATTTAATTCAAAAAATTAAATAAAAATCTTAAAGTACCGAAATTTAAATGAAAACTTTTCCGCAATTCAAATTGACCTAAGCCACACGAGTTATTGATACTTTGAACATCTCGCATTCATTTATTTATCGCTACAATTCCAAGGCAAACAAAAATATCTACTTGAAAATTATTTTGGCGCAAAGAGAGAAACATATTACTCCCTATAGTAATATCCTCTCGCATTCATTTACTCGTGAAATTTACTTCGGATATTTCAAATACCTTCCGACATTTATGTACTCCTGGTACAAATTCACAGCAACCAGAAATATTGAAAATTATTTTGATTGGATGTGGGAAATGTTTTTTAGTCTGAATTTAGAAATTTTGTATATGGATTAGGCAGTGTTGTATTTGTCCTTACCAATCGTTGAGTAAGACGATGTTTCCATTTCTTAATGGAAAGCAATATTTAAGAAATTATAGACAATTTTGTGTCTTTTTCACGAACAAACCGTATTGGACGATTATTTATAAATTTATTTGTCCAAAATTCAAATCCAGAGATAAAAACATTAGCAGTAAAAGGAAACGAAGAAAGAAGAGGTTTTTTTCTTTAATAAATTTAAAAAAGTTTCTTCTTGGAGTTTGTTTACACTTAAAATATTGATTATTATTGAACGCTCGATAATTTTCACTTAGTAGCAACTCACCTGTTGACACAAATAACGAAATAAGCTTAAGTGGTCTTCCTGGAGGAGAAAACTCGTCTAGCATGCCCAACAATAAAAGCGAATATTTGGAGGAAGCGGTTCTTACGAACGCACTGATTTTATTTACTATATGAAATGGACGTAGTATAAATAAAACAAAATGTTCAGAAAATTTTCCGATTATATTTACAATAAACGGCTAATACATACAGTAATTTCACGAAAAACAATTAGGTCACTTCAATCATAGACCACATTTACGATAAAAACAATCGTAAATGGTGACTAAAAAAAATGTTAATTATTTAATTAAAAATATACATGAAGTTTATTTTCATTACGATACGATGAAACTGAATCAATATATGGATTGAACGAATTATAGGATGCACGTAGGTGTACAGAAAAAATAAGTTCGGATGTATCCTATAACCGGATGCCATGTATACGAGCATATATTGATGCAGTTAGACGTATGTGATTTAATAAAATATTTACCAACACCTTTTTCACTGACTACATTCGTCAAAATAAAAATAAAAATTAGAAAAATTACATGATAAAACACCTGTGTAATAAGAGAAAAGGTGTAAAACATAATTTTTCAATGTGCATATAAAAAATGTAGAAATATACTACTATTATTTTGATTCTATCAAACACTTATTCTATACTAGAGTAAATTTAAGTGAAAGGCACTGCTAATGTTAGTGTAAAATAGTGTATATTAGAATTATATCTAAGATTACAAAAGAAAGATTGTCAAATATTTACAAATAAAGGCACCAAAAATGGATGGACTTGTTTTAGTATGAGCACAAGATAGTGTTAACATGTCATTATTTTAATAACAAAAGTACTATTTAGAACTTTTCCTATAGATTTTTTTTTATAAACGACACTTGGGTTACGACACGTCTGTTCCGTAATGGAGCAGGGTGTGCAACGAATACAAACTAAATAACTGCATACAAAGAGGTATACGAAATTTGTATACTCCTGCAATATATAATACTCCAATATATAATAAAAATTTAATAATTAACAGAAAACTTAAACTTTTTATTTTTTTCAGAAGTCTCGAAAATACAAACATGAAATCACAGTGTAAGGCTTATTTTTCCATTAAATTTTGATTATAAGGTCTGTTAATATACAAGTTCAATCTACTTGTATAATCTGCACACAATATCAATTTTTTGTTTAGACATTAGACAATTGTTAATTATAGAACACAATAAATAAATACATTTTTTCGATTTGCGAATTTCAAGTCAGATGCGTTAATTATTTCTTAATCACTAATTGATTTAAAAAAATAATTAATGCTAACATTGTGTTACAGAAATCGTTTAATAAACTACAACAACTAACATAGATGATTACAAACTATAAAATATGTATGAAAAACATACCCAACAGTAAAATAACGTTCTCTTAAAAACATTTGAGAGAAATGCCGAAATGTTACAATTTAACAATTTATTCATTCTTCCGACTAAATTCATAAATTATTGCTGTTTCGTTTTCAAGCGTACACATGTGTAATATTGCAAACATACAGATTGTTATTTAATACAGCTTATAGCTTATGCATAATCTCATTCATTTGAACAGACGATCTACATCAATGTATTTTATTTATATACTTTTACATTACAAACTAAATATACATATATTTATATAAATATGTATACAAATTTCCCTGGATATACACAGCACATGTGTAGTTTATTTCAGACTTGAGTATACATTAAACGATGTTTTGATCAATTTTATCAATAATTATTAATTAACAAATATAAATACAATTAGGTACACGAAATCAAATTGTCATTTAAAATTACTTATATTTAATGTACAAGTTTAAAATAAACTATAATGACTTGGTAAATATTTTTTATAAAAAACAAATTCAACGTTCGATATAATGAACATAATACGCATATGAATTATAAAGTAAATCATATCCTTTTGTAACGCTTATTTAATTAAAAATGCATTGTTTCTGTAGTTTCAGACATGTTCATAATATTGTAACATACAATTACTCTTCATAATTACTAACAATAATATTCAGTCAAATTATTTATTTAATAATTTTATTTAAAAACGTTTTAATATAAACACGATTAGACTATTAACAGGCACATACTAGGCATCGATAACAACTAGTTAAAAAACAATCAAAATACGAGTATCACGATATCATAAGGCATAGGTTTCTTTTTCTCTTAAGTTGCGATTATAATAATTATAATCTAATATATTGCACTGAATTTAAAAACTAATAAATATACAATACATTTTCCTTCAAGAAAATGTGCATATTTATGATAACTGCATCAATAAAATTGTTATTTCAACTATTTTAACAACAGTTAATAAATTTCCTTGAAATGTACATCTTGCAATTTTTGTGCATTCAAATATACATTGTGGTGAGAAAACATTTACGTTGATGTAGATTGCCGTAATGTACTATATAATTATATTAAAAATATACATAATTTGCCTTATTGAGCAAATCTGTAAATATGCTACAAGCTGTATTTCAAAGGCATAAGCTCTTAATTATTAAAAAAAAAACTGAGCAGAGTCAGGCACTTTAGTTTCGATTACAACCAAATGAGCACATTTTCAGGGCCTAAGTTGGCAAACTCTTCGCCAAGGTGTAGGGAAGGTACTAGGTCGTCCGTGGGGTCAATATTGTCACTTAACGAGGAGATATCAGGTGTGTCCATAGTATGACTTTCACTGCCTACTTCCATGTTATCGTCTATATTTTCTAGAAAGTCTTCTGGGGTTTGCGGCATAGACAATGTCGGACCCATGCCTAAAATACAATCACTTGTGTTATTGTATTATTATTACGCCAATAATATTCTTACATGTGATCTACGGCTGTTGCTGTGTGTCAAAATAGTACATACCAAGTCCACTATCGGCTGATTCCTGACGCGAGTGATCGGTCAAACCAGACAGGAAGGGGTCCATTTGAAGCTCCGTGCTACTTCCTCTCATCATTAACTCCTGCTGCCTTCGAATTTCTTGCTGCCGTTGTTTTAAACGTTCTCTCTCTAATTGTAATAAATGAAGACGGAGCTGCTGCTGTTTAGCTGGAGATGATTGAGGTGATAACTGACCCGAATGCCACTGATTCGCTAGTACCTGTGTTCGCTGCTGAACACAAGTCGCTAAAACAAAAAAATACAATAATTACTAAACCAATAATAAAATATTTGCAATTTTCATAATATTATACGTAGACTCTAGATTATCCGGGATAGCTGACAAATACATAAATAAAATATCTCAATCTACATCCCCATTCCTGCAATCCTAATTAATCAAGAGTCTACGTATATCCCAACAATCACAGATTTAACTAGATTTTTAGTATAAAGAAACAAATTATAGAGCAAGAAATTTGAATAAGATTTAATGGATCCCATTCGGTTTACTTGTTTTGTTTTACACGAAATTTTATCTCTATTCCGATTAAAAATAATTAACAACAATGTGTTAACATTGCTTTATTGCAGATAGTATAAGTTGTCATTTTGATAAAATAACTTCGCTATTTCAAGATACATTCACGGCAGATTTATTATTAAAGTTTATTTAAGAGTTAAACAATCGATATTTACTTCAATAATGATCTAGTATAATGTATCTTCACCCTCGGATGCATTTTCTAGATATTATTAATGATGTTTGTTTAGAAATTTAATATGTAACTTATACGAACCATCTATAGAATTCTTCTCAACATAGTTTATGTAACCTAATCTAGTGAGATAGCTACAAATGCACAACACAGATCATAATGACCTTATTTTACATGTGATTATCCGGAAGACAGATTATGAAACGTTTGATATTTTAAGCGAAATTAATTAGTACTATATAGACAGTTTCTAAAACTGGGTGTCTTGTGATAGGAAATTTAAGTTAAACTAATCTACTAACAGTTTCTACAGTGTCCAACCTACAATGTAATAGAAAAAAGTAGGTCATGCATCCGAGGGTTAATAATAACGAAGTTATTTAGAGGACACCTGTATGTAACAGAATAGAATAGTACATACGTATTCGGGGGTCAAACCACGACGTTGTACGTGTCTGGTGATTAATGAAATATATTTCTCCTTCTGCTGTCTGTGCTTGTTCCCATCCTTCAGGCAAAGGCCCTATATCTACATCTGAACTCCCTTTAACACCTGAAAAATGTAACCTCTTTTTTATACTAATGATCTACAGTCCTAAACTAATCAAATATACAATATGTTTGTTGGACCAAAATATACAAAATGTAACTGTGACTGTGAGCTGTACCAAAAATACACATTTGTTGTATCAAAAAATTCCAATAACTGAATTAACTGTAATTATTATTCCAGACAATCCAAGAATTTAAATTTGATTATATCATCAAAGAAGCTTATTTAAGTTTTTAAGCCATTATGTGGAATTCGATTTATTCCCAAACGATTTTTAAGCCGGCTTTTGTCGTGAATTTAAAAGCCGAAAAAACTTAATCAGGGCATAGACAAACGGAGTCACTGGGACCGGATTTCAACGAAGGGAAATACGCATAGCCAAATATCTCCGGGTCAAATCACCTTATTACTATAATTTGATACTTGCGAATATTAGATGAAAAAAAAAAACATTGTTACTATCAGTTTTGGCCAGGTTTACCATTGTTGATGATAACTATGATATAAAAACTAGTATTCTGGCGAAATAACGCTCCAATCTGCTATTCCTTCGAGGTTTTTTTTGTTGCGTCGATTTATAATTTGTAATTAAAACTTGCTGATGCTAGAAACGAGGGGCAAATATCTTGGCTTCCAAATTTCATGTAAGGAGGCAATTCTCAAGAAATTTAAGTTGAAAGTAAAATTTCACATTTAAGTAATTCTATTTGAAATACAAGCCAATCTGTTCAATTAGTTGGTAAAAGATGTTGAGCATCCCCGAAAATAAACACGACATGTACAACATTGATAAGAATGTTAATAAGGCACACATTGATGAAAAGAAACAGAAACATGTTACATACAACACAATTACTTTTTGAAAATTACTATTTATTATTGTTAAGTCATAGTCAAACTGTTCAATTACCTGCACATGTCGTCGTTGAAGGTGTTTGTGTCGGTGTGGCCTGATGTGTCGTTAATATTTGTTCCGCACTTTGGTGTTGTTGAGCGGCTGCCTGCGCTGCTAACGTTTTCCTGGGATCTTCCCACGTTGTTGTGCGTGTAATGTGGCTGAAATACAATAAAAATATTACATTAGCATGAACCACTTTTCGTACTAAATGGTACATAAATAAATTTTGCTGAAATTGTAAATAAGTTACGGGAATTATGATCCCAATCCGTGTCTCTCACTTGTTGGAAGTTTTAAGTACATCAAAGAAATCTGGATACATCAGATAAATCTTTGTAATATAATAAAAACGTTTATAAAACATAATTAATATGTCTTGGCCTGCTTGTCGTGATTCATTTCTTATTTTTCATTTGTATTGTCGTTTCTTGGTTGTTATATATTTTGACTTCTGCTTCTCATTATCAACGTATATAGTTCTCGGTCTCGACAACTAATCGCAAATTTGCCAAATGTAACTTACGAGGTGTTTCAAACCAAAGAGACCATGCGACCTCGCACTAAAATTTCGTTTTTGTATTTATACCTACAACTATATTAGAATTTGGGTTGGGTTTGGTTGGGTTGGGTTGGGTTGGGTTGGGTTGGGTTGGGTTCGGTTCCATATCGGTACCATAGTATCCTATGTCAATCTTCTTATGTTTGTAGTCTGTACACATTAGTTGAATAACAAAAAACGTGTGCTTTTATTATAGTGACTAGTGACTTCGTTTCGCAAAAAAAAATGCTAGGTTACCACGAGTCGATACTGATTCACTCACTTCGTAGACATGAAAAACGAAAATGTGCATTTTTTGCGTTATGTTCGTAAAATGTACAACAACGACGTAAATCTTATTTTTGAAAGCTGTCGATAATTGGCAATTGTGAAATATTTTCCATGGTAACATCATTACTGTTTGCACCCATTGCACTCTATTGATGTTAAATAAATGCAGTTTATTTTAATTATTTTTTACAAAGTATATATTTATTTCCCTTTACAAATATCTATATTTGTCACCAATAAACAAAGTAAATTATCAAAGGATGCCATTATCAGTTGTTTTGGAGATGAAAATTGTTCATCAAAATAAAATATTTCACGAATTAAAGCGATACGTTTTGTGCTACTAGTTTGAAATGTTTAGTGACCCCATTTTTGCACGTGCGAAACAAGTTTTTAGTAACACAAAACTAGTATAAAAACCAGTGGTAAACCATCAATTTTATTAATAAATTTGTTCGCTTCGTAAAGTTGAAAGTTTGAGAATTTTGACTAACTCAATAATGTAATATTATAAACAATATAAGTCTATCGAACTCGTTGTTAAGTGAATTAAAACTTTAAATAATTGTGTTGAAATACGGGCCATACTGGAATGGAAAAATGAACCCGTATCCTTTGTATACGAGCGCAAAAACATGTATGGTTGTATAGCGTTATGTAATATTTAATAGATATGAAATTCCTTACATAAATTGTCTTTTTTCAGTCGTGTATGTGGTAACATAGATATTTGCCTTGCCTACATGTATAAGTGGTTGCATAGTGTTTAAAATAAAATAAATGCGTTTGCAGTCTAGAAAGTGACGATCCCTAACGTTTCCGAAGCAAACTATTCATGTTTTTATTTGGCCGTTCTCTGCACATGCGCTCGACGCCGCGGTAAGGACAATTACAAAATAAGTGGGGGCACCATTAACTTTATAACAAACAGACGAAACAAGTGGAAGAATAAAAATGTTTTGATGTTATTTATACACTCTAAAAAAATTGGAAACCAAATCGGAATTTTTGTACAGAAAATTCACGAGTATAAATACAAATCGCCACTTTTATTGCTATCGAGGTGAAACTTTCATAATTTTCCGAAATGATAAACTGGTAAACAAGGACACCAGACAAGTGAATCATTACTAAAGCTGATAACACTATATAAATACAAATGAGATAAAAACAGGTAAAACATTGCTGCTAAACACGATCTAAGTTGTCTTGGGCGTTTATATTTTCATCTGCAATAAGAAAAACCTTTTTTCCTCCATTTAACCGTAAACTAGAATAAAGACGTAATACAAAAAAAAAATTATAAACAAATTCAGCAAGGATTTTTATTATTTAAAAATCGTCTAAAACGTTTATTTCCTGTAGATGTTTAAAGCGAAACTTCCTTATTTTTTTATTATTTACTTATACGGCATTGGCAATACGCCATATGTCTACAAAGTTGCAAGATATTCGTATTTATTCCTCAAGAACTGGCGACATTTATAAATACATTTCTTGGGATTTCGTGCAAAATAATTTTACAATGCTTTTATTATTTACATAACGTAATTTTGTATATATTTTAACGGTGAATAAGTTGATTTTTTAATTGTACACTAATCTAACGAATCAAATTAGCAATCGTTAATTTTAGCCAAAAATAAGTAATACGTAGCGTAATTGGTTTGAGGCAGATCATAAAAATGTCATTGTATTTAAAATATTTAATTTAATAAAAATACATTATTTATACATTTACGTATAATAAATAAATATTTGTTTCTATATTACTTAACCCTATCTAAATATATCAAAAAAAAAGATTGTCAACATTGTAGAGGATCTCGGTTTCTTTCTCAAGCAAAAGTAAAAATTTCCAACTTGAAATTGATTACCATCCATCACTTGTAGCAAAATGTGAACTCCCAGATTGCCCGCTCCTGAAAATTAGATGATAGTATACTACTCTTTATATTAACCCCTTTCAAAAAAATATAAAAGAACAACCCGACCCACCGCAATGTTTAAATTTTGTTAAAATATAAATCAAACGAAAATGTTGCAATTATTAAATATGACCAAAACGCAAATTTTGTAAACATATTTGAGGCATAAAACAAAAACATTGCTTTTAATTCAATTTTTATGAAAATTAATATTTTAATTAAATTGGTTCAAATGGTACAAAAACAACCACTCAATTAAAAGAAATAAATTTGGCTGCAGCTTTTAACAGAGGGAAGTGTTAATACTGGTTGTTTTTGGAATAAATTAAAACACACAAAATGAAAGAAACCAAGTTTTATAGGAGGTAAGTCACACGGCAACGAGTATCACAACTCGTTACTACATAAGGCGATTTATACTGAAACTAATCTCGCCAACAAACGTGGCAAATACGACACCACAGGCACGCAACACCATTTTTACGATATTTGCAAATTAAATACAAATCTAATGAAATGTTTATAAATGACAAAAAATATTTTATTTGAATGTGCCAAGAAATTTTAGAATTAATGAATTAAGTACATCGTTTTCAACGTAAATGATATTGGTGTTATTTATTTTGCCATCGTAACGTGATTGACATTAATTTTTATGAAATTTAAATTTTGTGTATATATTTAAATCAAATCAAACAATTAATTGATTTATTTTAAATATACGTAAGGTTAATTCAAATTCTGCAACATGTGAACTTCGATCGCATGTTATTTTAAATACAAATACAATTTAGAATTTGAATTGTGTAATAAAAACAAATAAAAATAATTAAAATATGAACCAAAGCCATAATGATTTGGAACTAATAGTATGAGGCTACATATATGTTGTTAGTGGCATTTAATAAAGTGTTACTCACAATTTATTCTTTTATCTAAGATTGCGATGCAAATTTGAAAAAAACCCTTGTTTGCTCGAACAATACATGTTTATTTAAAGATTACGCGATTAAAATTAATATTTTATAACCCATTGTGTTCATAATGTACGAAAAACAATTTTTATTGATTTTTATTAATCCACAATTTACACAACATAAAAAAAACTAAAAGCCACTATAAAGTCGCAACCGTAAAACTGCAATAAAAACAATTTTTGTTTCGTCCGTAATAAACAGGATCCTCGTCGATATTTGTACACCTTGCAAAATAACGACCTTTATCACTTTAATTGCGAACATTGAAGAGTTACTAATAATTGATATTTTTTTATCTACGCCTAACGGTAGCTTGTTTATGCAGATAAGATACTGTTCATTAACAAGAAAAGTCTCATTCGTAGTTTCCCTCATAATACGTAATTATTTTTACGTAACATAAATTAATTAAAACCAACGGGGAAATATCTACCGTTTTAAATATTTGCATTATTGCAATTCAGTTATGCAAGAAACCGTTGGTGAATATATTTATGGGGGAAAAAAACCCGACTGATCTCTATTAAATCTAAACGATTTTCAGATTGACGTGAATGAAACTCGATCCTCAATTACGTTTGTGTACGATTACGATGTAAACACATATTTGTATAACACGAGCGAAATTTATTAAATCGCCGCATGTATTTCCTATTCATAATTGACTTACTTTTGATAAATGGAAGTATTAGTTACAATGATAACCAAATAGTAAACTAAAATATAGTAAACACCGCCAAGTAGTAAACAACCTACGAATACATTAAACAATAAATTTTTCAGTGTAGATATTTTTATCTATAGCGTTAAATCGATTTGACGAGTGGAACTTTAGCAATCGCAGGTGAAATGAATATATAACTCGCGTAAATTCTTATGACGCCCCCAAAATATGGAAAATTAAAACAATTAAACAAAATTGCATAAAAAATATATTTCTTGTCATCGGAAATCTATTAGCCCTCCATTATTTATTATGATTATAACTAACTATTACGAGTAATTTTTAAATTGGATTTTTTATCGAAAGAAGGCAGTAGCCCAAAGAATATCAATAATACAATAGTGGGAGTGTATGGAGAAAGTAGCCCGTACTATGTCCAAGTCAAAATTGGTGCGATCAGTTCAAATGGGGTAAGGAGTCCATTAATGTCGACCAAAATGTTGAAGACCTCTGGAAACACGAACTGATGAAATCATCAAGACAGTTAAAGATTTGACGTTGATTGATCGCTGAGTAAAAGTTTCAAGAATTTAAGAAGCAAAATTTATTTTTTTTTCAATGACACCTACCATTCCTACGATTCTAAATCAAATTCTACATCGACTGTTGCTATCTTGGTTGTTTTATTTTCCGTTGGTTTCGATCACCACAGAAAATAAAACAATCAACATCTTCAAGATAAGCCACGAAACAAAAAAATCAAACAATTAATAAAATAATATTTTAAATGACATAAAAAAAATTGGCAATTTGTTAATTATATGCCTTATACTAGTGAGACATTTAATGATGACACGAAAATAGCTAATACCTTCACTATTTTGAGTTCATATTTTCATAAATCTTCTCGTTTTTTAACAAAAACTCAATTTTCATTCATTTTGTTTTTACGCCATGTTCAAAGTTCATAATTGGATTGAAGTTTGTATGTATGTGTTTGTAAACTAATATTAGTACATTTTAAATTAGTTCACAGGCACCAGACAAAATTTGATTGCGTCGTATACGACCGATCATATATTTATTATTATTAAATAACCATAGCTTAAAATTAATTTACTACACATATTTGACCGTAGTTAATTATATAAATAGTACAGCAATTTAAAAGCGTTTGATACATTCGTTCGTTGTTCGAATGAAACTAGCACATTTCCAGGAAACGTCGCCGAAAACCGTTTCATTCTTAAAACGTCCTATTGTAAAAATGTACGAAGCAAAAGTGAACTTCAATGAAACATCTATTCTCGTAGCCAACCAATAACAGGAATTACTATGCACGTAACAAACCGTATTCTTAGAAGAATGAATAAAACACTATTGAGTCATGGGACAAAATATACCTGCCACTTTTCATAATCGGCCTTAAAAGGACGAACTAACAATTACCAGACGGATGTAAATAATTTTATGGTTTACTTAGAAAATCGAAAGAACCGCACTTTTATCAGTTTCATTCTATAATACATTGATGACGTCATTAGTCGTTTTACGTATTTGTATGTACATTATTGCACCATTAACTAACTGAGAAATAATTTTTCTTTTTAATTAAATATTCTATTAAAACAATCTGCAGTGGTCCGCACTAAACTTTCTTATACTTATATTTTTTCCAGTAAACTGGCGCAGGCGCGATGATTAGTACATTTTTCAACTTTTCAAATAAAATTGTTTAAAATTTCAATACCTTTAACTTTTATAACACGATCCGTTTTCGAAATATGGAAAAATGTAATAAGAGTTAACATTGTGAGTTCAAAACGTTGAAAAATAAAATAAATTTTGTTTATGTTTTCCAGCCAAGGCTAGGTATTTATCGTAATTAACTTTTATTTGGTTTATCTTCATGCGAACGATTGGTGCGTTCACAATTAAATACCAAACTTCTTAGTATTCTGCAATGATTTAAATAATCGGTTATCAAAGTGCAATTAAAAACAACCCAAACATTCGTACTTTGGACGTTTGTTTATATTTCCAATGAGTCAATGACTCTAAATCTGTTTTAGTCATAGGTGTGAACTGAACCTAAGCACGAAAAGTTGATGCAGGTAACCAAGGATACGAGGCCAATAATACGACGCGATTTAATTCAAAAAGAAATACCCTACGAAGTTTTTCAACAAATATTTTTGTGAGATTAATCAATCCACTGGCGATTATGATATTTAACATCAACAACGTAGTCGCCATAATTGCACAAGTGATTCGTAAATATTATTGTTATATTTCAATGTTTCTATTATAGTTATCTACTTCGCTATTATTCAAGACGTTATTAAAAACATAACTAGTTCATTTTAATCAACGTTCCCAAATTATGTTATACGTTTTATAATGTTTTTGATTTTTATAATGAATTTTATGCAAGAGTAGCAACATTTAATTTTTATCATAATTCGATTTGATGTGTGACAGTTCTTTAATCAAATCATTTTGATGTACTATGCGTCAAATGAATACACGAAATAAATGTGATATAGGTGTGTGAGAGATTTTTTTCGTATTTTAACACACAACACACGTGCACATAAGATTAAGCCGAGAGGTGTTCCTCAAGATTCTATTTTGATGCTATAGCGACCTAAAATAGAAACTTGTTACATAATTCGAAACGAAATTTATCAATGCTTTATGCATCATGGATCAAATTTTTACGAAGAGCATGCAATAAAAAACGTCGTGTCATAAACATTGATACATCTTGCATATGTCGTATTTACCATAATGTATTAGTCACACACAATTTGCCGTGCTAAAGTTTTGCAGCATCACAATATGGAGAGTAATTACTTTTATATTTAAACCTAGCACTTGTAAAAAATCGGAAAAATGAATACAATTTGCAAGCAATGAAATTTTAAATTTAACTTACATTGTACTTTAATGGCTAATTAAGTTGATATTATCGAAGTCCTTTGTGGCAACAGTCCGAATAATTAGTTAACTAATTTAAATAACTTGTCAAACATCTCGAGGAATTTAACTGTCCGTTTCCAAGGTAAAAATACCAAATTGTCCACTTCAGTAATTGCAATTCTACTCGATTTTAGTAGTCGTCAAGTTGTAATTTGATTCTCTAAATACGATATCCCGTGTTGATACAAACAACGTTATTCAATTGTCATACGTATCAAAGTTTATAAACACATGCGATAAATGTAAAGTTGGCGGGAATATTTTTCCATTCATCGATATCATAAACACCTGCACTTTTGTCGAACGCTTATTTCTCACGAGTTTCTGTGTTGCATAAGGTTACTAATTATGAGAAATTTATCTTCGACGCTTTTAATTTGAAATGTTGATTTCAATAATATGTTTAAACACTTAAAACGATAATAAATGTAACCCTGAAACCGTTTACTTTGCACGAAACACATTCCCTATACAAGTTACACTAATAAAAAACAAATTGACATTTATATAAATAATTAACACTTAATAAGTCATATTTTGAAATACGTTATGTAAAGTGTAACGTTAAAGGAAATACATTTCACACAAAAGAAGGAAGGTATAAACCGACATATGCTCTCGGAAATCTTAAATAAGTTTTTTAAAAAATAATATAAAACTATTAAATTATACATTGCCTTTCAAATAAAATAGACCACGAACCCCTGAACATAGAATTATGAAACTTGGTAAAAATATCTAGTACACGTAGAAAAACAAATAATTAAGTTTTGGAGCCAATCTGTCACAACAGAAATTATCTCGTTAGCAACAGTTTCCTGTGCCTTTAGTTTGACCATAGTTTCGTTGATTTGTCACATTTGTTAGAAGTTAGAAGAGGACAAATTGTCGGGATGCATGAGGCTGGTTTAACCGTGAGATAGCCAGACATGTCAATCGGGCACACACCATAGCACAGACTTGTAGTGCCTGGCAGGAAGAACACCTAAAAATTCGTCGTAGAGGTACTGGACGACGAGGAGGGACGCAAGAGCGAGACGGCACGGCCTCACACTACTCATGTAACGTCAGCCTTCCTAGAAGATAACAACATGAATATGTTGCCATGGCCTCCGAGATCACCAGACTTATCCCTCATTGAACATATCTAGGATATGATGGAAAGAAGATTACAGCGTTTACCCCATCCTCTCAACACCCTAGAGGAGGTGCGTCAACAGTTACGGATAGCCTGGGATGAGGTACATCAAGAGGATATCAATAATCTAATAATAAGGGTTGCTGAGTGATAAATTCAACCTTTAAGTTATCGACCAGCGCTGCACTATTTAAACACTCTATATATTAAGATTCTGAAAGTATATTAATTATTTCTAGGCCTTTCTCCTAAAGTGCAACACCACTTCATGCTTTCCAGAATATTTAATTTCTATAAAAATTACTTGAGCAATTATTATTATTATTCGTTATATTAGTTATGCTTCAATTACACGCTATATTTGGGTGACCTTGAAAGGTCGGCTGCAAATATTACAGGCGTCATAAAAAAACAGGTAATTAACGTGCAATGACTATCTTAAAAAGGTGTAATTTCTAAGTAAAAGATAAAAAACATTTTCACCGAATTAAGTTTGAACTTTCGTGATTTATACCTGAATATTAATAAATTGTGTATATATATATTATACAGGTTATTGCCGCATTTATTTTTATATATGACAAAAATATATCTGTAATAAAAAAATTCGCATACCGAAAATTATTTGGCGTATTTTCCTTGGTTACGAGAAAAACGAAAATTTATTGCATATTGAGATATGTAAGTACTACATCTTATAATAACAGAGGTGTCAATATGGGCGTCAGCCAAAAGTGTAACACGTGGATGTTAGTCACCGAAAAAGTTTGGCGTAAAAAATGTGTTCTACAAAGTAATATTTTCCAAATGCATATGAATACAATATATAAATTCCTTAACGCACGAACGTAATTAAACACATTCCATTAGGTTAACATATAAAAAGTGATGCACAATAAAGACATTGTTGTCGAACAATTGTTCTTTTTCTCACGCAAGTCGCTGTTATATAATTCCTTAAGAACAATATCGTATAAAAATGCATAGTTGCATGTTTGCCATAAAAGAAAATAAAACGCCACGTCATTTCCTGTTAAAGCCCTATCTAGCATCAATAGAACAAAAGATAAATCATGTTATCTATGGGATATTTAGTCGCTGACAACAAGAATCTCGTAAACGAGAAGACACGTTCAAATTGATGATTGAATATAAATAAATTTTAGAACACAATCGAAATTAAAACCATCGATCTAATAGGATATAATGTCATGTATTTATAAACAAAGCCGACTTTTAAATGTTATCACAAGATTAATGATCTTATACACAATTACTTTACGATACACTTGTGGATATTGTTATCTGAAAACAAATACATCACAATTTCAAGTAAATCTGCTATAAAAAAATATTTTCTGCGTAACGAACATCGTCATGTACTTCAACATTAAAAAACAACGTGTACAAACAACATGTTTCAATGTAACGCGATAATTAATTAATTAATAGGTAAAATGAATGAATGAAGTACATTTACATTATATTAAAATTGCAGTCTGCAAAAACACTGCTTCGACACATTCGGGGAAATATTAGTTTCTTTCGAAATATTCGAAAATTTTAGTTTTTTATCATCATCAAAAATCCTATTTCTCTCACTTATTGAAACGGCTGTTATCATAAAGGTGAAAATTTTACAGTCTGCTTTATTTATCAGCGCCATTATAAGATAACGAGTTATTATAATTAAATTAAATTAGAAAACCAAGTTTTCAATTTGTGTTGTTCTTTTACAATTAAAGTAAAATGTAATCAGTTATATGTAATTAATACAGATATATTTTATTTAAAATGTTCAATTTGTATCAAAAACAAATTAAGTGGGCGATAATTAGTTATTTTCATACACGTCGTGTTGCAATAACACATTTTTCACAACACGAGCATGTGGGAATTATTTTACATGGTGGATATACATGCGAATGAAACATGCTGATTAAACAAAATTTTATTAATTATGCAACGTTATTTGACATTTAAATTAAACGATTGACAAACGAAAACGATTCCCTCAGAATGACAGTCGAAGGAAACTGTGTGATATTCGAAAATAAAACCGCAAATTTTTCCACACTATTAATAAATGCATGTTGAAAAATATGGAACTCCTCTACCAATGTTACAGATTGCACTAAGTAAATATTTATAACAAAATTATTTTTAAACTCTCAAATTTACACTCTAGTCTCATTCAGTACATAACACATTATACTACGTCTACGAATATACTTTTGTTTTATGTACTATAAAAATTTGAGTAATTAACACATCGTGTAATTAACTATTCATTTAAAAATTATTTTGCAAATATCTAAAAAAAAAATATGTCAAAATAAAATTTAGATCAATACATTAACGAAGAAATCGTCACGCTTGTTCGACGACATAGCGATAGTACCCTTGGCTAGAGATGACGTTATTGATTAAATTCAATGAATATTTGTTAATGTCATATGTTTATTTGTGTTGGGCAGAAATCCAAAGTGAAACAAAAAATTGCACAAGAAAAACAAAATGAAATCAAACCGGAATTAAATGAAATTTGTGGGGGACGAACATCTTTGAAGAAGAAGGTCCAGGATGTGGTCATTGTTGGTCGATTCGAAACTACGGACGAAACATGGATCAATCGTTGCACATCAGAGACGAAGAAACAGTCGAATCACTTCGAGCAAATCAGTGCCGAAGACTACAAAAGTCATTCCATCAGCAGGCAAAGAAAAAAGACAAGCACCAGCTCAGAAATTCATAAATGTGACTTCCTAATTCACCATATTATCCAGATTTGGTCCCATGCGATTATTTCCTGCTTCGGTTTTAAAAATGGCGCTGTTGATCGAGCTAAATGTTTTTTCTTGCTAAGCCTAGGTATTTATCACTCGCTCGCGTAATCTACATATTGGTTTATGTTATTCTAGTTGGCAAGGGTTAAAATTTGTGAAAGTAAAGACCATGAAGTGATTTGCACACCCCTTTGATTAGATTCATTAAATTTGCAAGGGTTGCAATTTTATTAATTAGCGATACGCCGTGATCAACGTGCCAAAAAATATCCCCTTACATCTCGATAGCTTACTCGTTTCATTGGAACGTCGACGTTAAATTGCGAGACTTACCCGATCGCGTCATCGTATCTATCGGCTTTTAACGGAGTCGCAACTATGGATCCCGTCTCCTTCAAAACGATGGCTATGTGCGGAGCTCCTCGATTTAAATCGAAACCGTTTCGGCCGTTTTCTCGCCGAGCAGACCGTTTTCGAGTTATCTAGGAAAAAGTTGAAAAAAATTGAAAAGCAGAAGTTTCAATTTTTTCGACGGAACGTCAAATGAACAAATAAAGTTATCCGTCTGATCGTATCAAAAGTTTTCAAGTACAAACTTTCTAGAATCGGGATTCAAGTAATCTATTTCTGGTCGCCGGTTTCAAAAGAAATCTAATGGTTGCTTTATTATCTTAGTAAAAGTTCAAATATAAACCATCAACGTGTTGCAAGTTACGAAGTCTACGCGGTTGAAATTCCCACACTGCGTTTAGCTATCGCCACGACGACCGACGAAATAAATTGTAAGTAAAATATAAACATGACGTTTTTAGTATAATTACGTTAAATGTCTATGTTACTTCACAATAATCTTAACGTCACGTCGTGAGTGGAACTCAATGGGCAATACATTGCGTCAAAACAAGATGTTTTTCATGCCAAAATGTGTTTAAAAAAGATTTGGGCCAGATAATTTGACGAATGAAATAGATTCAACAGAAGATGTTAGGTGAATAATCATAGACTAGCAAAACAATGTATGGAGCTATGGCTGTAGGATAAAGCAATGTTATATGTGTATTGAATCAAAACAAAAGCCCAATGTACGTCATCTATCAACAAGAGTCATGAAACGAAGTTGGCGCAGACGTACGTACGTTAATTAAAATAAATAATAAATTATGGTCATATATTATTTCTACATACGAGGACAGAATGATAAATAATTAGCCTTGGCATGAAAATATTATTTAGATAAAATTTTATTTTCCAACATGGTCTCGTTTTACTTTCTAATTTTTAAGTCCATCCTGAACACGATTTCTCGAATCGTTCAAAATATGCATTTGTCTCAAAGATGTCCTCTTAATGAGACGAGGACAAAACAGGAAAGAATCGGGGAGAATATGGTGGATGAGGAAGTAATTCGTATCCCAAGTTTTACTGGTTTTGTGAGATAATTTTTCTCAAAATCTTGAATGATCAGTTATTGTTATTCTCTATGTGAATTGTGCCTCTTGCATCGCGGAAAACTATAGCCATGAGCTGACGGAAAGACTTTTGCCTTCTTCGACGAACTTTGCTAGGAGAAGTCCGATGTTTTGACTGTTCCTTCCCCTTTGGTGGTGTAGTGATGGAGGTTTCTTTCATCTATAGTTATAAATGGTGCAGAAATTCTTTTTAATGCAAATGCAATGCCCATTGCTCAGATTTTGCGGGCACGTTCATCTAAGATGCACCTTCACTATGTCATTTGATACGATATCGTGGAGTCAATCATTTGGACGACCTGGTTATTCTTCATCAACGACGTTCGTACGACCGCGTTGTCTAAAATTTTATGGTTGCTAAGGTACCCTTCATTTAATTCCGATGTCTCCACGTCTTGCCAATGCTAAATACTCACTCTGCCCTCGTACTTAAAATTTTCGTTATATATTAATTTTGAGGACGCAAACACAGTAAATATAACAGCAAAGAAAATGGCATCATAAATATAAAAAATACGTAGCAAAAGCTTCAAAATATATTGACACAACTGTGTTTTTTGTAAATCACAACGTCTTGTACACATTTGCAGTCATTTAATGCAACATATAACGCGTGATATCTTTTAATAATCAAAAAATAAATTAAAACGTTTTCAACACATACATATAACCTAGCTACTGAAGTCGTCGCAATACAACGAAGCAGAGCTGTGTCTCCAATATTTTCTTATTCCTTGTTCTATAGCATTACATTGCAGACGCGTTTGAAACCTTCGGAATATGGATGAGTCGGTAAATAAGAAATGTCTGCTTCCTAGATCTTATCCATAGAAAATCGTTTCTATGATTTTGTATCCCCCAATGTTCCATGCTATATTTATCAATATAGATCTGGTCTAATCGTAGTTATTTATTTGATGTTAACACCTCAACGGGCCAAATCGAATTATAGAGTTGATGACCGAGTTATTAGAAACTACTCCATTCGCTTTGAAGAATACGGGAAACGTGGAAAACCTAATCCGAGTAGCTGGTACATTCAAAATCGCTGTAATGAAATAAAATTCGAATGCCTTAGGATTTGATCACCTTAGTTACCTAGACCACTAAGCCTATTAAAATAAGAATTGTATTACAAGCATACCATTTATCAGTCAGTAATAATGATTAAACATTTTAAATGGAGAAATGTAAGTTACCAGCGATCTAGTCGATTATATCTACAACTATTTATATATTTTTTTCATAGATTAGTATTTCTTTTAAATTAATGTAGGTGGCCTAAAAATAAAAATAACAAAAACTTAAATTTACGAAACATCTTCAAGAAGGAATTGTATCAGTTGTACCTGTTAATAATTGGGTTCAATGTACTTTACGTTTATTTCCATTACATTGGCTGCAATTATAGAAAATATATTCGTAGTTTTCGTATATAAAATAGAACAAATGAATAGTATTTTATATTAAATGGCGTCGGAGTAAAGTCGTTGTTACTATTTCCGTCGAAATCGAATAAAAAAGTTTCGAGTGACTAAAAGCTATGACCTGGAACATTTTTCCATTATTTGTTTTGCACGCATAAAATTATGTTGTGGCTTAATATTTTTTTGTTCGCATGTACGCAGTTTAAAATTTTAAAAGACGTATGTATACCGCATGTGAATCTTTTAATGACGGTAACTGCGGTTTTCCATGACAAAAATACCTAATAGAGCTAAAAATAACACAATATCGGCCAGCAGTCATATCATACTAAACCAGGCGCCAGTAGTATTAGAATAAGATTTTTTATACAACCGTCTTCTTTTTAAATCTCCTGCCTCCGGACGCGCATATCTTATTACTGAAGACCTTTTTTATTTTACAATTTCATATACACAACCAAGCGCCAAACAGAAATAGTTTCACAATTATTAAAATTTTATGAATGAAATTTTGTAAACATGAATGAAAAGCACGTACTCGAATAAAATTTTGGTGCTTTTCTAAATTCAAACGGCATAAATCTTTTTAATTATAACATAACTTAAAAATACATAACACATAAAACGCAATTATTCATAACAATCGATTATTTTTGAACATTTTATTACGCATTTCCATTATTAACTATTTACTACTTCTATTGTTCCTTCGCTTTTGCACGTACGTATTACGTTATCTTTGTCCTTTTTTGGCCTCTGCATAAAATCGAAATTCGACCGTATTGTACATAGATTTAAAAGACGTAGAAAATAATCACAAATATAATATATTTCAATATAATCAACCTGCGCTTTTAAAGTCCTGACGCAAAGTACGTAAAAATATATTATTGTACGTGCAAAAAAACGCAAAGAAGAGGCAAAACCCCCCCGGGGCAATACCGCCACCACACCACCTACGTCATTGCAGTTACTCAATTCTTTATTACTAGTTTATTATTTATTGCTAAATGTGATTCTCCGGTTAAAAATTTTAGGGCAGTTCACAAGCAATCTTATTTTATTAGGAAATTTTGTGAAGATCCTTAGTTTTTCTTTACACGTTTAACGTGAAAACTAACAATTGTTACTACTAATCATCTTCGTGCCAGATAACTTTAGATGACGTATTGTTTTGTCCTCCGTGCCCCGTCTGTCATAACTAAATTAGCGCATTAACAACGAAGATGACTACTACACAATATTTTTTTGAAAAGTTGCAGAGTTTTGTTATTCAAAATTTAGAAACTGTAACCCTTAAATCTTCAACGGCATTTACAGACGGGAACTACCAAAACGATCGTAAAGCGTCATAAATATTAATGTTAGTAAGTTTATCAAGCGTGCAAATAGAACATTTATCTTTGGAAGAAAAGAAATGTAGATACACAGCTACGCGTAAGACAAAACAATGTCTGTTAACACAACAAAAACACTGTTAGCGCACGTCTATCGTAATCAACACTTTCCATATCGCTAAAGGTTCGTTTTAACTAATAAAGACCTACCAAGTGTGCTCTTGTGATCGTATGGCCCAGCCAGCTCATTTATTTTAAAACAAAATTTAATAAAATATCTTATAACGTCGTTTAGTAATAAAGGTTGTTGTATTGATTTTTCAAAGTCGATTCATGGGGTTTTCCACTTACACATTTAACTTGGTTGATTGGGGCTTCGTTTCCGTACAAGTGCAATTTTAAAACAATTCATATCCATTTAATCGCTTAAGTGCACAGCGTACCGGAGCACGTGTCATTAAATGTTAGTTGTCTTCAATTTAGTTATAAATAAAAATCTAGATTTTATCAAAATCATCCAATTTGTGATATATAAAACGTATTTCATATAACATCGAGAGCGTTTATAAATTAATAACTTAAAAAATATTTCGATAGATAGGATCATAATAGAACAATTAATAATAGTAGTAAATAATGAGCAGAGTTTAAAGATAAAACGCGTTGCAAAGTACCCACACAATTTTGATTAAGAGTAAATAGATTCATTATTTTACTAGTGTATTCAGTAAAGGGTTCGATGGCCGACATAGGCGCCTAGAATTTTAAAATCTAAAAATAAGCGTCTCGGCAGCTAATTACTTGTATGTGGAAGCAAAGGCCCAACTTGCCAAAATGTTTTATTTTCACCTCAAGGTTTATTTAAGCAGGTATACGTGAGATTGTGTTGAACGGCAACAAGAAAAATCGCAAGGTTACTTTGTAGAAGCGATTATTCGGCGTGTGCATAGAATGTTTTCATTTTTTAATTTAGTTATTTGGTTAGATTTTACGTTTTTTTTTTTATTCTTTCGATTTTAATTGAAACATAAATTTTACGGACAAAATTAAACTTAAAAAATTGTTGTGTGATTTTAGTACGTTTGTTCTTTATGACTTCCTGTTTCACCGGAAATGGTGGCAATTTTTCTTTTTCAGATCGACGTCGTGGAAATGCGTTATTTTATGTTACAGAATACAAACTAAGAGAAATTGTGATATATTAAGAAGTGACACAAAATAATTAATAAATACAAATACAAGTGAATGCGCTTTAAATTAATTATATTTATAATATTAATATTTCGATTATCATAATTTATATTAAAAATGCCTCTACTAATAGAGGCATTTTTTCGAGTTAGTGTTGATAAAAGCATTGTCCATATAAAATAAAATAATATATTTCCGAGTTTGAAACGATTTGAACGATTGTTTAAACGTTATTTGTAAATAAAATGTTTTAAATTAGTATTTTATGTATTCATTTAACGTTCAAACTTGTGTCTTTTACTTACAACAATTCACTAATGTTGATGTAGTTGCTAACACCTGTAAGTCGGTCATGGCTTGCGACCAAAACGGCAATAACAATAACACCTGACAGTGCCTTCCCACACAAGCTGATTTCGCTTATGAAGTTAAAAGGGACAGTAAATACCTACATTGCGGTCATACCCCGCAAAAAATACTACAAAAATTATGTGTTTTGGGGAGCTAACAAATTTCACAAAAAAAATCGCAAATTAAATCAGATATTCGACTACGTTTTCCAAAAATATATCAATGTCTCGTACATGACTACAACAACAACAACAAAATAACCAAATATGCGAGAAACGCACGAATATTACATAGAATGAAAAATTGAATCGCATATTTTATTAACTTTTGAAAATTTCTGCAAAATCTGCAAATAGATTGAAAAGTAATTTTTATTTTGGGAATACTAGGAAATTTATTATTATTATTCTGTAAATTTTATTGTCGTGAAGTATCATAAAAATTAAGGACGTTTCAAATGGCGGGAAATAAATTTGTAAATGAATTAAATCTAAATATTTTCTAGTGCAAGGGTTTATATTATTTATATTTATACAGTTATTGTATGATTTACAAATGTTTTCGTTTCAATAAATTGATCGTAAGAAATATTGTGTAATGATAAAGGTGGGTGCCCTTGTTTGTAAATTTTAATAACTTTAAAGAATAATTCAAATGCATTTTGAAATTTATTTTGTTTCATTCAAATTTTATAATTTTAGATAATTTTGAGATTGAATAATTTATTATTAATATAATTGTATAATTGGAGAGTTACGAGTACCTACATTGGATTACGTGTTTTGTAAATTGCGAAAGCTACAGATTGCGGAAGATGCATCTTCAGAGTTATGTTCTTTGAGATGCAGGTGCATGGCGCATCACGCACCGCATCAAAGCAGAGCAGAGCAGGCCAGACCAGACACACTAATTATGTACATGTTTAATCACGTACCATGAGCCGCCTAAATATAGTATTTAATGAAGAATGCTCAATTGGCAGGCAGAGATAATGAGAAGCGAGTAATAAAGCTAATAATGCAACGGTTTAATGAGTAAGTAGATTTAAGATATATGCAAATAGACATGAGGTAAGGTCGTTTCCTGGATAGAAAGTAGCCGCCTTGTAAACGAAGCTCGGCAGGTAGGTCTATCTAATAATGTATGTGAAAGCGAACTAACCGATCTCTCGGGTTTTAACATGAGATGAGAGAAGACAAGAGAACAAACAGGTAAGGGGCGCATAATAGAGAGGCAGGTACTCACTTCAGGTAATACACCTGTCCTTCGGGGGTTCGAGCTTGTTCCCAACCAGGGGGCAGGGGAGTTGTGTCTTCAGATTTGCTAGCAACGTCGTAGGAGCGTTGTTTCATATGGTGGTGGCCTGGTGGTGTTTGTTGTTGCTGTTGTCCGACAGCGTACGTTTGTTGTAGGGAGGCGGGTGAACTGTGGGCTCTATGATGTGTCGTTTGTAAAGGTACTGTGTTAATTGCCGTACCACCGCTTCCATTGCCACCACCGGTGGTCGAACCAAATGCCGAATCGACCGAATTCTCTCGTGAATGGTTAATTGACTTTGAGCCGGTCGACGGCGGGTTAAAAAACGAATCGGGAAGCTTCCGCATACTCCATGGCACTTGGAGAGGTCTTTTAGAATCCGGTTTTAACACGGTATCAAACAAGGCCTGCAGGTCCGTTTCAGAGTCTTGGTCCACTCTCACCACCTGTTTACCCGACTCGTCCGGATTTAATGCCATTTTTTGGCACTAAAAATGAACTAACACTATCACAGATCCCCGCACTAACACTGTGCACACACAACACTCCTCACGTCTATGGCCCTGTCCCCTTGATTTGGGGGACGCGGGAACGGTATTCGCTGTGTGATGTGAATGCAGACAGGTCAGCTCGGGCTAGTTTCTGATGCGCTACGAGCTGAGCCTTTGCCTGACAGATAGCTGGTTTCTCCTGGTCAGGAATGCATAACCACGACACACCTGTGTAGTGATTCCTCCGCGCACAAGTAGTTCCAACTTGCAGTCTCTCTTATAGATGGCACCATGAATCGTGTACCATTTCACTTCAATTCTTCGTCCGTATCCGCAGCAGTCAGGAGACGACTAACAGCGACACTATGAATAACCTCGACGCAAGACTGCCGCACGTCCGCACATTCAACCTATATTAGTAAACAACATACACCATTGGCGTATACATTTAAAATTTTCTTAGGGTACATCAATGTTTTTTTTTTTAATTAAACTATGATTCGACTGTAAATAAATCACGTGTATTCGCTCGAATTCATAAAATCATTTTGTAACAAACATTTACGTGATCGAATCGCATTGTACGTTAATTTAATTTGCAATTAAGTTTCGATGCAATAACATCCGATTCCTGAATTAATGCTAACAGTGGCGTAGCGTAATTTACGAAATTGTTCAATGAATACTTGTTTTACCTGTGATGATTTTGTCGTTCATTTATGCATTGTGATTGCGTTTAGCTTTACTGTTATTACTTTATAGAGTAAAATATATAATTTTGATTGTAATTATGTTGAACTCGAATGTAAAAAGTCAAATGTATTAGGTTATTCACGTTTATTGTACTTGGTTCTATGTAAGCAACCACGTACCGTCGACTTCGTTCTTTCTCAAGTGTATGAGCAACATTGCTTTAATTTCTTGAAATGTGGCAACCCTGCATGTAACTTTCATACGTGTCGAATTTGTACCATTGCAGTTGAAACGTGGAAGTCGTATTTGCTGTCGTGCACTCGTTCGTATTGTGAAAGTTAGTCTGTCAATTCTTGTGTGGAAGACGGTCAGTGCCAATTACTAAAGATGTCGAAATCGCACGTTAAACCTTTTACAAAAGAAGAGGAGCTCTTACTTCAAGATTTTAGTAGAAATGTGTCTACAAAATCATCTGCCCTATTTTATGGTAATGCATTTATTGTATCTGCTGTGCCCATCTGGTTGTTCTGGAGGATCCATATGATCGATATCTACACATCGTTGATCGTATTCATGCTCGTGACCGCTGCATCAACGTATTTACTTGCTATGGCTTATCGCAACACGAAATTCATCTTGAAGCATAAAATCGCTGTTAAACGAGAAGATGCGGTCACTCGTGACATGACCAAGAAACTGTCGGAAGACAAGAAGATGAGCAAGAAAGAAAAGGACGAAAGAATCCTGTGGAAGAAAAATGAAGTTGCAGATTTTGAAGCAACGACGTTTTCAATTTTCTACAACAACGCCCTGTATTTGGCCATCGTTATTTTCGCAAGCTTCTATTTGTTTCGATCATTCACGCCTGCTGTAAATTACACGCTTTCAATTGGGTCAACAGCTGGATTGCTCGCTCTGTTTTCAACAGGATCACAATAAATTATTAATTAGATATTACTTTTTTTTTATTGTAACAAAAATAAAATAAACTATTTGTTAATTAATACTCGAATTTTATTTTATTTTCTTTCCAATTGATATTTACAAATGTATGTGGAATAAATTAAATTAAATTTAAATGTCGCATTTTATTCCAAGTCTTCATCATGGTCTGTTCTATAAGGACCAGGACAATTTGCTTCTAAATCATCTCTATCAGTGCCGGTGATCGCGCAATAAATACAATACATATAATTTTCTCGTAAGTATTCGATAATCGTAAAAAGCTTATTTTCTGAAATTTCCTCCTCCTCTTCTTCCTCTTCTTCTTCAGATTCAGATACTTCAGAATCTGTACCACTTTTATCTTTATTTTCCCTCAATTTCTTAATCGTGTCCCTAGTCCAAAAATAATCTTCAATCGGTTCCTTCATGTCCTAAAAACAAGTAATTGTAAAATTTTATTAAATATATAGGAAATCTTACTCGTCTGGAGTCCAGTTCCTCGCACACTCGTTGCGCTTTGAAAAAATCTCTTCGTAAAATCCACATTAGACTTTTCTCAATATTCGCCGCTCGAAATTCGTTCGTCTGTTTCAGTAAATTGACTTCTTTATATTTATGTCGTTTCTTTAACGTTTCTTTCACATATTGTTCTCTTCCGACGCCCGAAGAACTTTCTTTCACGGCTATGTTAACTGGTTCTTTTATACCTTTATCTGATTTACCGATACCACTTCCGGCTTTAAAACCCATCTTCTGCAGCATTTTGAAACCGACGTTATGGGAAGGTATGGCGGTGTTCAAACCCTTTTCTCTGGTTTCTTTCTCCTGCTCGCGATAAGACTTCTGCCTCTTCGATGTTCTACTTTCGATTTCCTTTTTGTAGATGTCATGGGTCCGTTTTTGTGATTTATTGAATAGCAAACCTGGGCGAACATCACTCTTTTCACTAAAATAAAAAACTGTAAAGAACTACTGGCAGCTGCGTTAGGTACGTACCTTCCAATCAATAACTTATCGGACATATAGTCATCATCGGAGTCTGACATTTTAAATTTGTGGACGAAACAAATTCAAATTATTTTAAAAACATAACCTAACTCATATGTTCGTTCGCTATCGCCAACATCCGATTTACTGTTGGTGTATATTGTGGTACACCTGGTATTGAAGCAGCGCGCGTCATTACAAATAAAGACGACACTTGTAACGCCATTATTTATATTTTCTTATACACAGATAAATTTCTAGCAAACTGGCGAAGTCGTGATGGCAACTACATTAATCGAAATAACTTTTTAAATAAAATTTTAAAGTCTTTATGTGATGTAGAAAACGTAGTCACGTGCGGTTACTATACAAAATGATAATATAACGTAATGATTCTTAATCTCTTTTTTAATATTAAATGTAGCTATATTATGTAGGTTGAATCTATTTGTATTACAACTTGGCACCTAAATCAAATATTCTTATTTAAAAGTTCGTATTTAAGTTGGCAATGCGACCAGTTCGTACGTCAACAATTTAAATTTTGACACATAAACAAATGTGACAATTGTCATTTTCGTCGTGTTTAATTTTGTAATAATTTTTATTTAATTACAATGGCTTGGTTACAAAATCTAGCAGGAAAGGCTGAAGACTTGCTTAATAAAATTGATCAAAATGCGGCCAACGTCCTCAACGAGAGTTCAAAAACTTCTGAAAACCTCAAGTGAGTTTATAAAATATTCGGTGCGTTAATACCAGCGCGGTTATTTTAGCTCTAGTTTCGTGGAATCTGGAGAAGCAAATCAAAATTATCCGCTTCTGCAATCGTCGTATCAAATTTTGAACGAACAACTTAGTTCTGGAAAACTGCACCGACGTCTATCTGAAGCCGGTGTAAAAGACAACTCTTCGAATGATACAACAGTGCCACTGAAACAAGACGACGAAATGATTTATTTGAAGTTAGATTCGAATGCAAAGGACACTAATGGTTTGTTTACGATTCAATAATTTCTGATTTTTTAAACCCGCGCACGATTTCAGATGACAAAAACGTTCAAAGAACAACAATGGAATTGTCGACGTCGTCGCCGAAAATATCTACTCGAACCAGGTACTAAATATTCGATTTTGATTTTTGATTGACGACGTTGTTTTAGTTTTCATGTTCAGGACGACGTACAATTGAACGATGAAGAGAAATTGGTGAAATATGAAACGGAAAATGTGAATTTAAATAAGCAGCTATTGAACTTGCAACATTTGTATTCGGAGTTACAAAACGATAATATAAATTTACAAAATCAAATAGAACGTGCCAATGAATCCGTAACTTCGGCTCAGAGTGAAATGGAACAATATAAGTCGCGTGCGCAGAGAATTTTGCAAGAGAAGGAATCGTTGATATCATTGCAACAACACGAAGTGGCTGAAAATGTATCAGATGATATATTAAACACGTACAATGAAGAATTGAAGTAATAGCAAAAATTTATTGATAATGGTGTATTCTTATGTTTGATTTTAGACGTGAACTTGAATTTCAACAAGAGAAAAATAAAGAGCTTTCCGAGAAAGTTGTTAATTTAAAAAACGATTTGGTGGTATTACAACAACTATATGTTAAAGTACAAAATGCGAATAAACACGCCATACATAACTTGCAAGAGTTATTAGAGAACGAACGAAGGATAAGAACAATTGCTGAAGATGATTGTCGAATCAAAACAAATGTACTAAATTACCGTAACAAAAACTCGTTTTTTAAGATTATTTTGTAGGAATTGCAAGCAACATTGAACGAATTGACTCAGCATCAAATTAACCTTAGAAACGTGTCGTTAGAATTGGAGAAAATGAGGGCTCACTTAAAGGAATCGACTAATCTTAAGTCGAACGATGATTCAGAATCTCGCCTGCATACCCTCACTCAAACACTCATGATGAAGCAAAATACTCTTGAAACTGTAACAACCGAACGTAATGCTCTTCGCATTCAACTAGAAAAATTAGAAGTATGGCTTTTCATTATCGTATTTTGCAGTTAAAACCCTTTTTTTTTCAGAACCAGTATCAACGAGCATTGTTACAAAATCAACGTAAGCATGTTATTTCTGATATCAATGATACCGATGATGGTACGATTACAATCGAATCTTTAAATTTTGTTTTAAAAAATTTTTTTCAGCTAAATCGCAAGTTCCTCGACTGATGGTTGTGTCACCGTTTGATGCTGGAGTCACACGAAGGGTTAAGCACGCTTATTCTTCTTTGGATGCTATAAGTATTCGAACGGGTGTTTTTCTCCGGAGATATCCACTTGCTCGTATTTTTGTGTTTTGTTACATGGTATGGTATTTATATTTCGATTATTGTGAATTTAGTTAGAATTTTTTGCAGATTTTACTCCATATTTGGATGTTGGTTATTTTGTACACGTATGTACCAAATTAAAGCTTGATCAGTTTGTTTTATATATTAATAGATTGTCGATATGTGCCATACGTTATATTTCAAGTAAATTTTTTCAAATTGTTTCACAACCGACATCTATTAATTTATTTATTTGTAATTGAAGTATATTGATGTTAAAGTTGTTATTTTTGCGAATTATAAATAAATTTTCCATATATTTTTAAAGTGGCTTTATTTTTACGAATATCACTATATTATATCTTCGATTTCTTAATTTTGATTGCTACGACGTATTTCGAATTAACATACATGATGGCAGGGTCAACCAGAAAGCATTCACTTGAAAATGACGAAAGTCGAAACTCATGAAAAAAATTATGAATGTGTACAAAAAAAAAAGCCGTACTTCTAATCTAAAAAGATAAGATATGCACTGAAATTTAAATTTTGCCAAAATTATTTTACTTAAAAATCTTACAATCTACAAAATATTACTTATGACCAACATGTAGCTGAGAATAATGTCCACTTAGGATTATGTAATTCGCCCCATATCTGAAGTCTTAGTGTTTAATTTCCAAACAAACGCAATAAATATCAAAGTTTATTTAAAATATCTACAAATTACAAGTACACTGGACGTACTTAAAAAAAAACTTAAGATTATTGTTCGTACATGGCAATTGTGACTAATAGATCATGGCAAAAATGTAAACAAACAATATTGTTATGAACATATGATTCACCGGTTAAACTACTATTTTTTTAATATGTGTGTATTCTTCAAAGTGTTAAGTTCTTTTAATAGTAGTGCAACGTTGAATCGAAGTTTGTGGAACGTAGTGATATCAACTGAAAATGTAATGTCCTTATTGTTAGAATTCACCGTCATTATAACCCAAGGTGGTACAACTCTTTTTAGTACACTGAAATTAAAAAATAAATAAATAAACTTGAAAAACGTACTTATTAAACTTACTTATTATTTAAGCTAATATCGATTTTGTAACGTAAATTTGTATGCGCAGCATCATTATTTTCTATGTTCGTTAATAACGCCTCTTTATTTTGATTATTAAATGGTAAATTGTCAATAAAACTTTGGTTATAGCCTGCCGTTATAAGTTTTTCCTCGAATTCCTCCTTGCTCGAATGAATGAACGTGGTAACAATAATAGTATAGGTACTGATTAAATGACAAAAATCTTCTTCGGAGACGTTATTTTCGAGTTTGATTCTTTCGATTGCAACTTTATCTATGTTTACTTGTTGAATTGAAGCTATAACCACTGAAATCACAGAATTAGTCGAAACGATCTACGTAATATTTTCACCGACATTTAATTAATTGTCTTTGAAACTTTTCGCTAACGTCGTAACGTAATTTCGGACATAACTGCCGTACATCACTCATTTTCGTTTTAGTTCTGTTTAATTCGAAATTAATTCTACGAAACTGTCATAATAGACGTGAAGTTCAAGCAAATGAATTACGTAAATTTTGCTAATTTATTAAAACATAGAACTGTGGATTTGCGATGTGAATCTTACGTTATTGAAAATTTCCTGTTAATTGATTAATTGAGGTAATTGAGAATTTGTAATGCGCCATATTATCCATTATATTATTCACGTGACATAAATGGCCGACGTTCGTCGTTTGTGTTTTTCGTAAACTGTATAAAAATAATTTATTTGAACTTTTTTCGTACTGTACCGAGTGTGTGACGTCTTTTCAAATAAATTTCAGAATGTTTTTGATATTTAATTTGGTTAAAATGTACTTCGTAAGTTGCAAAGTGAAATATTGCAGTGTTCTAAAGAGCGCGCTCATTTTGATTTGGTTATAACCTCACTTTGTTTGAATGTTTTTGTTTATAAATTTTAATTGACTACTTCAAGATTTCGTTGGTGTTAATTTGCAATAGGTATGCTCAAATACTTTTAACATGGGTGACGTTGCGACTGTTAACAACGACGGCAAAGATAATGGATCCCCAAGTAAAGATAAGTTATTTGATCCTTCAGTTGAAATGCTAGTTAATGACTTCGACGACGAAAGGACTTTAGAAGAGGAAGAAGCTTTAGCTGCCGGTGAATCAGAAGATCCTTCTGTCGAGCTCAAACGCTTGCAGAGGGTAAGTCTCGTAATTTTCTTAACGCGCAAAGTTTCACGTTGCGACCTTTTAGGAGAGCAAAATGCCTTTGGAAGAATTATTAGCGCTGTATGGTTATCAGGGCGAAAACCAAGAAAATGAAAGCCCTATCGACGACGATCCCGAACAATCGGAAACTATGGAAGAACCGGAAAGTGAACCAGACCCTCCAGAACAACCTTCGAAGTTGTGTACTTTATATGACACACTACCTGAAAACGATCAAGATGCCTCTAGATTACTACGGTGTATGTTATCATTTTTTTTAATAGAGTGAATTTATGTACCTAATTGGTCATAGATAGGTACACGTCCGTCATTAGTGATGTATTTGTTGTCTAAATTATTTCACATTAAACCTTTATTATTATAAGTTAAACGTTTATTTCAGCTGGCTCTCGAGTTAGTGAAGAAGAAGAGGAAGACTACGACTATGTTCCTGAGGAAGATGAGTGGCGAAAGGTTAATAAGGTCATTTGCTTTATCATCATTCATTATTTTACATTTACTTTTAATCAAAATTTAAATAAATTATAAATCATTCGGTCATTTATATTTAATTTTCTTATTTATTATCGGGATCTCATGTGTGTTTTTTTTACATGTACAATGCTTATTAACTCTTATTAACTTAATATAAGTGCCACACGTATAAGTCGGTTATCAATGTAAATAATTGCTGCCTAATAATTCACATGCATTTCATTTATTTTATTTCCCACAGTGGAAATTTTTTAACAGTTTTAATGTATTACACGTGAGATCCCAATATATTAAGTAACTTTATTGAAAACTGTATATTTACAGACTATTATGGTTGGTAACGATTACCAAGCGGTCATTCCCGAAGGTCTACGTCATTACGACGATGCGCTACCTTACGAAAACGAAGACAAATTACTCTGGGATCCAGAACCTACCAAAGAAACAGAAGTGGAGCAGTTTTTACGAAAAGCCTCTTCTTTTAATAAATCAAGTATACCTATGGGCGCTCAGTTACGCGATGACGAACAAGCACTCTTTCTATTGCAACAGTGCGGTCATAATATAGACGAAGGACTTCGCCGAATTAGTATGAACGTTATACCCAATTCTGACACGATGAGCCTGTGGTCCGAAGAAGAATGTCGAAACTTTGAATCAGGTGTTCGTTCATTTGGGAAGAATTTCCACCTTATTCAACAAAATAAGGTATTTATATTTTTTATATATACAACTTTTAAAGTTCTAATATATTGTGAATCGTGCATTCATATTCGATGTGTTGTGTGTTAACTTCTGGAGCAGTTATTATCTAAATTACATGTGATGTGATTTAAACAACAATTTAACTTATCGATTTTATTTAAACCACCCTCGTTTTCATTATTCCATATGTTTTTCATAAACATTCATACATCCACTATCTATTGCTCAGATATCTGTCTGTGAGTATTTGAATAAAATTGTCTTCATTCCTGAATTGGCTTAAGAAGTCTTAAGAGATTTAAAATTTACATGTTGGTGTTGACCCTTATATTTCTAGAGTTGCTTTGATTTTACAGGTTCGGACAAGATCAGTGGGCGAACTGGTTCAGTTTTACTACTTGTGGAAAAAATCAGAACGGCACGATATTTTCGCAAATAAAATTAGATTAGAAAAAAAGAAATACACTTTACACCCGGGTCTGACAGACTTCATGGATAGATTTCTCGAAGATCAGGACGGTAGAGATAGGAGTTCTTCACCAAATGTACAATTTAACGTTACTGATAACAAAAAAGTGATAGTTGATAGTGTTTCAACAAATTCGAAACCTCCGCCGGAGGCGTAGTTTTCAGTATCTTTTTGTTTAATAGATATTTTTACATTAAACATATATTGTTGAATTTCCATTAAATGGAAGCAATTTACAAATATTTAAGTATATTTTCATAGCACTTTCAGTCTTTGGAATTATGCAATTGTAGTTAAGTTGATTCAAAATATTTTAAATGTTGGTAAGGTTCGTTAATTTATTTTGTTATATTTTGCATGTTTTGTTTTATATTTTATCATCAGAAGTTAAGAATTAATAATTTTTTTTAATGCAGTATTAATTCCTTTTATTAATAATACAGGAATAAAATGTTTAAGGATGCAACCCTGCTTATCCGGACTTTTCAAATTAAGATTAACTATTTCTTTCATTGCATAAAGTTTTGATTACATCAGTACGTAATTTTAATAATTTTGTAATCTATGCCTTCATATAGATAAATATGGATAAGCAAAGTTTCATTAGTTATATTTATTTTAAAAGACTGGTTGTATATACTGGCATTCATCTCATGATGCTATTTCCATTAGCTCCAGAACTGTTTACATTTTTAGGAAATTATTTAATTTTTTTGCTTCATAAAAATGGGCTGGAAGAAAAATATTTAGTTTAAATAAATGGTTTAGAATAATTTAAAATTACATTTCAATTTGCTTCTTTATGTTTTTTCTTCTTCGTCTTGATAAAACATATCAACTGTGTCGAGTGAATAGTAATGCGGCAAAGATGTTTTTTTTTGCTTTTTTGAAACCACTACATAGGCGTAGCAGTGAAACTCAATGCATCACGCTCAATTTATTTTCGAATTTGATTTTTTGTTGAATTCCTTTTTCATTGCAATAATTTCCTTTTAGGTATGTATGGCTCTGGAGTTACTATGTGGACTAAATTTGAATTATTACAATAAGATTTTACTCAGTTACTAAGAATGAATTCTTTCGTTGGTAATATCGACCGATATTAGAATTTAGTACAAATACTTAAAAAAAATTAGGAAATTAATAGCAAATTACGTACAAAGTGATATTAACATAGTTTTACTATTTATTTGGTGGGTGTGTCACAACATTTTTGGAATTAGTTCCAAGTTTCTAGTTACAATGTTTTTTTAAAACTGCCATATATTAGGACAATCAGTGTACAAGTTATTTTTAAAAGAATTTGTTTAGTTTTCTTTGTTTTAAATTGCATATAGTTTCGATGTGTTGGTACAAATTTATACGTGTCTCGTACCCTTTTGTGACTTAAAAGTCGTATTTTGTTTGATTTGTACACATGGTTTTAATAGTCGTGTATTGACAATCTTAAAGGTAGTGGGTAGAATCATCGCTTAGATAGCAAACCTTACATCACAAAATGATTGATTTTGAGTTTTAAAACCAGCCGTACAATTTCAAGGAAAATCTTATTCAAGTATATCCTAATAGAGGAGAGGATAACAGGAGAAATAATCAAAATATACTTAGAGTACATATACTTGCCGATGCTTCAAAACTGTAATTTTGTGATGCGGATTTGTTTTTGTGGCGATGATATATAATTTGGAGAATATCTTAAATTTGGTTAATTACGATTACTAAATTTATATTTCAATCCTATAGATTTACCAACATTTAAAATTTATTTATTTCTTAAATTTGAATGTAAAAATATTATTTTAAAACTATGTTATATCTGAAGTATTAAAAATAGAAAAAGTGTTTATAAATGTGGATATATTTTTTTAAATCTATGTACATAGATTTTTATAATTAAATTTTTGATAAATACATTAAATATTTTTTTAATCCTTTTCATTTAGTGTACATATATATAATTTAATATTTATTTGATTGTAAATTATAAACATTCGCCTTAACAGTTATTATTTAATTGTATCAAAGTTATATTAATATTTTCATTTAAAAAATTTATTTATTCTCTTTGAAATTGGTTCCCGATATCATTTCCATGAAGTAGTTCGTAAATATATACAGTAAATATAATTACCTAAACAATAAATTATTTCCTGAAAAGTCTATTTGTACGTTTGATATTTAAAATAAATAAAAATAGAAATAAAAACTCCACATATCACATCGTTTTTTTTTCTTCTCTGAACGATTCTATATATTTTACTGTATATTTTGGAACTCATATTTAAGATTTATTAATTTTAGGTTATTTTCAGGGTAAATTTAAAGGATTTATATATATATAATTAAAGTTTATGTATATTTTTGTTAACATTGTTTTGATATGCTACTAAAATAAAACCATTTTATATTCTAATGATGTAAATGTTACTAACCAATTACCATCCTATGAATTTGCTGGATTAAGAATTGAAAAGATGACGCTACAGGAATTTAAAAACAGTTGATAGTGGTGGGCAACAAAGTATTTGAGCTATATTTCAGTTTTTGGTTGTTTCAGTTGTAGAAACCGTGAGAAGTGTTTGCATGTATCAGGATACGAATCGAAAGGGGCTAATAAATATCAGGAATAAATGACATTGATAAATCTTATATAGATATTTTAGGGTTTCCTTGAAATTAAGTTTAGTTTATTCAAATTTGATCAGATCAGATGTTTCACACATGTGCAGATATTACAATATGTAAGTCGATTAAAATTAATTTACAGGAAGCAATTGCTATTGCCAATTATCGACAAAAGTTTCTGAAGAATTGATCTGTTACTTCTGAAGAATGCTTGCAGCCATATAGCCTGAGAGGACAGTTCGGTTCGAACTGAACCCATTAAATTATATTTATTTATGTACTGTAAAGTTATGATAAAATTAAGACGCTTTTTTATGGTATATTGTGATTTATTTACATTTTACAAAAAATTTTTACGTATAAGTTTTACGAAGATAAAAATGGCAGGAAATTTTAATAAATATAACTGTATTAATGGCATATTGTAAATAATCTAAAGTGTTGAAAGAAATTTTATATTCCAAACTCAAAAGTAAGAAACTTAAAAAATTACAATTACTATTTAATAAGTAGGTGGACTTTCCGTTGTCTAAAAATCTTCGAAAAGGTGTACATAAAGTAGGTAATCTTCTTTTATTATATAACTACAATGACTAGTATTCATTTCTTCATGTACATATTTCGAAGATTACCTACTTTTTATACGTATTTGCTTGTTCTCTCGTGTAAAAAGGCCAGTACTTTAAATCTAAAATAAAATTACATTTTTCTCCAACTAAAACAATTTTTATTTAAATAATCTCTATTGTTTTGACGCTAATACTGATTAAAAGTACAAAAATTTAAGATAGATTTATTATGTTTCAAAAACTAACAGAGTAATTGTACTTGTGTTTTTTATTTAACATTTTAGACTAGTCAAGATATAAACACATTTATTAATTAAATACATCTAATTAAAAACAGTTGATAACTACATATATGTTCTCATATATACATGTCTTATCAAAGCCCATTCGTTAGAATTAAAAAAATTCTTTTGTAAAATGAATCGTATTATTAATTCGTTTATTACATCACATTTTATTTGTAGCACTAATCTGTTTTACTGACACTGTATATATGTATACATATGTGTATTTTTTTTTTTTTATTTCGTTAATTGCAATAATAAACATTAAACACAAACCGCTTAAAATATCCATGTTTTACAATTTCCACTGTGTAAGATGTTCACAAATCAAATTAAACATATACTGTAGTCAGTAAAATTTTAGGCTATAAAATAGACTTGTACTGTTCACAAAAGAATTCAAAATTGTAAAGTAATACGACTATATTTGTAATACTATGTTAAGTTTATTAACTAACTTCAATAATTTACGTAAGCATAAAAAATGTGGTATTTAACTATCACATACTTATTTTAGCCTAAAATTACATTTTTTTTTTACGTAAAATGAATGTTATAATACTATTCCATATACAAAGTGCAAAAGTGGTACTTTTCATATAAAATTTAACACCTGATATCCAGAACTAAAGGTCAAAACTTGCAAACTGTTCTTTATTTTCCATAATGTATATGAAATTGCATTGGTCATTAAATACAAAGTCACAATAACTTTAATAGAAATGGCAAGCAATTTACGTATATTGTACAAACGTCAAAAAATTATTCAAGATTACATTTTCATTAAAATTGAATTAGGCATACAAATTAAGCACTAGAATTTGTTTTGTGTGTCGTAGAAATCAAAATGTGTTTTGATTTACATTGACGTGCGAATTTATAAATAAATTATGAATTTATTTCAAATGTATTGCTGAAGGTGCTTCAAACGAATGTGATTTTGGATAAGAAAATTGCTAAAACTGGTTAAGTCAGTGTATGTTCTCAATTAGTTAAAAAACTTAATTTTAGAGTAAATTTCAACTCCTAAGCTTACAGTGATTATCTTCTATTTGGGGTATTTAATTACTCCACGTTCGTTTGAATTGTCTTCGTTGGTTGTTTAAAGTTGAATAATTTTTTGAAATTAAATATTTTGGCAACTATGGAATTAAATGTTTCGTATTGGTACAGTGTTAGTTATCGAACTTTTTCAAATAGATATAACGATATAAAATTGAGGTAAATAGGTAAAATTTTGACTAGATTGTGAAGCACAAGACGAATGATGTTGTCGGTAATAATATAAATGGTTAAATCAGTCTTGTGCTATAAAAATACTCTGTTAGTTTGTATTGTAGATATAAAGTATATTGAGAAACCATAAGTGGCAAGCACATCAGTGGCTGCCTTATCTCGATGTTGATGATATGTGGGGTAGGGAGAGGGGGCAAGAAAAGACGGCCTGAAGAGCTATAACAAATGTTTATTGAAATGAATGACATTGGCTACAGCTATAACGATGAACCACACACTCAGATTTAACACGCACACACTCAACTGAGATCTGAATGTAGAATAATGCACGAAACCCTTGGCCTACCTAACATTCAAAGTTTAGAGAAAATACTTATGACAAAAAAATATCACCATTTACCCTGTGCAAGTCTCTGTTGTCGAAATGCAAGTGACCAACTGTACTCAAGCGGACAGACTTGCTAGGTACTAGCTGAACATATGGTACAGGTACACAACATGAATACACAGTGACGGAAACCAATCAGAAGCCGCCTAAATAAGGCGGATAGCCGGGAGGATGTGTCGGTGCCGGTTGGGGGTAGCTGTAATACGGATAATTTGGGCTAGGCATGTGAAGACTTGGGGCGTAGCTCTGAGCATAAGGGATTTGTGGATATCCAAGCGGTACTGGTTCATAATGACTACTCCATGTTGGAGTAGGATACAATGGGTAACCCGATCCAGCGGGATAATTATAGGGAGTTGGGCTGGTCCGAGCTGGCACATTATAATTACTAAACTGGCCGGAGTACTGGTCAGGAGTTTCACTTAGTGGCGTTTCACCATCTGTGATGCTAGGAATTTGATCTACCAACGATTCAAGTCCCGATAAACTTTTGGAAGCGATGTCTTGTGGTTGACGAGGAGAAGGATAATGTTGTTCGGCTGGTGGTTCCATTCCGTATGAATGATACGGATAATGTGGCTGCTCACTCGGCGTGGAAGGTGCGGGACTGCTTAAACGGCATTCCGCTTCTTCTGCCATACTTGTAGGTGGTTCAAAATCCGGAGGCCCCAAACTCGGCGATGCCGGTGAACCGAGTTGATCTGAACTAATTGCAGCACTGATTTCCGAGCTGAGATCTGAATGTGTGAACGGCTGTGAATGAGGTCGAGGTGACTGGCTAAAAGGGGGCCTCGGAGATTGACTATACGGTGGCCTCGGCGATTGACAATACTGTTGTGCTTGTGGTGCATATAAATTGCTAGCACTATTAGGTGGAGTTAGCGCAGGACCCATTTGATAGAAATTATTTGGCGATTGAATAGGTGATGGATTTGAATAACATTTTGACATGTTGGTCGATGTATTATCTGGATTCATATCTACATCCTCCACTTTAACTTTCTTAGGCCGACCTCTTTTCTTCTTAGGAAAATCACAATTGCTATTTTGCACAGGAGGTTTTCTAACAACAGGCTTCGGAGGTTCTTCACCTTCCACTTTAATTTTCTTAGGTCTACCTCTTTTCTTTTTACACGGAACAATCGTACCGTCTTCATTCTTGATCACAGCATTACTAATATCCGTTATATCAGAGTATGGATCAGGTTTAGGCTCAGCTTCATAACATAACTTCACTTTTGGTTCACTAAACACCATCTCTGTTTCATCAATATCAGGTATAAGTCCATTTAAGTAATCCCGAAATTTCTTCAATGCCGCATAAAATGGTACTTTGTCAGCAGCTCGAGGAAGCTGAGCACATCGTGCACTTGATGACGGCATTACCCACATATACTGAAACAAAAGTTTTTCATTAGCTAATTAGCTTTGGTAATTCAAAATTTCATTTTTTCATTAAACTAAAAAATAAATATACTTACAGTGTTAGTGCCTTCTACAAGATCAGGTTGTCTTCCGAAGTTAAATTCCTTTTTGCCAGAAAACACTTCATAAATAAGTTTCCCGTTAAAAACTGCAATCTTAGGTCTAAATTTTTTTAATTTTTCTAACAATATTTGACTACCCTCTTTAATTTCTTTACGTGTTAGGTCTGCGCTACCTTTAGTCGCACGTTGTACCATGTTAGTAAAACCGATGCCGACTTGCAATAATTTATAATCTTCGTCTGCTGACATTTGTTGCGGTGTTAGACCAGAAAGATATAAACATTTCCAAAAATGATTTCCTGGTCCTGCGTAATGATGCCCTTTATAAGCAGCAAATAACCCTGGATTTATTCCAATCTAAAAATAAATTATTTCATTTATTATTAGAATTTATACAGAAACACTATTAAACGGGGCTTAATCATAAAAAAGGACTGAAGTTTGTTTTAATTGTGATTTACTTGCAACTCCATATCGAAAATATGTTCAAAAAGTAGTGACTACATATATTCATATTTAAAATCTTAAAATGGTGAACATCATCCCCTAACAGTCATTCTATGACAGCTTTTACACCTCGTAAGTTATATTATTAATTGATGCGTTGCTTTTGATTATGAGAGACTTAAACGAAATAACTTCTCTCTGATTACACATATTAACTTCAAACAACCATCATGTTAATTATTTCACTACATCGTAAGTTGTTAACACATCACAATATTAAAATTTGACCAATAAACAAAATTGTACAAAAATATTAAAAGATTTTTGAACAATTCTCAGCACTCTATTTTGATTTCTACTGTAGCTTAATCCATTAAAATAACCACTTAAATTATTGAGATTGTTTGGCATAAAGTGGGACGAATTTTTGAATGAGTGAATGAGAATCGAGAGCTGTCGATGAATCAGCTTATAATAATCACCCAAAATACGCAATTAATGAGGCATTCAAAAATTAATGCTAGATAAAACTCAAGTTATAGTTAAAACCTCAAATTACTATAAAAATATAATAATTACAGTATCCAATTGATAAAATATAGAAAACACACACACTAAAAATTGTGTCTGGTGTCTAGCATAAATGACTACATATATATATAATTTTGTAATTATAAAAATATTTAGTTTAGCTAATCACCAAGATAAACAATTTAAAAAACATTAAATTAGTAATAATTTATTTTGAGTATTATATAACTGATATCAAACGATCCAGTCTATAGTTCCAAGTGAGTTAATAATCTATACATTTCTCGGCGAAAATATATTGCTATAATTAATACATAATAAAATATTCGATAATTAAAACTCACGTTAATGTACCGCACATGTTTAAAAATTAATTATTTCGTAAACAATAAATTACAACTAATTATTTATATTACAAAAAAACATTCTTGTCGTTATAAAAAGTGTTTAATATTAATATTTGAATTTAATTTGCAATTTCAACAACTTCCAAGTTCTGTTTGTAAATAAAAATAGAGCCTTGGCATCTTGCCATATGCTAGGTACAATTTCTATTTTATAAAGTTTCACTCCCACATACAAGATATAAGCATCCAAAATCTCTTAGTTCCCTATAAAAAAAAACCTAGACACAAGAAGGATACGTCTATCTCTCTCACTCTCTTTAGGTATTGATTATGCCAGTTGTGAACTGGTCAATACTTTTGGACCAGTCAAGGAAAAAATGTGCACCATTTTTCTTTTTCACAAACAAAAGAATCATTTATAATAATCACCACTGTGTTCAAATCATATTTGCATACGGTTGTCGGTTATTAATTTTAAAAATTTAAATTTTTCGACGACGTCTTATTAAATCAAAACTTGACAAATAATACACACACGCACACATACAGAAATAATGATATGCAGGCCAATTGAAAATATCTGCAAACTTGCAAATTGTCAAAAAAAATATATACGTTTATTATACTCACTATAATAATATCTAAATTTGTAGTTAAATGATCAGGTAATGTTCTTTTTGAAACTTCTTCCTCTGGCATTCCGTTAAATCTGTCATGTTTCTTCCTCTCTTTAATAGGCCTAGGTATACCATTTAGTTCTTGCGTAAACTCTGGCCTATAAGCAAAATTATGTGATTTTCATATATCAATTCGACGATATAAACAGTTGAAAACTTTTTTAGGTCAAATTATAAATTTTTGATAAAACTTCAATAATTGTATAAGCAACTACGACAAAAATGTATTGTTAGCTCCTTACTATTAACGAAACAGCAGTAATAGCGTCGCTATGCAGTTATTAATTATAATGAATGCGGGGGTTCCATGCAACTTATATTAACAAATTCGTATCGAGAGTAGGTTTGAAAATTTCTACAAAAACGAAAAATGATGTTGAATAACAGCCGTAGTTATAGTTTAACAAAATTTGTAATAAAAATCAGTCACCTCCTTATAAAGGTGTAACATAATGTGACACACATTTGGTTTGCTTGGGTGTTAGGATCGTAGGAGGTTTTATAGCGTCGTTTCATTAATGGTTTTTTATCTTATGACATTTAACCTTTACTTCGATCTACTGAACCACTTTTACAACATGAAAAATACACTTTGAGTGATTACGTTGCAGTGACCTAATATGTGTTTCAATTGTAGGAAATTTAAATAAAAATGAATTCGTAATAATGAAAGTATGTTAGCTTTGCAGATGTAATATAAATTGGTATTGTGTATTTATTAATAGTAACTTCACATGATTTATACGGTAATTCTTAGTAATGTTTATATGATAAGAGGAAGAGTGTTTGTTTGGTTTTAGTACAAAATGAAAACAATCATATCATTGGACGTTCGCTGCGTTTATTTCATTATTTAATAACATAACCTGTATGCACCGTTTATGTCGTGATACAATAGAACATGTGTTTAAATTTAACGTCGAGTAAGTATTTCATTTAAGTAAAATTAAATGTTAAGCATGCACACATTCATGGTGTAAAATTGTGTATGTCGAGGTTGTATGTTACTTACTGATCAGGTTTAATTTTCTTTTTTCTACCCCTCTTTTTAGGCCCTGGTAAAATTTGATTATTGAGTGGTTGAACTGGGTTCATACAAGGAGGTCCCTGGGGTCCAGGTAACATTGGTAAAGGATCATCATCAATAAAACTGTAGGGGTCTTCAATTTTTTCACACTTGACATCATGGTTAATGCTGGCAGTGTTTGATAGTAGTAGATCTGCACTTGTTTCGTAACCATCGTCTTGGGGTTCTAATTTCATGTTTCTACACAATAAATAACACAAGCGTTAGTGGACAGTCGAGATTTTTAGGGCGTGTAATACAACACTACTCACACAGGATGACATTCAAGGCCTAAAGGGATGTTCTATTTGAATTCACATTTGGAAATTAGGCAACATCGTAACCAGTGAAGGTAATCTGGTATTGTGTAAACAGACCACAAACCAGCGAACGTCAAAATTTTTGCATAAAAGGAAATTTAACCCTTAATATCAATGGGCGGGAGTTTTAAAAATTATGTATTTTTCATGATGAAATTGACATGTATGAAAACAGTTGTGTTTTTGTCACTTTTATGAACTCGTTCGCGCATAAATATGATTTTCGAATAAATGAAAATAAAATCTTACTTTAAAAAAAACGATAAGAAAGTAATGATAACAATAATAAGATAAGACAAAGCAACTGAATAAGTAAATGTAATGTTTACATGCGGCGCGTGGTGATAAGATGGGTTGTACTTACAATTTGTACTTATTATTGTAGGGGTGGCCGTATGTATCGTAAGATAGTGGTCCGGGCCCTAGACTGGGGACAGCTGAATCCGGTGCTCCGCCACCGCCCGCCTCCATACTCGCACCCAGCAGTGTGCTGGACTCGCGAAAAAGAGTGGCCACCTGCATCGGAGAGTCGGTTGTTACACCGAGCTCCCACTGGCTCGGAAATTCCACACCTGCACGCACTTTACATGTAGCACCGCACTAGCTTTGTAAAAACCCAACAACAACCTCACCCTTTAAAAATAGTCCTAACTCTGTGATTGGTTCAACGAACGTTTCAGAAAAATCAATAGAATGTTATCGGCTTGTATTTTTGTGGAAGCTTTGCTCTAGAGCTCATTGTCGATGTCTCCGTCGGCGTCGCTCTTATCCTCGACGTCCGTCGCAGTTGGTTTTTACTCTGGCGCATTCTATTCAAAAACTGATAAAACTAAAAAATCTGCCCGAACACAGTTCGTGTTATGAAAATCAACCCCTTTAGTTAACCTACCACACGTTAGAATGCGTATAATTATTTAAAATTATCAACTCTTTACTTCTAACTTATATTTTTAATATTCGTACTTCCAATTAATATAAATCTAATAATTTAAACTTACAAATAGAATAAACTATTAATATTATTCTAAGTTACAGATTTCTAACATTTATCGATAACATAGCGATCTATAAATTTGAATTCACGCGCCTGACATGATAATCAATATAACAATATTAATAATACTAACAATAGTGAAATATTCATTTTCTGAGAATAACTTATTTTTAAATTACATACTACTCAAATATAATCGAAAATTAAACAATTTTACTTACCACCTATTATTATTCAACCAGGCTACTATTTGATTTTGCTTGATTAGTTCATTTTAACGGAAACACGCACTCGTTGATCTTTTCTGAATAGATTCTGACTATTTTCGGCGTCACGTCCGTATGCGCGCGTGCTCAAAAACGCGAATTAAAGTCCCCTTTCTGAAAGAAATATCTTAACCGGTGACGGTTTACCTATGTAACTTTTTCATAGCTGGGTACGTGATTAATAAACGTTTTTCTGACAACTGTACCATTTACTGGAAAATCGCTTTTGGAAGTTATAGTTTTCGTTGTTGCTGCGTACTATTATGTGCGCTAATCTGGGCGCGTAATCATTCATCGATTTAGATATTCAAACATCTTTATGAAATTCAACAAAAAATATTAAATTTTCAAAAATGTATTGATTGCAAACTTTTGTGTGTGGAAGTTTTTGAGCTTCGAAATATTGGCAAAAATGAAAATTCATGAAATAATTCGATGAGGCAAAGGTGGAGCCATCTTTAACACAATTGCTGAACTAAAACCCTTTTTTCAGCATCCTTCATACTTCGGAGATGAAATTCATACCCTAAATAATAATTGGGCGCAGTTAATTTTTGTGGTCAAGAAGGTTGGAAATGTAATGAAATTCCTTACAAAAAACTATAAATTATTGATAAAATTGGAATCGTGCAAGAGTAGTTTCGAGTGTGTTTGGTAGATGGTGTGAAAATTCTGTTTAGACAAGTTGCCAAATTTAGAAAAAGAAAGAATAATGGAATTTTATTGTATCTGGTCGCCTCCATTGTCAATATTTTGTATGTCAATATTGTTATCTTTTTTATCAAAACATTTCTAATTATCGTTTTCCATGGTGTAAATGGGCGAGCATTGTTCTTAGGAAGTAACAAAACATACATGAATACTATTTCGTGGAAATGTTATTGTGGAAAGTGTCTTAGAATAAGAAAATTTAATAAGTTAAATGCGTGACCAGAATCGTCAGCATGGGTAACTGTTTGAAAAGAGCTACTACCGACGATATATCTTTGTTGCGGGGTAGTGACAGCGTTAGGGAAACATCTTCTGATCAGTTAGGATCATCTCCATACCAGGTAAGTGGGTTATTTATCTTGTAAAGTTTTTCGCGATATTCTGGTTGCGATTTACAGGAGACGTTACCTATACAGGCAGCATCTCCAGTTTATCACCCGTCCCCAAGTGTCACACGATCTGTCACCCAGCTGACCGAGGAAGAACAGGTTAAAATAGCTAAACGAATTGGTTTAATACAGCATTTGCCCACTGGCACTTATGACGGCTGCAAAAAGGCACGTGAATGTGTTATTTGTATGGTGGAGTTCCTAGTTGGCGATGCTGTACGTTATTTGCCTTGCATGCACACGTATCATATGGCGTGCATCGATGATTGGCTAATGCGTAGTTTAACTTGTCCCAGTTGTATGGAGCCTGTAGATGCTGCATTGCTTACAAGTTATGAGACCAACTGACGGCCAGTGCCTTGCAACCGATAGTGAAACTCTGTGATCTGAACTGTTTTTTTGAATGGGCGTGAATGTTGTGTGGCTGTGAGCCTTCCCAATGCAGGAACACCATCGTCCCAACATCACATTCATCAGGTGTAATCCTGTATGGGTTGGATAGTTTATAGAGATTAAGAAAAAAATTACAAACTAGTTAGTTATCTGTTTTATATGAATTACATTAGTCAAAGGATCCTCGTATATTGCAAGTTGTGACAATCTAGAAAATTATACCATTACAACCTTTTTTAACATTCCCAAGCTTTAATAAATTATAATCCTCGATTACTACTTAAGCCCTTCAAATTTCTTATATTAACACTTGCATATATAAAATAAAATGGATGAATTAGGCAATTTTTATATTATTTGGTGCAATACTTGTTTTTTATATGCAATTTTAAAGAAAATTATGAAAAAACGATTGTCAGAACTTAAATGTAGAGTTAAGGAATTCCACTTGATATTTTAAGTTTGTATTATTTACTTAGTTGATATACTTTGCTTTTATGTGTAGAAAGGAAATCAATTGTTTCTTCGTGCATACAATCATTTCATATGCTATCGTTATATGTACCACATTTTCAAAATCTTGCCAAACTTCTTCATAGCAACAAGAATGGATATCTACTTTACATAGACAATTTCTGTCATGGTTGTTTATGTATGCAATACCCTTGCATATATTTTTATACAATAAATCGTTATTGTATAAAAAATATAATCAAATCTTATCTTTCAAACCCTTATCGTGCTAGCAAACATGTTTAGTTTCAAGTATGGTGGTATGTTTATGTATTATATGCATTAGTTTAATAAAATTAGAGGAAAGTGTTAGTCAAGAAGGATATATATTGTTTATTAAAATAAAAGAAATGTTCTTTTGATGATATTTTATGATTAATAAATGAAAAAATGATAAATTATATGTTTGTTTTCTTTCGTGTTCGATATTTGAAGTGAGTCAACAAATCAACAAACCCAAACTAATTATATTGTTTTTAGTCTTGTTTTTCAGGCCGAAAACACCAATTAATATAGAAATACAACAATAACACCTTATTTGTTTAATGGAAATTGTTTACTGAGATCACTGCAATAAATTATAACTGTTTCCATGCAAACATGTTCACATCCTTTTCATCTTCAGTAACACAAAAAATTGGTAAGAAATGGTGATATGGAACTTGAAATGTAAGTCGTATATTAATACTTTTGTTACACCTTATTACCTATATTTAATTATATAGTCTATTGTTGTTATTGTTGGTGTTGTATACGTAACGGGGTACCGACGTGAAAGATTAGCTGCGAGCTACTAGCTATATACTACGGCTATCTTTGCCGTTCAAAGTGGGCTGCATTGAGGCACATTGACACAATTCGAACAATTGGAACGCGAGCTGCCCCGTGTATATTACATAATGAAATTTAAGGAAAGCTACAAACTTTTCGAAATATCTCCAATTACAAAAACCACAGCAAATCTGAACTAATATTTCGAATAAATGAAAAGATAAAGAGACGCAATTTTACTTTCACTAACGTCAATAAATGACACTTCGGATGAAAACTGTTTATCATTTGTCAATCAATTCCTACTATGTTAGGGACAGTAAATGATGAACCGCCCTCGTATATGAATTGTTTATTTTCCATATCATCAGAGTTTTGTTGGTTGTATACTTCATTGAAATTTGCAATAATAATAATAATAGTGATAATTATATGATTTCGCTGATGGTGTACAATAAATGTTGTTACCTTCGCATGGCCGATTTTCGATTTACTCCACATAATAGGATATTTGATGTCAAGTGGTGTATTAGTGTTTATTGTTTGACAAAGATATTTTGAAATAAGTTGGAAAATGAAGTAACCTCATTAAAAAGATTAATATTATTGGGATCAATTTATTGAACAATTTGGATTTATAGAATTTGATTTTTAGAACTTACTAACCCAATGTCAAAAACGAATAAATCGAAGAAACATTCTTAAAGATTCATTTAAAAGCCGGTATTTTAAAATTTTTAATTATTACGAGGTTCACCTTGGCATATGAGTCCAAAGAGTTAAAATGGGTACCCATGCACTATGCGCTGTCACAGAAAATACTGTATCCTGACTTCCCATATCTGATGTATGGAATTCCAAAGAAATATATTGAGAAAGATTTACACGAAATGAATGCTATAATTATAATATGATTCAATATCTAAGAAAAACCGTTTTATATTTTGAGCTTTGATCTCCAATTTTTTTATCAACAAAAAACGGATTTGCCAAATGGTAAGAACAAATTACAAATCTGATGCAATTTTACAATCATTTAAACGATCACATTCCTCACGTACTGCAAATTATTTTATCTTTTGTAACACTTGGTCGGCGCGTTTTTTTACGCAACGCGTGGCCAGCTTGCTGGTCAACATGTGGGCGGGCTTTAACTCTCCACTGATTTTTTTTTATTTCATTGATTACAAATATTGCGAGTTAATTTAATTAATATACATTAGAGAATGTTTTCTGGATATAATATTGATTATGATTGACTTCGTTAAATTTATTAGAATTTTCCAAAATTTCCAAATTCGCATCTATTGTGTGTACAAATTGGTGGTAATATTTATGTTTATTGTTTCAAGTTATGATAATGTTTCGATAAAACTTGTTATTGTTTATTTTGACAAAGTTACGTTTTTATTTTATAATTTGTGTTTGTCATAAACTAAATTTACCATTGAAAAAGAAAGACATGTTGGTCAGTGCCCTACGATAAAAAATTCATCGACCCTAACAATTCTTATTATCGGTTTAAACTTGCAGATGTTTTTGACGTAATTTTCCCATAAATGCAATTGTTTGAGAAACAACTTGTTTTGTATGGAACGATTTTTTATTAATCAAATTTAAGGTCATTTACTTAATTTATGTTTTCTTTCTGTAATCAGTCAAATGAACCGTGTTTGCGTTCCAGATTGTGAACTGACTAATACTGAAAACATTCGCGATTCTTAAAAAAAAACTGAACAACAACTTGTTATATTATTGGTTAATCGGTTATTGTTACACTGGGAACGAAATTTCGAAATGTTTACTATTAATACAAAATTTAGAAAGCGCGCGTTTTTAAATTAGTGGTAAACATAAATTTGATAAATTGTCGTTATCAATTGACGAATTTTTTTAACGTCGTTGTCTTTTGTAAAATATTGAGGCCACCTAATAAATAAATACGAAAGGAACAAACGCGTATTAAAATTACATAACAAGATAAAAATAAAAAATTAATTTCTTAGAAATGGGATCTATAAATATATTAAATGTTGATATCCTCGCAAGCAATGACAGTATAAAGGACGAATTTGATATTTCCTGTCTTAGTGACTGGACAAATCCTAAATTGTAACATATGTGTACAATTAAAGTGCGTGGAATTTTTTTTCATACGCTAGGCCACTATCTCTAGTTACGCTACTGGCTTCAAAGTGTGGCGATTTAAATGAAATTAAATCCATTTAATATTTAAAAAATTCTGATGAAATAATTAGTATATCTTAATAAGTTGAGCAAAAAATATATATATATCTTAACAACACGTTCTCTGTTGGTGGGACCGTTGTGTTAATTGGTGAAGGTTTTGCAAGTGTAAATGTTCTTGTCGTTCAAAATTACACCGATAAAATGTTTATTAATCATACGTATTTCAAGTTTACATAAATAGAATTAATCATCACAGTAAATGAAATTTGCATGTCACCCACCATTAAAAATTAGCTCACGGTTGCAAAATATCATTACGAGCGAAATACTTTTTTTGATATCGTCAAGATGTGTGAGGGTAGATCTCTTTGATGCTTTATCTTAATTTTTAATTGCTAAATATGTATAAAATTAGCCAAATAAAAAATAGGAAAACTAGTTGCTTAGATTAATTATTGTAAATAGTTATATCAAACAGCGACTTTAACATGAGAGTTGTAACCATTTTACAAAATTAATCAGTAGTCAAAATGAGTTTGGGACGTTTTAAATTTCTTTGAATTAGAGAAACCGGTACTGGGCTATCTGCATCTGAATATAGTTTTGTTTTACTTGCACATCACCGATAAGCATATTATTTTAGTATTGTTACTGCGTATTTACATCAATTGATTCAATGCAGAAATATAGATTAGCGATTTCGTACATGGTACTCTTTTCTAATTAAATAGCTCAATTACGCATGCCGATTTTTTGTTTAGTTTTTGTCAGTGAAATTGATAAAATTATTACGTCACGAACTATAAAATATATCTCGATCGGAATTAAGGTTACTACGTGAGGAGTATGTTACAATAATTGCAAATGTGTCATGTTGGATTTTATTGCGTGGTAGGTCGCGTGTGCGGAGTTCTGTGGAAGGAACGAAGATGTTAAAAGGTCAAGGAGTTTAAGCAAGCATTTTCTGTTCCCGAACATCTTATCATTTTTGGCTTAATATCATTTTGACAGCTCATTTGTTAACCGATATCTAAACATCCGCATGCGTTCACGTGCTCTTAATGTTTTTTCTTTGAAACTTGCTCTAATTTTTTTGTTTTTTTTTACTATAATAAAAATAAATATAACATGTACATATATCTAAAGGTATTTTTACATCTTGGTCATCACCAATGTTTAATTGAATTAAATTAATCAAATAATTGTTAAGTGTCACTTACGACAGGTGTCAAAAGCGTGACGTAAATACCTATATGGTTTAATTCAATTTATTGTAGTAATTGTCCGATTCATTATGGAGCGGACTGGGCCTTCGCTCCGAATAAATGTCTAGTAGTTGAGTGTAAATAATTAATGAGACACCCCGTCGCCAGGTTCTACCGGAATCCAAACGCGTGTCCAACCCTATTCGTTGGTGAATGAATGAGAATAAGACAATTTAATAAAATATGCGAAACAAGTGCAGCAAAAAGTGACCAACCATATACATGGAGACCTTGATCGCAACAGACAGCTACTTCAGCCTTTGCAGCTCCATCAGTATCGATTATTTGTGATAGTATGAAAGTATAGATTCAACAGTAAGACCATTGAGCATTAATTTCAATTGATAAGTCAAATAAGTAAGTAGATAAGTACAATATACGAGTCAAATAAAAATAGGCAATAGAAAGATCAATAGCAACAACATCAGGAACATAAATACCCTTAATCAACGTCCTGTGTAGATGCCTATACAGCATGCACAAGAAAAACAGCAACTGCTTATAAATTCACAGCAGCTGATGTTTCTCTTGTTGTTGCTATATAGAAGTTAAATTAAAGATCAAATTAGCTGTGTTGTGTTTCACGTGTCCAGTGCTTCTTTTCTGATAAAAAGAATTGGTAGTAGTCGTCAATCAATCAACCCAAAAGTACTCTTCGATCATCAACGTATTGACTTTATATATAACGTTTTAAAAGTTATTGATGTTAATCACGACGTGAATATTAATCATTGGATTCTTGTGATTGTTGTGTGATGATTTCTGTATCGATAATAGTTTTGCCTTTATGCAGATATTATGATGATTTGCTCTAAATACTCGAAACTATAAACAGCACTACCCATAAAGGCGGATTTTGCTCCTTACATACCCAGTCCTTGCTTCTCCTGGATTCGTCCTTGATGTCGATGTTCTTCTTCTCTAGAGTTTTCTTCAGCTTGATATTTTCACAGGATTAATAATTTTCTTATTTTTAATTGTATGCAATTTTTCGTTTCTATTATCAATTAATGTTTCTAATATCAATTAATAAACCGATAAAAATATCTCGCTCCACAAACGAATAATAAAAAAAAATCACCGAAGCTATTTTTCAATTAATTATCAAGTGTGCATTTTCATTCATAATAATACCTTGCGATGTATTTACTACGTTTACGCTAAAGGTCGTTTCGATTCGCAAAAATAGTAGCAAAAAAAGTTCTTTCAATACAGTCGAGTTCGCACATCCGGAACGCAGAGCTTCTCAAAACTTTTTTTCGGACACATTTGTGTATTAATTCCTTTATATAACCACGTATAACACTCTGTATTTATGCCCTCCGTTATCGACTTTGAAATTTTATTTTTAATACGCGACTAGTTAAAGAAATAAATTTTTTAAATAAAATATCGGGTCGCGACTGTTTGGTACCGCTGACTCGGCTCCCACGATTTCCAAGAAGTGTCCGTCCTTGCATCCGCCCAATGTCGAATAAAAAGGTTTTATGCGACTATGTGTGACCTTCGCACGAAAAAAATGTTTTCCAGGAATTGTTGCGTTTGAACTTTCATATACGTACCGAAATGGGTTCTATTAATAGATCAGTCGGCGCACACCGTCCGTCGTCCTTGACGTAAAAAACCCTTGCAATTGTTTTACTACAACTTTTTCACGTGAAGGTCGTTCCCGTTCCAAGAATCGTGGAGGCACACGACGCAATGGGTTACGTATGAATGGAATAAATTGGCGCTTCTAATTTATCAATTTTAATTGTTTTTTTTTTGTATATATTTTTACTTACGCTATTTATAATTAATAAAATTTGATTTTTGATTGATGTATTTGGAAATTGAAAATTAATTTCGTATAAATGTCACATTAACGTTTATTACTTGCTAATGGTGTTTTAAAACAAAACCTCTTATTGCAAATAAATTTTAATATAAAAGTTTTATTTTTATTATTTTATTTATTTTAAGTATATTTAACAAAATATCCCATGTGTACCTAAAGAGGATAACCCTCCCGAATGTTCCACAGGCACGTCCTATGGAAGAGTTTTGGGGTTTACTCGTTAGGTAAGTTTACGACGGTGGGTAAGAAGCCCAAAATGAAGAAGAACCACGACGAAGAATCTACCAAAAGGTTCGAAAGTTTAACCCACTTACCGTCCAAAGGCCGTTTAGAAGCATTCCCACCAAGTTGCGAACTATTGAAACCCATGGCCCTTTAGCATCTATGTGATACAGACATCATAATTATTAGTTAAAGCTTCCCTGAATCGTTTCCTGTACTACCAAAGCTGACATGTAATTGTAAATAATTATTTATTTTAATTGTATATATTCCAAATTTTATTATTATATTATATGGTTAATTAAATATAAGTGAGCAGATGACATTAATACATAAACTATGTTTGCAATCACAAGAAATTATACGATTTCGATACGTTGCGAACATTAACAAGGCATTGTTATAAAGTAATAAACTATGTTAATATTCTATTAAGTCACCGTTCAAAGTAAGAATTGTAAGCTGAGGGGGCCTAACGCTATAATTGCCCGTAGTAAATAAACTAGTAATTTCTTGTGTTTATACCCTTGAACGATATAAATAATGTTATTGACATTATTGATTAGATATAACAATTGTTTTTACTTTGTATATTTATAAAAAAAATATATTTACCATCTCTGAAATAACGTCGTTAAATATAACTAATTTAATTGTTGTTAAAATCAATGTGTTATTCCATTAAATGTATAAATTGGTAACAAGCTGCGTGTTTATTGCCAATAAGTACGCATATTTCAGTATCTTTTGTTAAATGCATAAAAATATATATTTAAAATAAGAACATAAAGTCATGTTCTCTTTCTGATAATTAATATATTGTTTACTAGGAGACCTCAAGAAATCGCTCATTTATCAAAGAGATCATAGTACAAAACTGAGGAGATTCCTTGGAATTAAAGTAAAAATAATTATTGTTGAATGTTAATACAATTATAAATATGTACGAACTTGTGCCTCGGATTATGCGCATTTCGACAGGTTGGTTTCGTTGTCGTAGAACACTTCAGTTGGAAAGTTCTAAATTTGAACTTTGGCATCGGCGAGGCTATCAATAAATAATTTCACATGAACGGTTTTACAAAACGTAAAATATTTAATCGAACGCCGCGTTTTTCAAATTTGGCGCAAAGTAAACAACATATTTTCAAAATTTAAATTCCTGATAGGATATATCTTGTTTACAAGTTCGAATTAATGTATTTTTAGACATTTTGAAAACAGGAAACTTAAATGTGAGAGCGAATTACTCACCACCTAATTATGTTATTACAAATCAATTGTAGCGCTAATAAAATTAAACAATTAAATAATTAAAGAATAAATAAGAAATATATTTATTTCTAAAATTTGTCATTTTTTATTTATTTTTATTTAAAATAATTTCGACTTTGAACCAAGCAAAAAAATATATACAAATCTACGTGACTAATACACATGCCAGAGATTTAAATTATCCAGCATTAAATATAAATACGGAGGGTGGTTCAATATTATATAATAATTTCATTTTTAAATGTTTCTAAATAAGGCAAAGTACAAGTCCGGGTCAATACCTAACCTTATATTAACTGTCATTGATTCATGTCCACCCGCACTACTTTATCTTTTTAATAGATACAAAAGCAGTATATTAACCGTATAATCTATACGTTTTTTTAAGTTCAAAATTCATATAGATTATATATAATGAGCTCGATCAATTATTATAAAATGAAATGTATGCATTTATTTCAAATTCGATTACTAATTTTAATTAAGTATATTTCTGCAAAAGATTCGTGTATCACGTTAACGAGAGCAATATTTAATTTGCCAATCTTAACACGAAATTTAATTAGTGTAGGTATCATACAAAACGATTAAAAACCTTACGTAAAAATTACTCGATTAAAGAGAAGGACCATCATGAGTTGTTATGGATGTAAATCAGACCCTGTTTTTACGCCCATAAAAACGTTAATGATCTAATATCCGTTTGAGATTATTTATGACTCAACTTTGTTTACAATTCATAAGAAATATTTCCACAAATTGCAACTTTTTTTTATTACATTGGGTCCAAAATCACCAGCACATCCAAACGTAAATACGATTTTTTTGAAACTCGGTAACTTGCCCAGCGTTCACAATTGAAAGTACTTCATTATTAGAAATAATATTTATTATTCTATGGAGAATTGTGAATACAAGGAGGTATAACTTATTTATGAAAACTCAACAGAACCGGTGATTTTCAATTTTTTTTTTGTGAAATTTTGCATATACAGACTGTGCTTCCAAAAATCATGTAACTGAGAGGGTAGTTGATGGGAGGGTAATATTTTATCCGTGGGGTAAGTGATCATCAATGTAAGTATGAATAACCCCAAGAATGGGTTGTGCCAAGAGGCATAATATCATTTTTTTTCAAATGACACCTACTCTTAAATTTACCAACAATCGATTCAAAATCAATTCTGTGTCGATTGATGCCACATATTCCTACCCCTATCACTTCTGGTTTTCGAGTAATTTCAGAAACAATCTTTTTCCAATCAATTCATTTACAATTTTCGAAATATTAAACGTAGTAGCCTAGTGTCACCTTGAGGTTTTTATGACATGCGATGTATTTTCTCTGGGGTTTTATAAAATCTCGATTCTCCTACCACAAGAGAAAATATGAAAATCAGGATTCAAGAATCTTTTAATAATATTGCTCCTGTAATGTTACAACATGTCCGAACTAATTTTTGGACATGGACTGGATATTTATGTTCAACAATATGGAAACATATTTGAAGACCTTTTATAAAATTAATTTAAATGCTACTTATCATTTGTCAGAATTAAAGTTGCTATTGCTTGTTCAGAGTACATTTCATTATTTTTAACAATAATCAACTTATTCGATGTTAAATGGGCTTTGAGGAAGTGTGTGGTTTTACCTAAGTTGTTGCTTTTAATTAATTAATCTGTTGTGACTTTTTAAAGTAACTTTAATTGCTCGATGCAATTCTAGATGTATGGGTAGAATTTGTGGTTTTGAATTATCCGATGTACTGAAGTGATGTACTGACATTTTACAATCTGAACCTTGGCTTGCACCCTTACCTCAAATGCAGGGAAATGGTGAAGTCATCGAAATTGTCAAGAGTAAGAATTTCAGCTGCAGTGAGGAACTCGTTGGATACCACTTCGGTCTCTCTAAAATGAGAAATTGGGAACCTAACACCAATAACATGGGCAGCTTCTTTTCTAGATCGTCCGCAAGTTGTGCAGTAATCACCGCTACTTTGAAACGTCATACCCTTCAATCTTTCGTAACCGTCAACAAAATAATGATCAGCCCAACTTATAATAACGAACAGAATGGTATTGTTGTAAGTCAGCTTAACCTTACTTTGTCTGGTGTTCGTGATTCTTCATCTGCCTTCCCCGAGCCAATGGACGCTCATCATTTGGAAAGTCTGATCTATCGATATAATAACGCATTCAGCCAAGAAAACCAACCAAGAGCAGGTCAACCAAAGAAAGACAACAGCGAATAACGTTCAATATATGGTTCAAGTTTTAGTTCGAGTTCAAGTTCCAGCTCTAGTTCTAGCGAAGAACAACAACAACAACAACAACAACAACGCCACGACAGACAACGTCGTTCCCCTGCGGAAAATCAACATGCATCTAGCAGCTCATCCAGTTCTTCCAGCTCATCAAGTTCGATAAGTTCTGAGGAATATTGGCAACAAGTACAACCTAAACTGAATTCGCCACCAGAAGTACCGTTGCTTCCATTCTTCGTTGGTTACCAAGGACGATCCATCAAATTTTCGCCAAACTTCGATGTTATAAAATCTGTACAACACTTATGCCAATAAACTAACCGTGATCTCCAATAACCCGATAAACTCCATAAGGAACAAACTCTGGCTAAATTTAACATATTGAGCAGACTTACACGCACCATGGACGATAGTGAAATGGAAAAGGTAGCTAGCAATTTGTACAACAACGAAATACAAGGAGAAAAGAGTGACGCATGGAGAGTTTATCGTGATGCCATTGCCGAGTGTGAAACTGGACCTGCTTTTCTGGCGATTAAAAAAATGATCGAGCGCAAACAAATTCGTGGCGAAGTCGCTGCTGAAGTTGTTGCCACCATGGCCCAATCCGTACGCGAACCAACTGAAGAATATATGCGCACACTCTATGCTTTGGTAACTAAACCAGAAATTCGTTCCGAACCTTTCCTTAACGACACAGCAATTTTGTCATATTCCAATCTCGTTCGCAAGGTTTACGTTGACAGCGAGGCTTCTCACAATCAATATCATGTACATAGCTTTGGTAAAGCTCTGGTAAAGAGTTTGTCATCAAAGAATGCATTCCGTATTTGAACAAAAGGCTTAACCAGTCAATTGATGAAGCTGACAGTCACGATATCCTTGTTTAGACCAGAGCCCTAGGTAATGTTGGCCACCGACATATTTTGAGGGCGTTTGAACCTTACCTGGAAGGAAAGAAGCAAGTTTCGTAATTCCAACGTCTTCAAATGGTTCTTGCTTTGGATAAACTGGTGAAAGTGAAACCAGATGTAGCTCGTTTAGTCTTGTTCAAGATTTATCAAAATGCTGGCGAAGAAGTTAATACTTACAACGATGATCCCTTAGTCCACGGATAAAAAATTACCCTCCCACCAACTACCCCCTCAGTTACATGATTTTTTGAAGCATAGTCTGCATATCAAAAATTTTACTAAAAAAATCGTCGGTTCTGTTGAGTTTTGACAAACAAGTTGTAAATGGATGTATTCACAATTCTTCATTGTATTCAAAAATGTATAAATAGACGGTGTTCCATTCAAAGAAATTAAAATTGATGCCGCCCCCACAGACGAACCGCCCATGCCCGATCAAAATATTTTTGAACTATAAACCTAGGGAACCCTTATACGTATGCATCCTTAATCTTTTGGTAAGCGTTTTTGACTTATTATGACGCCAAATACCTCAATAAAATGTCGTTGAAAAGTCAAAAAAAAAACAGCACAAAACTATTATCAATTTTAAAACCCAATTAAGTAATGTTAATGGGTCATATTTATATAGATTATTAATTCCGCGAGTGAAAATTATCATTGATCGTCAAACTCATTCATGTTTCAAAAAAACTATTGATCCCTAACCTTCGTATCATACAGTAAAAAAAAGTTAAATCGACAACTACTTCACGTTTTTTTTTATTAAGTAAATTTCGTCGTGTTTACAGAACTTGTAATAAAATAGTTTTGGTTCAAGTTCAATTTTTATCGTGCAATGTCAATTATTCAATTTAAAATTTACGCATTTATATATGTGGGTTAATACAACTTTGGGAATCAATCTCTTTTTAATATTATTTTTAAGTAAAAATTCAAAATTAATAGTCGAACTTCAAATTCTACACCAGGGGTTGGTCTAAGAACATAATAAAATAAAGGAATATAATGAAACAAATTGTATTTATAACAAAATTACCAATAATTTAATTAATGAGTACCATTAGTATAAATATGAAAAAATATCTAAATTATAATATCACTGTATAATACTGATTAATTATTTTTTATGAAAACGCCCCCATTTTTTTCGCAAAATGATTTGCTTTGTTAATAAATTATAATATGAAATTTAATAGTTTTTACTTACAAATGGATACAATTTTCTTGTAATTGATTTGGAAACGTTATTTTAATAGTTTGATTCCAACAAATTGCTTTCTGTGTCGTCAAATAATATAAAAAAGAAGATAGAATCTCTAAAAAATACAAGAAAATTATAATTATAATAATTTAATGCTAAATAACATGCTAGGAATATTGGTAACAAGTATAAGTAATTATTCACCGCGGGCAGACATAAATGTGTTTCGACGTAAAAATTATAATGTGTTACAAACACGATATGGATGCAAATCATATTTACGTTAAAATATATAAAATTTGGTTTAATTGTAATTATCCGTCGTGTAAAATTGCTTGATTTTTGGTGGTAGATTCTTGATTTTACTCTGAAGACAAAATAACCTTATTTAATGGCGGATAGAGCACTTACGTAAACGTTTGAAGCAATCTATCACTAAATACATATATAAATTTAACAAAAAACTCACCTTTCATTAAATAAATCACTTAATGACTGAAGCAAATGCAGTTCTTGATGCATTGTTCGCTAATATTCACCTACTGAAATATTAACGCGATACCACTATCCTATGTTTAGTCTAATATGTGTAAGTAAAACATTTATAGTATGATAAAATATTTTCAGTGCGTTATTCATAATGAATTTCTACGTAGTTTAATTATCAATTATCAGATTATAAATATTGTTCGGAACATTTATTCTTAATACAACAGCTGAATTCGAAAAATATTATTTAACTTTGAAGCCCAAAACACAAATTAACTGTGACGTTTTGGAATTTTTGTGTTTAAACAAATTGGTGGTTATTTTTGCAATTTTGATTCTTAAATTTCTCACATTGAATTTTAAATGCAAGGAATTTGGCGCGTCTTCTTATCTTCTGATCGACGTTACCAAGGGCGTTGTCCAGGAAGTTTCCACTTTTATTCAAACTGCTCAAATACAATGTGTTCCAATATGTCATATTTGACGTTGCTTGTCCCTCGTTTTCATTTAGGTATATTATAGAACAGGGGTGTCCAAAATGTAGCAGTCGGGTGATTTGTCACAATCTTTCTCGTGTAGTGTAAAATATTTGAATCCATGCCAATGCCTGAATTCAAATATTGAAGAAATGAAAACCTGTGCGTCATTTATTGACGTTAGTGTATGTAAAATTGCGGCTCTCTATCTTTTATTTTTTTCCAAAGGCATTCAAACACTTCAGCACCGATACTTAAAATGTAAATGTATGTTGAAAAATAACATTATTTCGTTCTTCTCATATGTTTGCTTCTATGCTAGGGACAATAATTGGTGAATCGTACACCATATTTATTTTCTTGGTACTCTGTCAAATACCTGGACCAAGTCTATAACAGCTAGGTTCACTGTTCGTTTTTGCTTATCTTTTCCATCATCTGCTTGATCGTAAAGATGTGCTCTTGCCTTTTCGGGACCTACATTGGGACTCTTTCATTTGTGCCATTAGTTCTTAATTTTTTATCCAATAGCATTTCATGTACCTTGGCTTAGATTCAGTCATTGAGTTTAGTATCTCTATGCTAGGGAGAATAATTGGTGAACCATCCTCGTATATATCATAGATATAGATTGATAATGCAGATGGATTTAAATACAAGAAATTTTTGTGTTCGTGTTGTTGCACATCTAATGGAAATGGAAATGGAAAAAATGGATGAGGTGTACGTACTAACATCAATATAATTTATATAAATTTTGGTTTAATATTGAAAATGAAGTCATAAGCAATTTTTGGTGATTAACCTAAAGCAAAACTAGTTTGAATTGTGCAAGTTGTCAATGATATTACAACTAAATTATAACCATTGATAAAGAGAAATCAAATTGTTTATATGTATACATATTTGGAATAATCTTGTCACTTGATATTAATGTGACCGTTCAAAATATGATATAAACTTCCGTATATTTTTTGCTACATAAATGTTGATGTTTTATTAAGATAATTTAAACTGTAGTATCTGTGTTTATAATGACTAAGTAGTAGTGTAGTAAATCGTTGAAATTCATTTCGAATTTTCGTAATCATGTAAAATTAACATATGGGCTCACATACTCTAGTTCCGATAGAGATACAGGTTCAAGGTTCATTCTATCACCCGCTAGAGAAATGTTAAGAAATGGAGAGAGTGGGGTATTAAAACGCAGCATTTTAAGAGTCCAGTACTTCGCGGTATTTCTGTTTAAACATTTGTAAACAAGCGAGAATACTCAGACGATTAAAATGTTTAGAGTAATTGTTATGGTAATGATGTTGCCAGCGTCGCAAGTAGTTTTGTCAAGTGACCATAGACCCGTACGTTCGATCATCGATTCGATTATCGATTCAAGAGCACCTGCGAGTCTCGCTGAATTGCAAGAGTCTACCTGCATAGGTTGTTCGAAGAAGATAACGCTAACTGCAAACGACAAGAATGATATTCCAATATCAGAAACGTATCTCACTGAAGAGGCCATAACAGCACTTCGCGTGGAATACGTTAAAAACCAAATTTTGAAGAAATTGAGGCTAAAAGAAAAACCAATGGTGTCGTCTGATAACATTCCAAATTTGGTCAAAGAAAACGACATAATGCCGAAAATTTACGAAGACGACGAATATAATATGTACTCGGAAGATTATTACGCAAAAACAACTCGAGCTATTATTTTTCCGTACGAAGGTAAATATTAACTTTGTTTACCATATTATCTGCATTGTGTTATTGTTATTTCTCAGTTATGCCATAAATACAGATCATAGTCCAAAACTTATTTAAAGAAAAATTACTAACATTTAAATATAGATCTGTTTACACTTTCCGTGGATACGACAAACCACCCTTTGTGTGTAACGCATTTAAAAAAAGTAGAGCATTTCGTGTTACTTCGTTTTTTATTTTGTTTCAGACGCTGCAAGGTGTGTACGAAAAATTAGACACCCTTCTGCATGCATACCGTTCCAACTACCTTCTGATTTACTCGCTTCTGATGTCAGTTCAGCTGAATTATGGTTTTATAAAACACCTGACCAATTGGATTCGCACAATCAAACCTTCGTCGTCTCGGAAGTTGCACATTGGGATACAAACAAAAGTTTTCAAAAAACCAAACCGATCGCTATTACAGAAACAAGCCTATCAGGTAATCATTCATTTTAAATTCATTCGATTAATGTGATGACTAAGCATTTGTCATTATAAATTACATTTTTAAAATAACATTTGGATTAGAAATTGCGTTCTAATTTTTTTTTATATTTGTCCTGATAACTTTAAGATTAACTAAAAATTAAGTGTGGGCAACGGAAATCCACAATATGGGTTAAGAGAATTAAAAATTAATTAATTTATATATCGCAGCGCATTACATCGCCAAAAATTTGTACTTGATTCTTCAAAACAACTCCTAGAAATATTCCACTATTTTAGTCATATAGTGTAAAACCGGTTAAATCCGCTCATGCAAATTCTGAGATAAGTGAAAAAATATTACTTACTTTATTTGTATTAGATACGAAAATTATACAAGGTCGTATAAATTGGTATTACGTCAAAATCAATATTTCTATTTTTGATTTAAAGGATTTAATTAATCTAGTCGGGTTTGGTGCGACATTAGATTTATTAAATGATTTGTCTGGTTAAACACATCAATTTTATTTTTGCAGAGGGTTGGTTAAAAGTCGACGTAGCTTACGTTATAAGAAACTGGTTGGAATATCAAGATTCACCAACGCACGCTATTAACGTTGCTTGCAAAACTTGCGGTGTCGATATATACACCTCGCCAATTTCGTTTGAAAAATCGACGAAGCCGTTTTTGGTGGTTTCCACTCATTCGCAGAAACGAAGGCAACAACAACACAGAAATAAAAGGCAATCGATGTGCGGACCAGGTGCCAGTGAATGTTGCAGAGAAAGCTTGTACATATCATTCGCTGATATTGGTTGGAATGATTGGATCATTAAACCTGATGGTTACCACGCTTATTTTTGCAAAGGATCTTGCGCTGCCGCTGCCTCGTTAACACTTAGTGGTTCCCAGCATAATACCGTGTTACATGTAAGTCGTGATTTGTTTGTTTGTTTGTAATTTTTTTATTCATATTTATGTTTTTTGCAGAAAGTTATGTACGGGCCCGGTAAGTTGAAAACGGCTAAGTTGGAAATGAAACCATGCTGCGCCCCAACGCACTACAAACCCCTTCAATTACTTATAAAAGATGACAAAACGCTAACGACGAAAATTTTATGCAACATGATAGTGGATTCTTGTGGATGCATGTGAACGTATCTTGATGTAAAATTTAACGAAAAACTGAATAATATAGTAGGGGACCAACAATTCTAATATCGATAAGCACCACCTTCCATTGATTCAATTCACTTTAAATTATTGGGCCTCTACAGTATTGTATTTAGCTAACAAACAGTATTCAGCATGAATTGAAATAGAGCTTTAGATTAATTTAAAAAAATCCTTTGATCAAAGTACTTAAACTGGCTAGATTAATTGTTAATTTTTGGTACTTTAGTACTTTTGGTGTCGCGGAAAATTATTGTAACAAATTATTTCTAATTTTCTATATACATACTTTATGTCGTAACAGGTGATTATCATGCGTGCGTATGTTTCGTTTTGTTGTAATGTTAATTAACGATATGTCGAAATAATCAATGCACTTAAAACAATTTTAGAGATTTGTATATTTCATTGTAAATATAGGACATTATTTATTTTTTTAGTTCTAGTTTTTTTTTATTTATCTTTTTGTTTCTAATATATTTTTAAGTATTTAATAAAAAAATATTTTTATAAATGTTTAATAATTCCTTTTTATTCCATTTTTGTTTACGTGGTAGTTACATTTTGGCCAAACGTATTGATTTGGCTTTGATTTATAATTACTGGCGTCTCCTAAACGCCTTTTGCACGAGGGGAGTTTTTTTATATTATCTACTTAGCTTTGAAAACAAGGTGTTAGAAGACGAGCAACATTTTATTTTTAAACGTTTGATAAAAAGCAACGTTTTCTCAAGTTCTTTTTTTCGAGTTTTAGAAAAAGCTAAAAGTCACAGGGGGCAGGTCAGTTCAAGTTCTTAATTGTGTCTTTGTAGACATTCCTCGTTATTGTAGTAAATTTTGGCATTTCAATTTCAAGAATTCCTTTCGCGTATCAGAAATCTGTGGTCTTCGCCTTCTTGGGTGCTGGAGCCCTTATGAACAAATTTCATGGACTTTATTTTGTGGGAGGATCCCAGTGGTGTATCTAGGTCTCATCCCCAGTTCCTAATTCTGATGTGATGTGATAAAGCAGTCAAATTCTCCTCGCAAATTTTTCGCCTACACAGTTTTTGGCCGAAAATGAGCAGCCTTCAATATGTCGGATATAGAGGTATTCCATATTTTCCTTGGTTGACCCCCGTTCCTTCTTTCATATGCTTATGCCTCCGCTGTATTTCCCCTGCTTTTCGTCACGCACCCTAACCAAATTTCCAAACCAGTCTTCTTCCCATTTCCTATTTCTGATTCTTCACGTATCACGTCATTCCTTATCTTATCTCTTTTTGGGATCTCTTTGATTTTTCTTAAATATTTTATTTCTATTGCCTGGATCTGACTTTTCGTGCTTCTATACCCAGCTCTCACTTCCATGTATTAGGGGTGGTCTATACACAGTTTTAAGATGACCATTTTTGTTTTCCTGCTATGGTGATCACCTATTTATTAATTCATTGAAAATCGTCACAATCATCGCATATAAAATATGCAATACGATTTTGTAAAATTTTATCCTAAATTGCAATTTAAAATTACGATGGAGTTTTAGTCACTTTGAATAATGCAATTTCAATAGCAAAACGTATTGGGTTTAATGGAACGAAGTTCGTCGTTTTTGTAATTTAGATGCTTGAGTATATACAGGGCTGGTGGCAATATGTCACTCAACTCAAAAAATATTTGTTGAAGGTGGAGACAAACTATTTTTTTGCAGTTTTATAATTAATTCAATTTTTGTTAACAATTATAATTGTTTGCCACTAAAATCAGAAAAATCAAAATGGGAATCATATCATTGAACTAACTCTTACAATACTTAAAACTTTCAGATCTAAAATAAAGAATTTTAGTCAACACTTGTCAGTTTTTAATTGGAGCTTGTTCGTGTGTATCTACTCACGTTATGGGGTGGTTGTGTTAAATACTATAGAAGAAATTCTCAGAAAAATATTTATTATTTTTTTTTATACATTTTTGGGATGCTGGTATATACAATTTTCATAAAATAAAATTAAATAAAATGGAAATTGGGAGCTTTCAAATTTTCAAAAATCAACGGCTGCAGCCTTGCGGTAGTTCCATCTTGACGGTCTTGTTGGGCGATTTGAGACTGAAGTCTGGGCTGGCACCCTTTTCGATTTGTTTCTTCCACAATTCAGAAACGCTGTTCTTGGCAACGCAATGAACGGACACGTTCTTCGTCATATGTTTGTGCGGCTTGCAGGAATCCTTGCACATTGGAAGGGGACGAACGCTGAAGCAAATTTTGTTGCCGCCTTCTTCTTCAACAAAACGAGTTTGGTGTTTGGTGCAACTGTGGGAAGTGCGTTGGTTCTGTTGGTTATTTTCTTGGTAGCGACCAGCGTCGAAATCGGAGATTACATTGGCGTAGATGGTTTCATCCCTATAGCATTGAGATTTTCGTGCACGGGCTTTCAATTCTTGTACTCTTCCGGCGTTTTCAACGGCGTAGGTGGCAGCAAATTCATAGGGATTGCGAAGAACGCAGTTCTGTGGGGTGGTGAAGTCGGTGGCTGGCTTTCCAGTGAAGGTACCGCAAAGACCGCGAACGGCATCACGGAATAAGTCGCTGGTGACAGTAAGTTTCACTCTGGAACCGTCGTAGATGATGTAGAAGAAATCGGCCACCTCAATTTTGAGTTCGTTGTTGGGAAGGGCGTAGAATCGAATGAAATTATCTTCGATTTCAGATACTTCCTTATCGTTGTATTGGTGTGGTTTTTGATTCACCATTACTTTAGGGTTTGATCCAGATTCGGAGGGTTTCAGATCCATTTCGATCAATTTGCCTTCAGACTGTGGGCTTCGCAGAGTCATTTTAACTTCCTTTTGGCTTTTGCCAGCTTGTCCATCGCGTACCAGAATGACATATTCTTCAAATTGATGTACTCGTCGTTGTTCAGCTTCGTTGTGCTTATCATCAAGTACAGGATATGATGGCAAGTAATGGAACATCACAGTCCAAGCCTGTCCAAGATCGAGTGGGTAAGTTCTGTTGTCAAAAGTGTTGCAAGCGGATTCATCAACTACGCAAATTGCTGTAAACAAAAATTAAACGTGATATTTACCACCATATTATTAATATTTCTACTTACGTCTGTACGTTCTAAGAGCAAGAGCCTTTCCTAACACTCGGGTGGAAACCTTGAATACTGGATGGATAGCTACAAATTGTTTAGCCCAATGACTAACACGAATGTTATCAAACTGTGCGTCCATTTTTTCGGTTTGCAAGGAAATATTAACAGCTCGGAAATCGGCATCAAAATGTGCTTTAACCTCAATTTCTTGCTTTCCACTGCCTTCGGGATTTACAACATTTTCTTCAAGATTGTAAAATCCGAAATGACGTAAGGCGTTGTACAACTTGTGGGTGCAATTGCGGAATTCCTGGTTGATGTTTTCGTAGTTAATTTTCATTTCAACACGATCCAAAAGATTCGCGCTGGCAGTCAAGTTGGCGCAAGCGGGTAATTGATGGTTTCCTCCGTCCATTTCTTTGCGACATTGTTGTGCAAGGGGATGGCTTTGCAAATACCTCTTTCGGGCTTCACTCTTGCGTAATTCGACATTGGCGTGCACCTTGGCAGAGTTTTGGTAGCTTTCTCCAAAGGCAAGTTGAATTTGGCTAGTTGTTGTTGGATCGAATTTCAACGCATACAAGAAATCAAGACCGTTGGTGTTTGGAGTGCTGCTCTTGGCGGCAAACGCAATTTGATAAGGTTTGCTTTGAGGGTTGCTAGATTGTTTATCGAAGTAGAATAGAGCTCGAGATTTTGGATCGACTGGGCTTCTGGCATAAGCGGCTGATAAGATGTACTCGACCTTTTGTTGTCCTGGGAATTCAATGGCGGCCTCACAAGAGCAGACCAGAGCACTACGAATACCAGAGGAAGCCATCCTGGCGAATTGTTCTAGGCGTTTCCTAGGTTCATGAGGTAGTTGGTTGAACTTGCTGATGTCTGGGGTGGCACCACTTTGGTTGCTTTGTTCGTCAGATTCGCGTTCGTGATGATATCCCATGCGAATGTTAACTTTACGAACAGAAGATTCACTTGCTTTGTACTCAACGTTGAATTTTGACTGCTGAATAGTTTCATCCTCGAATGGAGCCAACAAAGCGGAGATCATATCGTGACGTTGTGCTTGTTCTTGGAACCATTTAAGATCGAAAAATCGTTGTTCAGAGACATGTTGGACATGAACTGCAACTCCTGTTGATTTACCAAAAGTACGTTCGAAAGTATGTTCGTCTCCGCTTTCAATGACTTGATGGCCGTGTTGGTTCGCAACGGGTTGCAAATCGAGGATATCGCGTTTGCTGGTATAAGGATACGAGCTGCGGTGGAGGATGCGAACATCTTTTTCTGGTTCAATTGGTTCCATTTGTGCGGTCATTTGACGTTGTTCAACATCGATGTGGATCTTAGATTTAATTGGCAAATGAACTTGGAGGTTCTTGTCGAAACCACTAGAGTATTGATGATGGTCGAATGGTGTAATGAAACCAAGTTCCCCTGCAACTCTGCTAGCAAAGACAGCCCGTATTTCAGAATCAACAGATACCGTCTTTGGTTTACGGAGGTAATCTCCAGCACTGATCTTGGGCTCAGCTTGAGCGCTCATTTTTCCACCCATCCTCAAAAGGGTTGGGTTTCTGTAACTATAGATGAACGGAAGTCCAGTTTCTGTTGGGAAACCGAGAGTCATTTCGCGACGATTGATCATTTTGCTGTATTGGAACGTTTTTCCTTTTTGAAGAGAATCTTCAAGTTCCCGAAGAACTGCAAAAATAACGTATAAATAAAATATTTGATAATTTGCCTACTAAATATATTACCTTCAGGTAAAAGGTCAATGGTGTTGTTGTCAAATGAAAAGAATCGTTCGGAACCTCCAAAACCAAGACGGATCATCCCTTCGAGTTGTTCACTTTCGTCGATGTCGAGGTTTAGATTCTTGGCGATAGCTTCGCTTGACCATTTGCTTTGTTCTGATTGGAGTGCGCTTTCTTTTTGCTGTTTTCGATTCTTGTATGACTCGGTTTGTTGACCTAACACTTTGGTAAGATCATCGATGCTGGACACTATAGCTCTTACGGCGATTAATTGATGTTTAACTCCACCAAGAGTAGTACGAAGGGCGTATTTAATGCCTTTAGGGAGAGAACTCTCTTCACTGCCGTATGCATGTATGGTTTGTTTGTACATCATGTCCATTTCTCTAACTACGTAGCTACGAAGATAGTTGTAAGAGTGATCAACACCGTAGATCTTGCGGGTCAAAAATGGTTCGGCTGATCGAGCATTGGCTCGGCTAAAATATAAAATACGAATAATAAACCCTACATCCAAATCTACCGAATACTTACAGTTCGGCGAATTCTTTTCCTTCGAGATTGGCGGCGGAACGAATTGATGTTTTAACAGCGGCGTTTACGTATTCATCTTTATCGACGTTAGTATACTGGGCCATCCGTTGGAGCATGCTACTTGGTGGAGCTGTGCGCATCAAATGGAAGACCGCGGCAGCACGTAATTCTTCTTCTTCGCCAGCATTTTGGTAAATCTTGAACAAGACTGAACGAGCTACATCTGGTTTCACTTTGACCAGTTTATCCAAAGCAAGGACCATTTGAAGACGTTGGAATTGCGAAACTTGCTTCTTTCCTTCCAAGTAAGGCTCAAACGCCCTCAAAATATGTCGGTGGCCAACATTACCTAGGGCTCTGGTGTAAACAAGGATATCGTGACTGTCAGCTTCATCAATTGACTGGTTAAGCCTTTTGTTCAAATATGGAATGTATTCTTTGATGACAAACTCTTTACCAGAGCTGGTGCGGAAATTGCCAAAGCTATGGACAGGATATTGATTGTGAGAAGCCTCGCTGTCAACGTAAACCTTGCGAACGAGATTGGCATATGACAAAATTGCTGTGTCGTTAAGGAAAGGTTCGGAAAGAATTTCTGGTTCAGTTACCAAAGCATAGAATCTGCGCATATATTCTTCAGTTGGTTCGCGTACGGATTGGGCCATGGTGGCAACAACTTCAGCAGCGACTTCGCCACGAATTTGTTTGCGCTCGATCATTTTTTTAATCGTCAGCAAAGCAGGTCCAGTTCCACACTCGGCAATGGCATCACGATAAACTCTCCATGCGTCACTCTTTTCTCCCTGTATTTCGTTGTTGTACAAATTGCTAGCTACCTTTTCCATTTCACTATCGTCCATGATGCGCGTAAGTCTGCTCAATATGTTAAATTTAGCCAGAGTTTGTTCCTTATGGAGTTTATCAGGTTGTTGGAGATCACGGCTAATTTGTTGGCATAAGTGTTGTACAGATTTTATAACATCGAAGTTTGGCGAAAATTTGATGGATCGCCCGTTGTAACCAACAAAGAATGGAAGCAATGGTACTTCTGGTGGCGAATTCAATTTTGGTTGTACTTGTTGCCAATATTCCTCAGAACTTATCGAACTTGATGAGCTGGAAGAACTGGATGAGCTGCTAGATGCATGTTGATTTTCCGCAGGGGAACGACGTTGTCTGTCGTGGCGTTGTTGTTGTTGTTGTTGTTGATGTTCTTCGCTGGAACTGGAGCTGGAACTTGAGCTCGAACTAGAACTTGAACCATATATTGAACGTTGTTCGCTGTTGTCTTTCTTTGGTTGACCTGCTCTTGGTTGGTTTTCTTGGCTGAATGCGTTATTATATCTATAGATCAGACTTTCCAAATGATGAGGATCCATTGGCTCGGGGAAGGCAGATGAAGAATCACGAACACCAGACAAAGTAAGGTTAAGCTGACTTACAACCATACCATTCTGTTCGTTATTATAAGTTGGGCTAATCATAATTTTGTTGACGGTTACGGAAGATTGAAGGGTATGACGTTTCAAAGTACCGGTGATGACTGCACGACTTGCGGACGATCTAGAAAAGAAGCTGCCCATGTTATTGGTGTTAGGTTCCCAATTCCTCATTTTAGAGAGACCGAAGTGGTATCCAACGAGTTCCTCACTGCGGCTGAAATTCTTACTCTTGACAATTTCGATGACTTCACCGTTTCCTTGCATTTGAGGTAAGGGTGCAAGCCAAGGTTCAGATTGTAAAATGTATTCTGGAAGTGGGTTGATTTCGTACAAGGTTTCGTATTCACCAGTGACGGTTTCTTCCATGGTTTTGAATACAGCTGAGGGAGAACCTTCTTCGGGTAATTGATTTATATGACTTTTCACAACGTTATGGGCTTGCGTATCAAGTTGGATTTGACTTACGATACTCTTGATGATGTTGGCTTCCCAGTTTGGTACGCGCTTGCTGCAAACGACGTCCCGGATTACACCATTCTTTGTTAAGATTTGGAATGGTTGATCCGTAAGGGGCATCTCTTGGTAGCTAACTTGAGATTCGGGAATCTCCATCCGCCAGCCACCAGGGAGGTGCGTATGCACTTGGGCGTACTTGGCATCGGAAAGCTTAGCTGTTAGCAGTCCTTCGGATTTTGGGCGAATCGTTAGTACAGCTCTCATCAAAACACCAGAGTATTGGTGAGCTACTTCGTGTAACCCAGTTAACGTGCGTCCTCGTACATGATAGGTGTATTCGGTGTTGCTCTTCCAAGCGTAATCGGAAGCAGCAGCAAGACCGACTGCAAAAAATTAATTAGTTTAAAAATAAGTCATAATAACTTACAATTATTTTATGGTTTAAATCACATGTTATAAATTTTAAACACTTACCTATCAAGCAAAGAATAAGTTTCGACCACATCTTGACTCGTCACTTCGGTCTCGAAAGTGTGAAGATGTAGAATAAAATCTCAGTTTATATACTAAAATTTTGTAATTTCAGCACATTTCAACGACATATCCTAATTAATACAAAGTCAGAGAATAATCGATAACATGTTATCAGTTTTGCATTGCATTAAATATTCATTTCACGTAGGAATAATTTAATAATACGAACATTAGCAACAATTTAATTTAAATTCGAAATTTTACATTTTATTTCTTCAAACGTTTTGCAAAATTCACGTAATTATTTTTTGATAGATTGCACGTACCTTAATTTCTTAAATGTAATGTAATATGAATCTTTATAAAAATCTAAAGCAAATCTGATTTATTAACGAATTTGCAATTCTTTATTTTTAAAATATACATAATTTGTTGTTACGATATAATTTGGAATGCACTTCTAATATTCTTAGTCTTCTTACTTCATAATGTTGCAAAATATTTGGATGGTAAAAATAAATTAAATTAAATATGTAGTAGCAATAAAAAAAATTCTTAACGAATCATTTATGATTTTTTAGTATTTTTTTTGTATAAACATATTTTTGTATTTATTTTTATTATATGTTCGTTATTAAATAATTCACGTAAATTTTATCTAAATTATAATGTTTATCTTATATGTATATTAATTTAGCACTTCAAAATAATTTATAATCAAGTAGGTATATATTTAAGTTTGCGCGTCTATTTATCTATACAAAGCGTCGCGACGTTCGGATCTCAAACCAATATTAACTGTCATGGAGTAAAGTATAGAATTAAACAATTTTGTTAGAATCGTGTTCGTATGTTATTATGTCGCGTAATAAATTAAATATGTATAAACTTAATTAAACCGACGACGTAAGAAGATACCAATGGAGAAAATTGGACTGCCGCAGAAAACAATTGTATAAATTAATCAATTATCTGGTGTTTTTATTATCATTAAAATTGCATTGTTATATGGAGTCTTCAGAAATGACGGAATTCACCGACTATTATTCCTACGACTATTGGGAGTCTATTAATTATTTCGATTGGGCCGAATTAATACCTTCATTAGTGGTGTACATTTTATCATTTGTGTTGGGATTATGTGGTAATAGTTTAATCGTGTTCGCTACATATCAATACAGGAAAATGCAAAGTGTTACTAACATACTTTTGGCAAGTTTAGCATCTGCAGATCTACTGCTAATTATATTTTGTATACCAGTTAAGGTACGATTGATGTTGTCTCGTTGTTGTTGTCTAGATTTTATTAAGTAACATTTTAATGGCTATTAGTTATATTTATTTCAAGATTTTTATTCATACGCAATTTTCATAAATTTTATTTAAATAAATATAAATATAAATTTTGTGGGCCAAAGATTGCAAAACTCGTTTACTTAAAAATGAACTAATCGCGAAAAAGTAATCAACTTGTAACGGATGAAATAATAAATTGATAATATTTTGCTACATTGTATTAAATTTTATCAAAGTTTGTGAACCATACACGAATCGTGTCAAATTGACAGGCTTGCATGTGTGTTAATTGTGACTGAAATGAAATACACAACATATGATTTTCCCTGGTACATGGTAAAAGAAAACAGGTCCGAGATGGTTTATTTTCATAACGTTTAGTTAAAGTGTAACACAAGAAATCAACACTTAACAAAAATAATATTTACGAAACATGCAGTGGAGTCAACAGTTGCTCTAGTTCAGTTTTTTCTTAATTATAGACACGTCTTCATCGTGTTAAATAAATAGTACAGGTGTTCGTTTATAATAATCTAAAATAATTGCATAACATGTTGTACAGTATATTTTTAACCATTTGATTTTTATCCGAAAATTATCATCAATGAACTAAAAATTACAGAAAATTGAAATAAAATATTGCTGTTAAAAATTTTTGCCTAAAACTTTATAAAATATTTTCCAATATTTTAGCACGTAGCAACAGTAATAAATATTTTGTAATCACTTTTATTTAATTCTATGCTATATGCTGTGTTTTATTAGTTTCATTATATTTTCTATACTTTCGTTGTGGTTTTAAAATGGATGTGTTGTGTAGTTGGGGTATGTTGTCACGTTTTGCAATAATTTAATGAATATCTGTTTCTGAAGTGTCTGATTCTTTGTCCTATGTATGAGTTGCATTTGAATTTGTATTTTCCGCTTTGGTTGTTTAATTTGTTTGTAGTTCTATTGTGACGTTTTCGTTTTTGAAGAGCTTTGCTTTGCTGTAATATGTGTATCGTCGTTGGAACCGTTGTCGTTTGCTATTTGTTTTATGATTTTTTTCAGCCGTATTAATTTTCTTTGGCTGTTTCTATTATTTGGTTTGCGGTTTTCGAGTTGTTTTTAATTTTGGCGTATTTTGGTGTTACGTTTGTAGTGCCTGTTTGTGCTTTTCATACTTTTTTTGGTATATTTATATGTTTTCGTTTATGCTTAATTTTCTGCTTTATGGACGTATTTTTTTTTAATACCATTATATTTTCTATACTTCTTGCTTCCTGCTTTTCTAATAGATGTGGTTAGTTGTAGTCGTTTTTCATGTTTTGAAATGATTTACTGTAAACTTTGCATCTGTCTTTGAATTTTCTGTCTTGTCCCATGTATTTTTTTTTTTTTTGCAAGACATATACAACCGAAGCGGAATATACAAACTCAAATGCAAGTCGTACCGTGAATGAACGTATTTTTTTTTTCATAAAATGTACATATATTTGTCTTCAACAAATTACGAATTTGAAAATTTTACATAATATTTTGTGTAAATCAAATTGCAGTACAACAATGTTTCACTTGCCTTAGCACACCAGCAACAAATAATAATAATAATTTTGCTTTTTGGCTAAATTTGTAATACTTTCATCGTATTTTCTGCTTCGTGGTTTTCTAATAGATGTGTTCGGTTGGGTTGGGTTGAGTTAGGAGAGGAAATCAGTATTTAGGGTCCCTAACATAGAAGGAAACAAATTGAAGAAATATCAAACTTTATTTTTCTACATAATAATTCAAACAATTCAAAACTTGCGTTCAGAATAGCAACATCGCTTTTGTGGACACGAGAAACAGAATTTCTTTGCTCAATTTTCCCCTTGTCTTTTTCCTTGACACAACTTTACCAGCGGATGGTGAAACACGAAATTTGCGGGGTGGCCAAGAACCTCGGGGATCCCACTCCATATTTTGTTGCTTCGACTCAGGATCGAAGTGGTGAACCCACGTTTCGTCAACAGTGACAAATCGAGAAAGAAATTCATCCAGATCTGCTTTAAATTTTGCCAAACTGGCTTCAGAATGCAATACTCTAGAAAGTTTGTGATCGTGTCAACATTCGTGGGACCCAACCCAACCCTTTCTTTTGTAAGTATTTTATAACTGCACGATTTTTCCATTTTTAGAATTTCTCTAATCTTAAATTCAAAATTATTTGAACAGGTAACAAGTGACAAAACAACAATTGACGCTAAATAATGATCTCCCCTCGTAGTTCAAAAGGTCTAATCTGAAAAGGGAAATGCGTTTATAACTTATTTATATATATAAGATGTGTTAATATTAAATCATATCAAAAGGACATTGAACTAAATATTAAGTATTGACAAGTGAATACGAATGAAAACGAAAAAGATAATTTCAATGCATAACCATAAATTCTTGTCGTGAATCTAAAGAGGATAATGAAATAGTTATTTATAGAAACCTTTCAAACTATTTTCGAAGCCTGCTATTTTTATTATTAAATGCATATGTCTGTCTTTATTCAATCCATGTGACTTCATACCTGGTTAAGAAGTGACGTGTACGAAATATTTCGCACATGGTCTTCACCAAAATGATGTATGTGTTTGCATAAATATCGTTAAGAATTTTAAGTGTACAGTTTATACATATTGGTAATTTTTAACTGCAATTTTCTCCGTGTAAACAACGTCAAATCGAGATGGGTTTCGATACATTTTTTCATTTTGCATCGTAAGGTAACGCCAATTTATTATTGTTTAATCTAATAGTTATTGCAATCATCGGTTGCTTTATACCACAACGAAGCTATGATTATAATTAAAATTTATGTGTGTGCTTCCATTTGTAAACTTCGTGGCTGTGTAAACATTGACTTTTGTGTATGTTGGTAATAAAGATATAGAATGTTAATACGGCGTAAACCAATAACTAGAAATGATAGATGTGTACAGCTACTGACGATTTGTAACAAAAACAAATACCATTTGGCAAATCATGCGGAATTTATTAGGCGTAATATCTACTTCAAAGTATGTTTATGAAATTATTATCATAACTTTCAAACAAATATTCGATCTTTTTTTATTCATTTTTTCAAATTACATCATTACAAATGAAACGAAACATACCATCTGTAATATATGCAGATGATAATCAAGCAGTAAAAACATGGTTAGTATCTATCGAAAAATTAAAAACAATTATATGAGAATTATTTTCTATTTATGTACAATTTCGTACACGAGGGTTGTCTCAATTAATATAAATCTGGTAATAAATAACTTTTATGGGGTAGTTTATCAAAAAAAATTCGGAAAATAATCAAGATTTTTCGTTATATCGTCGTGAACGTGAATGTAACAATAAATAATACCCAACCCAACCCATGGTGAAAAATATGTCTCGCGGATTTAAACTGGGAAGACAAACATGTGAACATGTGAAGGGTGCTGAACGACCAGTGACTGTCACTTGCCAAGAAAATGTTAATCGTATACACGAGATGGTAATGACAGATAGACGTCTGACCATTCGCCGGATAGCTGAAATGACGATTTTTTCTTATGGTAGTATTTTATATTGTAACAAATATTTTGGTGCTAAAAAACTAGTCTGCACGTTGGGTCCCATGAATGTTGATGACACCTGATCAGAAACGTTCTAGAGTATTGCATTCTGAAGCCAGTTTGGCAAAGTTTAAAGCAAATCCAGGTGAATTTCTTTCTCGATTCGTCACTGTTGATGAAACGTGGGTTCACCACTTCGATCCTGAGTCGAAGGAACAAAGTATGGAGTATGGAAAGTATGGAAATGTTTGCCATCCGCTGGTAAAGTTATGGCCACATTTTTTTTTGGGACGCAGACGGAATTTTGATGGCTGATTTTTTGGAACGTACATACTTTTAGTTTTGAGCGTCGAAAAAATAGGTTACTGTTATGGATTTTTACAATTTGATTACGTTTGCAACGTAATTGAATGTTTAACAAAATTTAATTAACAAATAATAGTATTACGATGTCGCCGAACGCAAATAATATAAATGACAAATTTTATACTAAAAATTTTCGCATTTCTATGTAATTTATTTTTTTATTTAATCTAGAAATATTTACTTTGAAATATATATATATATTATTATAATAAATTATTTATTTATCTGAAACTGGATATTAAAATTGCTGCCAAATCTAATAGTTTTGCAATTACGTGTACGACATTAATACCTGTCATTAATTAATCAGAATTCTTATAATTTTGTTATCGTGGTAAATCTAAATGACTTGATTGTTATAGTGTCCCCATAAGAATAAAGTAAACATTTCGTTAAAGTATCATATGTTCAGTGATATCTGGCTATCACTCATAAAAAGGATGGTGGCATACGTTAAATTGATAAAAAAAACCTACCGAAATCGAGATAATAACATATGACGATATTGAATAAATTTAAATATTTTTTAAATTTTCAGTTGGCGAAATTATTTTCCTTCACGTGGACTATGGGATTGTTCCTTTGCAAATGCGTCCATTATGTCCAAAATGTATCGACCATATGTTCTGTACTTACACTGACGGCAATAAGTATCGAACGGTAAGTAACAACTTTTAATTGATTTGGTCGAAATTGGCCATCGATGATGCGCGTTTCCAAATGCATTAATCACTAATTAAGCACGTTCTTATCAATCGCTAGAAATTGATTATTCTACATTTAGAATATTTAAATGTTCAAGAGATAAAACGGATTAATTTGCATACTTTGCATTTTAATACTCCACAAATTTAATATTGACGTCAAGATTTTTTATTTTTCAGTTACTATGCCATTCTACATCCTATGAAAGCGAAGTACATATGCACAGTCAGCCAAGCAAGGAAAGTTATCGCCGTGACATGGGTTCTTTCAATTATTCTCGCAATGCCAATATTATACGTACAGGTAAATGTAACCCCGCCGAATTATTTCTTTGATAATTCAATTTTTTAGAATCAATCACGCGTTGGTTTCCATCGACAAGGTATTTGGTGCACCAAGAACTGGGACGAAAATAAAACATTTTATAGACTCCACGAGATATACATGTTGCTATTAGTTCTCGTCATCCCAACTTGCATTATGACATTCACCTATTCAACGATCTGTTGGGAAGTTTGGCGAGTTATGGAAAGAAGAAAAATAATGACGAGCAAACACGCGTAAGTGGCTAAGCCTTGTATTTCCGATCAAACGTTTATTCTAAACAACCGGTGGGTGTATTTGAAATAAATAAATCGACCAAACAAAACGCCGAATAAAAACAAAAGTACAAAAAAGTATAAACAAAACTTCTTAGTAAACTGGGTTGTTCGGAACTATTTTAAAACTTATAAATATTTAGAAATGTCTACATTAATTTAAATGGTTTTAAAGAACACGTATTTACACGTTACGATGAATCAGAACTTATATTTGATTTTGAAACATCGGAAGAGTTAAACAATTGAACTTGGCGTACAATTCTCTAATAAGAATATTATAATTTTAGATTGTTACGTTTTCGTCAGTTAATAGACATAATTTACTATTTTTTGCGAAATAGTCTCCGTTTATCTCGATACATATGATGGATGAGAAAGTAATTCTTACACCAATTCATTTTAATTTAAAAACTTGATTAACAAAAAAAATATTTAAATTAAACAATAACACCATCTCTTGCCAAGGTTCTCTGCCTTGCCATTATAACTGTGCCAAAAATCTCATTTATAATTCTAATTATATTGATTACAGATTATCCAGGACTCACACTATTCAAGTGGACAATACGGAACGTATAAATTTGACAAACATCTCGAAACTGAAGAAACCTTCCAAAACTTACAGGGATGATATAAAAACTGTCAAACAAGTGATATATATGCTGGTCGCTGTCGTTGTTCTATTCGCCATTTGCTGGGGACCGCTGCTTATTGATAATTTATTATCGGCTTATGACGTGACGCACGACATAAAAATAGGAAAAACAAAATACATGATGATTGCGTTCCATTTAATGGCATATTTGAACAGGTAAATATTAATTTAAAAACATTTTCGCAGTGCAGCAAACTTATATATTCGATTTAACAAACAGCCTTTATATTTAAACATTTCTTGGATAATATCCAGAATCACTTTCGAAACTGCGTTAATGCGCGCACCTTTATTATCATAAGTAGAGTGCAGTTCGTTTCAAAGTATTGTGAGGAAATGAAGGGTCGTCAAGGTGCCATAAAAATAAATAAACTGCCTTTCAAATAAAACACTGAACGTAGAATTATGAAAATTGGTGAAACTATCTAGTGAATGAAAAACAAATGATTATATTTTTAAGAAAAACTGACATTTAATGATTAAAAAGTTAATGATGTATTACATCCCTACGTACTCTTATGCACTCAGCAACCCTTCTGGGTACACTGGAAATTAGATTATTGATATCCTCTTCCCAGGCTGTCTGTAATTGTTGACGCAACTCCTCAAAGGTATTGGGAGGATGGGGTAAACGCCGCAATCTTCTTTCCATCATATCCCAGACATGTTCAATGGGGGATAAGTCTGGTGATCTTGGAAGTCAGAGTGCCATAAGCAAAATTTTGATTCGTCGCTGAAGAAGATCCCAACCCAACCCAACCCAACCCAACCCAATATTGTCAGTCCTGGTACCAGTGAAGTCTGACTTGACGTGCACTAGATATTTTCATCATTTTACGTTCAGTGGTTCGGGGTGGTCTATTTTATTTGAAAGGCATTGTATTACAGACTCGCCACATGACAATGGGCATTAAATATATAATATTGTAATAAAGCATTGGAGATAAACATCAATATTTTATTTAAATTTTTAATAACGATTCAATTGTTCAAATATATTACGTGCATGAAACAATAAATGTAATACGTTGGAAGAAGCGTTTGCTTATTTAATAATTTGTTTATTTTCAGTTGCATAAATCCTATAATATATGGATTCATGTCAAAAAATTTTCGAGACAGTTTTCAGGCAGCTCTTTGTTGCTTCACCGAAACTTTACAAGGCCAAAGGAAAGCAAACCTTGTCAACAACAGTATTAGGCAAATATCAAGATCGGGATCGCAAACTAGAAATACTTCTGTTAAGTGACACTTATGTTATTTTTACACATATAATTATATTAAAATATTGTAGTTATCACTAAATATATTCTTCACCTCTGATGCACTGATGAGTCGTTGTTTAAATTGTTTAAATCTACAGTGGTCCGTACTGAACTTTCTTATACTTACTTATGTTCCATTTTTTGAAAGAACTTTTCAAATAAAAATTATTTGAAATATCAATATTTTTAACTTAAATCACTGTAAAAGGTGTTTTGGAGAAATAAAAATAAATTAAAGAAATCAGATCTATTTAACCAAACTGGAATACAAAATGGAACAAATACGCATACGCAAAACAAAACAGATAGGCAAAAACAAAACAAATACTTTTACAAAACAAATACTGTTACAAAACAAATATATGTTACAAAACATCTTAATCCAAGTTTGTCAATATTTCTCTAATACCGGCAGGATCAGACATGAACATTTTGGAAAAAATTTGTCGATTTTTCGTAATATTCTCCAAAGTACGAGCAACTTGATGGGCACAACGCACAATACTTTGTGGTAAACCTGCTAATTTGGCAACGTTGAAACCATACGATTTTGGGCAAAGTCCTTCGGCCAGCTTGTACAAAAACGTAACGCTTTCTTCGGCGACGTCATCTTCATTTTCCACCATGCAAGCCTATAAAAGTGAATTAGTTAGAGTTAGATTTAGCAAAAATTTTATCTTACCATATGACCCAATTGTATATCATCTCGTCCAACGAAGTATTCGACTAGCGCGTGATAATGTGTGGAGAATATAGTGCGACAATTCAAATCTGTTAATTTTTGTACATAAGCTGTTGCTATGGCATTGCCGTCATGAGTCGAAGTTCCACGACCCAACTCGTCCAAGAAAACAAATGAATACCTCGTGGCATGTTGCAAAATTGTTGATGCTTCAGCTAATTCAACAAGGAATGTAGATTGCCCCTTTAGTATATCATCATGAGCACCTAATCTAGTAAATATGCGATCGACTAAACTTATTTTGCATGAAGTGCAAGGTACGTAGCTCCCCTAAAAAATAAATAAATCAGCGACAACAAAAACGTTAAAAAATCACATACAATTTGCGCCATTATTGTTATTAAAGCCACTTGACGCATCAGCGTTGATTTACCGCCCATATTTGGTCCAGTTAAAATTAAAATATTTGATTTGTCGGTGCCTATTTCGGTGTCGTTGGGCACGAAATTCTCAATGTTTCTTATAGATGGGTGGCGACCATTTTCAATTTTTGTAAGTGGCTGAAAATAATACATAATTCATGGAAATTTTAACAACGGAAAATACCTGGTCAGAAAACGGCAAGATATCTGGCAAACATATATCTTGCGAGTAAGTCCTAGCATATTCAGCAAGAGAACATAATACGTCTAAAATCATCAAACATTGTATTACTGTATTCCATTCTTGGTACCTAGAATTTTGTAATTATTTTAAGAAAATTAATTAACGCTGATCAAACAAACCTATCACTGAATTTTTCAAAGATTCGTCTGTTTAAATCTTGCAAAATTTTAGCTCGTTCAGATTCCACCTTTAACATCTTCGCCAGTAAATTCTTAAAAATGTTCATATTAAGATTTTTGTAATAAAAAAAAGATGTGTCTATATACCTTTGTAACAGACGTAGAGTATCGTTTGCAGGGTTTAGAGCCCTTCTTAGTGCCTTCGAGCATATATTCGTTTGTTACTTTATGGGTTTTACTATCTGGAATTTCCAACTGAAAACGTTTCTTATCACTACCAAAATAAGAAATCTGGCATCCGAAAAATTTAATTTGGTTTTTAAGATATTTATCTAATTCTTCATTAATTTCTTTAATATCTTCTTCAACTTTGTCATATTCATCATCTATACCAGGTTGCGGCATTATTTTACCTTCTTTCTGGGCTTCATTTTGATCGAACGCTTCCTTAAAGAACAAAACACGATAGAACAAGCAAAATGATGCAAAAATCTTACCTGGAAATATTGCAGCGTCATCGAAAGATCGGTAAACACCCCCACAGGATCATGTTGTGTTATTTTTTTCAACAGACGAGACTCACATCCTAAAAGTTTTAAAATATTCATAAATAGTAAATTGGAGACTGTGGTTAGCAAATAAATTGAAACAAAGTTTGTTTCAATTTATACATAAAGAGTAATTTTGATTCGAAACCTACCCGTAAAAATTGAAGGAAGTTCTTGCGATTTCTCGAATCCACGAATTGTATTTAACAAGTCGAATATTTTACGTTTCGAGTAGGTTTTGGACTCGTAAAATATGGCTCGACTGTCTGGGTGGGACTCGGCGATGAATCGATTTCCAAATATATGAATTCTAAAATTACAAAAATGTAAATGTGAAATGACAATTTGGATAATTACTTAGCAAGCTGGCGTTCTAAGTCCGGTAGTTTATTGAGAACTGCTTTTGCTTTTTGCAACATGCTTGGATTGTTCAATAATTCATTGATCGCTCGTTGACGTTCAACTATTTTTTGAACGACGCATAATGGCCGGCAGATCCATTGTTGCAATAATCTAGAGATTAATTGAAAATATTAACTTGAACAATTTTAAGATCGGATTTTTACGAAAAAAAAAAACTTAAAAGAATTACCTTTTTCCAAAGGCGGTATCACAGTGATCCAAAACTTTTTGTAATGTACCAGGACCTCCCAACAATTTTAAATTATCAATTGTAACGGAATCTAAAATCATGGTATCTCTGTTTATATCCTTTTCAGAATGTAACGTATCAACCGGTTCGTAGGTTGTAAATTTTCCCATGGATAAAATTTGGATATCTATATAGGAATCAGTTAAGTACCATAAGCAAGCACCTAAGGCTTTTATAGTCAATTCATATTCGTCTCTGTGCACTCCTGCAAGAAAATTGATTAGAATAACGAACTAAAATTGGTAAGTTTGTACCATCATGCAGCATTTTCTCTAAATCTTTGGGCCACACTAAGTCACCATTTGCATCTTTGAAGTAACAACCGTTCGACAGCTTTTTAATAGTCGTTGACGCACCGTAAAATTGAGATCCTGAAGCGAGAGCTTCTTTTTGAACATTGCTAAGACTGTTTTTTAAAATGTCGTTCGTTAAACTGCTGTTATGACCGCGTTCTGATAAAACCTAAAATATTATTAATTACAAATTGTTAATACATAAAAATAAATCGTTTAATATGTATTGCAATTAATAACAGATAAATTTTATAAGAATTATGAAAACCTACTAGTCCTGGTGGATGTTGAGCGAATAAGGCAAGCAATCTCGAGCTATGTTTATCATCATCGAATTCTCCCATATGAAAAATGCCGATAGACGTATCAACAAAACAAACCCCATACCTATTACACAATTCGTTGATTTTCTAAAACCAATTAAATTAAAACTTGTGTAACTACATATGATCCATATACCTTTTCTGCAATCGCAAGCATATAACAAGGTAAAGGATTTTTCGCATCAGTCAGTTGTGCACCATAAACACAAGTTCCTTTAGTTGTGATTTGACATATTTCTCGTTTGACGACTTTGTCAAATTTGGTAGCTTTCTTGATTTTGCAACGCTCGGCCATCATTTCCGGCGTTTCGGTTTGTTCGACACGAGCTACTTTAAAACCTTGTTCTATTAAAGACGAGGCCATGCGACCATACGCTTGCTCAGGGAAACCAGAGTGTGCAAATTCACCCTGTATTTGCATAATACGCATGCAAACAATAATTACAATTAATAGTAATGACTTTGACAAACTATAAAATAATTACCTTCATGTAAGAGAATCCCAAGTTATTAACTCCTATAACAGCGTCCATGTGATATAATTCATAAAACTTCCCAACTTTAAAAAACAAAACAGAATCCATGTGTTTACTTTTTAAAATCCACCACTGGCGCATCGCCGGAGTGAGCTTGTTTAAATAATCATCTGGAACGTATAAAGTGTACGGGTCGTAATCAGGGTGACCGGGTTTATTCTTATTAATGTCGCGAATGCTGCCTGGTTTTAAAAACTCCAAGTCCTCGTGCGTCCATCGAGTTTTCTTCGATTGTTCCACTGATGCAGATTTGACGGGTGTGTCGTGTAACTTCGATGCGCCATTCTGCGGCTTCGGGCTCTCACATTTTCCGAAAGAGAACGACTTCAAAGTTTTCGCCGTGTCTTTTGGAACGGCTTCCTCATCGGAACATTCATTGTCGGACTTGGCTTTTTCTTTTTTAATGCGTTTCTTCGTTTTTGCCGGCGTTTTCGTGTCGGAGTCTGAATCGCTGTCGACTATTATCCGGTTTCTTTTCTTTGTTTTGGTTCGAATTGGTTCGTCGTCTTCGTCTAATTACAAAAAAGTCTCGATAAGAAAATGTTATTGGGACGTATTAAATAAATAATATAAAACATTGATATCTTTGACAGTTAATAACATAATAAGAATAACATATCAATCGTCTTACCATTCGAGGTATTCATTTCATGTTCGGATTTTACGTTGCTAACCTCCAAATCTTTCGATTTGGTTTTGCCTTTCGGTGATTCGAAGTAATTGAATAGAGTATTCGATTGAAACGAACTGTTACGTTTGGACATTTTAATTGTAACAAATTTATTCAGCAAAGTAGAAGATTATCATAACCAATTACACTTCACAGAACACAACAACAACGTACATTTCCCGGGTTTTCAAATTGTTGATGACAGGTAGATGTTGACAACATGGAAGCATGAAATATAACCAACATTATACCAACACAAATTGTCTATACTCCGTCCGACGAACAGATATCGAGAAGCCACGCCTCTCGAATTTTTCATAAAAAACTTCATCTTTGTTTTAATACAAAACTCTGAGTTAAAACATCAGAGTTACACCCACGAAGGACTTTTTTATGTTATCTACCTAGAAACCAATGCATTTATATATAACTTCAGTTATATACTCAATCAAAAGTATATAAGAGTAATCCCCTCAGCTTCCCAAAAAACTGTGGCCATCACTGTTTGTGCAAGAAATTGCGTCTTAGTCTTCTTGTGTGGTGGAGAGCCCTTATGAACCCATTGCATCGAGTCTTATTTTGTGGGGCATCCCATTGGTACCCAGGTATATCTACACTCATCATTCTATAGAAGAATTTGTCGTCTACACAGTTTTTGTTCGGGAGTGAGAAACTTGCGAATTCATTTCCAAATCTTCATGTAGAATTAAAAAAAAAATACTAGTCCATGATATTTCAATTTCTTTAGTAATAACTTTTAATCGGTGTCAATCAACAGCAAATCTTAAATTTTCTTCAATTTCATCAGTTCGTGCACTTGGTCTTCCACACTTGGGATCGAAGTAGCTGGACGTCGAATACACCTAAACTCTTATCCAGTTAACGCTTTAGATTTAATGTAAAGTAAGCATGTAAGAGAAACATTTATATTTGATTTACAAAAATTGTTCAATTTGATTTATATTCATAATTTCTAAGTGAATAAAATATTCACACAAACGTATAAATTATTCACATTATTAATATCCTTACGTGGAATACTATTATCATTTAATTGACAAACATTACCTACATCTGTGTCACAAGAACAAAGAAAGCGGCTTTGTATCAATTAACAAATATACACACAACTCATTTTAGTTATCAAAACATGATTATAATAAAACATCGAAGATAGTCAATTTTTTGGGTATATATAGAGCAACTATTATTGATACGTCATAAACATTTTAGTGTCTGTACAAAATGTTATCTACTAGGTAAGTAATTTCTTCGGTTTTTTTCGATTGATTTATTTTGCTTTTTGAGCAGTAGAAAACTTTGGATGGGCGAAGGAACCCTCGAAGTTCCTTTGGAGCTTTTCGCTGTAAATCGTAACCGATTAGTTGAAAGACTTCGGCCTCAAAACCTAGGCAATGCCATAGTGGTTCTTCAAGGTGGCAGTGACATTCCGCGGTACGAGACCGACAATAACCTTCTTTTCCTACAGGTGAACAAACTGCTAATTTTTTATTGCGGTAAATTGCAATTTATATTTCAGGAATCATACTTCGTATGGGCGTTTGGAGTGGTTGAACCCGATTTCTACGGCGCCATAGACGTGGAAACGGGGAAATCGGTTTTATTTATACCACGGTTTGATGCAAGTTATGCCATTTGGTATGGACCATTATGGACAACTGACGACTTCAAGGATAAATATCAAGTAGACGAAGTTTACTACACTGACCAGGTATGTCGAAAAAATATAAAAACAGTTTTATGTGCAACATGGAATTACAGATTGTTGAAATTCTAACTAATATGGCGCCAAGTTCTCTCCTAACTTTGGTAAGTTGAAAAAATTATAACGTGACCTGTTAACTTTAGTATTTTACAGTACGGACGAAATAGTGATACAGGACGCACTACCCTCGAAGCCAATTTCGTGGGCATTGACACGTTAGTCATATTATAGCCAAATCTATAAATAATATAAATTTTTCATTTTAGTTTTAATGTCAACAGAGACGTGGTTTTTCCAGCAATGACCGATTTGTGAGTTTTAAATTTTTTGAGTTCCATTGTGTATATCGTTTATTTCAGGCGTGTTTTTAAAACGAATTTGGAGCTTTTAGTGATGCGCTACGCCATAACAGCATCGTCTGAAGCTCATTGCAAAGTTATGCAAATGTCAAGGCCAGGCCGAAGTGAATATCAATGTGAATCGGAATTCTTGCACCATTGCTATAGCGTAAGGGGCTGCAGGCACGTGGGCTACGTATCAATTTGCGGTAGTGGACCTAACAGTGCAATACTTCATTATGGTCATGCGGGTGCACCGAACGACCGTTTCATTGAAGACGGCGACATGTGGTCAGTATTTCTCAAAATATTTATTTCTAACAATGAATTATAATTTTTACCAGCTGTTACGACATGGGCGCAAGTTACTTTGGTTATACTGCCGATATAACCACCTCGTTCCCGGCCAATGGAAAATTCACAGGAGATCAAAAAATTATTTATGAAGCAGTGTTGGAAACTCTACGCGCGGTATCTGCAGCATGCAAACCAGGAGTTTTACTTCGCGAGTTGTACAACTTAGGTAACCGCGTAATGTTGCAGCAACTGAAAAACGGCGGGCTTCTCCAAGGATCCGTCGATGATATGCTTGCTGCAAATCTTGGTTATTATTTTCAACCACATGGCTTGGGGCACCTCCTAGGTCTTGACGTGCACGACGTTGGAGGTAACCTCAACGCCAAAGAACAACCGAAACTTTATCGAATTGATAAGGTTAGACTTACTAGACCGCTGCAAACGGGGATGGTTTTAACCCTTGAACCTGGATGTTATTTCATCGATATGGTAATCAATATAACATACTTAAAAAAAAATCTTAACACTTTTTCAGTTGCTAGATGAAGCTTTGGAGGATCCGCGACTTTCCGCGTTTTTGATTCCAGACGTCATTAAGAAATTTCGTGGTTTTGGCGGTGTCAGAATTGAAGACAACGTTTACGTAACGGATGACGGTAACGAAAACTTATCCCCCGATATACCCAGAACGTAAGTTATCATCCATAAAATAAAAGACGTTCAAAAATACGTTTTGTCGTTACAGAGTTGAAGAGATTGAAAACTTCATAGCAGGCAACGATGGTGGCAAATACTTCAATAACAATTAAAAAGCATCGTCATCACATATGTAATCAAATATATTTTAAATCATTTAATAAAAGGCATATATAGCATATTTTGTTTCATTATACTTAAATCAAAATCATAGTTATAAAATATAAAAAATGTTAATCAGTTAAAATATTAAAAACCGGGAAGACGTAATTGGATTTTTTTAATATCATATTACAAAGGTCTATATAAAGTGATCGGTGAGGAACCACTTAACGTTAAATTAAAAATAAACAATAAAATAGTAGAGCTACATAAAAACACAACAGAACTGTACAGTGGCGAAAACACAGTGTGCTGATTGAGTCCTAGATAAGTACTATACAATTAAAAGTAGTGTTTAGAAAATGGGTAAAAAAAAAATATGTGCAGAGAAACTCACCGATGCTAGCGTTACCCTGGAGTTGTCGTTGTCCGGCAGGCGGGTGCTAGATGAATCAAAATTAAGCCAGAAATGATGCAATGATCACGCTGAAGAAATCATCTCGTCCGCTATTACTGAAACTGAAACCGAACCAAACAAACAACCAAACAACCAAACCAAACAAACAAACAAACAAACAAACAAACAAACAACATTTCACTTTTAAATAAAAAAAAATATAATCCCCAATTATTTATTATCAAGTAAACATACATCAAATGGTATAAGTAAGTAATTTATAATAATCCATAATATATTGAATATGTAGATTACTTTGTTAATATTTATCATCATCTTTTCCAGCCATCCAATTCTCAATTTCTTCCACACTAAAACACGACATTATATTTCATGTAATTTTATTTCGTACACTTACGTCCTTGGAACTTTCGTGAAATCTTCAACACCGTCATCAGAAATGTAAACATCGTCCTCAATTCTGACCCCACCGAAGCCACGGAACGTCTCAATTACTTCGGGCACCATAAATACAGAAAGACTTGGATTGGCCAAAGCTTCGTCCAGAAGCTAAAATTTTATTGTTACAATTCCGAAAACTATTTACGATTTCTCACCGGATCAATAAAATAACAGCCAGGTTCAATGGTGACGAACATGCCTTTCTGCAAAGTTCTAGCGAATCGCAATCGGTTCGGCCCTCGTTCTGTAGGTCGTCCAGGTTGTCCAGGAAGATACCCGCCAACATCATGGACGTCAAGTCCAAGAAGATGACCTAAACCATGAGGTTGGAAATAATAACCCAGGCCAACTTTCATCATGTCATCGACATTTCCTTTGAGGAGACCGCCGGCCTTTAAAGCTTCCAAAAGTGTGCGAGATGATAATTTGTGCATATCAACCCATGATACTCCTGGCTTGGCTGCGTTAGCAACGGATTTATTGGCTTTTAGTACAGCTTCATAGATCAACTTTTGTTTAGGAGTGAATTTTCCACTTACGGGAAAAGAACAAGTTATATCGGCTGCGTAACCAAAATAATTGGCACCCATATCAAACAGACTAAAAATATTACATATTCAATGGAAACGCGAGCATTTTACACATAAATAGTAAAAGTATTATTGGTTCTTCCTAAAAGTTAATCGTTATCAAAAGTTTGTTTTAGCTTACCACATATCGCCATCTTTAATAAATCGATCATTTGGAGCGCCAGCATGACCATAATGGAGTATAGCTCCATTAGGACCCGTCCCACAAATGCAAGTGTAAGAAAAATGCCTGCAACCCCTGACACTGTAGCAATGATTGTAGAATTCTGATTCGCATTGGTATTCACTATTCCCCGGTTTAACAAATCGCATTACTTTGCGATGAGCTTCGGAAGAAGCAGCAGCAACGTAACGCAAAACGTCGAGTTCCATATCAGTTTTTATTACGCGCCTAAAACCGTGCGTAGAGACCCTAGTCAATCAATTGATTAAAGAATACTTACAGCTCGGCTATTTCAGGAAATAAGACCTCGTTATCGACAGTGAAACTATAAATAGAAACTAAAATAACGTACAACAAAAAGATGACTGCTTACTTGTCAATTCCTTCAAACTTTGCTTCCATTGCTGTTAAACCACTATCTGTGTTTACCCCTTTCTAAAGCAAGGAATATATATTTGTAATTCATCGTAATAATTAGAAACAATAGATTAAACGTTGCCACATAGACTAGTAACGTATTGTTACAGTAAACTGATTCAAAAAGTAATAAAAAAAGCAAAATAAATTTTCTTGAATTTGAATTTTATAAACATTGTGAATTGAAAATCGATTCGACCAAAATTAAAAGGTCGTAAGAATTCAAAATAATAATTATAAAAAATAAATGTCCAAACACAACAAGTTACCATATGTTGCGTCACTGATTTAAACTTACCAAAGTTAATAGAACTTCTGGTGACTTCGTTTTTAAAATCTTCGAAATCTGCAAAAAATGTCATTTCACTAAATCGACTTTTAATTAAATTTATCAAAGCGCAAATGTCGTTCGTCGTTTCACGAAACGATTTTCCTGTTAAATTTGTCACCGAGTGGGTATTCCTACACGAAATTATAAAAATAGAATGCCAGGTAATTTTGCCGGTTACCATGGCTGCATTGATTTGCCACGTGAATGAAATTTTCAGAAATTTGATGGGTAAAAATGAGATAAAACGTACCTCGTCTGCGTAATAAACTTCATCGATTTTATACTTGGTTTTGAAATCCTCTAAAGTCAGCAGAGGACCCATCCAAATGGCGTAAGATTCCGGAAGACGAGGTACAAACAAAGCACCCTTTCCACTTTCTATTTCTATTATTCCGAAGCATCCCGGCTCCAAAACGCCAAACGACCACATGAAATAAGACTCCTGAAATAAAATAAAATTTTATCAATTAAATACAAACCTAAATTCTCGAAATATGCAACCCAACCACGACGTATAAAAAAGAATTGATTATTATTTATTTTGGATCAATACATCGTGATGCCAAAATTTCATGTTAAAATCTATACGCATCGAATATTTTCATTTACGTCAATTAAAATAGTATGTGATTTATATATTGAATTTAAAAGACAAATGTCCTACGAACATTAATTAAAAATCCTGCGAAAGAAATCGTTAAATCTTGATTGTCGTGGCACCTTTTTAGGAGTAAGATCATTCCATTCATTATTTGTAGTATACACAATTTAGTGAACTCACTTTGAAATTTCCTTGATTTATTTTAAGTGCACATCATATTGTTCAACAAAAATCAAATTGCGCATTGTATATCCGCGCTATTACAATTATTTTCTGATAAAACATAAAAATGCAATATAAATACGACATTGTTGGATATGCAACCAATTATGACGTAATCTACATATATGGTTGCATAAGCATGATTTTAAAAATTTTACATAAATTTATCGTTTTATTAAACGCCGAGTTTGTTTGGAAACATAGTAAACATGACTGTTCCGGGGTGATTGGGTGAGGTCACATCATTCATTTTCTATATTTTTAGCTTCACCTAATTTTCGTAAATAACGTAAATCATTTATGGTTATTTGTTTATTGTAATTTGATAGGCTGTAACGTCCTACCCCTACACTTAATTTATAACTAACGCATTTTAAAATACAATTACTAATAACCAAAAATACATGACCCATTTGTTTAAAAATTAATATAAATATATTAGGCGTATCTATCGCAGTTGTATTTAGTGGGTTATAATAAAGTTAACCGGTACATAAACCAGTTTACTTTCATATCTGTCCATAAACAATTTAATCTACTTCTTCCTTTAATTGTATTCGTCGTGTTAACGGATATTGTGCAATAATCGCCCAGTAGTTGTCTATCTTGATGACTAAGCTACGGTCCTTTTACAAACTGAACTTTCACATGTTGAACTTTGAAAAATTACAAGCTGCACGGTAATAATAATACCGTTGTACCCGTACGAAACAAACCAACAAGAAAGCGTAAAAAATCTACATCCGCCTTATTTGTTTACAATTCACTTTTAAAGTTTGCTTTTCAATAACAACCATTTCCTTTTTTTTATTAATAAGAACTATTATAAATGGGGAAGTCCACGTACCTATTAATTATACAATTATAGAGAAATTTATTTATGTAATTTCTAAAATTCTATAAATGTTAATACGGTGAATCAGATGCTTATAAATACTGTAGTCTAAAATTATGATTTCGTTTCTGCAAGTTTTGCTAACTTAAACTAATGGAACTTAACTTTCTTCATATTAGGAAAGATGAACGTCTTTTAATGAGAAATACACGACAGTTCAAATAATTACAAAGTATCAAAAATTCATCAAAATTATTGAAATAAATCAATTAAACTTTAATCCTTAAATTTCGTAAATGAATTGACGAAAATCCCAATTAAATAAAATTTAAAAGAACATTTTTTTAACATTTTTGTTATAGAAATTCGCCAAATCACGATCGATACAATTCACTAAAACAATGCATAAAAGTTTGCAAATTTATACAACAACATGCAAGCAAAACACACAAACAATTGAAAACAAAGGATATTAAACGGTGTTTTAATTCCAGGAAGCGTTTTATCGATTTATAAACACGAATAAATTAAAAAGTGATCTGAATAAAATCTATATTTGAACAAGGTAAAAAAAAAAGATTTGTTAAACATTCAACAAATGTGGCTGATAGATGATCTTGGTTACATTTACGTCAGTTGGTTGTTTTGAAGCACACTTTTTTGTGACGAAATTTATTTACTTGTAGACGTGATAAAAACATCTGACTATACGGCATGATGGTGATATATATTTATGTCGGGGAATTATTTCACGTTGCGTTCTCGACGTGTTTGTTTTCGTATCATTTCTAATGAATTTAGAAAACTTGGAATCGAATTAAAATTATAAATATTGTAAATATACTTATCTTAGTAGTTTTTTAACTACACAAACATTTGAAATATCCATATTACACATCCTGGTATTTATAGTATCTATTGATTACCTATCGTTTCTTATTTATTCGCGAAGCTCAAGGTCCAATCAATTCACCGGAAATTTCAAAATTGAAATAAAATAATTGTATGGATATATTGAAGAAAATCTATTACTCATTATTTTTATGACGTTGATACTTTAATGACGTTGCAAGAAACGAACGGTTGGTGAGAAAACATTTATATGAACATGAAAATGCGAAGGCATAAAGCACTTTATTCGAAATTTTAAACATCACAACAAATGGGAACAAATCTAATTATTTCAAGCGTCGCAAATTGTTTTTGTTACTTAATAATTTTTAAATAATCAAATTTTATGGTTTAAAAAAATAGACGAGTCTATTATGTTTCACAAAAGACACAGATGTAGTTGAATGTGAAGTTCGAGTTACCTTAATTTATATCTCTTGAAGTTCACTACTTGTACACAATTTTTAATATAGGGGAGCAATCATAATAAATTATAATTAACACTTGCGGTTTTGGATTTTTATACTGAGTTGATTGTTCGTAATTTTCTATAAAACAAACAACAACAACAAACAAATACTTTTTTTAATAAAAAGAAAAATTGGCCATATAGAAACATGAAATTTATTTCAATTAATATGAAATAAATATTTTTCTCCGTGCTTTGCGAGTTTATATTTAGATTCAATTTCATCATTAACGCCGTCGATTACAATCGAATAAGCGGGATGTTCCTCGTAGTGAACAACGAGATGGAATGTTTGCTCCGTCTTGCTCACTTAAATCTATTTCCTGGCGCAAAACATGTCCGTTGTTCCTTTTATATGATTCATAATTGTTGCGGTTAATAAATTTCATAGCTTAGAAATTTCAATCCAAATGAAAGTTAAATCTGTATGGATTTACCTCAAATACTTTTATACATAATATAAAACAAAAATAAAACACAATTCTAAATTTCCATTTTAGAGAGTAGTTATGAAATGTTTTATTATGAGTTAACGTGCAAAAATTCGTCGTGCCAATAAATTGCCAGTGCGATTTGAAATTGTTTATTCTTGTTGCATGTTCGGAATAAAACAAATTCCGCTTGTTTGATGTGAATTATTTATCAGCTTAGCATACACGTAAATGTTTTGAACTTTATTTTTCATTTTTGGTTGTAAAATATATTTGTTTATGCATCAATTTGTTAGTTATTTATAATACAAAATGTAAACAACGCAGTCAAATTGAATGTTGGTGTAATTAGTTAAATAATTATAATAAAAAACGTAACCGATGTCAAGGTAAAGAAAGGTAATTATGGTTTTATTTAAATTACTAGCGATTAGTGTATCTGACCTCTCTCTCTCTCTCCTTCTATATATATATATATATATACCAATCGTAAAAATATATTTTTTAATAAAATTCAAATAAGTGATAAATCAAGGTTTATATTTATATATGTAATGTAATGTTATATTTTCCAATATTGTTTGGGTGTGTAACCTACTTAATAACCACGGTCAATGTACGCGAATTTGCTGACGTTTTATGTTTTGCTAAAAAGAAAGGTTTAAATACTTGGTAGGCTAGAAAGTTGCAAGAATTAGGCAATCAAACACATATACAATAACGTATAAGGTGGTCTATTTCGCAAAATTTATCTTTATTTACTTGTAACACTTAACATAATAGCAAGGAGAGAAAAAAAACTACGTTTCATTGTTATACTTGGCGAAAACACCTACACCGTCTTTGCGTCCTAAATGTCGACATCGTTATTCAAAAATAGTGAAATCGAACAACTACACGTATTTAGAACATCTTGTGAGATGTGTGACGCAACAAAAATTAACTAATAATCAGTTTTAGCCAATTACGTATCTACGACCCGTTAAATAAAAATTATACCCCTAACATTTACATAATAAAACAATCACATTTAGTCATGAGGTGTTTTTGGTACGTTGCATATGTTAAAAAGTTCGATGTACCAATTACCATAATAAAAAAAAAATTAGTCATACAAAAGTTGAAAGCATAAATAAAATTGAAGGTCACCCACCTATAGTTCCTAGAATTATTAAATATTCTAATTCGTCGGAGCATATAATCTAACAACGAAGATATAATTCATTATTTTTACTTTCGTTGGCAATAAATAACAAATCTAGAATGTATTCCAGATACAAGCATTAAATTAAAATACCTTGGAACATGTAACATTTAATTGTTTTCAAGGCTCTCTTGACAAATAAGTAAGTATTATAAACCAGCTTATCGAAAAACAATCAAAAATCACGTCGCTCTAAATATTTCTAGATTTAGTAACGCGTGACTTTGCAATAATAAACTAATTAAAGTTTGCAGGGACTTCTGAAAACCAAGAGGTTAGATAATTAACTAAATGGAACTGCTTTAAAGCCCTTGACTTAATAATAGGTCCTTGTTAATCATATTTCATTCAATACGTTTTACATTATTTTACTGGCACGCAAATATCTCATAATTCGCTTTAAGTTAACAAGTTATGTAGATTTAAAATAACTCTAATTGAGTTTGTGAATTTATCTTTTTTGATACAAGGCGTTTATCACTGCCCTAAAATTTCTTTTGGAACGATTATTCAAAATGGGTTTCTAACGTTTTACGCAGTTAAGTATAGCCTGAATGTTTTGCATGCATACCAGACGGCACATCAGACAACCTTCGATTTTAAAATGTTGAAGTGCTATTTGTCAAGACACAGAAGTAGCCGATTGTGATCCAAATTACTGCAAATCTATTGAACGATCAGAATTATTCAAGTAAACGGGAGAATACAAATGGATTGCGTACATTTCGAACGTTTGTTATCAAAAAAACAATAACTAAATCACTAATGATTTGGGTGAAAATTGCTTTTAGTTGTGAGCTTTCGTAGCACAGATATTTTTGCAGAAATACATATTTCCGTTTTTTATTTAAATTCCCTAAAATGCATACGAATGTGCACAGATTTGTGTAACCAATCAGTTAGGGGTTAAGTAAGGTCGTCCTTTAAATGATGAGGGCGCTTAAGAAAGGACGCAGTTGTGTTGGTGGTCCGCACTGTAACGAATATCTGTTCCCAGTGGCGTACAAAAGGTTGTATTATAAAGTTGTGTGTAACTTTGTATAGTTTTGTGAGTTGTATTAAAGGAGTTGATCAATGCCCACGTACGATTCCTGGGTATGGCATGGGGTTTGACGACTACTGGTTCACCTGCAACTCCGCTTGGTGAACGTACTTAATATTCAAGGTATACTTTACCATGCGAAGATATCCAACAAATGGTAAAGGTGTAGAGGCAACGTGGAACTGAACGGGTCCCCAAAAGGGGCCTTGTAAGTAACTCTATGTATCGTAATCGCTGTATTGTAAAGGGTGCTATTTATATTTTCATGTGGAGCTTTCTGTTAATGAATGGGTACAGGACTGCCGTGCGCCACTGATATCAAAACGACGATAAACGGTGAGTTGACAATACTTCTGCTGCAACCCTTTGATTATTAATATTAATCAAGTAATCGAGAAAACGCCTATCTTATACAAACAATATTTGAATAATACAAATTAATAACTAACACACTCTCGTCATTTACAATCGTCAATTACGAATATGTTATTTTTGTTTAATTATTCCACTTGGGTGAGTTCTACCCGACGTTCTAGATTTACTGACCCGACATTTCCATAACACGAAAGTATTGTATATCCATCATGTCTTATGTGGCCATATTTCTGTGTTTGTTCGTTCAATGTGTCTCTCTTTCTATCTCGATTCAAGCTCTGTATTTATCTGACGCGGCAGTGACTGGGCCAAACTAACATTTGTTGTATTTATGGAGCGTCGTACGAACACGCGACCAAAATAATGTGATCGATATTCTTCGATGTAGGTACAGGTATGTCGAAACACGCCATCAATTATTTTTACAGCGAACCGATTGCTTGCACATTATTTATAAGACTTATTACACGATGTTTGAATCGATATAGAGCATTTACGATTTATGTAAAAATCGCAAATCTAGTTTTGTGTGAAAATAAAACGATTTGTATGACGGAGGAGAATAAATTCATTCATGTTTTTGACTCCGCCTCGTCTTCCTAGTGACCTTGCATGACCTCATATTACTCACTCTTTGCCTCTCTCACTCTTTTTCTCACACACACCACAAACACTATTCTCACACATAAGTCGTAAAATTAATTTCGAAGACAATTATAGAATTGCCATAACAGCCTCGAAAATACTAAACGTATTAAGATTATTAATGGTTAACGATTATATCATCGACTTTAATAACAGAAGCTTTGTGGGTTATAACAGGAAATATGATTCCGGTCTCTGTTGATATTGAAAAAAAATCCCCCTTGCTAAGAATTCAACTCTATACACTTACTGCGTGTTCAAACTAAATGTTAAAAACGTTAAATTGAATGAATGTTTACTATTATTATTATTACATTGTACATAGCGAGAAGACTTATTTAATCATTGCAGTATACAAATACGTCCATTTCTTAAAATTGACTCGAAATAAAATTCAGTATTCAGTACACAGAAATATTTTATATGTACAAGTTGTAACGTAACAGAATTCCATGGGAACAAAAAAAAATAATTGTACTGGATACACTTAACTTGTATGGTTTCCCAAATCCTTCAAATATACGTTTGCCCAAATGACCTCCTAATTAGAGCCAAATCTATTTCCGTCGAGTTATTTTTTACGTTCTTTTTATTTTTATAAAAGATGGAAATTATAAACGACTTTTATTTCAAACATTTTTTCAAGAAATTAAGTATAAGAATTTGTAAATACAACAATCAAAAATCAAAGTTTACGTAAGTAACTAATTATAAATAGCGTAAATAAACTAACTAACACAAACTAACAAAAATATAAAATTATAAAATATAAAAAAAAAACAATTAAAAATGATAAATTAGAAGCACCAAATTATTCCATTCATAACCCAATGCGTCGTGTGAATATATTTAAAACGATTGAAATAAATCTCGACGATTCCTGGAACGAGAACGACCTTCACGTAAAAAAATTAGCAAGGGTTTTTTTCCCAAGGACGGACGATGTGCGCTGCATTGTTCTTGGAAATTCGAGGCGCCGGCTGATCTATTAATAGAACCCATTATTTCGGTGCGTACATGAAATTATGAATGAAATCAATCTCAACTATTTCCTGGAAATGTTTTTTCGTTGCGCGACGACCTCACATACAGGCATATTTACGAATAAAATCCTCACCCCGTTGTTTTTATGCGACATTGAACGTAAAGCGAGTTCGATGTGAACCAGAGGTTCACAAACGGTCATGACCCGACATTTAATTTAATAATTTTATTATTTTAACTCGTCGCGTAAAATTTGAAAATCAAATTTCAACGTCGATAACGCAGAACATAAATACAAAGTGTTATACGTACTAATTGAAGTAATTAAGAGACATTAAAGAGGCCCAGAGGAAGTAATTAATCGACATCGAAGGGTATCCAGAGAAAAGTTTTGAGAAGCGCTGCGTTTCGGAGGAGCCAACGTCGACTGTAATAGACCGATATTTTTTTGCTACTATTTCTGCGAATCGAAACGACCTTTACCGTAAATATAGTAAACATATCGTACGGAATTATTATGAATGAAAATGTGCACTTCTTGATGATGCATGAAAAATAGCTCTAGTGGATTTTTTTATTTTTGATTTTAATTTTTTTTTTTGATTAATTTGTTGATGAAATGTTGATGAAAATTAAACTTTGATTGATAATAGAAAACGAAAAAAAATATTAATTAATACGGGAAATAATACCAACGAACGCAAAATGTAAAATAATCAATTTGAAATAATCATCAAGAAATAAATCAGGAAAAATCAAGAAAATAATTAAAGGTGGAGAAACCAAACAACAACAACAAATAATGTTGTAAAATAGCAGTAAAAGTGTATGGATATTCACGTTGAGATGATGGTAATATTCACAAACGAACTGACTGTCACATTATTATATTTTTAAATTCTAGGTGTGCTGTTTCATCAAGACAACGCAACGTTGGTTTTGAAATTTTGGCTATTCGCCAAATTTGGTCCCTAAAACCTATTTTCCAAAATTAAAAGTAAAATAAAACATCTTCGGGGAACCCATTTTATGAAAGACGAAGAAGTTATGCCAACCGTAAATGTGTGGCTGATGAAACAAAATTCAGATTTTTCCAAAGGCATTCAAGCACTTCAGCACCAATACTTAAAATGTAACTATATTGAAAAATAAAATTATTTCGTTCTTCTCAGTTTACTTCTATGCTATGGACAATAATTGTTGAACAGCCCTCGTATGTACACGACGTATGTTGATGACTTTATTGGTACTTATCTGTGTTATGATGATTCATGTCGTTAATCTAAAACTCGCGCAAAAAAAATGCTAACGTTATGGCAATAATGAATAAAACCGTGTCAGCGTTTGCGTTCGTTGGCTATCGGCTATGAAATTAGAATCACTTACCTGTCTAAAAACATAGTTGACGTCCGTGTCATAAAAAGGTACATCGTCCCCTCCTTGAAGTACAACGATAGCATTTCCAATTTTTTTACTTCGTAATCTGTCCACTAAACGTTTACGATTTAAGCTGAATAACTCCAAAGGAACCTTGTGCGTTCCTTCGCCCATAGAAAGATTTCCTCTGAAACAAAAATAACGCCGTTTTATTCGACACGAAAAGTAGTCTCGGTAAATTTAATTTATTTTCATGGTCGGTAATTCGAACAATATTGACTTGGTTAGAGAATATCTATAAGATTTGTCACAGTTGCTGTTGTTGTAAAGTTACTGCGCGTTTTTTTTTTTTTTCATTTGAGATGTATTTTTCCCAAAAAAAAGGTGACGTAAAAAGCAAAACATAAATAAACAGAAGGTGCTGCTTTCTTAGTTTGAATTGCGCAATTCGAGTTCATCCACCTGTCGCTTCCTTGTATGCGCTATGTTCCAGTCGGTTGAATAAGGCGCATGCGTGTTTTTAAATTCTTTTAAACAAAACATTCCCGTCCTGACCTCCATAGTAAATGTAGATTCACTGTATGTATGTATACATGCAGAATCGATTTCGATGACGCTGTTGCCAATTTACGACCCTGAATATTTTAGAACTCCATCAAGCCTTTCAAATTGACCGAAGGCGAGCAAATTTACTCTCTAAGTGAGTTCGTTAGCAAAAATCTCGCTAATGCAATTTAAAAAATATTAATAATTCACCTCGTAAATAACAAACATCAGGAAATGCCACGCATATATTTATTATTTATATGTATAAAACATTTCTTTTAATTGCGCGATAAATATTTGCTTTGAGATCATTAGCGTAGTTATAAAAGCAGAGATCTTGGTCTGGCTAAATGGAAATTGTCACGTGCCATAATTTCGATTTAATTTCAATTTTGAAAAATTATGAAACAATGGCCATTATCTCGATGGCTAAGTTGTCTTATCGAGATGGTAGTAACGAAACAGAGATAGTGATATCACATTACGTATCGATTTCTTTTAAATTGAAGTGGAGCTCACCTAGTAGCCAATGCAAATGTTTCGTCCTGCACGTGTTTTGATCTAAGTTTCGACGAAACTACCGCGGAAATTTTCGTACGATTAAATTAAATTTGGCGCAATGTCCTCGTCGTTCTATCTCTCTTTAAAAATAAGGTTGTAAGGAGCTATTCTCTAACATGAATCCAATCACCAGCTCACAAAGTTATAGTAAAATTTAATGAATTACTTCGTCGACCACATTCTCAAAATTTAATTAATTCAGAATTTAAAAAAAATAACTCAGCGGAAAATGATTTAGAAAAATTGATGAAATCATGCCATTCAAAAGGGTCCAAAAATTAGAAAAACGTTCCACTAAGCGTATCGAAGTACAGTTTAACTATGCTGGAAATTAAAATGAATTTTGTCTAAAAAATATTTTTATCACTCTGCCCTAGTAATTTGAGATTAAAACATGGTGCAAAGTTGTACGAATTCACTATGATTTATACGAACAAGACCTCACATATTTGAGAATGGATGCACGCGGTGGAAATGTAAAATATCGTAGTTGTCATGTCGCATTATTTAAGTACCTGAGTGTTTAGTATTTAGGGCGCCACTGGATGACCTAGTTGTACAGGTTGAATAGTTCTGTCCGACCAACCTTGTGACAAAAACAAGCGAAACATTCAGATGACACACATTTGTAGTAAAATAGAAAATAGAACATGCTATTAAAACTTGAATAATTAATCAGAAATTATTATTAAGGGTAAATTGGTAGCCCAAAGATCGTATATTTTTTACGTAAAAACAAGTTGCCTTCGAGTTAGTTTCTCCTATCGCGTGTAATATACACATGAAGTGATTTATTTTGCACGTGGACCCACCATCATATTAATGTCACGTTATAAATATTTGCGGGTAAAATATTGAAAGCGTGGTTGGGCATTATTATTGTTAGTGTAGCATATTTATCTTTTATAGCAGAGACAGTTGGAAGGGTAATATATTTGAAATTTTACAAGGTGGAAAATATAAATTGCAAATTATACGTAACTAACGACCTTTTTTATATTTTTATCTCATTGACACATCCTGGAAGCGAAATTTTCCAAATTCTTATTAAGAAAAGTGGATCTCGCCGTGCCAATTTTTTTTTCAATATGAGTCACATTTATATTATTTATTACGGTGGATACACAAAGTATATATTTCAAATAAAAAATATATATTATTATTATTAATAACAAATCATTTAACCGCCGTCTATGGATAATTTTCTGTAACTTCAAGCTTTTAAATAGTTAACTTAAAAATCAAAACAATCAATTTATTTCAACGAATTACTTGTCTGTGAGGTACGGAATACGTGCTACTTCACATATTAGGATAATACAGTTATATAATTTCAAGAAATCGTTATTTCCGATGCAACCGCGGCTATTATGGGGAGGATGTGGCAATCAAAACGAAAATTAGAATATACGTATTGGTATTTCCCAGAAATACGTGTTCGCTTCAGTGTTCCTTCCGTCTGTTATCGGAATATTAAATATTGAGCCGGGTGAGGTGAACCCGATATAGATTATGATGACGTTACATGACTTGTAAGAAAACACACCGACACAAAATCAACTAAAAAGACAATAATTGTTGAATTCCAAATACACAAGTACAATAAGGCTCAAAAATGTCGAGGCTAGTCCGACAACTCCATGGATGTCAGTTATCAAGTCTCGTTTGCATTATCCCATTTCGGTCTCACTCATCATAAGATTGAAGGTATGAACATGACACTCTGAAAATCCGGAGGATCCGCCCATTTGTTTCCATACATTGTAACGTAAAGGAATATTGTAAATTGTTCAAAAAAATTATTTTGCTGGAGTTTTTTTAAAACAATTAGTTATATCATAAATAACAATTAAATTTCTTGACTTAATGCGAGGTTTGACCTTATTAATAAGTAAAAAAAATTACTGTGTTATTAATGTGGATTTACAAAAATAAACCAGCAATAATAATTCATGAACGTATTATAGATTTAATATTATATCGGAAAATTCTAATTGTTGGATTAAACCGTCCATAAATTTAAATAATTGATTGCACTATTTATATAGTTAAATTGAATAACGACCACTTCGTAAGTAAAATAACTTTGATATTACTCGTCTAAAATCAATACAAATGTCTGTTAAGCATCCGCACAATTGAACGGTTTAATTCTTTAATAATTAACATTGTTTAAGTTGGTTTTGAATCTATTTGAATTGAAATAAATTTGGTCCGTACGTCAAACTAACACAGGGACTTGAAGGCTATTAAACGCATACGATAATAGTACTTTATAATCACTTACTTTGCATAATTATTTAAAAATAAAGTAAAAGTCATTTGACATTTAATTTACATATTTATATAATAAAACAGTTCTTTCTATTGCGATAGTGAGTCAAAGACAAAGCCCACAATTTATTAGAACACCTACTGCGACCATTTGAAGCGCTATGAGTAATTTTTAGTACACATCCGGATTTTCTACAAGTTTATATTCAAAACTATACTTGTATATTCATCGACATTAGTGTCGTTACCACGAATTTGTTTAGTGGGTGTGTGTTATATATAACTTTAGATAGATATCGAATTTGTCGTTTGCAACGAGAAAAAAATATAGTTTATTACCAAAAATTTTAAAAATTTCTGGGCGATGTGCGCAACGTTTTTATTTTATAAATGTGCTTCGTAACATTCACCGCAGAGGTTACACCAGTGGCGGAAAGTGCAGAGGGGCCACAGGGCATTGCCATTTAAAAGAACAAATAAAAATAAAACACTCGCCGTAAACAGTTCAGTTCCTCGATAGATTTTGCTATGTTAATGTGCGAAAGTAACTTAGTGGAGCTTATTACTGGACGTGGATGTCATATTTTGTGTTTTCCAAATAATCGCTATTTGTGCTTTAGCTTGGTGATCTTCTTTATTAATCGTTTCGTAAAATAATATCGAATCTGATTTTGATTATTTGACATGAAATTTTGAGACTGATGTTATTCACGTCTATAAATAAATACTTGCTTACTTCGATATGGTAACATGAACTAAACTAAAAAACATACAACAAGTCGATAAAAAAGAAATCTATTTAATACGTTTTTTTTGAACTAAGATTGTGGATTAGGCCTAGCGCGGAAACGTACGCAGTGTTGCGGAAAAATCTATGCTCCCTTCTCATTTTGTCACGAGCCTGTTCTAAACATTCGCCTCACACGGGTTACACATATTGCATCGTTTATTTGCATTCGCAGTCGTTAGTTTTGCGCACCCTTTCGGAAAATATCATTGCCAATTATGCTGACGCAAGTCCTTTGTTAACAAATAATTATATTCGCAACGAAAATATATATATTTTTTTTGAAGCGAGTGGCGTATCACGTCTACTCGCGTTACTTAATTGGCGTCAATTGTTATAAAACAATTATAAACATCAAACCGCTAATTATTAAAAAATATTTATTTATGCAGTTCTTAGAAAATTTACATTTAATACATGGAATTGCCGATGAATTACAACGCAATTTTCAAATAGTACGCGACCACATGAAAATTGCTAATGAATATCATTTTGTTTACGTGATTCGTATGATTGACACGTGTGTCCCGCCCTGCCCCCACCAAATAGCTTTCCCATTCCAACACCACCGTAGTGATATATACACTGCCTTTCAAATAACATAGACCACCTCGAACCACTGAACGTAGAATGATGAAACTTGGTGAAAATATCTAGTGCACGTAGAATCATTTGTTGGTTAAGTTTTGGAGCCAATCTGTCACTGATAGAAATTATCTCGTTTAGTTTGACCATAGTTTCGTTGATTTTTCGCATTTGTTAGGAGTTTCTACTGTGTACCTTTAGAATGCCACGGGTTCGAAGACGTGCAAATTTTCATCAAATTATTCCTTTTGAACATCGACGAATTGTCGGGATGTATGAGGCTAGTTTAACATTCCGTGAGATAGTCAGACGTGTCAATCGGTCACACACCACTATAGCACAAACTTGTAGGGGCTGGCAGGAAGAACACCTAGAAGTTCGTCGTAGAGGTACTGGACGACGAAGAGTGACGCAAGAGAAATGCAGTTAGAGACCCAGAACCATCACGAGCCGTTGGAATAAATTGGATAACAGCAATTGGTCATAACAGCATTGGTTTATCGCCGAATACGCACGTTTGGACTACGATCTTATCGTCCTTATTTTCGTCTTCCTCTAATAAGAGAACGTACAGCCATCAGACTTCACTGGTGCCAGGACACACAATATTGGGTTGGGTTGGGTTGGGTTGGATTGGGTTGGGTTGGGTTGGGTTGGGTTGGGTTGGGTTGGGTTGGGTTGGGTTGGGTTGGGTTGGGTTGAGATCTTCTTCAGTTAATTTCTAGTATGCCCAGAAGGGTTGCTATATGCATAAGTGTACGTGGGGACTAACTCATTATTAACTTTTTAATCATTAAATGTTATAAGTTTTTCTTAAAAATGTCATTTGTTTTTTTTCGTGCATTAGATATTCACCAAATTTCATCATTCCACGTTCAGTGGTTCGATGTGGTCTATTTTATTTGAAAGGCAGTGTATATATAATTCAATTCAGTTTTTATTGTCGCTTAAAGTCCCACTAACATTATCTAATTTGAAGGTAGTAGTACGCAATCATTTAATTGATTAATTGAGCTCGTTCATAGTAATGCACACGTTTGATAGTGAACCCGATTATTATATTATATAGTGCATGATTCTGTCGGTGCATTTAGTCCAAATGGCATACGGGATTCAACGGGATTAAATAATTGTAGTGTACTCTAGATAAATGTCGATGAATGTCGGTCAATAGTTGTAAATAAAATATCGCATTGAAATTGCTGTCCCCCTTTTTCCGCCGGTAAACAAAATCCTGTCCCTAGTTACTAAATACAAATAGTAATTCACAACACCCATGATGGCGTGTTTTATCATCTCATTCGGCGAAGAAAAAAGTAATAATAGAAAACGTACCTCTAGTCAAGTTAATTAATTATACTTGGCATATGTTAACACATTACGTAAATTACAGGAAGTATATATACAATTTATTTTAGTGCATTATATAGTCGGTAACTGTGTTTTTTTTCTATTAAAATATTTCCATGAAATATATTTGTGGTAAGTTTTATATTTATCAATGTTCCAGTTTTAAAAACACGAAGTTTATTTTCTGAAAATCGCTTTGCGACAGATGTGTTTCATAAAGACAAATATAAAAACAATGTTGATGGTTAGGAATGTGGAGATAATTAAGGTTAATATTTTGCTCTAAAATAAACCATTAGGTAACAATGTTTCTGTGCGCGTATATAGTTTTTCGAAAATCCGACGTAATGCGTCGCAACACACGTGCTCTAATGTATGGCTGAATGTACACTATAGCTATTTACAAATACTACACCTAATGGTATTTATAACCACGTAGTAAAACTTGTATTTCTAAATTCCATTAACGTCTCCTCTAATATTTCCACAAAGGAAAACTTGTTCTCGCAATTACGTGATTTCGTGAATACACAATTTAATTACATTATCTTTAGTATATTTTCGCTATTGCGAAATGTAAATAGAAAATGGAAAATTTTAAACAACTGCCAATGAAAATAAACAACCGCATATTTTGGTAGGAGTTGTGCACTTGTATTTAAATTAGAATACTTAAACTTAATCTTAATTTTCATCAATTATTTCATTAATTCATTTTAAAAAACTTTTTCTTGAAGAAACAATTTGATAAATTATCATTTAATTCTTCAAATTGAACCCAGACCAATTTTTTTATTGCACTTTGCCATGATAATGTAAATTTTATTGAAAAACATTATATATTAAATAGGCACTATAATTTAAATTGGAATTCATGTACATAGCCTTGGTCAGAAAAAAACATTGTTATTTTTCAACATAGTCTATTTTTAGCTCGATACAATTTATTTAATTTTTAGATCCCTTCTGACCCATATAGTTAACTAAATATGCGACAGTGGTCGTTTGAAGTATGGAATTAACAAAAATAGCATTGCCAACGGATTTTCTGTAAGTCGTTCTTTCATATTGACAAATCGAAATATCAGTCAAATATGTTTTCAGTTAACCCCGGTATATTAATTGTTTGCTCGTGGTATTGAATCAAGAATTGTTGCCTTATAAATAAACACATGATTTCCAAATACGTAAATATTAAATAAATCTAATGTTGCATAATGGCGGTGATAAATGTGTAAGTTAAAACAAACGTATGCAGTTGACTTTAACACGTGTACGCATATTTTTGTTTAATTAACACATTAAGAGATAAACCTGTGCTTTAAATTTCAATATTTCTACGTCGGTGAAACTAACACACGTAACTGAACTAATGATTTAAGTTGACTTCGTTACACGATATTTAGGAAAATTTCGTGTGGCTCGATAAGTAGCAATGTTGCGTAAATAAAGTAAGTAAACAAATACGTATCTCAACTATTTAATCAATATAAACATTTGGAGATATGGGTATTTTTCGTTGTTGTTTATACTCTTTTTGCAATTCACATTTCGTCACTTATTAATTAACATGGTTATTAAATAAACGACAAAGAGGCTACATTGCGAACATTTATTAATTAATTGCTTCGTCTAATTTTGGAATCAGATATAATATTACTCATGTATTTATTTCAATTCCAATGTAATCAATCGAGTCACATTTAGAACACAAAGATAACTCGGTGGCAAAATTGCCAAACTTGGACAATAATTTTTTTTTTAGATTAGAGCGCTAACATGTTTGTGTCATCGTTTGAATATGTAAAATAAATAATTCTCGGATGTGTTTCCAAGAGAAATGAGATGCGCAATATCCTGACATACAATAAAAGCAAATTATATTCTATTCCAGGTATAAGCAGAGATTTTATTGATTTCCCGTCGTCAATAGCAATAAGAAGATAGTATACATTAAATAGAAGGTGGTGTTCAAGAATAATAAATCCGTACCTTATTACTGTATTGGTGTCTCCTTATGAAACAAAATGCAAATTTACAACAAACTAGTTACGACAAATTTATGTATTTTTAACTGTCGTAATCTTCTCATGAGTCGTGACAGTAAATGGCTTGCCAAATTCAGAATTGTTTGTAAATAGACACAATTAACACTGTTCGTTTACCAAGAACTATTTAATTCGTTTCAAACAAACGAGTTGCAGAAAGGAGTTTGTAATTTTTAAATTATGCGACCTCCATTTGAAAATAATAAACAATAGCATACAAACTTATGCAGCCCACGATGGCGTTACATTTATGTGGTGTCTATAGATTATAGAAATATTAGCATCAGCAATTTTCAATCATTAAAGAGCTAAGAGAAATGTGATTGTAGTCGTACAAAAATTACAGATTAAAATGATACGGGTTTTCAAATAATTTTTCCTTAGTGAACTATCAACGTCGTCCAGTAAAAATAATTGCAGTTAATTTAAAAAAAAAACATGATGCCTTTTAATAATTGTCGTTGCAGCGTATTTTTTATTTAATACACGTTTTTAAATCGTAAGCATTCTGTCAACACTGTTAAGAATATTGCATTGCGTCTAAAATGACGTGTGCATTATAAAGTAACTTTGATTGCACTCGCAATGAACCTAGATCAAATAAGATCATCAAATTTTAAATGATTTCGAAATTAAATATTGCGTGGCTTATTTCAATTTTGGTGTCGATAAAATAAGAGAAATGACGCACTTCTTATTTAAAAACAATCTGATCAATTATTACTTTTAATTCTCGAGAAATTGTCTATTGATTTGAGAATCCACGTGAGCAATTTAAACATAGCCAACCCCGATCGATAGTTTTTTTTTATTGCACATTGCCGTGATATAAATTTTATTGCAGAATAAGCGGACAGTGCCAGTAAAATTATTTATTAAATAGGCACGTCTCATATATAAGATAATATAATAGATAGATAACATAATAGAAAATAGATAATGGTATAGATATGGGTGAAAGATTAGCCTTAGAAATTACTATGAAAAAAGCAAAACGCAATTCATAGGAATTTCTAATCTTTTAGCCTGGTTAACATCCTTATCTATTTTCCCGTGGTTTTCTATTATCTTATACTTATCTCCCTATTTTAATTTATTTTATTCTTTCTCTTGTCGCAATTGTTATGGCTTTACCTTCTTTTATCTTGTCAAATAATTCTATGAAGAATTGTGAATACGTCCATGTACAACTTGTTTGTCAAAACTCAAACAAATTATGCTTTAAAAAATCATGTAACTGAGATGGTAGTTTTTAATCCGTGGACTAATATATCATCAATATGTGTGGGATTGCAACGATATAAAATGAGCGTAATGAACATTTATCTCATTTCATTTGTACACAAGTTAAGATAACTTAACAATTTCCTTTTTCGATCAAATACAAATAAACATCGAATAAAGTATCCAAGCCAGCGGCTACAAAGGCGTAAATTAGAAGTTATATTGTTATCTCCGTAGTTGCGAGTTCATACCTGCTTTTGTTAGGGCAGTAAAAGTTAGGTAGATATTACATTTAACCTGTAACATCGATGGGGTTTGCAAGTATGCAAAAATCATTTATGAAGAAAATCCCAGTCGTGTCACTGTGATCAAATTATGTCGAAGAAAATGTTTTTCTTGCCAATCACTCTGCCCTTGCATTTTCCATTTGTAATACCACTGGTACTTTCGAACTTATTCGCATATCTTTTTAATTCACAAAAAATTTTAAAAACGTTTTAATAAATTTATAATTTTTTTATATATATTTTTAAACCAAAACACATGAATTATTAAACGCACGTTGAATTATTATTAAATGCACGTTGATTCAAAAAAAATACTCATACGATAATGAAGGTTAACGTACCCATTTCCTTCGCCTAGTCAAGGTGTAAATTTAATTGGATTTTTTTTATGTATAGTAATTGTCCATTTAATCCAATATACAATAGTTTTGTTCTTGTACGTATTCAAACAAATCTTACACAGAAATTATATAGCAGATGTCTAACGTGCAACACCGCTACATTGAGGCCATTAATTGTTACGTTAATTAAGTCGAAAATATTACGTTATTACAGGAACCAAATCATTTTAAAAGTGCACGTAATCAATCATGCGGGGGAGCAAACATGAGAGGATAATTCTCGGGCATCAAAAAACGTGACAATCGGGCACGTGACTAGTTGCAAGAAAACACCAAATTGAACTAAAGTGGTCTTGTTAATAGTAATCGGGAAACTCGATAAGTCTCTCGTATCTTATTTTATTTTTAGGGAAAAACTTTCAAAATTCATTTTCCAAAACAAGTCTCCATATCCATTTAATTTTCATGAAATTTTCTATTTTGTAGTACACGTCGTATAATTTTCACTCCAAGCATTCGTTAGTTACAAAACCATTCTTATTATTCAAAATGTGTTACATAATAATAATAAAAAAAACATAGATCAAGTTTAATTTATAGGCAAAGAAGCGTCGAAATTAATATTAATTAAGGAAGTATATCCCATTTCCCTTGTGTATGTATCCTTGAACGTATTTAGTATTAAAACAGGAGGTCAAGCGACGAAGATTTCACAATTTAATAAATTTCATGTACAAGTTTCTTAAGAAATTAGAAATGACAATAAAAATACGCGTTGAGTAAAATTTCACTGCATTACATCGACTTTCACTTTATGTAAATACGGTATTATAATGTTGCAACATTTCGACATAAATAAACAAATAATTAAATCTTTCACTTAACTTTACCTTACGGCACGTTACTGAGAAGTATTAGCCACAAATTTGATATAAATATGTCACTAATTAAAGTTGATATTAAATCGTCTCGTTAATATTGTAGAACCCATTAACCTTAATTAAAACCGTAATTAACACAATATATGAATTAATTTCCTCGACATTATATTATCTATTTCTTACTTACAAAGTAAAATAGTTACGGCGCAGAAATTGTAATTAAAATATGCGTAAAATTTCAATAGCAGTCGGTTATGGAAACATCGCCGGGTAGAAATAAATTTAGGCCAATTAAAAAGTTATTAAACACAAAACATTTCATTTTTATTTTGGCCAAAATATTAAACGTAACTAATGGAAAGTGCAGTCGAAAACGATAACGATTGATTGCATTCACATTTAGTGAAAAAAACGATTTGGGTAACTACACGCACAATAAAGCAAAAAAATCGAGACAACTGCATGCACGTCAGTTATGAAGCTTGTCTCGTTTCATTTCGGTCCCACTCATCATAATATTGCAGGTATGAACACGACCCTTTGAAATTTAGATCCGAAACCTAATGAAAAAAAACACATAGCAAGAATACTATACATCTGTTACATATAGGTAAATTATATTTCAATTAGTTGTCGGCTGGTCTCAAAATTTTTGAGCCTTATTGTACATTATTTTCTACAGAAAGAATATAAAGAAATATGGGGTAGATTTCCCTCGACAAGTTCAGGGATGAATGATAAGAAGTCTACAGAAATTGACAACACAAGTCCACAAGATATCAATGATTTTATTGACTGGTTCGGTCCTCAGATGGAGACTGAAGGGTAGCATATTGGGCCCCATGCTTTTCCTACTTTACGTTAATGATGTTGGACGATTTCGCGATCGTTTCCATCCATCAGATTCGAGATCAAGGCCCACGATAACGAACTGGTGACCAACAACAACAAAACTAAACTTCTGCATCTGTCGGCGCCAAAACTATCTAACAATAGGCCATTCTACAAAATGTCTACATGATAAAGAATTTATCATCGGTATTAACTGAGACTGCAGTACACTCATTGAAGAGGTGACGACACATAAGTATCTTGGGGGTCATCATTGACAAGAACTTCAAATGGAGACAACACATCAATTGGTAAAAAGGTTAAACCTCCTCGCAGGGAGATTTTATTAATTGAAAGACCTAAAGTTATTATTATTATTGTTGTTGTTGTTGTTGTTGTTATTATTGTTGTTGTTGTTATTATTATTAAATATACAAAGTATATTGTGTGCTACGCAAAACGTTTTGCATTAATTCGTTAAATTCATTTGTAACAAATGAATTGAAAAAAATTATCTACGTTTATTATCATCAAAAAATAAATATTCGTAATCTGATTGACCTTACGATAATTCAAGTTTTCGATGTAAATAAATAGGTTCGCATATCATACACGTGGAGTGAAAATACATACAGAATATCACAAACGAGCAAGTTAATGGTTTATCAACCTTTAAACAAACCTTGAGCTGTGATACGTAGATTTTATTGCGCAACTTGTAAATTATAACATTTATTTACAAACGGAACTTTTTAATGCACAATGTTTTGGCACGACCGTTCGGCAATCTCTGTGTTCAAACGCGTAAATATGCAGGGCGCCATTGTTTATTATAAATGATAACAACAGTACCGTTTTTATGATACGTCTCGTGTGTATTACTCATCACAAATATGCACTTATTCATGGGTTACAAACAATGACCGTCATACGAAAAATGCATTAATGTAAATATGATGGACGATTGTTTGTTATTATGCGCTGTTTGTATATATTGTAGTTTACTATTACTTGTTTATGCAGGTAGATATTAAAATTTGACAAGTCATGAGAGATTTATTTTTTTCAAATGGTCCACCTATAGCAAATTATTGTGGCGCTCAAAGCGAATTTACATTTTAACTGTTTTAGAGAAATCGAAAAAACAACATATGAAAAAAAATTCAGCGATTTATTAAATAAATCAATAGATTTACTTCGCCCTATAGAAACAAGAAATTAATTACAATTAAATATATATATATTTATCTGCAATAAATACTTTCCTCTATTTATAAGCACGCGGTTAGTAAATTGAATTATAATTAACACAAATGGTTATAGTCGTGTTTTTTAGTAGTTTTACCTTGACATATTATTTATACAATAAGGTATGAAAATGCATTTGTAATTGACACTTAAATAATTAGGCGATAAATTGGTCAAATTCCAAGACATATATAGAATACAAAACGTTCAATGATCAAGTTACACGACTCAATCGAGTCGAAAGAAATAGCATCGTTTAGATGCATCTTCAACCAATTTCATTTAAATTTTTCAATCAATTTTTTCTATTATTTCTAGTTGTATTAGTCTTAATTATTATGTTTGGGGGGCCAGCGTTATATCTTGGTTCTGACCTTTGTTCTGTTGACCTATTTGCTAGGTTTTCAACGCATTTTATTTATTAAAACTTGTACCAACTTATTCATTTAAATAGTAAGTCGACGTCGTAGTTTTACTCTATCCCGCAACGTGATTGTACAAATCATAAAATAATTTACTAGAAAATCCAGTAAATTAGTTTTATTAAAATATCTACGTCTACAAATTTCAAAGAAAAGTTAGCACAGGCATGTGGTTTTAAATTGCAGTAGGCGTTTGATTTTCTAGTAGAGTAACAAGCCGTCTTAAAAGTTTCAATTATTAATCTAATCTCTATATCTAATATCTAATATCATGTGCATGTGGTATTGTTACAAAAAAAAAAGATAAATTGCGCACAAAATATTTATTTGGCTGTTAAATACAAAAGTAACGCCATAGGCATCAAGAAAAATAATTATAAATAATTATTGCATTCGCAACAATTTACAAAGATTCATCAGGTCGATTAACAATTTCACCCTGAACATAAAAGAGCCGTAGGGTGAGAAAAATGCTATCGAGATAAAACAGCATTTTACAATCAATTGGAGATGTGTATATTTAATGACTTTTTCCAAAGTAAATCGATTTTACATCAAATATATGAATAAAGGAACACCGTCAGCAAATACCAAAATGCAATTACAAAAACCATAATGTACCGTCAAGAATAAAATTATTTTTGTCCCATAAAGTGGGATTTATCGGAAAATTTTTGATTTACTATTCCGCAGTTGTAGTTCCCAAAGTAATAAATTTAAGTCTGCGAACTTTTCACAATAACCGATCTAAATTCTAGTAATCGATAAAATATAACAATCGTAAAACAAACGTCCGTGCTCTAGGGCAAATTGTCTGAAACTCACGGAATAATGTTATTCTTGAGTTAAATTTAACGTAATATCACACACATATTATAAACTCAGTTCAATCTGGTGCATTTACACATTAAATACATTTAAAAATGCCTTTCATTTCTAAAGTAATCGAAATATACACATTGCACTGTTGGGCTCGAAAAGGTCATTCAAAAACTTAGTGAATTTGTTTATAAAGGAGAGCCCGTAAAGTTCTACGAGATATTGTGTTCCTTTTTTTGCAAATTAGGACCAGTCCACAGGTTTAAGTACTAAGAAAATCCCCTAAAATTCGTATACATTAACAGTTTAAAAAACTTTCATTTATAATTCTAAAGACTGGTGCTAGAAAAAAAAAATATTAACTAAATTTGTTACTTTTTACACCTACCTAAAAACTAGTTAAACGTGACGGCAAATTTATCTAAAAATTAAATTTGCTGTTAGGTTTAGAAACCTTGTCGCGCTCGGTTTATCATGAAATTACACAATTGTGTTAGAAGAGTTAATACGGAGCGGTAAAGGTTTTTATTTATACAAAAAACTCACAAGTCGCACAATCATTTATGATACCTGTGAATCATATTGTATATTGTAACAATCACAGATATGGAGTAACAGATTGACCTGCGTTTTTTTTTAACTAACTACACTAAAAAAATTTATTTAAAGTCCAGTTTAACCTTAAGCGTATAAAGTTTTGTAACGATTTCCTTTTAGATTCCGGGTAAGCGTATTAATACTAAAATAACAGGGGTATAGGATGCACAAAACGAGGAAACTAATCCTCTTGAACGTACGGGTGGTTTAATACTAACACAGTTACATCTGAAATTACAATTACAAGTGTGGTACTAACGTTTTGATCTTGAACTACAATTACAAATTTTAAATTCTGATGTACCTGCACCCCTGATTATTGATAGGCTCGGACTGCACTCTGATGCAACGCATTCTCAAATTCACTCGCACAAACACACACTGACTAAAGGAACATATAAAAAGTAAAATAAATTAAATTATCAACTTAATTCAATTTTCTTGAGAGCACAGGCGGAGCATTGGACTGGAATCTTCGTCGGATTCGTAAAAGTAACGTTGTTTTGGAGACAATCCTAGTTGAACTCTGCGTACAGCTTCGTTAACGAGACTTCCGTCACGTAATAGCCTCTGAAGTAGTTCATATGGATCTTCTTGTGTGTTGTCTTGTACAGGTTTACGTCTAAGTTTTCGTGAACAAGTTGAGTCGCACATATTATCACATGTACATATTTTAGTCGGTACGCGGTATGGAGAAGCTCTCGACGACTTTCTCGACAAGTGACTGCAAGGAATTGCCTTCATTGTTGTGGAAACTCGCAAATTTTCTTTAATCTCCAACACTAAGCCTTCCACATCTTTAGCACTAATATTAAACTCGGGCCCTTTAATCGGGTTTACGTTCGCCGAGTTATTATTCGTTCTCATATTTGCTGAAGGCATAGCTGGCATCAATTATTAATTAATGACAGTTTCACAACACTATGTCAATAATGACCGACTTGTACACAATAACAAGACGAGCGAGCAGATATCAAATGCGTCCACAATCCAAACCGATCTCTGTATGACTGAGGAATTGTAACCGTCCGCCAACCTCTCTAACCGTTGTTTGGGTGTCGAGCTTTCACAACATGCGCGAACGAAAAGTAGTACTATGTAAACATTGACAATAATATCACGTTATCATACGACTGTTGCAATTTTAAATACTCCATGAGCAACAAAATAATTGACTTCGCATCATTAGAACACACGAAAACAAAATTTCATATACAAAACCGATTTAAAATATGTAAACATTTGCGTACTGCGGCGTAGGAATATTGAATCAAGGTTACGTTACGTCTGCAATCAGCGGGTATAGAATGGTAGACGAATGACGTAAATTGGGAGGGGGAAATCCTATTTATTTACATTTTGCCATACTGAAGGGGAAAGGGGCCCGAAAACTATTACTACGTTATTTTCAATGACAAATTCATTCTAGCAAACAAATAAATTAATACAGTCCGAATCGATCGAATTTTTTTAACAGCTTACTAACATTATATTTTTGTTAAAAGAAGAGACCATAATTACAATTGGCCCAATATACATGACCGCATTTTTAAAGTTGATGTTAGCAGGTGTACCGTATTGCAAACAGGTACAGAAAAAGATTCAAGACTCGGTCAATTTTCCGTTGCTTACCTAATTGTTTACAATGCAACAAAGTATTTAGTTTCCATAATAAACAGCTATAACTGTACGTTTTTAAGTATCAAACACTTCATCTTAGAATTTTTAAGAATTGCGACATTTACCTAAATAAACACTCAAGTTTTTCAAGAAAACCATGGGAAATGTGACGTTTTTTTTTCTAAAGCTTTATTTTTAATTTGACATTTAAATCGCATTATTTGTAGACACCGTCGCATCTAGTATTTATATGTTGAACACACATTTTCATCACAGCAATTAACATTAAGACGTTCTATTTTAATCTACTCGTTTCAATTATATAAATTAAGCTCTAAGTAGGCTGTCAATCATTAACAGCGGCTTGTATTTCATTTTCATTGCAAGTTAATTATTTCAATCATTCTTATCTTTGTTATTTACTTCGTTTAATATATGATCTGATATCTACAAACGGATTTAGGTTAAATGTATATGTACACTGACTGTAGAAAAATCATACACATATCAGTCTTTATATACAGAGCAGTAATTATTTTATTTTTGAAGAGTGTGAATATTCTGCATGCCTTGTTTAGATCCTTGTATAATCGCGATGCACTTTAAACAGGGAATATGAGTCAATACTTCGTTTATTTATTATTATTTATGCAGTACATAAAATACTTGATAACTCTTTGATTAGGCTGGTTTCATAAAATTGAAAATCAAAACCAGTGTAAAGGATCTAATAATTAATATTTAAAATTAGCAATAGTAGATATTGAATCACGATGCAAAGCTGGCACTATTATCCGATAGAGGGCATCACACGAAAATATGATCAATTAGTGTATTATTCAATCGACAACAGTTCTTATTGATTAATTTGTTGATCACGTAATTGCACTTTACTTTTAAATTTAGCATATTTCAATATTGCGGTTTAATTATTATTATTAATTAACTTTTATGTCGATTACAAAGTATTTAGTATAAAGTTCCCTCTACCGAACAATATTGTCATTATATTGTTACCAGGTAATAAGATCTCTACACATATTCAAATCTGTAGCACCTAGGAACACATGACTGAATTATAATTTTGACAAGATTTAAAAGCGCTAATTTGGCAAATAGTTTTTCGTAAATTACAACGAAAACAAATTAATTTATTGAAAATGTTTCCCGAATTCACGAAAATTATTAATCGGATTGCTCAAACAATTACAAGGAGAAATCAAAATGGAAGTCCATTCGTAAGTAATATAATAATGTACATAACCTAAAAATTGAGATTCATAATTTGTAGATGTTCCTAAAATCGCATTACGGATCGGCGCCGACTTCCGAAGAAGCCTTGAAAACACTTTTAGAGAACTCCTTTCCAAACGCGAAAGTTATAAAAGTTGAAGATATATCGGGAGGTTGCGGTGCTATGTACACGATTTATGTCGAATCGACGGATTTCAAAGGCTTATCGATTGTGAAGCAACACCAAGCTATAACCAACGTTTTAAAAGAGCAAATCAAGCAAATTCACGGCCTACGGATTGAAACGAAAATACCCAAATAACGCCTATCTTCCGGCATTCACAAACAACCGATGTGTTCCGGTTAAATCTTTAGTACAAAGTATGTTAAGGCAAATTAATAACTTAATGTGCCCCTTATGTGTAAGTCCTTTGCTAGGGCAAATGTAAATTTTCATAACCTCAAACTTGACAAACTATGTTAATAACAAATTGTAAGACAAAAAAATAAACAATATATGACTTTATATGGTAGTTATTTAGTTTAAAAGTAAAATTCACTTACTCAGTTTGTCTGGTAGTCATTGTTAGATGTTTGCAATGCACTTGTTCAAACTATTTGTGTTATACTAATCTTCTTTGACATCTGATAACAATTGAAATAGTAGTATGTCATTATTTATCATTTGTTTTATTTGAGAAATCGTTTTTAATATCTTAGATTGCAATTAGTCAAGATGGAATGCAATGTTATCATGTCAATATTAATTGTTTTTAATAATCCATATTCTTTAATTATATCTTATCAAATTACATACTACAATACAAACTAATTATAAAGAATATTACTCGGCGACAGCATTAAATACATAGTGTACTTAAATAGGCTACTAGGACTGGTACCACGAACTCAAAGTGTGCAGAATATGTAAAAGTAAGTTATGTGCATTACTTTAAATCAATCATGAAACACTAATAATCTACGTCGACCTTGAAGATTAAAGTTAATACAAAAGGGCTTATCAATCAAATATACTTGATAGTAAAGTTATACCCACGTAGTCTCCACAAATTTAATAAAATTGTGACTAAATAATACGAGAGGAAAGTAACAGGGTAAACAAAGCAATAAAAATCGTGCCATGACACTAACAATTAATTATTGTTCTTCACATCATGGAAAATTTTATAAATATATCAACTACAAATTCTCTGCGACATTTAATAAAGCCTCATTTAAGATTGTATCTCGGTGCCCAACACAATCGAACAGAATTTTAAGTAAATCACGACAAATTAAACAATTGTTTACAGAAATCCATTTTAATTACAAAATCATTTTGCTACATGAAAAAGTTTAAACAAAAATAAAAGTACAATTAATATTACAAAAATCTTTAAAACATTTCACTCATTACAATTCAGTCTTTCTTGCATTTCCTTTCCTATCGTAACCTTTCAATTCGCTTGTGGCGTGTTTAGCAATATATTTGAGGAAATCGTCAACCTCGCGTCCTCCCTGAAACAAACCAGTTAATTTACACTCCCATTTCAAGTCATAACATACGCACTTCATATTTGACAGGTTTAGATTTAGAGTCCTTCGGTGCCCAGAATAAAGTCGGGAAACCTCGCACTTCGAATATCGGTGGAACGTCATTGGCGGTAGCGTCGATTTTAACAATGGCGACATCTTCGTCCTTCAGTTTTTCCGCGAGCTCGTCGTAAATCGGAGTCAATTTCTTACAGTGGCCGCACCACGGAGCGTAAAATTCAATGAGCGTATCTTTATCGTTGTTAATGACAACATCATCGAAGTTCTTGGCAACGGCTATTTTAACAGGGGCGTCATTCGATTCCGGGATTGGTTCAGATTTCAAAAACGGTTCGAGCTTACTTTCTAACAGATCTTTTACAAACGATTCAAGTGTTTCAATTCTGAAAAAGTATCGTTAGGATTCAAAATTTACTTACGAATGCGATCACTTACGAGAATTCTCCTTTCATAACGAACTTCTGATTTTTAGCATCTCTGGCAAATATTACTGGTTTATCACCTTTAACGTAATCGACGCCGAATTCGTTCAATTCATTTTGGAATTCATCTTTCGAGCTTATGGCAAAGGTTACTTGGTTTTTGAATTGTTTACTGACCTACAAATGTAAGTATAGTTGGTTAGTTAGTTATATTGAGTGGGACTTTTAATTTATTGTGGCTCACAATAATTTATAGTTCACCCTCAATTCCCTTTAGATATAGAAGGATTTTAGAGTGTGAGATTTTTTATATAAGTATAATAAAAAGCTTAAAAAGAAAAATGATTACCTTTAAAATTCTATTACGCCAGTAATTGGTTCCTTTAGCATTTTTGACGTAATCCACAGTGTAATAACCAACAACAAGGGGGTTTTTGAATTCCTGGCGGTTATCACTTTTACGGTGTCCAACTAAACCATGGCTAAGAAGTATATTCGATTAAAATATTACATGAAAATAGCTGGTAAATAGAATACAACAATGCATGGCTGAATAATTGAAGAAATGCTTATTTCATGTACATTGACACCATTTTTGTAGCACATTTAAGAATGAAGTGACAATGTACTGACATTTTATTATAATTTTACATAGACTCTCACAATTCAATTATTATTGATATTAAGCTTTAAACAATCATTTAAACCAATCATGATTATAATTTCAGTTTTCTACAACGTATACTTACTAGTTCTCTGTAATAAATTCACTAATATCACCAGTAACTGGAGCACCCTTATAAACAACTTTATCGTCTTCAAATTTATTATGTAAATGAGCTGGACGGAACAGAACAATGGCATCTCTAAAATTGTGAACAATTAGGCAATGTCGTCCACTAAATATGAAAACTTACTTAACTCCTTCCTTTTCTAAAACATCTTTAAATGAAGAATGCGCAAATCTGACCTTTTCTCTAAGTTTATCGGCTAATTTCATGTATGCAGCTTTCAAGTCGCTTTCTTTTTCAAAGAAACCAATGACGGAAACGTCCTGTTCAACCGTTAGGAATTTCTCAAATTCGGCTACGCTTGCGAGTTCTTTAGAACTTGGACCGACTTGAGCTTTCATATATTTAACGATACCTGAATTTTATATATAAATTAGATTGGTTTGAGGGGTAATTTGTGTACATTACCGGCGGCTTCTCGTGGGCCGGAATATTCTTGAGAAAATTCGCCGTTTCTGAAGATTTTGAGGGTCGGATAGCCACTGACGCTGTACTTGTTGCAAGTTTCTTTACCTCCTTCTGTGCAATCAACCTTGGCTAAGATAACAGGTGGGTCGTTTCTTACAAGATCTTCGGCTGCTTTGGCGTATTCTGGTTTTAGCCGCTTGCAATGTCCACACCTAATTTCGTTAATAATTACACTAAAGATTAAGTTAAAAAAAATAAGAAAACATACCAAGGTGCGTAAAACATAACCAGTACGGTTTCGTGGTCTGCAATTCTTGAGAAGTCACTGTCAGTGTAATCAACAACATCTTGTTCCCCTGCTGAACACGTATAAAATAACAATGCAACTGAGAATATATTTAATAGGAACATTCTTGAATAATATATTCTCTTATTCTTCACTCTTTTCACAAACCGGCTTTCCAGACAAAAATGAAGTTGCTGTCACCTTCCTTAAATCTATTATTTTACGTGGCCTATTGCTGCGCATGTACAGAACTTTCAGTGTTGGCTACCTCCCATTGGTCCAAATTTATTACAAGATTATTCGGAATTTAAATTTCTCTTAACATTCCACTGATATTTTACGTATGCATATTTACTTTGCTTAAAAATACGTATATTTTATTAAGTTGTGTAATGAATTCATTGCGATTACTACAAAAATATTTCATATTAACTGATAATATATTTGCTGGTTTCTATAAATCTTCGATATTGACAAATTCGTTTTTTACGAGGATTTCTTTTCGAAAATCAAACGTTATAAATCAACGAAAATCTGATTCATATAAAATAAAGCTTGAAATTCGAAGAAATCTGCAGTAAAGACCGCAAAATTTGTTGTGACAAACGGCTTCACAAAGATCAAAAGCCTCGACGGATTTCTCATGATGTTTTAATTGTTAATGTTGGTACTCGCTGGTAGTATCGCCCGTAGTTAATTTCACGTCGGTTTGTTTGCAATGTTTAGCTTTAAAACTTATTATTTAAAAGTTTTGTTTAATATATCGATTTTTTTAAGTATATTAATAGTATTTTTTTACACGTTTACAATAATAGACAATATACAATTTAAATACAACGATAGAACAAATAACGATGTGTACAACACAAAATATCCATTTAAATATTCGAAAAACGTAAATGGAAACGATAAGAAGGTAATCAAACACGACGATGATTACAACGTGTGGCTAATATTTACGAAAGTAATTGATAAGTCGCCTTTGATGTATAACTTTAATAATTTGATTAAAAATTTGCTAAATGTAAGTTCAGTGCCTTTGAAGTTTCATGTGATTGTTGATACTACTTCGGAAATAATTGCTAGAAAAATATTCGAGGAAGTGTCGAATGTTACAAATGTAGTTATAAGTTTTACGTTTTATGACGTCCACGCTTCGGCTAAACTAATTGAAGACATCGTTAGTGTCATGACGCCGCATTTCAGTTCACGACAAGGTAACGTAGCGAACTTAATGAATTTATTGATTAGTGTTGTGTTTCAGGTACTTATTACAGTGATGCTTTGTTTTATTTGTCGTTGGGGTTATACCGAATTGCTTCAGGAAATCAAAAGAACGCCGTTATGTTGGATTGCGATTTATATTTTAAAAACGACATATTGTTGCTATTTAACGAAATAAAAAGGTAAAATTGTGATTTTATCCAACACTAGGACTGATAGATTTTTGTCGATAGGTTCCCGAGTGATGCATTATTCGGCTTAGCCCCCGAACTAACACCAGTTTATCGTCATGTGCTATACATGTACAAGTTAAAACACAATACGTCTTTTGGTGAATATTATCATGTGAGAAACGTCTCGCAAGAAGCACACCCGAGAGGTTTTCAGGGATATAATTCCGGAGTCATCTTAATGAATCTAAGTGCAATAAGGAAATCGACGATATATCCGAAAGTATTATCCGACGGTTTTGTAAATAACGTTACAAGTAAATATAGTTTTAGAGGTCATTTGGGGGATCAAGATTTTTATACGTTGTTAGGTTTTGAGTATCCTCAGTTAATTCGTACTCTTAACTGCGGTTTTAACAGACAGTTATGCGTTTGGTGGCGAGACCACGGTTATAAAGATGTTTTTTATAATTACTTCCAGTGCAATCACAAGGTTGTTATTTTACATGGTAATTGTAACACTAACATTCCCAAATAAATAGTGTGATAAGTGCAGACATTCATACAATATATTATTTTATATTTTTCGAAAAATATTTTACTGCAAGTATTACATAGACATTCCGTAGACGTACAATTCCACAATTACTTTTCTATTTTTCATATTGTATCAAATTTGTTGTGTATTCAAACCAACCCATTGTTTTGAACTTGTTTTATTTGTTTGTTCTAATTATGTGAACAGACACATCGATTAAAACACTCAAAATGAAAATGGTTTCATGTGTAATAAAGCAATAACGTTAACACAATACAAATGTCCAAAACAGTATTTTGAATCTTAAAATGTGTTTCAATTTGTGCAATTTAAGAAATGTATTATTTATATTTTTTTACAATAAATTTTTTTAAATAAAAATGTTTGCTTGTACTTAATGTTTGTTACAATTTTTATATAATTTGGGTTATTTTGAAAGTGATTTTTACTATTTTTTTAAATCTTTTCATCACATACTCCAACAAAATTTAATAATAATTATTATTACACTGTTCAATGAATGACATGAATCGCTACTTTAGAATAATGAATTAAATAATAAATAATATGTTAATATAAAACACTATTAGGGTTTTTAAGCGATATGGAGTTTTGTTTGAAAACTGTACAGTTGGCATTACATTCGATATTATCCCACATTAATCCATAATCCATGTGATCTTAGTCGGCAATTTGACAGTTTGCAGTTCTCAAATTATCAATTAAAATATAAATCAAATGTTAATAAAACCAAGACTATGACAGATGTAAATATTGACTGGCCGTGGCAATATAGTTTTCCGCCTTTCTTTACGTAAGTTAACAATTAACGATTAGTAAATAATTCGAGGTTAAATAATATTATTTTAGCTTGCAGCCCCATGCTGAAACTAGATCGAGGCAGCTAGCTGCATGGAGAAGCTTAATTCTAGATTATTTTAAAGCCAGTAAGCAATGCAAATTAGACACACGCGAAGCTTCAGCGTTACCTCTTTTCAACAACACTGCTATAAATAGAAAACTTGACACTTCGGCAATCGTAACAATTTTAACGGAATTACAAAAATCTGGAAACGCAGCCCCAACAGACAAACAAAAGAGTGTGTGGGAAATATACTGGCATACACTCGAAGAATGGGGAACCATTATTTATAACCACGTTAGCACAATAGGTGCTGTAAATACTGTTCTCACGATTTATGAACTCACCCAAGGCGACGACGTGCAAGATGAAGGTGAATATGTTTTATTTAATAACGTCGTTTAATACGATTCTTGTAGATTTCTTCGGATTAGATGCGGACATTTTCATTAAAGCACTGCGCACTCTTGAATCCAAGGGCAAATGTGAAGTAATATTATTTGACGATCAACAAGGTGTTAAATTTTTTTAAACAGATCGTTTATGAATATTATTTTTGATACAATTTTTATATTTCTGCTGCTTTCATAATAAATCTAAGTGCAGTCAACCTAGTTGCTTAAACGTTATGAAAAATTATATATTTATATTAGAATTAAGGTTTTGAAATGTCTGAATAAATTGTAATATTTGCGTTTTGATTTATTATACATTGCTGTTTGAATTATACAATTAGTAAAATTTAGCGTTAGTTGGTTTATGGTTGGTAGCTGTTGGCAACGCTGAAGAAAGTAGTAACATAACCAATAAGTTTAACATTCAAAAACGTATCGATAATTTAAAACTAAGATGAATTTAGATAAATTTAGGAGCGTTTTTAATTCAACGAAATACTTCGTAAGGTGTTACACGAAAAGGAAATATCCATTGGATCCCGAATATCTGAAAGATGTACCTGGTAAAGACAATGTCATTAAAGTTATACTTAAATAATATTTCGTTTTCCAGTTTTTGACTATGTTAGTGGGGGCAAGAATAGAAATAGGATTTACGTATGGGGTAGTGTGGAAACTGGAGCTTTAGGTGTTCGTTACCTAAAGCATAGAGAGCCTGTCGAATATTTGAGATGTCCTAAACGATTGGGTTTCGCCGAGAAGTATGATGTTACGTCCGTGGCGTGTGGATTTGGATTTACAGCTTTTGCGGTCGATTCTAATGATAACGTTAAAGTTTATGGAACTGGAATTAACACAGATTCACAAATTGGTTGCCATGTAATTCGAGAAGGAAAACCGCTCGGTGTTATATTTTTTCCACAACCGATAGTATTTCCGGTACGAGATTCAAAAAGTAAAGTTAGGAAGGTGGCAGCTGGTCGAGCCCATTTATGTGTGTTACTAGATGAAGGACTATTTTTAATAGGGAATAACGCTTACGGACAATGTGGCAGGAACGTAATTGAAGATGAAAATTACAGTGGGAGCCAATTTGTTCATCATATTGAGCAATTGGACGGAAAGAATATAGTCGACGTGGTGTGTGGACAAGATCATACGTAAGATAAAAATTCAGTGCAAGAAATTTAAAATTGACTTAATATATGTATTTTAATAGTTTAGTAATTACTGAAGATGGAAGTGTGTATTCTTGTGGATGGGGAGCAGATGGACAAACTGGACTAGGGCATTATGACTCCACATCGGCGTTTACGAAAGTTTCGGGTGATATAAAAAACGAAAAGATAATCAAACTGGCCTGCAGATCTGATTTCGTGATGGCTTTAAACGGTAAGTCGTTTTTTTCTTTTTATATATTAGCTACAATGTGTTTTAAGACAGAGGTGATGTTTTCGGTTGGGGTAATACCGAATATGGACAAATACTAACTGTGAATAATTCACAACAAATTTGTACGCCAATTGCGATAAACGAATGCAACCGTTTGGGAAAAATTAAAGACATTGCGTCCGGCGGGTCGTCATGTCTGGTTCTCAATGGTACGTTACCAACGATTTATTTATGTTGTAATAAATTTTAATAATTTAGACGAAGGGTGCGTTTACGTTTGGGGCTTCGGGTTATTAGGAACAGGTCCGAACGTACAACAATCATCGAAACCAATACTGATACCTCCGCAATTATTTGGGTTAAATGATTTTAGTCCCAATAATCGGGTCATTTCTATAATTTGCGGCTTAAGTCACGCAGCGGCAGTTACAAACGAAGGTGACTTATATATGTGGGGACGTAATAGGAAAGGCTGTTTAGGGCTCGGACATACGAAGGATCAATATTTTCCATTGAAGGTTGTTGGTTTTTTTATTGATCTCTCTTTTTTCTACGGTATATGTTTTAGGTTGCTGTGGGTGGATATGTTAAAGATGTTGTCTGTGGTCTTGATCATACTGTTGCCATTTGTAAATCATTTATTGCCGATTAAATAAATTTTCTGATTTTATTACATCATCTACGTAATTAATTACCCATAATATATGCAACTAAGTTAAATAAATAGCTAAATAGTACTAAATTATATCTTATATGATATTTTAATGGGGAAGGGGGTCAATTTTGAAATTATGAAATTTGGTGCATTCATCTCTATGGCACTTACAGGACTTACATTTGTAGTGTTACCACTTACTGTTGTTTACATTTTTTTGGTTCAATGGTAAATTTGCATTTAGTTTAGCATTGAATTGTACGCATTGTATTTTCATTGTATTTAGTTTATTATTGTCACTGTACCTGCGCAAGTTATCTTTAGAAAAGTATACATATTGGACTGAATAAGCAACAAAATTTGACGCTTCTAAACCAATTGATCTATTTGGCTCAGTAACTCATTCATTTTAAACGTTTATTAAAACGAACTATACGATCTATTGTTCATCTCCTTGGGACCATATCCATTTAATTGTCCTATATATTGAATGGATTCCCGTGGCCCAAACTCAAATTGAAACGTTTATATCGACACACAAACGTGAAACTAAAAGTCAATAGTCATCTTTTCCAAAACGAAATAAACTTTATATCATTTAATACGAACAAAGTAGTGCCCCTTATAAGTCCCGTATATAATATATTAGTACACAGCTGCTTGCATGGTTGCATTGTTTGAAACTGTAAATCACAAAGAATATTTGCAAAGCAGCATGTGATACGAAAGTCAATAAATGATGCAATAAGTCGTATTCGCACAAATATTTTTAACTTCTAATAAAATAATTTTAATGCAATTTGTGGCGTTAAATTACGTAATTTGTTGGCGTTTACTAGAAAAAATAATACAATAAAGACTTAAGGCGAAAGCGAAACGTCACAAGGAAATACTATAAATGCGATAAATAAGAGATTTCATAGAATGTTATAGCTAGAAGGCTTTTTAGGTCGAACCGGTCTTTTAAATTTTGCGGAGGCACATCTCCCGTCTCTAAATGTTATATGTGGTCAAACTAAAAGAAAAAGCCCGAGGTCGATAATACGAGTTGAGAGTTTTATTCCAGAGTACTACTTTCTTGCATCTTCATAGACAATATGAAGCTGTATTTCGTGTTTGCTTTGTTTTTGGTTATTTTATTCAACGTATGTACGACATTTCCTGTTGACAACAGAGACTCGCCGAAAGAAGATAAATGTAAGTATTTTTTTTCTCATCTAAATCGAGAGAAAGGCTTTATTTGTCTAACTTAATTTCTACGCATATGGTTTCTAAAATTTTATTGTGTAGTATTTAAGTAATATTTTATTAAATATAAATATAACTGTGAATATATTTTTAAAATGTTGTAAATATAAATATAAAATAAATAACTTTGTATGTTTAAATTTTTAGTGACAGATGGAATAGTTTCTTATGCCCTGAATCATACGTAATAAGTACGTGAATATTACGTATATGCATACGTTAATTACTTGTAAAATTTAACTAATTAACAAAATTAAAGTATTTTTAACTATTTTACAGTTATTTGTTTATTCATTTAATATTAACAATTTTTGATGTACAAAGTTAAGTGTTTTCTGTACAAAATAAATTATAATTTGGATTTACATTTGCTGCCGCTATCACAAAACAAATTATACAACGTAGTCAATATTATTAGAACGTGCGGTAAATTTTGATATTAGGACTTGAAACGACGAAATCATTACGAACAAATATTTGCTTAAAATTTCAATATCACAACACTTTTTATTATAGTTATTTTGCTAGCGTTGATTTTAATTTTAAAACTTTAGATTCTTATGCTAAGAAATATTGTTAAAGTAGGAATAATAACAATAGTAGTCGGTTGTCACCGTTTACGACATTCTTTAAATTAGTACATATTTTATTTAAATATTACAATGTATTTATGCAAATAGCATTCTAAAGATATCAAGATTAACACGGTGCATTTTTTAGCGGCCTTCGGCCAGCCTTTCGATGAAATTGTTGTTGAGTCTTCGTTAACAGTTAGAAGGAAGAATTATTCCAGACAAGGAAGAAATGAAAACATCGCTGCAGAGCCAGCAACAGTTAGTAATACCAGGGTGAAAAGACAATTTATTGATAATTTTGGGGGGTATGTAAATAATGAATGAACAATTGTTTATCATTCTTGAATTAGATCATCTTTGTCATTCTTCTTTACAAATTTTAGGTCCCAGAAAACCCACTTTTACATTTATGCTTTTTAATTAACAAACTTCAGCTTTAACTTTACATTCATTGCAAATAGTCGACGAGAAAATGTGGTAATACATCATAATTATGCGAATGCACATTTATTTTTATACGTTTTATTTATAATATAGAATATGTCACTAATAATTTTGTTTTATTCTTTTCCCATTTCTATCAATTTTAGGTTTTGGCTAAAACTTAAGCTTGTCATTGTTAATCATCTACGTCATACGATTTTACATGCATTTAAGGAAAAATAAATGCATTATATATTTCTTGTTAATAATTTAATAAGAAGACTAAAATTTCCATATCCAATGATCAACTCAACGTCATCATTCAACACCATGACCATACATCAAAGCAAAATCAACCATCGACTTTAAAGAGTTGCGTCGCATTGACGTCAACATTGGGCAGATAAAATATATATTAAAATTAAGTAAATTGTTTTTACCAATGAAACTCGAAATGATCCAACTCTAAAAAGTTGCAACGTTCTTAAATCACGAATGAGGCATGAAATAGTTGTAAATATGTATTTTTTTATGTACGTATACGTAGTATGTTTTAATTAAAATTTAAGGCGTCTACAGTTTCCTGCTGTCCCGTCAGGTAGTGCAAGTGCAGCAAATGCACAAGCACAGTCGTTTGATGTGAAGGGACCTTTAGGTGGTTTTGGAGCATCGGCGTCTGGTGCACAAAGCCAATCGATCGGTTTCGGCCCAGGTGGTCCAACAGGATCGGCAGGATCAACTGGTTCTCAACAATATCGTTTAGCCAATGGCCAAGTGATTGACGTTACTTTTGGTAATTCCTTCACTTCGGGCAGCGGCACCGCAGCGCAAACGGGCACTTCGGGAATATCGATAACTAATCCAGATGGCACAAAAAAGGATTACTAAACGCTTATCACCATAAAAAACAATTTGTTTTTCGTTTAAAAATAAAATAAACACAAGATGCACTTTATTGGTTTGAAATTGACTTTTCATTGAATGAGTTACTTGAGCTGAATTCACAATCTGATTTTAAACAGGTTATGCGAAATGTACATTAACGTCGATGCCTATGAAAAAGGTAAGAAAAACCCCATGGGCACTTTTCGTACGTTGAACTTGATTTGTAATTCGCGGCTCTGTACGACGGTCACGTATTCTATGGTCTGCAGATATCGCTGTAAGTTACGTGTCATTGTCAAAAATTCTTTAGTATATCCGCATATTATATCGTACCTTTGCATATTGAAAATGCATTTTGTCGACAATTTTAGTTTTTAAGTAAATTCGTCACGTATTAACGTTATATATTACACAGATTCAGTAAGTTAAAACTTGAAAACGTCGTACACAAATTTGCATTATTAAATTGTTTAACTCAATTATTTAATATTTTTTATATGATCATCGTATGAATTATATTTGTGTCGTGCAAAAAAATGTTGCTTTTCACAAATGATAGAAACTGATTCGAAAAATATTATTCCAATATGTAAGAAGAACTTTTTATTTGAAGTGAATATTCACATATATTTTTACCATTGTGGACCTATGAACACATAGGTACATTTTGTGGCCATGTGGGTGGTAGGAATAGTTTATAGCACGTTTTTTAGACGGTTTTCCACAACTGTTGTCAACAATTAAAATCTATAACTGTACCGATCGTCAAGATGGGTGACTCTTCCACCAATGAAAAAATATTTCTTAAAAGTCTAATTCATTTTATATCAATTAACATCGGCAAAGAAAATCGCTTGCTTGGTTTTCGAGAATAAATCCAAACCTAAAACGGTCACTACATTTACATATCGGATTGTAATTTTTACTACTAAACGAAAATGAAATACACATTCTCATATGTTACATCAAAATTTGAATTATTTCTATCACTGTTTATAATATAAAATTTTAAGACAGACTACATTTTGCAATAAGATCTGTAAGCTCATGTCGTGTTCGCCTCGTTGTTATACCACTGTGCTTCCTTGTTGTAATATAGTCCAATAAAATTTTGGCTTTTGTATAACGTACGTAATTAAATATGTAAAGTATTTTAGTTTTAAAAATCTCACGTGCAAAAGTAATAAAGTTTGAAGCAACATTTATATCGAATTTATTCATCCGTTCTTAAATAAATTAAAAAAGTTCAGTATACTCGCTTATACTTCCCATGATATGCGCGTGCATATGGATAAGATCGTTCCTTTGAATAAATTTTAATTTTAATGTAGCAGTTGACGTTTAATAAAAAAAACGATGGTGTTCATAGAAAAACATAATATAAAAAAAAGTTCTTGCTAATTTACGAGACTGTACAAAATCGAACGTTGACTATATGATGAATCACAATTGAAACCTTGACTATTGATTTATGTTGATAGTTTTAGCGAATTCAATAAATACATAGATGGCTAATGAGGTATGTATGTATGTATGTATATATGTATGTATGTATGTATGTATGTATGTACATAGCCAATTTTTTTTGTGTAAGTGGAAACGAGGCTTTGTGACAATTGCCGCATCAGATAAACTAATAAATCTTGTTAATGCTTTGCTTTATATAAATAAAACATTAGTTTCGTAATAGACAGATTGTTTTAATATTGGATTTACGTACGCAAATGTTCCATTTATTTTATCCGTCGTCTGAATATTTGATGATACCCATTAGTTTGATCGACCAATTTTGAAATGAAACGAAAGAAAATAACGCGAATCCATGCAAAAGATAGACATGTTTTCATTTAAGGCAGTATTTGAAAAACTTGCAAATGAAGAGAAACAAGAAATGAGAAACAAAGCCTTGCCAAAAAATTGACAAACTTGAAATATTCTCCTTGAACATAAACTTGCAGAATAATACCATAACAATAGACGTAGCAACAAAACTTTTTGCATATTTCTTGTTGATTATAGCAGCCGTGCACGCAGTAGCACCAATACACCAATAAATCGTAGGCCAAACTTTATAATTTTATTCGCTGAAGGTATGTCGGCACACCATTTTATTATCAATCCCGCTTTAAGGTGCACGTACGCAAGGTTAATCATTGGATGGGTACTTTTGCTCAACCTATGTCGTGTATTGTCGAAAACAAGTTTTTTACCGGAACGATAACCAATGCTAGTAATTTGGAGTAAAAAAAACGGTAATACTGCGCAAGATCGTCTAATGAAAAACAAGGAACTCCGCAAGTGAATAAAGATAACTAAAACTCTCGGCTCTTGAGTGGTATCGAAATATTGCACGTACGAGTTTTTTTACTTAGTTTTTGTCACGTATGTTCGATTGTCATTGGATGTATACTTTTGTTGAACCTATGCCGTGCATTGTATTATTTTATGTGGCGGTAGGTCGAATTTCCGGCCAGGGATAGCCAATAATAGTAATTTAGAGTAAAAAATAGTAATACTGCGCAAAATCGTCTAATGATAAACAAGGGACTCCGCAAATGAATAAAGATAACTAAAACTCTCCGCTCTTGAATGGTATCGAAATTTTGCAGGGACGAGTTTTTTGCTTAGTTCTTGTCATGTATGTTCGATTGTCATTGGTTGAATACTTTTGCTGAACCTATGCCGTGCATTGTAATATTTCACGTTGCCTTAAGGTCGAATTTCCGGCTTTTGTGTGTATTGTCCAATACTAGTAATTTAGAGTAAAGGAACGGTAATACTGCGCAAAATCGTCTAATGATAAACAAGGATCTACGCATATTTATTTTTTCGTTTATGCCATCTGTTTGTTTCCTTTGCTGCATTAATTATTAGCATGTATTGAGGTTCCAGCATTTTGTCTTTGACTATTTACTTAATTCTTGCTAGCTTTTTTCAAGTGTTTCTCCATATTTTTGCAGTTTCTACTGCTTTTTGGCTTCTGCTCTTGTTTTCTGCTTTCTCTCTCTCTCTCTCTCTCTCTTATAGTAATTATTGCCAATTTCTTAGCCCATATAGCACCTTAATTGACTTGTTTTAAATAACATGCAATGGATTCCCGCTATTGTTCAATATCATTATATGATTTTTACGATTTTGACGATCTTTTTTCTGTGTTATTGCTAAAGTCTAATACAATTTCTTCTTCTAATTCTTTTTATTTACTTATCATGCTCTTGATGTCTTACGTTCCTATCTTCCTTCGTTGTTATTTTTCTCTTTCGTCATCATTATTCCTTTCTTATATTTTCTTCTACAAATCGATTCATATCTTTTCTTGATTTTATTTCTGCTTTCGTTTTTGTTTCGTTTCCCTTGGCCGTTTCCTTTTCCATTGCGTTTGTTGTCTTCAGACAACAAACGCAAACAATATTATCCTTTTCCAAGAAAGAGCGAAAGGGAAGAACGTAAAAAATTAAACAATTAGATCACGATAGAGACAGAAATAAGGAAAAATTAGAGAAAATGGAGGAAATAGAAAGGGGGAGGTTTCTATTAGTTAAGTTCTCTAGAGATAATTCAAGAAACTATAAACAGCGCAAAGGGGACAGAAAAAGGATGAATATGGAATATAAGGCCAGAAAAAGGAAAATAGAGTAAATGAGAAGAACCAGAAAGAAATATGGAGATTGGCAACATGGAATGTAAAACAAATGAATGGAAAGGAGAAGGAATTAAATGAAGAGTTTGAAAGGATGAATAGGATAACTGAAACAAAGAAAAATGGGAAAGGAGAGAAAATGTTGGTGATGTACCAAGCATCACAAACCCAACCCAACCCAACCCAACCCGTCAAATGGAGGGTTAAGATGGCTTATGATTTTACTTGACAATGATATTGCCACATTCTTTGTTGCCAAAAGGCCGAATTATTTGCACGCGGAAAATTGATTCTCCGATTTATTTAAAAAACAAATGAATAGCAAACCTTGGTGGGAAACCACGTAGAAGTTATAAAATGCAAATATGCATTTATTGGTGTTTTTATATGGATACAATTATTTAATAGACAACAACAAATATAAAGTAATAAATTATTATAAAATTATTTAAAACGTCGACTTGTGCATGTGAAACACGTTTGTTCATTTGGGGGCCTTGATTTGATCGAAACCTGCAGATATTACATTCGTCGCATTACGTAACCAAATAAAACGAAACAAATATTCATTTGCAGCTTTCTTCGCACGTGCAAATAATATTTATTATTTTGTAGTATCAAGATGAATAATATTTCATTACAAATGCAAAAAGATTAACAATTACAATGGAATATGACTTCTTGGTATTTTAGACCATAACATGCAACATAAATTTTAACGTTTAAAGTGTGATGAACTCAGATGTAATCTGACTGTACAAGTTTTTATTATATTTAAAAAGATCGTCGAAGTAATTTTAATTTATTTTTTCATTTTTTTGAACGGCTGTTACGTCAACATAAATATAATATATTTTAAAATATTATTTATTACAATGAAAACCATAAAAGTATGACAATAAGATGTAATTCCGAGAATAGGCAAAATGTAAAGACGTTAAAAAGCGCGCATGTTGCTTCTAGACGATTTACTCATATCAATGAGTTCCGCCTTATCTAAGCAAATCACATACCCTGGTAACGTTAAAAATCAGTCTGGCACTCTTATTTTACATGAACGTGAAACATGAAATGAATTTTTTATTACGAGTAGAACATCCTTATTCACTATGGGTGTGTACATAGGGTTGCAAAAGGAGGGGATAATATTTCGCAATATAAATGTTTACTGAGATTGTCATATCCAGTATATGTGATCTCTTCAACTAATCCTAAGATGGAAAATATTGTGTTGTGTTTGTGCCTTTTTACTTTTGGGATAATATCCGCAAAACCATTTCCTCACAACGGTAAGTTAATAATCTTTAATAATATAAAGCTTATAAACGTGTAATTTCAGCTTGGCAAGGTCAATCGCCGTTTCCTAAAAGATCTTTAATGCTTAGCGGTTATTATGGAAGATCGCGTTTGAGCGCCAGTCCAAATTATTACCCGCAGGGATTAATGACGGCTTTCGCTTCCGGTGATACAATTTCAACAAATTCATTTCTCGGTAACGATGAATACAATCCGGTTTTAGATGATACGTTACCGGAACTTCCAGAACAATCCGATGAAATTCCACACCAACAAGAAATACTACCAGTTGAAACTACCGAATCAACCAATGAGGAAGAAACAACACCGAAACGTGTTCCAAAGCGCAACAAAACCCAAAAGCCACCGCTTGAAGCGGACGAAGAAGAAGACGACGAACCGAATTTCTTCACATTTGGAAAAGGTGGACGAAAACCTTCTTACAATGCCTTTTTCCCTATTATGATTGGTGGATACCCAGGTTCAGCGAAAGCAGGTGGATCGGAAGGATATGGATCAGGATCAGCAACTGCAATTGCCAACAGCTTCAGTACTGGAAGAGGTGGCGTAGCTAGTAGCCATGCCACATCATTCGGAGATCCTTATCTCAGCATGTTATTCAGAAAAAGTTTTTCTAATAGGAAGAATCCATTACTTAAAGAAGAATAATTTACATTTGTCTTTTCTCAACTTTGTATACGTTTTGGTTATTATTTTCGTATATGTTACAGTTGTATCAAATCTATAATTGTGCAATAATAATATTATAATAAATTTGTTTCTAAATAATTTTTGGATTTGTTTATTGCGCCAATACAAATATTTTTATACAATAAAAAACACGCTTTCGCATATTTTTATTCAATTCATTTGAGTGCCAGCTGATGTATTTTAAAAATTCTCGTAGGTAAAACCAAAAATTAAAATTATACACTTTGTTTTATTAGGCGTCATTTTACGTTGATTTAGAATTTTCCTTGCGACCGAAATTGATTCAGTTTTCTTGTTATTTTTGTAATTTTAACAAAACTGATAAAATTGAAACAAGAGCTGTTATAAAATACCTCTGTAAGAAAAGTCTATCACCGCAAGAAATTCATAAGGACATGACTGACGTATTGGGTGATTCTGCGCCTTCATACCAGGTAATTGAAAATTGATCACGAGATTTCAAACTGGGGAGAGAGTCCTGTGAACACGCGCCAGGTGGTGGACCACAAAAAACTGTGGTTAGCAAGGAAAATATTAATTTGATCCGTGATATATATGACTGGATGATAGAAGAATTTCCGTCAGATTCATAGGGGAGACATGTGGCATTTCAGTTGGGAGCGTTGAAAAATCGACTTTTTAATACAATTGTTAGTCAATGATGGATAAGCAAACCAATTGCAGCAATGTTAAAAATAATTTGAGAAAATCAAAAGTTTTGTAATTGAATTTGGTTGCAAATGGACAGGGCTCCACCTCATTTCCATAGAAGGGTAAGAGGATATTTAGATCGTTCGATGCCAAACAGGCACTGGACCACCTCTCCCAGACGGTCCAGTGTTGTGTTCTGCCCGATTACATGATCTGACCCCATGCGACTAAGACAATTATTGTCCCTAGCATAGAAGCAAACATCACTTTTTTAATTATCTGATATGAAGGCGCAGAATCACCCAATTTCAGTGACATCCTTATGAATTTGTTGCGGTGATAAACCTTTCTTACAGGGGCATTTTATAACAGGTTCAATTTCATCCATTTTGATAAAATTACAAAAACCACAAGAGAATTGAACTAATATTTCGAATAAATCAAAAGAAAGAGAGACGCCATTTTACATATACTAACGTCAATAAATGATACTTCGGATGGAACAATTTTTCATTTGCCAGTCAATGCCTATTATCTTAGGGACAGTAAAAGTAGAATAGCCCACGTAGTTAAAAAAATTAAGCTAAAGTTAATAAAGCAAAGTAAATACGTGAAACGTGCCGCCAACAAAAAAGACAATGGCATCCACTTTAAACGTTAAATAAACTCGACTCAAAGTTACTCATGAACGTTTTAATTTAATAACCTACGCTAATTTAGTAGAAATAAAGGTGGCTAATCATAAGTTGCGGTTCCCAATAAAATGAAAACGTAAGAATTATTTTCACTTAAAGGAATTTTGCGACAAAACTTGTTACTAAGTTATCGGAAACGTTTAAATTTTGGCGCAATTAGCGCAATTATGACGTACTCCCGGTACAAAATTTGAATTGAATTTAAGTTTAGTATAATTTTGAGATGAATAGCTCACATGTATATGGGACTCATAAATGACTTTATTATTGTTTTATGTATACATTTTTTATACACATTTGATAAAAGTGTTGCTTGCTTGTGTGTTTTTCAGGTATGAAAGAATACGAAAATATTTTCAAATTAATTTAATAATAAAGTAATTAAAATATTGTCAATTACAGACCAATGCATATTAAAATATTTAGTTATGTTTAGTATAAAAATGTAAGTCTTTTTAAGGCTAAACTTGTAAACCTGAAGGACATTTTCTCAAAATATATTAAATTCCACTAGTAATTGGATCCTATTTGTTAAAAAATATTGTTTCATATAAAAAGTGTTCTTTCCAAATTTTGCGTAATTACTAGTAATGTTTAATATATGATTTATGGGAAATAATGATGGCAGTATTAACGTTGAATATTGAGCTGTAAATGCAAATTAAACAATTAAAATAAAAATTTGCACAGAAAAATAATATCTACAAAATAATAATCAATATAAACTTTTACATACTCTACACAATAATATATAACCAGCTATACAAAAAGTTTCGATTAACATTAACAATGCTTAACAGTGTACCTAATGACATAAATAACTGGCAAAAAATATGTTAGGAGTCACCTTTGCCAATGTGTGGTATAAGATTGCACATTTTATCATTAATTAATTTTACTTCCTAAGATAATTAATTTCGGAAGTAACAATCACTTAAATTAACATTTCATTTTCAAAATAAATAATGCGTTTAACAATTATAGGAAAAACATGTAAAATAAAATGCTAGATGCCATCCTGTAAAAATAAACTCAATTCATAATAACAAATGGTTATTTATGTTTATGTTTTTGTAAGGCAATTGCCCCGTTATTCGATATATTCGATATATTTGTTAAATAAATAAATGTGACATTTTTATAACTGAAAATGAAATTGCATCAACTCTCTTTGGTGTGCTATGTGATTAATGTACCATAGTTGTTTAAGAAAAATAATAATATTAATTATGGCACAAATAAGTATGAACACTGGCGTTTCTACACCAGAGTATCTTCTAATAAAATGTACCAACATAAGAAATAAAAGCCCCATTATTGTTTCCATGCAAGTATTATAAAAGGAATAAACATATATGTACACAATGGTAACTATATCTAATATAAAATATACAATTACAGAATAAAAATATTTAAAATTTTGTATAAATTCGAGTTAAAAAAAACATTTAGCTAAAATATAAAATCACTATTTACATTTCAAGGGGGTATTTTGTAGCTATGTATTTAAATATATCACAGATATATGCATGGTTATCAACAGATCTATATATATACATATATTTATATATATATATATATATAGTATTGTAAAAATTTCTTGACAGTATTCACTTAGAACGATATTTATCTGATTTCTCGAGCTTCAGGAAACTAGATAAGTACGGTTTTCATGTCGACATATATAAGTATTACTAAAATTTGAAAACACCATCTATTATTAGCTTAAAATGAAATGTTCTGAATAACTTAACTATTTGAAACATTTTGTCGAAGTGTCTTTCTTTTCTAGGATTATATTCAGTAAATATTCGAGAAAATCGCAAAAAAAACCCACACAATTCGAATGAATTTTACAATTGAATGATTGATTACAATTGATTTAATTTTTAAACCAATAGTTTTGTCAAGATTTTAACAATTGAATAATTCGTATAAATTCTATGAAGAATTTACTTCAAAACATTTTCCTTTAATGCTAATAATAACTGAGCTGCCAAAGGTGTTTCCAAGCTTCTTAAATAATATATATATATATATATATATATATATATATATATATATCAATTGTTTACACTTAAAATTCATCTCTTACTTTTATAGATTTATAGCTAAATTCACAAATTTTAAATAAAAACAATCTGTAACACATTACAATTATAGTGGTTTTTCTCCTGATACAAAATTACAAAAAAAATATGAGATGTCATCAATACGATACAGATAAAAAAAATAATTTACTGTTTTCTTTAAATATGTATCAATTTATACATACAAAGCTGCCTTAAAATAATTGTTAAAGTTACTATTCACAATTTTCATTTCTTGATTTTGATGTAATGGCTGGAAGTTCTTCTTCGAGGGGAGCTTGTTCGTCGACGAAATTTATACTTCCCGCCTTGTACCATACAATTAAATCAACGACAAACGCGCATAATAATATTGCACCGGTTGTACCTAAAAAGAGCAATGAAAATATACGCGATTTTTTTAATTTGCAGCCTACTATGATTACAAGCCCACATCTGTTGCAGGCAATTAATTGATTTAATTACATTTTATAGAGGTATCTCAAGGTTTCGATTTAACTCACCATGATAAAACATTCTAAATATGTCAGAGTCGTATAATTTGCAAGCTCCCTTTTCGCCTTTGACCATTTTCCAATCGAGACAAGCAGAATCGACGACAGCACCGTAAACAATCGGGCAAGGGACGTTACCAAACAGTCCTATAGCAAATTGTATAAGTCCCAGAGCCATCGCCTTGTCGCGTGGATCCACGCATCTTAAAATTAATAACATCGAACCAACTTCTGACGTCGAATGTATGAAAACAAATATTGAAAACAAAATAATGTACAAGATAAAGTTGGAACACTGAACGTCGCAGAAACCAATGGTTGCGGTGCCAAAACTCGATATATGTTCGTCTAATGTTAAATTATTATATTCGTTGTTTAAACACATGCATTCTGAATATTCGATAATTTTTCCTTCTCTTTGCGTAAAGTTCCGGCAACCGGCATGGCAAGCCGAGTAATAAGTTTTGCCATCTTCGCCACAAATTGGCGCGAATTTATCAGCATTGCAATTGCAATTGATCGTTGAATTACAGACTGGTTGGAGTTTTCCATATCTAAAAGAAAAACAAAATACGTTAAAATCGACTTGATATAAGAAATTTTAAATCAAAATTAAGGGATGACCGATGACAAGTCAGAAAATAATAATAGAAACACGAACGCATCACAAGTGCAAAATGTATGATTTGTGAAATAATGTTTTTACAACTAAATGAGCTAATAAAAGTTTGGGTAACGGGAAAGAAATCGTTGAAGTAATTTAAAACATTATTTTGATATTTGGGTTCGATTCAAGTAGTGGTGTGTAACTGCAGAAAATCCAATTACGATCGTGGGTTCTTCAAAAAAAAAAATCACTGGTCTGCAAAGATTTCAGGTTTTGATTAAATCTAGGAGAGCTTTGAGGTTCCTCGATACTATTTTTTCACTTATTTTCTTCTACAATATAATTGTTTAGATGTGTTAGAGGTTTAAGCCATAATAAGGTTAATAATTGTTAATGACAATTCAAATCATATAGAACTTTGGAAAGAAGAAATTTTGTTGAAAAATTTTATTTTCAATTCTTTTTGGATGCCTTCTCAACAGTACGATTCAAAATATGAATGATGGCCTCCTCATTGGAACCAAATCTCTTACTGAGCGCCTTTTTAAAATTGGAAAACAGGAAATAATAGAACTGAGTTAACTCTGGAGAATATGGTGGCTGATGAAGTAATTAGTACCCAAATTCATTATATTTTACCATCATTTGTGGGTAACTAACGATTTAGCTCATACTATGTGTGATGTATGACAATAATTGGTGAACCGCCCTCGTATCTGAATTTGATACTCAAATTGAGATTGATGATTAAACTTAAAATACTTTAATTGTTTTTTCACGCTTTTTTGCTACCGTAGTAAATGTAGAAAGTCGGACGTAGTTAAATTAGGAATTTTATAAAGTAAGATCGATTCCCTGTTTTGTATGCGGAAATGTAAATATTTAGTAATGGTGATTAAATCTGACGCATCAAAAATTCTATATATAACAATTTGTTTATGAATATTTGAATGTTCGGTCCTCCTAATTTTGTTTTTGTTGCTGTACATTGCCAGGTTTTATTCGAACGTCGTTGTGATGGTTTTTTGTGTATCAGAATAAAATATTATTATATATAAATTTCGTGGGTTCGTGGAAATATTTAAAAGTGTTTATATAAAAAAATAATTATAGAGTATAAATTATAATTACCCTTCTAAATCATCCATTGGACATCCTATAAACATCAGTATTCCCATACCTGAAATAAAATTTTTATTACATATTTGTAAAGAAAACAATCAATGTCTAACAATACCTATAGCGTATACGACTGCTGTAAATGCTATCCAAGCAGCTACAAATCTCGCATTAGGTTTAACACGTAGGATAAAAACGCCACTTATAATAATACCAAGTCCCATAACAAGAATACCGCCGACTCCTATAATAAATACAAGTCTAGAAGAGCACTAGCAGAGAGAAAAATAAAAGGCGGCAATTTGTCTTATTATTCACAAGGTCAAATAAATTTTAGCATGAAGAATTAATATGTATGATATAGAGTGAAACGTTCACTGATTTGGTTTTGTAAACACGTTCCCAAAAAGAAGACGAAAGAACAAGAAAAACAAAACAAAAGTACGTGCTACAATACCTGATATCATATTTGCAGATGGCGTTGGTAAACGAAATTGCGATTCCAGGTATTTGGGCAGAAATGTGTACAACCCAGCAATGGGTAAAATATGCAAAACACTGCTAGCAGTACGAAACATTAATATATCATTCTTGAGTAAACGCTTCACGGTTTTCGGAAAATCTAAAACAAAATAATTAAATTAGTGGGAGCGATTATTCGAGTTCAGCGATTATTAATTAGTTCGTGGTTTTATCGTCCACGGTAGAAATATTAGAAATGTTATTTCCTGCATGGGAAGTCTGCAATTTAGAATTATGTCTAAAATGACAGGATATTTTTAAATTGAATAATTATGCATTTACGATTTTTATGTTAAAAAAACTCTTGGTATCAACAGATACTTATTAAAGGTAATTTATCTATATATAGGGGCATTATGCTATTATTTTTCTTTCATCTACAAAACTAACAACCATAACAAATTAATACCAGCAAATTATATACACGTCACAATTACATTATTCAAAGCTATTTATAAAAATTCGACCAGTCTTTGATTTAAAATTACTTAGTAAGCAATTATATCAGTAAGTCATTTTAAGTCAAGTTAACCCTTTGATGGCCGCTCCTGGACTGGTACCTAATTGCGTTTTTTTTTCACCCGAATCGTGTTTAGATATCCCAAGTTACTAGCTAAACTTGTCAATATTTTTTTTTATCTGCAAGTACGTAAACAAATCTAGGCCACGTGCCTCAGTGGTTTAGAGTTAAATTATGCGGTATTTTTTATTCAATATAGAAATGTTTTCGGCAAGCTGTGATTGAAATACATTTCGAAGTACGAGACTTGCATTTGAAACACAAAAGGGGTTATAAAGTAATAAAAGATCCGTCGACTGATGGCAGTATTGTAACCAGCTGAAAATTGTAAATATTATTTTTTATTACTAGAATAAAATCCCGTACACTTCGCTTCTTTATAATACGAAAAAAACAGTTTTACGACATACGTCATTTAAGTCGTAAGTCATAAAAATGCCGGTTTGTCAATTTAGGTAAATTTTACCATGGAGAAATATATGTATATGTATATACGAGGGTGGTTCATCATTTACTGTCCCTAACATAGTAGGTGTTGACTGACAATTAAACCACTGTTTTCATCCGAAACTTGAATTCATCACTTTGTTCATATGAAATAACGAGAAGAATACCTATCAAATATATGCATAAAATGTAGAAAGGGGAAAGGTTAGTAAATGTGAAACATAAAATAAATTATTAAATTATTGAAAATATGTTCATAACATGTGATGTGATATTTTCTTATGTTATATTCACTTGTTATAGTCTATATTCCGGTTTATTTTCAAATGTCAAATGTTAGTCCAACATTTTCTGGTCCTTTTTTTTATTTGTCACTTCCCACGACTATTTTTTCCTGATACACCTGGTAGCTTTTATCATTTTCTCTTGTAAATATCCTCCCAGAAAATATACCCCCAGAGTATGGAATGGCGGCATAAGGATTCCCGACCTCCTCCTTGGGATGTTAAGGGAGTTATTTTTGTGGATTATTTACCACATGGGCACACCGTAACAGGCCAATATTACACAGTTTTAATACCAAAAGTTGGATAGGCAATCAAGGAAAAGAGAAGAGGAAAAGGACAACGCCCCAGCCCACAAAAGCTGTTTCAATGGCTGCCATTCGCAACGCTGACTTTGAAATTTAGGGATAATTGGTAAATCGCCGTCGTAGTCGCATGTATCATATCATGTAATCGGACAGACCACAACACTGGACCACCTGGGAGAGGTGGTCCATTGTCCAACCCAACCCAACCCAACCGTGTAAATATCGCCTTACCCTTCTATGAAAATGAGGTGGAGCCCAGTCCTTTTTTTGGAACCACATTCAATTACAAAACTTTTGATTTTCTCAAATTATTTTTAACATTTGCTGCAATTGGTTTGCTTATCCATCATTGACTAATAATTGTATTAAAAAAGTCGAAGGTGATATTTATAATGTTACATAAAATATGCGTCGACATCTTCTGCAAATCCAAATAAAAAGGTTCCTTTAATTCCTCTAGAATAATATGTTGATGACGACAGCATATCGAGTGAGTCTGACCTAAACAAGTTCTCTTTACTTATATGTATATGTGATTTTACGTAGTTCGTGGTTTTTATTTTACTTTGAGGTTTCGCTCTATGAAAATCGTGCATAAAAACTTGTTTGGGTCAGAGCTCGATATATTGACGTCACGTTAACATTTGCCCGTTCCGAAATTTTGGTGAAATGAGAAAGATTTTGTTGTAATCTACGAGGGCGGTTCGCCAATTATTGTTCCCAGCATAGAAGCAAACATCTGAGAAGAACGAAATTCTTTTATTTCTCAACGTAGTCCTGGTTAATAAATTTTAAGTATCGGTGCTGAAGTGCTAGAATACCTTTGGAAAAAAATCTGTAATTTGTTCCGCCATCCACTCATTTACGATTGCCATCACTTCTTCGTCGTTCATAAAATGGATTCCCCGAAGATTTTTGGATGGATTTTTTTTAATTTTGAAAATAATCACTAGGGGCCAAATCTGGCGAATAGGGAGGTTGTTCAAAAATTTCAAAGGCAACGTTGCGAATGACAGCCATTGAAACACAGCCTGGTACCTGGTATGAAGGCGCAGAATTTTCAATTTTATCAATTTTATTAAAATTACAAAAACTACAAGCGAACTGAACTAATATTTCGAATAAATGAAATTTTACATTTTTACATACACTAACGTCAATAAATGACACTTCGGATGAAAACAGTTTTTCATTTCTCAGTCAATGCCTACTATGTTAAATTTATATAGTGCGTTATAGATTTCGTAGTTCTGGCAAATTCTATAATTAATATTATATCGCATTCGAAAATTGACTAAAATTAACCCAGCAAATATAAAATATAAAATCTATGAAATTGGCAACATTGCAAACCATGATCGACAATTTTTTTTTAATTATATTACATGAAAAGTAAACATTTTATATCAATTCAATATTTACCGATTCAAAAACTACGATTAACTACAAATTGCAATAAAATTACAAATACATAAAACTTGCAATTAAAAACCCATACAAAACCAATCAACGAATAAAATTATCTATTTTCGATAAAAATAATTAAATGCCATAAAATATCTAAATATGTAAATACAGATAATGATGAAATTAAATTACAACAAAATTGTTAGGCACTTCTTTATATGTACGTTTTTGCAAAGATTTATTTCGCGATAAGGCTGTTGAATACGACAAACATCCAATAGTACGGTACTTTAATGTATAATAGACGCATGCCTCTATTTTACCTGACAAGAAATATTAAATAGTACTTACGTCATTGAAAGTATTTTCCCAGTTTGCATTGACCCATGTGTTACAGCTATAGTAGTATCTAGCGTTGAATAGTAACATTATTGTTACCTGCATATGTTTCATTTCTTAGTTTGTAAGACGAATTATTAATTCTAAACGTTTTGTAATTTTGGCGATTGTTCTAAAACTAAATTTTGCGTATTTGCAAAAAATGCAAAATTTGATCCAGCATTTAAACTATTAGATTTTTAAATTCATACAAGTTTAAATAATTAACTATTGACGACTTGCGACTTATTATTTCCCTTAAAAATGTTCCCTTTTGATGCAAACTTTATGATTAAATTAATCGTAGAATAATATCGAATAGCGACAATTTAATCAAATCCTATTTTGATCAAAAATGTATGAAATACATTTAATTTACTTAAAAAACATGTAATTTGATCAAAATATCCAAATTCTTCAAATTACAGTTATAATAACACTCGAATTAAAAATTTGTTATAAAAATGGTAAATACAAATTAATAAGGAAAATTATTGATCTTTTCGGCTACTTTAGGCCTTTAACATAAAATTTCCAATGTAGACAAGATCAATGATTTTTATTGGTTACATATATCTCCAGTTAAGATGTATGAAATAAACATACCTCTAATGCTTGGGTGTTTCCTTCCAGTTCGTTGTATTCTTAGTGTTGGTCTTCCACTTGATAACCTCTTCGGAAAAGCAAACATTGCAAATGACGCTAACATCAATAAACCTGATATTAAAACCAAACCTAAAAATGGATTTATTAGTTGTTTTGATAATTGTGGAATTAAATAATTTTACCTAACCACCATGCTCCAACCCATCGAGGATCATTAGTGTCAATTTTAGGGTCTACTGATAAATCTGCATAGACACTAGTGCATAGTGATCCCACAATAAAACCTAACGCGGGGCCCAAAATTCTTATGCCAATGGTAATAGCTAAAATATCTTTTTTTATTAACCAGATTTAAAAAATTATAATTGGGTTTACCAAAATACAGTGGTGATTCTTTACTAGCGACGTTATCGTCCATGTATGGTATGCCTAAGGTATACACTGCCGTTTGTCCCATGCCAACTCCCAATAAACTAATGAAAAATATGGCCAAAACGATTTTCGTAACGGTCGGTTCAATTCGATGTTCGTTCAGCAAGGCTTCGTCAAGAAGTATTTTGTATGGGTCGTCGATCGACGATATATTGGTAAATCCTAAGTTAGTTTCGTTAAAAGCTCTGCAAGTGTCGGGTTCGTTTGTGATGCCGGTGAGATCGTTTGAATTCATAATTTGCCTCCCATAAATGAAATGCGGCAAAGAACAAGTAAACGATGATACAGCAAATAGCACCATACCCCACGCAATCCATTTAGGCCTATGGCCTTGACCACCGTAATAAGTTAATAAAAGAGAAGAACCTATTTGGCCAATTTCCGTCGCACTCATAATTATTCCGGTTATTTTGGATTGAATTTGGAAGAGTTTTTCTATTGTCGTTATAGCACTTACGAAATAAGTGTGATACATCCCTTGTAACACCCATGCTATACAAAACACCATAAGAAAAACTTGCTTCGATGCGAATTTTTGTAACCAATTAGGCGCACATGGCCCAAGCCCACACTCAGTGTCACTGTCATCACAAAAATCACCATCAGTAGTCACAGTAAAACATTGAGATTTTACACTGTCAATATGATCTGTCAAAGCGGTTTGCTCTTCGGGTAGATTACTACCTCCCAAGTGCGTATTCCCGTTTGTGGATCCATTATTGTTACTTGCTTTCTCCGTTGAGGTCCACATGATTCCATTCACAGCCAACTGACCTGGGCAATGTAAATCAACACCAGCCATAAACAATTTTAATAGTTGGTTGTCTATCCCTGCAAATAAAAATAACGAATGAAAAAACGCATCTAAGATAGTTAAACAAGATATCGATTACTTTATCTGTGTTTGCATGCCAACACGGTTTAAATGTTCGCAACAATACCACCATTGCACATTTCAAGTTAATCCGAGATAATGCGAAAAAATATGTTGAAAAAGTAGTTAACTTTCTAACTAATTTGAACCAATTTAATATGCAACTAATTACGTACGTTTCGTTTCGTATTGTATAACATTTTTACAAAATATTATTAAACTTAATTAACCAACGAGAAAAATAAGTGCGTTTCAAGTTGTTCTAAGTTAATGATGTAAGTAAGTAGATATAACTGAGGTCAACGTCATGAGCAGTGCGAAATGTATGTATGTGGGTTAACTGAGAACATTTCATTGATTGTCTATTACTAAAAAATAAATATAAATTAAACGAGTTAAATATAAATGTTCGCGAATGCGAAAACACTCTCAGCTTTTGCATTCCTTTAGCCCCGGTGCAAATAAATTAGTGAAACTTGAAATATCTAAAATTGAGGTCTAACTAAATCGACGTTTTAAACACATCGCGCTTAAAAATACACCTGCGAAAATATACTCTTGAAATGCGCTCAATACTGACAAATCCTGTTTTAATTTGTCTGTGTGGTTTTAAACAAAATAGAAAGTTAAAAAAGTTGTTTACGTAAAAAACCTAATCTAATATTAATTATAAGTTCGAATTAAGTTCGATAAATTATTATTGTTATTATAGTCAATGGTTGTTTAGTTTAAATGACGTCATATTTTTTTGGTTATCTGCTTGCTTGCAATTTAGTTACCTCGAGCAAATATGTATAACGGTTGGTCAACGTTGCCAAATGTTCATTATTAAAAATCTTCAATTTTTACACATTTGCTTTTTACTAATATAAAATTTGGTTTTATGTCGTATTTATTTTAGAAATCCAATACTGTTTAAGTATTAAGCATTTACGTCAAGAAGTTGTTTTTATTGTGGTACTAAAACAAAAATATTTACACACGTTTCTTTTCCATTTGACATTTTCAACGATGACATGGCAAATAAATTGGATTAATTCTTGGTCTTGATATAGTGGTTTGTGAGTGGTTCGATTTCCCATGGGAATGGAAGCCAACCAAAAATTAAATTATGGTTACGTAGCATTCTTTGTTGATGAGTGTCATACGCTTCTTGCCAATAGTTACACCAATGCAATGAAAGCTTTCATTGCAAAAATTATCAATTATCAATTTTATGGTTATCTTTCCTTCCCTGCTTATGACGTCTTAAAATCACCGATTGACAAAGTTTCAAATCACTTGAAATAAAGAGAGTTGAAAAGAATTGAACCATTGGTGGCTTTCACCACGGGTTTGATGAAATAAAAGTTTTACTCAAAATCCAGCCAATAAAATTTATTTTTAATATTGCACTTCAAACAATTAGTCATATTTTATTCCGTTTCATTTGAATTGAATTAAATACATCAATTATTTTTAATAATAACGTATCGCAATTTTTTTCACTTTGCCAGAGATACAAATCTATATTTATGGTCGCCATATTTGATTTTGTATAATTATTTTTTGTTTTTCCTGTTGCATTGAAGTTTCTTTACAATTCCGTGGTAAAAATGCGCCGATATTAATCAAAAGATAACATCTAAATGGCGATACGATTTGAAGGACGTAAACCATTGGATTTCTCGAACGTTACAAGATGCAACCCATTTCATATTTTTTTTTAAATAATTTAATCATTTATAAAATAATTATTGCGATTATTAATGTGTAGATTATTTATACACTAAATCAAGGATGTTGGAGAAAGTGGATGCAATGGCGATGAAATGACGCCGTAGGGACACCAATTGGGGTACAGTGCAAATTTGTCAGTGATCTCCAGGGCATGTATTTCGTTGTATAATTATGAGGGTTTAATCAACCAAATTTATAATCACTTGTTAATTATTAAATAAAATAAAAATGTTATTGGTGTCCATATCTGGTGTTATTGCGCTGCATCCGGTTTCCCCAATATCTTGTTGTTATTATTTTATTTCGTAGCGACATTTTAATTAAAATTTAAAAAAATATGTGAACTGATTAACTAAGAAATTAATATACATTACATGTGTCACTTGAAGTAAACAATAATTGACAGTGATCGATATTAAACACAATGGATAGGTAGAAAGTGTCTTTTTGAATGCTTTCTAATTTTTTTCTTGTTTTTAATTTTGGATATTAATAGTTTGGTAATAACATAAATAATTGCAATGAATTAAAAGTTGTTAAACTAAGAAAGCTAAACATTACATGACTTGTTAGTAAAGTAAAATTAAATTAGGGAATAAATTTTAATGTTTCGTGAATAAGTAAATTTTCTACAGGGCACTGTGGACGATTAAAGTGAAATTGTATAATTTAACCGAAAAATTGTTAGGTTTGGCAACGTCGATCAAGAGGCAATCTGTCGACCGCGAAAGCGGAAAAGTGAATCCAGTTCTCCAAGTTGGAGAAAGGGGAATGTGGTTTCATTTTCAAGACGCAAACCGATAGAGAAAGGCCTTTGCCGCTTAGAGCATCTTCTCACCTGTTTCATGACAACTGGATGGCCGTAGCTTGTGGGCAATATCATGGTCGTACTGCACGTGGTCTGTGTGCTATCTATAAACAAAACGAGAGCACCAAGAAGTTTGCTACGCGACGATCACAGACACAAACACACGACTGAGAACCGAGAGTGCAAACACTTTCGCCGTACTACACCCTTCAGAGTTGGCCAAATACTGCATGGAACCGCGGATCGCAACTCAACTCAGCGGACCTGATTAGCATAACCGAATGCTACAGCTCGTCGTATTTGACCCGGCCTCCGAGAGGATGTAGGTTATCTCTTGCATTGTTCTTGTTTTCAACAGTTGTCTCAGATTAGGCCCAATTAAAACACAATCTTCACTATCACACCACACACTCTATAACAATCAAATAAATATACATATACCACATCTTTACTTTCTAATTATAACATAAGCAAAAATATTTTTATTTAACATTATCATTAATAATTATTAATTAAATAATAAAGTTATCACACACCCATATTCAACCACACAAAATAACGATTTTATTTTCATTTTTACTGCACACATTTAAATTATTAGTTTATAAACAATTATTTTACGGATCATTCAAAAAAAGTTGGGATAATATGGATATTTTAACTAAATATTTGATTTATAAATACAATTAATAATTCAACAAGGAAACCATATATTTAAATAAGATTCACGGTTTTCGCAAGCAAAATTGATTAAAATGAATTCATCAGATTCACACCAATTTATTACACTTTGAATTAGAATTTTTTGTTATTCATTTATTTCCTATGCTACAAAACCTTGAGAATAAATTTGAATACTATTTTGTTATTGTTCCACAATTACATTTTTTATAATATTTACGATGTATTTATTGCAATGTCTGGGGGGGGGGGGTTAATAGGTTCGAGTAAACGAGATGTGCAAGGAACACCTTATTAATTACGAAAACCTATAAATTTAATATGTGGTGACTTCAGATTCAGCACATGTATACATACGTCTCGTGTAAAAATAAAATATCAACAAAAATATTTACATCGTTTTGTAAACATTGATAAAGTACTTCCTAAAACATTTTTCTATATACATGATAAAAATTGGGAAAATAAATACGATTTAAATTACATAGAAGTGTATCGATCGAATGATTCTGTGTATGTATTTTTTAATTTTTGAAATAAATTACTTGATTTTTTTTATTATTGGCTTTAGCTGTAAGCAAGTAGGCAGCCCACCACAGGGCACACATGCATATGCAATATTTAAAAATGTTTGTCATGGATAAAATTTTTAACGAAGTAGTTTACTTTCTATAAATAGTGAAATTATATTTCGAGGGAAATCTAAATTCCACCAAGTATTTTAATATTAATGTAATTTGCATGTGTGAAATTTTGTGCTAAAAATTTTTAGTCCAGAGGTGTTTTGTTCCACTTGTACACGTACACAGGTTGTGCAGGTACGCAAATGTATACAACCCATACATACAAATTTTGCACAACTATTAGTTTAGAAACAGTCCTAGTTCTTTGCCTATGTGTTACTTGAATATAAAAAACGATATTAATTCAAGGAAGCTTTTTATGATTTGAAATATTTAGCAACCTCGTTTCGCGCACAATTTTTAATTTGAGCGACGTGAAATCTATTTATTGATCGATCTCTTCGAAGAACGTATTTTAAAAATAATTGGATGACGCATTACACAGAAATCGAGCCGGGTTAGCTACAAATAACGAAATCTAATTAATATTCGTGCTAAAACTTACAACCAGTACGATTTTTCTATTTAGCATTCGTTAACAGCAATAATGGCCAACATTTGATAAGCAAATAGGTCAAAATAGTTATGCTAAACAAATTTCCTTTTTTTCGCATGTTATTACATGAATAAAATTTTACTTTTAAAACACATTTAGTGTTCCAATTCTCTCTGCACTGTTGTTAAGCGTAACACTTTTATTTTATATAAATCGACAAATCACAGCCGAGTTGAGCAAGTTACTGATTCGAAATACAGAATCATGACTGTGTCCTACTTTAAATAAAATTTGCCTTTTAGGCCGCGCATAAAGTAAATAAATGAGCTGCATGACGTTCGCAAATATTTTAAATTCACAATAAGATAAATTTTATTTAAAATAATAGAAACGCGGGTGTTTCTAACGTAATAAACCAGTACGTGTATTATTTGCCAAATCATTGCCTAGTTATAATATATAAATTATTTTTTGATATGAGAATGTATCTAGTATTTAAACTAATACAAGTTTTTAACTTATTCAAGGACTATCAATAGTAGTAACCAACAGTGTAGAAGTAGAGGTAGACGAAGTCCCACTTTGAAAGTTGTTTTCGATTAAATAAACTTAGTTTAATGACATTTTTTAACAACAGCAATTTTCTAATACATCATATGACCTCCAAAATAACGTATTTACTTAGAAACAATCGATGTTAATGTACACATACGAAGACGGTAACTATATTTAAAACTTGAAGATCCACATAAATAAATGCCTTAACATACGATTAAATTAAATTAAAATAATAAAATAGCAAATTTACATTCGAATCAGAATTAATGTTAGACTGACATTTCGAATGGGGTTACGCAACATATTTTGTAATATTTTTATTGTGATTGTTAATTAACCGAATTTCTAATTTTGTTTTCAACGCCGGGCAAAATTAAAGACGCAAATTCTTCGTTATAAATAATTAACTGTACATGCCCATCCACAACAGAAATATACTAAACTATACAAGACAAGTTCGTGTACAGCAAAAGCGATGAATTAAGGATATTTTAAATTCAAGTCACAACATTTGAACGGATGGGTCAACATAACCTTGAAACAATTGAATCTACATGTCCGATTAGATATACTTAATTATATTGTTTTATTTCCTCCATGTTATTTATTTATTCCATGATACTTATAATATTTTTTAAGTATTTTCTTTATTTACTTTCGACGTAATTAGATACGAGAATAAAAGACTTTTATTTTTCAATATAGTCTCCTTTAACTCAATAAATTAGTAGTTTTTTGGATCTCCCAACTCGTCCCAACCCAACCCAACCGAACCCTTCAAAGTATGCCTCAATGATGACCTCGTTATTAGGCCCAACTTTGTCAACGAGACTTTTTTTAATTAAAATAATCGCAAGGGGGTAAATCTAGAGAATATGGTGGATGAGTAGTAGTAACTTTTATGGAGTTGTGCCCTGGTACACTGCCTTGATGGAAGACAACTTTTTTCTTTGACAAATACGGTCGTTTTTTCTTTATGTTTTTGTTCTTTATGTGGATCATGCCTTTTGAGTTCTAGTTTTGTGCCCATAATTTTCCAGTTGACGGGGTAACGTTTACCTTCTTCGTCGCCGATATACGTCGTTATGACCCTACCAAACATGTCTCCGAAGTTGTCAAACGATTGCGTTTGTCAACTATAAGCAAACGTGGCACCCGTCGCTTTTCAATGTGGAAATGGTCGTGTAAGATATTGCACCCGTTTTCATCTGAGATGTCTACTATCTCTACTATCTCGTGCAGTTTCCCTGTAAGGCAAATGCCGATATAGTTGACCTGTAGGTTTTCATCAAAGATATTTTATTATTGCTGACGAAGATGCAATGTCCCAATAAACTTCATGCAGCGTTGATTTTATGTTTTTTTTTTCAAAATACTAGAATTGAATCATTGCTCGATACTGAATTTTGTGGTTCATTTTTTTCGCTATCACACAGAAAAAAAAATATCATAGCATTTAATCAATAACGTCATCTATTGCCAAGGTTAGGTACTTATCAATCTGTCCTCGTATATTTTATGGTAAAAATATATAATACAATCAATTATAATTTTTATGCTCCAGGCCAAAATATTTATTATTATTATTATGAATACTAAATATTCAATATTGTTATTTATTATAACGTAATTTTCTTCTTGTTTATGATATACATATACTATATATTTATTAATTTTTAAATTTTCGTATTTCAAAAAAATATATGCCCCTTTTTTGTATTTCCAGTGATTTGTAATGCTGATGTTTTTCGAATAGTTAGTTGCCATATTAGTCCTAAAATTAACGAAGCAAAACTTGCTAAAGAAACTTATTAATACGACTCTAAGTAATTATTGAGTGTAAAAATGGAAGGAGGAATGTTTAAAAACAGAGTAGATTATATTTAGAACGTACATTTCCGATAACAAACGAAGCACTGCGATTTATTCTTGGTATAATTAAAATCATATGTTCATAGTTGAACCAATGACATCTGATCTAAAATTTAAATGTAACTGCTAAAATATTTTATGGAAAACGATTAGGGTCACCGCTGGTTTGTTTCGTTTATCGACTGTATTATAACGACACACGTAAGTCAGGAGCACTAAAAGAGAAAAAACCCAAGCATGTGACAAATTTAAATGCCGGAGGTATCCAAAAATAATTTTAAGATACAGAGTTTGACCTAGAAATGGGACACTCAACTTTCGCTATTTGATTACTATAAATGGAAAGCATTTATCTTAAAAAATAGCACCCATTTACACTTGCGTTGTATTTTCAGATAACGCAAAATAAATAGATAAAAAAATATGCAATAAAATTTCTAAATGTGTTAATGGTTTCCTTATGTGTTTATATATACATATAGTTTTTTTTTTCATATTTACACCGTAAACATATTTGAAAGTCAACTTTCTGGCGCCCAAAAATACATATTTTAAAATTGGCGCATTTAAACAAAATTTCAGCAATATTTCAAGCAAACATTGTTTTTAAAATAATATAATTATGTAACATAACATAATTTCAGTTAATATATAACTATGTAGTAACTTGAATCAATGACTAATTAAATTCACGATTAATTAAAACTTAACATTTAAATTATATTTTCATAGAAAATCATGTAATAAACAATTTTAAATTAGGCAAATGGAAACAAAGATGATTTATGAACTAATAATACAGCTAAAAATATTAGTATCGTATTAAATCGAGTGATTCTAACGCCCTCTATCGCCATGTAATATTACAATTATGTAAATTAATAAAATCAAATTTTGAAACATGGCGTTTATAATCTTGTGCATAAAATTTAATTATGTAATAGCGACTTAGTTATGAAACAGTGTTAAAATTGATGTCCTAACGGGTATTAAAATATCTAAAATAATACATAACGTAGGATCGTGTTCTTTTTTTTTAATAATCTAATTTCTAAATTGCAAAATACATTGCATGGCATCATGCGAAAAAACCTAACAAATCAATCGTATTGCAAAATAAACCAGATGGCTGTTTGAAAAAAGAAAACCCATTGCAAGTCCATAAAATTTCTTGCAATTTTACACCTTTATAGCGATTAAGTCATCGGAGTTATCTAGGTCACACGTCTTTTAGTGTCAGGTTCGCCTAATGAACAGGTGCTAAGACCTACCGACATTTTTCAAAAGTACTAATTATTTATTACGTTGCAATTGCCTAAGAACCACTGGATCTAAAATGTGGTGCAGATAAACCGTATTGTTCGACGCAGGCAAAAATTAAATAGTCGATCGAACAAATGGTTTTTAATAGCCAGGTTATAAACGCAATTACACATGTTGTTGTGTCGGTGTTGCTTATATTATTGTTTGATTTCAATTGTGAGCTTTATAAAAAAAGTTTAAGACATAACATATCAAATTATAAATTGCATCAAATGAAATGTGTTGGTATTTATTATTTTTTAGAATTAAATTAAAAAGGTGTATATTTTCTTAAGACAATATCTAGGTACATATTTGTAATTGGTCTACTATTAACAATGTAAAATACATTAACGTTACAATTTTGTTTTCGTTACGCTAATATTTTGTTTACAAACATTTACAACGATAAAGGCTGCGAAATTAAAAGTTCAAAGTTTTTAATAGAAACAAATCTTTTAACTGCAATTGGATTGAAATAATTCATAATATTGTTAAAAAATATCTCGGACGATGACAAAATGACAATACCATAGATAATAAAAAATACCTCCAATTGCCCCCTTTGTCCATTTTGGATCGATGCCCATGGTCTGTTGCTATATTTCAAGAGTTTACTTTCATCGTATGGTCAAATGAAGATCATTTTAAACGTAAACTATAGTCGCACCCAAATAAACTTTGTGATGAGTCATCGCCCTTATTTGGTAATATCAACATCATAGAGGTTCACGTTTGTCATTGCATCATTGTAAGTAAGTGAGAAAAGCGTTATGTCGTACATATTAACAAATAAATGGGAAAGTCAAAACCAAGTTAACTTGGGTGCGACTATAGTGAAGGTGATACTTTGTCAAGATACGATAAGAACGTAAGTATGGACAAGGGATGGATTTATTGGCTATATTCAATGCATTTTTTTGTTAATCATTATCAGCCTTTAAAGGACTGTCACATGTTAAGCCAGTTGCGTGACTTAGTTTGTGTTTTCATGAAAGTGGAAAACATTTGAATATCCAGCAGCGATGTACGAGGGTTGTTCACCATTATTGTCCCTAGCATAGAAGCAAATATCTGAGAAGAACCAACTAATTTTATTTTTCAATTTCCCCAGACATGGTAAAACATTTTAATTATTTGTGCTAAAGTGCTTGCCTTTCAAAAAAAAAACACTTCGTCGTTCATGAAATGGATTCCCCGAAGAAGTTCTTTTAATTTTGGAAACTAGTGGCCAAATCTGGCGAATAGGGAGGTTGTTCAAAAATCTCAAAGCCAGCGTTGCGAATGGCAGCCATTGAAACACAGCTTTTGTGGGTCGGAGGGTTGTCCTGATGAAACAGCAAAAAATTCTCAATTTTCCTGTTCTGTTTTTTTATGTTAGAGAGAGTAAATGATGAACCGGCCTCGTATAATCGAAATTAAATGAAATTCGTTAGCAACAATAAAATATTCCAGCTCGTCCAAATTGTGGGACACACCAGAAATAATAATAATAATAATAATAATAATAATAATAATAATAATAATAATAATAATAATAATAATAATAATAATAATAATAAATTTATTGTCAATTGATCTCATTAGATATAGACATTGTCAAAATACATAGTACATAATATATACACACACACAATATCAATATAGATAAAAGTTGCAACAATTACAGACAAACAGTTAGTCAAAAAAAGACTGGACTGAATAAAAACAGCGCGACGCAAAATACACTTTAAGAGCATTTTTATAATTTTTAAAGTCTGTCACTTCAGCAATGATTGATAAAATCCATGAAAATGTTTGGTTGAGATAGTAGACACCCCAAATCAACACGTGACTTAACGAACTGGACTATGAAGGGATCTAGGAAAGTAAAATAAACGCATATTTTAAAGAAATCAAGAAAGGACTTAAAACTTCAAACAACTTTGACTGAAAGTATCGGGCTAAGTTGATCCTATGTTGAAATATAAAATTAAATTAGCGAAGAAACATATTTTTCTCGCCAAAATATTTGTCACTGTACCCTCGTATATAATGAAATCGTTTAGTAATTATTTACGTCACATTTTGTTTTGACGCAGTATGAATATAATTAAATGGCGTTCAGATACAAAGTATAACTGCCCTGTTGATGAAACGTCTTTATAAAATTAATTTGCTTGTACTTTGTGTCAAAAACAGTTATTGCGAAAAAAATGCAAACGCTCTATACAAACGTCGTAGAGCTCCAATGACGCAAGTTCGCTAACAAACTCATACGCATTTGAGAGCGCGGGTTCTTTGTCCGGAGTATAGAATCAATAAAACCCGATAGTTGTTTTTCGCCCGTAATGCGATGAAAAAATCGTTATGGGGGGAAATTATGGACGACAAAAATACACAAATCAGACCGAATCAGAAATTTGCGCATTTGTGTTTTTTAACGTCGTAAATAAATAGTTTAGGTTAATTTCATGCTCGAGATCCACATCCTGTAAGTGCCGTGTACAACAGCAAATTAAGCGAAATGGAGCTAAAATATGTCCAATATTTTTTATATAATTTTGAATTTTTTTTGCATTTTACATGAAATTAAATTGAGGTAAATTACGATCATTTAAGCCAAATATAGGGAAATCGTGACAAATAGGAAAATGAAACTATGAACTTGGTTTGTTTCGAGTAATTTCCTTGAGTATTATTTTAAATAAAGATTTGTGTTTTATTGTTTCTACACATCTTGTAGTTTAAGTCGAAAATCTTCTCCTTCGATAATAAGACATATTTGTCGCAATTTGTAATTTCTGCTGATGGTTAGTATGTGCGATGTTGTTCACATATTTTGATCAGTACCAATCTTTTGGCGAAGATATTCGTAACATAGGCAATAACTGACCAATCAAAGATTTCTCTATTTTTCATATTTATTAGTTGTTCTTTGTGGGCGGATAACATTTTGAAGAATCTCACCACATGTGGTCCGAATTGAAGCCGAATTTCTTTGTAAAATGACATCTTTATTTTCTTGATTTTAAAATTCAAAATTTTCCCTTTCTTCCCCTCTTGAGTTATTGGAAGACTTGTAGTTCTCAACCTTGATTTATGTTTGAAGTATATGTGGTGTAAGGTCTTTATAAAAATCCAGAATAGTTTTTTTATGTATTATATTTTTTCGGACAGATCTGTCTTTTTCTCAAATATTTGAAATTTAAAAATTTTGGAGTTAACTTGTTGCTTCGTCATCGGAGCAAGAAAATGTTTATATTTTTCATATTTATTAGCTGTTCTTTGTGGGCGGATAACTTAAATCGGAACTTAAATTTAATAAATCAATAAGCAAATATATTTCGATAATTGTAGTTAATTAATATTATAATAATTAGTATAAATTAACTTTGTTCAATTTTGCATTTAATTCAATACATTGGATGTATTAAGGGTTAATATGCAAATATTAGAGTTCCAAATATTTATGTTACCAAATTTTAATGTCAAAGTTGCCTAAGATTATATTTTAGAATGTAGAATATAAAAACGTTCTTGTAAACCTGTCCTTTGAAGACAGGAAGAAGAGGAAAGGTTAATCTAATTTTAGATGGTAACAGAATATAAAATTTAGGACTCAGGTAAAAATCCGATGTAGTTGTTCCTTTGAATACATAATAACGAACCTGCACATAAACAGAAAATTGTTAAAAATACATTTAATTATACAAAGAGGCTCGTAATACGTTGTACGCAAACAAAAATAAAACATTTGTAAGCTTCGTATAAGTCTTACATTTTAATATTAATATACAGGTGTGTTGTTTACGTTCGGCAACAATTTGAAGGATTATTTTTTTATGCGAAGCAATCGTATTAAAGTATTAAAATAAATATCAAACGTTAACGATTGATCGCTTAATTATTTTTTTTATAGAACCACATTAAAGTTAAAAGTGGATTTGAAAATATACACAAATCTATTTTTTAAATGTTAAAGGTGAATATATCAATGGGGGTTAAGAAGCGATGCAATTTAATCGGTTAAAGTGTGCAGTAGACTATTTTTATTGATGCGAAGGGAGCGTTTACAAGACGTCTAGAATGTGATTTAAAACAATCGACAATAATTTATTGATTATTTGTCTGGACATCATTTCCTGAACTGAAAGTTTTTAATTAATGTCACATTATATTAACCTTGGCCTCCGTTATAATACAAGCGAATTTATTATAAGGTCACCTTGTTTTTTTAACCATTTAAAATTGTGATGCCTAAGCAGATTTATTTCAGTATCAGATGCGTCGTTAAGGAACCCCCTTATTTTTTAATTTAAGTGGGTTCCGATGTTTTTTATGGCGTTCATATGAATCTGATTATTAAACAAAAGACCATTTCAGGCGCATTTACGGAGGAAAAAACGAGCGCACCGTACTGTTAGATACCCTTTTAAACTGGAGATAAATTTTATGTACACGTTATGATAGCTGATGTTAAGTGTGTGTTTAACGTCTGAGCCAAATATATACAAAAGATACGGTCTGTGTAAATAATAAGTAGAAAATATATGGATTATCTTTATATAAATGTGGGATGTGTGAAATTATAAAATGGAAATGAAGACACACATAGACACATGATAACAGGCTTTAAACCACGTGCGCAAATCAAATATTTTGATCACAAAAAAAATTATATGGTGGATACCTAAATATTTAGAGTACAATTATAAATACTGACGAACACACAATACAAAGATTACGTCATAATTTACATAAATAATTCACATGAAATTCAACGAATCAATTTGTACAATTTTTCATAATTTAATATATGAAGTGGATTGATATATAGAAATATTGGATTTGAGCAACAGATGTAGAGGGGCGAAGAAATGCAATCAAGTGCCGGTTTAAATTAGCTGAGTTGGTTTGTGGACATGAAGGTATCTTCGCTAGGGTAGATCGACTAAGTTGAGGGTGATCAAGTTACAGTCATTAAATCCAACAACGTCGAAATAAAATGAAATAATAAAACTAGGGCTTCTTGGAGCTTTTTACGATCAAGATCAAAATCATTCAGGATCAGAGAGGAGTGGAATGGATTGGAAAGGACTGATCTAAAAGAAAATGTAATATTTGAAGATTTATTGTAGACCATCAATGATAAAGCAACATTTTGGAACGTTGCATTCCAAAGCAATTAGAACATATCTGTGTATTCAATTAGATGTAAGATAAACATGGTTAATTTAAAAGTCCTTCTTAAATGCATGATGGGGTAAAATCTATGAGAGGATAGTAACAGTTCTTATACTTAAGTTTAAATTAAAAAAAAATGTGGAAGATGATATTTGGGAGTACTAAACCGCAAATATTATCGAGGAAACTATTTAGCATATCATTTTCGATTGAAGTGAAATTTTCAATTTTGATTCTGGTCCTTGAAACTAAAGAAATTACGATTGAACATTAGTCGTTATATTTATTTAAATATTAGTGATTTTCAAGTAATGGAAAATTTGTGTTTTGGAAATAATTTATATTCTAAGAGTTAACCGAGTTTATTAGTTAAGTAAAGTTTTAAATGGTATATGAAACATGTATTGAATTAAATCAGTTTTATAACGCATTGGATTTAATTAGCGAGGTAAATTATTTGGTGCGTGTTGTAAAAAAAATGTTCTTTTGTGAAAATTATTGATGTTAATCGAATTAATTAATTATTTGAATGTATGGCATCGATGAAAACGGTGCGAACGATTTTTTTAAAGGTTGGCTTTTAAAAGTTAGGGTTGGTGGGGTGGGAGAATAGTGTTTTGACGGGCGATTTGAACACCGAGTAGAGGCAGGTACATACGTTAATGCTGAGAGAATGCTAGTAGCGACGTTTGTTGACATCGTTGTGTACATGACAATAAGCAGGATAGAACGAGCGCACATGGCCACATTTTCAGATGTCGATGGAACACCCCGGTCTGCAAAGCGTAACGTGAACAGTGCACATGACAACGACGATCACATCACTAAAGTTTAGCGCGGATAGAAAACACGGCCAGACAGCCGACAGACTACGACTAGTTCATTGAAAAGACCGGGCCGGATTCCATCGAAATGAAAGCGAAGGGAGAACGCAGAACGACCTAAAACAATACACGACTAACGGCGGGGATAAACGCACTCTGGTCTAGACGCTTTACTCTTCATTGTACCAAAATAAATAGTCACTGTGACACGCGCAAACGTTCCTATGCCGCATCACTGCTATACCAACTCTAATCGATCGTATACATAGGCGCCGACTTTAGGAAAACATGGGTGCCCCAGCACCCCGTAACTACCTTCGTTGCTAACCACCGCATGGACAAGTCGAACTATCGTAATTATACTTTCAGTTTCTATTTGAATTAATCAATACTTGTAACGTTGTTATGCAATATTAACATATCTTTAATGATATCAAATGTATGAATACAAATGTTATGTAATAAGCAGACTCATTCAGATGTTTCGTGCAAACATCAACAACAACAATAATTCGTATTGGTCTATTTAATTGAGATGTTATACAACTTATAAACAAATATTAAATATTCGCAATCGCGTCCGGTTTCATAAATAGTGCCATATAATTAATTAACTAACACAGAATCAAAACTTATCACGAATTAATCCAAATTTTCATTGCGTTGTTATATTATAGGCGTTGCTGACCGCTTATTTTATTTCCTTTGCTTCGCAAAATATACCACAGGCCACTTATTAATAACCCAACGGAATTTAATATGAAATTAAATGTGGTTCACGTGTCCACAAAATATAAACAACTGGATTAAATTTACCCCAAAAATTATTGAAATTAAACGTCGATGAAATTTCATTAATAATAATAATAATAATAAAAGTAACGAGTTATCTTCGATGCGATTTAATCGAGTTCAGTAGCCATGACGCGAGTGCGAATGCCATTGAATGCGATCGCAGTACCTCGGTGCTAAATCTAGTTAGACGTTAGGAGAGTTTGTTTAAAATTTCATTCTCCCCTTGTATGTTTGGTTGTTGCCCAGATTTTGTAACTCACACTCAAACCCATTGTATTCACGAACAATACAACCAAAACGTCTACTTGCCTAAGTTAGCCTTTCGTAGTTGTTAAAACGGTTTCGGATCTGGCATCGAGTTGTTAAATTTTGCGCGTGGTCTGGGCAAATTACTGCGTAACCTTTCGGATTTATGCATTTGAGTCGCTCATATTTAAAGATAACAACTCTAATAACTGACTCCCACCGTTAACAGTTATTTGAGCCCGTTGCTTTCATTGTGAAATTAAATCATAGATGTGTTGCTCCAACGTCAACAACACGTTGAGCAATTATTTTCAGTTCATTTAATCGATACGCATCAACATCGGAAGTGAGAATTGAAAATTCTCATATAGAAAGTAATTGTTGAAAAAAACTGCGTACTATTAAAAAAAATATATAAAAAAATGCGGCCCGTAAAGAAAATCTTAAACAATCGATCAACAAAATAAGTAAGAGTCTATTTCGACATAGTTCTTTAGCTTTGTTTTATTTTATTTTCTTTTCTACGTAGCAATTTTTATTGTTTTGAGTTGATTTATTATAAATCAAAATATGTTTTAGCATTTTATATCAACATAAATTTGTCTTTTACGCTGATTCGGTTAAATTCAATCAAAAAAATATCGACGCCTATGGTCATATATGCTGTGTTACATAACACATTGTACCTACAACGTTATGCCACAGGTACACTCGTGCTACATGTTATATACTCTGCACTGGCAGTGAACATTCTGTTACGGATATACGAGACTATACACACACGCAATCTACGTTTTATCACACGCAGCTTGCTTGTCGGTTTAGAGCCTTACGACCGGGCACGCCAGACGAAAACCCAGTCATTAATTTCCGTCCCAACTCACGACCATACGCCCCAAGAACGCAGGACCTGTTTTAGTGCCAGAATTAACTTTCGATGAGTTTTGTCGAAATTTGAAAATGAAAATTGTAAATTCGATTATTGCGAAAAAGTATAGCACAGAAATGGCCACAAAAATAAAACCATTGATAATTGATTAATATAATTGCAGAAACCTATTTAACTAAGCATTATCTATTATTATTAATCGAATCGATAAATCTGTACTCATTGTAATTAAAGAGTCCTAGATTTGCATCTATGTCATTATTCTCAGGTCAAGTATCCGTAATAACGTCATAATTACAAAGGTCATAACTTGTTATGCAAAGCAATCGCATAGGTCTGTTAAAGGTTTGAGTCTGCAGATTTAAAAAATATTTTTTTGACGTTTTCGATTAGTCTCATCGCTGGGGAAATCTTGAAAATTTTATGTATATAAATACATTTTGCTATTTTGAATAGCATTTAGCAAAATTAATGTGAAATATTCATCTAACGCCAAATGAACGTTATTTCGAAATAGCCTCATGGACCACGTATGAGGCAACCGCAAAGTTGTCTTCCATCTATGCTTAAGTTTTACATCAATTTCATGCATTTGTGTAACTTAATGAATTAATTCGTAGCCCAGGATGAATTCCTCATTGCCATGTTCTCCAAATGTAAAAAATGACTCGGTAGAAAGATATCTGATTGTAATGATGTCGAACGAAGTCGTCGTTAAAAATTGTTTTTTCTTGTTAACCCTCGTACAATATGTTTTTTTTTTGTATTGACGTGTTCTATACCTTTGGTAAGAAAGAATAAAATGAGTACTTTACTTTACTTTACTTTACTATAACGCCGACTTTGATTTACCGCAGTTTTTCAGTATTCTGGCTAGATATTGTCATACTGAAAATTGTGTTCAATTAATTAATGCCGTTAAAATATTCAAATGTAAGTTTAAAAGATCAGTTGTAATATTTTGTGCTTACTTATTATACAGTCTTTGGACGAAGTTGTATGTTAACAAATTTATCTAGTCATTATATTGGCTAAACTACAAAATATTTTTTTTTAATTAAATTTATATCCTAACGAATAAAATTTTATTTTTGTCGGTTTCTCTTTGATAGTGTTACTTAAGAAAGTTATGTGTATTTTCTTCGCAATGTAATTTATTGTTACTTAATGTATGAGTGAGATTTATAATGGTCAATCATTGTTTAAAAATTGCATGTAATAAATTATTTTATATCCCTAAATGAAAATTGTTTGTTAATTGCTAATACTGATCCATCACATAACTTTTACCAATAAATTTATATATATATATACGGAAATAGAATGCGATTCGTTAATTACCAAAATATAGCAAAAATTAAACTGTTTTCGTTTCATTTTTATTAACGTAAAAGTATGTTATAACACACATAAAACTCGGCAAATGAGACTAACTTAAAAACCCGGATATTTAAAGATTTATATTTGAAAGTAACGGCATTTTTTCTCGATTTCAGTCTTTTCGTTCAATATACTTCGTGACTGGCAGAAACGAAGCTACACAATAGACAATTGTCTCAAATTATAGCGGCCGCAATGCATAAACGACTTCGTATAATACATGTGTTGTTAAAATTATTTTTATATTATGTTCGATTAATAATTAGCGGAACAGAACGGGATCTAAACGACTCAAAAGAAAATATGCTGTAGGTAAAATAATACGAAAATGTAATCTTTGATTGATTTGGAAAAACGAAGTTTAAAGAACACTGCTGTGAACGTCACATGTCCATTCCATGTCGCTATGTATGCGGAACAATTCATTTAACCTTTGTGTTAGTAGTTGCGGACATGTATTTTTGATTTTTCTTCTGATGGCAATCTTGAAATAGTCAGTAAATATTTGTTACCTGAAAACCCCAACCAAAGATTACGATTAGGCGCAAACATATGGCCGAAATTTCCTCCGCCAAAATTATAAATAAAATTTACTGTTTCGGCGAATGTATAGACAGCATATACGTTTTAAGTATCGATGCTTGAACGCTTGTGGAAAAAAAATCTGTATTTTGTTCCTCCAGCCACTCATTTACTGCTGTCATCACTTCTTCGTCGTTCATAAAATGGTTTCCCCGAAAGGTTAGTTAGTTAACGAAATTTCAAACAAATTTTATTTGAAAAGTTCTTTCAAAAAATGGTGTATAAGAAAGTAAAAGAAAGTTCAGAGAACCACTGCAGATTTAGTTGCAATATTTAAAATATATATAAAGCTATTTTAGATTGCAATATGCTTTCGATGGTTGTAAGGTGTAAAGCGTATTAAATTATCAAGATGTAAACACAAGTACATTCATTAAGCTGAAGCTGTGCATCATTGGGTGAAATTCAAATTTTTATTTTTCAACTTTATTAATTTAATTGATTTTTCCAAATGCAATTTGGGGTCCAGGATGGATCCTGTGGAACCCCACAATTGGGACAAACCATTTTAGAAATTTTCCCATTTACCACAACTCGTTAATACATCCAATAATGTTCAATAAACCATAAGAAATGGCTACAATATTTAGACGCACCTCGTCTATTGTGAACAACGTTAAAATAGTAGAATGCAAATTAATATAAACCACTCCCAAATATTTACGTAGTAAAAAAACTAAATATATTTTTTTATGTTGGTTGTTATTATTGATCACCAAATAAAGATAAATATCTCACAAGAATTTTTATGGTCAAATAACATTTTGAACGACTGGGGTTTTTAATCGTGACCGGTTGGCAGTGACCACGTGCGTTTGTTACTTATTTATGGTTATGTATGGATTGTTATTGTGTCAGTTTATGACATTTGGTTTGTATAGTTTCTCGTATCCTATGTACAAATTCTTGTGTTACTTGCGAACTAATTTTGTCATTTGTCAATTGCTAAAATTGTAGGTATATGTAAAAATACGACGTTATCAATTGCAAGGAAATGTGCACTGGGATTATATTATATCTTACACTCACATTTATAATGAATTTAAATTTCCCGATGCAGGCAGAATGGAAACCGATATACATAATTTCAACTTCACTTTAACCAGAATCTTATTACGGATGTTCTTATGTAGTTGAAATTGACCTCAGAGTTGCAGAAAAGGATATAAAACAAGAAACCACAAAAAGAAAAATGTTATTGCAACAAAAGAAAGAGCCCATCGAAGAAAATAGCGGGGATGAGGCTGTAAAATATCACATACCATAGACACATCTATAACAGAAGAAACTAGCAAGATTGAAAAAGGATTAACTAAGGAAGAGATTGACAATGGTAATTTTTTTATTGATCTATTTTACTGTATTAAATCATCGAAATTTCACATCTAAACTAAAAAGCATCATTTACAAGTTGAAGTCACTTTATTTAACGTTTAATTAGTTCACGTAAACCGTTCATTTTTGATTAATGTATATGCTACGTAAAATTTAAAAATAAATTAAATCCCACCCTTACTACACACCACTTGCAACATCAATTCGACGTAGATTAACTGTAGTTGCATAAGGCAAGTTGTATAAAATTATGTGTAATGATAATAAAGTGCTGTGTGGTAAAGATACGCTTTATTTTATTTCCCAACCAGTCTCCGATTACTATTATTTGATAATGTGTGTTTATCTCTTGCTTTCAGTAAACTACGAATGTTATACGTTTGCCTAGTGCAAGTCACAAATGGTTCTCCTCATAAATAGTTCAAGATACTGGCCTGGATGAAGATATATTTGCACACATGTTCATGTAATAGATTATAACTTAAATAATACTCAGATTTAGAATTAATTGCAGTCTGAAGATATTTTATAACCCAGGTACAGGAAGAGTATTTTTATATAATTTGTTTCTATAATAAATCTGATTAGTCTTATTAGCGCTCTTTACACATTACCTTTTCCATAACTTCTCATCAAATTCAGTCGATGAGTTCTATTTTAATTTTAACTATCAGTTTATATTCTATATGTCGCAGTGGTTCATTTACAACCACAATTATTTAATTTTGTTTATGACCCGAAGCAGCATTAGTTGTTAAAATAAAAAAAAAAACTTTCATTTTGTATCACGTTCTGAAGTATGGTAGTATCGACCAAAAACTTACGAGAAGCTACTGCAGTGCCGATATTTAGTTGGTTATAATTACGTTATATACGTAAGGTCATCGTAGAAACGCAATGGCTGGACAAGAAGACGAAGTAAACAATAGACAAAAAATAGAAATGATAACAGGGGTGATAATATTAATATTATGTCAAAGACAGCATTACACTGGAAATGGTAAAATGCAAAAGAATTAATGAACGAGGCACCCAAGAAAGGGAAAATTCCAAAAGACTTTATTTTTACCTATACCCAAGAAGTATAACGGAGAAGTACGCTTTATTGAATTAGAAAAAGCGAGGAAATCACATGGAAAGTGTGATGAGTTAACAAAAATGCAAGACAAGAATATGTATTACGCCCACTCCTATTTTTGAACAGTGAACGGAGCTGATTTTCATATATGGCCGTGATAGCCGATTGAGCTTTACAATAAAACATCACTGTACTAGTGGAATAACTAAAGCGGACAAACGTGGATCAATATTGAAAAAACAAAGATAATTTCAAATACAAATAAATTCTCCAACATAACACTGAAGGGAAATAAATTGGACAAATACAACAATTGCTTAGAATTATAGAAGAAAATGGGAAATTGGTTAGTGAAATAAATGAGATAGTGGGAAGTGCGGAGTATATTCATACCGGAATAGTTAGACCACCAATTAGATACAGAAGGAAGAGACATGGACACAAATCCAGAATTAACGCAATGGGAATGAGTTTCCCGAGAAGAATAGAAAATAAAAAGCACTGGGGACAAAAATCGTCTAAGGACAACTTAGATGGTGCTGAATATCGAACGATACAAAAATAAAATCAGATACGACACAAAGATAGGAATGGAAATTCAACCCCATAGCCTTAGGACTAACTAGGTAAGTAATTGAACTTGATTATTAAATTAATGAAAATGCGGACTTCACATTCGAAGTTAAATTACTGTGATCATTTGCAAATTGAATATCTAAAGCAAAAATATTTGCCCATATTTTCAACTTGTATTATTGGTAGAATTTAAAAATTTAACGAAATGAATTTGAAATATATTAAAGGAATTCAAAACGAATATATCTCCGTATTTTTTCCCTTCCTTTTCTATTGGAATCTCTGCTGTCCCTTACTCCACCCTTCCCCTTCCATACCCAGGCAATTAACAATGAATTATATCTATATTCTACAGTCGCAATATGTTATTGATTATTATAATTATTGTCATAATTTAAATATTTCTAATAAATGATATTAGTACCATATAATAAATTTTATTGTTGCTATTTTTGTTATTATTTCTATTGTCTATGCCGATAAAACAGTTGGAAAATGTTAATATAGTACATACAATAATTTATTGCTTTAAATAAATGACACGAATAACAATAACCAATGTTTTATTTGCATGTAATAGCAGGGGTGGTAAGTATTGATTTTAGTTTGTCTTTGTCTATGAAAATTGCAGAGATGGCGGGAACGCTGTACACGTGTATTTTGACGCCTGTCAATCAGAAATTAATAAATATTACGTATTATCGGTCGGAAAAAATACTCAACAGTAGGAAACGGAGAAAAATGAAGTTCAGAATTACAGGTCAGTTACTCTTAGACACATATAATAGTAATTTTGAGTCAAGAAATCATTTTTAAGAATAATCTTTGGGGATGCATGAATTAGATTTTTAAAAAAGCAGGCAATAGAAATTGTATAAATTGTACCTATTCAGTGTGTGCGCAATAAGCGCTATTAGCGCTTTAGTCGTTTTTACGTTGCTGTAGGGATGATTGGTAATCTTAAATCTAAGAGTTTTATAATTGAATGGGTGGATTTTTTTCCTAAATAATACTCGATGTGCGAAAATGGAATCGAATATGTTGTTTTCGCAATCTTGCCGTGTCTGTTCGTCCGAGTACGAAAACGGGATCAACGTTTTCGGGGCTGAGGGTAAAAAATTGTATTTAGAAACAAAAATTAGGAAATATCTCTACATAACGGTATGAACATAACCACCATGTTTTATTATTGCATGCATGTTATTGTTATTAAAATTTACAAATGTCGTTTTCACGCATTTTAACCAGCATTCTCGTGTTTTGTTAGGTTACTTTGGAAGATAGACTGCCTAAAATTATTTGTGACAATTGTTGCAAGAAATTAGATGGAATTCATAAATTTGCTACTATGGCAAATAAAATGCAAGACAAATTTAATAAATTAGTTATTAACTCACAAAATGATACTATTATGGAACCTAAACAGAATGAAAATAAAGGACTTCTTCACACTTACTTAACCAATGTAAGTTTTTTTTTTTATTAATTACACATAATAATAATAATGCAATAATTATTGCGATGTATAGTATTTAAATAGTAATTTTTATTTATTTATGTGTAATTTAAGTAATTGTAGATTTCATTCCCACATTGCCCTGATTTAAATCCAAACTTTCATCTTTGCACCTTTTTATTTTAATCGTAGTAAATAATATCTCGTACGAAAATGAAATAGTTTTCTTTACCCTGCTGAAGATTCGAACATTATCGATCTTCATTAGGTCCTTCATTGTAATCATTCATCATCGAGAATTTAAATTTCCTCTATGTGGATGTTGGATCATTACTTGCTGGTTGTGGTGGTGATTGTGGTCATTGCAACAGAGACAATTATTGTACGTTCATTATTTCTTACGAACGAACCATTGAAACATAAATAGTAAAGCAATAGAGAAATATGTTATGTTATGGCTTCCACTTGCCTTAAATTATATCATGTATAGGAAATAAATTTAATACTTTTATAAAATACAAATAAGCGAAATTTATAATACAATCAGAGATCATAGAAATAGCTCATTAGAACACTCTCTTTATTATTTATTTAATATTAATATATATTTAATATTTAAAATTAATTTCTGCAATTTAAATGTGATCAAAATTCAATTTATTTTAATATATGAATATTACAGGGTATTAAAGAAAAGGACAATAATGTACAACCGCAAGATTTGGAAGTAACAGAAATGGAAGTTCGAGTGGATCCTATGTTAGTACTTCAGTATTCGTTCACAGACGAAGATGAATACATGTCAGACAATGACAGTCGTACATCGCAAGAAAAATACATGGAAAACGAAAACAACATTGAAGACATGTTCGAATCAAATTATCACCACAAGCCGTATATTTGCCACAGCTGTCCGAGAAGATTTACGTCTGAAATAGCACTGCAAAGCCATATGTGGTGTCACCTCCCAAAGCTTAAACGTGTGTTAGTTACTAATTACAATAATGCGATATGCGGCCTCGAGAACAAAGATGATAAAAGCATCGACGGACAAAACATGTTCGACAAATCGGGTTCGAACCAACCGGATGACGCTGAGATCGCCGACAATGATAGCTGTGTTCGTTTCACTTGCCCGATTTGCGGAAAAATTATTTCTACGAAGGGCAATTTAAAAGTACATTTGGAGACTCACCGCCCTAAAGGGAAATATGCTTGTGATATTTGTGGGAGAATGTAAGCAACTTTCCTTTATAAAAATCTGAATCTAAAAAAGACTTGTAATGACCCAAAGCCCGAAATATTATTCCAATTTGAATATTTAAATATTTTTAATTGCAATTTTTCTTTAATTTTAGATTTAAAACTCAGTGTAATTTGCACCGTCATAAAGAATATCACAAGGGTATCCAATTTCCATGCGGTGTTTGTGGAAGAGTATATCCAACTAATAGTACGTTACGAGCTCATTCCATTACTCACAGTAACCTACGTCCTCATAAATGCCCTTTATGTGACAAAACTTTCAAGAGAAATCAAGATCTTAAAGTAATTATCCAAACAATTCGAATGTGTAAATGATTAAATTTATTAATTACAGTTTCATATAAATCAACACACTGGAGCTAGACCATATCAATGCCCGTATTGTCCGAAAGCTTTCGCAAGTTCTGGTAATTGTTTTTCGCACCGAAAACGAATGCATCCGATTGAAGTGGAGAGGGATAGGGAGCGAGCTGCTAAAATTATGCGATAATGTTTGTTTCCGATCAAACATGCGCAGTCTTCAGACAGGAAGGATATTGTTTCAAACGATTATTTGTAATATTATTGATGCAGTCTTCCCACTGTACACTTGAATTACACTGGGAATACTATCTAAAGACGACATTCTCAAAATTTTTTTGCATTTCTTATAATTAATAGATTTTAAAAATTATAATCAATTTTTGATACATAGTAAGCTAATAAGTGCAATATTGTTTTGAAAATTGTTTTATTGTTACCGACTTGTGTGATATATATCGTAACTATTTTTAGTTTCGAGTGATTTTATGTTACCGTTCTTAATGTTAATATGTTCATAGTTGTAAAAAATTGTGGATTATCACTTGTTATTGATAGGATTTGAGTGTATTAATTATCTATTTTCATCAAACAATAAACATAGATATTAAATGATTTTTTTTGCAAACAAGACTTTTAAAGTACTTGCTATTATAGTACAAAAGCAGCATTTTTACTTCATAAGAACAAGTGATAATTTAACAAAAACTAACTGAAAATTTAAACGCATTGACTCGAACTTGTCTTTGTGAACAACTATTTCCATTAGTTGAAATATATTTTTCGAACTGTTTTTACTTCTTAAAGATGTTAGATGTGTTAATCATTAAATATATGCAATCATTTTTCTTCAAATTGCCATAAGTTTCTTTTGCTGCAATATTTAGTAAGTAATTATTTTATAGAATAACTGTGATCAATTTTGTATACGATAACTTTTATTTTGATTCGACAAAGTACTGATTATTATTAAAATTTAAGCAAGTAATAATAATTTGATGTATACGTGTACTAGGAAAAATGAGATGTAGCAAAACTTTGTTGATTTTGGTTTTATTATAAAGTTGAAATGTGCCCCTTTTGATTAGATTTACGTAGAATATATTTTAAGTTTATTTTCGATTTCGAAATAAAACCAGTATTATTAGCTTTAATGTATTAGTAAGGTAAATAAATAAATTTCGTGGATTATTTTTTTATTATAAATTGAGGCTATAATGCAGACAAATTTTTTTTTTATATTTATTTGCAAGGTGGGTTATGTAATGCAAGAATAAAAAATTGCGATTTAAAGATAAATAAATTTGAAGTACAACCCAGCTATCTAAAAACTATGGAAAGTCCCTTTCTCTATCATGATAGTGCCAGTAAGTCGCATAAAACTAAAAACTATAGAATCCCTACAACTAATACACCTTTCATATAGCATTAATAAATTTTTGCAACTTGATTTACAAAACCATTTTAATTAAAATTGAATATTTTTTATATCTATTCGAATTTTAATTTTAACGAACTCCATGTGTAACAAAAACCAGTTGCAAAATGTGCGTCCAACTAATTTTAAATAATATAATGCCCCAATTAAAACAGGTCGTTGTATAAATATAATAATTTTAAGAAAACGATCCATTTTTCATATATGTAGCACAGCGATCGTTTAGTGTTAAGTCATTGGTTAACCTTCGAAATGACCCGACAATCGATATTTTGCTGCCGATTCAAAAGTTTGTAGTCAGTTAGTTTTCGACGGCCGAGTATGGTGTAAGTGGAAATGTAAATTCTCCCTTTAATTTGCCATAAAAGTTTAACGAACACAGTTTCCGAAAATGACAGAAAATGCGCCGTCTACAACGTGCGAGCTGGGGAAGTTTTCGCAAAATTGTATCGTGCAACCCCTCCTGACAGGTATTTAAAACGAATTACTTACACACAAAAATACGATTACAATTTAAACTATATAAGCAATTCCCAATTTTAAATCTTCGCCTTTGGAGGTTATGTCATCGTAGTTGTTTTTTTTTTAAATCTAATGTATTATCTAAATCATATCAGCACGTGTGTGTGAATATAATTGGCTATAAATTATTTAAGTTGTGAACTGAATTTGAAAAAGAAATAAATCGAATTTATTGAATTGATTTACGTACACTTATTAGTTTTTATTTCTACGTCAATTATTGCAAGTATCTAAGTATGTACGCACAAAGTATATATTCAATTTTAATTTAAACGTATTAAAGGTATAATTACAAAGTATTTGTTATTGATCATAAATATAGCATTTTTTTCAAATTACGAGTGTGTATATATCTCGGTGTTTTGTGGGTATCTCGCCGCCTACTAGGATTGCCTGAACGGGTACTTTACCATTGTATGAAAATAGGCGCTACAGCGAAATTGAACTGCGTATTCAATTTATATATTTTATGTATCCTCACTTATCTTTACTTTATTATGATTTTCATTTTTATGTTTTTGGTTTCTTTTTAAATCCAATTTTCAATGAAACTTTATTTTTTTCTTAGATAGTGTTTTTATCGACGTTTGTAGTGTTTTTGTGTTTTTATTGTCTTGTGCTTCGTTTCTTTCACTTTTAGCTCTTTTACTATTATTATTTGATAATTTTAAAATAGTTTTATTGCTTCGATGTGTTGGGTTGGGTTGTATTAAAAGAATAATAAAAATTTCCAGTCTTTTTCATATCAATGTTTCGTGTTACTTGAAATTAAAACGAGTAAACATGTAAAAATATTTTATATAAAATACATGTTTATACAAATTATCATAATTATTTATGTCGTCTCGGCTATAACATAACAATATTTCACGTTGATATTTGATTATCCCTTTTAAGTCATTTCTGATTATTCTCCCTTAAGGATCGTTTGTAGTTGTTGCCTGTTTCTTCTTTATTCCATTTCTCATCGGCCCAATTAGCGACCGAGTCGTATCCCAGGTTGGGCCATCCCTTGCATTTCAAAGGTAAGTTGTTACGTATTCTTGAATTCACCAATTTTCACCAATCTAACAATAATTAACCGAATAATTAGCCTTCATCCTGGACGAGGTCTAAATGTGTCGCACCTGTATCGTAATTCCACGCTGTTCGCCCTTTATCTTCACAATCGTTCCGACCACTAAAGCTTTTAACTCGGGGCGGTCTCTTTGGGCCACCATGACCTGATATTTTTATTAGCCTCGCGACCCTTTCCTCATAATCAAATCTTCCTCCTAGTCCTACAGGTTTCTCATCAATCAGAACAAATTGCGAGTCATGGTGACTCATCGAAACCTTTGTTAGTGTACTGATAGTGTAACTGCTACCTGGTTAATAATAAAGAAACAGCTAGTTCACATAATGGTTAATGTTTGTTAGAAGAGAAAAATTTAAAAAGACGTGCGTTTCCAGTGCTTTAATATCATGCAAAAAAAAGTCGACGAGAAAAGCAATTTTCTCTGCGCACCCTTGGCTCTTATATGCATGTACAGTTTGCATTTTTTGATTTTGATTTTCAATAAAAGTATAAATGGGTACAATTTTACCGACGCGATTTTTTTCCAGATTTGTACCAAATTACAATGGCCTATGCTTATTGGAAATCCGGCAAGATAAAAGATTATTCCGTTTTTGATTTGTTCTTCCGTAAGAATCCTTTCCAAGGCGAATTCACCATATTTGCCGGACTGGAAGAGTGCTTGAAGTTTCTCGAAAAATTCCATTACTCGGATAGCGGTAAGTTGGGAGTTTCGTTGGAAGTTTCGTTGGGTTTCATGCGAACAAAAATTCTTACAGACTTAGAATATTTAAAGCTTACATTACCTCCAACAATAGAGGAAGAATTTTATGTATTTTTAAGTCAATTAACTGCTAAAGACGTTACGTTATACGCAATGCAGGAAGGATCTGTCGCTTTCCCAAGGTAATGTATGACTTGGTTCTGCAATTTTTCGCAAATGTTTGTTGCAGGGTACCTCTTATGAGAGTTGAGGGGCCATTAATAATTGTGCAGCTTCTAGAAACCACTCTGTTAACGTTAGTGAATTATGCAAGGTAAGTTGTGCATTAAAATCACATATTAATTAAGTTTAAAAAAAAATGTTTCTTTCGCAGTTTGATGGCGACAAACGCGGCGAGGTATAGGATGGCCGCTGGTGACTTAAAATTATTAGAATTTGGATTAAGGCGGGCTCAAGGACCTGATGGTGGCCTATCTGCATCTAAATACTCCTATATTGGTAAGTTGATTTATTTATATTATAGAATTACTATTGACGTAATCTACACACATGCGATGATAAATGTAGTTACCAATAATATTACTTATCAATAACATCTATAAATAAGAAACATATCTAACGCAAAAAATGTTAGATGTTAAATAAAGTTTTATTTTCGTCATTAACTTACGCTAAATTTGAATTTGAGTGAAATATCTCAGATTAGATTTTTTAAAGTAAATAGTGTTCTTCTACGTCAAATAGAATGTTTTATCTTTATTGGTCTTATTAAATGTTTGTTCTATAGAATTATATTAAGCTAGTTTCTAACAAGTATAATATTTTTCGAGCGACTCCGGCAAACATGTTTACGATTCTGTGGAGAACATGTGATTCATTAATACTAATATGTTCTTTGCTGCATCAAAGAATATTTGATTTTTCTTTTTTTTTTGGAAATAATGTTAGTTGCGTCTTTGTGCACTAGGAAAATATTAGCGTGAATCCAGTTCTGCTTATAAATAACAAAGTGTAGTTTCATTGTATGTAAGGAAACTGCAAATATTTAAAGTTACTTAAAGAGATAAAACAAACAATATATTAAAAACTCAATTGTATGCATCAATTAATTTAAATTTAGTAATTATCGAGATAGTTAACGTTAACGTAGACAAAACACGTTGTTGTTTCAGTACATTTGGTAGGAAATACATATACAATGACGCAATTTTAAACGATAACGCCTTAATACTGCGGTTGAATATTCCACTATATAATTTAATTTCTTACGTTCTTTACGTTATGTTTCCACTTTCAAACTAAACTAGAGAAAAGATGGTTGGAAAATAATAAAATCGTAGTTATCGTTTCTTTAATTTCGTATATGTTTATGTCGTGTAATTAATAATTAATTATTCAGATTCCCATTTTTAAAATCGCCGGGAACGTTCAAATTGAGAACATCGACAATGTTTTTTTTTGTAACGAAAAAAGGTGGAGTGTGGTTGTTTATAACCAGTCATTACTGACTGGTACGAATAAGTTTTCACCCTATAAACGCAAATGCTGTTAAACTTCACGATACAATACAGATGGATATATTGATTAGTTATAACTGTTGGTGTTATCACAACCTGGTACGGAATTAGTTTTTTATTGCAATTTACCAAGATCGAAAAGAAACACCAAAGTAATTATGTAAAGTATGTTTCAATTAGTTTGAGGTACCATTTAAGTAATTCGAATTTTATTAATGAAGGAAAATGAGGGATTAGTCGTCGAATAAAAAAAGTTTGGAATACTTTTTTTTTGCTAAAAACGATTTTAACAAATTTTTTCGTCATGCTAAATAATCGACTTGTTTACGTTCGCCTCATATCAAAGAAGGAATACGTTATATTAAAAAAAATAAATTAATTTTTTTGTTGTAGGTGGGTTTGATGGGACAAGCAATGTGTTAGCTGGTAAAATGTTCGACATTCCTGTAAAAGGAACTCATGCTCATGCTTACATAACATCATTCACTGGCTTTGCTGAACTACAAAATCAAACATTGGTTCCAAAAAATGGAGGCGAACCATGCGATCTGCTGGAGTTGGCTATGAAATGCAGATCGGAATTAGTTCCATTATTCAAGGTTGTGATAAATGAAGCAAACGATGGAGAATTAGCGGCACTCATTTCCTTCGCCATCGCTTTTCCAGATGGCTTCATGGCCTTAGTCGATACGTATGATGTTAAGAGGTATCCATGTCGCATGCCACACGCCATCACCCTGTGGCCTGTCACTCTACCCAACACTCTAATGCATAATGAGTACAGGTAATCTGCATGATGGTGGTAATTTAGATGCATGCCACCAACAGCTAATTAGTTTGTGGTGTATTATGGCCACTATGACACATAGAAATCAGTATCTATTTTATTTTACCAATATGGTTTTATAAGTAAGTACATATATGAATTTTTAATTTCATGTCCATTATAATAACAATATTTCAAAAATATGTGTCGATGTATGTTTTTAATATTTCTATTAAAACCAGACATCGATACACTGAAGATAAGGGCACCCCAAACTTTCTTCGCTATTCATGTGATTAAATTAAATATCGAATACAAGACAGAAAGAGTTATATTTATCAATGAATTAAATTACTAAATTAAATCTAATTATTTATAATATTATCTCATCTTGTAAAGTCAGTAAAAACTGCGCGGGTGCCAACAATTTCCATATAAAAACGAATGATTCATTATAGTTTTTTAAATTGTATTCAAATTATTACTGAAGAAATATTTGCTATGCTGTAAAATATAAACTAACCTTGTAATATATTTTTGATGTAAATAAGTCGATGTAAATCAGGGTTTATAAGCTAACATAACATATGCAACCTTTCATTGCTACAGACCTTGAATTAATAAAATATTGGATTCATGGAAATAACCATCATTTTGCATGATGCAAAACATTATCATCAAGAAATGTTTCAATTATACATCTCAATCAATCGTTGGTGTATATTTATATTTATATTTATAATACTATCAAATTACAACAAGAGTTTTTATAATTGAAATAGGAATAGCTGCATAAATGAAACATGAAATTAAGTATTCAAAATAAAAATTATGTACACGTAAGTACTGATTTCTTTGTAAATGTTTTTTTTTTAGTCAGCAGATATACCTGGGCTGACTATGCGGGGTATGTACATTCTCGCACTACCACCATGCACATTAGACTGGTCACGAGGGAGGCTTTATAACATCATTTGTTCATTTGTTAACATAATTATGTCATTGAACGTTTATTACTTGTGACAAATTTTATCTGATTGGGGTGAGTACTTTATCATCAAATCTTTTTTAATTCAAATATAGTATTCCAAATTTATTTCCACAAATAAACTTTCATTAACTGTTCATAAGTTCACAAGTTTCTTTAACCCCACATGAAATACAATTATGCAACATCATTGCGCACGCGTTAGCACAGCGCTTACATTGTAAAATATTTTTATTCCTATGAGAAACTATAAACTATGAGAATCGAAAACGTATAAATACAACTTGTTTATTTTAAGGCATTAAAAAAAAAACGATGAAGTAAATGGATTTAGGTGCTTTTCAAAGTTTCGGATTTTTAATATAACGACCCTATGTAATTTTTGTTAAATTGCCAAATTTAAGGTGGAGTGAAATCCTGATATGTGTTGGCCTGCGGTGTTTCGTTATTAACTACGTATTTGATATTTGAGACATTTAAAATATCCTAAGCACGGCAGACACCATTTTTGTACCCCACATCAACACTTCTTGCACTCCTTGTCCATCCAATCCAGTCTTTACCACAGTTATTGACGAAATTCCGTATTGTACACCTACATATTTTCATATTTGTTCATTCCCTAAAATATGTAAAGTGAAATTAATTCAGCATGCTTTCATTGGCTTTTGTCTATTTGATGATTCTATTATACTTTATTTAGTTATTTATTATTGCTTTCTTTCTAGGAGTGGGTTACTAAATTTTTGTGCAGTAGCATTGGCACTAAACTCCCTAGGATATCGATCAATAGGGATAAGAATAGACAGTGGGGATCTGGCTTACCTATCCAAAGTGGCAAGAAATTTTTTCACCGAAATCAGTAACAGATATAATATTCCGTGGTTCGCCGACTTAATGATTATGGCATCGAATGATATTAACGAAGAAACCATTCTCAGTTTAAACGAACAGGGTCATAAAATCAATTGTTTCGGGATTGGTACGCACCTGGTTACATGTCAGAGACAACCAGCGTTAGGATGCGTATATAAAATGGTGGAATTGAACGGACATCCGAGAATGAAATTGAGCCAAGACGTTGGGAAAGTTACAATGCCGGGCCGCAAGGACGCATATCGTTTATATAGCGAAAGTGGCGATGCTTTGATTGATTTGCTGCAAAGATCGGTGGAAGACCCGCCGTTTGTCAATAAGAAAGTACTGTGTAGACATCCTTTGGAAGAATCAAAGAGAGCTTATGTTATACCTTCAAAGGTTGAAAAGTTACACAAAGTTTACTGGAAAGATGGAAAAGTCGTCGGACCTTTACCGAGTTTAATTGGAATTAGAAATAGGGTACAATCGTCTTTGAAGACGCTGAGACCCGATATTAAGAGAAATTTAAATCCTACACCTTTCAAGGTATGTTACCTACATTGTTTCTTTACCATGTTAACTGCTGCTTTTGCAATTCTGTTTTGTTTGAACATGTTATAATTCGTTAAATAAGCTTTAAGCTCAAATTTAAAAAAGAAATATTTGTTTTTGTAAAACGTTGACATTGTTTTCTTGTACAGGTGGCCGTAAGCGATACTTTGTACAGCTTCCTACATGAGTTGTGGCTCAAAAATGCACCTATTGGAGAATTATCATAAATTTAGAAGAATTGTGTAAACTACACTTTCTATATTTTATGTTTAGATTCGTTAATCACAAAATAATTGTGAGGTTATTTTACATATGTATGCAAAGCATAAAATAATAATTTTACGTACGTTCCAAAGATTTTTTTAAAATTTTCTAATATACATGTTTATTTACTGTTATTTAATAATGTAAATAAATTGCTTTTTATACATTACTTGAATAGTGCGATGACACCGATATTTTTTAATTTAAAATGCAGGTTTTTAGTTTTGAACTGAAAACAATAAGAAACGCACGTTTAGTTCATTAAGTACATGTTAATCGTACAGACGAAGTGAAGAATTTTAATATTGGAGTCGCTCAAAATACGGGCTGAAAACACAGTGAATTGTAGTTGTTATGCGACACACGCCGTATTTTAAATGACTTGACTCATATGAATGGTCGGTCTGAATGTGAATCATATGGGCATACATTACAACCACTCTGTTTTTATCCTTAGAAATTATACTATATGTATTTAATTTTAAGAAAATGTAAAATCATTTTAAATAATCTATATAGAAAATAGCACAGATTTATGTAGCATCCAATCATGAAATGTCAAACGTGTATCCGACCAGTAATTATTTCATATAAATTATATTCTTGCAAAATGAATGTTGCACTCAACAAAATTATAATAATTGTGGAATGAATCTGCCTCGTTTTGGGTACTCTGCAGATTTAATAAAATTGTTTAAATTTGGGATATGATGCTTCATCCAAGGTGAACAACAGCTGAAAAATAGGCGACTGGATGTGTTATTGCAGCTTTCCAGCTTTGAAAATAAATAGGGTAAAACGTTCCCTTGTTATGTCTCTTTACAAAGATATTAGTAATTGCACTAAATTTGATATTTCAATAATATTATACGAGATGGTATTAAAAATTCACTGTTTTAGAATATGAACTTAGGAACGATATAACAATGTTCTTGTCATTGGCTGTGAATTATAATAATTGTTGTTTGCTCACACTCAAATACTGATTGTTTAAATTCAATTCAGTAATCATCTGAATATATTTAATATATTTAAAGTGAATTTAAACAATAAATATATGGGAGTCACATTCTTGAGCAATAGCTCTAGTACAAATATTTTGGTTATACATTCAGGAGCAACACAAGTCCGTCCGTCTAATAAAATAAAAATATTATGCATAAATGTGGATAGATATTAATTTATTAATTTAAATTGTTATATACATAGAGCAGAGATATTAACTACTTCGTTTAAAACCTTGTAAATTGCATATTGTTTTAAGTTTTTACAAATCATATGTGAAAGCAGTGTTGAGCAGTTATCCCCTATGACGTTACGATTAAAATTCAAGTCAATGTTGGAAACAACAACATTGCTTAAACATTTCATATAATCTTTACTCTTTGGACACATATATAAATAGTAACACACGTCACAATTGTACAGAGCTATTTTTATGAGGGAATGCCGGATGTATCGTCGTTCAGGAAGATGCGAAATCAAAGTGCAAACCATTTAATTAAACCAATGTAACTTGAAATAACATTGATGAAAAAAGCCTGTGAAAGCGCATTTTTTTTACAAAAATTACACGCAAGTTTATAATCACAACTAACGGTTGAGTTTTTTTGTTACATTTTATACAATTTTGTAAATCGCATTACTTTTATAGTTTATATGTGTAAATTAAAATATTAATTTGAATAAACTTTTTTGAAGTACTGTTTTTGAAGTATGTTTCGAGGTAAACAAATAAATGAGTACATGCTTCACCAAATGAGTTTATTAGGTCTGCGCCAAGGCAACGAAATTGTTTTTATTTTCAGTTGCCTTTGAGTCTCTTCTGCAGAGAAATCGGGAATTCTTTGAATATTCAAATTGTCTCGCATGACAAATTTCGGTGTTCATCATCTGCCTTTGGTTAATTAGAAAGACCAGATCAAACAAATTCGAATGAACGTATAACGAACAAATTCTTGCAAGTTAAAGAATGGTATCAAATTAGTGATTATAATTAGTCAAACAAATTAATTTTAAATTGGAATTAACGTAACATGCTCTTTTCAAATTTTCCCGCCTTTATCTGTATTATTATATTTTAATTATGCATCCCGCCGCTAGTCTAAGCATTTGTGCATAAGCCCACTGTGGCGTTAGTGCGGCGTTAATCTAACTTTGTAGACTAATAAAACCATGCAACAAACGCCCTTTACGTTCCAGAATAATATTTTTTTAACTAAAAAGCTAATTTTATGAGAAAATGCTAAAATTTTAATGAAGATTAATATCGCCATCTGTATTTCAGTAGTGCAGATATCGATAGTCCGTTTTATAACATTTTTACTCTACGTCTTGATGTGTAATAGGTTACGTGTCGTTATTCTATGAGTAATACATTGGTTACCACCACTAATGTATTGAGGCAAACGCCCATACAAAGTTCCTCATCAGCTGCTGTAGTTTGGTTTTGTGTCATTTTTTATTGTGTTAAAAACGTTCAGTTGTATTGTTTTGTGGGTAATATATAAGTTTTTGGTAAGTGGTTTATTTTCATAACCTTTATGATACACAATAAATGCACCGGCGTTTGACAGTGAATTTCCTCATTATATATATGTATATATGTGTGTGAGTGTGTATGTGTGTGTATATATATATATATTAAAATATTTTTTTTTTAGTTTGATTTATTTATTATAGATCTACATGTGATAGGTTATGATAATTTAAATATTTTCATTGTGGCGATGATTGGAATCACGATTTACACCCCTATCACACCAGTTACGTTTTATTTATTTATATTTGGTGTCTTATGAACACTCGAACAGTTATTTTGATACAGTATTCGTAATTCTATTCAGCTATTTTATTTAGTTTAATTCATTGATATTTTATTTTTCGTAAAAATTACCTGTATAAGCAGGCGTAGGAATATAGTTTATTATGTTTATTTAAATTTATTAAAGTGATGTTATTGCATTATTACTTTTATTTGTAATGGTTTGGTTTTTTGTCTCTGTTGATAAGGCTTATCATAGGGTTTCCTACAGATGGCAGTAGAAAGGGTGGTTGATACGGGGCGTTGCTTTCAGAGTCTGGAACCCTGATTACAATTGCGTTTTACCGAAGATTATATAGATTTCAATTAAACGATTTTTTTTCTTACGTTGAGAAAATTTAAACTATGGTTTTCCAATAATAGTGAAATACTTCGCAATCAAATTTCGTGCAATAATTTAAGTGTTAAAATGTTTAGTAAATGTTGCGGATGTAGTAAAAAGATAAATAAAAATGTTAACACTAAAACTATCGACGAAAGTTCACAAAACGTGAGGGTAAAGAGCAATCAACAATCTAACGAGAATAAACCAGACTCTTTGCCTCTGTTAAGTATAAGCAAGGATACAGGGGGATATGTATGCGAGAAAAAAATAGAATCCCATCTAGAACCAGTCGTAAACCAACCAAAAACTCTCTCAGAGAAAGAAAGTGATAAACGATTGTCGGTCGTTTCCGATATTAAAATTGAAATATCCGATAACGACGATGATGAAGTTTTTAGCGAGGGCGTCGGTCCTCCTGTAAAATTGGCCGAAAATTTAGGAATAACTGGGAGTAAAGGTCAAGCCCATGTACCTCTACCAACCTGGTTTTCAGAAGATTCCGATAACAATGAATGCGGAGGTGTACAAGAACCCCCGGCTACTCCCGTTGGCCGTGATGAACTCGCTTTACGAAGACATCGTTTCTTCTCAGAACTCCTTAGTGTTGCTCAGAATACCAATGAGCATAAAGTTCGCTTTGATCCAATGGGACCTGTCATCGCCGGTGGTGAGCACCACATGTTCATCTAAATGTTATTTTCTTCTTCAACACGAATTTCCCATTTTTAAGAGTGTGTTCGAAATTGGAGATATAAAACAGATACAATGAGTGAGAATATGTATTAAATCAGTCTTTATATTATTATTATTACTATTAATTAGAATATGAACTTTAAAATATATGTACCGCGAAATTATGCTAAGTTAAACTGGCGATACGCTCGAAAAATCCGCGATCAAACGATACGGTAAAATTTAGACTTTGATTTACATTTCCACTTTTAATGAGCTGTTTTATTTTATTTTTGACCAGTTTAATAAACGCACAGTAAATTCACATCAGTATTTCTATAAAAAAAAAATTACTGAATAATTGTACCCCTTGTTTACTTTAATTACGTATTGTTTATGCTGTAATTATTAAAATGATTTAAATGCAAATGATTTGTTTGACAAAGGCGCTTGCAACTAATTAACGAAATATTCTGTTAAATTAATTTTACTCGCCCTCGTTCTCTCTAATTGTTTTAGAAAGTTAATATACATATATTAGTTTGAGTGTTATTTGATAAATTCAAGGAATACTTAATCACTCGTGTATTGCAATCAGTGTAATCCTTGCCATAATAATGACTGTTAGTATCACATTTTTAATAATGGAAGCCTATTAGGTTGATCTGATAATTTGTATTGCTTATTTTATTTGATATTTTAAATATGGGGTTGCATTAATTGCACATTTGTGGAGTATTAGAATTTCTTTAAAATTTTCTTCAGTCTTTTAGTCGTCGTAATCTTGATTTTTCCGGAATACATATTCAATGATTTGTTTAGGTTTTTGGAATTTTTCATTGCTATAGCGAAAGCTTACTAATAATATGAGTCATGAAATGAGTAGTCCACGTCTATAACACCAACAAAATGCCAATTATTGTGCAGATAAGATAACTTTAAAGTGTAGTGGCACATCATTTTTTATGTTATCTTCTTGTTATTCATAAATACCACTTTATTTGTCGTCCACGATTTCAAGTTATTGATTGGCTAATTTTATTTTATCTTCGTCCGTAATAAGATATAGATAGATCCATTGCATTAAGTACCGTAGACATATTTTCACTTATCGTATCGTATTATATATTCCAATGAATTGACGCAAAATGCTCAACGTTTCGAACACATTTATGTCGCCAATTCTCGATCTGATATTTGGTGTACATGAATCATGTCCTTGCACTGGCGAGATATCGAATCTAATTTTATACCAAGATTTTCTGGTTATACAAACTATTGATGTTTAAATTTAGATACATCCGTTAGAAACAAAACATACGTGTGATAAAATTATTAGAATGTTAAATCCAACGTCTTAGAATAAAATTGAGAATTGCCGACTTTTATGTATTTTTGTCTTAACATTTTTTTATATTTAATTCAATATGCTGTTGATGCACTACTGCATGTCATTTGAACGAGTTTATTGAACCGATTTTTTACTACTTGTTTTTTTTTTACTTCACTCCACTAACCTTTGATTAATAATATGAAAATAATTATAATAAAATTACAATCGTAAGGCGAATATTCCAATTATTAATCCCGAGTTGCTACGAAATTAAAATCGACGTACGTTGTGTAATGCGCTTAAAGTTTATTTGTTTGCCAAAGGCATTCCAAAAATACAACTCTGCTCATCCTCGAAATGTTATTCGCTAGTTTTTCAGTTTTCTGTCAATATTGCATTTGCGAAGTCAAGTTTCAAACTGGACGATTTAATATATGTAATAAAATTATTGGTTAACACTCGGCTATTATTTGCGTACTTGGTAAGTGTCAATTATTATTGGTTTTAACGCTAATTTTAAACTAGGCATTCAACATTTATATTTAGGCACCATAGTCATAGTTTTGATTGCAGATTCGTTTAAAAATAACTATATATATAATATATATACGTACCATGAATTTTTGTCTAACGTGTCTGATTCATATTCTTATTTTTTCTGTTTTTTTTTTCGAACGAGTAATCTAATCGTGCAAAATTTAATTTGCGGTTCCGTACTCGATAATTTATATAATCAGTATTTATATATAATATATTTCCTTTAAATAGACATACATAGTTGTAAATGTACGATGTGTAATACAAAAATGTGTTTCAAACAAACCATTGCGAGAATTGATTAAAATCGCGTAACCGGATATACTGAGATATCTGTTATCATTCTTTACTTTAGCTTATTGACAAATAATTCTAAATGCGTTTGGCAGTTGCAGAAATAATTACACATCAATTTCAATCAAATTGTCTTACGTTAGTGATATATTGCTCTAGTTGTTTACATTAAAGGCCCAAAACACTACTTCTGTTCCAATTTTCAATTTGTTCTTGCCCCGTTCATTCCGTTATAAATGTGTCGTCTTATCCATCTTTATTAACTCCATTATTTCCCTATGTCTTTCCATTAGAGGCATTTTCCTTCGTGGATGATTATTATATTATTGTAAAAATTAACAATACATTTCGATTGGTTATTTTTTAGCAATCGAAAATTGCACATCAGCAGTTCTGGGAAGAGACTTGGAAGTTGCGATTTTTATTTCAATAAGCGGGACGTTCTTTTATTGGATCGCATAGTTAGGAACATTTTATTTGATCCAAAGTCACTTGCATGAAACGTACTAAAACGAATACACTAGAACGCAAGACCACTTGGATATCTTCCAATTATTTGTGCTCCGAGAAATGTAATTAGTGATCATGTATTTGATTAACTTAATTCGTGCGCATATATTTATCAAATTATTAGTTGACATTAATTGTCATTTCAATTGAAATATAGGTTTTTAGATTGAAAATCTGGGTAATCACATTAACGTGATTGTGTCAACATTTATTTTACGCCGTACGATTACCATTGTATCATATTTGCAATTTATTTATATATGCTCATGAAAGTGTGACATTAGAAGCCACAGAGGGAGTGATATTTACCGAAAAAGTTCAACTCGATTGTGTGAATTTTCATTGGCCTTCGCAATGACACGATCAATAGTTCCAGTATTTCAAAATTGAACATTTCATACAATACAAATGTTAGTTGAAGCATTACGATAGTGTATAATAGCCCATTCATTGTTTCCAGCCAGTAATAACGAATACTGCCAATCGGATAATTTAGAAGCACTGGTTTCCCGTTTGGAAAACGTCACAACACGCTTGGAAAACGTTTGCGACAAGACGCAGAGAATATTGTAAGTACGGGCGTTATAAAATATTTTATTAAAATTAGTACTGAACATTTTTCAATTGCAACCACGCATGTACAAGTTGCAGTTTATTTGTTGTACAATAATTATATAATTAGATTATCGGTAAAAATATAATTGTTTGTCATTGATACATTTGAAATAGTAACAAATTATGTTGTGTTAAAAAAAACTGTTGATTTTACTATAAACCATAAGCTGTGGCTCATCTTGAAAAAAAAAATTATATTAATAGTTTACATTTTAATATTGCCAATTGTATTTTAGGGAACAGAATTCTAACCAAATAACACCAACATCTGAAGAAAGCTTAACGTTGACTGAAGGTGATCTATCGAAAGAAACAATCATGAGTGTTCAAGGATTTAGTGATATTTTGCACGGTCCATTCGCTTTATATTTATCAGCGTCGAAAGAAATCGGTGGAGATGTCGCTGTGCACAGTGAGACTGTGAACCAAGCTTTCCAAGCACAGCTGCAATATTTAACTCTTGCCAGCCAATCAAAACAACCATCGAATCAAGCTGATCAAATTGCCTTACTTCAGCCGACGAGCCAACAAATATGTGCTATTCAAGAATTTAGAGAGAAACATCGCACATCTCCGTTTTTTAATCATTTATCGGCCATTAGCGAAAGTATACCAGCTCTTGGATGGGTCACTGTTGTAAGTTACTCCAATATTTATATTTATTTGTGTTAATGTCTTATTAATGGTGATACTGAAGCTTCGATTTCTATTATAGAGTCCAGCACCTGCTCCATATGTAAAAGAAATGAACGATGCCGGTCAATTTTATTCCAATCGAGTTTTGAAAGATTGGAAAGAAAAAGACAAGAAACACGTCGATTGGGTCAAGGCGTGGATACAAACTTTAACTGAATTACAGGTGTGTTTATAATTTTTTTAATATAACGTTTGCCCATATTATTATTTTTGTTCATTAAAAATTTGTATTAGAATTCGATTCTACTAAATAACGCCAATTAAAGATTTTTACTGCTATAATTACAGGCATTCGTAAAACAGCATCATACCACTGGATTAGTATGGGGTGGTAAAACAGCTCCCACAGTTCCAGCAGGTGCAGCTCCTCCACCACCTCCCCCTGCTGGTCTTCCACCACCACCATTAGTTGATCTATCAATTGGCGATGATGCTGGTACAGATCGTTCAGCTCTCTTTGCTCAAATCAATCAAGGAGAAAATATCACTAGAAGTACTTAATTTGAAATAATTCTATCGCACGTTGCTAATCCGTATTGTTGTAGCCTTGAAGAAAGTAACGTCAGACATGCAGACGCATAAAAATCCAACGTTACGCCATGGACCTGCACCATTCAAAACTCCTACTTCAACAGCACAACCTCAGGCAACACTTATCGATAAACCACCAAGTTTCGTTAGAGATGGGAAAAAATGGTTAATTGTACGTACAATTTACACTGTTTGCATTTATCCACATATTTACAATATTACCTTACAGGAATACCAGAAAGGCAATCACAATTTGTTGGTTGAAAATGCCGAAATGAATAATGTCGTCTACTTATTTAGGTGTACAGATTCAACTGTTGTTGTCAAGGGCAAAATTAATTCAATCACTCTTGATTCTTGTAAGAAAACCTCGGTTGTATTTGATTCTTTGGTATCGTCTATGGAATTTATTAACTGTCAATCAGTTCAAATGCAGGTAAATTACAATTTCATTGCTTATTGGTTTTGTTACTTTTGGGTATGGCTGTATAATGTTATGATTTTTAGGTATTTGGCAAAGTTCCAACAATATCAATCGATAAAACAGACGGTTGCCAGGTATACTTAAGCCCTGAGTCCTTGGAGGTCGAAATCGTTAGTTCGAAATCATCAGAAATGAATATTTTGATTCCCGTGGGAAATGGCGATTATGTAATTATCATTTTATTATAATCATTATCCTTTGTAGTATTTGTTTACAAATGTAATTTTCTCTTCTAGTGTGAACATCCAGTTCCTGAACAATACAAAACAACAGTAAATCCAAATGGAAAAGGTCTCAACACAATCATTGTAGAAAGCAAAGGTTAAGGCTTCTGCGTTTATACAGTTTTATACGAGACAACAGGTTTTTTTACAAAATTTGAGGTATGCATAATCAATATTGTTGTAAGGTGTATTTATAATTTATTAACTATACAGCAATACTTTATTAAAATGGGTTGTGGCTCAACTTTTATGTTGAAATATTCTTAAAACTTACATTACCTATAAGTATTTTATTCTAAGCAATCTAAATGATTTGTAAACCAATGCAGTTCTAATATTAGCTTACTTTAAATAAAAAATCTTAGAGTACATTGTGTGTTTTATTTATATATTTTTGAATTTTTATGTTCGATTTCGGTACGAATTCTATGAAATGAAGCTTACATGAACAAAGCTTGTTAAATTTCATTTGTAATTAAACGTAACTAAACGGAATATAAAGAATTTTTCATTATTTAATTCTTTATTCGTAAATAATATGGCTGCAGTACCACTACTAAAAGACAGTTGCCGCATTTATTATTTGTTTGTTTCGAAAATGTTTTAAGCATGTCCGTACACTTACCACAGTGAAAATGGACTATGTGGTTTAGTGAGAAACAATCACTATGTTTAAATACACGCGCCAATCTACCTGTTTCAACTAGCGACATCTAGCGTTGTGACGGTCACTTCCATATTTGTTTTGAAATCTGCATTATCAACTTCAACGGTTTCTTGTGACAGTCTGAAAGTTCTGTGGTCTGAAATTTATTGTTTGAAACTAAAAATTATACTCGTCCCAAACTTATATCTTATTAAATGACTAAAGCAAGTGATATTTACGAAAGTCTCGTTAGCGAGTGGAACAACATTCGTCGTACAACGCAACAACCTTTAATCAACGATAAATATGAATATTCAACTCAGAGTTTTAGGTTCTTCTGGTGGGACGCGTTTGAAAATGTGCAATGCAACGGGTTGATCTATCTCTTTGGACGAAGTTACGACCCAATCGCTAAATGTTTTAAGAGTTGTTGCTTGACAATACAAATGCCGCGCACCATCTACCTGCTCCCGAGAACTCATTTCAAAAGCGATCCCACAAGATTGGTGACGATGCAAGACGTCTATAACGAATTTAAAGATATTGCTGTACAATTGGGTATACCAACGTTTACGTCAAGGAAGGTGTCAAAAGGACACTGCTTTGACGTAAACGTGCCAAGGCAAGCAGAGTACTTTCAAGTGAGATATTCAGCTCAATACCCTTTGGTAAAATATACTGATGGAGAAACATATTCAACGATTTTCGGGGCATATCAAAGTTTTCTAGAGATGTTCTTGCTGGAACGCAGTGTAAAAGGTCCATGCTGGTTAGACGTGAAGAATCCGATAAGGAAGGGGCTGGGGGGGAGCAGATGTCGATTTAATATTTCATGTGTCAACATTGAAAACATTTCGGTCATGACGATCGATCAAGACCCGCCGCCTTTGGTGGTCCTTGCACTACGAGTGAAGACGGACGACACTGTGAGCTTGTAATTTTTATGTTTTTGTTCCCATAAACATTTTTTTTTATTTAAGGAAATCCATGTGTCAAAAAGAAATATTGTTATGTTATCATGGGTAATTCAGGAAAAGTACACAGTTAACGGTGATTTCTCATCTAGTTCTTTTAATAGACATATGTGCACGTTTACTACTAGTCTTGGTGGTTTCTACTCAAGCGATTTAGACAAGGAAATAGATAAATGTGAAGTAGCAGGCAGATACTTTGAGAGTGAAAAGGAACTTTTGGAGTATTTTGTAGAACAGATAGGAAAGGTTGATCCGGATTTGATCGTTGGACATGATTTATTAGGTAATCTACTACATACATGCCATTGGGAGCCATTGTACTCGGCCCTATTTTGCCTAAAAGGCGCTTGATAGTGCTCAGTAAAAATTAATCCAATACACTTGACAAATACTTAATGTACAAATTATTGTACATAATTTATTGAAATTTTAAACATCTCTTTCTAACACAAAAGCTTCGACTTAAAAGAAACTGTAAATCAAGTCAAAAATTTTGAATTACACTGTATAAATTGTTTTCAAATAGACCACATAATGAACAGTAAGAAGGGTTAATAATGGATGACAGATTGTCACCGTGCAGTGCTAATCCCTTCATGAGTAATTTTGAAATAAGCCAAGTATTTTCCTAAAGAGTGTGTTAGATGTGTAGACTTTATTTTCGTGTTGTTGTTCAGTGGACTCTCCTGCCTCACCCCTCTTGTAGTCCTAAATCTCTCTGAGGTCTCGTTTCCCACCCTTACCCTACATCACGTTTTTTGTTTCAAATTGGCATCACTATCTCATCGATAGTTTTAGGTGTCTGCATTTTTCTAATTTTTCTTTCTTTTACAGACCATGATTTGCGCACAATATATTACCGCATTTTGGACCTCAAAGTCACTTACAAAGGATTGGGTCGCATCTACATCGACCGACAGCCCACACGTGTCAATTTCCACCGTCAAGCATTTGTCGGTCGATTGCTCTGCGATCTCAAGCTCTCTGCCCAAGAACTGTTCAACTGCAAAGTTTATGATCTCGACTCTTTGGTACAGGAGATTCTTAAAACGAAACGACAGAAAGTCAAATATTCCTCTTCCAACTGGCCAGATATCTTGAACACAGGTATTTCTCAATTGTTGGATGGCGCATATATGCTACGTTTGATTCAGAAAATGTCCGTTTTGTCCGTGGCTCTGTCGCTGACTAACATATGCGGAAACACCTTGGCCCGAACTCTCTTAGGTGGAAGGTCAGAAAGAAATGAATTTCTGTTGTTGCACGCATTTCATGAAAGAGGTTACATAGTTCCGAATCGACACGCAAAAGAACAACCTTGGAAGGGTAGATCAGACAAGAGCTTCTGTGGAGGATTGCTTTTGCAACCACATGCCGGGCTATACGGCTCATACGTCTTGCTGATGGATTTCAAATCGTTGTATCCAAACATAATACGTGAATATAACATTTGCCCTTCAACAATTTTGCACGAAAAAGATTCAAACGAGATTCGTCCTGTTGATGGCCAACTTGTTGGTGTTTTACCGCAAATTGTGGCGAATCTGATTGAAAAGCGTGACGCATCCGTGAATGCAACGTACAAAATGGCTTTGAAAATGACGGCAAATTCTGTGTTTGGTTATTTGGCATATCCAAATTCACGTTTCTACTCCAAGCACTTGGCTGTGTACATAATTACGAAAGGACGTGAAATTCTTACGAACACTGTGGCTATGATCGAGGAGATGCAGCACAACATTATATATGGTGATACAGATAGTGTCATGGTACGAATTGATTCGTCAAATTATGGAGAAGCAATAGAAATGTAAATTTTTAGAATAATTATTATCAGTTAGAATAAATAAGGGCAGAAAGGGGCAACTCAGCAATTAGCATTGTCAATAAAACACTAAATCGGAGACTGTTGGGTTGGGTTGGTAGCACACAGCATTCTATTAAATACAAAATGCACATTTTGACATCTTCAGCAGAATACTAAAGTAATTTTATATATAACTTGAGTTGTATTACACTTATTGCCACCTGGGAAAGTTAATCTACCTTGAACTGACCTTGTAATAAGTAATAGCACAAAGGAGACTAATTTACCTATTTGATAGTCATTTAGAGTAACTTATACAACGCTGAAATAGGTATAGGCTCATTATTGAGAATATATCAATCTGCCTTTATTTTCTTGTGTATATATATGTAATTATTATTAATATTAATCATTGTTTATAGTTTCTATGTAATTAGTAATGCATTCTTTCTTTACAGTTCAAAATTGATCATGAGCGAAGTAAATGCACGTTATACTCATGTCCAGTTGAAACTTGATATGGTTTTTTCACAATTGTTGCTGCTGGCGAAGAAAAAGTATGCTGCTGTTTGCATCGACGATGCACTTAATTTTACACGCATCTGCAAAGGTTTGGAGAGTGTGCGGCGTGATTGGGCAAACCTGGTCGCCAAAGTTACTGAAAAAGTGTTGGATTACATCTTCACCGACGAAGATTGTTATACGAGTGTGAGGGATTACTTAAAGAAACTGGAAATGTCGATAGCTGATCACCCCATCGAAGATTTCACAATGATCTGCCAGTTGAGTAAGGATCTCGAGGATTACTTAGGAGTACAACCAATGCACGTCACAGCAGCTAAACAAAGCAAGGCCGTGTTCAAAGTTGGCGATGATGTGACGTATCTGGTCTGTAACGATGGTACTGATGGCCCTTACACAGAGAGAGTGTACTGCTTGGAAGATGTCCTCGAGAATTCTGAGAATTTGCAGCCTGATAAAAATTATTATCTGTCAAAGCAAGTCTATCCAGTGGTACGTCGGTTGTGCACTCCCATTAAATATTTTGATTTCGAAAGGTTTACGACGACGTTGTGCCCCATCGCGAAGAAGACTCTGCTTGTAAAGATTGAACAAACACACGTAGATGCTTTCAATTTCAAATGTGACGCATGTGGAGTGATAAATGCCATTACGGACAGTTGCGATTTTTTAAACAACTGTGAAAATGAGACATGTTTAGCAACACCTGTCGAGGACTTCAGCAACATTTGTCATTACTTGCGTCTGGCGCTGGAAAAGGACTTTGCTGGTTGTAACGAGGCAGCGTGTACGAATCCGTGCTGTGATAAATTTGGAGTTTATGTAGAAGCTCCGAATGGTGGACCGGTCATTTGCAAAATGTGTAACGTCGGCGAATTAAAAGTTAAAGTTAGGCAAAGGGACTTGTGGAAGACAATCAAGTTTTATAAAAGAATTTGCAATTTTAAAGGTCCAACACGGCATGCTATATATTACGATAAATTGTTGGAGCTTATTGACATGCTCACGGGACAGTTTCGTTGGGGAACCATTGATATGGGAAATATTTTCTCCGTGGTTACTCCACCAGTATGTTAGCCATCTAGCTAACAAAAGTGAGGAGAAGTCGCTTCACCCCAAAAAATTTGTATTATATTTTTATATAGTTACTTTTAATTCATTTTTATTATGTATTTATGTTCACGTCGGAAATGAAATATTTATTTGTTATTAGTATATTACTTATTTGAATAGAATTTTATATTTTGTTTGTGTTGTGTTTAGTATTTCATACGTAAAGCATGGATACTTTGGTATTCGACACCAGTGTTGGTACTTAAAGTATCAATACTTTGGTGTATTCCATACATAATACTATTCTCGTATACAGTATTCGATTCCTAAAATTTCGGATACTGCCCCCCCATCACTTGTTGAAATGATTAATTGACATTTTTTTTCTGATCTGCTAGGAACTTATGGTGGTATTGAAGAGCCATTATTGGTACCACTGATATAGTGGCTAACTTCATGTAATTGCTTGCGAAGGTGTAGTCGAAGTGTGCTCGAAGTTTCGCGTTCAGCACTATACACATATTCGACGCCATATTAAATTTCTTGTTGTACTTTGTTGTCGGTGTTATTTTAACGTATCGTTACCTCCCACAGAATTTAAATAGGATGTCTTCCGAGACGGAAAATCGCAAATTGTCAGATTTGAGGGTAATTGATCTACGTGCGGAACTCGAAAAACGTGGTTTAGATAAAAGCGGCGTCAAACAAGTTTTGGTGGAAAGATTACAGAAGGTGTGTTTAATTTACAAAGTGGATCGAATTTATTCCTCGTTGTTATTTATAGGCCCTCAGCGACGAAGGGCTGGATTCAGATACTTATCAGTTTGATATGAGCGAAAAGAAAAATAAACGATTGTCGACATCATCGCGTAAGTTCAGTGCGTTACTTAAATTTGTATTATGTGAACTGGGGCATTTTTTTTAGGAGAGCCTGGCGACAATGAAGACCCTACTGGCGATGACGAGGCAGAAACTAACGTCAAGGTACGAATTATTAATTATTTTTAAATAAAAACTAATATTTCATAATTCCATTATTTTAATTACAAAATGAATTAACGGAAGAAAATTGTGAATACTACGATACAACTGAATTACTTTAATTTTATAGAATTTTAACACATGATTAATTTATTTATTTATGTGATAGATAGAAGGACAAACATTAATAAGGTTCAGGAATGGATTTGGTGTGATTCTAGAATTAAAAGTTTCCAATTTTTACTGAGTAGATACGTAAAATAAATTAAAGCTCTTAAGTAGTCATGCATAAAGAAATTTATGGTGAAAACTTTCATATATTTAATTTTTTTCTTAAGTAGTCTTCATAAGTGGGCTACTCACATACCTGCCGCTGGGGCAACCAAGGGTATAAAAGTGAGGATGACCCTTAATTGTGATGTGTGACAAGAATCGTATTGCCGCGATCGCCCCTGCGGCAGGTGTGTGAGTAGCCCGCTATAGTCATTCGTTCACAACATAAGTGCCGCAAAAGCTTGATGACACTGTTTGTTTGTTATTCGTGAAAAATAAGCTATAAGTTATTTTAACATTTATGCAGCCAACCAATGAAGAAAATAAAGTACAAAAAAATAATGAAGATAAGGTTACAAAGGACGTAAGCAACAAGACAATTGGAAATGAAGAGAAAAGCCCAGTCAAGACACTTGTTGACGATAAGGGCCAAGAGTGTAAAGAAGAAAGTCCAATTCAACTTACTTTAGATGAAGATGACGGATTGCATGATAATGACGTAAATATTACTTTTATATAACTGCTTTTGAAACTTTTGATTTATTATGTAACAAAAATTTATTGTTTCAGTTAATTTATTATAGTATTTTTGATTGTCTTATTTCTATATTTTTCATTACTATTTGCGGGAAAAATTAACTTATGTTTACTATGTGACAAGTATACAGCACCAAACAGAGAACATTGTCGCTTTGTAACATAAAACATTGATATACCAGTGCATAGTGAAAAATTCAAGTTACTTTTTCTTAGATACGAGTCACCGATGGTATTAAATTAAAACCTTAAAATTTTATCGCTTTGAGGGCCTTCTTCAAAACGATGAAATTATTGGAAAAATAGAATTATTACAATAGAGTGTTGCCTTGTATGTATTAATGTAAAATATTCTTAATTCATATCGCTAGATTAATGGATTAATGAATTATATACATCCGCAGGCTGAAGTTACTGAAGAAGATGTTGCAAAGAAAACCAGGGATGCAGAAAAATCAGGTATGAAATGCATATTTATTTTCATGAATTGTTTTGGTCTTTGAACCTGGTTCAACATCATTATCTGTTACTTTTGAAATTCGTTCTTAACCAAGACATATTAGTCATTAAAAAAATTCTGCGGTAATTTTTACAAACGGGAAATTACAAGAAATCATCAGATCAGAAATTTCTCTGCGGGGAGCATTCCAGTTTTTCGTTGGTGAACTGGACAGTCTACACATCCTGTCATTGAAGACATGCAAAGAGGAAATGACACAGTGAAAATCGTTTAATGGACGTACTTGAGGGAAGATATATAATACATAGAAGCTTCACTGTATAAAGTGAAGTGAAAAGAATTTCTGCGAATGTGTAACATAAGTTATACGTGGAACTTCTGTAAAAATTATTGTAGTAAATTTTTTATTGATTTTGAGTTTTGGTTTTGAAAGTTTTTCTATCTGAGGATTATTGACGTGGGGACGATGTTATGTAAGACTTGGTTTATTACAATTAATGTGAAGTGTGTTTTATCTTACGATATATATACATTACCGAAACAAAATTATTTAACATTTGTACCAGTTTTTTTTAATTGGTACAGGTTAAAAATTTATTTTAAATGTTAATTTATTTCTGTTTTTGGCTTTCAAGCAATATTTTTATCAAGTAATCTTAGCGTTGATCATTTTTAAATTAAAAAGTGAAATCAGAATACGGGGCCATCAGACTAGTGACTTTATTTGATTGACATCGGTTTGTTACTATAGATGAGAAGAAATCTACAATAGAAGCACCGGAGACCACCAAGGAAACACCGGAAAATAATCCATCTCAGCAGGATGAGAAGAAAGAAGAGAAATCAGCAGGAGACAATAGGTTGGTTATCATCTTATCTACACAGCTGCGTCACCCCTATATACCTTGATTACAACTCTCATGGGACATAATAAAAAACTCATAAGCTGCTTAAAAATTCGGTCCTATACGAATATACAACGAAGTTCCAAAAAATCCTGTTTACTACCTGCCATGATTGTCTGGATAATGATGATGAAAAAAGGGAGTCGAACGTCGAGATTCTTCAAGTCTACAATCGTTTCAAGATTGCTGAGGACGTAGCATAGATTAAACAAACCAACACCTTGTGATGAAGATTTCAGCAAGTAGAACATCTAAGCTAAACTTGTGATGAATTTATCAGCTCATGAATAAAAGCAGCTTATGTAGGCATATACAATTAACATTTTTAGAGGATTTCTATGGATTGTAGAAATGGCATAAAACCTGGAAATGTGCATTCAATTAGATACATATACATAGAAGTACTTTTATTTCAATAATCCATTAAAAAAAAGAACGTAATTTGCTTCTACTACACATTATATAACTTGTGTTGGGTTAAGCGGTAAGGTATAAGAACGTTATTATAAAATTTTTAAATTGTGTTACGTATGTTATAGCTATTTGCAGTAATTTTCAGCATTAGTGAATGCTTTATAATTTTACTTTATGTAATACTTCACAAACGAACAGTTTCTTTTTTTGCAAAATTATAACGGCAGAAAAATACAACGAAAGATTTTCATACTTTCAATGTGAGATTAAAAATCTTGTTTGAAAAATGAAAATTCAACTGTAAACTCATACTTACACTTTCACTGATGATAACAAAAACGATAATTTGTTCATCAGTCATTTTTCCCTCTAATTTTACTTGTTGAACAAGAACAATGTTTTTCGATCTCCCCGTTGTGTTTTATTTAATGTAGTTTAAAAAAATTTCCATTTATGTTAACTAAAACGTTTGGATATTAATTAATTGTTTAATTTTCTATAACTTATGTGTCGAGGTCTTTTTGCGGTTTTTCAAGAATATATACATTGTATTGGTTAATTTGCTACATTATTGACAGATGTTCCGTTTACTTTGAACTAATTTTTCATTATTTTATAGTGACGCCAAAGAATCCCAGAAAATTAAAGGTATCAGCGATTCGCAGAATCGGAATTTATGGATCACAAATATATCGCAGAACACACGAGCTACCGAGTTGAAACAGGCCTTATCACTTTACGGGAAGGTCATAGGTGCAAAAGTCGTCATAAACGCCCGATTTCCTGGAGCTTGTTGCTACGGATACGTCAAGATGGAAACCGTCGAAGATGCTAATAATTGTATTGCTAAGTTGAATAATACTGAATTGAACGGGCAACTAATTCGCATAGAAAAGGTATTAAGTTTATCTGATTTAATTATGTACAGGTTGGACCAATTTCGATACTCATATGGGAGAAACTTGGTCCATGGTAGTGATGCATACAAACGACTTATGTGTTCATGGACCAAGTTTTCGAAGCCACATGAATTTAGAAAACAGTTAAAAAACTAAAATTTTGCCAATGATGTGGCGTCGAGAAGTAAGCCCATGAACACGTGAGTCGTTTTCATGTATCGCTACCAATGGAGCAAGTTTCCCCTGTGTGAGCATCGAAATTGGTCCATATTTTTTGAAGATTTAAAACATGTATTTGACAGGTTCGACCGGAACATTTGAATCCCAATTTAAACATCAACAAGAAACTTGACAGCAAAGACATATATAGGTCAAAGTTTAAGTCACATTCAAGGAATGAAAATATAAGAGATAAAGACCAAAAAAGTAAGTTGCGCGCTGCTAGCGAGGATGTTAAAAATGACAAGAAGACGGAAAAGCTGGATGAGAAAAAGGATAAAATGGTTGATGATGGACGAAAACTTGATCAAACAACTGACCAACGACCTTCCAGAAAGGTAACATAGACAATAATTAAGCATAAATTCCTGTAAATAAATTTGAGACTGTTAATGTAACATCACAAATTTGCAGAGATCCAGCAGTGCTGCGAGTGTTGATAAAAATCGTAATTCAAAATCGAAGGAACGGCAAGATCGCAGTTTGTCGTCAAAATCTAGAAGGCGCGAAAAAGAAATGTTAACATTTGATAAGATCAAAGACGAACGTGATAGAGAAAGAATGCGCGAGCGTGAGCGCCAAATACGAGAAGAGAAGCGCCGTAGGGAAGAAGCCCTTCGCCAACGTGAAATAGAACGACGCCAACGCACCGAAGCACAACGTTTAGAACGTGAAAGAGAGAAACTGCGTATCGAACGTGAACGATTAGAAAGAGAACGGGCCGAGCTGATGCAGTTGGAACGAGAGAGGCAGAAGTTGGAACGCGAAAAGTTGGAGTTGGAAAAGATTGAACTGGAGAGGGTCAAGATACGAATTCAGGAAGATGAAAGAAGGAAACGTCCTGCACCTTACAGCCGTGACAGATCTTTCGAAGATCGAAAACGTGGCGTACCTGCTGAACGTCATTTCGACGAGCCGCCACCTCCACCACGATTTGATCCTCCGCCAAGGTAAAACACATGTTACATTTATTTTGCTTTACGTTCATTATCGTCCTCCTTCACATAAATCTCTTTAATAGTTAAATATTATGAATTTCAGTGTTAAAGCTCGTGAGCCATCCCCACCTGCTAAAAAGTTTGGTTCAGCTTCGAAAGATTTTAAATCACGAATGAATTTTGAAAAGAGGGAGAATTATCCTGCCAAGAGGGATAGAAATTACGAATCTGAACGCTCGCATCAGCAATCGTCGATGCCATCTCGACCAGCACAATCTATGGTGAAATACGACAATTCGCAAGTTTTCAATTTAAATAGAGAAAGAGATATGCGTGAGTTGCGACGAGATAATTCCGGTCCGTCTGTTTCCAAGTATGGGTCCCAGTAAGTATCATAGACAACTTACAAATCTTGTGCAATTCAAAGCACCAACATATTTATTTATGTTAAGAAATCTTTGACCCGTTTCTTTTTGTTTTAGAGTAGCTAAAGAGTCACGTTACAATGAACACGATCGTGATAGAAGCCCTCATTTTAGATCTGTTAGGGATGAAAGGGAACGTCGATCCATACCTGATCATAAACAAGATATGAGATCTCGCGATCATAGATATTCTGAGCCTCATAAAGGTACAGTGAATTAAGCTTATTTTTTTGTTACATCCATACTCACTACCATTTTAACTGCTTATAGATTTGATATAATGGATATAATTAAATTAATAAACACCTTTTGAAACTATTTATTCTGAAATGAACTTTATGCTATGTTTTGTTAAATCAGTTTGTATACACAGTCAAACTTCCATATAATTCACAATTCAAATCTAAATTATTTTGCTTTGGGTATTTTTTAGTATCGTGTGCAAACACGAAATCTTATTTTTATTATAGCAAAAAAAATTAAGAATTTGTTTCTTATTGTTTTAATTTGATGTTCTTTCACTATATTTTTAAAATGAATTAGGTGCGCATATTACATTAATAAGTGAAAACTATTCAATAATTTACACTGAAATTAAGCGATGTAGATTAGAATAAATCGAATTTTGGTTAGTAATTCTATTACAATTTGTTATTATGTATGCTTTTGGCATAATATAAAAATGGTGATGTCAGAACCAGAGCATTGATGTCCCCAACTTGCCACAATTAAAACTGGTAATGCAATAAATACACCTGTAATGGTATACTGGTCATTTCCATGTAATCGTGAGAATTTGAATCTTATAAGTGAAGATCAATTTACATTTTTAAAACGTAAAAAAAAATACCAAACAAATTTTATGTTTATATTATTTTGTTATATATGGAAGTTTGACTGTTTTCATTTAAATTAAAAATGTATTGCTAATAAAGTGAAAAGTTAGGTAATATAGTCATTTAGAAAAAATTGATTTTGAGGGATGGATGATTAATGATATTGTTAAACGATGTATTATTGTTTCCTTTAAATAAATACTGAAAAATCATTATTTTTAGTTCATGGTTGTTTTTACTGTGTTTTACTTAGTTAAAGTCGTTTCATTTATTATTAAACTATATTTCCACAGACGTAATTTTCTCAAAAAAAAAAGTAATTTAATTCAAAAGAATTTAAAAAAATTAAGTGACTAGTTATTAGGAATTAATGTTAATGTAATTTATAGAGTCAGGTCGTTTTGAACGAAGCAGTGGTAATTGGGGACATCCAACACCGACAAAAGTTTTTAATCCGAATGCTGGTTCTACTCCGAAAGCTTGGGCAAAAGATGACTGGCGGCAAAGTGACAGTTCGAGCGGGGCGGATCGTTGGAGTACTGGTGGTCCATCTCGTGGGTCAAATACACTTTCCACAGCTCCTTTTTCTAGCAATGCTAACATGGGAAACATGGGTCCTTCCTGCCCACCTCCGCCAGGAATAAATAATTACGTTACTGATAGATTTGACTATAAAGGGGGTATGGGAAACGTAAGAAAATACTAATTTTTTTAAAAACATTATCTTAGTATTGGATTTACTTCTAATAGAAACATTAAGTTACGTTATGTGAGTTTGACATTTCTATATTAATATTATAGAAACTATCCAAAAGATATGTATACCTATAATCCTTTTTATGTATTGTGTTTACACTAGAAGAATTTGTGTGTTTTCATTTACTTATTGTATCTTTAGAATGTACTTTTATTGTGAAAAATATATTTGTATCAAGTCCACTATTGCTGTAATTCATTTTATTAGTATGTATGTATGTATAGATCTGTTACTAAATCGTTTTGGAAGCATTTACAATGAAACTGTATAATTTAATTTAAGTCGACAGTCTTGACAGAAATTTAAAAAAATGCTCAAAATTTTGTAACATTTTCTAAATAAAATGTAATATGTTAAATCATTTGAGTGCGGATAATATAATTTTCATGTTCCTTTTGTTTCAATTGTTCTGTGACGTAAACCTCTCGAATATATAAGAATTATACCTGAAAATATTTCGAAATGCCTTTTAAACTGTGGATTTACATATAATTGCTAATTTTAAAAATAGTTCATATACGTATTTTTGGAACTTGTTTTAATTTTCAATTATAACTTACTAAAATTAAACTTCAACGTTATTAGGAACTAGGTATAATGTATTTCGAGAAATTGCAAAATCAAGAATTGGAAGAAACATTTTTGATAAAGGTGACCACGCTCAACAGCCTTCGAAAGAAACATCGCTGTGTTGTGAGCTATCTTCTACTGACGGTCTCGAACTAAAGTTAATGATGAGAATCTTGTAGCAATACATTGTAAATTGCATGTTGTTCAATCTCGTGATGACCACAGCGACTTATATATGACAAAAATTGAAATTTATACACGTTGGGTTGGGTTGGATTGGGTCCGTGAATAATTCAATTAGTTCGTAAAAATTATTTAATTTTTATGTTAAAAGCAAAAATGACAAATTTATACAAATGTGCAAAAACTATAACTTTAAATGATCTATTTAAGCAAAGTTAGGTATATAATCTGTGTGAGAACTAGTCATTTTGTGTCATAAATTAGTAAAAAATAGTAAACTGATCACAGTTGAGACTGAATTAGCTGAATTCAAAGCTAATGGGACTGAAATATTATTTTATAACTAAAGCTTGGTTTTCCAAGGATAGCGGTACCGTAATGTGGTGGTGAATGAGACACATAAAACACGACTATGCATCTAAATGTGCTTGGATTATTAGGTGCCGGTGAACATCACCCCCACATTAAAAGCGGCACCGTCTTGTTTTGTAGCGGCCTATAGTACGGTGGTAAACACTTGCAGTAACGTTTTTGTGTTTGTACAGTGGTAACTTTCTTTTCACGATGTCTCAAAATATCAACTGGAGTAGTGAACAGGATGAAATGTTGATTGATTTTGTGAGAAATTACAACATTATTTTTACTATTCATCCTCCAAGACAATTAATAGACCCAAGTCTAGATCATCCGTCATTATAAATCAAAACGCTCCAAATAAAATACAAAAATATGTTTGAAATTAACGCACCGACACCGTCTACTTTACATCAGTGTTCATCGCCACAGCAACCGTCTTTTTGGCCAACGCTACGTGACTTAGTTCACCGTCATATTACGCCCGCTACATGACAGTACCGCTATCCTAGGAAACCAGAGCTTAAGTGAACAGTTATTGAGAATCAATTGATCTAATATTGCCAAGTCAGGTTAGCCATTGAAAGATTCCTAGATAAGAAAACATGTTTTGGTAAGTATTCTGATAGAACTGCATTTTAGTAATTTACAGCTATTAGGATAAGTTGAAGAAATATGCAGATGCTATTACCAATACAACAGTTTTCTGCCTATCCGTGTGCCAATAGATGCTCAAAAACTAAGAGGTAATCTGTCCTTGGAACAGAGGAGTCCGTTCTATTATAAGGAAGTGTCGATTGTGTTCGGTTGGGTTGGTGTATGTGAATGAGTGTGTACACCATATGATCGTAATAGCAGCTCGCAAAATAGAATTCATTCTAAAGCGACATTTGCATGAAATAACTGTTACCTAGTAAAATGGTTTTTCTCATATTTACTACAATTGCATATTAAAATACTAGGGTATACATAATATTTTAAGCACGGCGTCTTACTAACTACCAAATAAACTTTAGTTTATCGAATCATTTATTAATTTGCTCTAATGTATAATATATATAATTTACGTTGTTAAATTAATTAAATTGCTCGCTAATCGACAAAACGTAGTATATTACTGCTCCGACTTTCAGTCGTGCCCGTTCTAATCATCGATACATATTATAATGCCAAGTAAACCGTATTTAGAGCATAATTTTACGTTATGTTTCAATTACGGCAGGAGGCTGTACTATTTGGTGATTTGTCGCATCCTCTTTGAGTTTTTCTTCTTCTAACGCCTGTATTCGTTTATTTACAATTTTTTCTTGGACGTTGGCATAGATTTTAATTAATCTGTTATTGCAATTTATGAATTTATTTGCACACCAGTCAACACACGTCACTTCTTTTTCATCCAGTTCTCGGCTGTTCAGATTGTTTACGCAATGTTTAAAGCACGTTTCTGACATTACGTTGTAAAAATATAGGAAATCTTTGAACTAAAATTTGCAAACATTATTTTTGAGGTTAGGTAATTCAGAAATGAATATGTGTTATACGTACTGTTCTTATTTGATGTTCTTGATCCATTTAAAATTATGCTAGGTATGTAATGGTGATAAACGAAGTAAATGTTTATGATTTTTAATAGCACTGCTGATAGGTTATGATGGTAACGCAATTAAATTAATATACGAGGTGTGATAAAAAAATATATTTCATCAAATCCCAACATATTGTACAGATCAGATTAGAGATTAGTTTTAGGCTGAATGAGCGAATACGTCACGGATTTTCATGATTTTTTGTTTGGGGGCTCACGCAAGTATAATATTTGTTTATTATTGTTACATTAATAGCTTACATTTTATGTTTATAAATCGAGTTAATAAATTCATATACGAGGTGTGTAAATTAAGTAATGAGACTGGCAACGTAGCGTTCGATCTGGCAACACTGGTGGCGCTTCATCTTCAAGAACCGATGATCTTGTACTCCACTGTTCATCAGATTTTGACCTCATTGGTCCGTTCTGAATGATAAGTGTTGAAATGTTACGAGAGCAGATCAGTATTTACGGTCCATAACAGAAGGAAACAAATTGAACAAATATCATCAAAAGTTTATTTTTTAAATAATGATCTCCCCTCGTACCCAGTAAATGATAAAGGGTTTGGAAAAGATCAAATAATCAAAAGAATCAATATTTATGTAATTATTTATTACACCAGAAATTACTTACTTGAAAAAGAAAACTATATTATACCCAGAATGGTATTATCGTGCACATTACGTAAAACTTACAAACAAATTATGCAAATAATTTGGTATGTACAATTTTCTATTTACATACTATTGCAGACAGTAGCAAATACGTTTGTTAACAATACATATTAGCAATTTTACGTTATTTAAAACTAAGAAATTTACAGGTCAGTCATAATAAAAATAAATTTTTTGAAATAGACGTGAATCCTATTTAATGTAAATTAATACCGAAAAGTTCTATATAATACAACAAATATATATCCTCGATTAAAATTCTTCACATATCTTGATAACTACTGCAAGAATTATAGAGACACAATTCGACTGTTTGCTGATAAAAAAAAAAACAATATGGACAAAAGAAATGGAAATACAAACCTTCGCAATGAATTAAAATTATGTATTGGAATACAAATGAAACATACGCTATTAAAATTTGTGTTTATGACGATGTTTCCTTGATGATTCGGAAGGAGACCTGTGCTTGGAACGAGAGGGTGATCGGGAGGTGGATTTGTGGTCATACTTGGAAGATCGTGGAGAATAAGGTGAATAACGATTACTTCGGGATGACCTAGAGGGTGAATTATATTTTCCAGAGGAACTGGTCGGGGATATGGATGTTCTGTGACGGTGTCGTGAGGAAATAGGGGAATGACGCCTTATCCTAGGGGGGCTAGGCGGAGATGGTGCTCTAGCACATTTCTTCCGCAACGGTGACCGACTTTTCGACCTAAAAGTGCAAAAGTTGCAAATTTCATTAATAGTATTTTATCATCAAAATATGCCTATATATTCAAGCCTTATCTTATGTTACACATACAACATCTTGTGAAATGTACATTTCATAGTAATCTATAAAAAAACTAAAATAATTTGACACTTTATGTTACTTTAAAAAAAAATACCTGGTTCATTAACACTCTTATAAGGGGAGTTTTTTATGTTATCTACCTAGCTTTGTGAAAACAACATGCTATCGCAATGTCAAGTTTCTGTGACATTTTATACTGTTTGGTTCCAATTTCCAATTTTGCAAGTTGAACACAGAAGCGTCATGAAAGTTTTATCAAAACAAGGCAGTAGCCCGAAGAATATCCATGAGATGGTAGCAGTGCCTGGAGGAAATATCTCGTCCAAGTCAAATATTGGCAAGCAGTTCCTCTCACGATGACCCAAAATGTCACCCCTGAATCACAAACTTATGAAATCAAGAAAGAAAGTTAAGTGTTGACCGCCGAGTAAAAGTTATTGTTAGAGAAATAGTAATATCAGAAACGAGTTTTTAAAATTCAAGATTTGGGAATGAGCAAAGTGTCGGTACGATGGATTCCCAAGCTGCTTAGTCTCGAACAAAAACGGTGTAAACAACAAATTTGCGAGGAAAATAGTAACTGGGGATGAAACTGGGTACACAACTAAAGATCCTCTCACAAAACAAGAGTCCATGCAATGGCTTTATAAGGGTTCTCCACTACCCAAGAATGATGGCCACAGTTTTCGGGGACACTGGGGGGATTGTTTCAATCGAGTAAATGCGAAAAGTGACTACGAATACACAATTAAGAACTTGAAAATGGCTATACACGAAAAAACACACTTTACAGACCCAACGTCGCCCCCTGTGACTATTATGTCTTTTCAAAACCTCTAACTCCTTGTTTTCATGGCTAGATAGATAACATAATAAACTCCCGTCATACAAACAAATATCACTTGTATTGGCATTCGAAAACAGAATGCAAATTCAGGTCGGAAACATTTTTGGTACTAATGAACGCTATGAGCAACAATATTAGTTAATACAGAAATTTTGTCATTGATTTTAGTAACATTTTAGTTTGGTTTCTCAAAGTACTGACGTAAATAACATGAAAAATTGATAAACAGAGTTACTGTAACGCTCAAATTCATTTTGCATAAGTACTATAAAAAACAATTGTTTTATCACAGTGCCAACAATTCTGATCATGTTGTAATGGCTTTCAATAAAGTGATCATCTTGAACATAGCTTGGACACTTTTCTTAAATATAAAATATGCCACAGATTTACAACCAGAGTAGTCTAATTATAGAATTCATCCAGTTCCACCAATATATTTTGTATTGTGATATTAATCGGCCAATCAATTCACAAGTAATATTTTGTTGTGTTTTAAAGATAGTTTTTCTAAACTATGATATTATTTTATAATATCAAAATAAACATACAATCACAAATATACGAACAATAAATTTAAACCCTTGAAACTATCAAACTGTTATCTGGAATAAACATTAATCTTAAAAGAGCTAAGACTTCAAAGATCCTTTTTTAAGTAATGAAGTATTAATGAAAAATACTAAGTATATGTTAATTTGATGAGAATTATGCGAGAACAAATTGACTACCTGTTTACACCATAATATTTTGTGTTCAGTTTTTAGTTCACGCAATTAAATGTTGTTGTCATTAAATTAAGACAACGTTCTCTGCAAAAAACACGCTAATACTCGAAGACTCTAGTTTATGTAAGAATACTATATAATGTCTAATTAGAATTGTTACCTGTGCTTCGATGAGGAACCACTCGATGAACTTCGTACATGCTTTTTAAGTTTTCTAGTACTACAACATCAGTAAGAAGCATGAGCTCACATTAAAACAAACTTTCATTTTCGATTTCATCTGATTAACTGCACAAAATGATACCATATGTCAGAAAATGTGGATGACATAAGTTTAAGTTGTTATGAGTTTAGTTGGTAGGTGTATATTGAAATATGAAACTTCCACAAACATTGATTTAGATTCGGTAACATTACATAACTAGGTATAAGTTTGGACATTTTATTTTAATTCTAATTATTAAATAAAATGGAATGTTTCTACTACAATTATTAGTAATTAGTTGTAAGTTTCTGATTGCTTGTTTTTGAAATCAATATTTAATGTTCATATTGTAGTTTTCAATGTGGGATATATAAGTTTAAAATTAAATTGCAAGCAAATACACGATAAAAATAATTCCATGTCTATTCAAGGACTATAAAAATGGGATAAGTAGATTGTAATTAGGAAAAACATTGAATTTGAAGCAAGAGATGGTATCAAATTGCGCATTTAATAAAAGATACAAATCGAGTAAACAAAACGTTACATAAACATATACTCACATATCCTTATAATATGTAGAAGATTCTTCTTCAGAAGAGACACCTTTGTCACTGTCGTAATCTCTCTTGTGCTTGGTCTTGGCATCTCGATCCTTTTCTTTTCGGTCCCGTTCAGATTTGCGAAGTAATTTACGTCTGTAATGTTCAACTTGTTGTGGAACTGACCACCCACTTTTTAACGAGCGTGATCCAGATTCAAGTTCATCTTGATACTCCATTGCTTTAACCTCAATTTCTCTTAATTTTGTGCGCCTCTCCTCAGTCATAGCCCTACTCAATAAAATTACATCTAAAGTAAAATGTCACTTGTACAAAATTCAAAATTATTTCAACAATAATTTCATTCTATAAAAACAGATACAGAACCCTTTACTGTCCTCCGACAAGGACATCTTCAGTTAACAATTATATCCTAAAATATTTGAAAACAATCTTGCACATAATACTTTTTTGTTCTCGAGCATGTTTTGATATTTTTAAAACTAAGAAACAAATATTTCAAGACACTATGAAAGAGAGAAGTCTTTCACTTTTGCATTTAGCATTTAATGTCTATCGTTCTAACCTGATATCAGTACAATCATTAGAGTCTTGGGTGTCATTTTGAGTACTATCCAAACTTCCATCCGGGCTGCTTTCAAGAAGATCCCATTTACTTGTCGTCATCGCCTGGGCTTCTACTTGTTCCGGATCTACAGTTTCCCATTTGGAACGAATAAATCCCGACAACGCAGACGGATGTTCTTTACTATCTTCTTTCTCTTCTAATTCATCCAACGCTTTACCTGTGCAGAGAAACATGAAACGTTTTATAATATCAAATTTCACGATTTTTACCATCAATATCAATATCTATTGAAGGCGACGGACTTCTTAATTTTTGCTTCAACGCGCTTTTCAGTAGAACAGCTCCATCCATAGGAACATCTTCATCATCGTCGATTTGATCATGCAAAGGATCACCATCAATGTTGTCACCAACAACATTTTCTTCTTTTACCTTTTATACAAAAATGCAATACATTAAACTTATTGAAATAGAAAAATGTTAAAGATTGTTCGTTTACCTCATTTTGAAGACCTAAAAATGCATTGTGAAGTTTGTCCATGAAATTCTTCGGATATATAGAGTCTTCCCAAGCCTTTAACGTTCTTAAAACCCTAGCTTTAAAACCTTCAGCTTTTAATCTACCCTCCAATTTATCCAACGTAATTTTAAGTTGTTTCATGATGTCTACTAATCTATTTTCAAAGCTGCAATAAAATCTCATAAATCGTAAACATATATTTAGAGCATATAGAGCGAACGTGTGAAACAATATTGATCTTGTAAATGAGACAGATATTATTATTAATTACAACGTGATTTCACATACTTGCACAGCAAATTTTGACTTACGCTTTTCGATAAAACGATGCTTTATTTATTTTCACTGAACAGTTATGTAGAATATCCGATACTAGGTATAAACGAGCAATTTTCTTAAGAATAACAGTATTTTCATTAGATAATGACTCCGTAATGCAATCAGCTACTTCTTCTGCAGCTTCGCTGTGTTCTATGCAAAACACCATGACCTCTCCGATTTTTTTTGCCTCTGGAGTTAAATTACGTATTAAATCTTCGAGACGGTCTCTTTGCCTGCAAATATATATGCAGAGTGAGATTAAATTATAATTATGTAATTATTTAGATTCATACGTATTTGAAAGTGTTCCTTTAGTTGATATCCTTTCATCGTCATCAACAACCAATTCATCTGGCATACCATTAGTGTAACAATTCATTAGTGGCGGTTTCCAAGCTGAACCACCTGGAATTTATTAAATAATTTGCATGATTTTTTTTTTTACATTTCTGACGACGATGTGCAATTACCTTTAAACATTCTAAATTCTTTACAAGACCATTCTTTCTGAGAATCACCGTGCATGATTGAGTAAATCTTCCATCTGTAATATATGTGAGCTGGACTTTGATTTTCAAACAAAAATCTGGAAAAGAAATCATATATGGAAATCACAATGATGCATAAAAAAACAACCAAACCTAAATAGTGGATTGTTAATTTCTCGGTTCATAATCATGGCTTCAAACATGGGTCCTTCACGTACAACAAATTCAACCATTCTATGGATAAGCATTAGTAAATTCCTATCTGTTGGCATGACTACTTTTACCACAGATGTCCGTATTACCTAGAAATAATAAATAATTATATTTATTATATATTATAGCACCCTTCGATAATGGCTCATTAAATATTGAGATTTAAATATATGTAGTTTAAATTGTTAATCAAAGCAATACATTATAAGGTCATTGATCTTAATGATTTCTATCAAATCTACATTGTGGTAATTCATTTAGCAGATGCAAGCTAAACGAATATGAAAAATACCTGATTAAATTCTTCAGCTGATTGTGGAAATTTATCTTTATCTTTTGTTTGCGGTTGTGCATTAAACGGTAAACCCGACGGTGGTGGTGGTAACGACAATTCTAATAATGTAGGTGGAATATATATAGGATGTGGTGGAATTACTACTGATTTACCCCAACCCAATTTCATTTCGTAACCCAATATATCTTTACCTATAAAAACAAATACATTTCTTATTCCAATAGAGTGTAAGTAAATTCACGAACCGTTTAAATTACGCAATGCTCGTTCCCCATCCTTGCGGCTCATATAAGCAACGAAACCACAATTTCTTCCCCTTGATTTTTCTTCATCGGACCTCGGCCACATGATTTTAATGCTTGCGAGGGGTCCGAATCGGCCGAATATTTCCATCAATTGTTGTTCTGTTATCTACAAATAGCGAGTTAGCATTACTTTATTACTTTCAATTACCATTACCTTAGGATTTAGGTTACCCAAATACAAATTTGTAGTCGTCGGATCGCCATTGTCGAAAGAACCAATGTCTCCGCTTTTAAGAAATAAATCTAGTTCCGATTCGATCGGAGTTCGTAGTGCACCTTTATATTTATGTCTTTCTTCACGTTCTTCTTGTATCCTTTAATTAATAACAAATTACAAACACATACGGCGAAATAAATTACAACTTACTGCCTCAGTTCTTCCTTAAACGATTCTAAATTACTTTTACTCGATGGTTTCTTCTTCCCCAGTCGTTCTGGTTTCTTATCTCCCGCCAATAACTTCGCATATGCTTGAGCCTTCTCTGCAGTCGATGGCAATTCATGTGACAACGGTGTGATACGAGATTGTGGTTTATATAATTTTCCTTTGTCTTTCGTGTCCTCCTCTAAAACAAATTAAGTCATTGAGTTATCGATCGACGTGACATAACTTATAACTTACTTCTTGCGCCGGCGTCGTACGTTCCTGCCTTCACCCATACTTTACTCGAACCATTAATCGGCGTTTCTTGAAATGTTTCGACGAACTCTTGGAAAACCTTAAATCAAACATCAAAATTAAAATTAAATTGGACAACTTAAAGGTTATACTCATTGTTTATTTTACACTTACATGAGCAGCTGCTCTTTCTTCCTCTTTTTTACGTTGTTCTTCTAATTCTTTTTTAGAAAAACTTCGTTTACCCATTGTACCAATTGAAAATGCTTTTAATTTCTGTTGGGGTATCTTCTGTTTTTAATCAAAAATTAAAAAACTTAGCTCACTTAAAGTACAGTGTTTTACTTGCCTTTATGTTATCTGACATTTCAAATTGATCAATTACTACTCAGACAAGCAAAATTGACGTAAATATAATATAAATTTCATGATTTATGTGCTTCACACACACAACACACGCACACACGTATATACGTATGTATATACATATATATATATATATATATATAGCAAATAAAGTATGTATATATATTACAGGTCTGAAGTTGACATGTGTTATATTTCAATACTGCCAACGATGGGCGGGAAAAATCGTGCAAAATTCAATAAAAGTAGTTTCTGCATGAATGAATAAACAACAATCGCTACGCTGCTAACATTTTTATAAATAAAATATTTGTGCATGCAATGTTAAATATATTAGTATATTATTAATATAGTAGAAATATGTGATTTTTAGAATGTAAATATGAAAGTTTTCAACGCATAAGCTGAACTAAGTAAATATTTAATATGAAATAATATGTTTGTCACTGATGGTGATGGGCATAGGGGTATTGAATAACTAAATCACAGCTAGTTGAAAATCGTGTAGCCTTGCAATACACGTTAATGACAGTTTAGAAAATTGATAGTTACGTAATTGATAATATATATATATATATATATATATATATATATATATATATATATATATATATATATATATATAATGAATTCATATAGTGAGTGTGAAATGATGTAAATCATAAGAGATTTTTGAGGCTGCTTAAATAATGCCAAACCAAAAATAACTGTTATATAATTATTACATCGATACTAGGGAATTTATTTATTTTTGTTGTTGTTTCGTCGATGGTGACTTTTCGCAAGTTCATTGCGTATTTCATACCTAATTCCCAGTGATGTGAAATTTGATTTAGTTTCCTGCAAATGATATAATTTAACAAAACTAATAATAATATGAACGAGGATTCACGTATCAAAGCAGCGAAATATGCTTTATTCCATAGTAATACATTATATAAAAAATACGAATGGTTGATAGATTCTTATGTTCTTGTATGTTATAGTTTTAGGTACAAATATTTATAACAAATGTTTTTTTAAGGATTTTTTTACTGGATCACATTGGGGAAAGTTGCCTAGTTCTTGGAGAGAATATTTGGAAGGGATTGATCCGGAAACATTGGGAAGTTTTCTTAATAGTGAAGAAAACTGGTGGGCATGTCAAGAAGTCATTTTACCATTTTTAAATGAGAAACTTTTTAGTTTGCATCTTGCACCGTTATCACTGTTAGCTTTAAGGGCTTTAGTGAGATTATTGGAAATTCCTCGAAAGATTTCAAGTAAAAATCTTACCCATGCTAAAAATGATTTGCCGTCGTCGAATAATCATGCAGAGGACCATAACTTCGCAAAATTGTTTTGGAAACGTGTTAAAATGAAGAAACGGCATGAAATTACCAATCTAGCCCAAGTAGGACGTTTAACGTGATATCTTAATATACTTCATCAATTTTTTTTAGTTCACGTATAAAAACGCGTTAAAAACGAACTGTTCTTACATAATTGACGTTGGTTCTGGTTTAGGTCACTTAAGCCGTATGTTAGCATACTTTTATGGCTTAACCGTTTGTGGTATTGAAGCACAAACTGATTTAGTGGAGCAAGCAAAGTGGGTATTTTCTGAATGCTTGATGTTTTAATCGCGGTTTCTTATAGGAAATTAGATAAAAACTTTGAAATTGTGGCTGCGAAATATAATTTAATAAAACACAATCGTCGACCTGTCCATCTCAATATGAAAGTTTCATGTGATTTAAAGCCTAGCGAATTTTTACAGGTATGTTAAATAGTCGTCGATGTAAAATGGGGTACATTTATTATTTTTAGATGGTGAAAAATGCGTTTGATATAAGGAACGATGATTTTGTATGTGGGATTGTGGGGTTACATCCTTGTGGTGATTTAGGACCTCGTTTGTTACAATTGTATAAAATTTGCCATAATGTACGGTTTATTAATATCGTGAGTTGTTGTTATATGAAAATGTCGACTCAATCGTAAGTGTTGTTAAATTGAATGAGCGACGTTTTATTACCCAAATTTGTAGAGACAATCAAGGATATCCATTAAGTCAATTTTGTATTGAAAATAAATTTTATTTATCATACAACGCAAGAGAAATAGCCTGCCATGCTGTAGAAACTTATATAAATAGATTGAAAAATGGATGGTCTTGGGAACTAAAAATTCACGCATATAGAGCTGCTTTAGAAATTCTTATAGAAAAATTACATCCAAATTTAAGATATATGCCAGTATCGAACGTTAAATACATACATAATATGACATTTTCTGAGTAAGTGATAACAAATTATTGAATATATCTATTTCTAAATATGTCGTAGGTACTGCACGAAAGCTTTAAAGAAGTACAATGTAACATTCGAAGAAATTGTTTTAGAATCTGAGGAGATAAAAAAGCATTTGTCTTGCTGGAAAAATGTCGTAACATTTTATTCGATAAGATTGATGTTCGGGCCACTTATTGAATCGATGATTTTGCTAGACAGATTTTTGTACACACAGGAAGGTTGGTGTGTTTTATATTAAAATTAAAGTTATGGTAACAGATTTTTATTTTAGATGGTTATTGTAATTTAAATGCCGTTTTTGATCCTAATCTTTCATCAAGGAATCATGTCCTCTCGGCCAACAAATTATAGGTTTATTTTAAATTATTTTTGGAATACATGTGAAAAATGTATGTACATATTTCACAAATTGAACTTACTTGTAAACTTTTGACAATTGACTCAAAGTAAATCGATGGGAACAAGAGTTTTGTCTTATTTATGATTGTAATGTTCGAGGTGAATCCCTGAAATAAGGTCTTCTAGAAATAGAAAACGATTTTTTGGCCATAAATGTCATCTTCCGGGGGCCGTAATTCCAACAACAAAAGTTGCAAAATCATTCGTCAGAAAATGTGAGCGGTAGAAGTGTTACAATGAGTGTACGCTATACCTCGTTATCTTAAAACATTATGTGTTATATGTTGACCCAATTTTGCTTCTAATTACACTTTTTAAACAAGATTATTTATCAGTTATTAAGAATGTTGGTTCTAATTATCGATTATGTTTAAAGGTATGTCTCATTGATTTTTTATATAGCAATGAATTGCTATATATTGAATGTTACAAGGTGTGTTGGCAGATCAGGTAGTTGATACTCCCTGAAATTACACCTTGAGGTTTTTGTTACATATATATATATATTGTATATTATCTCTCCGTATGATTACCACATAAGTTTGTTTATTAAAATAAGTTAAAAGAGTCGGGTTGGGTTTCAGAATTTTATAAAATTTAAAAATTTTTGAATTTGTGCTAATAATAATTTAAACACACGATAATTACTCCCCTCCCCCTCAAATTCAAAGATATCATTATTTGGATGCAACGGTCACTTTTTACGCCAAAAAAGCGATTATCCAGTCGCCCGCGACTAACAATTACAACTCGCTCATTGTATGCGGCGATTAAATTAAATATAAATTAAAATAAAAAAATTAAATAAATAAACACCGACACATAGCGGTGCACATCGAAACTAAATTATTAATGGCGCCCCATGTCGGCGAAAAATCGAAATGTTTCATTCCGTAATAAGAAATGTATCGAGTTAATTGCTAATTTGTGCGTTTGGGTTTCTTAGGATGATTTTAAAAATTTCCTTAATTGATTCAAGTGTAAAATAAAAAATTTCGTACAACTTATGTGACTGCAGACGTAGTAATAAAGGAGACAATCTTAACTTCTGATTGTCGCCGGCACGCATGACGCATATCAAAGCCACCCGATTATTAGTCCCCGAAAAAACGCAAAGATAGCGTCGCCTAGTGCAACGGGCAGTTTTGAACAAAAAAAAGTGATTATGTAGTCGGCGCTGACTCATACTTGCGCTGCTTCTCGTTCCATTGTTAGAATGGCTTTGCAAGTTTTCGGGTGCTTGTTTCGCGGTCAAGTTAAATCGAAATTCAACGGTTCGTTTAGTGAACGGACTTTTCGGATGGCGGCGTCGATCTTGCATCTAAATAGACGGAGCCGGGGCCGAGACGAGGCGGTTATGGGGTGAGCTTAACAATTTATTAAATCACGTGTATGTAATGGCACATATAACGGGTGTTTATTTAAATTTGGCGTCGAAGTTGGCCATGAATGTTTAACTGTGAACGAACCACAATTTTGTACATACGCTGAAACGTCACTTAAGTAACAACTTTTGACAGTTAAAAGTGAGGTTAAACCGGTTAGACATAGGTTAAGATGTCAAATTAATAATGATGGTTCGTTCGCAGTTAAACATTCACGGCCAGCTTTGACGCCAAATTTTAAAAAAACACCCATTATAATCTATGGGTCGATCATTATTTATTTTTGTGTTTGACAATACTGCACCGATTCCTACATCGCTAGCATTTATGGTTAAGTTATAATTTTTGAAAAATCGGCATGTTGAAGAATAGGGTTATGTTTGTTAGAATATCTTTACAAAGTTCGAAACTTACGTATTCAGGATTTTTAATATCTGCCACTTGTCATTTCTTTAAATAGTTCGTCGTTGGTTTTGTTAATTTGAGTTCTGATTGAAACCAAGAAAACCTTTGATTCGTTTAGTCGTCGTAGGTAGTTTGGAATTTTGCGTAATAGAAATTTTATCCGGCTGAAGTGTGTCAGGATTTTTGGATCTTAATTGAGACCTGATGGGTTATTTTAACCCAAGTAACAGAGCTTTCAATAGCATAAGTAATTTATACACAATACACGTCGTGTTTCAAGTTCAGTCGGATTACAACAAACACATTTTTCCCAGTGTACATTAAAATATTAATTTGTTAAATGTTTGTTTCAGATGCTGGTGTACGACGAAAAAAAGATAAAAACGCTCATAATTGTAACGTCATTTTATTTGTAAGAAAGCAACATAAGTGTTTTCACACGTCGTGTAATTAAGGGGCTTGCTTGGAAGTCGACTGTTACCTGCACGACGGCACGACTCGTCATTCGCAAGCGCTAGGTAGGATGCTGTACCCACCCTGGGCATCTGTTAGTCCCGTGTGAAGCTTGCACACACGGGGTGTTGTCCACACCAAAAGGGTCTGGTATAACAAGTGTTGCGCGTATGTTTGCCTCTACAGCGAGATCATCGCAAACATGATGGGGAAATAGTTGTGGTCCTAGGATCTACTATGAAAGAACCGAAGAGTATGTCTCTTACACGGCGTGTGTTGCATTTATTTGCTACATTTGAATTTGCTAACTGTGTCGATGTAAAATCGATGGCGTTTTTATTTTTTTGAGCGTCGGCGGGCCGAGTATGGGTGGAGCCGGACCCCGACTTCCAGAAGGTAAGCTTGTGAGATTTTAACTTTTATAATATGTTGCGTTTCAAGTTCAGTCGGTTTACAACAAACACATTTCCCAGTGTACATTAAAATATTAAATTCGTTAAATGTTTGTTTCAGATGGTGGTGTACGACGAAAAAAAGATAAAAACGCTCATAATTGTAACGTCATTTTATTTGTAAGAAAGCAACATAAGTGTTTTCACACGTCGTGTAATTAAGGGGGCTTACTTGGAAGTCGACTGTTTCCTGCACGACGGTACGACTCGTCATTCGCAAGCGTTAGGTAGGATGCTGTACCCACCCTGGGCATCTGTTAGTCCCGTGTGAAGCTTGTACACACGGGGTGTTACCCACACCAAAAGGGTCTGGTATAACAAGTGCCGCCTCGTATGTTTGCCTCAACAGCGAGATCATCGCAAACATGATGGGGAAATAGTTGTGGTCCTAGGATCTGCTATTAAAGAACCAAAGAGTATGCCTCCTACACGGCGCGTGTTGCATTTATTTGCTACATTTGAATTTGCTAACTGTGTCGATGTAAAATCGATGGCGTTTTTATTTTTTTGAGCGCCGGCGGGCCGAGTATGGGTGGAGCCGGACCCCGACTTCCAGAAGGTAAGCTTGTGAGATTTTAACTTTTATAATATGTTGCGTTTCAAGTTCAGTCGGTTTACAACAAAACATTTCCCAGTGTACATTAAAATATTAAATTCGTTAAATGTTTGTTTCAGATTGTGGTGTACGACGAAAAAAAGATAAAAACGCTTATAGTCATTTTATTTGCAAAGCAACGTAAATGTTTCACTGTCATGTATCGTTTGATGGGGCTAACTCTTGGCAGTCTACTTTTAACCCGCACGAAGCACTGATCGTCATCTGCATGGTGACAGTATCCACTCTGGGTATCCCTAATCCGCGTGTACAAAGCGTGTCGTTATCCGTTAAGGAGTGAGGTATATCCAGTGTGACGTGTGGCTATCAAGGAAAACTGCTTTGGGTGTGCCCCTCAACTGCATAATGTGCTACATTTAAATTTGCTAATAATGAAAGTGGAATAGGCCTCTTGGGGATACCACTATAAAAAAAACGCGCCAAGTGCTTTACCTCTAGGGTGGTGTGGAAAAATGCAAATGATATAACTAAATTAGAAACTATAATAAATTCAAATACACCTATCCCCCGATTTACACGGGAGATACGTTCCTGAGAAAAACGTGTAAATCAATCGAAAATTAAAAATTTTCAAGTCAAAACCGTGTAAATCGAAAAGCTTGCAGAAAATGCATAATTTTGCTATTTAACAGTTGTTCTACCTAATGTGTGTCTACCTAATTGGTTAACAAAAGAAAATCAACAAATTATATATTATAATAATTGTTTTTTTCATTAATTTACAAGTATGTACATACTAAGCGCCAAATAAGAACAAAATTATACCTTTAATAGAAGAACCAGTTGTTTTAATTCACCATAACTAGACTCTTTAACAAAAGTTTAATAATTAATTTTTATCCAAATTAAAATGTTTTAATTTTTTTTATTTTAATTAAACCTATTTGGTAAATATCCAAGTAGGGAATTAAATGAAATAAGGCGGGGCCATACGACAGTTGGTATTATTCGCATTTACCACAACGTGCCATTAGACACAAAAATGTCATAACTTTGTTAGCAAATTTAACGATTTTTTGGCCATAAATGTTTATCTTCCGGGGGCCGTAATTCGGCACTCCGTGCCGACCGACAAAAAATTTCAACGAATTCTCATTTCTACACCTTTAATTAGCCCCCAAATAAAAAATCATCAAAATCCGTGCCTACACCGTATTCGCTAATACAGGCCAAGTTTCTTAGTTAATGTAAAGTCACTAAATATATTTAGTGACTTTAAGGCGATTACACACAATCATTTGGTTCACACAATTGTTCCTGTTTCGTTTGAATTTTGCGCGTAAGAGTTGGCAAGACTGCATAGTCATAATAATAGTTCTGTTGTTTTAAATAAAAACTTTGACAGATATTTTAAACACTCGTAGAAATGGTACCTGTTGCCGATTAGATGTATAATAAAAACTGTTAGTTCATAAAAAAATAATGGATAAACAATACTTAACTGCTGTATGCGGCTACGAAAAGGTGAATATGATAAGCTAAAGGAACTTAAAAATGTATATAAAACATTTACGTTTTTAGCTCATGGAAGATTATATCGATAGTATTTATAAGTCAGGTATGTTGTTGGATGAACATGACGACTTACTACGGCAGTTTTGGAAGGTTACTATAATTAGAAAACAATATCACGGCTATGCAATTTGTACGTCTGCAGTTTTATGCGGAACGATATTATTCTTAAACAATAAGTCGTACATTCCTTTAGGAATTTCATTAGTGCCGCTTGGATTGAAGTGTTTATTTGATGGTATTAAGTACACCACGATAAATAATTATAAAGTGAAGTTCTCTACATTAACTGTGCTATTAAGAAAACAATTTCGTTTGAATAAAACCATGGTGCAGTATTATCAGGAACGGAAACGAATAATTAAAAACTTTGAGTGAGACCTGTTAAAGATTTTTATGATGTTTCATTAATGTGTATTTTTCAGAAACACAACTAAAGAAATTATTATCAATATTATGTCGGCGAAAATTGTGAATTTTTTACTCGTAGTTTCTAAAAATTTATTAAACATTATTAACTTTCTGAATGGTATGTTGGAAAAAATTAATGACGTCGTCGACATTGGTGAACTAAACTTCATATATTCCGTAAATATTAGTTTGCAAGATTTTGTCAATTTTGAAGAGTCCGATGAAGAATTACTTCTGGCTTATTTCGAGGTAAGTACGTATGTGTGTTAAACTTTTAATTATTATATATATTATTTTTAATAGCGATTACAACTACTCTACGTATTGGTCACGTCCACTTTTCTGTGTGGTATCGGCTTGAGCTTATGTGTTACAGAGTGGAAAGTAAATAACGATAAGTTTGTAAAAATATTTTCGAATATTATACCGGAATGTTGCAAAAATGTCGAACATTTTCATAAAATCATCTCGAATGATTTTAATAAAATTTGTGATTCATTCCTGGAAGTCCCTGTACAAAGTTCACCATCAAATATTTGTTCAGATGCACCTCTTACTACCTCCTTAAAACGAATTATGAATTACATGCAACTAATATTTGAAATTGCAAATGGGATGCACACATACGTGACATGTGAGGTAGCTACGTTCTAATTACTAACAATTATGAAAACTAAGCTAATTTTTTTAGAAGAATTATGGAAAGGACGATAACGTTTTGAAGAACAGTTTGAAAGACGTAGAGGATCTTTTCGAACACGCTAAATCATCATTAGATGTATTACAACATATTATTTACACTGATGTAACGAGAACAAGTGCAGTCAACATGCGTAGTTTTCATGACTCAAAATCAGTAGATCAAGAAGTGTCTGAAGAAACACCTTTTATTCGATACAACGATCCTGATATTCTAATCGATGAAGAGGAATTTACATGCTACTTAGGAAGTGATACTGCTTCCGACTATGCACCATCGACAATGGAGTATGAACAGCTACGGGACGTAATTAAAACCCAGAAATGTCTAATCGAAGAATTGAATCGGGAATTAAAAAATAGGAAGCTTATTACACAGGTTTTAATATATTTTTATTTTGTAAAAAAAAAATTGACGATGTAATCCCCATAAAACGGTTACTCTGTTATGCACTACATTATTCATTATATATGTTGAAAAGTTATTTTAAAAATGGGACAAGATAATTAAACAATACTTGCGCAATTTGAAAACTTTCTACGTATAATATAAATGATTTGTAAATGTTTCTCATTTAAACAATATTTTTTAGAAAGAAGAGGATCCAAAACCCGCTGAAGTGAGTGTATTTTTAACTCATTATTTTTGTGTATTATAAAATTTAAATGTTATAGACGCCTGTTGCTGAAGAGAAACATCCTACAGTTGCCGTAAATGTAAGTTTTGTGGACACATTCGCGCACAGAAGTATAACTTTATTTATTTATTTCAGGTGCCCCTGAAACCTCCACCACCCCCACTTCCAAATCTGTTACATTCGACGGTATGTATATTCATGACGTTTAATGCCTCAAATATTTATGATTTTTTTTTAGGGTACCGCGAACGAATCGACAGTTAAAGTAAGTTTAAGAATTTTATTTAACTCATTTATATTGTATATATGCACAGGATTTTGTGTCACAAATTGAGGAAGCCGCACACAATTGGGGTGTTAAAGAAATTGTGTTCGGGGACTTCGTATCGACAGATCAAGAACAAGACGCGATCGACTAAGTGACTTTATATTCTTGATGTTGCATATAAATTATTTTCTAAATGTTAAATATATTTATTGAAGAAATGGATGAAAACGTGACTAAGCGTTTAATATTCCTGCTCGAACCTATTCCATGTACCTTAAAAGTCGTAGGTAGTTGGTAGAATTTATATATCACTTATAGCGCTTTCTACTTTAACCACATCACAACTCCTAACTATACTAGTCAGATATAGGTGGCAGCGCTGATACTAACTTTATGAAATTAATTTCAAAAGAAGTTGCGCCGTCCATTGATAGGTGGCAGGTGTGAGATGTAAATTCGAATTTAGAATGAAGCGACATTACACCCGTTAAATTAAGATACGAATTTAGATTTAAATAATATAACATTTACACTATGACATACTTGAACTTAACTGTAACAAGAACGTTTCATCACTTTTGCGTCGTCTTTATCGAGGTACTTCCTCCCGTGATTGAGCAATGCGCATGAATAAGTAACATACGAGGACAGATCGATAAGTATTTAACCTTTGTAAGAGATGGCGTTGTGGATTAAATTCAATGGTATTTTTTCTTAGAGATTGCTGTTACATCATGGGGGATTGGGCACCAAAAGAATTTATGCGCCGATTCATAACTATTGCCAAAACAAATAAATGAAATAATGGACTTGTAATTCCCTCAGCTAGTTATGTTTACAGTTTTTTGTGATGTAAAAGGCATAATCCATATAGATAACCTCGAAAATAGAAGAGAAATAATGTCGTATATTATTCCAATTTATTGGACTGTTTCTATGAAGAAACAGTCAAATAAAAACGGCCGCATTTGTCATCAAAGATAAAAATCTCTTCCATCAGGATAATGAACCAGCTCACAAATCCATAAAAATGATGGCGACAATTAATGAATTGAGCTAAGGAGTACTCCATCATCATCATCATCCATCGCATTCTCTAGATTTAGTCTCCTGCCTTATTTCCAGTTTTCGAATTTTTCGAGATTCACAATTGAGATAAATGCATATTTTTAAGGGTTGGGTTGGGTTGGGTTGGGTTGGGTTGGGTTGGAGAAATACTATTGAGAAGGATTCCAAAATTAGAAAAACGTTGGATTAAGTGTATCGAGTTAAAAGGACTATGTTTTTTTGCTAAGGCAGGATATTTACGACTCTGCCCTCGTATTTAATGAAATTTATGTGCATATGTTTTAAGTTCATTTTATAAACAAGCATTACACTTTATAGTTCAGTTGCTCGTCGAAATTTGAATTTCGCTTTGCTCCCATACTGATATCGTTAAGTCACATCTGAGCTCGAGTCTGGACACACCTTAATGCGAGCATTCGTAAATCGGTATTGATTTCATACAACTACAATTACAGATGCATTACGGGTTTCTTGAAACGTGTTTACTATATACTTAATATACTCGTAATTATAATTTTAAAAGCTAAAAGCTTTTGGGATTTAAAGGGACGAATAAAATTAGGTTAGTGTTGTTAACATTCGCAAAGTCCTCGAGCTTAAGCTTTACACATTGCCGGCTATACCAATGGCCCGAGAGTAACCCATTTGTTCCCTGACACTGATAACTGCAAGAAATCTGCATATCAGATCGAGTGTGGATATCCAATTCTACGGTAGAAGTAAAAAACAGGCCCGACGAAGAGGAAATCTCATTTACAGGGGATTTTTGCCCCCTATCGAATTACTCCGATATTTTACCGCTTCGCCAGAAGATTTTGTTCTTAGATAAATGTAATCAGTTCATAATTTCTTTAAATTATAACAACGGAAATATATTTTTAAACTAAAAAAGTATCAAGTCATATGGGCAACATTTTATGATAAAATTAAATTTCGAACGAACCCTGGTTTGCATCGAATTTGAAATATAAATTTACAATTTAATTTCGATGAATAAAATAATTTCATCGACTAATTTCGTTTAATGAAATTTATGTTACTCGTCGTCTTTTCATTTAAATTTCATTTAGTAATTACCTTTTTTCGATTATATCATGAACAAAAACTCTAACGCAAATCGTTATTTCTAATTGTTGGGATATAAACAATCACCGAATTGGCAAGAAATCTTTGTTGATTATGTAATTGTAATAAATTTTAATGAACTATAATAAATAAATAGCTATAATTTGAAATCAAATTAAAAATTTTAACAATTTACCACTAACTAAATTCTATTGCCATTATTAAGTAGATATATTTAATAATTTCATAGAAGTATGGTTTTAGTAAATAAATCGGTACCCACATTTAATAAAAGATTGTGTGGGAGTAAAGAACTTTTCCCCGGTGATAGAAGACTATCAGTCATACGTAATATTTTATCTTCTGTCAACTGGAGCATAAAACAGAGGAGATAAAACGAAAAGCTCGCCAGCGAGTTCTAGTTCTTTACTGGACACTCGACTCTGATAATGATATCGACAGATATTACCCTATATTTCAAAATCTCTGAATCATACAAAAAGCGCACGTTTATAGCAACTGCCAGAAATACTAGACTAATAGTCGTATTCCATCGGTGGAATAAATTAAATATACACGAAATGTTCATGGAATCCGATTGACGTAAATGTTTTTTTTTAATAACACATCTTGATAGGTAATGATTTCAATTGTTATAGTAGTTTTATTTGAACAATAATAAATAATTAGAAAATATTAACATTATATTATTATATTTAATTTAGTTTCAAGTTCAAGTTAAAATCCGTGTAAAAATGTTCATAATCAACTAAACCAATAACTAGAATTTGTTAAAAATTAACGAAATATTCTACATGTGTCTCTTATTTTTTTTTATCTAGAATAACAAGTGCTGTTGGCCTTAATAATCGAACTGAAATACTTAAACAAAGTATCGATCTATGTAAACATAGCGTTTTAAACAGTTAACATCAAAGGATAGAACACAATATGGAAAGCTGTCCAAGTGTTTAATGGGCCATTTCACGGATTATTAGAAATTTAAATGAAACTTCAATCTGGCCAACTGCGTAATATATTAAGATCAAACGAGCTTTTCTATTGAAAGCAGCGCTTTTGAAATGAACTCCATCGAAGCTTTGCTGCATTCAAAAACATGTTTAACCATCCGTCTCATTAACTGCGGTCTAAAGTTTCCGCAAATATGATACGTCTGCTTTCTCGCGGGGAGCTAGAGGCGCTACGGGAACATCCTATTGGATGAACGGCTACTTATTCATTTATAATAAATAAATAAATTTAATTTAAATTAAATTTAATAGACTTAAGTGAATTGTAATTGGCGGTGCAATGTATTCCTTGGTAATTACGAATATGTATTTTAGTAATTGATTTAGGTTATTTGTTTTCTGTTTTCCCAAAGTACGATTTAGCTAGATCTTAAATTTGTATGAATTTTGCTTAATGAAGCAACATAGGAAATAATACTTTTATTTGTACTGCGAGACAAATTTTCCACACAGTGGTTACAATAATTGCGTTATTAGTTCCGCTTGTTGATTTTGTGAAATCAAAAATAAATCAGAAATTCTCATATGTATTTAAAATGCGGTTAATTTGTGGGCAGGTGTGCCATTTCGTATGTATTTGTCTTGATAATGAGAATTCGGATAATATTTCACCCGCAAACGCTATAACTAAGTTTAGATCCCTCAGTCATGGAAGAATGCATTGCTTTGTGTAGCTTCCGTTTACTCGGTGGTTAAAACATTATGTAAACTGGCGGAAACAAGCGTGACTACATCAACTTTTGTATTGATTGCGGAATTTGTTCTTACATGTTTTACGTTCCGCATTGGCAAGCATATTTAATTGTTCAAATGTGCCATAATACGTTAAAATCGTTGAGCAATGGTGCACCCCAAACATACATACGTTAGCTCCTTTAATCGTACAGATGCAGATGCTTCTACTAACCCGTCATCCTTATACACAACCAGCGAATATACAAACATGATTCTGCACCTCTGACTTTGAACTCCAAAGTTTTCGAAATGCTTACTTCAGCACCTTGGTTCTTGCTTCAGTCCGCAGACACTTCTTTTGAGTTTCTGATTCGCAGCACTGCTCAGAATTGAACGAATCTTTCCCAACTGGACTAAATGTTTGATTGTAATCGATGTACAGTTACGTCACGCTAATATATTCAACAAAATCATTCAGGGAATTCGGTCTCCTAAGTGTCGAACGGTTTGTGGTTTTGCTTTTTTCCTGGCAAAGTTAGTTTTTCTAGATCTTGCTCGACACTTTCCAGCTATTCTGTTCCGTGGTCTACCTTATCTCTTTTTTCAAATTGGGATTCAGTTAAGGACCATTTTTGGTAATCTATTTCTATCCATAGTTTTTATCAATAGCTCGGAATACTTTCCAAGTGACTATTCCATAATCCGGTGTGATCGCAAATTTGGACAAATAGGACGTTGCTTGCGCAGTATCTAAGTGTATATAAGTTTAAGTTTAAGTTTTGAGCACAGCATACAATTATGTGACTTTATTGGAATTATTTTGTTAATATTCGACTTTTAAGTTTAGTTCTGCAAAGTATTATTTTCAATTGCCTTCATTTAAATCGGTAATTAATATTTAATGTTTTATTGACCTATTCGGAGTAGATGTGTAGTTTGGCAAAAAGGCACGAATATGAAAAGTGTTTGCAAATTCCAAATCGATGTACTTATTGCAAATACAACTTTTGATGCTCCATTTGAATTAATAAACAGTTCAATATTAAATAATTTATATACATGAGCTGGCTATGTACTAAAGAATAATTATTTAGTTTATTATTTTAATAGTCTTGGTAACTAAGCTGCGATTTCGCGAAATCAAAAATACGCGGAATGAAATTTGAAATACTAATCTTGTGAAATGATTTAGGCAACACCAGTCTGAATGATATACTGGCAGACAGCTATATAAGGAAAAAGATTATATTGAGTTTACAGAGAGAAAATGTTTTGTTGAACAACACGCCTTACAATGATACCACAAAACGTTTGTCAATTTGAAAGCGACGCGGATTCAATTTTAAGCTTTCACAATAGACAATCTCTAAAGCACGGTTCCTTTTAGGGATGACACCCACCCATCCCTCACAATACATTACTACCCATTTCAACATCAACGCCCGCACTAAACATGAATATGAAGTAATAATGTTGTTTAGCATTTAGCTACTTTATAGAAAACCGTTACTAATTTGTGTGAGATATATTATATTTTAATTTATTGATTATTTGAGCTATTGGTGTACAATATTATATTTTAATGTCCACATACGTATTTCATATCGATGTTGTCAAATTTAGTTAAACGTTTAAAATAAAAGTTTTAAACTTTGTGTTTTCGAAATTAAAATGTTTAAATCTAATTTTAAATTAATTTTAACAGGGCCATACAACCCTTATGTTGGGTAGACGCCGTACTTATAATTTAAAGTGAGTACTAAACTGTAATAATGCACACATGCCGCCTCTATTAGAGGCAATTAGTAATCACCGACAACAGAGACACGTGCCTTTAACCCTTAAGACAAGTGGGAAGATGTATTACCAGGAAAAAACTCGGTTATATTTAAAATATTATACGAGGTTATTTATAATATTAGTTTTCAAATTGAATAATTATAATATCAAAAAATATCAAATGTAAATTACTATTTAATGCATTTAATGTATAACAGATGTGGCTAAATGTTAGTTAAAGATGATATTTATTTCATTTTGCATTATTTTAAGCTAAGCTGTTCATATGTAGCTTATTCAACCCTTCGAAATATACGTTTGTCTCATTTTAGAAATCCAAAAATGTAAACTTTATTTATGTACTTTACCTTAATGTCTTTATTATGGTTAGATTTATATAAAACATGATATGAATGAGTGAAGAATTACACTTATGATGTTAATGGTTTGTTATGAGATTTCTGACGAATAGTCGTTGGTTCACTTCTTGTATTATTCCGATCGTGTCAAATGACCATCAAATGTATCAATCATAGGAAGGAACGTTTCTATATACTGTTTGTTCCTCCACCTAAGTTTCCAAAAAGTGATGTTAGCGCTGCGAATTCATTTTCTTTGAGGATTACGACATGGGCAGGATTTACTGTGCATGACATAGTAGGCATTGACTGACAAATGAAAAACTGTTTTCAAGTGCCATTTATTGACGATAGTGTATGTAAAATTGCGTCTCTCTATCTTTCCATTTATTCGAAATATTAGTACTTAGAAATATTTTGGTTTCTACAAATGGCCAACCAAATTGTAAATACCTTTCCGCAATTCTTATAACTTGTAGGAGAAAACTTTCTAAACTTATATATATTGTCAAACTAAAGGAGAAACTTGACAGATTCTCAATATCCAATGATAAGTTGATTGCTTTATTTTAATAGCAAAAATATAATACGAAACATATTCCCAAAACTTAACATAAGTTATTTTTTTTTAATTGATAACATATTGTATATTATTGCCTCAAATGGTAACTGTACTTTTAATATACATGCAAAACTTTAGCACACAATACTTATTAGTCAATTCTTTACAAAATGATGTATATATCAAATGGAAATAATACGTGTCCAAATGAAAATTTATTGGTTAATATTTCATTCCACGTGTTAATAAATCACTTTGTTGAATCAATAGGTGTTTTGCGAATCCGTTTAAGACCTTAAGCCTCTCCGGCGTGTTCGACACTCGCATTCAGAGATGTTCTTAATCACTGGATTTAAATTGTAACTGCTTGTTAGTTACCTCCACTGAAATTAATCCCACATTTAGTCCATTCACGTATTTTATTTCTGCTGTGCGTGTAGCCAATTTAAAAATAAATGTTCTATACAAAGAAGCAAAGTAGAAAATCCCATCTATACATGTCGCCATAGATTTGGTACTATTTATATACCTACAAGGATAATTTTATTCACATTTCGTGTATATAAAATAGAACGACAGCTAAAACACGTGTATTTTTAGAATTATGAACGAAAATAACGAAAATCTTTTATATTTTTTACTCGTTTAACTTAAATGTAGATTATAAATAGATTTGAATGGAAACAACTAGATTAGAAATAAAACAAATACATCGGGCGAGTCAATCAATTAAATTACTTAACTTTTTCCAAAAACTATTTTAGTTCATTAGTCGTTCTAATTTAATTAACACGTCAGCAAATACAACATGGACGGTGTTTCCTTTCTATAGACGAAAAATACAATCATTGTAGTTCATAGCACGTGTAGAAGGACCATATTCTAATTACTCAGTGTTATAATTGATTTGGGAACTGCGTCCCACGGGATGCAAGATTGGGATGGATCGGTCCCATGGGGTAAAGTGACATCGTTATCGATATGCCGTCGACTCCCATATTTGCTCTGTTTTCTCCATTCGTTCTGGTACTTATCATTTGAATATATTGCACATATATAGGTATATTCGCACACCGACGTACACATTTAATTTGATTTCTTTATGAATTAGTTGATTTTATTTTATTATTAGATGGCGTTGTTTTTTTGCAAATAGATTCCTGGTTTGGAATCTTCTTAACAGAACACTCGTCACGTCCGTGGTGTCACTCGCTAGTCCATTTACTAAATTAAATCGGACGAAGTAAAAAAACGTCTGAAGTAATAAAGCGCGACTACTACAAGTAAAACTCTATTTTCGATTTAAAATTACGATTTAAATGGCGATAATTTTAGATAGGTAGAAAATTGGCTGCGCTAATGAAATAATTTATAAATAGTAATAGTAGATGAATGGCCTGAAAACGTCTAGAAGAACAAATATTATAAACAAAAAAAAAAAAAAACTTTGATGAAACCATAATGTGGTGAATTCCTAGTCAACGCAATGACGTCAGGAAGAAAAATCAACAATTAGAGATATTTATGTACATATTTTACACAAGAGTTTATTTTTATGTCTCTCATAACTTCGTGAAATTTCCATTCCGTTTTTGAACCCTCATATTTCATGCTTCAGCAGCGAGTGTTTACGACCGCTTCAGTCCGAAATTGAAGAATGGATCCGTGTGAAAATGAGAGGTGGTGGAAATCGCTAGTTTAGCATAAATTACAAATTGACGGGTAAAATTTTGTACTGATGAAATAAAACCACTGGAATAGAAATAATAGGGTAAAAAAAATGTGACGGAGTCACAAAAATTTACTTGACGTAGAGATGCTGCAAAACAGCGGACCGATTTCTTTACTTTTAGAGGGGAGTGTGTCGGTATATTTTTATATATGTTAACACCCTTGATTTCGAATATGTCTGGCCACACATTCTCCCACACGAAACATTTCCACTTAAATTTAGAAAGGGACGAAGTCAAAATTGCCACTGACGGAAGTAATCATTTATTGTTGTTGCATAATAAGATTATTGTAAACACGCATTAAATATAATTTTATGATTACAATAAAATTAAGCACTGATCAAGTTAAAGTGCAGTAAAACACGGTTTGCACAATTTTGCGATTCTTCAATGGAAATATTTATTTCCCCTCTAGTCTTTTAATTAGAAAATGTTTATAATTTAATGTTAAACAATTGCGCGCATGGATTATGTAGTTTCGTTAAATGTAAGGAAATTAAACTAGAATTAGTTCATTTACCTATATGCGAATGTTAAACGCTGCAGGGTACTAAATACTTCGCCGCCCTCCTGCTCTCGAAGACTGATTATCTTCCCCTAAATTACTTGTGGCCACTAACAAACCTATGCATCTCCCGCGAGGTTGCAGCAACCCCTATAGATATTGAGCTTATAGTACAGTTCCCTGACAACCCTAACATTATATGTCCTCAATCAACACGTTACTATTTGATTAAATTTGTAATTTCGTGTCTTAATTTAATTACTGTTTTTTGAATGGACGAAAAATGTTTGCTGATGAATTTTATTGTCCTTGGAATATTTCATTAAATCCAATATCATTTGATTTTTTATTGTTCGATATAGATTGAAATTTATAAGAGATTCACGGTCTGGGAAGTGCACTTATGGAATATGTTATTCATGCAATTTCATTATTCTTTGTCACTGCATTTGCCTCAGGTTTGGTTAGATTAGGGTTCATCGTAAAAGTAAATTGCATACTCCGTCGAGTCCGGTAAAGTCACATTTGCCAACGTAACGTTGGTCAAAGTGACCTAGAAATCTTTTACCAGATGACTTCGACCAACCTGAAGATGGTAAATGTGATTTTGACGAAACGTCGAAATAACCCAAATAACAATTCAAATTAATTATTAGGTGAGAAACTGAAAATCAGATTTAACAGAATCTACGAACGAACATATATATTTGTAAAGCAGGATATTGTTATTAAAATAATAATTGTGACACCACGTCTTTGCATAAAATATAAAAATGTTGTTTTTAAATTTGAATATGATTTATTATAAATAATTTAAAAACGTAAAACTTATGTATTTATACAATATTTTATTTGATTCGATATAAAAAAGGTAATAAATTAAAATGCAATAGTCTAGACCCCAGATTTAAAAGCAGCGAGCCCACCCTCGTTTTTTATTGTCGGGAATATAAAATAATGACATCTTTGTTGTTATTACTTGAAATATCTTCTAAAAACACAAAAATACATTTACTTTAAGTATATTCGTCTCGCGCCATTTACCCGGTGAAATAGCTTCAAAAATGAGATTTTTGTCTTTTTATGCTTAAAGCAACTATTTTAAAAACATGTGTCTTGTAGGGGAGGCTACGGAAATTAACGTCGGCATTGAAAGTGCGTTTCCTTGCAACATAATATTTGTAAATCGATGGATTCGCGTAATTATAGCATACGAATGTGTGTTTGAGTGCAAACGTATTTGGGAGTGTTTTATTTACAAATAAGCAATAGCGTCGTGTTTGGGAAACGTTAATCCGGTTGTTAAAGGAAGTGATTTGAGATTGCGTGTGTGAGATGTATAATTACTTGATTCGCTCAGATCATTCAAAGGATTTCATATGAAAAGCTCCGCCTACAGGATTTTCAACCACTCCCTAACGCCTGAAAGAGCTTTACTATGCTATTTCTATTCATTCTGATCCACATTTTGAGAGTCGATACGGGAATTCATTTTAAATTTTTAGATTACCCTTCAATGTGTTTCTAGAATTTACTATAAAAATTTGTAGCAGGAAATACCAATTAACTTCAATTAATTTGAGGAACAAAAAAATAGAGAGACACATACTAACACATATAAGTTTTTGAAGCATCTTATGTATTTCTTAATTACATCTTAAGAATACTCATTCAAACTATTCATAATTGATATAGATGATTCATATAAAATATTACTTATTGCATAATTTAATTGCGTGCACGATTAAAAGATCGAAGTAGAAAATATTTCGAAATAAAAATACATTAAGTACTCTTCAAACCTAAATTGTACTCTAATGCTATATAGTCGAGTTAATCGTATGGAAATTAAATGTGTACGCAATATCCGAAAAGGTAGATGTAACGAAAGGGGATGCGATACAAAATGTATTTCTATTCACGAACTGTATTGGTTTTTTTTTTATCGAATTTGATTTCACCTACCAATGGGTTTGATTGACAGCTTTACACATGATTTTTAAGATTGCACCATCCTTTATATATCAGCATGTATAAAAACTAAACTTACACCCCTGGCACTAACAGATAATAGTGACATAGTCCATAGAAATTCGTCATTTTCTACAAAAATTGATGGATTAAATTCGTTAACAGTTAGTTAGCCACTTAAATCTAAATGAATGATTGCATGGTGGTGCGATCACTTAATCGCTTTCAATAAAGTCCTCCAAGCCGCTCAAAAAAGATTACACGCGACGTTTTAAAACTTAAGGGTAAGCTTCATACTGAATTTTCAGTTGTCAAATAAAACACGTTTGGGATATTAACTTTGCATTGCAATTCGCGATTTCGAAAAATATTTGTCAAGCAAAAACTTTAATGTGACAGAATAAATTACTACCCCATGGTCGACTTTCAACATTAAAAACATTTATTCAAAATAATATGAACGAAAATTAATTTATATAAAATTAACAATAAAAAGTTAATTACGGAATTTTACATATAATTAAATGTTAACTCAATATTAGTAAAAAACATAAAATGTACATAAACTTAAAATTAAGAACTGCTAAAAGGCTAGTAGAACAGAATGGAAATATTGCAAACCAAAGCACTGACTCTGCCCAGGAATTAGTTTATGTGGAATCCATCGACAACACAGTATTCTCACGTCTAATGGTTGATGTAAAATGTTTTGGATTTGACTCATAAATTGTTGCCTTGGATGGGGCTTCTTCGCCAAATGCATTTCTAATCCGATCTTCACATTGTTTAGGCGTTAATGATGATTTAAAATCTTAAAAAATTATTGCCCGGAAATGTTCTCTTGTCAAATTCATTTTTGTGTGAACACAACATTTTTAAATTGTGATAATTGAAACATTATCAGAGCAAATCGAACAAACTAAACGGAAATCAACTCACAAAACATTAAAAAGTAGCTGTCAAATAAAAACAAATTTCATTTGTTTTTAGTCATTTTAGTCATAGTTTTTTGTCATTCTAGATATTTTCAGTATCGTATATGTTCTCATTCAGCGTTTTCTCGTGTTTAGCAATCAGGATCATATTATCTATAAGTTATCAACTGCACACTGTGTTCTTAGATTGTCGATTAGCGTTTTTAATTTCCTTGTCTATCACTACTGAGAATAGTGATGGGCCCAATACACATCCCTATTTCGTTCTTTTCATCGTCTCAAACATATGTGTTTTACTCTAACCAAGTTATAAACTTTATGCATCGAAAATAGAAACTCAGTTTTAATTTTTGATTATACACAAGGAGTGCAAGTATAAGTTCCGAAGTAAATTGCCACTCATTGCACCCTGAGATTTATTAAAATTTAAGAATTTTAAAGCTCAACTGTTATTATAAATTTTTATTGTAAGAATCAAATTGTCATAATTGTCATTATCATTTTGCAAAAACAAAACGTTGTATTTTTTGAAAATGAAGATATAGTAGTGTTGTAACGATGGCGCATTCGTTTACGGTGTGAAATTCAACCTCGTGCCCGTGCAGCGGGTCGCAATTGCTCGCAGTTCGTTAAGTTAAACGGGTAAGCGTATGAAACATGTCCCGTCGAATATACATAGCAATCTGGACGTAGGTTCTCATAAACTCTGCTCTAGCTCCCAGTGGGGTATATAACTTAAAAGCAAAGCGGAAGAGAACGGGTCAGGTCTAAAGCCATAGATTCCCAGACGTGTAACCTTCCGGGAAGGATGTGTAACCTTGAACACCTAAAGAAGAACATCCCGAATACTTACAATTTCCTTGCGGTTTCTTAGCACGTATGTATTTCCTTACATTCCCTACCCCACGGCGAACGAAAATACACGAAACAAATATCATCAATTAAAAACTAATTTGTGTCGTAATATTTGCCACGAGAAATTAAGATACAGTTTCGTAAAAGACGCCGTTTTTTATTGCACAGAAATTTAGGGGAGGTGTGTTTTTATCAACGGCAATTTCCATTTTAATTGCCAAATTACGATTTGACTTTCTCAATATGCTAATAACTTAAAAAAGCATCAAGCCGTATAAAATGTAATTAACACGCTTCATTAAGACTGTTCATACGTACAGTGTCTCTAGTAAAATGAAACCAGTTCCGTTTCAATCGGATGCCCTTTGAAAGGTATCTGTTTTAAAAATAAACTAAACAAACAATTGCATATTTTCGCTAAATTAAAGAGTGTTTACATCTGGCGTTACAAAAAAGTCACCGTCATCTCCCTCTTTATAATTTGACATGTGTGTTGGGGAGATACAATTCCGATCTTAAAATAGTTTTTGAGAGCTAAATTAAAATTTAGGACGTCGGATGTTAAGTACACTGCACCAATTAATTAGAGATGAGATTGTTAAATCGAATATTTTGATATTTATTTAAGGTATGAAACGTTTAAGCTTTAAAAATAGTAGGCGTAGTAAGTACCTTTTTATGCACAGTTTTTAACTCTGACAGGGTATCATATGAAAACTTATTGATTTGCGGCACATCTTTCAAATTTTGTACAGTAAAGTAATCTTCCAAAAGGTGTACGCCATTGAATTATTTTTATTTTTCAATCTAACCCAACCCAACACCGTAACTTAATTGTTACATTACTTGTTTATTATTTTTTATTTCTTGTTGTTTAAACATTTCACCTTAACAAATGAATCCTCATATGTATTGACCTTTGGGTGTTGTTGTATTGCTTTTGTGGTGCCACAAACACTATATACTCGCGCACGAATTAATTTTGTAAACTCAATTAAACTGTGTGTTAATTTCAATGTTAATTTAATTCAGTAATTACGATCTTAAGTTTTCAATTACATGCCCCTCCGAAACCGACGTTGATATTTAGAAATTTCGTACTTATAGACAAAAATAATTTATGATTCTTTACGACGTATTTATGCAAATTAGAATCTGCTTTTCAGAGATAAAGTATTATAGTGGCGTAAGAATGAAAACAGACCTGTAAGTAATTATTCGATCTTCCCTGTTGACGGAATCTAATTAATATAGGTATTTATCTTACAAATTAAGACGCATCGCTTACTACGGCAAATACCGTCCAAATTCAATGATTAATTACTTAGCTAACGTTCACCTTATTTGTGAAAATGGCTCTTATGTCATTCGGTCTACAGTGCATTTTCATTCGAAATAGAATTAAGGGGACGCCTTCTTATTTATAATTCTTGAGACTATTGAATTATTTCATAATAATTTGTTAGGATACAGGTTTTGTCACTTTTATTGACTTTTTTATTTTTATTATCTTAAAGCTTCAAGTAAGTAAGAATATGTTTCATTTATTCGATGGCGATTTGCGATTTAAATTAAAATAACATTATACGATATTAATTTTATTTTTATTTAGCTTTCCAAGTATCCTAATTTTTAATAAATTGCCATGGTGTATTAATTGTGTATAGGCATTAGATCTACATTGGATTTACAAAGTAATGACGTAATTTTTAAGTCCCCACTGGTGTGGTCAATAGCCACACAATAACCCAGTTTTTTACATAAACTGCATCTAAAGAGTCGATTTATCGAAATATGTCAGATCAGAAGGTGTTAAAATATCTAGAGTATGTTGGTCGAGAAATCTCGATGTATAATGAGTTGGGCGTTAACAAATCATTTGATAAGTTGACTATAACATAATAAGGAAACTTGATGGGTGAGGACGAGAACATCAGAGAAAGTTGGAGAGAATAATTCCACGAGATGATAAACAAACAAATAATACGTGGGGACCACTAAGTGCAGAGCCAACAAAGGAAGAAATATACGAAATCATAAGAAAGCTCAAAAACAACAAAAGCTCAGGATAGAACGGACAACTAGAAGAAGTAAAAAGCTTCATCTACCTTCGTTACTTCATGGTAGTGAACGATTACTGCCAGACATAAAAGTAAAATAAATGAGATTCGGAAAGAATCACACAAAAGATAAAATTAAAAATGATACGGTAATTCAAAAGAGAAAATTGAAACCGATTAAAAGAGTAATTGAAAAGAAACAACTTGGGTGATTAAGGCACCTCCACCGAATGGAGGAAAGTAGAATATCCAGTATATGAAGTCAGAGTACGTGGAAAGTATAGAATAGAAAGACCTAGAATGAGGTACATATGATGAGCAGCAGAAAAACAAGAAATACAGTGGTGTGAGACAAGGAGCTTAGCACAAGACAGGGACTTATGGGAAATGAAAATAAATGATGTGTAATTTATAATAAATGTAAACATGTAACGGTAAAATGATATTTAGTTTAAATAAAATAATTTTCTACGCGTACTCACATGATACTTATGGGGCTAGCTTTTCCGCAACCGTTTCGTGTCGTTGTCGTGGAGCTCTTCCAGGAGTAGTTTATGAAAATGACCTGGAAAAACCATAATTCTTTTTATGTCGTCATGAGCCTAAATATAACAATAAATAATTTCATGCGGCTTTCTGCAAATATATTTACCTTTGTATTTATTATCACCAATAATAGATACTTTGTGACAAATAATTCTGCAGCACATCCAGGAGTCAATAAAAAATAACAAACATTATTTTTTAAACAATAATTATGCCCGACTTTAACTCAAATCTTCAAATATCCGCCGGTCGAGTCAGGTATACACTGGACACGTTCGTCGAAGCGGAGCATCGATACTTATCAATAACTTTTTTTGTCCGGTTTCGTAAATTCGTAATCGTGTGTCGCATATTTGAGTCAGTAATAAAGGTGCGTTCGGTGTGTGTGTGTGTACATCTAAAATTCGCGATTAAATTTGAATTAGTGTTTCGGGCGGTGTTTGACTTTCGGATGGTGCTGGGTGCGCGTGGCGGAGGTCCTTGCCACCTCGACGAAGGATAGTAAGTAGATTTTATAATTTTGTTGTTGTCACGATTTTCGGTCCAGTTATTTGTCATTATTTGTTGAAAAAAATCAAACGGAAGGATTGTGCCTTGTTTAACAGCACACTGCGATGTTAGGTCGTATGCGCCTGATGACTTCATGCGTTCCGTTTTTTTGCTAATGTTTCGATTTGTTCCGTTGGAAAAATTGTAACGAAAGAACGACGCCTTGATTTACAGTTGCTACGTTAGGTCAACTGCGCCTGATGACATCATGCGTTGCGTTTTTTGTGCGAATGCTTTTTTTTGTTCCGATGGCTATATTATTATATTATGATTACGAGTAATGCATCTTTCATTTCATAATTTGAGGCGTACAAAATATCGTTTGTTTATAAAGATGTGATGAAAATTTCTCGGTACACTTTTCACATTCGAATAATAATAATATTAATAATAAATGTGTCGTCGGCAGTCAGTCACTTTTTGCAATAGTTAATCGCACTTTTGTTGCTGTTGTTTGTCGTTCTGTTGTTGTATGTAATACATTTTAGTTGGGTCTTTTCCGATTTGTTTCTACCGTGTACTTGATTTTATTCGCAAACAGTTGTTATTATTATTGCTTCGTGCACGACATGTGCACGTGGTTTTCAAAACAAACAATTTAACATTAACTAAAACCGGACTAGTCGCCGAGAAAATTAACGATGCACATAGGAAAAACTATGTGATCGCTATCAAACCCAACCTAACGTTTTTATTTATTGTTTAATTTCGTTTTGATTTCATTGTTTATTTAATTTTAATTTATCATTTAATTTAATTTTATTTATATTTATTATTCATTTATTTTGCATTAAACAACTCTATAATATTTGCAATGATTCGTTATTGGTTTTAATTTATTTTATTTTTAACAACTTCGGCTTCCATTGAATAATATTTTAAAAATCGTTTAGTTTATCATCACGTTAGATTGAGTGAAATTTAAAGGCAACTTTTACTTGGCGGATTACTATGCTATTTTAGTGGTTGATTTGGTGGAGGTTTCAATTAGGAAATATTGTCTTATTTCTCTTTTGACTATATAACAGGTTAACAGTGTAGCTTGTAATGGACAACATAAGGAATGTATACACAATACGTTAGTCCAATTGTTCAACCGCTTTACAATAAACACATTTCGCAGTATACATCAAAATATTAAATTTGTTAAATGTTTTTTTCAGGTGTAAAGAGATCGTCCCTACACACACCGTTGAGATGAAGAGGGGTAAGTTTATAGGAAATAAGAAAAAAACGCTTGTTATTGTAATGTCATTTATTAGTAAAGCAAAACGAATTCTTCAGTGCCATGCATACAAAGTGTTTTTGCAATTTATATGAACTTTGTTTTACGGGGCTAAATCGCATTCCATGACCCTCGTGGGTGATATATATACTTCTGGTAATCGTACTCCTAGTTTACAAAGTTACATGAAGTTAGGTGTATAAAGTGTTTTTCGATCAGGGGAAATTGTCGTCGATCTAAGATCCAGGATCCAGGATCCAGGATCTAGGCTATGAAACAACTGTTTCAGTTGCCTATACTTCATAATGTGTTACATTTGACTAGACACATTTAAGCTTGCCCATTGCCAATGATCCATTTGCAATGAATACTTTAAAATTTTAATTAATTGTGCGACTGATCGCAATCCTGGATTTTTTATGAGTTCAGCAAACTTGAGCTGTACACCTTGGTAGTCGTCAACTTGCACAATATAAGTCATGAGCACAATCTAAATATTTATAATTTATTAAATAAAATTTGTGTGACAAATACTAATTTTGTCGAAATTAGCAATATATTAAACCCTTTAAAAGTGCGGCGGTTTCATATGACGTTACAGGTAAAGTGAAAGCGTCAACTCACAGCACAGTGTATTATATGTTCACATAATAAACTATTTTTTTAAGGATATTGTCGAAAGCAATCCTGATAATTAGGTAGAACATTTATAGTAAAATAAACTATTTCAGTCATATATCAGGAATTTTAGTTATATTTTTAATAGCTAGAAACTTCTTTAAAATATATTTTTGTTGGGACCTGTTTTCTATATTGAAACCATTTAGCCAGTTTAGCGATCAGATCAGATTTATTTTTGTTGATGATTACGACATTCTAAAAAGACTTGAAATCAACACAATTACAACAATTTAATGAATAAAATATAAATGCATTGTAAATTTAGTTCGCCCATCACGTTCCAACAATATGTAATTGGTAGGAAATAAAAGAAACGCTTGTAATTGTAACGTCATTTATTAGTGAAGCAACACAAATTTTTCATTGCCATGCATACGAAGTGTTTTTGCAATTTATATGTACTTTGGTACAACGAACATTCAACAAAATCGAGATATTCCTACAGCCTGACCCATAATCCTGATCCACAATCCTGTCCCATAATCCTCTCCCATAATCCTGACCCATAATCCTGACCCATAATTCTGATCCATAATTCGCCCCATTCTCGTATTTCCTTGTCAAATTGTACAACTTGATGCACATGCATTACGATTCTTGGGCGCGGTATGGGGGTTGGTGCCGACTGGTTCTCTCATAACTTTACGGTGGAGCGACGAGCACGTCAAGTGTCAATATTACAGATACACTAGCATCGAAGATATCCGGGAAGTGGTAAAGGTGTATTGTGAAAAGTGCTATTTTCATGTGGTGCCATTGTTGCCATTACTTTTGCTATGGTGTACGCTTATTGCTTTTGGTGTGTGCTGCCGCTGAATGGATATAGGAACGCCTTTCTAGCACTTTACCTCACGGGATGATATCAGTTTAGCTACAAACGGTGAGTTGACAATTATTAATAACCTTTTGACTAATATTAATTAATTAAGTAATGAAATAAACACCAATCTAACACACAAATATATTTTTTTTATGTTTCAAAATGCACACCAAGTTTTGGTCATAATTTCATACAAGAACATAATTCAGTTTGTTTACACCGCATTTTCTTGTCAATGCAAGATAAAACCATTTAATTAACTTACCACAATTTAAATAACCATAAAGAAGAAACAAATATTTATTACATTTTATTTCACCTTTATGAATATTTAATTGGTAAATGATTAAGCTAGTTTTACTAGGTGGCAAAAATTTGATTATATAATATCCCCAAAAGATTTTAACGCAAATCATGAACATCGTTAATTTTATTTTCGTGTTTCTTGGGCACTGCCCTTATGTCCTTTCTGAACTAGCCGTCACTGGTTATTAAGCTATTTAAGTCCTTGAGTCATGTATTATAAATGCAACTATTGTATATATTTATTTATATATATAAATTGATATTTAATTAGTTTAATTTAATACTAAAATTGTGCTTTTTAATTGCCTTAATTAATGAAATACAAAAGTTGAAAATTTTGAATACCAAACACAAAAAAATACACATACGCAACAAAAATTACTTAAACAAAATTTAAAATATTTTTTTGAAACATTAAATAAATAATAAAGCGCTACTAAATTCAAATAAATAATGTCATAGCACACATTACCTTCAGTAATTCTAATCCATCACTGATTTTTGTAGATATTAAATTCTTTCAATAAATGCATTTCAACGGCCATCATTGTACTGTTAATGTCTTATGCAACTTCAGATCGTCGTCATAGGCACGATTACAATATGTTTATCGATTTGGTACATATATGCACTGCGTTGATAAATGTGCGTTTAAATTAAATACATAGAAAAACTGTTTAAATTTACATCATGTGTTTTCATGTTGCTTTTCTTTCATTAAGCTTAACAATAACGGGCGATGGAATCTCACAAACAGGCCGCCACTGAATTTTGTGAGATAAATAGACTATTTGTTTTCCTTCCATTTAACAAAGAACTAATTTATTGTTAAAACCGAAGAAAAAATCGCTTTTTCATTCAATGCGAAATACATTAACACAAATTAAATTGTACGTATGTACGTGTTCTTTTTTTACAACGCATATACGTTTTAAAGTTCCTGCGAGTTTTATTATTCCAGGCATACAGGGGGGCTATTCCTAACAATCAGTCACCAAATGTCTTTATAAATTTTATAGGAAAATTTACGATCCTGTTGTAAGTGTGTAGCATATAAATAAATAAATGTAAACATGCACAATTTTCATTACAATACTTATATTATTTAAAATGAAAATAAATATATTTTTGAAAATGACTTCAGTAATTAAATTTAGCCGTATCAAATAATTTATATTCAATTCCGAGATGATTAACTTTAAATTAAATTTCGTATATAATTTTTGCTACCAGCCAATACAAAAATCTTTAGACCCGGAAGTTTGAAATATATTTAGCCACAACAACACCAACGGAATTATATAAGGGATGCGGTTTTTGTATAGCTACGCAAATAATATTGATGCGTGGGAACCTGTTTCAGTATTAGTAGGAAGTAAGCTAGACAGGTCTGCGCATTTGTTGCTTCCGGGAGTTTCCCGAAGGACGCTATTGATTAAGTAGCGCCCCATGCAACAAAATCTTTCACACATTGAAGCTATCAATTACTTTAATATTATTTAAATATTGGTATATAGTACATAAATATATATATTTATATATGACAGGAGGCCACGTTCTTTATCAATCTTGAAAAGCTCAACGGTGACAACTGTCATTTTTGAGATTGTCTTATGAATTTATATATATATAAAACATATTGTATAAAAATAATGCTAACGAAGTAATAAATATAACTCCTAATGGTTTTATTACTTGTTTGTCTGTTTGCTGAAAAAAAACAATGATTTATATTTAAATTCACTGGGTAGTTAATTAAAGAAGGCCATCTTGTGTCCCCATTATTAATTAAAGTAGATGATTTATGCTTAGATAATGTACGCATAGCGCAGTTTCGTGATTCTCTGGAAAACGAGATAAGATTCGCAGTAAAATTTTTGCAAGATTTGTCGCTTACCTTTCGTAATATTTTTTCGGTGCACTTCGTTCGCAGAAAATAAAATAAAATGCAATTTAACGCACGTTCGGGTAAATAAATAGCGAGGTGCGAGTAAAATAGCAGCTTATTTAATCATTTCCGTTTGAGATATTTCCGCGAAGGGTTCCGTTTACAATAACATTATGTAAATAGTAATTTTATCCAAAATCCTACGAGAATGTTTCATTTATAGAACATATTCGCAATCAAATTATCATAAAATTTTTAGCTCGATGTAAAAGATTTTTATATTTTATGCATTTATTCATATATTCATAATAAAGATAGAATACATTCCTAAGGTTATGAATAACAAGGGCTATTTATGCTGGTTCTCATTGTTAAATAGTATTGTATTTACATTTACAATTTTTATGTACTAACCGGTTGCATATATTTTTTTTTTAAATACGAAGGGAATTTGAAATTACATTAACGCGTTATTTTTTACTTAATTAGACGTGAACTCTTGGGATGTCTGTAATTGTGATATATAATTTTAAATTATTATCATCGTTCGCTATTTCGAGTTCAATATTTTGAACTTAGTTATTGAATAAATTTGACGTCCATCAATAACAACAAAACATGATTTGCTTACCAGTTTCATGGTAACTAGATCAGATTAGTACCAAGTAGAAATTTCAAAGCAAACTTTTTCTCAAAACTTATCTCCCATACGTTTATTAATACAATAAGCTCATATCCCTAAATACAGTCCCTACAAACGATATGAGCTAAGTAAGCCCAATACAATAAAAAGGTAGGCTCACATTTTCGCTATAATTTTAAAAATCTTAGAAACCTTAATTGTTCTGTAATAAATTATGCACTGCCTTTCAAATATAATAGACCACCCCGAACCATTGATCGTAGAATGATGGAAGAAGATCTCGACTGGTATTCATTCCGGGCACATGTAATTGCAAATAATCGATATTATTTGAACCAGTTTCTCAAATAAAATCGTTTTATTCTGTTCAAAACAAAATTATTTTAAAAAATCAATATTCCTAACTCAAAGAATTAATTTTCTGCATACATATACACAAATATATATAAATTAATATATATATATATACATGTATATACATTTACGTACATTCATCAACTTTTAGAATTTTAGCTAAAAGCAAGAACGATTTCTTTCAGTCAAGCATACGTTTCAGTACATTTAGACAAGTCGAGGGGTATACATTATGCCTTTGTGATATATTGTCTCACAAAATGCTCTTGAACTGACCGGGATTTTGTCAATGTCTTGGATTATCCCAAAAATGGTTGCGGCTAGCATTTTTTTACATTGTGTCCTGAAATGTATCTAATTAAATTAAAACGGAATGCTACATTATTTATTATCATTAAAATATCGACACGTGTATCCAACAATATGGAATAAAATGTAAAATATATTTAAAGGTAAAAATTAAATGAAAATTTTCAGCTTTTTTCTCTTTTTATTGATGATGGTTTCGTAAGAAAGGATTTAAGAATAAAAATTATTAATCTTAACGTTCAGTTATATATATATATATATATATATATATATAATCTTAATTCCAATCTCGATAATGTAACCCCGTTTTTTAAGTTGGTTGTATGGTTATTTTTATTTTAATTGATATATGATACGTTGAGCGCGTGCGTGTTATTTGGCGGCCACATACATAATTGACCATCTGCTGAATAGTAAAGATCAAATTACAGAGTTTGATATTTATCAGCACGATCACTTTCAAAGCAAATTTGACATATGTAGTTAGAGCTACATCCATTTCCGAATTAATTGGAATTATTTTATAAAAACTACGGATGTAAATCAATATGTATTGTAGTAAATAGTGTTTCCATACTATTAAGGGTAATATACAAAGACGCTTGTTTCCCAATTTGCAAACTTGTGCGCTATGTTCATTATTTTAAGTAGTAGTGTTTATTTTATGCGATGACTGTAATTTTTCAAAATTGCTAAAAAATGATCTCCGATTTTACATAATTACTATTGTGTTCTGTAATTTGTATATTTACATAATGACCTTACGATGTAATAAATCATATTTAAGAGCAGACCCATAATTAGCCATTGTGCTCCTCGTAAAAATCAACCTGGGTATTTTAAACAAATAATAAATTTATATTATTGATCCGAAGTGTACTGAAATATGCATTGTATGGAAATCACTTGCGCTAAAAGAGGATGAATGTCAGAAAAGTAGAAAAGAAAATTCCGACTTAACTTCGTCAACTTATTCTAACTTCAATATAAAATGGATTTCAACCTACCTGCCTTGAATATTCTATCGGAGCACATATTACACTTTCTGCTATAAAAAATGTCACGGAAATATCGTATAGAAACATTCGACGAAATGGTGCGAGATCGATTTATTATCGAGTCTAATTTTGATAGTAACTTGATAATTTTTTATTGTAAATGAAATGAAAAGGTTACATGGTAATTTTTAACGCGTGCCATATATTTTCTATTATAGTATTGCATTCGAAAATGTTCACATATGTGATACGTGTTCGGAATGATGCATCAGATTACTAAACTCGCACCACTCTATTCAATAAAGGGAGCAAAACGTAATGCACTTTTGTATACTCAGACTTTACGGTTAGGGTAATCGATTTTTATAGGAAAATATATTTTATATATTTTCTAAAAGATGAAGTTAAATTAAATTGTTCATATATATATATATATATATATATATATATATATATATATATATCTACGTACATACAAGTCAATGTCATGGCGTATTGTTGACTGCCGTTGTTAATAGGGGTGAGCAGCATTCAATCAGCATTCGTCCCTAAGGGCTTGCGAGATTAAGTGATCTTGGTGGTCTACTCGTAATTACACCACCACCCATTATTCCTAGAGTTGTCCTAAATTAATATCCTACCACGTAACATGTCATTCGCTAATTTAACATGCAGGAAAATATTACAAATAGACTGTTTGGTTTCTGAACGAATTGTTCAATTGCAATGTGTTTCCACTCGACATAGAATAAAATAATTCGAAAAAAATCCTATAGTTTTCTGGAATGACCGCACATCTCCTTGAATACAAAAATATGATAATATATTCGTAACGATACAGGGCTCTGGCGACCATTTCGTCAGGGGCTACACTTCTACCAAAATATATTGCTTCCTGCTGGATTTGAATTCGTACTTTTTTTTGTGATACTTTTATTTAAAGAAATGATAAAATAGGTTATAATAAAATTATTGTTAAATCATTCTGGTTTAAAGTCTTATTTGTCTGTTTCGTAGCCCATTGTTGTTGGACAATATATCATAATTATAATAAAAAATATTCACACTAAAGAAAGTTTTAAAAAATGCAAATCAACATAAAACAAATAACAACATTTGACTAATTCACAATTAACAGTCCAGCCTGGAAAAACCTAACTCGACTCAACCACAAAGTAATATGAAGTAAGTACATTATAAATGTACAAAAAAAAAACTAAATCAGAAATGTGTTAATTAATTTAAAGGTGATGGCCCAATGTTGCTTGGCTTTACTTGCTTGGCTTTACTTGCTTGGCTTTACTTGCTTGGCTTTACTTGCTTGGCTTTACTTGCTTGGCTTTACTTGCTTGGCTTTACATGCTTGGCTTTACTTGCTTGGCTTTATTTGCTTGGCTTTACTTGCTTGGCTTTATTTGCTTGGCTTTACTTGCTTGACTTTATTTACTTGGCTTTATTCTCTTGGCTTTACTTGCTTGGTTTTACTTGCTTGGTTTTACTTGCTTGGTTTTACTTGCTTGGCTTTACTTGCTTGACTTTACTTGCTTGGCTTTACTTGCTTGGCTTTACTTGCTTGACGTTACTTGGTCAACAAATGTCAAAACCTAATAGAAATGTATGAAAATATATGAAAGCTGGCCCGGTGACACAAGACAGCTTTCAAAGTTCAACAAAACCATCACGAAAAGTTTAGCGATGTGGATGTGGACATCCCGAGCATAGGTATAATGTACATAGTATACCTTGGGTTAATATTCTGGCAATTGCTCCCGATCGCCAAGATTCGAACGCAAACGTACATTTTCCAATTTGCGATTTTTTACGGAAACTGCCGCATCAAGTGTCGACGCACCAAAAAATCTGTTAATCGATAATCGAAATTTGTCACATATGGACATGCCATTATTTAAATAATCCTAGATTGTCTCCGAAGAATTTAGAACAAAGTTTTTTGAACACTCGCCCAAATAAAACATTTTTAGCAACATTACGGTTTACTTGTAAAATAAATTCATGAATTGTTTAAAAAAATTTTACTACATATTACTTTTGGTTCGAAATAAAAGATGGCAAATTAATATTTTTTATGCTCAAGTACCGCATCACACCGTATATAGGATTAAATTTCGTCTGATATATGATTTTACTGATATAATATAATTAGAAGTAGCCTTGAATCAACTCTTATCTATTCGAATAGTTGCGAAGGGACCGCAAAAACCATATTAGTTACCCTTTGTAGGGGCGTATTACAATACCGATTCAGATCGGAAAGTCCAACAAAAAGACTTATTAACAATGCGGCCGAATTCATTACCAAAAAAATTTTTTATATCAAAACGGATCATCAGTGGAAATTCTACCCAACTATATTGTTTATAAACCGCACCTTGTGTTTTTATACATAACGGCATGTTAACGGCGTACATTTGTAATTATAAATAAATAATTGTGAATTACAAAGGTTTTGACGTATAAAGTGTGCGCATTTCCTGTAAAAAGTGAAGATACCTTGTGTGGTTAAACACAATTGCAAGATGTAATGTCGTATTGGCTTTGTGTTATCTGTACCAGACCACCCCAGATTCAAAAGTGAGAACAATGCAATAAGGGTAGAGACCCTTGCAAATCACTAACTTCGATAACATCGTTACGTATCGGATGCCGTCTTTCACTTATAGTTGTGGCGAGATAGGTATGCTGTATTTTACATATAACGCGGATTTCCGATGTACTATTGGATTGTTAATATTATTTGTTTGAAAATAAAAATACGTTTATGGGCTTATGATAAAATACATATCTGATGAAGTGAAACGAACTCGCAAGTGGAGGAGTTAAATATCGATTTATTTTTATAACAGTTCATAAAAAAAATGCGAATTATAATTAGAGTTATAACGAAACTAATTATTATTGTGTATAACATTTTATGATGAATTATTTCACTTCGTCGTCTTTCACTCCATTTCTCTGTCGTTCTTTTCTCTACATGATAGGCGCCGATCATTTCACTGGCCAACAGGCGCAGTTCTTTAAATCCCGACTCCTTGCACCTTCAGGCCTTTTTTCAAATCACATATTCAATTTATTTTTGCACTGAACTTTTGCAAAGAAAACTGACGGAATCACCATCACGTCGGGAAGAAACTCGCCTACTATTCAATCAAACGCTGAAACAGCAACAACGGCAGCTGTTGTTACTCCAGTAGCAACACTTCAGGCTAGTGCATTATGCACAATTAATTCCAGTAACGTATGTAACAAAAGTGTTTTTCGTATTATTTTTTTCGTATTAAAAATCTTACCATTGGATATTGAAAATCTGTCAGGTTTCTCCTGCAGTTTGGTAACAAATTTATGTTTACAAAGTTTTACAAAATTTATTTACAGTTCGGTTGGCCAAATGACATTGTTAAAATTTAAATTTCTTGTATTGTGTTGTAAATAATATAAAAATCTTGATGAAGATGTTAATAGTGTTATTGGATCGATTATATGACATTATATTAAAAGTAATGTTTATCGCAATTGGTCGACCCAATTCCTAGTAATGAACTATAAATTTTATTTTGAATACGTGATTTTTGCCATTAAAATAAATACAAAATAAAAATTATGGTTTGAGTTGTGAAATTTAAAACGCAGTACATTTAATAAAATTACTGTAACAAAATCTCCAGCAATAAACGGCGTATAGATAAATTTCGATTCTCGTAAAATACGAATGCAATCTTGGTCCTAATTACACTTTTATCACTGCTTCATCGGAAATGTTCTTTGATGTGTTTTAATTGACTTTCAACAAGTGTTGCCGTTCGTAATCACCGACTCAAACGCAATTAATAAAAAATGTTTGCTTATTTATTAAAATTGATTGCGCTTTGAAATTTTTTATTTTAGTACTATGATACATCGAATTGCGCCTATCAGAAATTACCCAACGTCATTGTAGTCAAGCAAATAAAACGATCATGACTAATACGTTTTGATATCGCTATGAATTAACGGATATAAATGACCGTTGACCAAAGAATCTCAACTATTCGTCTAATTAAATTTGGGGTATAAATGTTTCTGCTCTTACGCGCTTAAAACCATTGAATACTAGAACAGTGAGGAGGGGCTGGCTGACTGGATGGCAGTATCTATCATACGCATTAGATTAAATGCCACAAACACTGTTTCGTTAAATTTTATTTCAAACAACTTGTCGTAAATTTATTGACGTTTGCGTGTTTTTATTTTATTTGGACGTAAAGCATATTTTATTTCTCAAATATATAATTAAAGCTATATTACACGATAATTACAAGCGCTTGACTGTAATAGAGGCAATCATATGCGCTAAGTACGATATGTTATCTACAACTATAAAAAATATAGTAGAATTATTCGTTAACCGCCAATCAAACTCTAGCGGTTCAAGTTGGCACCGCCGAGAATTGTTCACAGTTTTCGATATAGTTTCTTTTGATACTACGTTTACCTCAACACCCAGTAAATTGTCCGTTGTTGGCTCTATACAGTTTCATTACAATTTTTCAAATAAGTTACTCAATGTAGTACTCATTATTATTATCATTACCCGTCATAATTTTAAATGAATTATTATAACAACTAATACAAACAACAAAAATATTAACTAATTAACACAAATATGAATCACTCATCCTACCTGCCTACTACAATTACTACGACATGCATATTTATGTTTCACTCAGATCAATTAGTGGACTAATAAAATTATAAGATATCAATGTGCCGGGTATGGATATAAGTGAATAAAGATTAATGTTGTGTGCAATTCGAGAGTCCGAGCAGGGGCTATTTGATTGTGTTACAACTCGACACTGGTCAGGCATATGGATTATCATCGTGCAACTTAACAACGAGATTATTTCAGAGTGAATATGAATATTAATACGCATGAATATGGAAGTTGTTAATCAATCTTCACGTAACCTAATTTGAAACGCCATTTCGTAATGCACGCTGCAGTTCTGATTTAAAACTAATTTCTTTAATGGTCGGTGAAATATACATGAATATCATTAAGTTGAAGAGAAATTTATTAACAATAATTAGGTACGTGTATTACACCTTCAATACGCAAGTTAAATATCACACAAGACTAAATTTCAGTTGTGTGAACAGAATTACTGCAAATTGCGATATTACTTAGTTGTTATAGTTCAAGTCAAAAAAAAAAATCACCATTGAAAATATGGATGAATTCTGGTTTATGTGGATGTTTAGTTATAGTTGGGTATTAACATTGTGAATGTTGTTTTTTTTTGGTACATACACTGCCTTTCAATTACATTTTTAAGAAAAACTAATAACATTTAATGATTAAAAAGATAATAATGAGTTACATTACATGTCTTGGAAAATCCTTCAGAAAAATGGTCGCTGAGTTTTCTGCTAGCAATTGTCGCGAAATATTTCCCGAAAATATTACTAATGCATCCTGGGTCATCTATTTTCCTTACGATCGTAGACAAGCGAAAAAGATTCTTATCTCTTTGACATACCTATTTCTGAGTTTACAAATTGCCATATTGCCTTTACTTTATTTGAAGCATTGTCAAATTTTGAATTGTAGAATTCTGTTTTGATGTACCTCAATAATTCTTTATGTAGCGTCAATTTCTTTTTATAAGTAATATTTAAATCCTTGATTAAATATTTTTAATATTTTTGTCACTGTTGACTTGCTTATTGGATTCATATCTGGATGGATTTCGTTAAACACTGCACAGGCTTCCTGGTTACTTCGTTTTCTATCTCCATACCCTCTTTCTGTTAAATGATTAATATTATTGTTTTAACTGTAAATATTTTCATTTTTTTCGTTTGACGGTTTTGCTAAGGCATTTTTTTTTGGGTAGACATTTTCATTTTATTTTAAATTTTATTTTATTTCTAAGATTTTGGCAAACAAATCACCAAACCTATTATACCCATTAATACGAATGTTCCCATTAAAAAAAAATCAAGTTGGTTTTGTAAGTTTTGAGCACTGCATACAATAATGTTATTATTATTATTTTCATTTCGTTTGTACTTCTTTTTGTACTTTTCTCTTTTTTTGTAATTGCCCAGTAGCTGGGATATTTATGTTAAACAATAAAGATTATTATTATTTACTGTCTCAAATCGCGAAAACTACGTACGAACCTAGTTAGAATATTTAGGAAATATTTAGCTCGAAATAATGTAACATTATTAATATCATAACTATCATAAAAAATCACAATTTATAACGTAATAATCATATAAATTGCTAAACCATTGGAAATTGATGGATAGATACAATAGATGGATAATATAATAGTACGCGCACGTATTATTTTCTATTTATCCGTCATTTTATTTATATTAAACGTAAAGGTAATTTCCATTTTGATAATTCATCTCGTCCTAATAAGTGAAATTACGACTGCAAAATGATTACTATGTGGTTACTGAATCGCTATTGTTACAATGACCAATGAGAAACTCTTAACGATGACAACAGCACATCTGCGTCCCTAACGGACAATCTCTAAATTAAACTCTACACTGCAAAAAGATAAATGTGAATTTCAAACACAGAAATTCGCATATCTGCATACTGTTTTTAGTTTTATCTAATTGCTTTTTTTTTGCAAAATAGACGACGCAATGATTTTTATATAAAGTCAACGTTCAGTTTTTTTAATATTCGTGTTATACTCAAAGTGGATTAATTATATATAATCCAATAGGATGTGCTTTGGAAATCTGTTATGTTCAGTACCACTAAATATATATATATATTTTGAAATGATAGGTATTTCTTCAAACACGTTTTATTTAATTGAAATTACTTTAATAAATAAATTACTTGCGAAATTTTTTCAACATAAAATTTATTACTACTACCTTGATTAAGGATCCACTAATATGAGAATTGGTTACTATGGAAACACATGTCCTGTTTCACGTCGTTTTTCGCTTCTCGTCCCTATTTCCTGAAACGACTTAAACCTGAAAGTGAAACTAAACCACATGATTTATATTTCTGCGTTTGATTTTGCATTGTTGGAAAAATCGTCATGCCAATAAACGACCAATATTTTCGCATTCAGTAAAAATTTTTTATCATCAGTTTATTTATCATAATCAGATCAATATCAGATTTTTAATTAAAACATCTTATATTTAGGAACTCTTATGCATAGAACCTCAATAATGTATCACTCGAAACCGCAAATTAGATTCTGATGTTATCCGTGAATAAAATAGAACCCTCTGATATCTGATTGCGAGTCGCATGTTGTATGCGTTTTTAGAACGATTCCCCTCAGTCAATGACCATTGTATTTCCACAATACGTATTCTATGATTATTAAAATATGACGTCAGTTATTATACAAAATGGAACACCTGCTACCCTAATTTTAAGTTCTTTTTTAATATGTGGGTAGTTATATATATATATATATATATATATATATATATATATATATATAAATAAATAAATACATACATACGTACATACATATCTTGTTTTTGTGGTATTTTGTACTTAAATTATGTCTTCATTATCCATTCCCAGTTTTCAACGTTATCTGCTTTGAACTCTGACACTAGTTTTTTTCGTAGACGATTATCTTATCCGAAACCAGTCAGATATAATAATTTATTACTTTTCTCAAACTATATATGTTGAGTTTGGGTTAAAGTGTATTAATATTATATATTGTAAATATTTTTGTGAACATTTTTATGATTTTCAATTTATTCTACATTGCAATTTAATCCAAGATTGTATTTTTTAAAATTAAACAACCAACAAATAATATTGGTAGGAACTAAAAATGAAGTAAAATCAACAGCATTTATTATAAAATTATAGTAAAAGCAAACAAAATAAAACCATTTTTGTGGATAAAATTATTTTTAATTTACATTCTCCGTTTAGCTCGATACACTTAGCGTCGATTTTCTAAGTTTTGGATCATTTTAGATTAGTACGGTTCATCGAAACTTTCCAAATTTGTCTCAGTGACCTTATTATAGTCAAATCTTTTCCGCCGAACTTGTTTTTGTAAAGAGGAAGTAACCGCGAGTTATATCATTTAATATATATTTATTTGCTATTTAATAACTTTATCTTGTTGAGTAAGTATATATGTGAAAAAATATTTTGTTATACTTACAAATAAATTTGATTGTAAAACGTATGGTACATTCGTCAGTCAACCCAGCCTAAAGCTCGCGCATTTGAAACAGGGCGGTAAAGTTGGTTGACGGCTGGTAACACCATAGGCCTCACAAAACTATAGACAAAACGGTACGTTCGAGAAATAGGTATACAACACGATAAACGGAAACTTAGGACAATGGTTACAGTTGAAACAAACCGAAACACACAGACACAAGCTGCGATGTGAATATTCTGTAGATTTATAATTAGTGAAAACAGGTCGAGGTTCACGGAAATTTTTTACGAAATAAAGAATTTCTAAAAGACGAAAAAATTAATTAAATGAATGAATGAAAAAAAATCAATTAAACTGAAGAAATTGAGTCAAATTTAATTAGTTTTACCCAAAAAACCAGAACTCAAAAAATTTCTAGAAAATATTCTTCGCCAAATGCATTTCTAAGCCACACATTGTTTAGGCAGTAATGACGATTTAAAATCGTAAAAATCATAGCCAGGAAATGTTCTCTTGTTAAATTCATTTTTGAGTGAACACAAAATCTATAAATTATGATAATTAATAAACACTATTAGAGCAAATCTAACAAATTAAACTGCGATCAACTCACAAAACATTAAATAACATAAAATTAAAAGTAGCTGTCAAATAAAAACAAATATCATTTGTTTTTATTTGACAGTGTCGCCCTCGTATATATATTTTATGTGTTAAATGACGTTTTGACTTCAACATCTAGTAAAATTTATAAGCAATTATTTTTTGTAACGGTTCTGTTAATGTAAGTAGTTGTACTTATCGCTGTATCAGCGAGAAGTATTTCTGGTAGTTCATCGTGGCAGAGAATCCCTTTTAGCGTGCGTGCTAAGCGTCACAGTGGGAAAAAATCTGTTTAACGATACTGTATTCCTATGTTGAGAGACGCGCTCTGCACACAAAAGGGGGCTATAGGAGTAAAGTTAATCAAATTTCAAGCTCTATTGACGTATTAGTGGAGATTTTCGGATAATTCATCGTACATTATAAAATTTTATGAATGGTGTTTTGTAATCTGCTTAGATTGCTACTTGCTTTAGCAAATGCCATAGATTAATTTTCTGATATATAGAATAAAAATATATTTTACACAACAAATATGTTTTGATTAGTTGTCTAATTTTGCAGATATTTTACGAATATACAGGAAATACAATACAATACAACACAATACAAATGCTCTCGGTCGATAAAACGATTTTTTATAAATCCATTAGAACACCTTATTAAAAATATGGAAATTTTCAACTTGTCCTGAATTTTAGGAGAAAATCGCTCAAAATTGATCTTCATTGCCTGACCTATATTGTTCGGGCGGGTTTGAAATGCACATCAAACTTGAACAGGTATCATGTACTATGACTTACAAAATAATGCGATGCAGCTATCAGAGGTCAATGTTCCCATCTAATTAAGCGAACAATGGAATTTGCTCTGACGTCATTTAACTGACTTAAAGTTATACGTTAACGCGCTGCCTTACTTATATTAGACACCATGTATTTTGAAATTGTCGGGTATTGATTTATGTAACGATAATAATTAAAATGAAAATATTTATTTTATATTACATATTTACATTATTGTTAAAATGTGTTATCATTTTTGCCTTTTTGAGATTGTCTTATATATTTATGACATACTTTACGGGAACACGCTTAAACTGATCGTAGATGACAGATCACCACACTGAAATATCCAGGGACAGACACCGAGCCGTGTCGAGGGACGTTGGCTCTGGCTACATTTTCTTTCCCTCCTAGCAGCCCCAAGAATTGCTCATCTACTTTATTGCTTTTTAATTCGTTTCTCTGACACAGTGGACATTATAGTTTGGTCCAGTGGCTAAATTCGATATAGTTATTAGAACACAACGCCCTTCATTGTACGTAATAATATCAACTTGCTGTTATTAGAGTGTTTGCTATATAAAAACAAACAATTTTCTGTTTGTATGTTACTTTTCTTTTCTTAGTATTTTGTGTATAAAGCATCGGTTATATATACATATTTTATGATCTTTAGGTCTGGATAATTCTTGTGAATGCTTTGAAAGTACCTGACACGATTTACTGCATCCGTGCAAATTTTATATGACGTTTATTAACACATGTGCTTTAAAAATTAAATAATTTGTATATTTTATTTCATGAAATAATTGAATTGTTACACGTCACGTAGCTGACCTGTTCATTAGTGCGTTATTTAAAATTATTTTAAATAGTATCCTAAGTGTGCGATAAAATTCTTTATCGTAAACTTATCACGGATTTTAAACGTTTTTATTTCTATACTTTATAACGTCAAGCACTCGGCCTTTGCTGAAATTATATGCCCATATATATACATGTAGAAGATAACATGCTATTGTGCGGCTATCTAGTGGCAATATGTCTTACCGACGAGATAACATCTGGCGAAGTTGCAACATAACCTATCTTCCAAACAAAACGAGCTGCGCTACTATCTTACCTTGCTGGTTTAAAATTTACATTAAAATTACATCGCTTATCCAAATTTTCGTACGGACCGTACTGTGCTGCTAATTAATAATAATTTAACGCGACGCGCATGTAATTCATAGTCCTCTAGTAATTAATTTAAACAGATAATATTCAATTATTTTATTTATGTTAAAAAATTGACATTATTATTTACATTACCTCCATTTTTATTGGCACGACTTATTGTAAATTTACGATTATTTAAATATGTGCCATCATTTTTATTTACAATTCGTAATACATCGTAATTCTCATTGCGTGTCATATATTTCGTTTCAGTTGCTTTATTGTAATTTTTCGGATTTCGAATATTAAGCCGCGACCAGGTACATACATCAAAATTTTTGCCTAAAGGGTTCCTCGTCTTTTGTTTGAGGACCAAAAATGAGTGTGAATGGGTTCGTCTTTACCTTACGGAGTACAGTCAAAATGGTAATGACTTTCTCTTGTGGATAATTGCTACCGACGAAACTTGTGTGTCAGGTGAAGTTTGTCATTTTTTTTCGAGCATTAGGGAACTTTCCTGAGAGTTTAAAGGACCTAGAGTGCAAATCAATGCAAATCTGTACAAGCAAACTCTGAACACACTCCATCAAGCAATAAGACGAAAACATCCAGGGAGATACGGTAGCTTCAATACGCAATAAAGGAAGCGTAAGCTTGCAGAATAATACCATAACAATAGAAAGTAGCAACAAAACATTTAGCATATCTCTTGCTGAATATAGCAATCGTGCACTTAGTGATTTCGATCAATACTCGATAAGCTGCCAAAGAAAAAATTCCAAATGCTGTCGATAAAGATAATTCTCAAAGTAAAAAAATCGCAGTACACGCTTCACTTTTCAGACCATCCGTGGACTTATTTAAAGCAACGATTGTAATCATAGAAGGAAGTTGACCAACGTTCTCAGATAAAAATCATGGAACCGAACCAGCTGAAATTCAAATGTGAAGATTTTAGAAATAAATCGAAGACATTAACTTAAATCACGTTTTCATTTAAAGCATTATTTGAAAAACTTGCAAACGAGTTCCTCTTAGAAATGAAGGAGAAAGCCTTGCCAAAAAATTGACAAACTTGAAATATTCTGCTTGAACATAAGCTTGCAGAATAATACCATAACAATAGACGTAGCAACAAAACTGTTTGCATACATACCTCTTGCTGATTATAGCAGCCGTGCACGCAGTAGCACCAATACACCAATAAATCGTAGGGTAAACTTTAAAGTGTATACAAACATTCGCTGAAGGTATGTCGGTACACCATTTTCGTATCAATCTCAATTTAAAGTGCACGTCCGCAAGGTTAATCATTGGATGGATACTTTTTCTCAACCTATGTCGTGTATTGTCGAAAACAAGTTTTTTATTGGAACGGTAACCAATAATAGTAATTTAGAGTAAAAAAAACGGTAACACTGCGCAACATCGTCTAATGATATCCAAGGAACTACGCAAATGGATAAAGATAACTAAAACTCTCGGCTCTTGAATGGTTTAGAAATTTTGCACGTAAAAGTTTTTTGCTTAGTTCATTTATGTTCGATTGTCATTGGATGGATACTTTTGCTGAACCTATGCGGTGCATGGTATCATTTAACATAAGGTCGAAATTCCGGCTTTTGTGTGCATTGTAAAAAACGGCAATACTGCGCAAAATCGTCTAATGATAAACAAGGAACTACGCAAATGAATAAAGATAACTAAAACTCTCGGCTCTTGAATGCTATCGAAATTTCGCACGTACGCAGTTTTTTACTTAGTTTTTGTCATGTATGTTCGATTGTCATTGGATGGATACTTTTGCCGAACCTATGCCGTGCATTGTATTATCTTATCTGGCGGTAAGGTCGAAATTCAGGCTTTTGTTTGTAAGTTTTTGTATCACAGGGATAACCAATAGTAGTAATTTAGAGTAAAAAACGATAATACGGAAATGAATAAAGATAAATAAACGTTTCGACTCTTGAATCCAATGGAAATTTTGCATTTATTATCAATACGCGATAAGCTGCTAAAGATAAAAAATCAAAATGCCGTTGATAAAGATAATTCTCAACGAAAAATAATTCGCATAGTCTAATAAAAGCAGGAACATTAGAAGAACTTTCCCTACATATGAAGATAAACGTTTCTCTGGAAAAGTATTTATTTCAAATCAAAAAAATGTCTTGTTTCTATATCGCGAATTAAATCTATTATTTTACATAACAAATCAATTTCTTACTCTTTTTTGATAAAAGTATTTGCTCGACGCGAGTTTGGCAATGAAAACTATTTTTCTGGACAATTTATTTTTAACAAATTAATCGTATAAATGTATTCTGTTAGAAACTTGTATTTTACGAACAGTTAAAAGAAATATTTGAATTGAAAATTAATAAATCGCAACATTTGACATAAAAATAAAACTTCCCTGATTATTTGTGATGCGTTTTAGCGTCAGGAGAAATAAATAGGCTTAACTTCTGACGTCATTTTTTTCAGAAGAACCAGAACTACCCTCGTTTTGATTGTCTCACAACGATTACTTCAATTTAACTTGAATCAAATTTTTTCATTCTTGTTAATCAAAAAATTATAATCTATTTTAAGCGAATTACGTTTGTAATTGGAAATGATTGGATTAACTTGAATCAAATGATCGATTCTTAATTTTTACTTAAATGCTTAAAATTTTTGTATACATTCAAATACATAATACTGGAATCAAACGAATTAAGTCGAACATAAAATATAGTTGTATTCTGCTCAAAACACAGAACTAAGGAATCAATATCCTTATTTCATAAATTACTTTTCTCAGTGCATATTTAACAAATATGCAAAAATTCAAAAGATTATAATCAAAAAGACTTGCGCGCTTAAAATGGATGCACATTTAATATCGCAATATGACAATCGCGTAATGCGGTCTTATTAGAATTGTATCTTTTATTAGATAGGGATAACGGAGTGTAAATTCAAAACACCCAAACCAATATCATAATAGAATATTGGTCCTCACTGAAACATCCTCTCCATCAAATATCGGATTAGCGTATTAACATTTATGGTAGATGTACTCTGAATGTGTGCAATCGTGGCGATGCGTAAGTGTAGCAATATCTGCTGTGTGTGGACGCGTCATACCGTAACAATTAGTCATACGCTCCGTTTAATGCCACGGTTACACAGAGATCCTCAAAATGTTTATAAATTCTCTTTGTTAATTTTATAATTTAAATCTTATATATATATGTATATATATATATATATATATATACATATATATATATATATAAGATTTAATTAATTTAATTCAATTAAATTGCTCATTAAGATGGGCTATGATTTCATTGGTTTTTGTAGCACTGTTCAATCATTTAATTAAAAATGTAATTTTCAGTAATATAACTGACAGTTACTTACAACTCCTTTATCTTCAATTGCGTATCGCCAACTTTATAAAATAAACACAGCTTACTTTAATGAGGAATTTAATTGAAGGCACGGTATATATATATATATATATATTAGACTGAAATTCCAATTAATGAGACAGGCAACAAATTTCGCCGAAGCTTTCTAAAGTGGAAACAATTTATTATTAGCATGGAAACGAATCGCGCGTATACATGAGGGACTATTTGTTACCAAACCATCGGCAGAGTATCGTCTCACAACGGTCGAGTCGGGGAGGCAATCTTTGGCACATTTGTTATATAGTGCTCGCGGTCATAAAAGTCGTGGATTAGCGAGCACGTAAAAGTAAAAGCTAGGTCCTAGCCAAAAACGTCACATTATTACACATAATGACAAACTTTGAAAAAAACAACTGCAATCAAATACAGATGTGATGGCACTGGGTTAATAATATTATCTGAAATTTTTGTTTATATTTCTTTGGCGTTTAAATTATTATTTTATGACAAACATTCTTGATTCTGAAATTGAATTAAATTCAGTGAAGGGTTTAATTTTATACTGAAATGATTTATTCCGGTCATTGTGAATTAAAGATGAAACACGTTTGGAACCGCTGATGTATTTTACGATCCTTGAGAAGTCAAAACGGCGTACTAATGCCACTCTAATGCGATACTGAAATAAACGCAGATTGTATGGTGCGACGGTAAGTACATATTTCCAGTGCAGTACCTACGAGTCGGCAAGAAAAACACGATATAAAATACAATTCAATCATCAAATGTTCCATTTTATTAAAAACACGCACAAGTAGATTTAGTTTAGTTGGTTATGTAATTTAGTTCAAATTATATAACTTGAAATATGTTATGGATATTATTGAATGTGGAAAAATCTAAGGAAATGTTTCCATATTTGCCGCGAATACGACGTCGGTTTATATACTACGTAGATACGATTGTGATGTTTTTAAACCTTATTGTTTTAGTCGATATGAAGCGAATATCTCCACCAATGGCCACATATAGAGTAGCACATTATACTCCTAACTACTACAATGCGTATTGTTCTTTGAAATGGTCTTCTCTTCTGTTGTTAGAACTCATCTGAATAAATCACGCCTTCATCAGAACACCGATCTGATATTAAGAATTGTCCCTTTGTGCTATTAAAAAATACGGATAAATAGATATTACGCACAATGTATAGTAAAATTTTACTGAAAGAAAAAATAGTTGCAGTCATTTTAATAATTAATTGTTGAGTAAATAAATATAAGGATATAAAAATATATACTATGTAAATAGGTGCCATACTTGGCAAGAGATAACGTTATTGATTAAATTCAAATGAGTACTGTCACATGTTAATTCGTACAAAGCCATACAAGTCCATACAAGTCAACCACTATTTTTACGAGATTTGAAAAAAAAAGTAAAAGGAAAAAGAAATCAAAGAGGAATGAAATTAAATTAACGAGGACACTTTATGAAAGACGTTCATTCAAATGTAGCTACGTTACCAGAAATGATTGGCGTATTCAAAGAGAAAGTGTATGAGGTAGACACATGAACGTGTGACAACGGAATCGTATGACAACTTCGGAGACATTTGTTTAATCGTGATTCAAAAGAATTACTGCCCCGATACATAAAAATAGATGCATCACTACACAAAACAATAGACTTCTTCTAGTAAATCACCGTCGATGAAGGCAAAAGCTCTTCCCTCACCTGGAAAGGTTACAGCTACGAGGGAGACAGTGAAAATTTCTAGAAAATCAAACAAATTTCATTTGTTTTTCGAAACATGTCATTCTAGATATTTTTAGTGTCGCCCTCATATAGCATTAGTGGTACAGAAAGCACTAACAGGCTTATGGGCTTTGTGGCCTTCGTTGTATTTGTTAATCCCGATTTTCGAATCTATGCTTCCATTTCTGACGATACTCGGCACATTTTCTCCACTGACCTCCTCTTGACATCTTCTTGGGTGCTTTTTTCCCGGTAGTCTGCCTTTCTAGGAGTTGATACGATAGCCACGTTTCACCTGCCTTTCTTATGTCATAGCCTCTGTGATTTCGCGATCCTTGTTATAGTCGGATCGGATCGATTTGTTTATTTCCCAAAACTTTTAAATAACAAATTCTTTCCAATATTGACTTAAACTCTATTTATCTTTAATTTTATTTCTCTGTAAAGCCATTGTAAAGTAAACTACTAAAGGAACGATATTTTTCCAACAAATTTTATTCCAAATTTACCACAAACTAAAAATTGTTTTGGGTCAATTTCAATTTGGTGTTATTTTCAAAGATAATAAAAAAAATCGTATATCACGTAACACCTGTGAAAGTTATGTGACATTATAAATTAATTAATCCGTTATTAAGTTGTACTAATATGATATCAAAGCATTATCTATACAAATGAAAGACAGCGTAGACGTATCCAAACATGGAGACACACGGAATATTAACGATGAGCTGCCGGTATTTGCACATTCAAAATCTAACACTGAGTAACCAAGACGCGGCTGATGTTTCAATATTACGCCGCAACATTTCGTAATACCAGTGTAGATGTCCACCGGGAAAGGAGATTCTACCCCATATCGTGTGGCCCATTAATTATCTTAGTAATCACTCCGTCGGCCCAATTAGCACTGCCTTACCGTCTGTATCTCGTACATCAACGAGAAAAAACTTTAGTACGAAGCGTAACTTGATCATATTTATTAATTAACTGCATTATGAATGAAAAATTAATAATTATTCATTCATTCGTCCCAAATTTCCTACAAAACACTGTCACTATAATATTTTGTGTTTAAAAGGGTTTAGTTTCATTTTAATTATGTATTGATAATAATAATAATAATAATAACAACACATGTCATAGATATTCGATAAAATACCCCAGACTTCCTCACCCAAAGAATACCCAGCATCGTTCTCAAAACTGGATAATCTAGCCATGACTCGTATAAATATAGGCCCATCATATGCAATTTTTGACGTGTTCCCAATCCAACCATGAAAATAAACAAAAAAATTTTAAAATTAATAGCCATAATTCAATTTTCGAAGTCTTCCCTAACTATGAAACTGGAGAACTGATAACTTTGCATCTTATTTAATAAAAAATATGATTTTTTTTTATTCACATGACAATTGACTACTTTATAAAATCATTTTGTTCTTCATTCAGTGGCAGCCTTAAAACCATTTAATTATTGGAAATATTATTATTGTTAATAATTTCACTTTGTTGATACTTCCGTTTGAATTAAATAATAAGTAAGTTAGTAGACTTATTCTAGTAAAAGTACAATTCAGCGTCTCAACATTTAAATCTGCATACGCAAACGTATGTATAAACTTATTGTTTATTGTCTCACTATCTTGAAAATTTTATAGATGGAAAGCAACCCATTTATATCACAAAGGCGAGGTTAAAGGTTAGCTTTGAATGCGATAAATAATAGTCAATCAATGTAAAGACGTACTTTAATATGCATGTCAGCAGCAACGATCGTCATTTAAAAATAAACCATCAGTATTTCCACTACTTTGCATTGCTTGCGTAAACAAATTAGCAAATACGTTTTCTTGCAGTCTAGTAATATAATTATGTTGAAGATGCTCATGGAGGATTAAATTTCAAAACAACTTCGAGTAAACAACACGGTCGGCGATAGACGCGTATTAAAAGATTAAAGGGTATTTTATTTTCATTTAGATCACGTCCATACTATTTTCATATACAATAATAATTGCACTTTGATTAATAAAATTATATGGAATTTAATATTAAATACACATTTACTTTAGTTCGCATTTCATTGCCGTTAATTTTTATTTACTTTAGTTGTGTTTTAAAATGTTTTCGGTTTCCTTGTGCTTGGTTTTTATTGCTTTGTTTGTTTATCGTTTTCAATGGATTGGTCATGCTCGTCAACTGCTCGATGCAGCAATTTTTGAGATCGACTGGTTTTGTTACTCTAAAATTCTAAATTTCTATCTTCGATGTTTCCTTTTTAAATAGCAGGCGTTTAAGAAAATATTCGGTTTTCCTTGATAGCATCAAATATTTTCAACAGCCCTTATCTTTGATTTTTTCGTTTCGATTGTCGTTTGATTCACTTCCTGAATTTGTGCACATGTTAATACATTTGCAGCTGAGAAGATTGCGTCGAGATTCTCCATAGTGCAACTTTCATTTAGTTGCTCATGTATTATTGAAATAATTGTTTTATTATTATTATTATTATTATTATTATGATTATATTGAAGATACGTATTCCCTGACTATTGATTTAGTGGCTGTGTTTATGTTAAAATTAATACAGAAACATTTTACTATTTATATATTTTTTATATTACTTTTACTTTTTAAAACCACAGTATTTGTCAATTTATTATTGTTAAAGTATAAGTAGAAAATATAAATGAAAAATATTTAATAAATCTGCTAATAGTTATAGTCATCAGTTTTTTTTATTTATTTACGTAAAAATAGAATTTAATTTAAAAGTGTTGACAAATGGAGGCAAACAACTAAAAATTAAATGAGCGTGAAATCTACTTAAGTGTGAATATTGTTAAAGTTAATTAAGAATTCGGAAGGAACTGCACAAGTGCGTCGTCTACCTTTTCTTCTTTATAAAATGAGAACTTCCTCTCTTTAGAGCGAGTCTCGGCTTATCTGGTTCTTTTGTATCCAGATATTCCATTAGGATTCGCAGTAGTAGACAATGGCTCATCTTTGAATAAAGTAAATCAGCTCCCGTTACACTAAAGTTTAAAATTTGTCGGCGAATTAAAATTATGGAAATTTAGTCACGAGTTGGATTTTCGGAAATAATTCCGTTTGGTCAATGGTATCGGTAATTTCATATTTTTATGTAAATAAAACTTCCACTGGCATATCTTTCTTACAAATCTAGCGATGGTTTAGAGGGCAGGCGGTCACAAATTTACATTTCTACCGTTGACATAACCCTAGTGACATACCCATATGCATACTCAAATCTGACCGTGGGAAGGTCTCGCCGGGGACTACCTTACTGACCTGCGCTGGACTCATATTAGTTATGTCCATAAAATATAGACACATAATTGTTCAGTTTCGATCCTGATTAGCACATTTTATAATATGCATGGAGGAGCATTTTCTGACCCCTATTTGCAAATCCAGGCGCTCCCTTTATATATTTTACTTCACCATTTAATTTATTTCGTAAGAGGTCAAGACCTTTTATTTGCAAACAAAAAGACATTATCGCAAGCAAATCTTTCGGCTTCTCGCATAAACAACGAACAAAACATTTTGTATATAGGTTAAGTATATTTAAACCAACATGAACTTTTAGGATCAACATTACATATAAGATATGTAGCGACATAAATTGAAACACAAAATCAAAATTTGTAATATCAACTTGCAGTTTTATTTAAATTATTAAAATGTTATAAATGCGTATTCTCTACAATTTTCCTATTGTAGTTAATATTTTATTGAAAAAATTACGGTTTGATGTTTACCTTCGTATTTACGTACACGTGACCTATCTGTCGATGATTTAAGGTCTAACAGGTGACTTAGTTTTTTGCTATTGTATAAAATATAAAGCGAGAGGGTGCGATTTAAGAAACATAAACATGTGGTACAGATCTTGGGGCTGTATTAACTCTAATGTCATACGTATTCATATACTACACCGGATAACCCTATTGTGGTGGTAAGTAACAAAAGGATTAAGCTTGTGCCATCACAATTCATGCGGTTACCCTCTCACAGCATATACCTGAAGAATTTACACCTATATCGTATTCTTCGTGATATCAGGTGTCATAATTGCACGAACAATAGTATTTATGTCTAATACTTGGATTTGTTCATAAGATATTTTTGTGAATGTGTATGTCATGCCTGTTAATATTTGCATACAATTTTTGTAATGAGATAGATAGCTTTCTGCATTTATGGGCTCAATTTTAATTATGAATTTTTATATTATTTCATATAAGAATAATGCAACTAGATTCTTCACTATTGATTAATATGCCTTTAGTGTTTATTTAGTATTATTAGTAAAATTAATGTTATTTGTCGTTTCGGAAACCATTCATTATAAAAAAGGTATCCCTATCAACTTAGTCTACATTGCAGGCGAAAATGTTTATCATGGAATTGAATTGAATTAAAACATTTTCAGTACATATTAATAACTTTATTACTTCAACGAAAACGATTAGCATAAATAGAATCGGGTTAATAGAGATAACCTCATATATTTATCTCTTTAAAGAATCATGTTGCAAAACGTCTTACTTTGTTAGCGCACAGTGTATAAAATTACATGAATATTTCTTGTAAAATAATTAACTTATAAATATACGAGGGAAGATCAGAATTTACGTTCCCTAACATAGAAGGAAACAAATTGAAGCAATATCAAACGTTTATTTTTCTACTAATATATCTCTGAACGTCGATGCATTTGATCCAACGATGCTCCACAACCTTTGATTTCTCTGGAAAAAAATCTTTTTCGGTTGCTCTTCCAACCAGTCGTTTACGGCCGTCTTTACTTCATTATAGTCGTAATACCTGGTACGTAATACACTATACTAACTAACTTACTTCTGGTAGTGACCAGATTAGTAGGCCCTTTAACTAAGCTTTTCAACTTGTCACTAAAAACTTCAGCATTTCCGGACATGTGGAAAATAGCTACAGTCGTCCTAATTTTAAAAAGTGGAAACTCATCCAATATTGCAAATTATCGACCGATAGCAATTCTTTCTAATCTAGCAAAAGTTTTTGAACGAACAATCTATTCCCACATATATCACACTATAAAAAAATCATCATTGCCAACATGAATTTGTGGAGAAAAGATCTACAGTGCCCAACTTGGCTATCTTTACCCAATATACAGCTGAATCATTGACCTCCAGATACCAGGTTGAGTTTATATATACCGACTTTGCAAAGGCCTTTGATCTTATAGATCACCCTGTTCTGCTACATAAACTAAAATAGTAGGATTTAGTGACTTGATCAATTTGTTATAAATTGTACTTATCAAAGCAGCACAGTATGTTATTTATTATGGATATTCATCGGAACAATATTTTGGCTCTTCTGGAGTCCCACAGGGATCAAATGTGGGGCCTTTAATTTTTAATATTTTTATTAACGCTTTCACCGACGTTATTATCCATTATTTTTGTGTCGCAAATTACAACACATCAACGTTCTACGTTTTATTTACCCGCGAGGACTAATACCTGCCTTAAAGCACCAGTATATGTAATGTGCAGGAACTTCAACAGGACTACTGCAAATTGCTATATTAGTTGTTGTAGTTTAAGTGAAATAAAAAATCACCATACTTAATATATTTAAGTTTAAGCTTAAGTTTAAGTTAAGTTTTGAGCACTGCATACACTTATGTTGTGCGCTGTTCTTTTCTTTTCATTTCGTTTGTACTTTTTTTTACTTTTCACTTTTTTTTTAATTTGTCCAGTAACTGGAATATTTCTCTTGGACAATGACGATTATTATTATTATTATTATTATTATTTCATATGGAATAATAATATGGGGTACATCACCAGATGCATCGAAAATACATGTGCAGCAGAAAACAGCAGTCAGAATATTATGTGGTGGCAAGAACAAGTTGTAGAGAACTCTTTGAAATATTAAATTATGATGGAGTCATGTATATACGAGAGCCGTTTCTTAAGCTTCGCATACAGGGACATAGTAGGCGCGGCGCTAATCAAATGTTACTACTAAAACATAACATCTATCTTTAGTTAACCCAAATCCAAAGTTTCAGTGCGATACTTACAGGGTTGTAAATACAGTGACAAATTATTCGAACAATGAAACTAATCCGAAAAAATTGCCACGCGATATTTTTTTACAACTGTCGAAGACAATTATCTCAACTAGAATGGGTTTCTGTTTTCCGCTAACAAGCACCACATCAATCGTCAGTTTCTCATTGGTATGGAGAATTCAAACGTGAACGGATGAGTCCAAGGGCACGTGCATCAAAAACGTCACCCAGGAAAACGTCGATGCTGTACGCAAGCTTATCAAGGAAGACATCTCGCGAGATTCAGGCATCATTGTTGATTTCAAAGACTTCAATTCAACAAATTTTGCATGAAGAACAGAAAAAAGCTACTCTCAATTTGGGTCAAAAACTTTAGACCGCTTCAACGCAGGAAACTCTACAAACGTGTTAGTGACATTATTTCACCAATAAAAGTTGAATGCAGTTGCAATTATTTATTAGACAAAAACGTAACAATTACGATATCAAGTTAAAAAAAAAATAAGAATGGGTATTAACGAGCATTGTATGAACCACGACAGTTACAATTAGATAAATATAAATTAATCGAATAACATACATACTATATATACTTAACGAGATCAAAATTGTGTGAAGCTATTTGAATGATTCAAGTAATGGGTCTCTAATTTGAGGATGCAAAAATAATATTTTGTTTTTTATTCAAAATTTTCCACCCTTTGAAAAAAACGCAGTTTTCGACGGTGAAAAAAACAATATTTATTTTTTTCTTACTTCTAATAGTCAGAATACACTATTTCAATCCATACAACGCTAATTTTACAATATTTCATGGTTTCTAGATTTTTTTTTAAAATCACTTTTTTTGTACAAAGGGGGTACCCTTTGAAAAAAACCCAGTTTTCGACGGTCAAAAAAACAATGATATTTATTTTTTTTCTTACTTCTAATAGTTAGAATACACTATTTCAGTCCCTGCAACGCTAATTTTACAATATTTCGTGGTTTCTAGAATTTTTTTTTTAAAAAATCACCTTTGGAAAAAACGCAGTTTTCGACGATCAAAAAAAAACAATGATATTTATTTTTTTCTTACTTCTAATAGTCAGAATACACTATTTCAGTCCCTGCAACGCTAATTTTACAATATTTCGCGGTTTCTAGAATTTTTTTTTAAATCACTTTTTTGTACAAAGGGGGTACCCTTTAGAAAAAACTCAGTTTTCGACGGTCAAAAAAACAATGATATTTATTTTTTTTCTTACTTCTAATAGTTGGAATACACTATTTCAGTCCCTGCAACGCTAATTTTACAATATTTCGTGGTTTCTAGAATTTTTTTTTTTGAAAAATCACCTTTGAAAAAACGCAGTTTTCGACGATGAAAAAAAAACAATGATATTTATTTTTTTCTTACTTCTAATAGTCAGAATACACTATTTCAGTCCCTGCAACGCTAATTTTACAATATTTCGCGGTTTCTAGAATTTTTTTTTAAAATCACTTTTTTTGTACAAAGGGGGTACCCTTTGGAAAAAACTCAGTTTTCGACGGTCAAAAAACAATGATATTTATTTTTTTCTTACTTCTAATAGTCAGAATACACTCATTTCAGTCCCTGCAACGCTAATTTTACAATATTTCGTGGTTTCTAGAATTTTTTTTTTGAAAAAATCACCTTTGAAAAAAACGCAGTTTTCGACGATGAAAAAAAAACAATGATATTTATTTTTTTCTTACTTCTAATAGTCAGAATACACTATTTCAGTCCCTGCAATGCTAATTTTACAATATTTCGCGGTTTCTAGAAAAAAAATTGAAAAAATCACTTTCTTTCTACAAAGGGGGTAACCTTGGAAAAAACGCAGTTTTCAACGGACAAAAAAAACAATGATATTTATTTTTTTTCTTACTTCTAATAGTCAGACTATACACTATTTCAGTCCATGCAACGCTAATGTTACAATATTTAATCGGATTTAAATTTTATTTCGCACTAAAATCGCTTGCAAAGAATCATTTCACAAATTTAGGGGATCCACCGAAAAACTCCTTATAATCACAGTTTATATAATCTAGTCATTTTATCAAGGACTCGTCTTTCATACATTGGCTTTAAACCAACAAAATCAGGCACTTCCTTAATCACAAAAATTTGAAATGAAACTGTGATGACAAAGTTTATTTGTATTTTTTAGGCCCTTAATCTCAACCGATTATTACTTTAGATCGATAGCTTAAAAAGTTATATATTTGTTGTAGTTTGGAAATTTCTAATTAAATTATATAAAAATATCTTTTTGCTACATTTACATTTAATATGCGAACCAATCGGCGGTTATTCACGTATTACTGATTATAAAACTCATATTTGATTGAAGCAGTGATAATTTACACAAATTGAACTTGTTGGAAAGAGATGGAAAAAGTTTCCACTAATTTACATATAAACATACATATGTAGTAAATTGAGCTACTGGAAAGCTTTTCAATGGTTTTCATAACAAATGTGCCAATGTACCAAAAAGTCGAATAAATGGAATTTTAAATAAATATATATGTCGGCTGATCTGTAGATGGGAGTTTTTTTATTGAAATTTGAGAATTATTTAATTATTATTATTATTAAATATATTTTTAAGATGACTAAATTGACTAAATTGAGCTGCTGGAAAACTTTTCAATGGTTTTGATAACAAATGTGCCTATGTACCAAAAAGTAGAATAAACAAAATTTTAAATAAATGGGTATTTCGGATGATCTGTTGGTAAGAGCTTTATATTGAAATTTGGGAATTATTTATAATTTTTTTTAAGATGACTTGAAATCTAAATTGAGCTGTTTGGAAAACTTTTCAATAGTTTTGATAACAAATGTGCCAATGTACTAAAAAGTAGAATAAATAAAATTTCAGCTAATGGGTGTTTTGGATGATCTGTAGGTAGGAACTTTATATTGAAATTTGAGAATTATTTTTTTAAGATGACTTGAAATATGAATACAAGACCTGTAGGTTACGTTATTAATTCTAATTCAATAAGCTATGAAAGAAGCCTAGAAATTTTTCTATTGGGAGAGTTGAAAGAAAAAAACTTTTTGTTTTCTACTTACTTAGTTTAAGATTTAATCCGTCTACACAATAAAATGAATTTAATTTAAATTGAATGTAAAACTGGATTAGATGAGTTTATACCAAAAATATTTACAAAATAATCGATTAAAAATAGCAACGTCAATGAGGTTTTGAACCGAGGGTGATCACTTTATTTAACTAGATGTATGTGTGAGTTATTATAATTTGCAAATAATACTAAATTTGCTTTATGGCGACGATGAATAACACATGCAGGTACGCCTATTTAATGATCTACATCAAATGGTAATCGTATTAGAAATGACAAAGAGCAGAATTTCATTTCCAATATTGATGTAAAATCGTGGTGATGAGGAAATGGATAAATTAAAACATTTATAGGTACTATGGGTAAATGTCGCGTTTTATTGAACAATTTGACACAATTTGCTAATAAATATATGAATCGTTAAACAATTTAGTCGATAATATTTTTTACAGGTTTGAAAACAACACATTACGCACACGATTATTAAATGAGTATAATAGGCACTTGTATGTTGATAGTTAAACACGTGGTCACAAGTAACAAGTAACTGGCAACGGTTGTTTACCGCGAAGGATTCATAACAGGGTAACGACGTAAGCGTCGCGAAAACCCTTCCAGAGCTTCTGTGTCCTATAGTTCGTATCCCCTCCATGGGGTTTTGTGCCCGCCCCGTGGCCTATCGTGACCCGACTGTGAACCGAGGACCTCCCTGGCCCGCCCAGGCCAAGTCAGAGTCGGGCCCGAAACCAAAAGGTCACTAGTAGAGGCTAGAGAGTGCCGAGGGGATGACCTATCACCTCGATTGCTCTGATACGTGCTCCGTTGCGAATCGCCGAACTCTAACTCAAGAAATACAAATTTTGCAAAATAAACTAAGAACAAAAAATCTGCTGCACCAAAGTCATCATTTCCAATAATGATTTTTCCGAAGTCGTTGTGTTAAATTTAAAAAAAATAAACCACGTCGTGTGCGTTGCGAGCGAAAAAATCATCGCACTCATGATTTTTTAAAAGTTGGTAATTTTGTGAAACGGGATTGTGTTGAAACGTAGTGTTACGATGGCACTGGTTGCTCCATCCTGGCGGGAACCTGCACTGGTGAATCCCGTTCCTATAACGCTAGCGAATTCTTTGAACACCCTGCCGACGACGAACTTGAACCCCCTATCGGGGAATCTGAATCCCATCACGCTAGACAACTCGGAACTGTCACTGATCAACAGACAGACTCCTTCGCAGAATTCTCAAAATAGTGCCAATAGTACAGACAAAAATCAAAACATTGAGTGTGTGGTTTGTGGTGATAAAAGCTCGGGCAAACACTATGGACAATTCACTTGTGAAGGTTAGTATAAAAAATATTACATACAATTTCCTTTATTTCAAAACTTTGCCAAAACACATGATATATAGAAAATTAACACAAAGACCTTAGTTATCACAAACACCCAGATCACATTACGTAACCGGTAGGTGCGCTAAATATATTTCACCATTATTGGCGGGATTTCTTCAATTAAAAATATATTCCACCTCACCCTACCTTAAGATTGGTTCTATGAAATATCCCTATTACTCAATCATTCGAAATACACATATTACAAACATACCCACCAACTAAACGGAGAAAATCGTCGTCGTAATCATTAAAAATGTCAATCAATCAATGGTCGAAACAAAACTTTTAAAATTTATTACCCCTGAATAAATAGGTTGTCAATTGTATTTAAATTTGAATTAATTTATAATTATGTTGATTAAATCTATATGTGAAAGCTTTTTTGTGATCAAATTAAAGCATCCAGGTATAAGTTTCGCGGCGGAAAAAGCGTTGATGACTTATGAATATTCAGTATGCTAATTTTTAGAATCTGTAACTTCTGTGTATAAATTTCTACCGGCCAAAATTTACGCTATAATAAACTAGAAAATAATTTAGAAAGTTTCACCATTATTTGTTGTAGTAAAAAAATTATTTAGGTTTAGGTTTTTTCCATTGAATTTAAAAATATTTTTAAAACACCGACGCAACTAAGATAATCAAGTTTGTGTTAATCGCAAATAAAAAAAAAACGACTGTTGGTGGTTTTAATCCAAATCCAGGAGTCGATTATTTCTGATCAAATCCTAGTGGGCATGTGATCATTAAAAATATTACGCTTAGATAATTTACCGCAAACTGACGAATTTTTCGAACTTTCCAAATAAAATTTCAATGGCTTTAACTTTTTTGATCGTACCCTTTTTAACCACTTCCGGTTGAGATTATGCCTTGAAAATATGAGGTTTTCTTTACAAATCTTAAGTTTAAGGTTTAATAATTTTAGCTTCAATAGTTTGGGCACTAGAAAATAGTCAGAATAAGCTCCGTTAAAAGCTCAGGATTAACAATTGTCATTATTATACTGTTAAGTATAAGAAACTAATAATTCCCACAAAGTATAAATATCGGATAATCCTCATCTGGCCTAAAATCTTATCGCAGGAGTTTTTTTAATACAATTACATTTTAAGTCGGCCGTAAAACGTACACCTCTAGGCTGCGGGGTTTGAAACTCCCCGTAATTGCTGTAATGACGTTACTACGTTCCTACCTCAAACACATAGGATTTTATGAGATCACCCAATGATAAATGATAATTTTTGCGCTAATTTAGACAACTTTTATTTATCGTAATAATAAAATTGTGGTACGTGAACGTGGTATATAGTTGGAATCGTTAAAAAAGATTACCAACAAAAATGAATGCCACTAAGTGAGGCACAATTTTAGGCAATATGACGACCCATTAGGTTTCATTAAAGCGATCCTGGACGAGGTACCGGTCAAGTGTAATGGATTTGTACACTGTCACCATGAATTAACAAATTGTTGGGGCCAATTTACTCTTGAATTAATCAAATGTATTATAGTATTTTTTTATGGTCTTCAACAAACGATTTATTTATCAAAACTTTATAGAAATTATAACAAAATGTTTAAGGTAAAGTGACAACTTTTTTATTATTAAAAATTCAACGAACTAAAAAAAACGAGTCGAATTTGCAAAAAGAATATTGTAATGTTGTAGAGTCCCAACCCATGTTGAGGATACTACTCACTACTAACTACTACTAAGATATTCAAACATGTTGGTTGATATGATACTACTAACTAAAAAAAATTGAAAAAGAACAACCTTTGTAATGTTGTACTGTTGTAAAGTTGATTTAAAAATGTTGGGGATCCTCAGCAACAATTAACAAGGAGTGCAAATTAAACCAAAGATATTCAAACATGTTGGTTGATACGATTAGTATCGTATTTAATCTTTTTCCACCGAGACATTTTAAAAAATTCGGAAATGGGGAATAATCTTATTCAATCCAATTCATCATCATGGTGGATTAGAACTTTTTCTTTGTCCAATTTGAAATTTTGACTTAGCATTTAGGATTGCAAAAAAATATCCAACAGAAACTAAAATCTAAATGTGTTGCCTTGGATTTAAAGGAAATTCAGTAGGAAATTCAGTAGCAAATATCGCAACAAGTTAGGTTGGATTGGGTAATTGTGTAACTAATTATTTCCTTGGGTTGAGAGGAAATCCACTAGAAAATATCGCACCTAGTTGAGTTGTAATATTTTGATCGAATCCGAATCAAACTTGGGGTGTTTGATTTGGATTCGTCCAATATTTTTTAGAGGATTTGAAGTTCTAAATAAAATTGCATGTATTTTTGACCGTTATTTTATACTCGTACCAAATTTGTATTTTTTACAAAAAAAATTAATCCAACTTCAACTCAATTTATCGCAAACTTTTTATTTTATGTAATTTGCAAGAGCCCAACCAAAACCAATTTGAAACGTTTGTTAACCATATTTTAATATTTGGCTTTGCCAATAGTCAATTCTAGTGGGCCGAAATTTCCATAAATGCAATTTGAATGGTTGGAAATAGGTTTGAAAAGAAAGTTGGAAATGATAGTTAACATAACCCAATCCAGCATATATTTAATTGTATTTTTATTTTCGTGCGATTTGGAAAAATGTGATTTCAAAACTTTTATTATACTGGCCGCAAATCGTTTAGAAAAAAAAATCATCCAATCTTTTAAGCTGCCTTGAACGTAGCTAAGGATTAGTTTGAGGATGCCTGGACATTGTTTTAATTGGGAATAAAGACAATAACCAACACAACAATTCTAAAATTATATATAAAATATATAAAAAAATCACCCAAACATTTAAGTTGCCTTTGAAAATTTTGAACATGCTAAGTATTAGGTTTAGGAAGCCTAGATATTAAAATTTATTTTATTTTATTTTACCAACCACAGACTGGTTTTAGATTTTGGTTCTTAAAAAACGGATTAGGTTAGGAAGTCCCGTTTTCAACTGGGAAAAAAGGCGATATCCAACACAACAATTCTAAAATGTGTATAGAGTCACAAGAAAATATTACACAGAGTTGAGAGAAATAGAAGAAAAATTTGGCCACAAAAAAGGTTATTGTCCTAAGTTGATAGTGGGAAAAATTTAAACCGATAGCCAACGCACCACAACTTAACCCAACATGTATTCAATTGTAGTTTTATTTTCAAATGACTTGGAAAAACAACATTTGAAAATTTGGAGTACACTAAAACTAAAATTTACCAACAAATTCTAGAACATTGAGAAATGTAGAGGAGTCCTCATAGTCGTGATGTTACTTCTCTCCATTCTGTTTTATCAATTGTTAGGCTGAAAGTTTTTCTTTGATATTCTTCGAAATGAAAATTTCATGGTTGATTCATTGGTTGAAGTGGTCACCGTATCAACTTTGTCAACGCCGGTCTGAATTTTATAGCGATTGTTTTTGAACAAATTGGCCTTGATTGTAGCGAAGGGTTAGAAGGAAGTATGTAGCAATGTATAGGACATAAGTTTTGAGAAAGAAAACAACGAGCTTAATCATTCAAAACACGACATTTTATTCAATCTTAAATTAATGGTTAATTTTACATCTTTTAAAAACATGAAACTAATCTACAAAACTAATGGCGGACCATGGTCCTCAATCGCGCGTTCTTTGGTTAAGACTTGTCTCATCTTCCTTTGGGCTATGTGAGAGTCCACATCGCGATTAAAAAAAAAAAAAACTCTTCCCGCAATTGTTGTTCATTTTGACCCCCCAACAATAACCAGCATTCTTCTTTTGGTCCAAGGTTAGGACATTTGGGGGATTAGCGTCGTTATTCTGCTCCAACCAGAGTCCATAACGTCACGAACATAATAAAATAAGCTTTTTCGGTAAACATCTTTGGGTATAAAGCTCAACATCGAAAGCTTCTCCCCGAACTCGGCCCCAGCCTCAGAAATTACGCACCAGACTAAAATTTTGTCAGCAAATTTCGCTTTCCCTTTGGATTTTATTTCTTTTCGGGAGTTTTTAATGTCATAGGTGTAGAATCCATTGTTATCTTTTATTTCAGAATGTTACCTGAAATATTTCTCATCATTCATTATAAATCACACGGTTCCTCACAAAATGCCTCAAAGCTCTGCAACATCTAAGTATTATTTCGAGCTGTTCCTGGGTGCCTTTGGGACATTTAGATTAAATTCTTTGGAAGATCTTGTACGAGATCCAACTTTCGACTAGAGATTCCAATTCTGTTTTAACGGATTGTGCAAATGTATTTATTGCTCTATAAAACGACCATCCAACTAAGCAATAAATTGCGAATTTCAAGTTTGTACGACATTTTGAGTTATTGAATAAATTTGACGTTTATCCAGTTAACTAGATCGAGTAGAAAACTTTTTCTCAAAACTTATGTCTCATACGTTGTCTCTGGTAATATGAACGAATCGTTTAAATTGAAAATTAATGAAAATTATCGAGATTTAAAATCTTATACGAAGCTATAGACTTAGACGATATTGTGGTTTTATTTAATTTATAGTATAAATCATTTCAATTTCAATGTAACTTAAATATTAAACGCCACGAGTGGGTATTCTGTGGTATAATATGAAGACTTACAGTAAGAAACCTTTCTTATAAGGATTACGGACAATTCTTGCACAAAAGTCAAAAATTATCTACAATACTATTAAGGATTCTTAACGGTCGACTTAAAAATGTATTATGCATTATTATAAACAAACTAGATGACGAAAAACACGGACGTCGTTCCGAAATCGCATGCGTTATTATAAATCTGACAAAGATGAAACATTCAAAAATAAATGTAGACATCGTTAGTGAACGGAGAAAAGCCCCTCGGCACAGAATTTGACAGCTCTTTGGGGAATTCTAAAGAAAAATGACGGTTTATAAAAACATTCGGGCTATAAAACTATAAAAATCTTAGTATACGCCAGACATGTATCACTTAGACAAGGATAAATCAAAAACGTAATAATCACCGAGAAATATTATGACTCCTGACATAAATAAATGAAATAATAAATATTTTATAATAATCGATTGAAATAACCGCAGTTATTTACTAACCCTAATGGGTTAAATTAAAAAATCGCTAATAAAATAAATAACACTGACACTGAAAATGAATTATAAAACCTTTTGGATATGTCTCGATAAATATTAGTTTTGCACTGTCATCTATTGGAATATCGTTCCAGTTTAATCAATCGTTCATTTTCAACGTGAATCATCGAGCTCATAAATAAATTTCAGTACCACACAAATCTCAAATAAAACATTAACTACAAATTCATTTGATCCAAAATGCTAACCTCCTAGTAAAATAAAATAAAATAAACGATGTTTAGATGCCGCGTTGAACATATTCATAAATCATACGTCCTTTCTCTTTCAATGTAGATTTAATTATTGCAACTTTCATCTCCTACTATGAAATCTTTTAATTTTCATTTTGTGTGATAAGAGTCCAGGCTCAGGTTTTGCCATTGGTTGGAAATATTCATAGTAAGACGTTTTTCTCCACTCATTACACATCCATGTCTTCAAAATATATATATGTGTATATAAATATTACCATGTAATTTTCGTTAATGTTTGCAGGTTGCAAGTCGTTCTTTAAAAGAAGCGTGAGACGAAACTTAACGTACTCTTGCAGGGGCAGTCGAAATTGCCCCATTGACCAACACCACAGAAACCAGTGTCAATACTGTCGATTGAAGAAATGTATGAAAATGGGGATGAGAAGAGAAGGTGAGCACAGATGTACGGTAAATAATTAATAAATTATGATACTCCCCCTTTACGTATTGGATATATTTTAGTCGTGGTCTAATACGTTAAAGGATTAATAGCTACCAACCCTTTTACAAAGGCAGTACAATCACCGCTTTTAAAACGGGATTGAACATCAAATGCCTGAGTATAATTTCTTTAAAAGTGTTTGATAATTATATTAGTTGTTGAAAGTAAAATATTTTTCCGTCCTCGGTAGATTTATATCATTGGGAAATATGACATTTGATTTATAATAATAACTTAAATTTTTAATTGTAATAATTTAGAGATTAACTTTCATCGGGTTAATATTATATTACTTGATAGTATCGTACTTTTTATAGTAGATTTGGTCAATGTTTTCTAATTTTCATATTTAGCTTAAAAAATTAAACCACAAATACTAAACTACTTATCTCGTGTCGTGAACAGCGCCATACAAAATACTTTCAATAATATCAAACTTTATTGCACTTGCGGTGGAATGAAAATACACCAAAAGCTGAACAGAACAAAACAAAAATTAATGCACCAATCGGGGAAGGGACACCTGGACAAGGGTAAAGGTAAAGGGGAATAAGGGAACTAGGGGAAATAAAAACGTATGGTATGTAAGGAGCATAAATGGAAAATGACAAGAGATAAGTGAGGACTGAAAGGAAAACGGTGCAGGGGAAAACATGGACAAGAGAAAATAAATAATAATGGCATAAGACTGATCAGAACTTCATTGAATCTGAAAGAAATAGAAAACGAATTTCATTGGGTCGAAGATATTAAAAAATACATCGAGACAATACTAGAGGAAGTGCAATGTCGGTTCAGAAAAGACAGCAGCGCTAGTGACCATATACATTAAAATAAAGTGGAAGAAAAAAGCAATCGTTAAGAAAGGAGGAATAAATATGGAACTGATAAGAGCAATTATTATTATGCCAACATTGGAAATAAGAAAAGAGAACTAGGGAGACCAAGAAAAACATAGGATAATGCAATTGCAAGGCACCTGCAAAAAAGAGATGTGACAATGAAAGAGGCCACATCACAATATCGAAGGCTGTGGAAAAATTTCGCAAGTACAGGACAACAAGAATAAAATTAAGATGCAATTATTCTTGTTAAACTCTAATCTTGTCATATTATGATTGTTGTCGTATTTGTAAAAGTGTTATTACCTTATTATTTTATTAATTAATTTTACTGTAAATAAATGTGCTTTTGTTTTTAAAATTATGAAAACAATGCACGTTATATATAGTAAAATGGTCATTTTTTAAAATTTTATTGGTACTTTGTTACTTTGTTTACTTTGATTACTTTGGTACTTCCTTTTTAAACTATAACAAAAGCATATTTTGTATGAGAAGAATGGAGTTTTAAATGAGATGTAGATTGTTAATATGATGTGATAGATTGGGCCATCAAGAGCTCTAAAAATGTCCACAAAAACTGGTCCACCTTGAGTTAATTTTTTCCTCTTCATTCTTCAGTATTCCAGTATTCAGTATTCCAGTAATCCACATTCATTAGATTGATTTTTCCTTTCTCCGCATACATCATGTCTTCGCTCGTAAATTCATCCAATAGATATTTCCATTTCACTCACTTTCCCATTTCCTCCGCCTATTTCATACGATCTTTTCAGGTACTTTCGTAATTCCGAAAACTTGCCGTTGCAGATTCCATTGTAAGTTCTTTCACTCCCTCTTGTTTGTCTTCCTTTCTCTTTCTCTTTCTTATTTCACTCATCTTCCATACTTAATACCACACTTTCACGCATCCCTCGTCGATATTCCCCCATTTCGTCACGAATGTGGCTGCTGGCAGTATGGAATGAGTGGGAAATATGAATGTCTAATTCTTGCAAAGCAAAGATGATTTTCGATGAATGGATGACGAATATGTGCGTGTGGAAGAAGATAAGAAAATTATGTGGAAAAGATTCTTCGAGTGGGTATTAAATGGGTGAAAGAGATGAAAGTGAGTCAGGAGATTGTAAAGAATGCGGCAAGAAAGGTATATAACTACCTGCCATAAGAACGACTAGAACAATGAATTCCAACGAATGCAAAAATTACTTTGCAAGCAATAGATAACGAGACTAATTAATTTTGTTGCCCAAAAAAGCGATTTTCTCGGCACTCGTCTAAAAAGTAACTTGGTCACTGATCCTACAGAATAAAATTAAATGGAAAACTTAGAGAAAAAATCCAAAAGGAAGATAAATGGGGCAACGAGAAGAAGAACTCATTGCTATGTAGATAAAAAAAAAGTACACCTGGGCGAGGCTGGTACTACACGCCAACGAGCACAATGCTCAGTTTTTTCGAAACGCTGCACGAACGGTGCGAGATACGACAAAATTACAATAAATTATAGAGAATCGAATTCTTTAAAAAAGTAAATGATGGGTATGTGATGGCATATGTCTATCTTTTTTAGTTTAGAAACGCGACGAGTTCAAAGTTGCAACATCGCGTTTCGCCAAAAAATGTTCGACTATCTTCGTAACGGTTGAAGATAAATATGCCTTATCCATACGATTCCATTAGCAAATTTGTTTCTCCACAACTTTGTTTATATTATTCTATTCATACGAACGACGGTTTTTGCTGGGTATCGAGTTTTGTGGTACGGTGCTTAACGGGGAGAAGTTACTACGCGGATCGAGCGAAATACGCCAAACTAATCGTTCGAGACTCGGAATTTTGCACATCGAATGACGCGCTTACACTACGCGTTATTTGGCAGTTCGTGGATTGTGTTATTTTTAATGATAGCAAAAATATTAAAAAATCACCGATATAATGTCTAAATTTTCGATTAAAACTAAATGTATATAATTGCGCTCGTTAATTGGGTTAATTAAGAACTAAACGGTATTTTAGTACATTTGCTATTACGTCGTTCATAAGGAGTGTTGAAGATCTTACTATCGTAAGCAACTTTGTAATTAAGTATGTACTAAAATTAGTTAGCTAGGTTGGCCGTGTCGTTGTTATTCATAAAATAAAAATCTGTCAGTAGTTATTTAAATAGAGTGAAAATTTGAACCTAAACCTAAATTGAATTTTTAAATATTAAAATTTCTATCAATGCAATTATGAAATCCGATCAGTCAGAAGTGATAATGTAAAAATTAAAATATGAAATAAAAATCATACATTTTCGTTTAAATCAATCTGTTTGTAAAAATAACCAGCCGACGATTATTATCTTTTTAATTTCAAGTGAAAACATTCAATTTCAATTTTCTTATTTACGCGCCTCATATTATGCAATATTCAAAAATAGCGGTTGATGTCCGTGTGATTTTTCCTTTCTTGTATAAAATATCCAGTTTTATATGTATAGTAAGGTCCGTTCTATTGTAGCCCATTCACGTGAATGATTGATCGCTTTAATATACAAATACTTGACCGTAAGGGCCAACAATAGCCCTTTCCGAGTCCTAAAGGATCGTTTACCGCTTGCATATATTAATGACTTACTTAAGATTAATGGTTATCGGTGGTGGATATAACAAACACAGATTTTTCAGTACCTGCGTCTAACTTATTTTTATTTTGCACGCAAACATTTTTGAGCTGTACTAATTTGATAAAAAAATAACTTGCGTAATCGAAACTTATTCGGTAGATGGGACTGCATAAATTAAAAGTATTTCAAACTGATGACCGTCGTTCCATGAACTATATGCTAATTTCTTATTTTAAATAGAACCCCTACGAATTTTTAAATTGGTCATTAAATTACCGTTTTCTATGAAAATATTTTAGTTAGAAAATTGAAAATTAGAAAAACATTGAACGTGTGTCAAGCTAAAACAAAATTACTTTGAAAAATAATATGAACCTTGTCCAAAAAAATAAAAAATAAATTACACCTTGCAACGATAATTTATTCTACAAATCTTTATCAGGTAATAAACAGTAATTGTATACATATTGCATTTGCTGTACAACTAAGGAAAACCACTCGAAATAACACAACTCAAAAAAATTAATTATTCAATCATTTTCCAAAATTCGTTCAACAAAAAACAAATTACTTTTTGGATTATTGTTTTACTTTGGGACGTGCAAGATGGAACAGAATCACATTAGCAACCGCATAGCTTATTTTAGAAATAACATGTCATGGCCCAAGCCCGTTGCGATTCTCCATGTTCATTGGTCATTTATGTTCGTTAGTTATTTACGTAATTTCGAAGCCCAATATATGCTTACGGGACTTCAAATCTTGTGACTTAAGAAATACATGTGCATTCGCGTTATTGGATTGGGTTGAATGCATTGTTGTCTACGATCGCTAATAAATGGGAATAAGACTAAAAGGATTTAGACATTCTTGTAATTCACAAATGAGTCATAGGTTCCACCTACCAGTAAAAAAAAAATATCCCAACGCCCTGGAAATGTCATCGTGAGTGCCTGTTTCCATTAATTAATTTTCGGTGCTCCAATTAAAATTCTACGAAAATAACCGATCAATTCTATAAAATTGCTCGCTATGAAAACGCACGAGATTGAGATTTGAAGTTTCGGCGACGCACGATGAAGCGAATGTAGCTGTAAGCTAAAAACAATACTAATAAATATAAATTAAATAAATTTCCAGTTAAATGCAATTATACTTGTTGCATAATTTGATATGAAAATATGAAATAAACCATAACGGATAAATGTGTAAAAAAATAAAAAAATATATGTGGGGTTAGGTTGCAGTGACACCTTGCAAGGGTGAAATAGTGACCATTGTCCAGTAAACATTATGTAAATCATGCACGGGCAGCTTTAAGGGATTTATTCAAATGAAGAAGGGACCTTTTGATACTTCGTGGGAAAGAAGATAAACCTTGCGAAAGCTCGAACATTCATCAAATGCGTCATTTATTATTGCGCTAGATTATTACCGAATCTACTTTGCGCGAGTCTTTACAAAAGCTCGTAATAGTATCAAACCGTAACGTGTTATATATCCGACAAAGTTCAACATTTATTTAAAAGCCGCTACCGGTTGAGTAACAGGGTAGATTATGCACAAATATATAAGATTACATGAATTGGATACCGTTCGTATTATCGCAGCAGGATATGTAACGCGTAAGCAGTGTGGCAGTAAAACATAAAAAGTAATAAAGAGTGTCGGACACAACATTAGACAGATGTGTTAGAACGTTGTAGATGTCACAATATATCTAGTGATACAATTTCCTCGAATTCGCTGCATTTGTTTTCTTACATGAGAAAAGTAATATACATGTTTCATATTGTAGAAGACATGTCTAGCACACAACATTAATTTAACTACGCCAGCTATTCGGAGAATTCTTTGTAACGGTCGCGTGTTTTTTTTTCACATATAAATTTTATTATAAGTGATTTGATCACTTTTTACAGCACGCATCACATCTTCCTCAAATCACTCGATTTCATGTCCCTTTATTACCTGCATTAACAACCACCTTAGATATCGTTACAATATAATTGCAAACCGTTAAAGCTGATTACGTTAGTACGTAACGGGGTGCTTATTGTCATTGTCATTGACGATCTATGTTATCTACATAGGTGATTTGATACCTAAATTAAATCATAAATCAAGTATTACAAAAACAATGCAATTTTTCATTAAAATACCAAGTTCACTAAATAATTTTTTTTAGTTATAGATATTCGATTTTTGTATAGATAAATTAATTATAACTATGATTTTGAAGTATTTATATTGAATTTTTGAATGAAATCTATTTATAAGTCTGTGCCACCTGCTCTATGTCGTTGTCCATCAGTGTGTGTTGGATCAACCACGATAACTAAATTCTTTATGGTATTTGACTGTGGCCCCATCTCTGCCACACGCTCAGTCTTGGGTAGAGGTCAGGGTCAGTTAAGGTCATTTCCCACGATAGCAGCACTCAGTATACACATAGCAAGCTTACTCCACACAATTTAATCCAAGTAACATGTATTAAAAACAACCTTACACTTGCCCAAACTTGTCGGCATTTGCTGTTTTTTGTGACACGCTACAACGCCGTAACTTACTTAATAATATAATTAGGTTTTACCACATACGTTAATTTTTATTACGGACAAGAATGAAAGCAATTACTCTCGACGAGAAAACAATTTCACCCCAGCACATTTCTATATAACGCAATCTTAGTGAATGAATTTTAAACGAGAGATATGTGAATTATTTGTAATAATAATAAAGTACGCGTATTTAAAAGGAGACGTCGAAGGTAATTAATTGTTCTTTAAAATGACAGAACAATAATATACACGTAATAAAAAAGAAAAAAATAAACACCAATCGCAGCAATCAATGTTAATTCAAACGTCAGAATTCATATAAATGATCTTAGACAGCTATGGCTATTGATTAATGGTCTACCTTTTCTGATGGTATATTATACAATCGCTATATTAGAAAAGCTCTCCACTTCTCCGACATATTTTACAATAATTTATGTAAATATTATCTAATTTTAATGCTGAAAATCAAATTTTAATCATTTGATCTAATCAAATTTTAATAATAATTGGCAAAGCAAAACTGCGATGGTAAACGCAGCATTTTTCCACAAACACACAAACACGTCCCATGTAATATAAAGGTACTAACATAAAACCACATCCTCAAATGATTGCATAAAACAATTGTTTGATTAATTATTACAAAATACGACATTGAAATTGATACATTTAACCATATACAAATTATTTTAAATATATGATCACCATCCACTTCTATCATTTATGATGTGTGAAATTATGGTATAGAAATTTAACCCATTTTCACTTGTTTTCTGGTTTTATTTTTGAACTCCGTGCATTTCGTTGACAGATTCTCAATGTCCAAGATAAGTCGATTGCTTTATTTTTAATAGGAAAAAATAATACGAAAAATTTTCCCAAAACTTTCGTTACATACGCTATGTATGCTTTTTTGGTACATTATAAATTGTTGCTTCTTCTAACCCGATCTTCACATTGTTTAGGGGTTAATGATGATTTAGAATCGTAAAAATCATAGCCTGGAAATGTTCTCTTGTCAAATTCATTTTTGGGTGAACGCAAAATCTTTAACTTATGATAATTAAAACACTATTAGAGCAAATCGAACAAACTAAACGGCAATCAACTCACCAACCATTAAAAAGTAGCTGTCAAATAAAATAAATTTATTTTTAGATATTTTTAGATATTTTCAGAGTCGCCCTCGTATATGTGGTTAGCGTTTCTATGTTCAGTTCTTCACGTATCGTTTCTTATAACACATCTGACCGTTCATTCCGGCTGCTTGCAATTTGCTTTTCTTTCTGTCTGTCACCACCTAATTCTGACATTTAAAATATAAATTTTTATTGACACGTTCATCTTCATTTTCTGCGACACTTCCCTCTTTCCTATCAGTATCTACTATTTACTCTTGTAATCTAATCGATATAATTTCGTTTGGATGAAGACAATTGCTTGCCTCATTGGATAGAGGTGGATAGAAAATTATGGGGGCGGGAAGTGATAGTAAAAAAATCTGCAAAACTTGCATGATATTTGATTAGAAATTAAGACCAGAAAATTGATGAAACAGTTGTTATATAAAGATGGATAAATAATGATGGGGGCTAGAAATGAAATGAAATAAACTGCAAAATTTGCATATTTAAGAAATTAAGACCACAAAATTGATAGATCGAGATGGTATAACATAATTGCAAATAATTATGTAGGCCTATTATATTACATTACATTTCATCGCCTTAGGATGTTAATTTATAAAGGGTCCAATCAAGGAACTCGATATGTTGACCTTTCTCGTAGCTAAAACCGCTACTGATGTACACAGAACGCTTGGACGTGAGCCATGTTTCTTGTGTAACGAAAATCTTAACGACGAGTTACGTTGTCGCAATTTATCAACGATTTGATATGTTTTAATATGCAATTAAAACATTTTTATAGAAAAAAAATTCCATAACAATATTCAATGTTTGTGTTAGTACGCCCTGTATGCGTAATAGTATTTGCTGATAATCTCAGCACGTGCTTCACCTCAGTACCATCCTCCCTGTCAATATCAATTGGTAAAGTCTTTCCGCTTGCAACACAACAATACTTAGCCCGATACATACGAATCGCACGTCATAGCTATGACAAAAGCACATGTATATATAAAAAATGCGTGGATAGGATTTTACAGTTTTTAACTTATTTTTAATTTAATTTATTGTAATTTTCATCAATGGTTGCAGATAATAAATCGTAAGATTAGTAAGTTATAAAGCTATTGCGATTAGAATATTCGATTACAAATTGGGTGTTATATGTACCAAACATTAGTATAATAGGTAATCCATTATGTCGAATACAATTTATAATGCGATTTAAAAAACAATCTAAGAAATTTGCTACTATTCCAAAGTTCATTTGCAGTTAAAAAGATATGAAATCAAATTGAAAAACAGGTTCTCACTGCAAATTATAAATGTCTAGAGCGAAGGAATGCAGTTTTATGTTTTGACATACTTCAAGCTGCATTACAGTCGACTTTCGCGTGTACCATAAATGTATTCGAGTTTAGAAATTCGTACTTCACACGTAAATAGTGTTCGGGAATATGGTTCTTATGTCATATGGCTCATCCTACGAGATTTATACGCGAAGTTTCCCCCATTCGAACTGCCTTTGCCATTTAGTTCCACAAATTAGAATTTTTCATTTTGATGTTTATTTTTAACATTTAAAGTTATAAATCTATCATATTTAAAGTTATAATAAAAATACAAACTACAACGTACGATTTAGTAATTAGAACCACAAAAAATTACTTGGAAGTTACTTGGGGTCACCTATGTTTGCTGTTACAGCTTGAACGTTCGTGAAATACTCGAAATGAATGCTTCAAGTAGATTTTTGGGGAAAATCACACAAAATTATCGACAGAGCTAGCTATTAATTTAATTGGTTTGAATTATGTTTCAAAAATGTTCCCAAAACTTTTGTTATATAGGTTAATTGTCCTGTGTAGGTAAACATTATGCAGAAATAATCAAAGTAGCTGCAGATATCATTGATAAGTTAATCAATTATGTCAATTTGGGCATTAATTGTTTGCTGACGCAGTGCAACTCCTCATACCCAAAAATCTCCCCAAATCAAACTATGCCACCCTGCTATACAATCATGTAGTTGCATGGGCTCCTTGCCCTGAAGAACAAATACTGATGAATCTCTTAACGATGGACCACTTTTCAATGTTGTCGTTAAAGCTATGAAGCAATTTCTATGACGTGAATTCAATGAATACAGTTATATCTTTGTGAATACCGTCCTGTAGATAAAATCAAATTGTTTTTCAAAAACTTAGGGCACTGGTTGCATAACCCAAACATATCAATATTTTCTTTTAATTTAACATGAATTTAACGTGCATATCCCTAAGTTTTTTTTTCAGATTATTTCGTTCTGCTCGAAATATTAATTAATTAAGCTTTTAAAAACAATACTAATTTATGTTAAAATGTAAATGTGGTTTCTTTCTTAATTTGCAGCCGTCCAAAGGGGAAGAGTGCCGCCTTCACAACCAGCGATTCCTGGGATCAACCAGTTCCTCAACTCTGCGGACTCAGTGACGACGTCTCTAAGCAACCATACGTACCTCAGCAGTTATATTTCTTTACTTCTCAGAGCAGAACCGTACCCCACGAGTCGATACGGTCAATGCATACAACCGAATAATATTATGGGCATCGAAAATATATGCGAGTTAGCGGCTAGACTTTTATTTTCGGCCGTAGAGTGGGCGAGAAATATTCCTTTTTTTCCTGATCTTCAAGTTACGGACCAAGTATGTATTTGCAATGTTAGAATATGAACCACGACATTTGCTTTTTATATTTATAGGTTGCACTTTTACGACTGGTTTGGTCCGAATTGTTTGTCCTCAATGCAAGTCAAAGTTCCATGCCACTGCACGTAGCCCCGCTGATTGCCGCTGCCGGTTTACATGCGTCCCCTATGTGTGCAGATAGAGTGGTCCAATTCATGGACCACATTAGAATATTCCAGGTATTTTTACTGCACATCAATTTAAATAGTCAATATTAAGGTCAATATTGTTTTAGGAACAAGTGGAAAAGTTAAAAGCGCTTCATGTGGATTCTGCTGAATATTCCTGCCTCAAAGCTATCGTTCTTTTTACTACAGGTGAGTAATTTGCAATCTATAAAAACTTTTGTTGGATTGGGATTAGGATTTTAAGAATTGATTTCCAAGTTTGTGATTAAAATTCAATTGAGAGACATTTGTTTCATTTAGTTCACAACACAAAAAATGTGACTAAACAAGCGACCACATTTTTTTTTTTAAACAAAATGTATGACGCGACAATAATGTTGCTTGCAAACTAACTGCACTAGTTTGCACAATAGTAACGTTGATTATACATATTATTTTCTTAAGCGTGTGGTAAATATAAAAGAGGTTACAATGTACCAAAGTTACTTTCTCGATACAATAGCCGGTATTGTTCAATTCAAGAGAGATGGGCATATACAATACCATGGTGGAAATATGACATTGCGGAGATATCGTCGGTGTCTAGTGTACGGTACATTCGCAACCGGACAAGTGCACATAATATTTTGCTTTTGTGTCCGCCATGTGCCATTCCCATTGACTCTATAAATAAGCACCTCCATTTAAGCATAATTAGTTTCTGGGTAAAAAACCGAAGGTAATAATTAAATACGACGAGAAAATTTCGTGTCACATTCCGTGTCTAAATTATTTATCCAAAATTTTACGAGGAATAAGACTCGACGGTAAATTTGTTCTTCGTTATTTGTTAAAATATTATCAAATTTACACATTTGACTACTTTTTTAAAATTTTAAATTAAATTTAATTTAAGGCCAAATAACTAACTACAATGAAACTACAACTAACCCAATTTAAGAAACAATCTCATCACGTCTCTATCAATGTGAGTTAAGTTAAGCAATTATTTAGTTTTGACAACAACCTAGTTGAAAATATTGAAGATTTGACTAAACATCCATTAAGCTTAAGCGCTTGTGGTTCATGTCTCAGCTTAAATTATAAATTAAGGACTGAATCTGGATATGGATTAGTTTAAATTCAGCTGTCCAATGAAGGTGCAAACTTGAAGATGCAAAGTTGATTTCATTGCGCCTCTTTTCAAAAACACGAATTTTCTCACTGCCAATGTTTGCCATTTTTATAAAATGTAGCTCACTTTGGATGGGTAGTAAAGACAAACTGAAGCATCCAGCTGACTGAATACGTGGCAGTAGTCTTTATAATAATTCTCTTGCCACTTATCACTCTGTCTTAAATAAGACTTTTTAAAAAATTCAATACGAATTAAACTTTTGTTAAATGGAAATATATGATTTTAACGATACTTTCCGATAAATATCTGAAAACAATCGAGTTGTATTGCAAGAGTGGGTACGATACATGTGTGTATTAAAATTCGTTAATTTCTTAGATCTTGTGTTCGAATTAAAAAAAAAATTAAATACCAATAGTTGAAATAGTGTTTTAACGACTAGTATGAACATATACCAAAATATTCTTTTATTGCTATCTAGGAAATTTTCGACAATAAATTAATTACTTATAAATATTATAATTTAAAAATACAAATATTTTTCTCGTAATATCTAACATTTTCGATGAAAAAGACCAAACGAATTGCATTAACGATAAAATCATGGGAAACAATTGAAAAAAAAGATAATTAAAGTTGAATATGTAATACATAATTCAAAATCACGGTATTGGCGGCATGGTTGACTTACAACACATGAACACCTGCTTCAACTTTGACCTGTTCTGTGTACTGGTGCCCTTGGGCAGTGATCCGGCATATGTCCACACGAAAGTTATACATTTCTGTTATTCACACACTATTAGAACAAAAAATACAAAGCAAATCACCGCAGATGTTTTAAAAGTGGCGGAAACAAGGTAAAGAAATTTCGTTTGTGTTAATAACATAGTAAATCGTTAAACACGTCTTTGTACGTTGTACAAAATTAGTTTCATAATAATTATTAAATTAGTTGCGTATGTATTGTTTTTCTTTTATAATTATACAGTCGTTTAAGTACCATATTTTTCAATGTTACGATGGGAGATATCCAAATAAACCAAACCAATAAATCATTATTACGTTCTTTATAGGCACTTTTAAACACCCGCATGGCCGTAATTTAAAAACGAAATTAACAACACGATTTATTAATATGTTAATAGAAGTTAAACGCCGTGTCATGATTATCTTAAATATTTGTGAATTACAAAACCAATGTTAGATACTTTGCAAGTAGGTTCTGTGTATATGTATTCCTTTAGAACGGTATAGAACAGCGCGACACTGTATGGCACTGGTACAGATGCGGGCTCGAGTAGCATGTCTTTGCCTCAGGCATAGCCCAAGCGGTTGCCATGACCAAGCAAGTCACGACCTTTGGTAACCTAACCTGCTCACAAGTTCACACAGACGAAGTCAGATTCACAACGTACTAATACTAACAAAAATTTTAGATTTAGTTATATAATACGAAACGCTACTCGCACACAATTTATTAATTAATTAAAATTTATAATTCAAATAAAACTTACAAGTTTCGATTTATTTTATTTTATTTGGCGCTTTCGATGCGAACTAAAATCGCGTAGATATCGTACATTTTTGCTTTCATTGAAATTCGACAAAATAACGTAAACGTTATTCAAGTTTACGTGCACGTGTAAATAACATACTTTAAAACAGACTATCGAATAACTTCAAATGTTGTATGCACAATAATAATGAAAAGTTTTGATACGAAAATAACTGGCTGTATATAATTTAAATTGAAACCTTATCTTGGGGTTTTGACCTTTGTTTCGGAAAGGGTTTGCGCTAATCTAGTACAAACCATGCGTTGCTTTATATTCCATAGGCTAGATACAATATTTCATTCGTTCATTTCGGTTATGCAGATACAAGATGTCACGAAACTAAAAATAATTATTGTGTGGCTATTTACTATGGACTGAAATGTGTTTTAATTATTATAATCGTTAAAATTCTTAATTAAACAAACATGAAAGATTAATAATATTGATGCGTCGTTACCATTTCTGCGAGCTCAGTAGTCACTAAACTACGATAACAATAATCCTACCATATGATTTGGTTAATATCAGCTAACGAATTGCTTACATAGCGTTTGGTCAAAATGTAAACATCTATTTGAATATACAATCAAGTGGCTGGCCCTATTTCACACTGTAGTAATTTTGTATTTAATTTATAAACTCTCTGCCTTGCATCAATTTAATTTTTGCACTTTCTATGCAGATTTTTCTATTAATATTCAGTAATAGAATGTGGCAATAAAGAATATATCCAGCACTTTCAGTTCAATATAATTATAATTAGACCACAGTATGTCGACGCGTGACTAACGTAATGAAACATTGGGTGCGATTTGAAGGGTGCGTTTTTTCATCGCAAATGGATATTTTCTTCAGATCATATATCGTTTATATGAGCGTCAATTTTATACGGGGCAGTGTTATATGTTCAGAGGTTGACATGACAGTATGGAGGGATCTTAGCAAATTTCAATATTATTCAAATTTATGGTAATATAATTTCGGCTAAATGCACTACGCAAAACAATTAAAGGATCGTTTTTCAAAATGTTATATCATTTCGGCGAAATCTGATTCATTTCATAAATTTATGACTCAAAGCTAGTGTCATTATTTTCATGTGTGTTATAAGTGGATACATTATCATGGTGATTTATTAAAAAATCAAATCTATCTACATATTATTTTTACATATTATAAAAAATAATTTGCTTTATTTGTTTATTTTTATATCTGTCATTTCACCAATCTGTGGGCAATTTTCTGCAACTTTCAGTTAGCAACTTAAAAAATATTTTACCTCATGATAACTTAAAGAAACGTATAAACTATCCCATTTCATTACACAAAATCTTTAGTCACGTCTTTGGGCATCATATTGTCCTGTCACTTAACTTTCTCTTGAACGAAAAAAAATTTCACTCCGTTTCGTTCGGTCATGAAAGTCTGGATTTTGAGCAGAATGGTTCACCTGAAAAATAGGAACATACAGCTTTACAATTTCCCCAAATTACACTTACTGCTACGATCCCTGCTTCTGTGGTTGAAGTTGCTCCTCCTGCGTATGTTACAACCACTCTTGATGTTGCTCTGCCAGTTTTCCTGCAACTTCCATAGTCCCTGCTATGTATCGTAAAACATTTTGGATTCTCGAGTAATATTCGAGGGTATTGTTTCTTCGCCAGGCAAAATCATGGCAACGGTTTTTTGGGATTTTCAGGGAGTTATTTTTGTGTATATTATTTACCACGCGGGCACAATAACAGGACAATATTACGCATGTTTAATACCAAAATTCGAGAAGGAATCAAGGCTCACAAAAGCTGCGTTTCAATGGCGGCAATTCATAATGCTGGTTTTGAAATTTTTGGACAACATCCCCAATCATCAGCTTTGGCCCCTAGCGACTATTTTCTGTTTCAAAAATTAAATGAACATCTTCGGCGAACCCATTTTATGAACGACGAAGAAGTAACAGCCCTAAATGAGTGGCTGGCGGAACAAAATAAAGAATTATTTTGCAAATGCATTCAAGCACCGATACTTAAAATGTTGCTGTCAGGGGACAATGTTGAAAAATAAAATTATTTCGTTCTTCTCAGATGCTTCTATGCTAGGGACGATAATTGGTCAACCGCCCTCGTATACGAGTGCGTTAAATTTCCTTGGAAATATCGAAAAGTTTAACTCTAACAAGTTTTCTAATTTGCATAATACAAGACAAGATGCATAAAACTTAATTGCTTTATTGTTTTATTTTTTATCGGTCACTGCTCAAAACATATCACAGATTTTAGGGTATGAATAACATCAATTAATATGAATTCTTGTTACATATATATAATATACAAACATATAATATATATATATATATAAATATAATCGCTCTAATTACACGAGAAAAATGTATGGTGAAATGACTAATTAGGTTTCACAGTGAATGTAAATTAACACATAATAAGAATATGATCCGATTGACGATTCAATCGGATTTTATGCACGAATTAACTCGAATCACTGCCGAATATCGGGTTATTGAAAATATGCATGTCAGCACTATTTACTGATATTAATCTGAAACTGACTAAAAATTATTTATTATTTACTAACCATTTCCTATTTTTAAAATACAATTTCATTCGCGTGACCATTATTTCTTTGTGCGTGTTTAATTAATTTTTTACGCGGACTTCTTTTAAAATGTTGTTGAAATTATTAATATTTCGAAATTATTATTATACCATGATGCATTTATTCTGAACATAATTTCACTACAGTATATAATAATCTATTAACTTAATGAGACATAGACTAGTTAGTTAACGTTTATTTATCTGCTTCGAAGAATTTTTCTCAGTATAACTACCACCCGTGAAATGAAATTTTTTTAAATACATTTTCGTTTGTATTATATCAATTGTATTGGGTAGAACACATCTATAAAGCTTTCTTATTGTACATTTAACAAAGTTATAATATTCGTTTATTATAGTAACATTACTTACTACGTTTATTAATCTATGGAAAATAATACAATATAATTTATGTGTATATATTTGAATAAAACAATCGTTTATTAAAAAAATATATTAACACAACTACTATTTGAACATAAGAACAAACGGATACGTAACTTGTCCAGAATTAATTCCTTTTTATGAAGGAACTGAATGAAAAATATTTATGGGTACGCCACTGATTTTTCGCCTAATAATTATACATAATTGATGCTTGTTAACTTTTTAAGTTTAGTGGTTTAAAAGTAAACATACAACAACGTCCATGTCTTAAATTAAGATAAGCATGGAACTAATTTAAAAATGCTTTTTCGCCATTGTCTTTGAACGTACTTTTATACTGTCTTTTTTTACATGCACGTGGATATTTATATTGAGCAATTGACGTCAGTGATATAACACTAAACTCAATGCGGTTGACTAAAGTTTCGACGAGGGGTCGCTTGGGCTCCTCGATTCTTTTCGCTGCATCTGTGCACGGAATGAAGGACGTGATAAATAATAATAAAAACGTCGCAATTAATTTCTCAATTGTGTGCGATGTAATTTTTATTATTAAAGTTTAACGTAAAAATACTTTGGCTATAAGTATTATTACATCAAATATAGGTTTTTTAGGATTTTTTAAGTTTCTTTAATAAATTCTAAATAACAATAAGTCACTGTACATATTTGAACCCAAATATATTTTTTTAACAAAATCGTATTAATAAATAAATTCGCCATAAACGAAAATGATGAGCAATGTATGGTTTAAAATATTTTTTTAACAAAATCGTATTAATAAATAAATTCGCCATAAACGAAAATGATGAGCAATGTATGGTTTCATTGAGTAATGAATCTCTCAATGAAGCCATGTTTGTGTTTATACTTTAACAATTGCTTTGGTAATAAATCTCCGTATCAAAAATATTTGTATTTTTGACTTGAGCAATGTCTTCAGCATAAAGTAATTAAATATTCAACTATAGCAGAAATAGTATTTCTGGATTCAATAAAGTGCTGTGTAAGAATAGTACTTAATTATTTTATTTTTCCTTCATCTCTCTATGAAACATTATCTGTGTTGTTTTTTTCTTGAACAACGCCTTTGACAATGATATCTGGATGAAACAAATCTTTGATCGATCGAATGATCCTTTAATTTCTTAATTTGATTTACATTATTTAACCCAAAAGGATCTATGAACATTAATTAAGCGTATCTGTGAAGAAGACGCGGTGGATCGCTGGCCAATATATTATTTCGTTGCTGAAAGCTCGTCAATACTAAGAATTTGAAGTATGTGCTATAGTGTTGTGTGACCAATTGACATGGCTGACTATCTCACTGCAGGTTAAACCAGCCTCATGCATCCAACAATTCATCCTCGTTCAAACGTCTACGAACTCGTGGCATTCTAAAGGACCTAACAGTTACAACAAACAAAAAGAAACTCCTAACAAATGCGACAAATCAACGAAACTATGGAAGTGACAGATTTGCTTTAAAACTTATCAGTTGTGTTTCTACGTACAGTAGATATTTTCATCAAGTTTCATCAATATGAGCATTGATGTCCATTGTACACCCAACCAAAAATAATAAATTAGATTTGAGAGCAATATTGATTATCCAATAATTGGTGGAATTGGTTGAATCGGTTGAATTCTTTAATTTCTCTATTTTTTTGTTTTATGTCAATTTATTTATGTTAATTATTTATTTCGTATTTGCTCGTTTCGTTGAATTTCAGTTGTTTATTTGCAAAATTTTTCCCGCCAATACTAGATTCTAAAGTCGTTTCATGTTCGTAGGTACATTAATAGTTTCGTCGTTAAATTCTAGTGGTATTTTACGATAGTAACACGTTCTCTAGTTTAATATAAATCGTTATGACATATTAAACGTAAAAGTTTGGCATATGAAACAATGCTTTCTGAAAACATCGTTTGACCTATAAAAAAGGTCAAATTTTAGTGTATTAGGGGATAAGCTGTCCCTTTTGAGTAATAATTTGAAACAATTAACCCCATGTGACCTTTTGTGTAAGGAAGTAAAACGTCAATAATAAAAGAATATGTAAAAAGGCCATGAGCTGTGTCAATTAGGCGACGTGGACTAGTACATAAATTTATAGTGACATGCCTTGAAGGTAAATTCAGGTAAAATTGGAGAATAGGTAGCGTAAAAACTAACAAATTGTGGAAATTACACGGACTTAAAAACCCGCCCCTTCAGGCATGTTATAAATAAAACGAACGAATGTTGTGGGCCAGATGCCGAACAATTTGTGCTAAATATACCTTTACCAAACCGTAATAAACGCAGAGAAACGGCGATATCTTGCAAAATACTAAAGCACGCCGTTTTAAGAGGCGTATGCGAGCAGTCGGCATACAATAGTATTTAGAATGATATATTAAGGTGACAACTGTAGTCGATGCCACTGATTGGGCCTCGTTGTCAATATTAAACCCACATGAGTATATTTTTCTTGTCGGACTATACTTATCACAACTCGTGTTCTCCCCATCGCGTAACACAATGAAGTTACACTCACCACAGTTGCAACACGATGCTCCCCATGTTAAAAAGCCACGAATTCGGCGAGTGGGGTGCACTATTACGTGGCCACGACTGCATATCATATCACACAGACTAATCTGATAACTTGTCAACGGGGATTTTAGCTCTGTAAATTAAGGTACCGAACAAAACACAATAGATGTCGATTTTTTTTGAATTGATTATTTCGCTTTAAAAACTTTTACCGCAATCACTCGTGCCGTGTAGAGATTTCGGAATACGGAGACAAATCAGTTCTAGAACGTTAGAAGATAGAGTGTGTTAGAAACGCAATAAATTGCAGCTAATAGCTAGGAGTACAATGGAGTACTAGTGGCCGGAAATTCGGTGCTACGCCTTTTCGTTGTCGCACGATCGCCAGTTACTTGTTACGTGTACACAGCTTTGATCGAGGTTATGATTACTAAATCAAATATCAAGTCGTATAATCGATGAACAAGTCGAACAATGCCACTCGAGCAAAGAGGTCGAGGGCCTTTCTTGGGTACTATGGAGTGCCTATTCGTGACCGAGTACTTAAAATCAGCTTATTGTTTACCGTCGATACGTCCATCAACGAAAAGCCACCATACTCATTGAAAAACTTCTTACATATTCACATTAAAACGTATTAACTCCACATTATATTATACATTAACTGGGATTGATTTAAATTAAAAATATTTATTTAAATGAAAAATATTTATTAGCTCGTTAAAAGCAAATACGTTAATGTAGGTAAAATAATAAATGATCATATCCATCCCGGAAAAATAAACATAATTTAAAATCGAGGAAATATCTCGGATGGTAACTAAACGCACGTCCGATCTCGTAATTATATTTAACGTTTAACGCATTAGCTTGCGTTATTAAATTTTAATATTTGAGGTAATCTGTTGACAAATAGGTGCCGTAATTGGAAATTGCACATCAATATATGTACTGTAACGACAACAATATGTGCGGAATTTGACATTGCTAATGTCTGGTGCAAGCTTTTGGTAGTTCATCTTTTGCGCTGTCAATGTGTGATGCAGTATGTGTGAGTTTGACGAGTGTTAATTACGGCGTTTTCGTCAACTGCCCTTTCGTACGTGTCGCACGGAGTCTTGAACTGACCGTAACCCGAGATTTGACCCTATTTTATATCTTATGCAGGTCTAACATCTGAAATAATGGCTGATTGATTTAGTTTCGTTTTTTTTTCGATTCTTTTAGCAGAGTGCAAATAAATCACAATGAAATAGTGGTGTGGGTACCGTTGGGGTGCATAACAAAGTAGCCTGATTTTTTTGATCTGATTTTTACAAAGATTTGTTGGTGACGTTCACATTCCCGACTTAACTATTTTTTGCTGTTGGATAAATTGGGACGTTTATAACAATGGAAAAATAATATATATTATTTTTTTTAATTACATATATCTATATATATATATTGATTTTTATTAAAAAAATGCTATACATTTTCAAGTTTTAAGTACGAATATCTAAACCGATATACAATTATAATTCATACTTACGTTTATTAACATAATTTTTAAAACGGACGTAGAAATGAAAAGAAGAATAAAGAGAATTGTTTGGTCATTTCAGTTAATCCATCCTGTCCGCCAACAACAAAAAACGACAGCGCACTTAAAAATAATTGACATCAACCGTTTAAGAATAGAAAAGTTAGCGCAACGTAATCTTCAAGACGTTAGTGGTAAACGTTTTTGATTGTATTTCAATCTAATTCAAATACACAAACAATACAGAAACAACAACAAAACCAACGCATAATATTCTAATAAATTAAAAGCAACAAAATGAAACCCAATAACGTCAAACAACAACCGAAATAAATACAGAAACAACAAAAAAAAACCAACACATAATATTCTAATAAATTAAAAGCAACAAAATGAAACCCAATAACGTCAAACAACAACCGAAATAAATCCGAATATAAACAAAAACATTAAAAAAGTAGAGAAAATACTTTTGAAAACGTGTTATTTGCGGTCGCCAATGAACTAATTAATTTTACGGTTATATGTCAAGTAGATGCTGAATTGCCTGAGATTTACTATGGTTTGATCCAAAGCCAAATTGTTCCATACGTAAATAGTTGAAAGTATTAATGAAGCAGAGAATTCGTTTGAATATTTTATATATATACGAGGGGAGATCATTATTTAGCGTCCCTGACATAGTAGGTGTTGAGTGACGTTAAATCAAGTATTAATCATTTGTTGTTACGTTGATTCAATTGTAGTGTTGTCACTTGTTACCTGTTCAAATAATTTAGAATTTAAGTAGACAAGTTTAAAGAAATTTAAAAAATGAAAAATTGAAAAATGAAAAATGCGTTTTCTTATTTTTAATTTTGTTCAAAATATTCCAAACAAGAATTGTTCATTGACAGAGTATCTTAGTCAACTTGACTACAATAGTACTAAAGAATTTGTGAAGTTGTAAAGTACATTAAGTAATAAGTTGTGGTAACTTATTAATTATTTTCTAATAGAATTTCTAAGATCTTCTTTATACATATTTTCAGCACAGTCAGCAAATTTTGCTTTATAGCTTTGTACATAACAACAAAAGTTTTGGGCAAATTTTTCGTATTACTTTACAACGTTGCGCCCAAAATGAAGAAGAACTATGACGAAGAATATACCAAAAGATCGATAGTTTAACTCACCGTCCAAATTCACACCAAAATCCGAATTTGTTCAACAATAAATTAGTGGATGTACCAGGTCAGTTTCGTCATTCAGTACTCATAGTCATGCAAATTTGTGTTATTGTACTAAGGCTATCTAGGCGTCAATACACTCACATTCAAGCTGCTATGTGATCATAGGTCTACTTTAAAGGGATAAGTCGGCACCGTCGAGACTTGTAACGACTTATCACTGTTTGGTATTATACTTATTGTTCTCATGGACCTCATTAATGTACACTAGACTTATAGATAACTGATAGCAAATCAAATTTGATTAAAACATATTATGCCTTTGTTGCTAAGTATTAACATATGTATTTTCCTTCATTATTTCTTATCACTGGTTCCCCGGGTAACCGATTCATTATCGGGATAACGCACTGTTGTACATTAGTATAAGCTATTGTGTTAATATTTACATTAAAAATACACATAACTATGTAATTTAATGTTATATTAGAGCGTTGAGAAAAATGCTAAATCACGGATCGTATAGTAATCCAAGTACAAGGTACATGCGGTAATAATTAATAACGTATTACTGTAGGCCGGGTCGTCCAACACGCCATATGACGAGACACACGCTTTGTAACTCATCTCATCAGTATCAACTACAGTACGTAAAGGCTGAAACCTGCTTGACCCCTGTTATTTTACATTGAGGCGTAGCGGCTTACTTCCTACTATCATGAGGTAAAGTGAATCGCCACAGCTTTGCCGCTCGACTAGAGGTCATCATGAAAATTAATACGTGATATTCGCAAAAACCACAATCAATACGTAAATTAGATAACAAAATAAAAATAATGTAAAACTAGATTTATTGGAAATATATAGTGCAATAACAGAGTGCAGGGTGTCACTGTCACCGCGACAGATTATTCACCCTTCCGCAACGCACTTGCTTGGGGCGACATCCCTAAAAATTAAAAGCCACAGATTTGCTGTATGCTGTTACAACAAAACCACTAACCACCCCAACCCACAACCCTAGTTCCGAGATAAACCGTGGCATAAAGAAGCTGACTAAATCTAAAAATCAATATTCATTATTACATTGGTTAATTTTTCTATTACTCGGCGATCTTTTGTCTTATTATTTTTAACGAACAATTCACCACATCGCGACAAGTATCTATCAAAAATTAAGTTCGTGTGATTCATATAATAATTCCGGATGATTATAAATTATCTCTTCAAATTCGAAAGCACCAACATATATATACGAGGACTGTTCTAAAAGTCAAATAAAACAAAATAATAACCCACGTAAAACGGACTCGCACATTTTCTTTCATTCGTTTTCCTTTCACCATTTCACTTCTACTACAACTCTTTTTCATCATTGTGTCTCAAATACAAGCCTAGATCTGTAAGACTGGTTTCAGAAAAACACGCGCATGGGTCCCATTAACATTAAAATATTTTACTTTTTTTTCTTTTTTATTTTACGGATCTATTTTATGTTTCATTTGATAACTAATTGTTATATTTTTATTTACGTTATTAAAATAAAAATTCGTGAATGAAATTCTCGGCGGCCCCCCTAGTATCTCAGCCACACTTTGAGAAACACTGATCTACACAACGCAGCTCTGTACATACATCATTTCAGCTCCTATTTAATAGAACAGTACGGTAGAAATATAGTCGGTTAATAGGGTCCACTGTGAATTTGGGATGTGTTTGATTTAAATAAAAAAAATTAATTAAATAAAAAAATGAAAGAGGATAATAATGGGGCCACCGTGACTAATTGTATTCGAAACACAATTTTCTACTTCCGTTTTTTCTAGTAACCTGGTGACCCCCCGGTGACGATGCAAATTTCAATATGGTAACTTCAAATAGAATTTTTTCCGTCGTAGTCTATGACTTAATCTAAATTTTCTGCGATGATATAAATTATACTATTTGTTGTGTAAGTTTTATTTTTTAACAATGCAATTGAATGATATAAATACAAAACAGGCGTACTTTTTAATTCTTAAAATATACTATTTTTAAAATTGCTATAGTGCATATCTTTGATATGGATATGTTTATGCAAATCCATCTGATGCAACGAGCCACGTGTCAAAAGGTCAAAAGTCAAAGACTGCGCTAAATATAATCGCGTACGCGTATTGTGATTGCTAAAACTTTCTCGAACAATGAAATCAAACTTATAACATATAAAATTAGTCTGTAAGCAAACATTTACGTCGGTTTTAGCAACGTGAATAAAATTATACGAATTAGTACAATTACGAGTTCATATCCAAATTTCTTAGATTTTATTTGAGGTGAATATTGATATTTATACACCGGCGCGTTTTAGCATTCAGCATTCAGAAATTGGGGATTTGTGCATCTTTTAAATAACGTCCGTTCCACTGCTTCTATAGCCTCATTTCCTTCGGAGACTCTGGCCTCTGAAACAATTCCCGTCCTGTCGGTCCTGTCGCGCTGGATGCGTGCAATACCGCCGTGTTGTAACGATAGTTGACGAGACCACTCGAACATTTCAGGGTGCACAAATTCTTCTGTCTAAAATACAACCACACGGTTGTCCGTAGTCGTTACGCCCGCAACGGCAATTTTCCCCTTGTGGTGCAGTATTCGTTTAGTTAGAAAATGCGTAACATAGAAATACGTTAGGGTATTTTTGATTTTTGAAAATAATAAGATCGAAATCTGTAAAATCATTAATTAAGACTAGTCTATGTAAGAATATTACGTGTTCATTAATAGTATTGATGAGTTACGTTTATCATTAAATGTACAGATACAACTAGTTCAATATAACAATAATTTATTTAATGTAAGTCTGTGTTGTTCACGCCAAGGGTATGTGTTACGTCAAAGAAAACTGTGCTTTTGCACAATTCGTATGTTTTTTGCAATTCTATTAAAGGCTTTTTTTAATTTGGTTTTCACGAATTAAAATTGTCAATTTAATAATTTAAAATTTTGATTGATAATTGAGATCTTGATTCAAAAAAAAAATAGGTGTACTAGTTATACATCTGCATTAATAATTGGTTGTTTATGTTTGATAATAAATATAGTAAATATTGGAATTAATATTATTTAATTAAAAGTTCTATCCAGGGGAAAGTGGAATTTTATTCAAAACAGAATAAATTACGAGTTTCTAGACACAATTTGTGACACCCAGTGAATATTACATTAGATTAAAATATTAAAATCAATCTTATTGCGTTTTTGACGATATGACAAGTTGCACCGCGATCGTTCCTTCTTGAACTTTCTTTCCATATTTTGGGAAATATCAAACATAGAATAAAGTGTATGCGAAAGACAATGCATAAAATATATTAGACAGACAAACAGACTTGTCATCTCTTTTTTTTAATAATAATTAGTAGAAAAACTATTACAATATTAAGGGATTCAATCAAATTTAACAAAAATATAGAATTAGTTTGAAAAAAGATAAAAAGTATTTAAGAATGGGATATTTAAATGTCCACAATTAATGACCACATATTTATAGAGGGTAGCTGTCACGTACAAATCACCCGTGCGGAATTCGAATCTCTATTTCTGTCCGTTGTAGTGCTAAGAATGCAATTCGTCTGAGGTGCGAATTTGAACAATGCAAAAGTGTCAATTAATGCAACATGTCTTTTTATACAACTAAATATAAACTTTCTTTAACCTTATAATGGCACATTTACTATATTTAGACATCCACACATTTCTGGCAGGATTAAAATGGAATTAAAGCTCACTACTACTAACGTACGTCCTCATCATTGGAATAAAATGTATAACGAAATTTTAAATTCGTTGCTCTTATTTGTTATTGTGTTTTAATGAACGCACGCAGTGTCACTGATGCCATGTAATTACTAAATTAGAAACTCTGCATCTCGGTGCTATCGTCCTTTATTAACACATCGCAAAGAACGAGCCCAAAAGAGATAAAACAAGGCCGGGTATTTAACGTTGAGCGTATTGCACAAGAACAATTACAGACAAGTGTTACTTACAATTTGTCTTATAATTACTAATGTAGCAAACTTTAATTGATGAAAAAACAGCAGCTGTGTGACAAACAATAAATAAAACCGCGAAATTACGTAATCTTTCATTAAGGACTTGTTAAAGAAGCTAAAAATAACTATAACCTACAAAGCTCTACATATTTTATTTAAACTGCTATTAATTATTTCAACTTCGACGTAATGTCTCGTAGTTTAATAATAATGTAACATAATAATAATTTAACATAAACTTAGTACAAAATATTTCTACTTTTTGAATCCTTGTGGGCCGTCATTTAATTCCGCGATAATTAAGTTTTGATCTGGCAAGTCTTACATATCAAAATGATAGTAAAACGACGAAAATTGACATAAATTAACATCAGGAATTAATAAAACATGGCCGATTATGTAAATTTGTGTTCATCAATTTTTAATTGCAAGAAGTAATTAAAACTTACTAATGTAAAGGATTTCCGCGGAATTGTAGACTTTATATAACATCATAAAATAACTTTGTGTGCGTTTGTGGAACTTGGAAATTATTAATGTGGGCGCATCCACATTTAATTCCAAATAAATTACCATTAACCATAATATCTCAAAACAGCCTAAAGATAATGCCAGATGTACTTTGCAAAACTTCAATTGCGAAGTTTTGCGACCGGAGTGTTATTGAGAGTTATTGATTATATTCAATTTAAAAAATAGAATTAATTTTCTTTTAAAATTCACCCAACCCAACCCAACCCATCGAAAGATGTTGAGCGGTCAAAAAAGTTTTCCGATACACAGCAGGGACTACCAAACTTTAACTTCAGGACTGGTTGTAACAAACGCGGAGGAGCAATCTCATGGCTAAGTCAAACACAGATTTTAGAAGTAACGTCAACTACTGAAGAGAAGCTCGTAGCAGCAAATGAAGAGGCAAAAGTAATCATTTGGTTGACCAGAATATTTGGAGAAATTGTAAAGTTCTAACATGTTCTTGTTCTTCACGTGGACAATTCTGCAGAGTGCATAATTAGAGCTATTTCACCCAAGAACTTATCTTTGCTCTCAATCCTTTCTGAGTCGTAGCTATTGGACCTACCCAACAGGTTACCACCATACTTTTAATTCTAATCTATATTTTAAAACTAATTTAACTATTTAACTTAAAGGGCACCCTATCCCGGTCCTTTTCTGTTTTCGAACGTGTCTATATTTCTCTTCCCTGCTACATGCTTAGCTTCCTTGCAAATTATCATTTTTTTCAACTCGTGTGTTCGTGTAATTGTATTAGTATTCCTGGTTTTTTTTTGCTACTTGACGTTTATCGTTCGATCATACTGATGAGTACACAAAAACTTCAAAAAGTAAAAACATTGACGTACCATATTTAAAAATCACATCTCTGTTTCACACACACTCTCTCTCTTATACCCCCCTCCCTCATTCCGAATCTCTCTATTTGCTTTAAATTTCAAGGGCGTTTATCATAGACGCATATTTTGATGTTTGAAAGTATTTCTTTAAACATATTGTTCAGCCATAAATATTAATTCAATTTCCAAGAAGTTCGTGTAATAAACAGATAAGCGAGGAAACGACTTGATTGTTTTAAATGATGGACGTCACAAACAATTAACTATTTAAATGATACTCGAGCGCTCGAAGCTGTTCAAGCGGATGTTATTGCAAGCGCTTATGAACTTTACAACGTCGCAAATATGCACGAAACCTGTGTTTGATTTATTGTCGGTCAGAAATTACGACTAATTTTAATTTTAAAATTTTGTAAAAAAGTAAAAGCAAATGTCCGTGCAATATATGGTATGTTGATTCATAAAGTAGACTGCATAAATTTCCACCATTTAACAGACCATTGTATGGAGTCCACAGTCTGATACACCGGCGATTCATTAATCGTTGGCCCTTGAAAAAAATGATCGCTAGTAGTCACCTGAATTAGTTATCCATATCGATGATCCGCCCATCTCCGACTATCCAATTTACCACATCTTCAATTATTAGTTAAAAAATAATTGTAAATTGATTGCATTATTGAATTTAATTCGAGTCATGTGATTTTTCTAGCGCACGTGTGTCAGTTTTACTATCGTGAGTTAATTACATTTCTAGAATATATCGTGCAGTTGGTTTTAATGGTAAATATTATTAGTCAGTTTTGCGCAATTGTCGGTCATTTCACATTAAAAATGATTAATTTCGGATTTTTATAGATAATGCTTTAAGTAAACAAACTTTCCGCGGTCATTTTCAATACGCTATCAAAATTATTCTATTTTGTTTTATTGCGTCAGTAATTTTATCATGTTCCACAACATTGCACGAGTATTACGTGCTGTAGTATTAATGCCAGTATAAATAAACCCTTTCTTTGGACAGAGACAATTATTTATTTCAATTAAAAAATATTGTTATATTAAAATTATTCAAACTTGGTACACGTGACTAATTTTTATTTTGTATTTTGTTTCAGATGCATGTGGGTTAAGCGACGTTGCTCACATAGAATCAATCCAAGAAAAATCACAGTGTGCTCTGGAAGAATATTGCAGATCTCAGTATCCAAATCAGCCAACCAGGTTTGGTAAGTTGTTACTTCGATTACCAAGTTTGAGGACTGTTAGTTCCGCGGTAATCGAGCAACTATTTTTCGTCAGATTGGTTGGAAAAACACCAATAGAAACGCTTATTAGAGATATGCTTTTGTCTGGAAGTTCATTTTCGTGGCCGTATATGTGATACTTGAAGTTGTACTAGGAGCCCTAGTCAATTATATATGTTATGTATTGTATACTATTTTAATACAATGGCGAAGTTTTACTTATTTATAAATACAATGTATATAATATGAAAATATTTTTGTTCTGTTACCAACATATAAACAAATAAAAATTGTAAATTATTAAGACATATAAATGTTTGTTTCTCTTTAGTTAAGATGTGATTTATTAGATGTTTTAAGATTCACACTACGTAATGACAAAATAATTTATCTTGTATGGAAGAAATAAACGTTTAATAAAAAGTATCCTATAATATAGTTATATTCATTTTGAATTTATGTGCCAAGTCGTGTTGTTGATTCAAATATTTGTTACTTTTCTAAAAATATTCATTTTTTGAAAAAATTCTTATTTTTTATATGCAGGTAAAATTATTATTTTTCAAATCGAGACACCAGGCAGATACCGATCCCTCATACAAATATCCGATATGCTATATATGGCTAGTACGTTCTTTACTAAACACTTACACGACAGTAACCGATCTGGCACCATCACCCAACTACATTATTACAAAATATTACGAAAACTATAGAATCAAAATGTCGTCCCCATCTAGCAACGCATTAACGTAGAGATTAAAAATTAAAAACACAGAAATTACATCCGCGTAAAAGCCCACTTATGTGGCACACGTCCATCGAAAAAAATTAAATAAACACTAAAATACATAACTTTATTATAACCTTAATTAAAAATTTGTTACAAGTCACTTCTTGCTCGCTTTAATATTATTTATTCATCTCAATATGTATACAAATTATGCCCAGCGTTAAACGCTTTCCATATTAAAAATTAGAATATTGCAGAACTTCAACACGACTTCTTAGTAATTGGTAAATAAATATTGTAAAAATTGTTAATTACATAGCTTAAACTAAACCGTTTTAAATCTGTTCTAGAATGCACGTATATTATCGGAATTTTGGGAATCTCTGATCTAGGCTTACTAAATCGATCAAGTGGTTCAGTATTCAACATATCAAACTCAAAATACTCGAAAACTATATCAAAACTGTTAAATAATTCGGTGTCCAATGTATAAATCCAAAGTACGAATAATAAATATTTTGGTGCCTGAATTTGTCGTGACTCCGTTGCTGTTTACAAAAGCTCAAACTATAAACTTTTAGAATATATAACATGTTAACGAAAATGTTAATTTGTTAAATTATTTTCGCTCCAAGCGCAATTATTTGGGTTATTTTATAAATTATAGCACATATAAACTTAAATAAACGTATGCGTATCGTCGTTGAAACCTGTAATTTCATTGCAAAGGGTGTAGTTGTATCATCGTAAAACAATTGTGGTAACCTCTCGCTGCATTACTAAAATGAGATTTTCTATGGCCTTGGCTAGAAAAAAATCATTTTATTTTTTCAAGCCAACCCAAATCGACTCAACCTTTCAAAATATGCGTTTGTCTCAATTGACCTCCCATATTATTATAAACGATGTTATTATAAGTTTGAGTTTGGTTCCACGCCAAGTAATAATATTTGATAGTTGGAGTCGTAGTAGATGAACAGTTCATCTACTGCTTCTGGCAGTTTGGCTTCAAAACTTCTGCGTTTACTACGCTGACGATACAGTGGCTGGGTGTATCGTCAACATATATGAACTCTTTAGTGTTATCTGGTGCAGCTGGGTCATTAATGCATATGTTATATAATGTTGGGGCTAGCATACTCTATTTTTTTAGACATATCCAATTTTTCTCCTAAGCTAACATGAGTATTTTGCAGTTCCAATCATTCGTGCGATTCCACTTCCATTATTACTTGATATATTTTCCTCAACAGCTTTCTATGGTTTATCAACTAATTCGTGTTAAATAGACGGAAACCAGCTTGTCGTGGAGAAAACATTTCCTGTAGAGCAGTATTTATTCTATTCAGGTGACACAACAAAGAAACTTATTCGTAACTCCTCGATTCGATTGGGCCCTTTCTTGTCTTCAATAACCCAACTACTTTGAACTGAAACAAATGTCTCCGCCACTAGATGTAGAAATGTACCATGCACGCAATGAACCCTTTGGACCAATAGGACTCTAGTAACTAAATTTCCCACAGGAACTATGTAAAAATAATTGCTTAAACTATAAAAATAACCACCCAATGATCTCATAGCCTTCTTTGTATTTGATTTTTTTGTTTTTGTAAATAAGACTTCACAACCCCAATTAATTCCGAATTAAAGCGTTTGGGAAGCGTTATGAAATGGTTTCATCCACGATAGATATACGCAACGTAAATGTGTTTTTCGCGCGATACATAATAATAATTTGTATGTTTATTTATTCCACTAAATGATTATAAAATTTTATAATATGAAAATGATTTAAAGTAGTATTAGTGTTAGTATTATTAAACGTATCAGTGGCGTAGCTGCCCCCACAAAGCAACGAAACCTGTTTTGTTTGTAAGGAATGTATGCACATATGTAAAACAGCAAAAATTGTAAATATTGTAAATATCATTATGTATAGGTGTGGTTCTAAATCGTAAATATAGATAAAAATTTGGAACCAATGCAATTTTAGTAGCAAACATACGAAATTCACTTTAACCTTAAACTTTTGTATTTATTGTTATTAGTCGTTATTATTTAATTATTGTTATTGTACTTTATATTTATTAGGTATTTGTAGTCGTAAAAAAATAGGCTAGGATTTGGTTATACATGCACTGTACTACTATGTAATCGAAATATTAGTAGAATGTCCCATTTCACCTGAGTGACCTAAACGCAACTGTACCTATTTCCAAAGATCTCTTCAAAATTCAGGTGGACGCACATTTGCCCCAATCAAATATATTCTACTAATATTTTTCATTAAACTAAGATGAAATTAATTTATTTATCGTGAAATTACCAAAGACGACAACATCATTGATTTATATTCGCGAATTCCGACGGATATGTATAACTTTATCTTATTGCCTTCGTAATCAACGATATGGAAATATCGGTTGCCAGTTTTGCCATCGTTCGAGTACGGATTTACCAGCTTATTTGTGATGCAACGCTGTTTTCCTTAGCCGCGTACCAGCGAAATCATATTTATGTGTAATTTTGCAAAACCAAAACGGTAATCGTATTTATACAAATTTTATCGTTTAGTTGCGATTTAATTAATTTTATCGGCGAATTCACTTATCTATTTGTACAGTTGCGAAATTTATTTTTCTGTTACAATTTTGGATATACTATAACATAGTTTCATCCAAAAACCAATTTTGAATAATTGGTATTAAAATTTTCAAGATTTTTTTGTGTATATATATATACATATGCATACATATATACAGGTGGATAAAATGTATTACACTGTGTGAAATTACGTGCAAACAGTTTTACATTTGGTGAGGTTAAACTGTTTGTAAAAAGGCATGAGTTTTAATTGTTTTTTGCAACAGGTGTTTGCCGGATTCCACCATCTTGGATTTTTTAATTACGACAAAGGTTTATTTAACTTGTCATTATTTGACAGATATTTGCTCAAAAAATACGTAAAACTACTTCATAAAGTTGTTTATTGTAAAATAATATATTGATAGCTAAACTAACAATCTAAATAATGAAATAAATTTTTGACATTTGACACCTCCTCACAGAAATAATGAACGATATAGGTGGGTGGCCTGCAGGGATTTGTTATCACATTCCTAGTTCAAACGTACACTAAACTGTTTTAATGTCCCCAGAAGAAGAAGACCATGGGGGTCATGTCTATAGACCGAGGGTGCCATTCAATGACCTCTTCGTCCAGTCCATTGCGCAGGAAATATTTGATTTAAATAATCACGAAATTGGTGGTATTCCACACCAAACATTAACCATTTTTGAATATTGCTCGAAACTATCTAAAATAAATGTAGCTTCGTCAAAAAAAAATGATAAAATTTTCATCATGTTCATCTTCTGATAATTCCTTCACTAAAATGCAGACTTTTTAATATATTTCCCGCCGATTCCTGTCTTCGATCTTCCTGAAGTTGAAGGATTTTATTACACTTTTCAACTCCTCAAATCATTGAATTAGTCTTGATACTGTACACCCACTAATTGGAGGTCTTTAAGAACTGTTTAACACCACCAAATATGCACTCTCTGTATAAAAAATCGCACCAGTGACGTGACAGTGAAAGTTGATGAAAGGAAAAGCATATCAAAATATTGAAAATATATGTTACTTTTTGCTAACTTTTCTATTTAAGGGACAATGAAAATTAAATTCAATCATGCTAACGATCATCTCCTTAATCACAGTGAACTACCAACTAATTCAAAGCAACATAAAATACAGTAATATTGTACTAAAAAATTCTAGGCTACACATTGGTATAATAGTGCATAATTAATAACAAAAATATATATTTCCAATCACTTGTTTGTTATAGGCAACTGTACTAACTAAATCCATCGCAATGCCTTATATCCAAAGAAAACAAGAATAATGATTGTATATATTATACGTAAATTTTGTCAGTTTAGGGCATCATAATTTCCAAACTACCTATGCTATAATGGTACGAATTTGCTCACTGGAGTGTAAAATTAAAAAATCAGAACAAGGCGAAGGTATTTATTCATTGGAGGTTTCGGAGTTATAAACTTCAATTTTTTTTAGCAACGCGATATATATATACATATTTGTGTGCGTGTGTATGTGTGTATATACCTATATACATATGCTATCAATAAGATGTATGTAGTTGTAGATATTTGTTAAAATTACTCGACCGATTATATGTTTGTAACTAAATATTTGTACATAGTACATTATACAAATAAATAAAATTGACGTATTTATAAAATTTTGTCATAATTAAATCCATCATTATGTCCTACTAGCCTGCTTTAGTTTTATTTAATAGTGCCATAACGAAAGCCATTTTCATTTTGATGGGAACTACTTACGCAATTGCCGCATGAGAAGATTCAACTTCGTGGCGCCCATAGTTATTTTATATATAGCAACGCTCCACTGACTTAGAGACTGTGTTTGTGAATTTGTGACGTAAAATTGGTATGAATAAATACCATAAAAAACAAAGAGGTTCACCAGGAACATCGTCGCTTAGATACAGGAAGCTGGTCGCCGAAGGTAACTATAATCAAATTGAATGTATTTGATAACTCAATTTTGAACATTTTGTTAGAAGCAAACTAATAACCGCAAATTTATTACATTCCTTTGAAGGAACTATCTGAGACTCGTTAATTATTCTTATACCAAGTTTGACACTACATTTGTCAAAGTTTTAAAATAAACAAAAAATTTAATTTTTAGTTTTATCGCAAATGAATCTCTTACTTGTTGGTAAATTAAAATGTATTTATACAACTGTATTATTCGTCTTCAAAATGTAAGAACGATTTTTAGCACATAAGTACTTAAAAAATCAACACCTCTGGCGTCTGCTTCCCAATGGCCGAGATGACTTCAAATTACAGATTTGCAACAATTGTACTTATTATTTGCTATTTATTTCATCGAAGTCTAATACCCGCCAACTTCATATCGAAGCCGGACTATGCTAATATCAATTATCTCTAAAACACAAGTTCGTATGACGAACAGTGATATCTTCATCGAGAAAATGTATGAATATTTATGCTAAAACCAACTTAGTTGTTCGTATCTAAGAACCTATACATTTTAAGATCAGTAACGCGATTTTTTATTTAATTAAATAATTGTCATTAATTATTTAATTAAATAGATTTTTGCGATAAATAAAGACAGTTGAATTTGTTGTTGATTTTTAACTTTTCTCTTAATAATGTTGTCGTATATGCCTCATTTTGCATCCGTGCAATGATGCCGGAAAATAATTAGATATATAACCGCGAAACCTTTAAGTTAAACATGCCCACAATAGAATATTTTGTGGCCGATACTCGACGTAAATATGTGCCCAGCAAATTATGTTTAATTATGTAATCAGAATAACGAATTGGAATAAGGACGTTGGCGACGCAACCCTATGCTCGATTACGTCCCAGGTGTTAGTCAGTAATCGTAATGACAAGCACTTAAGAACTTGGTGCCACCATCTGCAACCACCTGACTTTTAAGTGCAAAGTTTCTAAATAATCAACACTTTACTATTCGTAATTATCGTAAAATATTCTGTTGAATGGCTTAATTATATTTGCTTTTCGTTTTCGTATTTTTTCATTTAGTATTTTAAGACATTTCAATTGGATATCTTTTGCTCAAAATAATAACTTCTTATTAGAAATGAATTCAAGCCCATACTAAAATCGAAATCAGAAATCAATTAAAATAACCTAATTTATTTATTTAGGGAATCAGGTCACCTTAATTCGTTACTTTTGATTGTAATTCTTAATTTACGCCAATAATTTTGCTGGCTCCAATGTATTTATTTGTTTATTTTTATATCTGCACAATAAATGTTCGACAATTTTCGGTAACTGTAAATTAACAAATTAAAAGCTACTTTACCTTTACACTTTCAATTGTTAAATTTAAATAAACATTGATGTAAACTAAACTGATTTTTAGTAATTCAAGTAATTTGCTTGCACCAAATCTTTAGTCATGCCTTTGTCAGTGGTTTGGTAATGATATCTGCTACTTGTTCTTCAGTTGAAATCTATTGAATTGCTAACTGTCCTTCTGTCACTTTCTCACGAACTAAAAAAAATTGAGTGAAGTGTTTCGTTCTGCGATAAAACTTTGGATTTTTAACCATCTTACCAGACTTGTTCACGTCAAGGAGAGGGTCATGTTTGAACTTTTCAGGTTCAGCACCTTGTTTGCTTCAGTCCATACAGAGAGATTTTCTCATTGGTAACAATGTTCAGAATTGAACGAATCGTTCCTCACTTCGCTATTTGACACAATGTAATCGATGCTGTCATCCTGATTGAATTCCTTGGACTTGTTGAACAATTTTATCCCATTCTTTTCTGTTTCTCGGTACGAACTTCGATTGTAATACAAGAATTTTTTTTGCTAGTACTTCTGCGAATTGAAACGACCTTTAGCGTAAATGTAGCAAGCATATAAGGAATTAGGAATGGAAATGTGCACCTCTTGATATTGTATGAGAAAATAGCTCGATTTTTTTTTTTTTTTTTTGATTAATTTGTTGAGGTGAGATATTTTTATTGGTTTAGTCCAGTTAGAAAGCAGTTTGAAGATTTTTCAAAAAGATGAAAATCAAACTTTTATTAATAATAGAAAACGAAAAAGGCACCAAGTGGATACAATTAATAAATAAAAATAAGAAAATTATTAACCAGAAATATAATAATGTTGTAAACTAGCAGTAAAATTGTATGGATATTCACGTTGAGTTGGTGGTAATATTCACACAGAAGGTTGTCACATTAGATTACTTTAAAATTCAAAAATCGTTAAAAATCTTTAAATCTGTAGATTTAATAAGTGAAAAATTAATTGTCATCCTGTCTGAATTCAACCGTTTATTGACTTGATTATTGATTATACTCAACGTATAAGGAAATTCATAAATATAAGAAAGTCCAGTGCAGGACACTGCAGATTTTTTAGTATGAGAACGAACGGTCGATGCTGCAAGTTATATTAAAGTACATTAGGACTACATAACATAAAAAGTTAGTTATAACCTCCATTCCATTTCCTAATTCTAATATTAAACACCAAAAGTGATATATGCACTGAAAATTACTTTTATATTATTATTTTGTCGAAACTTTGGATTAATCTTAAATCGCGATCATCTAATATACATCTTAAGCCGCCACCGCGTGTAGCACATTTAAACTGCACGGAGTGAATTATTTTAATTCCGATAATAGTTCTTAGCCCGCGCTCCGAAGAATTGTCTGGCAAATCAATCCGTAGTCAAAGGAGGGGATCTTGACACGTCGATGTGGGCGTTATCTATTGACACTTTTCCAGTGACCAATCGGAGCAGGTCAGTAGGTTGTCATAGTAACCGTCTTTTGTCTAAGGGTTTTAAAGTTTATTCCCCGATTACGATCAGGGCTTTCTTACCGCATTCCAGGAAAAAAAAGATATCATCCGCAACTGGAACTGTCAGTTTCCCGATTAAATATATGTACGTAAACGCATTCAGTTTTTCACATGGTACCAATCTCTCTAAAACAAGAAGACACAACTAATATCGAACATTATTTTCAATTGGAACGAATCATCTATTTTTTTCAGTTATATGACGTCAGCTGCTTAAAAGGATCATAATTAGCTTGCGAACTTTTTCCTTTGGCTTTATTCGTAAAGTTAAGCACTTGTGGGTATTACATTTGACATATAGATATAAACCAATCTTACGAGATTTGAATTAAATGTATGAATTAAGGTGATAAATGCATGGAAATACTAAACTTTATTCGAATTATTCAAAACAAAACTACGTGAATCAATTGGAATCCTTTACATCAACTTGGTTATGCAAAGATATAACTTTCTTCTCATAATCGTTGATTCTGCAATTATTTTTAATTTTCTCGCAGTTTTGTTTTTGAAACAGTGGTTTTTTTTAACCAATTTATAATTTTTTTCAGTAATGTAGTAATCTATGGGCTTGTCCTGGATGGTGGTGTGATTTCGTGTCTTCTTTAGATATACAGTGTGGCTAAGGCGTCTTCTGTCATCGTTAATAGAAAGTCTAGGAACGGCATCTGATTATTTTCTTCCACTTCCATTGTGAATTTTATTTGCTGGGCTTGCTCGTTCAGATGATTCATAAAATTCAATTTCTTTTCTTCCATGTGAACATATCACGAATGTGTCATCAAGATACCTTAGCCATACTTCTGGTTTAAATGAGGCAGTAGCCCGTGCTGGTTTCTAGATGATCGATAAATAAATTTACTATTACAGGTGATGCCATTGGTTCATCAGCTTTTAAATTTGGCCTCCATATATGAAATAATTGTTCTTCACATAGTGCTTAGCTAGTTTGATTACTTTTACTGCTTCCTTGATCAATTCTTGAGTAAACAATGACACGACATCAAAACTTACCAGCAGTTGATTTCTCTGTAGATTGCTCAGCAGTTGGTTGTATTGTGTTGATATATTGTTAGTGTAATTTCGTATAATTTCGGGCATCTTGATGCCTTTTCTCTTGGTATGGGTAGTTTCTTCGTCTCTGGATCGATGGGAGATGCTTTAATTGTGTTCTTTGCTTTTTTCTAAATACGTCGTAGGCTTCCTCAAAAATTTTAGAGCAAGTTGTTCTCTTGTAATGTTTTTGAAATTTGCTGGACTATAGGACCCCGATACCTCTTGATGAATTCAGCAGTGTTTAGTTTTTGTTAAGTAGTTTCTACATATAATTTCTTCCACTGGGATCTGATGCAGTGCTACCGCAAAAATTGAATCCTTTGGCTAAAATATTTGTGAAAACTCCATCCGAGTTTAGCTTTTGTAGTAATGTATTAGCTGTTGGTTTCTCAACTTTTTTTAAGTTCTGAAGATTTGCATAATTTAAAACTCGAGCATTGTCAAACTGCAAGAGAGACTTGACAGATTCTCAATATGCAATGGTAAGTTCAATGCTTTATTTTTAACAAGAAAAAAATTTCTCAAATAGATGGAAAAAGTGACTATGAACGTATATTTATATCACTTCGTAATAACGTTTTTACTAACGCAACGATATGATTACCTATGATTTTTTTTTTGAGACAGATGATATGTCATTACATGTTCCTTGCCTCAAGAGTAAATTAATGTCAACTCACAACTGTAATTAATTATCATTTGACAATGGATGACACTACTAAAATTAATCGAAAAACGATCGATGACAAAAATTAACATATAAAGAAGAAACAGCGAACATGAACCTGAAGATTGATTTAAAAACTAATTGATGTTGCATCATTGTAACTAAAAAAAGTTTTCTGCACTAACCCCACAATAGAATGTAACTTTCAAATTTTCATTTATTATACAACTCATTGCAGCAATCGCAATAAAATTTATTAGTTTTCATCTCGTCTACAACTTTTCAGGAAATTGTAGATAAATTCTTGACATAATAAATGACCCAACAACGGCGCCAAGCACGTAAAGTTGGCAACGAGAACAATATACATTAAATAACTTAATATTTCTCCATACAATACCTTAAAAAGTTTTAGGTTCATCATTAGTTTTCGTGACCAATAAATATTAACATTTTTTTTTTAATATTTAATGAAATATTTCAAAATACGACATATTAATGTATACCACCATAAAATTGTAGCATATACACCGCATCTAACGTCAGCCCTTCTTACCTAAATCCACGTTCGTACAGTAATCTAATATTGCATCATCGTTCCCCCTGAGGCCTTTTCAAAAATACATACTTTTTCAATTCCTATAAATTACGAACAATGAAAAGACTCTTCTCTGTTGACATTTGGCAATTTGTAGCACTGTCCCTACCAAGAAAAACGCTGTCAATTTTAATTTACTTCCGAGTTTAGTATCTTTTATTCTCTATTTTCGCTCCGATCGAACGTGTAAAAAGTGCGAGAAAAGTATTTTATTTATAAATGGTCGCTCGCAACTGGAATGGAACATCAATTATAGAATTTAATGTGATTGATGCATTAACAATTTGGTAACGTACGTGAATTTATATTAACTTAGAGAATTTACAAACCATAAAGTAACGCGGCAATTAGTTTCTGAGATTAATGGTTAATATTTGTACTGGTGAGTCAGGTCATCTGAGGTCAAACACTTGTCTGAGTTATGCTTTCTTAGTACGAAGAAATTATAACACTCCATTGATATTACAAACTTAAATGTTCGATAGAACTGCTAGTGTTAGTAAACTTGAAATCAAATGAAATTAAAAAAGGAGGGAAGCAATCGTTGATACCTCTAACTACATCGCACTTTTTCAGCATACGGAACTACGGAATAATTACTGAAATAAAAACGGACGGTGAAAGATATTACAAAGAACGACAACATTCCTAAAATCCAAAGCCAGTATATTCATAACAAACTTCACAATTCTATATGTATATAAATATTGAAATTAAATAAGAGCACACATGGAATCGATAAATAAAATGTAATATCAATTTTATTGAATTCAAACTAATCGAGGATCTGTTTCTCCACTGGAATATTTTCTACATTTTAAATTAGCCATAATTGCTTCCATGGTCAAGAGTTATATTATATTAAGCGCAATAACGAAGGTGTGTGACGAGGAATTACCAATGACAATATATCCTCGCTCGCCTAGGTGAATGCACGTTTCGATTTAATCGCTCGTTTCAGATATGTTCCTGCAGTAAATGTACGAAAATTAAAATGTTGGTGATCATATATTGGCTTGTCTATTTCGTTTGGCATTTAGCAAGATCAGATTTCACAATGTACAGCAATGACAGGTTGCGCATTGACGTATAGATTCAGCGAAAAATTAATAGTGAGACGAAACTAATAAATGCAGCTTGTGTAAAACACGTAAAAGCACCAAACTATTGATATACAACGCATCAGAGGCGGCTGGTGCAGGGAGGACACAAAATAAAAATATATTTTTTTATTATATATGTAAGAAATAAATATTATTAGGCTTTTTTATTGATCTAATGATGCATTAGGCCTAACGGGGAAACCACATTACCACGAGACGCGACTGCATTTTAATTGTGATAATAAAAACATTGATAAACATTCGATAAACAATCGAGTTTAAACTTCTCGACAATTTTTGGAGCTTTGTGAAGGACAAGAGGAAGAAATTATTGAGAAAATTATAACTGGCAATGAAACGTGGGTTCATCACTATGATCCTGAAAGCAAAGAGCAGTCAATGCAATTCAAACACTAGGGCTAGCCACCGCCAGAGGATTTTAAGGTCCATATGCTGGCTGGCAAGTTTATTGCACTATTTTTTGAGACTCAGAAGGAAAGTTACTAATAGACTCCTTACCACAAAGACCACGATGAACGGTAACTGTGGTTCATCATTTACTGTCCGTAACATAGTAGGCATTGACTGACAAATGAAAAACGAACTATCATTCATTGACGTTAGTGTATGTAAAATTGCGTCCCTTTATCTTTTCATTTATTCGAAATATTTTAGTGCCGTTCTCTTGTGGTTTTTGTAATTTTATCAAAATGGATTAAAAATTGCTCATGAGATTCCAAACTGGGGAGAGAGTCCTGTGAACACGCGCCAGGTGCAGGGCCATCAAAAACTGTGGACTAAAATGTATTAACCTGTGTTGAAAAATAAAATTATTTCGTTCTTCTCATATGTTTGCTTCTATGCTACGGACAATAATTGACCACCCTAGTATTGTGCTGATATTTTACCCAAATTGCAACAGGTCATCATGGAAAAATGCAAACTAACGTGGGTGGTTGAAAGTTTTTTGCAAATCAAGAAAAACAATTATTTTCGTTAATATCTAAATGTAAAAATGCATAGAAGTACAAGGAGATTATATTGACCAAAGACTTTTATTTTAGTTTAACACATAGTCAGATAACTTTTTTATCAGCTTGAATTTATAATAATTGAGTTCGATGTCAAAAATGATAATAAGAATACGAAACATAATTTAAGTCTTTATAACTTGCATGATGATTCGAATCGGTCTATTTTCACCTAAAGCGTATAATTTGTATTGGTTTCACTTTATAGGTACAAATTTTAGAAATGCCTAACGTATTTTAATTTATACTGACAAATGTAGGTATACAACGGTGAAATATTTCTTGTTAATGGTGTTGTGCTAATAGTTTTTCTTTATACGTTCCCTGTGAAATTTATTTCGATTTCTGAGGCGAACAAATGGTTCGAATCATTAGCACACTGTGCAAACGTATCCCTAACGTTGTAAGATTTCGTGTACAATGTACGTTGTAAAATGCCATAATCTGTACTTAATGTGATGAAAACAAATTAAACAAGCGACACATCTTCAATTTGGCGCCAGCCCTATTTCAGTTAGTATACACGAACGCTTTGGAAATGGACTCGTTTATTAATGTCAATCAGAGGTCAATTAATATTAGAGATTTAACCAATTAATAAAGGAACAAGATTGCGTCATGACATGACAAAATCAGAAAGGTTTGATGAACTTTTTGTAACGGTGTCTGTAGGCACCGTCGATTATGTAAAACTATTGCAATATAACAATTCAATAATTAATTTTGCAGTTACAAGGCGCCAATTAATTGGCTGAACATGTATAAGTCCAATAACGTAAACATCTGCATGTTGATATTGAACTCGTGACTTCTAACATGTTGACCCCATCGCGTCATGTTTTTACGCCGATTATCTTGATTTATTTTTAACATTGTACAGCGTGCTGTAAAACGTAAGTGGACCAATAGTTAAAAATGATTTACCGAAAGTTACAAAAGGAGGTTACAAAAAATAAAAACACAGTCTCTATAATAAACAGATTCATTATGTCTGCAATCACACACTTCACTTGCTAGTGAAATTGCAGATTGAACTCAACTAACGGAAACAGGGTCGTTTTATACTTTACAGGGGCCATGGGCCCTTTTAGAAAGTCAAAAAAGTGAATGAAAACTTCAAATGAATTTATGTAACACAAACTCAATGGAGGTAAAAAATCAAATTATTAAAAAAGCACGAAACAAAATTATAACAAATAAACTGGATAAACAAATCGCACGCGTAAACTATTAGAAGAAACCGAACGAAATAACCATCTTAAAGTGTTGTAAACGCCGCTTCACTATATGGACAGGCTGTATAGTATATTACCACCTTGTCATAAGGAGGATCATTATTTATAAAATAATTTCTTTTGACATACCAATCATTATCCTCATCTCGTAAAAGAGTGATTAGCGGCTGTTTTGAAAAAGATAATTTCGAGAATAGCTAATTAAAAAAATCATTTGACACAGTCCCCGCTATGGTATCGTTGTTAAAATCGTATATATGTAGACCGATTCGCAAATTAAAACGCATTTAATAACGAATTACATTCATCTTTAGCAACATACAAAAAAATTCAGCAATATGTTAAATACGATATTTTTATAGTTACATATTTTATGATCGTAAAAATTAACTGACACCGTTTCACTTATTGTGGTGAGCGAGCCATGAAATAACATTATCGAAATTATAATTCAATTTCAAAATTTGAATAAAATAAAAAAGTCGTTAGGCAAACGACGCGACGTCTGAAAGCTCACCGTACTCTCATAAATTATTTTTTTTAATTCGCGTAATTTTTTTGGCGCAACATTTTGTTCTCTTAACGTGGTGTAAAAAACGCACGCGTTTGTATTGTCTTGAAAATATGTTTACTTTATCGTCCAATATAAAGGTTAAATGAAATTGATTCGCTCGAAAGAATCTGTTTATAATGAATAACAAATATATTTAAAAAAAAGGAAATGAACTTTTTATCTACATAACACTTGACCTCTTATACAAAGAATACATCCCGTGATTGACACTTTTCATTTTTGTCTGTCTGTTTACTATTCAAACGCAATCTCGTTGCGGAATATTGATTACATATGTCTTCACTTTCAAAACGATTTTTTTTACAAACGTACAGATTGTATTTCCTTTAAATTTTTTGACATTAACACCCAGTGTACTGTTGTTAAATGATCACATTGCTGATGCGTGCATTCAAGATATTCTGGTACATTTAACACAATATTTAATGTGTTTCTTACTTTTGCATTTGCTTTTCAACTGAAAATGATACACACTTACACATAGACTGAGAAGAATAGTTTAAATTTCATGTTAAAAAAAAAAAACAATGATTATACATACTGTTTATATCCACCCACCTTCTTTAATTTGAAACTCTGTGGAAATATTGCTTTATTAAGTATATAATTTTGTAATATGTAACAAAACGTTGATATTGAAAAATATAGAAATTGGCGGGTGTCAACAAGCTTGAAAATATTAATCATATAAAATACTCAACATTGCTGCTGTTAAAACTTATCGTAAAGAATAAATTCTGTACAAAGAAAGTATATAAATAATCCACCAAGTTTTGTGTTTGCAAGTTTGCGAAAAAATGAAATATTATAATGTTAAACAACCCTTTGTTTCATTGCATAACTATTAGCAATTCAACTTTAATATAAGCAATTAAGTATTCCATAAGAGCAACCAGCCGTCTACTGAAAGTCATTAACCACGGGTCCTTAAAATCGAATTAATTATTAAAATTTTAAAAGCAATTCCTACAACGGTTGTAGTTATGTATATAAAAGATTAACAAATTATTAATGACGCGAGAGCATATAGCAATATGCCCCCAGTATGTCCTTCGCGTTACTTAAATCATAATTAATGTAATCCTCAGCTAAACTTTCTCACTATTGTTATCATCCATTTACAATGTGAATTTGTTTTCCGTCGATGGTATTCAATAGTTGAGAATTTACACATAAATTGGTGCGTCACTTGGACCGATCTGAAGATGGGAAATGTGACTTGGTCGGAGTAATTCTTCAAGGACAATTCAAATACTCGATTCATTACCCGATAACTAGGGAATACACCTCCTTCTAATTCATTTCTTTACTATTTCCAGCTTCTCTTTGATCCCAACAGATTCAACCCATTCAATTTTCCTACATCTTCAACACTTCTTATACTCCTCGTTCAACCAATAATTCATTTCCGCACCTAAATCTCGTAAGTCATTGCTTAAGCTTTGCTTCCTGTTCCGCTCAAATAATCCTTGATTTCATACACACACAACCACTTTATACTTTTCGTTGAAAACTCGCATAATGTATCGCCTTTGCCCTTCCAGATTTATCTAGGTTTCCACCACTTATCTACCTCCTCTGTCGCTAAAACCACTGTCTCGTACATTTCTATTTCCTTTTTCTCCCACTTCTAGTTCCTTATAATATAACCCTATTGTCTTATTTTTTCCATCTCACCACCCTTCTTACCAAAATCTACTAACAATTTTCCCTTTCCGTCTCTTCGAGATATAGATCTTTTGAGGTATAGACTTTTGAGTACTCATATCCACATTCTCGCCAATTCACTCCCCATGTTTCCATTCAGTGCTACCCTCTCCAAGGTTCCCTCTTCTCTTCTACCATAGCAAATTTCGTAATGATGTGCCTGCTTTTTGTCTTCTCACATGTGCGTTTCAAACTTCCCTCTCTCGCTCCATAGACACCCCCTTTCATTCCTCCCTCCTATCTATTCAATATTTTATACCTTCCCGGGAAATCACTGGCTTCCTTTTCTTCGAAGTTGCGTCGGCGCCCTTTTCTCCAGAAATCTCTTAAGTCTTTCTAACATGTATCCATTACTCCTCCTCTGCAATAAGGTCCAGATCGTCCGTATAGCTCAACGTCCATATTTTGTCCACCTCGGTTTGACCAGCATAGCCATGTTGGAAATAAGCTGATCGATCCTAAGCTACTAGAATGCGTTGTTTAAGACGTTCATAGATATTTGGCACTTGCTAAAAATGAATTTCGTTCCTGTAATATGGCGTGCACTTCGTGCGACGTGGAATGGTACTGAACTCGACAATACAATTTCATGCAGATCTTCTAGGAAGATATGATTTCCAAAGATTCCAAAGTCTGAACATTAACACTGGTGCAAAAAAATCTTCTAGGATCTCTATTTTCATGGACGACCTCTACCCATACCATCGCAATTTGTATATCAGTTGTATGACCTCAATCAGCAAATGTCTTCATTTTCCAAGGTGTGGGCTAAAGACCAGCAGAGGTCGGTAATCAAAGGCAAGATTCGACACGAAATGGGCTCGATTCGAATCATTATCTATTTCACGTACGGTTAGGCAATTAAGTTTACTTGATCTATTATTAATTTGCAGTTCGGGTTCAATATAATGAATTTGGCGACCAGTGGTTTGTTAGTATATTTTACGTCATAACACAAGCAAAAATTACCCTACGTCAATGTAACCCGCAACGTAAACGATAACCAGAAAAACATTGTACATTTTTTGGAATATTTAACTTCTGACCAATTAATTTTTGTTCTTTGAAGTTCGCTTTGGTCCTTAATAGTAATATTTTTAACAGTTAAAATTAGTAATGGTAATAGTCTGAACCTACAATTACAAAATGTATTCTAAACTTATGCATTGTTAGTTATCGTGGCTTTATCATCTTAAGTTCTAAACGAATATCGACGACTGCGACATCTGTTGTTAAATGTATGTAATTGTTGTTATTAACTCTAGTACAGTCTACTCCGAATAGATGGCGCTGTATGCAGCACGCGTTATTGACACGGTTATTAAATAATTTCGCGCCCAAACTTACAAATTATAATTGGAAAGAAATACATATTTACAATATCAAATGTTCAGTAGTCGTTACGAATTAAAGAAGTCTAAATTTTTTCATATAAAATTTGTGCATACCACGTGATGAATACCACGTTGTATTGTTGTATTATGAATACCACGTTGTTCCAAAATCCCATCCCGTGAATTAAAAATTCATTTGCAAACTGGACTCTCACGCGCTTATTTTCTGCAGTTAAAACAACTTTGTGGGCAGCAGCACAGTTTTTTAAGCCAGCTTGTTTTAAACGCATTCTGAGAGATCCTGGGAATAATGTTTCTTCTCGTGCTTTCCGGGCATTTCCAAAAGGATTTTGGCGGATATATTCTACGAGAGCATTGTCTTCTTTTTCATTAGACTTTGCCTGCGCCTTGTCTGAGAGATCTTCGCAATCTTTGTTAATCTTGCAACCGTTTCTTAACGTAATATATGCAATTTTTACTAACATTTAGTTCAGCAGCCCCTTCACTTACAGACTAATTTTCTTTTAAATTTGCCAAAGCTCTTGACTTTTGAGTCTCAGTTAAATGTTGCGGCATTTTTGACACTTTATATGACAATAATTTTAAGAGCTGTCACGAACGACTATGAAGTATAAATCCCACCGTTAAATTTTTACATTCACATTTGGGTTTCGTCAACCTTACATTTGGGTTAAATGTTGATTTAAATATAAAAAAAATGGCCAACAAAAATAAACAAGGTATTTTGTTGTATATTTATCCTACAATTACAGTAGTTCCTTGATTAACACAAGCGCAATTATACACATGTTTATAAATAACACCTAGTTTCAATATGAGACGAAATAAAACAAGACAAAAATAAAATTAAAGTTGTTGATCAACTTCATCGTGGATACCACTAAATAATGCCCATGGTTCTTGTTTAACATATTTATTATACAAAAAAAGATGATTTAGCTTTTATTGGTGGTGGTTACAATTTTCTTGGGATGTTCAAATATCTAGTTTATTTTATACCATTTTAATAATAAATGTTCTAGGTAAATATGATTTATTTCTCTACAAGGTGGAGTCTAATCGTAATTCGTAAAAATTAAGAGTTAATCACCACCTAAATCAAAGATCTACTGTGTTATAATAAAACCATCACAAGTGTCATTCTATATACACATAAACTGATTAAAAAGCGTAGTCAAAAACATTAGTTGCCACCTACATAAAACAATATTTAATGCTAAGTGTATGGCCATATTAAGTTGAATCAACAACCTCATCATGATTACAATAAAATTTTAAATAAGTGTCTGTACATTCAATCAAGTCGAGAATTCTTTTTAAATTACTTATTTTACTCATTTCATTTACAACCTATATAATTATTGTAAAAATTCTCGACTGTAAAACACTTATTAACATATCTCGGCGAATGAAACACTTTTAGCTATATTAAAGTTTATTGCTTATTCCTTTGATACATGCTCCTGTTCACATAGTTTTTTGACGGCGTTTTTGCAACATATGTTGTATTTTGTTTTTTACATAGCTTTAGATTGACTATTGATCAAATTGTATGCCAAATACTCAAGTGATCTGACCAATGGTGAACTCGTTGTAGCGATGGGGGTTAACATTTTCCTATTTTTCAGTGTCGTTGGTCCAACAACTCAAGAGTTGATTAGTATTTTTTAAGTGGTTTGACCATTGTTGCATGCGTTATTGAACCAATTTACTTTGTTTTATTACGATGTTATCATAAAATTACGTTGGTCATACTACTAGATTTTTGCTAGCTAGAATTTTCGCAATGTGAACGTTACACTGTAGTGTAGTATAGTGCCCATTATTTGATTCATCACAATACAATTCTCTGACAAATGCTTTTGCATTTACGGGTTCAGTTGTGTTGATACAAATTATGCATTTTTATAATAGATACTTTTTTTAGTTGCATTGTATTGAATTAAATGTCGAATACCCTAACTAGGTTCTTTAAAATATTCTTCCTAAAATAGCCTTGATACCGCGATATTAATGTTTATTGCTTTATAAGGGCTTTCTTATTGCAAAAACGAGTGTCGCAATAAACTTTAATATTGGTAAAAGTGTCTCGTTCATTGACTGACTGTTCGCGACACAAGATACGTATATTTCTATACATATATACAAATATATATATATATATATATAGAGATATACATACATATAATATACAGATATAATATTAATATTTAACTCAAAATTACCATTCCTATAATCCTTCAATATATAGACAATTCGATCAGTCAGTATAATAAACTATAAACACCATGACAGAATTTAAAAGAAATATTGTTACACATTAGCAATACGTACATATATTTTATTTACATTAGTATAATAGAACCTACTTCACGATATACAATAATTACAATATGTTTCAGTCAAGATCTGCTACAATTAGTACAGTTTAACAATGCCTTTATTCATAAGTCGGCATTTCATTGTTTTCCTAATGGTAGTATGTTATGGTTTGAACTTAACCAAAGGTATATTTTTTGAAGCAAGACATTTGTCACAAACCCACTCGGCATATACTTCCGCAGTCAGTAGCTGAAAAGCAGCTTCCGTTAATCCCGTACAACCCCTAAAATGTATGCATTTATAAGTCGTCTTTAATTTCAAATGCGTTATTACCGATGGAACCAAAAGTTACATCCACTTTCGCATAATATAGCTTGATCGTTGTCGTGGACTTCTTTATGACAAACACCACACGGGTATATTGGAGGAGCATTTGGATTTTGTGAATTGAATACCATCGGCTGGTCAGCCGGATACACTTTTCCAGCACTTACGGGCATTGGTTTTGGATACATATTATTCATTGGTGTCATCAAAAAATTATTATTCATAGGTCCACCTACAATAACAAAATATTAACAAGATTAATGACAGAATTAATTTGAATAATTGTTCATAAATTCTATAAAACATTTAATACATCAAAGAGAACATACCCATAGGGCCATTAGGTGTATTCATGCCAATGGGTCCTTGCATCGGTCCATTCATTTGAGGATTCATACCGTTCATTGGTCCACTCATTGGACCATTATTCATACCGCCCATGGGACTGTTCATTGGTCCACTAATCGGTCCATTTCCAACGCCAGGCATCGGTCCTTGCATACCTGATCCCATATTATTTATCGGACTATGCATAGGCCCTAAAATTTACAATTACTAACATACCTTGGATAGCAAAACAGTCTGAAATAAATTACAATGAGAACATGTAGCAAAATTTTGTTCCATTTTGATTATTAATTTTACTGTAAAAAATCATAGAAATTGCCATTTAAATCAAAGTTCATTAAAATCGTTTGAGCATCCTTAATTTCTACATTCGCATGTTTCGCAATTTTAACTAATAAAGTTAGTTAAACCTAGCGAAATGTGCAATTTATGCTTAGCCATTTTAAAGTAAAATTCTGTGTTCAATTGTCACAGTAACCAATTTCATTCTGAAAAATTTCCACAACTATCAAAATACAACAAATCAAGTATTACATGCATAATATGCATATATTTTCTATAACTACCTGTAAGCTATTTGACTGCATTGCTTTTAACTGGATATGTACAACAGTTCATTTTCAAGAAGCTTTAATATTGCGAGACTAAAATATCTTAAACAGCGTACAATTTATACGTAATTTTTCAATATATTTCCATACAGAATTTTACAGCTAGACAGTAGCTGTTCCATATGGATTTCGATTGACATTTCAAAAATGAAATAAAGCAAATGATCTAACTGCGAACTGAATATACATTTTAGTTTTGAAAGAGCTGAAATATAGGAATACGACTGTGAACCAAACTCAGAGTCTGCTTGGGATATTTTGATGAAATCTGAATAATATGATAGTGCCGTTATTTTACAAATCAACTTTACATTTCACACAAAAAATTAAAAATAAAATAAAACATACCAAAGTACCTTGATAAAAAAGGAAAATTTCCATACACTAAAAAGAAAATATATTAAAAATTGTTTTGGAAGAATTCAGATTATTTATTTGCATAAAGAATTTTAAGTTAAAATGTCTTTCATTGCATTTTTGAATTAATTTAATCATATGTTTATAGGTACGACGACGTTATGGAATTTCAGCGAGATATCTTTGACATACTGCGACATGGCAGCTACACTTTGCCTCATGTTATAGCTGTATATATCCATTATGTACTGGGATAATTTCAGAATGATTACTTTGTAATACACGAGTATATGGATGATTTAAAAAAAATACGTTTTTCCCATTTCACAGAATTTTAAACTTATTTTTTTGTACGTCTACATATTTACACTAATTTCTATAGTACATCATGGTTAATAAACTATATAATACAGCAATGTTGTCGGGTTGTTCATAATGTGATTGACTGTTTTTAATCAGTTTCGCAATCATTGACATAGAGAATTAATAATATCAATAAAGATAATGAACTCGCTAGATGGACTGGTAGGGTCCCAGCAAGTAATAATAACTAAAATATTATGCAGTACGGAGGACTTCATATCTACATAAGCAAAACTTCAACATCAAATGATCACAAATTATTTAGTTCAAGTTCAAACACAACTATAACTAGGACACATACGATTTAGCAGAAGCAATTCAATATTCAAAAGAAAATGTTGGGATAACGTTGATCTAAAAATTGAATATCTAACAAAATAAGGAATCATGTTAATAATGTCAACACAATGTAAGTTTGTACCTATAAATATGTTAATAAATAAATTATATATTTATAAGTACAATGTAAATTACTGTGTGTAAGAATTTTAAAGGCAGAGGATACGCACATTTGAGCTAACTTATTATATTATATTATTTTTAATTTAAAATTCTATGTAGATAAGAAATGTATTTATAATCAGAGCTACGTTAACACTGCTCTTACTAATTTTTGAGGGAATTTAAATATAATTTGAATTGTCTCCAACTAAAAAAAATACATAATGTATGTCAAAATAATAGTACTTTACTCTATGTCAATGACGATGTAACAGCCATGAAATCGCATCCTCCTAAGTCGTGTTTAACAACTAATGTAAATATTTTTACAAGAGTATAAATTTTATTGAAAATATTATTAAAACATTTGTCGTACAAAGATGTCGTTTATCGCGAGAGATGAGTTTAGCAATAGATAGTTCGGTGGGGTGAACAGTGCATAATACAAATTGGTTCTACGAATATGTATTGCTAAACTCCCCCCGTTTGCAAATCGACAATTGTTTGATTCGTGCGAATGGCTAGTACCTATCTACGACCAAAATGGTTTAAGAAATTCAAATATACTGTTTGTACAAAGCAAATCTAACGTCAATTTACCTACAACGTCTTGATTTTTATTAGATATCTGAATTCGACTCACCTGTAATAGGATGCATGGGTCCATTTGGCGAATTCATTATATGTGGGGGCATGTGATTTCCCATGGGTCCATTAATTCTAGGTCCATTCATAACCATGGGGTTATTCATCATATGAGAATTTTGATGGGCATTTGGACTAGGCAACATAGGTGAACCCATACCCGGACCTGTTACATGGATTCGTTTAATATCTTACAGTGAATCCCCGTTGTAATATTACCCATTGGACGACACATATTCATGTTATTGACAACCATTCCCATGTTGTTACCCATGCCCATAGACGGTGTATTTCGGACGACATTCATTGAGTTTACCGTACTTGGGCAATCATCGAAAGGATTTGATGCAACTATTGTATCACCATATCCCGATAAAGGTGGAGGTAGTAAATCTTGTACGTTTGGCGGAGTCTGTATTGAAGATTGTACATTTTTTCGCCTTTTTTTAGGATTTGATGCACCACTAGATAATTCATTTCCTATGTTGGGAACATTAAGTCGAAAAGGTGATAAATGACTCATCTTATTGACTTTTGATAATTTTCCACATAGTCCTACTCTTGTACACTGTTAACACTGTAAATAGAAGGTGTCATTTTGTTCCTACACAACTGCACATATTTAAATACCATTAGGAAATTATAACCTCTTACTATGTAGAAATCGCCATATGTTTCATTGATAAGATGAAATAATATTTACGTTTAGAATGTTTTCCGAACAACCGTAAATAATAAACATGGCTATAAACAAAAGCATTGATACGAGAGTAATCTGAAGTTGTATTCAAACCGTAATTACAACGCCAGCCCTTCTAAAAGTTACTTTTAAAGCAGGGTTGCCAGGTTAGCGGTCTTAAATTTCGTACATGGACTAGGAAAAAATGCAGTGTTTCAAACAATTTACCGTACCTTACCCCCATTCCAACTTCTATACCGAAAACCGAATACGTGGAAACGCTACATATTTACTATGTGCAAACTAAGAAATGACTTTTAATGTACTGCCTGCGAATGGGATTTTATTTTTTACTTTCTTAAACTTAAACTATAACATGTTCACCCCATTCACCTCACCCTATACTTCAATTTTATTCAAACAAAGCTGTCGCAATATTGTGGAAAACGATACAAAACTCTGTAAAATTGTAAAGGACACCATTAATAAGAGAGATCACATTTTCATCTATTTATTCAACTTGCATATTAACTACAATATGAAATAGGTGTAACTATTAACAAATAAATATTAAAAAAAAAACAATAATTTAAATTAATTCAATTTGTTTGTAAAAAGTATCACATAGTTTTAGAATCTCATGTCAAGAAAGGTGCACTTGTGAACTTTATTGTGGGTTACATTTACTTTATGTGCATTTTAATGTGCTGTATGTAGGTAACAGACAATAGTGTTCGTATTTGAGAATTCCCTAAACAATTACGCTACGTCTATAGGTTTTTTGGTCAGGTATGTACTGTTCGAGATCCTCTGGCGGTGTGTTCAGTGCTGAATAATCAATTGGGAATAAAGCTGGAGACATTAGTGAGGGTATTGTTCCTAAAATGTATTGTCCAGGTCCATTCGGATATCTCCCAAGTAAAAAATTTGCGAAGCACAATTGATAAACTCTGTAATTCAACTGATGATCACCATTCTGAAATTTTTACGATCATATATTGATTTCAACAAGCTGACGAAGCATTAATAATACTTGAATTTATTTATGATACGAGCTATATTAATTTGCATACAAAGACCGCATATTTCTAAATTATTCTAAATATATAAGCATACATTATCCATTAATCAATGCATTGATAAATCTAAATGCTAATCACACGTTCTTATTATAATATTTAATGAAAAAACTACTTAATACATTAGAGTAATGGAATGTTATAAACAGGAAATACATACAGAAGTCATTGTTTTATATGCGACATCAACAATTTCCTCAACTTCAATGCTATTAAAACCCATAACTGATGAATAAAATTCCTTTAATTCTAATTTACTTAAGGTACCATTTCCTGCAGATAACATGAATTGAAATAATTATTAAATTACACGTGCCACAAACAACTTACCGGTTTTATTAATTATCTGAAATAAAATTTTGACAAAATATTGCAACCAAATCGGAAAATCGGTCAAATTTTTACACCCCGAGACCAATCCGGCCCACTTATACAACCACCCGTCTTGAGTAATGTAGACGTGGTCATTAACTGTGAAACCTAAATAAAGTATAATTTTACTAATTATACATAAAAATTAATAGCGTCATGTATAATTTAAAACTATGCACTTGCCTCTGGTGTAAATGTGTATATTGATAATAAATTAAAAAAAAAAACCAGTTCACCTACTACCGTTTACCTAATTTATCATCAATAATGTCCTGTAAAAAAGTGTCCATAAAACCACGTTCCACTTCCCTTAAGGTATTGAACTCTTGAGAATTCACGGACCAATCGGCAAAATGACGCAATCGCTAATTTTTCCACGATGCATGCACAAAACATTTACAAAACATTTCGAAATTAACATCGCTAGTTTATGAAATGTCTACCTCAATGAATGCCTCGAAATCTTCTTTACTAATGAGATTATCTTGATCGTGGTCGAGTAACATTGTGAAGAAATACGAAAATTTGTAACTTTGAGTCGGTGTTAACTTATAACTCTGGTCATAATCCGCAAATTCTGCATCGGGAATAAATCGGTCTACCCAAGTCGCTAAAAATAAAATAAACATTAACGCAAATGATTTTTGTTTTGTTTTCTCTTACTCCAAACGTGAACGCTCCACCCAGACCCATTAGTTTGGCTCTCCCCTTTGTCCAAGGTTGCAAAACTTTTCTTATTTCCTTCAACCTGACCGGCTTCAAACTCCGGTAAAGTTCTCCAACGTTTCAGAAGATCTTTTGTTCTATCTTTAGTTTTACTACAAGCATGTTTCCAATTGGCTATTATTTTATGCGAGACAGTTAACGAATGATCAGGGCTATCGGATTTAATACTTGCTGAATTTCTGCCGAAATGCACATCTTTGTCAGACTTGATGCTTCCCGTACTTGCTTTCTCAAAACTTTTCGTACTTTTTATACTACTCCTGGACAAATTTAGTTCTTTAATACTGTTCTGTCTACTCGTCAACTTTTCACTGTCCGATGTTTCATTATCCATTATATAAACATTCGTTATTTTATTCCATGTAAAATAAAATGTTATTGAGAAACTATTGCACATTTTGACAGATTACATTATAACAACAATTCCAATGATTATTCTGACCTACTTAGGCTATATTCTTGAATAAACAGGCTATATATATATATATCCATGTAATACAGAATTCCAGTTACAGGCACTAAAACAATTTCGATTTGTCGACGATGTGCAACGAAACTTAAATTAAAGTACATACAGTTTTCAAGAGAGCCTTTCTGCACCACCTATTTTATAGCTAAATAATTATAATTTTAAATATTTTACGATACATATTAACTCAATATACAAAATATAGACGTATTGGACGACGAACTCTTGAAAAAATGTGGAAGTTTTGATTTTGTTTACAACAGTTTATGATCTAATCGATTCTTCTGTAACTATTGACCCTGTAAACAATAACTATTATAAGTGTACATATTTAACACATCGACCGTTGAATAAAATATACTAGTCATGACATTTACATGCAGCACCGGATCAAGGACCGCAGTAGAAACAAAATTATTGTAGCACTTCGTTATAGGTCATATGTCTCATGCGAAACGATTATTTTTTCACACTGACAGATACAAAATATGACACAAAAATACTACGAGTTTGTTAATTACAAAATATGATTGGATCAACATTAGTATGAATGAGTTTTTCATATTCTCATTTAGTATGAGAGAATATTAAATATTTTCAATCCGATTCTGTCAATGTAGCAAACTTCACGCTGTCACGTGTCCGGTTGCTCAGGTATTACATTGAAAATCGTCAATAATAAATTATTGCTGCTATTGATAACACTTTTAAAGAAAAAATCAGAGTCATCATGGAGGTAAAATACTTATTTATTTTAAGCTATTAATATTTCATTTACATTTACATGAAAACGTGTTAAAAATCGTCATTTATATAGATGTTATTTTCATAGGTAAACGTTTACACCCTAACCAATAAACCATTGTGTACAATAGGAGTACCTCTCACTGCAACTGTGAAAGACGCAAAAATAGAAATAGCGAAATGCAACAAAAAATTATATGTAGATCGACAATCGCTTCGAACCGACCTAAAAGGAAAAGATGAAAACGACAGTACAACTCTGGTGAATTTGGGAATACAAAATGGTTCGACTTTATTCATTAAAGACTTGGGTCCCCAAATATCGTGGAAAGCTGTTTTCATACTTGAATACTTAGGACCTCCAATTGTTTATGGTTTATTTGCTGCAAGACCATCTTTTATATATAACAATAGAGATGAACCTTTTACAACTGCTGCACTGTATGTATTTTGTATTTAATAATTGCCTATTAATTACAATTTTTTTCTTTTTAGAATTGCCTTGTATTGCTGGGTTGCGCACTATATTAAACGGCTATATGAAACGATTTACGTACATCGTTTTTCCCACAGCACGATGCCTGTAAGAAATCTTTTCAAAAATTGTGGTTACTACTGGGGATTTGCTGCTTACGTTGCTGTGCATCTCAATCATCCGTTATACACTCCACCTCCTATGATCCAAATTATTATTGGAACGACTATATTTGCAGTAAGTATATTTTATATCGTAAAATATAATTTATTCGAAGTTCTTGACATTAACAATTTTTTGCAGGCTTGTGAAATTGGTAACTTGAACATTCATCTTTTATTACGTGACTTGCGTCCCGTGGGGTCTACTGTGCGTAAAATTCCAGTTCCTAACGACAACATCTTTACGAAGTTGTTTAATCTCGTGTCGTGCCCTAATTATACTTACGAATTTGGTGCATGGATAGGATTTGGGATCTTGACTAATTGCATTCCAGGTAATAATACATTTTAAAACTATAAGCTCTAACAAAACTGTTCTAGCATTTGTTTTTGCCTTGGCCGGTATGTATCAGATGAGCATCTGGGCTATTGGAAAACACAAGCTTTACAAGAAAGAATTCAAAGATTATCCAAAACGTAAAGCGATACTACCCTACATATTATAAATTGCTTTTATGATTCTTATGGTTAAATGTGTGTTATTTACATGGTGTTATTTTCTACCGTTTAATAGGGATGTGCAACCTTTTTGTGCAGACACTTGTTTAACTCTAGTTACATACTCGAAAAGAATCTTTAATTAATATATTCATACAAAATATGGATTTCAGATTACTAGATTAGACCTATTTTCAAGAAAGTTAATATCATATGCAAGGTTGCACACCTAACGTTTAAGAGGGTTGGGTTAACAATATTGTTGAAGTATTTAACATAGGGGATTGTACTGATTAAAAAAAATCCCTTTGTATTTCAATTTATGAATTTGTTTAAATATAGTTTTTTAATAAAAATGTGCAATGTTTATTAATTTATAATATAAGAAAGTTCTGTGTGGACCACTGCGGATTTTTAATATGGTGATCGTTTTATTATGTTTCAAATTAAACAACCAGTTTGTTTAATATTTGACTGCTAATTCTAAGAAATTTTTTGAAACCCATTTTTTTCGATTTGCAAGCAATTATTCAATGTTGTCTAAACTTGATATTATAATTTATTTTATATAATTTAAAATTTCTTGTATTTGTACATTTCTTTTCGACCAGCGCCTTGCCTTTTCCACCAACACATCTTTAGATTTGTAAGCTCATTTTGCATAATCACGTTCAGTCTTGACAAAACACGTTAACATTTCTTATTATAGGCAACGTAAAATCTATATAAAACTTTTGCATGATGTACAATCACAAAATACTCTTATGAATACTTTGGATGTATCGCAATGACATAGACGTAGATGTGTCTTTGGTTACAGGTTTAGGTAATAAAAAACAATATAGTACTTTTAAATGTATTAATAAATTAATGATGAGTATAAATATAAATTATACACATGACAATTAAATAAAACTCGAAGCAACGCTTAATAAATATGCATCCGTGGAAGATAACGCAACCAGCAAGAGCGGCAAACCAGTCCTTCCAAAAAGTAGATCTTTGGAGCATACCTAAAAACATGTGAAGCAATATTAGAAATGTTTGTATTTCTATTTCAACTTGAATTTCTTTATTTAAATTAAAAGTGATTTTTATTAGCAATAGTAATTTTCACAAACTTTCAGGGTTTGCCGAGCAAGTGGGTAACTTACTCACACTTAGCATTTAGAGACGTGAATTGCATAAAAACACAAATGTGTTATAAAATAATAATAAATACGTACAATACTTTTTGATCAAGTCGTTCCCAACAATATTTTTTACATTGCTAATTAGTTTCATTGGAAGCGAGACCTGCAAATAGATAAAAACTTCAATTAAACAAACAACGCTACAAAATAACTTACATATTCGATTAAATTTCTGATCTAGTTAACCGCATCCTGTTAATCATTCACTTCTGTAACCAGACGTAGCATACTGAAAAAAATTGCGGTTAGTTCCGAGCTACGCATAATATATTAAAATTACCGTGGGTTACGGTTTCACAGTCTACAAGGTTCTAAGTCTTGAAATATCATTCCTTGGTGTAATCACTTCCTTCTATTTTCATCATCGTGGTATTTTTCCATGATAGGGCTTTAAAACGAAAAAACTAATTAGTACATCAATAGCAGAAAATAAAGGAAAACCGTTGATACATTTTTCGAGTTTAAAATGTACAAAAAATTGGGTTGACAAGAATTGTAAATGGAAGATTTCTCTTATACTTTTATGATTACCTATTACAATTTAATTTATAGTCTAAGTTATATCTATATAGTCATATTATGGCATCGCATATTAGGTCACAAAAATTGACCTATTTTGAAACTATATATCAAACAGTTTTATGTTGATGTATTAATTGTATTAACGTGTTTGTAATAGAGCTAGAGAAATATATTATACATAAGACCGAATAACTTTATTGTAAAACTCAACTGATGTTGATGATGGACAATCGCATCAGTTTAAGTATTATTTTGGGCCTTCTAAGTACTACATGTTAATAAATGAGTTATTTCATTTTATTTCAATGGCATCCATGATAGAAATTTTATCTGCGTAGTTGTAAAATGACACAAAAAGATTATTAACTAGTTAGCCTCTAAGATTATCTAAAATTATGTGTTGAATTTATTGTATTTTGTGGATTTAAAATATTAATATTATTTAATATTAATTTCTAATTAATTTATTTAATAATTCATATATTTATGTGGAACATTCCGATTGGGATCTCAACACTGGTATATAATCTATCAAAACGAATAGAAATACAATAGATGCTTAATATTAAATGTTTGAGAAACAAAAATGAATAAAGACTCGGTTAGAATACTGGGCTGATGAAAACTTAATTTGCAACATATTCTCCAGGTGGTAGACATCCAGTCGACATACGTATATATTTTATTTTCTCCATATAATATAGAAAAGTACCGTTTTCAATATCAGCGGAAATACATCATGTTGAACGTGATTTCCTGTCAGTCTAAAACAACTTAAAACAAAGATAATGAAATGAACGCAAGAATTGGAAATACATGCCAACGCATCAGTATAACCCAGTGGATAATATAACATTTTCAGATGAATAATAAAAATCATGGAAGTTATTAAGAATTTGCTATTTATCTTCAATGTTTGTCACGAATACTCAGCTGATCGACGTACAGCTGGCCTGTTCAAACAATTTCCCTTCTTCGGCAATTCAACTTTATCTACGTTAACTACGTAAATTTCACGAATTACTTACTGATAGTTACTGATAATGTACTAAATTAAAAAACATTTACGCACTTCCTAAACTGCGTACTTCTTTCTAAATATGAAAATATTTATAAGATTATTCTTTCTGGTATAAGTACACAATATGTTATATAAGATATGTCGTTATTCTCGATTTACTAATATAGATGCGCGGCTGAGAGTTCAGATTTTCCCATGAACTGTTTTCTTATGCTATAAAGATAATTATTATTTTATTTTTAATAACCATTTAAGAATGTTCAATGTATGAACTTTATACGAATTGGAAGTTCACACCATAAATTAATTTTAAACGAAACTAAAATGTTCAAGGTTGTTTTCAAACAATTTTTTCTGGTAATATTACTTACATTAACAAGAATTTAACATTATCGATGACTATTGTCATCTCCATAGTCATTAAGCGCTTTATAACAATTACTAAAAAATATAGTTTAACAAAAGAGTTAGTAATACATAAGTGCAAGTTTCTTTTACAACAAGGTAACGAGTACATAAATTAAAATTATACTTACAATTCCCATTATAACTGAAAATATTTAGGTACATATACAATCCTGTAGCTGTTTTGTATTCTATTTTGCAGAACTATTTTCTTTCCGGCTGTCCAACTAGTTCGGGATTTAACACATCGCGATACATTATCACTACGTTAATGGAACTAGGTGTATTTGTTTCAGCAGCTATCTGTCGGTTGTTAGCACTTTTTCCCGATTTTTCATCCTTCAATTATGTCTTCGCATTCACAAATTCTGCACCATGAATTAATTCAAGTAAAAAGCTCTTACACGATACTTGGGTATTACTTTTACTTGGCAGCAGTGGGTTTTTTCATTTGGACTCGATTAAATGTCAATTAACAAAGTTCACTTTCGATAACACAGAGTGGATTTAAAAAATAATAACATTTTATCATGTTAATGAGTCAATAGTGGAAATCCTTAACGATGTTCTTCAAGTACTTCGCAATAAAATGGAAATGAGTAATTTAACGAGTGATTTAATTTAAGATAACACATCGTCGTTATTCAAAAACGTGCATTTAGGTGACTACATTAGTGTGTTTCACTTCTTTTTTAGTGGCTTGATGTCTTCAGATGAAATGTCAGCATGTCATTAGAGTTCTTTATAACTCGTACGAATTCACCAATTGATTTGAATCTTTGTCAGTTTGTAAGCAATTGATCAACGATACCGGTTACCGGATGTCTCCAACATTAGTAACCGATATTGAAACATCCCACCTCTAGTTAGTAGCATTATAACTCGTGGTTGTCACTACTTGATCTCATGTATAATTTCCCTCATCGATTACATTTCAACATCCCTTTACTTTCTTCACGTATTCCAGATGTACCAATCAAACATATGCGATATGAAATTTCAAAATCTTGTGGTGATATGCCATAACAAGGCATGAACCAATTCAGTTCAACCAATCCAGGTGGTAGCGTTCACTATCTTCTGTTTGTATATATTCTACAAAGGTTCCACTAAAATTGTTGAGTTCTTGGTTTTAATTATCTAGGTCAGCATAAATGATGTTCAAAAATCTATCCTGATTATTCACCTGTAAGTTACATAAGAAAATCATGAGATATAACGCGCCCCACGTACCCAATGATAAATTCGATATTTTTTATACACGCAGTGAATTTATTTATCATCACCGAACATAGTATCAACTGCAGAAATATAAGCTTGATATAGATTTATTAATTTATTTTGTGCTTTTTTAAAGAAATTTGTTATTATTATATGTATCAATTTTGTGGTTTATTTTACTGATTGTAAAATCAAATATATTTACATATGACAATTTGTTGTTTATTTCGCACCTATTCTATGCTACGTACAGACCTGAACATTGCACCAAACAAGAGAGCGAAAGACCAATGAAGTGTCAAAAAGTTGATTAATGTGTAACATTTTCTGGATTTATTTGTGAACATGAATATGTTTGCCACCATCTTCTTTATTTTTTTCTCGGCTAACGAATAATAAATATAAATACATCGCTTCACCGTCCATAATTGTTTGCAAGAAACTCTGAGAACAGCACAAGCTCGTTCCGGTTGGCGAAATTAAATGTCTATTGTCCGTTTTAATTGTTGTTCAGTTCGTATCTGTTTGTCGTTCGGCGTAATGTTCAGGTCTGTAAGAAACTTTAGGTATCATTGTAGAGCAACTACTCTCAACTACGTTAGTTTAGTTAGTTTAGTTATAATTGAGTGGGGCGTTTGTCGCCCCTCCACTGCGACCGCAAGGGTCTATTGTGGCTCCTCAACTACGTTATATAACGTTATAATAATTGTAACGTTATGTAACGTAATAATTTCCCGTTATTTGTACAATAGATAACGGGACATAATTTTGAATAATGTTTTGAAATAACATTTGAAACGTTATTTTAGAACATCATACTAAAAGTATAGGCGGTAAAAAAAATGCATGGAAAAGGATAAAAAGGAAATTTTCTTGTAAGTTTAACAGAATTGTGAGAGAATTGAATGAATGGAAAGGCAGGAAACAAAAAAAAAGTTTTTGACATGCGTGCTTTGAGGTAACAGAAGCGAAGATAGGGGGAACAGGTACTTTACAAAATAAAATGCGAAACTTACCATTTCTACTGGATTAGAATAATTAAGTATAAATGAAGAGCGTTAATGCTAAAGCGCAACAATTTCATAGTAAATTTGAAAGTAATTTTCATATTGAAATGCTGTTTTATCAAATATGTTGTATTTTTATTCCAAAATCGTTACTTTTGTATTAAGGCTCTCCAGCTGTAACCGTATGACAACGTAATAAATTATCCATGAGGAAAGTACTTAATTGGTAACCATTTAATACCACTGAAGAATTTATCCAAGAAAATAATTAGAGAAATAAGTTCGAAATGAGATTTTCTTGATGTATTTGTTGATATCGTTATTGTGAATAACAATATACTAATTGAATAATCTGGTGTGGATTACTTCGAAGAAAGGTTAAAAGATTTGCCTGGATGAGTATAACGCCTCCATATATTCGTGACATTCTGTATCGAAGTGTATGACTACGTATGGTGTATTCCAACGTGAGATTGTGAATAGTTTGTTAAAGGACGTACTCATCAACGTACCGACGTGGATCCCAAAAGATATGGCTAGAAATGCAACCTCGAAAAAACTTGCAAATGGCCAAGAACACATAAATCTCTGCAGTACATTCACCGCCTTCTTCTGTTGATGCTTAATTTGATAAATTGGAAGTTATTGGCTTTCTAAAATTTAATAATAATTATTTCCGCTTGGTAACATTTTACTTCTAATTCAATTTTGATTTTGTTCAATAAACTTAATTGTTTTAATTTCAACTTGTTGTTATTAATCGTATCTATTTATTTTTCTCTAAAATTACTAAATTTTATGACTAGGTGCTTCTTTTAATGATACTAGGGATAAACGCTACCAAGTAAGTAGAGTAACGAAGAAATTGATAACAAGCTTTTTGAAAGAATTGAAAAGGCGGCAATAACAAGTTGCAGTGCCAGTTGGTTGAAACAAAAAGCTTGTCATGATGTAGAGCACTGGAGATATTTAAATAGTGCTTTTGCCAGCAGTATACGTGCCATTTCTTCGAAAATAATATGCGATAAAATATAAATAATATGAATACGATCAATTCCATCGATAATTGGCTACGCATATTCTACTCCAATTGAACTACGCTATGGATATTGCGACAATCTTGATAATTAGTTGTTAATTGTTATCGATCAAATCTAGTAGTCGTGAGTTCACTGAAAAGTATCACCTGGCCGTATGAACTGCAGCCTGATTTGCATGATTTCGATGTTCCAGTTGAGTCCCAAAATTTTCTATATTGCGTTGTTTCACTTATTTTACAAATAAGTTAAGTAAGTTGATGGCCTAGGAACGTATCTAGAATATTTCAATGGATTCTTATGGAAATAAGAATCTGGATCTGCACAATTGCAAGCTACGTCGTATTTTCCAGGAATTTATCCCCGGCTCGAATAAAGAACCCCCCCCCCAGTATACCACACTACTTACCTTCTGAGTCAGTTGAGTCCCCCGAGTTGAAAACAAATTCAAAAGGTAAGCAGGTACATTTCAATTTTTCTTGTTACGTTAAAAAATCTGAAACTGACGGGAAGACTGAAGTGACGAGAAAGAAAAAAAAATAAACCCAAGTAAGCCACATAAAAATAATGAACGTTTATCAACGAACAAAATCCAGATACAACCAATATGTTCTGAAAAAAGCATAATTATTCACAAATACAAATATCGATAAAAATTGGTAATGGCATTTATTTTCATTCCTATGCTGTCGAGTACCACCGATTATTCAATTCAAAGAATCATTTAATGGAAGTGAGAAAATTCCACAAGTCCTTGTGGAAAAGGTAATGGGAATCACGCAATATTCCTTAGCGCACCCGAAGTTTGCAAACGATGAAAAATACTTAAAGCTTTATAAAAATCATCCTATCGGTGTTTTCTTGCACAAAAATGCACGAAGCAGGTTGATTTTTGGAAGTTGATGGTTCTGTCAATGATTAGCATTTCTGTCATAGGGACATGTAAAAATATGTTGAATTGATGATCGATTATAGTGTTGATTACTGCTTAGTGGTTACTATCTATCATTTTTTCTCTGCATTAATTTGCACAGCTTATCGGTAACATCCAGCATTATAAGCTGTCTTCTTTTGCAAATTCAACCCGGTTTTCTATAGTTCGCTGCATTTTTGTGCAAGAAAATACCGTGATGGTAAGGTACAGACAATATCTATAAAAGAATATGTTATTAACTGTTATTAATATAAATTAACAAATCATTGAAAAAACCCTTGCCAATGTCTTAATTGTCATAAACGATATTTATAAATACAAAGTCCTTGTTCATTACCCTTCGGAAGATAGGTGGTGTATTTATGTGAGCTTGACTAGTGTTTGACTAGTGTAGTTGGACGTGTCTCCAATTCGTTGTTTCATATTATCTGGTATTGTTCGTGTATCTTTATATATTTACTTCTTCAGACGATGAATCTCGATGTCGATAATCAATGACGTTCTTGTTGCAAATTCTAATGAAATTGTGGTATTTGTGTTCTCGCCCGGTCATCCTAGTCAGCGTTAAAGAAGAAAACCCCTTACACGTCCTACTTGAATTTGCAAGAAAAACGTTTCGTTAATAAACGATTACAATTATTAGGAATTGATAATGTAAAATTAAGTCCACACAACTGACTAATTAAATTGTGGATGTGATCTTGTACACCAGCTCAAACAATTTAAGGAGTGGTGAACCGTCGAGGAGCTCTTGACCGTTGAGACTTCCTAATCACTGAACATATTCCTAGACCACATTTAGCTAGACTGGCATTATTTGGAGGACCCGTTGCTCTTAATAAAGAATAGATTAGTTTTAATCCATAGTTGAAAAAAGTAAATACCTCCAAATTTGTTACCCATCTAATGATGACAAATTAATATTTAGTTTCAAAATGGACTAATTAACCGCGCTGCAACCTTTAAGAGCATACATAGAGCCAGAGCTGTAACAATCAACGTAAACTATCGCCTGATGGGAATTTATTCCTGAAACAAATCAAACAAATTTCTCGTCTGTGAAGTGACCTGAAATTGGAGAATCATCTACTTGCATTCAAAATCACACACTCATGATTAATTGCCTATTTTGACTCTCAGCAATTTAGGCAAACTAAACAATTCCTTTTACAACGATGCATTTATTTTATTCGGAACTTGCCTATTATAGCCGAGTTTTTAATCTAATCAACGAACAAACATATATTTCACCAGTGATGTACCACTCAACACAGAGGCGACAATTTTTAAAAAAGTTAACGATAGCGTGGGCATTTAAATTTTGCCAAATTGAACCTGCAATAGCAGCGAAAGCTTCAACCGAACTGATATTATTTTGCTGCAATCACTGGCAACAATTCAACGCAAATTAAACATGCAAAAAACTGATCACCTACCAGCAACGTTTTGAGTTGCAGTGATGTTCACGTTAAGTATTCGAGTTGCGCAGCATTTTGATGTGCTGCAACGGCGAACAACCAGCTGCTGTGACCATACCTTTGGTGTACTTTATTTATTAGTAATAGAGCAACCTATTCGCGAATTTATATTTCATAAAAAATTAGCTAAAATGAATAATATTCATGTACAATGAAAATGCATGAAAACAACCAAATTAAGTGAAGGGTAAATTATAATAATCTGCATGACGTAACGAAGGTCACGTTGATGTAAAAAATATTTATTCGTATACCTATTGTCTCTCTCGACATCCAAAGGTGTCGCTTCATCATTATGATAAATGTTTGAGTATTGTATTGTAATTTCTAATAAACTTCAAATTTCTGTTGACCTATTAGTGATTTTTTTACTTTAATTTCTTCATTAATTGTCTAATGTTTTTTATTCTACATATTTGTAAAATATTTCGCGTGGTATTAATGAACTACTTATATTTGAATTAATTTTTATTACACAATTACAAATATTAGCATAATACATAAACAATAGTTATAAAACAAAAATGTGATTATAGAAATAAAAGAAAAGTCCGCTTAAAATTTTTTTTTTCAAACTCCCTTTCCCCTACATTCCAACACGTTTTAAGATTCGATTTAAATGTGATATGTGCATTTATAATAGTAAATACATCAATCATGAATATCAAACAATTTATATTCTAGAAACATTACTAACATATAAATTGTGCTATATATGCTGTGCTTGTATAAAAAAGCAATTTATTTAAAATATCACGTTTAATCGTATCATAAAATATGATGGTTTATGGGAAGACTTAAAGACTTCGAAAAAATCTAGTGGATAAAATATTCGAATGTGTTAATGCATACATATATAAATAAACAAAATTTTATCTTTAAATCAATTAAATTAATATTTAAATGAATATTAATAGTTTCAATCATAATCAGCTGAGCTGTTGATTAACTGGAATGACGAGAAGTTAAATAACTGGCTTCGCTAAGTTTAGGTAAAAAACATAAAACCATTAGAGGTTTAAAATATATATACTAGTCACGAATGGAACAAAAATGAAGGAATTTGTTAAAACTGAAAAACCATAAACATGAGAAAATTTTAAATAAACAAGATCGAATATCAGAAAACGATAAGGAAATGCTTGGATGAGTAGATGAGAAACACCTAGGATGAAAAATTCTATTGAATGAAATATAAAAGTTAACCAAACGATTTAACTTCAATGACTTATATTCAGCCCAATTACAAATTTTTAAAGTTACATTATCAACTTCGCTGATAGTTGTGGATACATAGTTTGAATTTCATACCATAGCTTTAAACTATTTGATAATATTGCACCTAATGCATGTTATGAAGATGCTAAGGCTATGTCAACAGCAACAACAACAAATGAACTTAATGTTTCCACTTACTACTACTATATAATGGATATAATCGAGGATGAAACGAGCAAAAGCAGATAAATCAAATTTTTTATACGCCCACACCATGCCAAACCTCATAAGGTTGGCGCTGTGGTTCTTGTCATTGAATCAATGTGTGAACCAGCGAGCATTTCTATTGGTGGTGTCAATCGGTCAATCCATGTACATAATGAATTAATTTTTAATGGTAGAATTTATGCACTTATATGTTGACATGAGAGCACTCAAAATTGGCGTTGAATTATACAACTTTTTATACTTTTTTTATTGCAAGTCCATATGTAAAAATTAAGGAGATAAGTTTATTTCAGATATATTTTATCATGAAAAACGTACTTTTGTTTAAACAAAATCATGCCATAAGAAAAAAATTACATTTAACACTTTACGTATGAGTCTGAGTATGTTATAATTTATTTTGTAAAATAAAAAAACAACAAAATAATTTAAAGTAAAATTATATAGTAAAATTCGATTAATCTGGTTTTGCATGTTAGCTCTCTAATACAATATACAATCCAGAAATGAAGAATAAACTTTGCCAATATGAATAATTAATCATATTGATGTTTATATAATTATATTAGGTAACAAGAAAATTAGGAAATATTGATTACGTTTATATATTATTATGCAATTAATCATTGAAGTATCAAATATTTCACACACTCTTTTATTTCGAAGTTTTGATTTCGATTTCACGCAATTTAAGAAAAATGACTCCGTTAAAGGACGGCTATGTAAAATGTTATATCTAAACCAACTTAAATCTACAAATCATGATAAGTGAATCTACCATTGCGATTACATACACATACTAATTAATGAAATATCTAAATTAATTAATTACCAACGGTGAACTTCCATTAGTTACAGTACAGATTGTTGATACTCAGACCAAAGAATCTTTAAAGAAGTCCTCACGGTTTTTAAAATAACATATATTTTCTTCTATGTAACTATTTATTACATTCGTCGCCTGTAAAATTATGAAGGAATACGTATGAACCAATCATTTTAAAAAGGGGTTAAGAGGTACTTAAACCATCATTTCAGACATAAAATTTAAGGAATCTCTCAGGTTCCGATGCAAATATTTGATAAAAAAAAGTTGCCGTTTACGCCCTTTTTAAATGACCGATTCATATGTTCATACTTGTTCAAAATAACGTCAATTTAACATAATTACAATTGGAAAAAAAAACGATTACAGAAACATACCGTTCACGAAAATTAATTGAATTTTATATAACTTATACCTTGAAAATATAACTTGTAACATACTTGCCACATTAAAATTACTGAATTGATTTGAATGAGTTGACAATGTACGCTACAGTTTCGCCGAAAAACAGCCAATGATCCGCCAATAGAAATCGAAATCGAATATAACCGATAATCATCAACTAATACATACCATGAAAAGGATATTTTGAAGTACCTATTATTACTTGAACTGTTTGATAATTTTGAACGGTTACTGGTTGTCAATGCAGAATGAGTTTCGTTCAAATCAGTTCAATTATTTAAATGTAAGTATTTTAATTTACTACAACCTTTAAAAAAAATATTTTTCAATGTCTACTAATAAATTGATTTTTTTTTTCATGTAGATGAAAATGTCCATCTAGCATCTTGATATTTTCAGATACGCGTTTAACTAGGCTTAATAGCGACGTCTTTTGTTAGGGAAGTCGCGATTATCGTTGCCCCATTGGCCTCTGCCGCCCATATGTCCACCACGCATTCCTTGTTGACCCATATCACGACCTTCAAACCGGTTGCGCTCAAAATTGTTCGAGAATGTATTTGGTTCCTAGCCAGACATAAGTATTAAAAAATAATTATAGTGGTAACAAACATCAATAACAATATCGTAACTAACCTACATATTTATTAATTTAACATAATCTATTTCTAAATATGAACTTGAGTACTCACGGTCATATTTAAAATGGACTACATCATAACATTTATAACACAGCGAAAAAATTGGTTGGCAAATTAGTGGTTAGCAACACAAAATGGTTGTGGGAAACACAGAATTAAAGATGAATCACTTCCATGATTAATGCTGCTGAAAAAATAACTTCCCAATTTTACGCAGACGTTCTTCTCGAAATTTTCCTCTACCTTTTGCAAAACTAAACAACTTACTAATAAGGGTTGAAGCAAAATTTTTTGTCCTCTACATTTGATACCATTACTACGTCAATTACCAAGTGGATCAAGCCAATTTTGGAAAATAGACTTTGACAATTTCCTGTTCCCATAATTGAAACTCCTAAATCAGACAACACATACTTTTGTTTCACCCAATGTTTCTTTAACTTAGCATTGGTCGTTTCACACTCATGTGATATATTCGGTGACAAAAAAGCATCGAAGACATTCGACACTGTAACAACTACCATTGAGTGCAGAATCAGCGTGATACATAAAATTAGTTTTTGGTACAAATAAAATTCAGATGGCAAGGAATGTTAACAAAATTTGCTGTTTTTCAGATGAAACTACCATTTTAAAGAAACCACTTTCCTGTATCTAGTTGAAATTGAAATTGTTCAACACCAGTTATTTGTACTAATAGTGGACCACAACAACGCCAAGATAACACTTTCAATCCTTAGACCATTAATTCAATTTTTAACCACTTGTCTTATCGAAAATAATTTTATTGTGAACAGTATCGAAATTGTTTTCGTCGTAAGTTATAAATAAAAAATAATTAAAATATACGCTATTAATAAATTTGAATATCATATAGTAGAATTATAAAATATATAACATTAACGCAGTCGGCTTATTTAAAACTGTTACTAATTTTTAAAATATTAAACTTAGTGATGTGCAATATATGCATGAGATTAAAAAATGTAAGTCCTAGCGAAAATATATTTACGACTCCATTCAAGTAGTAGTCAATTGATTGACTCAACAATTTTTCAGTATAGTATATACTCTAAGAGCCAATGGGATAGCCATATATGTAGTATCTAAATATATTGACAGAAGTCAGCACAACTATTTGTATTAGTAGCAGAAACATGCGCTTTGAAATGACGATGATGCTCCAGACCAGTACTATAGAGCAAGCGAGTCATGTGCGAGTTTGAAACTTCTCGACCTAATTATGTATTGTTTTACATGACAATTGTCCTCATAGACAAGAAACATTAGATTGTGTAAGTTCTTTTCAGGAAATCTCTGCAAGAGAACTAGAGAATCGCAATTTTCTTCACTGAAATATCATACTTCCCCATATCTAATGATGTCATTTTTCTTGTATCTTGTATTAAAATTAAATTCTCTCGTTCCGTGTTGTTTCGATTACCTCAGATTTAAATTTTTCAATTATAATTTGCAATTCATTAATTTTAATTACTTTGCTGTTGGCTATTTATTTTTATTTTATATTTACGTATAGTTTTAATTTTATCTGGGTTAGATTTATGTTTTCAATAATTTTTAGATTGATATTGTTATTTCTTGCCGTTCTGTTCTGTACCACTTGAAACGTTAAATGTCCTTAATTCAAAATTTTCCGTGTCTATTTGTAAGCAACAAAATCTACAGACTTACAAGTACAAAATCGATACTTTCAATTATAACATTGTCTCGTAATTAAATGCTCATAGAGAAAATTAATCGGGTTGGAGAACCACTGCCTCCGAATGATTATTGCTCAAAAATCATTTTAGGTAATACCCGTCATGAAAATTTCAAATTTTTTATTGTAAAAACAACAGAGAATAAGAATAAGAAAGCACGGTAGATTTGACGATAACATTCAGCCCAATCTGGCGGATTGCATGCATATTCTTTGGTGTACCAACCACTTTGTTCATGACTTGCATGTAATTTCATAATTTTACAAATTAGCACAAGTCCTACATTTGTCATCACAACTCGTCGGAAATACAGAGCATGAATCGTTCTGATGCTCCGAAATTATAAAAGTAAAAGTAGATCAAACTATCACAACTTCTCTATAGGAGCAAAGCTAATAGTATAAACAGTTTTCGAACTATCAAAATCATGTGCAGATTGATGTTCAAATTTGTTCCTTAACCACACTTTAAGAACCGTTCACGTGAGATGAAAAGCTAGCTAAAATGTGCCATTTTATAAATTTACACCAGTAAGCTTTTAACGCATTATATATAGTTTTAAGTTCATATGAATTGTCAGGTGATATTCATGCAAATTTTTATTTCGCTTGATTATAAATAGTACCTAATTTATACAGTAATATCACAAATATTAAGCGTGTTTGATTCCCTCGAAAATTTCCTGCCTGTAAGCGACTATTTATAACAGGTTCCTAAAATGCAATAAATTATAATATTACTCCTATTACTCCTTAATTCTATTAACTAGTAATTTAACTTTTCTAAATATCTAAACTATATTCCGCTCCGCGTTCTAGTAAATAAGATAACTCATATATAGTACACGCACCGATTATTCATACACAAAATTTGTTGAGCTTATAGAAAATAGCAGGAAACGGTGTATAGGTGTCTACAGCATGTCACTCATTGATGTAGAATTCAATCTTCTCTAACATCAAGTGACAAACATTTCACAAAAATGTTAATCTTCTACATCACACTACCGTAACTTTTATCACAACATTAAAATTACTATTAGTGAAAAACTCCCACTCTTGGTTTGAAAAATAGTAAGAAATAAACTTATTTCATTCTCTGTTTTCCTCTTATTTGCGTTTTACTGAAATAGTAAGGCGCAATCCATAAAAATCGTTTTCCACAATGGATATTTACTAGATAATGCAAAATTAAAGAGAGTAATGAGTAATTATCGGCTATCGAGTGAGTCCTTAATAATATGCCACAGTAATTAATGCGTAATAAATAACTAATGAGTATTTATCGGTGAGCAACTGCTATTACTAATGAGCAATGAAACGCTAATGATATCGCGTATTCGTATGAAAATGATCAGATATTTGGTTATTTAACCCTCTGTTCCACGTGTGGAAGTCTGTGTGCGGAGATTCATTAAGAAAATTAAGAAATGGGGCTAGTTATAATATTCGCAAACTCTCAGAGCCCCCAACTATGGAACAGATGGTTAACAAATAAGAGTTAGCACCTTATCGTAAAAATGTCGCAATAAACTTTGTTCATATAACACCCGATCTGCTCATAACGTAAGTATGTTCGTAATTTCAAAAAATATTTTCACTCACGCTTTGTACGTAAAAATTATTAAACTTAAATTTTTAAACACTGTCGTTTTTTCACTACTGATTAATAATATTAATAAAATTGTGCTTTATACAAGCAAATGGCCAACGACCGAGGCCCTTCAGTAAATAAATAGTTTTAGTTGCATCCCTATAATTTAAATTTAAAAAGTTGTATAAAAATCTGACGAAAAATGGAAAACTTCATATTAAAACTTACCGCATTTTGAGATCCAGTGCTTCCGACAGTAGCGGGAACTAAAATGAAAAACAAAAATATATTTTCTAGTGCTCGTATAATGGGCTACTATTTGTTAATATTTTAAAATAAAAATTAAGTGCCTGTGAATATGTTAAAATGACAAAGTTTTATAACAAATAAAAGCAATTCTATAGAAAGGAATGGTCACATTGTAATACTAATTTACACAAAATTGATTGACTTTTTATGTTAAATTCGAAAAAATGACTAATTCCTATTATGATATTTGCCTTGTCACGATAAATATATTATTTTCTTTATCATGACTAGTTTTATACACTGAATAGATGTTATGTATTATTAATGAAGTGACTAGTTTTACGAGTTGAATAAATATTATTATGAAGTTATTATACTTAATACACACAATTATCTGTTTGTTCTTGACGATCCAGCATATTATCAAGTTGTTGTGCTTGCATAAAGAGACTGTTCTCTTGTTGACGTCTGCGCATTTCCTCTTCTTGATGCAACATACGTGTTTCCAATTCCTCTTGCTGACGACGCATTTGTTCTTCAGTGCGACGCCTTGTTTCTTCAGCTTGCTGTTCTTTAAGTTCCCATTCCCTTTTCTGTCTGCCCATGTCCATTTCTCTTGCCCGCAGCTGTTCCCTTAACATGGCTGTTTCATGTTCGTATTTAGCGAACTCCATTTGTGCCATTAATTTCTCTTGTTCAATAGCATTTTCTTTCTTCAATGCGTGCATTTTCTGTGTGTACAGTTCATGCAGCTGCTTCCATCTCAAACCATACTCTTCTTCGAAACTATCTGGTGGAGAAAACCTAGGCCCCATCTGCGTACATCATAAAATGTTAATTCAAAATCTTTCGACCACAACAAATAAACACTTACATTACGTTGCTTGAAAAATTCGGGATTCTTCTTAGGCAAGAATCTTTCACTGTATCCGTCCATTTCATCCATAGCTTCATAAGGTTCAACAAACACAGGTCGTACATTCGATGTAAGAAAGAAGCAATTTTCGGTACATTTACGTAGAGCAAGTTGTGCACTGTTCTTCCTTGCAAACTCAACAATACCTTCACTGATAGATTTTCCTCTTTCATCGACAATAACAACACTACGATCAACCTAAAACACATCAAATATAAAAGTTACTTTCCCATTAATATATAAATATTTCACCTCTCCAAAAATGGAAAACGCAATGTGCAAAAGTTCATTTGTGACAAACTCGTCCAAATTTTTCACTTTGATTGCTGAACTATTCGGAGCGAAACGAATCTTCAAAGTTCTACCTTTGTATACTTTTCCATTTAATTCATTCTTCGCTTTCTCAGCGTTAAAATGATAGTCCTGAAATACGCCAATTTGTATTACAAAATAAATTGCAGAGATGAAAACCTACGATTCTTATGAATCCAAAATTCTTGTCCTTGTTCACGAATAATTCACTCGTCTCTCCGTACGGTTTAAACATATCGGTCAATTCGTTTTCTTCAAAATCACTGGGTATGTTCCCAATGTACAAACGACTTCTACCGGAAAATTTCTTCTCTTTGTTTTCCAAAATTGGCAAGTCAAACGTCGGGCCACCAATTTCATTAAGTTTATCAAACATAATCCGCTCAGCTACGTTACGATTGGGACCACGGTCATCTTGCCCACCTTGTTGATTTGGCCCCCTAGTGAAACGCGGCTTCCTATCTTCATGTTTAACCTGTAAGCAAACAAAATGTGACAGGGACACAAGAAAATTATTTCTGAATAATGCTAGAGTATGCGAATATGTAATATTTAAAAAAAATGTTATTCTATTTTCTCAAAAATGATCATATGTACCAGTTATACCCCAACATTACCCTAATTCCTTCATTAAGATTTTCAATAAAAAATAATTTGTAGTTGCAATCTACAAAGACATAATTTTTCTTTCTCGCAATTATCGTAACATGTATTATAATAGGCCATGGTTTGTTTGCACTCACATCATTTCCAAATACATATTTTCCTAATTTAAACTCTTCACAAATTAAGACTACCCATTCCACAAACGAAATAATGTCTGCGATTTACATTAATATATTTTTTTTTTGAATAATTAAAATTACTAAAATCTACTTCTTGATGGCTCCTAAACAAATAAATTATAATCATACAAACGTCTTACATTGTCTTGCCATTGATTATTGCGACGATTTCCAAATCGAGGACCTCCACCTCGCCTTTGGTTCCCAAAGCTTTGTTGCTCGCCGCCATTAATATTACCCGGTTGATTGATCTTCCTATCATTTTCAGTGGAACTTTCCACTTTAGCAGCAGCTGTGTCAGACATATTGCAACTTATCTTTGATTTCTACGGTGCTTAAACGATCGACAATAAGGTTGTAACTTGAGGGTGTCGCACAAATAGTTACTAAACAAGATGGCCGTCTTACATGCACATACGCACAAAGAAGCTCACAACGACTTGCCAACAACGCCAAATGGAAATGTAGTCTGAACTGGTCTGAAGTATGTGGTGGCATTGTGTCAGAAAACAATCGTACCAACACATCTTACAACGTTGAAATAAGAAATGCACTACAATACCAGTGTTCTATTTGAAATTGTTTTAATCGTCATAACAATAAACTACGCACGCCATGCATGTACAGGAAGAAAATTAATTAATAGTTAATTACTGTTGTGCTATTAAAGTTAATTTTACAACAAATTGTTTCAATCAAAAGTGTAAACGCTACTATATTGACAAAATTTTGTGTACGATTGTACATACATAACTTTGAAGCCGTATTGTGTCATCTGTTGGATTTTATTTAAAATACATCTGCGTTACCGTTACCGTCAAGTTAGTAATCATGTCGATCCTACGAGTACCGAGACGCATTTCCTACTTCTTGTTTATATGTTGTGGTGCAATGATCGACTAATTAAGGTTAGTTTCTTATTCACAGTGGGTGTGCCAATTGTCGTTTTAGCTTCGTATCTTGAAGGCGTGTTTTTAATACATTAAAATTAAATAAAGTGAAACTTAAAGATATTATAAAATGGTTTTGTTAAATTCCTGTTGGTCGCCTTGTATTTGGACAGACAGTGTTAAAACTGGCTCAAAAACCATCGCTTTTTACACAGCAGCCTTTAGTATTGTATTGATAACATTTATTATATTTAATATGGCTGGAGGCGATTCTACCCAACTGTATAATCCGCTGTTTGAAGCCGACGTTCGACTTTGTAAGTTAATTTGAAAATGAATTGAATACGTATTTCTATAATCAATGTTTTTTTTAGCTATGCAGATCGACGGAGGTTTCTTAATATTATTGTTATTGTTACTTATTGGATCGTCGGTACTGTTAGTTGTAGGCATGAATCGTATGAATCGTGGAATGATGATACCTTTCTTAGGCGTGTTTGGTGCCACAATTTGTTTTCAGCTTGTATATGGCCTGTGGTTACTTGGTGGTTATTACATTTACGTAAGTTATGAATTTGATTTATTCAATTTTCTATAAAATTTGATTGCAGCTCGAAGTCGTCTTGTACACATTGATTAATTGGTCTTGGATGGCGTATAATGTATGTATATAGTTACCATTTATTAAATCGTAAATTCAATTAATATTATTTGTTGCAGATTTACTGTTGGCTGGTGGTTTACTCTCAGTATCAAATTTTCGAAATAATGCAATCGCCAAATATTGAATTGTTATGTCCATAGTATTATAATATTATTGTTTTTTGTATAACTGTTTTATATATATCAGGAATCCGTCCACTTATTTGTATATTTGACTTAATAAACTATTTTACTAATAATTTATTAATTATATTTTTAAATGACTATAGAATATAACGTGAATAGTAAATATCGCGTTGAATCACAAAAAGACTGTGGTCAAATCTGAGGCTGAATTTCAGATTACCTTTTTATATCATCTGATTTACAAATTAGCCCTGTTATAGAGCTACAACTAAAATTAAATTAACAGTAACAATTATCAAAAAAAAAAATATGACCAAGCTGATCATTACATGGTTTATATAAATATTTGGGCAATTGAATGGTGTTGAAATTTGAAGTGATCATCATTTTTAATCATTAATCATTCATCATTTAAAAATTACTAACTTTGGTTTAAGGTTATGAGGTAATAAAAATTAGAAGAATTGTATAATATTGCATAAATAGTTCGAGAAATCATGAATTAGTATCAAATATCTCATTTAAATACAAATTTTCTGACTATTTTCAACTGCGGACGATTAAATATATGACAAAGAATTCTACTCTAAAATATTGAAACGCCATTGGTTATCACTAGGTCATTTACGCCAAATTACATTTCGCCAACAGGTGGCGCTCAAATCGCCAAATTTAGAGTTAAAAAGCGAAAATTGTCATTTTAAAAATGCACAATACATCGTTGACAGATTTAATAAATAAAAACAGAAAAGACGTTGGCAATCTTTAAACAAAATATACAAAATTATAAAATGTTAAAACAAAAAATGAAAATAAACTTGCAATGGCTTCAATACACGTCGGCGTAGCAAATAGTGGCCGATCGCTTATAAGATAAATAGTGACAAATGAGTTAAGGAATCGCCACGTCTGATTGGGCTGTTCACGTACTGTACACTAAAACCTGCACTGGGCGCAGCTTAGGTCGTAATGTCAGTTGTCAATGTAGTGATTTATTGCCAACATGTTAGCACTAACTTAACTTAGGGTGGCATATATTTTTGTCATATATGACGTAATAGTTTCAAAAGTGAGTGATTTCCACGTTATTTTGTCTGTTAGTTATAACAAAACAATTACGTATTAGAGATGAAATGTCATAAAGAATGAATAATTATATTTCACAACGGTGACCGCGCATGCTCATTGTCATATAAGAAGGCACATAAAATTAAGTCTATATCCAATCCAAAACATTCTAGTCTTCAACAATATTTAGTCCATATTATACATTTTTAATTAATCAGTAGGTAATATATTTGGACTGCAATGCAATACAAATATGCTTGTTATATCGTTATATTGTTAAATAGTCGAGGGACCTTGGAAAATCTCTAGATACTCTCAATCTGAGTGTTTATTACGTCACTAATTTGATGTCGTCAGAGCATAGCTGATATGTAATTGGTTGATATTAGACAACGGTGGCCATTTTGTGAACTAAAAATATATCAAAATCCTTACGGTTATTATGACACCCGGTGTAGAGGCTAGGATAGCATTTGCCGAGCTGGTTTAGGAGTGTAGCAGTATCTGTAGTGGATGTGATGTATAGCGTATAGTGTACGCGGTGTAACACAATAACCTGATATTTACTTGTTTTAATGATTGAAAATGTAGTTGAAAAGAATAGTGGAACATTTCTTGTTATAATACAAACAATATTGCGTGTGATTCTAAACTGTTGTGTGCACACGTAAAATTCTCAGTGTTTCACGGCGCTTTGGTCTATGGCTGCTGAAACTTGCCTGTGAAGATAATATAACCTCATTCAGTCAAGTATAAATAAAAGAACATTACAAATATTGTATGTACGCCTGATATCTAGATCTTCGTTATTTATAAACATTGTTAACATGTTGAAGAACTGTGGTAATTATGCATTAATTTTGTATGTGTGATTGTCTAGACACTAATTCATAATGAGCGGGAGTCTTATTAAACTGGAACGACATGATGAAGCAGAAATCCAAGAAATGGCAACAAAAATTGTTGAAGCTAATAAAGCAAAGATGTCGAATACTGCAAAAACAATATGCAGGCCGACACATCCTTCCGGTAGCCTGTTAAACTTTTTGACACGAAGCAATGGCAAAACAGCAAAGCCAGATACTGTAAATAACAGTATCGAGAATACGAAGTCTATAGTAGATGAACGATCTCAAAAAGGACAGTTTGGATGGACAACTTTAGGGAAGGCACATATCCCTTTTATTTTTCGAGGTGACGATAAGTACTGTGCCGTTCGAATGGTAGAAATGAAAGTGCTAAATAAATATCTTAGTTTTCTACACCAAGATATTTATAACTGCACTTGTATTCGCAGTTATTACATTTCGGAAGCTGAAAGTCGTTTATTAAATGAAATAAACTTCATTCATTGTGATTCTCAATTCGGCCGTGATCAATTTACCGGTAGGGATCTGATTGTTAGACTGAGTGATGCAATAGAATTTTATAAGTTTTTAGACGCTTGTTACTCTAAGTTACTAAACGGAAGTTCGAATCCGCTCGATAGGTGTGGATTTATTAGAATAAATAAAGAATCGGTGGTGCCATACACCGTGTACAATGAACAGAAATACGTCCCGCTGTTTTATTTTGAGGGTGAAACGGACAATTTAAAGCTGAAAGCAAACAAGTTAGAAGGTTGGGACTTATCCTATTTGAAGTTTTGTTGCAAAGTGCAGGGTATTCGGAACGAACTATTTGCTCACGATTCGTGTTCCGTCATTAGTCTAAACGATATTAAGAATTATTTTCCTCCCGGAACGTTGTTCGAGGATTATTGGCCAAACAAAATGGTCGATACTCAACTCCTCATTAATGGTAAGGTGCAAACACAGATTGGACAATGGACACGGCAGCCTTCCGCACCACCTGTGGCAGTACATCCGCCACCATCTCCTAAACCGGCAACTCAAGCAAAAGCTGCACCTAATAACCAGATGCACCAGTTCCAACCGGCCAATTATCAATACGGCATGAGTGGAGCTCAAGCACCGTATCCCGCACCACAACCGCAGCCACGGCCAGCTACGCAGCCCGTTCGATCTGCGTACGTCTCGAGCCCATCAACTCCGCGACAGAACCGTTCATCATATTACGTGAACATGGCCCAGGCTCCACCACCATTGATAAGAGCTGCACAAGCGTAAGTATATCGCTTTTAATGATTATTTCGTACGTTTGCTTTATTTATTTATTTTTTTTTTGCAAAGCTTTATGAGAAAACATTTTAATTTATATTCCAATTTAACATTACATATATGTATTACATATATGTAACGACATAGCAATGCTTAAAATGCGTAAAATACATTAGTAATAATTAATTGTAAAACCATAGTTCGGCATGTAAGAGATTTTTATATTTGGTTCATTTTGATCTAAACTGTGCCACATATTTTGTATTTGTACTTAATTAATATAACGATTACAATTATTATTACATTTAAAAATGTACCTGGTTTCGGAAGCGATCATTATATGAAATGAGTTTTTTGACGAAAACATACTTGTCCTGTATCGTACACGTTCCTGACTTATAAATTTTGATTAGTTAATGTAGTTTTACATTAGCGAAAGCCATGTGAAATCAAATACATCAATAATACACACTCATATGATCCAACACCAATGTAAAAATTATCAATTACTATATTTTATTGATTTGCAAAAAGAAGTATCAAATAGTTCTTGTATGTAGTCTGATCGGTTTCTGTAAAATGACTGGTGTCAAGTGAATTGTTAATGATAAGCGATGTAAATGGTAAGTTGTTGGTTATTTCCTAAAGAATTCATCAACTTATGTTTCATAGCTGGAGTTTTGCAATTTGGCGAAGTGCTCAAAAAACAGCGAAACATTTACACAAAGATCCAAATGTTGTTCTTATTGCAAATCCAACCAAAATATAAACAAAATTAAGCCATCTGAAAATAAAATACAATTAAATTTGAAAATCATTTTTAAATGTAAACATTTTCTTTACCTTGTCTGTTTCTGGGTATCTTAGTCTTATCAAAATTAAATAGTGCCAGTGGAATGACTCACCATAGCAAATCACACACCGTAGAACACGTCCGGCTATTACTTGTTATGCTGATGTTCAGAGTAATCTTTAAGTGTACATAATTTCAGCAGATATTATATAGGGGTTGTATTACAGTATTACACCATGGAGTCACGTCATTTTATATTTTTGAAGCTAATAATACATAGATATACCTGGAGAGCAAATTTCATGGACATTGGTAAAGAAAGACCCGATTTGTAGGTGGTGATGGTGGTGGTGGTGGTCCATTTTTTGCCCCAAACTGAAATGATAAAGGGTTAAAGGTATACAGGGAAAGCGACATTACAAATATTTTAAATGCCCCCCCCCCCCCCCCCCCTCCCATGATAATTATCTTCGTTGGCAAAGTGGGTTCCGTAATTGTTACAATGTGCACATTTATAACAGGTTTCTTGGTAATTATTCTATGAAGTTAATAAGGAAGTTTGCAAACGGTTTATTGCTAAACATTGCCAACCGTAACGTGGTAATAATTAACATCAAACGGGATTTAGGATGTAGAACTGGTTGGAAAATAAAAAGCACTGGTTAAATGTGTAGTTCGTTTTATTACGTATTATCATCTATGATCATACTTCTTCACCATTAGAGGCATAGAGCATATTTATAATACCAGCGATAAAATGTTTGCATTATTACAATCCGCTACAAAACTTTAATTAAAACAAATTATAATAATAATATTAACAAATGGAAGTATGTTATTTGATTCTAATAACAACGCAATTCCTATTGGCCAGGGAGTTAAATTCAACATATTCTTTAATTGTTAATTATTGATATTTTTACATTGCTTGTTGAAAGATTCAATAAGAATAATATGAGTATGTATTATTTTATTTTAACTTTATAGACTTGTTGGCAAAACTTAGCCATTTATGAGAAAACGCCATAGTCTACTTGTATCAGATATATGTTATAGAGCAGGCAGGTAATAGATGTGATCAAGAATACGGACTGGTAATACCAGAATCGTACGACTAACCGATTCCCTGTCTTTGATCAAACCTCGCAAGTGTCATTTATATTTTCTTTCAATGAGTGTATTATCGCATAACAAATGCTACCTCAGTGTTAAGGCGTTTATGTTTATCTACATGGGAAAAATAATAAAATCCGTGTGCTAGTTTTGCCACCACTAAAGTTTGTTTGGATTGTTTTTAATTATTATTTTCTATTTCATTTCAATAAAAGGTGCTCCCAATCTGCGTTTTTGGATATTTATACATCGTTTTATCCGGATACGCTCGTTTGGTCTCTCATTATAGCCGCACGGGGCTTCACTCTTTTTGTAGTTTTATTTATATATTTATTTATTTTAGATATTTGTGAACGTATGGTTTTTGTATTTCATTACAATAAGTATCACAATGTCACAAATAAGTTCTAAAAATAAACTACATATTAAGGGACGCTCGAAGTCATTTCTTATCAATGATTACCGATTTGCTTTGGATTTGAGATTCCTTTACAGCTAATGATGGAGTGTGTAGTTTGTATTATACGGGATTTCTGATTCGGGAAATGAGCTGTCTACTGTCTAGTATTAATATTTAAAAGTAATAAAGTAAATATCTACTTTTTGCTACGGTCTTCGTAGGCCAACTGGTTCAATTTTGTACTATGTCCATTCTAGCACTCTATGTGTACTTCATGTTTAAAACCTGGATTTTGTGTGTTGACGTGTTTGAATAAAATCTTAACGTTAATTATCATTATATGCTTTGTGTGTAATCGCTGTAACCACTATGCATTGATTTCTTTTATTATAGTTAACCATTAAGTATAGTAAATACCCACCATTAATTCTGACACTGCAGATGACTTTAGTTAACTATTAAATGTTTGGAATTTCCCTAAATTAATTGTGGTACTTCTAGCAACTTGTGTTAAGCATTAACTATGGTAATTTGACTACCATTAGACGTTGTATTAATGATGACTTCATTTGGTAGATAAATTACATGTTTGTTGTAATATCTTTTCAACATAATAGGAGTTTGAGGAACTATTGTGTATTCTACTGCATCTATGAGGTTGTCATTATAGAAACTGTTTGTGGTATTGGTCAATAGCAGAGGAAGTACATCATGTTGAACATTATTAGGACGTGATTGCCGATCGCATCATCTGTTGTTATCTCACTGAAATTGAATGGTCTGGTTGCGATGCATGCTGACGCATGTCACGTTGGAAATATGACTGTCGACCACGATATCCTTCAACATTCCATTGGCATCCGTGTTTGTGGAATGCTAAATGCTTTTTCCTGCCAAGTATTGCTATGTATGCTATTTTCGTTTTCTTTAACTCTCCCAGTACAATTTTCACCTACCTTTCTCGATCACATTTCGCATTACCACTCTCTTCGCTGCCGCACTGTGTATTCCGGCGTTGACTTTTCCAGGTTCAGCTTCTTTTTCAACTAGTAATCTTTTCAACCTCTTTTATTCTCCACACTTCGTACATTATCCCTTTTCTTCAAACTTGCACTCTCTCTTACTCCACAGACTCTCATCAACCTTTCTCGTTTTCATGTGCCCTTCACAACTGTTGTTCTTTCTTACCACATACCCCAGATACATCCACTCCTTTACATGTTTAATCTCCCCCTTTTCTGGATACCATAAGATACTACATAACCACGAATACTAACTACAATTCCAAATTGCAGGAGTCTGTGAAACGCATTTGACATCGTGTATATCCCGTTCATGCGTCCTACGTAAACGTTTACTGAACCATAAGAAATTGCATTTAACTGCTTAAGTGTTGTAATTTAGTATTTCTACTTCTGAAATTACTAATAGTAACGTATCTCGTCTGCTATCGGGAAAGACCTATATCTCAAATGTGGCGTGGGCTTTATGTTCTCTGCTTGCATTGAAATTTACGTATTCCATTCGAATCCGAATACTAGATGACACAAGGTTTTTAACATTTATAACATAATTGCATTGAGATATAAAAATGTTTGTAAAAAAACTATTATATAAATAATCAACACGTGTATTGTTTACACAACATAGAAACGTAGAACTTGAAACCCTACTGTAGACTGTAGAAGTAGTAAATTTGTTGCATGCAAAGAGGTTGCAATAACAATAGAGGTGATACGCCGCTGGGTGCAAGTGGCGGTGGGATCAGTTACCCCTACGCTCACGTTAATCCGGCGCAACTCCTACCTATATAAATGCCCGGGATGGCGATTCTCAAATAATATATTACACTATCAGTTACTGGTGTTTTGCGAAAATAGACGTTGAAGTGATTATTTTATAATTTTATGTGAAAATACCTCTATTGTTATTCTACACTCGCTAGTAGCGTTCTGCAGTAATTTTGCATGCCTTCCCTACATGACTTGGTCGTGTTATACATGACGGTATCAACCTGGTGATGGTAGTGTCTACAAGACCTAGAGCTTTGGAGCAAACTGTTAGTTTTCTATACAATATCCCTTCTTCAATGTAACCTTTCAGATATTTTTGGATTTTTCGTGTATACATGAAATTGAAACAATAAATTATATTTTAGGAATCCTCCTCGGGCAACTAAAATGTGGAACTCGGTTATAGGATATTTTAGGACCAATGAAAATAATGTCCCGAATTCAGCGCGTTAACTTGCTTTTATCATTCTACATTTAATAGAAAAAAACTACATTTAAAAAATATTTCTTTTTAGTTATTGGCACTTTTTTAAATTTTTGTACTAGTTTTGTTCGCCATGATGCTCTAGATTAATGTAATCTTAAAGACGGTATATTTTAAAAATCGTTTCTAGTTAACCGATTTATGCTGATAGATTCTCTTGTGTACTGTTCTGTTCTATTCTATTCTTGTTTCTCGCGATATTGACAAGTTACTATAATCATAGAAACGATTTGAAAAAATCCACTAATTTTAGAATAATTTTTAGTTTGCGATGTACTATTTTTAGTTTTATGTTCTTGTTTATTATTCCTTAGTTCTTTAGTTAATTTTAACGGGTACGACAATGTAAATGTTTTTGTTATGTTGCGCTCTTTAGTTAATGGATTCAAGGCATTCGCCGTTTCCAGTTACCTGTATTTCTGTAGATTAAGGTTTTGTTTTAATGTTCGCCATTAGTAACCGTTTCCGAAATTGAATTCTGTTTCTGAAATGTGTTCAAATAAATTATATATTGATGCACATAGATTTTAATTTCCACCGATGTATTTCCACTGGGAGTTTCTGCAATCAATGCACAGAATTTGTCATATCTGATATACATTCAAATTGAAAGATTTTATTTGTACCCAATGTAATACATCAACTAAATTAAAGACAGAAAAAACTTAAAACGCTTCGTATAAAGGCGAAAAATATGTGTGCATGAAGATTTAAATTTTAAATGCACTACCAGCACTGTTTTCTAATAGGAATATTATATTTCTAGCAGCAACCCCGCTCACCTTCTTTCCCAAAGGCGCAAAGCTCGTGTTTTATTTCGATTTTTTTATTTCGTCTACAGCCATACGTTGCAAAAAAAAAATAAGTTCAAGTAACAAATTATAGTAGCTGCACCGCAAACTAACTAATTTTATTTGTTAAGTAACATTCTTCATTTACTTCAAAGTTGCACCAACAAACCTATATTTACCTCGATGTGAAAAGCATTTTTCTGACTGTATATTAAGAACGCAATCAAAAACCAAATTACGTACACATGCCTCCTAAACGTGACACTCGTATTAACAATCATTTTTAGGAATGTGTCATATGCACAGAGCTGATGCACGTACTATTATTTTACTATAGTATTAACATAAGTACATAGCTATCCGATATATGTATATATTGCACATGAACGAAACAGTTAACTTAACTTGCTACTAACTTACTACTAACGGTGTGGTACTTAACGCCCCCCGTTACCACATACTAGCCATTCTTTGTAGACTAGTTAGTTTTACTTTGACATCATCCGTACAGTGGTCATTCACCAGACAATACAGCCATACGTTGCCATAAATGATATGTTTAATTCCCGTTACCATATGAACTTTACCTTAGATGACGTCTAACAAATGGTAAATATTGTAAAAATTACTTCAAATGAATTTATTGTTGCAAGGAAGGATAGTTTCAATTATGCAAAGCATCTGCGCATATTGTATATAAATATCGACGAGCTTCACTCTCTGAAAAATAGATATCTAATTGATTGCAACTCATAAAATAACTCGCAGGGTTCATTAAGAATGTATAATACAATTAATATATAAGTAGGGGAGGCCCGAGCGAGTCCATGCAATGTTTAGTCTTTAGTTTTTATAGACCTCGTGGATGACTGATGAGCTTGTAAATATGTTAAAATAAACGTTGTCTTTCTTGTCCAAAATATACCTCAACCGAATATTAAGTTATATATTAATTAATATATGTGCCGAATTAGCGTTAAATAAACACGTCGAAATATATCAACAAAGTTCATGCACCTGGAAAACGTGTAAACATTACGATTTTTATCGCCAAATTATATATAACCTATACCATATATAATACCATATATTAAAACAATGGGCTCGTTCAGCTGACTTGAATTGCTTGGACATCTGCCCCTATTTACTAACCGACGAAGTTGGAGGCGCCTGAACTCGCTGAATGAATTATTTTGCAAGAATTCAAATACGACTGATTCGTAAAATTTACATAACCAAATTAATAAATTCCATTATCGTAAAACTCCTTCAGTTGTATTTTCCGCCGCTTTGTCGTGCTTGTTGCTATGGTAGCTGCGATGCACGGAGTCAAGCATGCTTTGTGGACGGACCGCGCTGTTCTGCTGGACATAACGCACTGATGAAGCAGGCTATTTCATCATGAGACGGATTCAATATATTGCAACTGGATATGCAAGTCGTATTGCTCCAAATACATTGCCTCAAATTGCACATTCTACCTATATCGTAATTATTAAAGTTGTTGGGGATAAGATCATTAAGTTCCCATCAACAACTATGTTATTGGGAAGCATCTAATCAGTTTCAAACAAACTGGCAGTTTCTGCACCGTATTCGTGCTCTTAATGGGGAAACATATGTCTTTAAAAGTAGGAATAGTATTGTGTTATTTGATATGACATAATACTTGATCGTGTTGCACACTTAATTAAAATGATTCACCACAAAAAATGCACTTTATAATATTTCACTTACTTCTGTTTTCTTAAATTCATCAAGTTTCGTTTTGGTATAGGAATTTGCAATTTGTTTGCGCTTTCCTATTATTTCATTTTTTGCTACTTCCTATTATTGCAACAAGTAAGGACTGTAATAAAATCCAAGGAACAACATAACGGTGCGAGACCGCCAAGCCCAACTGTGTCCTTTCTTAGGCTCAGCATTTAAAGGATACCCCTACTAACCCTTAGGCAATAATACACACAAAACTTGTATTCATATGCATTTTAGGGAATGTAATTAAATATATTTCTATAAAAATATCCGCGCCACAAGCCTTTATAATAATCTTAACGTACACCGTTTTTTATCAGGACAAACAACTAGCAACGACGTTTTTTTTTTAATGCGCACCACAATCAAATGTCGCCAGCGTAACGATTTTAATTTGATTTCGCATTATTACTTGTGAATTAAAAATGCACGTGGTAAGACTTGGACATTTAAGTAGGTTACGATACAAAGTTCGTACTGTAAATGCACCGAATTACCCAAACCGTATGTCGTAGTTAATGTGCGGGATTTTTTCGACCTCCATATACACGATCTGCCGCCATCGCAACCGATATTGCATTGTCCTTTTTAAAGCTCCGTCCACACATGCGCGATATTCCATTCGGACAGGACTATACTATTTACAGCGCGTAAGGGAAGCTCGACTGTGAGGTAATATTGTTTCACCCACCTTAAAATGGGATCGATTAATCCAAAGATCATTAACTAACGAGGCACACGCATATAGCTTCAGAAGTTGAAATTCGATAAATACAGCTATGTTTGTTTTCACTGAACCATATTCCATTTTGAGATTAGTAGCTAGGCATCTGCATTTATGTTTAAAAATGGTTACATCTGAAACGTAGTTTACATTCGAAAAAGAGCCATTATGATAATTTGTTATACTTGTAACAACCATCCATAAAATTTCACCTAAATCAATAGCTTGCATACAGAAAATATTTTGAAAATTAACATCATATACATCGGAAACATTGGTCGCGTCCAGGCCACGGCAACTCCTGCGGGCGCCAGTTAGCGATGGTTAAAATCACCGCTTTCTCAGAGCACTTTTACTAAGCGGCCGCCATATTTCTCGCGATTAATTTTTGTGCTAAGTGGAATGGAGTGTTCAAATTAAAACAATAACAGAATTGTGCATATTATACCGCAAATCCGCACTGTTGAAATAATTAATAGTGCAATAAAAATAAATAAATTGAAACAAGTCAGTTTTATTCATCTGACGTGAGAACGGTATAAAATAACAGTACATAATTTATTGCCCTCATCATTTGAAATTATATAGATGGATTGTTTGTAAATAAAAGCGGAATGTATTGCATTAAAATTAGTATCATCTTATTTTTCTTCTTAGAAACATGTGTACACACGTTTCAAAGTTCTACTGCACAATTTACACAATTCTGGACCATATAAATTTTGTATTTCAAATAAGTTTTGTTGTTACTCTCTTGCGATTACAAGCGGTCGTATATTATGTGGTTGGCGTTCGCTCCAGCTCCAGAATTTGAGTATAATTTGAGCACGTCTGATACAAATTAAAAAATAAATTGAATCTGTTGCGACTCAATGTACATGCCAGAACGAAATAATTATCGTAATGGTATTTGGTGTGAAGATTATATGAAGGTAAGTATAGTGTTTTGAATAATTGTATCGTACGTCTGCAGACGTTTCTGATAAAAAATCGCAATTCGAAAACTATATTTCGATCTATGAAAGGAACAAAGAAAATTGGAGATCGACGACTATGCAACAATTGCCGTGGCACCTTATTGCCATCAATGTACAATCTCAACTGTAGAACCATCAGCAACCACCACATCTACAGGTGTTAAAGCAACGATCGTTTCAGGAAAGAACAAATAAAAAATTATAGATTTAGAAACTGTCAGATACAACATGTTACTAATTGAAAAGATAAAGATGTATGTATAGCTGCTAGTTATAATAAATTATTTGTGATGATAGTTTTTGTTTGATATTTTTGTTATTTTGTAAATGTATTTTAGGATTTTAACTTCTATGTAACGCAGAATTTCTGTGTTAATCTTTAACTCTGTGGTTGTTTTGCCCGCTTAAGTGGTTTGTTGTCTACGCTACCGATAACACCGACTACGTTTGGTCGTTTTTGAACGCGTTTCGTGGTAATAAATTTTTCTGTGCGAAATTATAATTTTTTATTGGTAAAGCACGTTTCGCTACAGGGTTAGTTTCTTTCATTTTTTATATATTACTTTTTTTGCATTATTGGGTTACTTTTATTTCTTAATGATAACTATGAAGTATTATTCTTCCATTTCGTATTTGTTATATGACGTTAATTACGTATAATGTAATATAATTCAAACAATAATTTCGTGGGTAAGTTACTTTTATTTGTTGTTCACAAATTTTGCGATTTAAAAACAAAACTGCATATGCCGACAGATCCCTACGTGTTAATTAAACATTTTCTTCAATTTAATTATAAAAATTCGTCTCTATTCGGTGCCATTCGCGCTGCGTTGATCACTTCGTTCAGCTTCAATCTGCACAATCACCTCGCTTAGGTCAATTGTCTCAATGATAGTCTTTTCTGAGAGAAGAAGCCTTATCGGCAGTAGCAGGGCAGTAGTCTCCGGAACATAGACAATTTGCGATAGACAAATACCTTCGTCGTTTCATTGGGGGCCTGTTCCTGTCCAAATGGCTTCCTTATCGTAGCTATTGCGCTTTTCACTTTCTCGCCGAACCTCCAATAACGACTCTTGGCCAACCAGCTGCTTCTACCTGAAATTGTCTTCTTCGTCTTTGCTTCCTTGCCATAGGCGTATTCTGGGCATGGGTTTCCCAACCACTGATTGCTAGACCCCACGTTGGGAGCCAAAATGCTAGCTCTGCGAGCAAAAATAAGCGAATTATAACAAGGTAGGTAGCTTCCTGGGGCATCGAGTCCAGATATTAATTAATGCTTCGCGCATTAATCAAACACTAAACGATGTTGATGACATATCGTACATATTTATTTGGGTGTATGTATATTTCAAATTATGAGACACTTTACCTGAGTCGCAAGAATTTTTTAAACTTAAATTAGCCATTCGTAGTTTTCTTTTTTCGTAGATGAAAACAATTAAAAATGTTGCGCATGCTAACAATACCCATAAGTTCACCCTCACCGGATGTCATAGTCTGCCATTGATGGATCTATGGCAAATTATCTATCTGAAAATGTGGGAGGGCGATTGGTGAGCAGAAATGCACTTCGCACATAAAAAGGAATAAACAAATTTCTGTGCTATGCTGTGGTATGACCAGACTATAATCATAGATGCAGTTGCGATGTTTGTACTCTGATTGTGCATTAAATATGTTTAGTATTTATATGAATGGTCGTTTACCGATCAACAATGTTACAAAAATGGTAATATTAAGATAGCTAATATTTAATTGCTACAACACTTCAAATATATACGAGATAAGAATCTAAAACCAACAGCACACTAACCAATTTATGTAACATACGAATGTTCATAATAGTTTTATTTCGACGCCATTATTTTTTTCAAGAAAATTGTTGAAGGACGACTAAATCAGATAACTTTGACTATCGAGGATTGAAACGAATGAGAATTACATCAAACATGCAAGAAAGAGCAATATGGATAAGCAAACAAACGGCAACCAAACAAGCAACCAAAATGGTTATTAACAAAGAACTTTAAGAGTGGTCATCTACAAGGAACATCAGAATCATTGCACTTATTGCACAAGTCATTAGTGAAAGGATCAAAACGGCGAAAAATTAAATAAAAATAGTTATTTTGCAGGTCAGCATCGGCCTATTTAAACGCTCAAACGGCGGCAGCAGCCAATTATATGCTTCATGGTGGCGGCGAATCGACTGTAGATCAAATAGGGTATCGGCAAGGATCGCCACAGTATTCCAAATATCCACCTCCTCTAATTCCAGTTGGTCATCTTAATGGTGGCATGAGGTACAATAGTCCTCAAAATCATTATCCCAGTGCCGATGCTGTCGATTTGAGTACACCTACAAGGTATGTTAAAACATTTATATATTTAATTAAGTTACCGGAAAACCCTAAAAGGGCAGGTTATTGCAATTGCATATTGTTTTTTCTCTGCAAATATTATTGGTAAAGCTGCAGCATTGTGGAGTCTTCTCTTTGTCACAATATTTCTTGTTTGGCTCCTCTTTACCCAAGTTTAAAATAGAATGTTTTTTACTTTTATACTTTGTGAGTGTGAAAAGATACTACAAAAATGTCAGGACAAAATTTGGACAAATGGCAAATGTGTTTCCAACAATATATATATATATATATATATATATATATATATATATATATGTGTGTGTATGATTTTCTAAATACCTTACCTAGAAAACGTTTTATTTAACAGATTCTTTTTCTAGCAACAATAGTCAAAGTGGACATACGATTATAAACCAACAACCTGCGCATCAGCAGGCATCCCATCAGCAAGTACACCAGCAACCACCACATAGCACATCATCAATGCAAGAAGATCGAAGTATGACGAATGGAAGAATGACCGTCAACAACCTTCAACGAAAATTAATTCCAATACCTGATCCACCGACCAGTGGAAATCACATTCCTTATAAAATTCAGAAAGCTCTAGTGGAAGGTAAAATGGTTCCATGCATCAATATGAAACCCTACATTTACACTGAACTGTTGGTGACGTTGAATGATCTCATTATAAATTTTTTTAACAATGTACCAGTTCCATCCTGCCATCAAGTAATGCAAGTTTTAGGAATTGAACTTTATAAAGGAAATAAGTAAGTACTTTTGTATATTGTATTGTAGATATACAAATGTATAAAAATATATACAAAGATACAAAAATATATATAAAGTATAGTATAAATGTTTAAAAACAACATAAATATGACTCCAACCAAGAATAGGTTGGTACTTTAGTGGTGTCGTTTTTGGTTCATGCTCTCTTGCTGAATTTGTGCCTTATTATTTTTTCTGTGATCGATGTCGTGCGCTTAATATAATAATACTTACGTAATATTTAACAAAGACAATACAACGTGTTCTTTGTATGCCCAAACTATTGCTAATTTTGTAACTTCATATTATTTCAAACGCAGTAACACATTACTTAAATAATGTGTAGTGCAGTGCACTGTGATTGCATTATTAACTCGTGCACTTAATGAGACAGTTTTAACTATTGATTAATTAGGCATTAATGTATGTTGCTAATAGACATGAACTTTAAAATATATGTAATTTTTATTTTCAGTTCTCAAATGCGTGTGCTGTTGGAGAATGGAAAGTGTCAAAATATAAATGAAGTAGTTCCAATGGTACAAGTACGTGATGTTATAGATTTTATGCCGCAATTGAAATATATGCTTGGGGGACTGGTCAGTTCAGAAGTCGCTTCCAAAAGGCAACTGAGCAGCTAGGATTGGGCCTCAATGTGGGGCTACAACCTATTTACCACCTAGTGTAGCTCCACAGAGCAGGTTATCAAAATTAGGTTGTTTGTGTTCCTATGTGTTACCTTAAACATTACTAGGGTGCACACCGTATTGTTGCCTCAAACTGTTTTAAGTTGTAGGTAACAAGTGTAAAATATGAACATTTTCTCTTAGATTTTTTATATACATGTAAATATTGTAATTTTAAGTAGTTACTTGTGTCATCTTGAAAGAATATTAATTGAGGACAGATATTTTTATAATTTCGTCTTAGTGAGCACATCATATAGATATATTTTCGTTAGACTATTTCATACCGGTAAGTATGTGTCAACAATTAAAAGAAATTTTACAATTTAATTCGCGTATTGTGACGCTACATGATGCTCTAGTAATCTAGTCATAGATTAAAATTGAAACGCTCCTTCGCGTTAAACTTAAAAACTTTGGTTTAAGAATAAAATAAGACATGCATTCTCAGTAAGAGTAAAATTATCATTTTTTGCCAGGGTTGCGTATGTCATGTTTCATTATGTATTCGTTTTAACATTACCTGTTTAATATTAATATGACACTAAACATAAAATATTTCCAAAATCGAAGTGGCTGTTTGAAATCACAATTTTAAAATGAATACAGTTACATATATGATTCAACCACTTAATTAATTTCTTTTTCAAACACAATCGTGAACTTTCATTCTTCGTTTATTTATTTATCTCAACAAATTGTATAGAGAAAGTGAAATTTTATTAATTGTTTCATTGTTTACATTTTACCGTAGAGTATCGGGTATTAATTGTTTACCTTTTTTTAGGTAAATTATTATATGTGCATAGGTTTTACTCTAATTAATTGTTGAAATCAAACTCATATTTTGTCTAGTTTGAAACAATAAATCACGATTTAATTACAAATATTTATAGCAGTGTTTATAAATTCGTCAGAAATAATTCTTACTTGAACGAAATAGTACGAAAAGTAATGCAACAATTATGAATTTAAAAATAAGGACATGCACTGACACTTTAGTTACGATATTTCAATTTTTATAAAAGTAACAAAATTCAGGATAAAATAAATTTATAATGATACACAATCAAGGACGAAAGTGAAGCAACAAACAAATTTGATTGTAAAAGACTGTTATCAAAATAAGTTACAACTTGATTTTGGGAAATTAAATTGGTCACTCCAAAACCAATTCGGTTCATTAATGAAATTTACATCAATTCAACAAAAAAACAACAAAAAAACAAAAAAGGAACTTTAATTACATATCAAAGACAAGCTAAAATGTAGTAATCAATTAAATAAAACCAATAAATTGTGAAAGAGTGCCTTTGCTATCTTTAATTATTATCGAAGAATTAAAGCGTAATAACAGTCTTCTACATAATTAACTAAACTATTAGTGCCATAATTTAGCAGCAGATACACATCACGGCAAATAGATGCATCAATTTTAATGTATGGAATGCACCCGCATACAAATTAAGGGAGACGCAATGAAACATTTATTATTAAATTGTGTTTATCAACTTTCCACAAAAATTAAGTCACCACATTTTTCATTGGGAGTTTCATCATTGATTTAAATGTTTAAATTTGTTGCTTTGCTTTTCTCAAAGAGTGTACGTATTCGTACCAAACTATAGTTATGGATTAGCATATATTTTTACGAGTTGCACCAGATAATTAATAAATGAAGTCAATGTGTATTATAAGTTATTGCGTATAAATTGGACGTCATTATAATATGTTCAAGTTATTGTTGGACTGTTATTTAGATATTGTAGATTTATTTCATATATTACGTTCATCTGTTATGTAGATATTGTATGAGCGTAACATGCAAACAATAATATTGCTGAGTATCCCTACTTACTGCACTGATAGCTCCGCAAATTCATTCTACTTTATTCATATGATTGCAATTTACTAGGTAGCTTTCTTTATTGATTTAAGATTTACTTGGTGATATCGGTTGTTACAAAAGTTTTACGAGAAGAATTCGAGAATTCAAATTCGTAGAACCAAATCTTCACATTGACTCCAAAATATTATCACTTTGTTATGTTATTTTGAAAATCATGATTTATTTGAAGAATGAAACTAGTTTTTGTTTCTTGCCTATGTAGACTATTTTGAAACCAAAGAGAACGATTTGTTTATATTCATATCTTTTATCTTTATTATTTATTGTATATTGATTGTCAATGGTGTTGATTATTTATTATTGATATGTATTTGTGGAACAAAATACTCTCAAATAAATGAGATTCCATTTCATTATTTTCTGTTTGATATTAGCGGCCCGCTAATGACAACAGTAATTTGCCAATGAAATAAATCAGTTGCATTAGGTTCAAAATGATTTTTTTTAATTGTATAATTACTTCCGTTCAATTTGTTCGCAAGTCCAAAAGTAACAATTTGAAACGTCAGACATACACTATTTTTTTTTTTAAGTTTTGTGACATTATTTATAAAAGTGCGTTTCAACAATCGCAAGAATCGTTTAATTTCATCACAAGCATACCATTTATGAAGTAAAATGAAAAAATTTATTCAAATTTCAGATCACAATCAATAGTCAGATTTTGTAGAAACTTGCTAATTATCCAAATCAATTTTATGCATACTTGCCGGAGTTTAATTAATAGTTTTACTTATATTAATGCCATTACAATAATTTCGCAATTAAGATATAAATGCGCAATTTTCATATACAACATGGTGACAACTCGGCCCAAAAAGTATATATGATTCATATATATATATAAACACATCAGTTTTTTATATCACTTATAGAAAAAAATTGCGATGATAATATGTATGTATGTAAAGTCCATGTATAGAATAGGAATGATGATATCCGTAATGTGTTTTACTTATATATGTGTTTTGTGTTTAATATATTACTTTAATACCCATTCGCAATATAACTCCAGCATTGCAGACTAATTTTACTAATTTGAATAAAGACCTTAAATAATTAACAACTTAATTGGAAATAAATTGTTTTTGGGTATTGCATAATAATAAGGTAATGAAATTAGATTTTAATATGTTCACGGATATAACTTAATTAATTGTCGTCATTCCTAATGTAAATTTCCATTTATAACGTTTTAATTTTTAGTACCTTTGGTATTGCCATCTTCTAAATTAACATAATGTAATGTGATTAATTCGTTTCATTCTGTAGTGACATTTCATTTTTTTCACTAGCATACCTAAAAATATTATTAACTCGTTTGGTAACAGAACTAATTAGATTTCAATGAAGCTCTGATATGTATGACAATTGCCATTTAAGAAATTTAATTACATTTTATTTGTAAACATACTTTCATCACGTGTATAGTGTTATAAGGCCATTTCACTGCATTGAATGCATTAAACATTTCGTAATTACATTTTTTATTTTATCACATAAAATTGTCCAAATATGGGCAACGGTTTACGTATAATATTCAGTACATATTTAAAAGTGAATTCAGTGTCGAAATTATCAGTCTAAACAACGTTTATATGGTATACTCAATGCATGTTCAGTTTATGCTATGCATCTGCTATATGGCAAAGCATACCCTTAATGATCCGCTATTTGTTTGCTACCTATACCCATACAGTATACAGCAGCCAAATCTCAAACTATTCGATTTGTTTCAACAAAAATACGGTTGTCAGAGACAAAAGCATTTTTTTAATTTTATGATGCTTTTTAATCTCTTTCAGGTGAAGGTTTGTGGCAGGGGAGGTTACTAAAGTTTACAATTCCCCATATTCAGATTGACATTAAAATAATAAATTTGTTTCTTTGTCTCAAATTAAAAATCAGATAGCAATAATGAGTCAGTTCTAAGACTCATTATTGCTACTGACTATCACAATTTGATTGATCACCTTTATTATTCGATATTTTTGATTTTTTATGTATTTTTGTAATTGGGTAGGGCACCTAATTTGAATCTTGACTAAACTTAAATGCTGTCGAATCGTGGAGATCATACAAACTGTATGTTTTGAGAAAAACTACAAGTGAATTTCATAAAACTGAGCCGCGGAAACCAAACCAACCAAGAGTTTAATAAACATCATGTGCTTTATACCAAATATACTCAGAATTTTTTTATATTATTTAACTTTGTTGGTAACCTTATTCAGCATGTTGTATTTTTAATTGTTAACTAATTGTAATTTAAATTTTATTAATAAATATTTGTTTGGCAGTACAAATCCATAGGAAAGAAATATAAGGGGAATTAAAAAAGATCACAGCATTTACATATATTTTTATAACATTTATACATTATAACAATTAAAAACTCTCATATATATATATTAAATATTTAGACAAAACTACAGCCTGTCTTTTATACTAGTAATAGAAGGTATATTTGCAATCAACGTGTTAGTTTTGTGATTAATTACACAATTATTTCATACAATTTTGATTGGTGATAAAAGGAAGAATAATATATTTAAAACGATAAATCGAAATAACCTGTCACTGAATGAGTTGATAGTAGTTGATGCATTAGCACTACCCATTTCATTCGAAATTTTTATGTTAAATTTCATTTAAGTGTCTTAAACCAATGTGTCACGTCTCAGGAAAAATATTCGTATGATTTTTCAGTGGAACAAATGTCAAATTTCGGAACAAAATATGTAATGTGTAATTTATTTTAGTATGTGTTTGGTGTCATACAATATAGTGAGAAAAACTAAATATAAGTTTTTGTACATATGATATTAATTTTTGTTAAGTAGTGTTTGATGTCCCAATTTCATAAGTGTTTTGTTTCATGTAATTTATTTTTATATTTGTATCTATGTAATTACATATAAATATTTCATTTTATACAGAAGATACAAGACTAATGTTTGAGTTTAACGTGACATTTTCTAAGTGAATTGTTAGACGTTGTACATTCATAGAATTGAATATTTATTTACATTTTCCGATCAATTTAACTAGGATTTACGTAGATTGTATATTAATGTACAGGTAAACAAATAAACTAAATAATTAATTCATTTGAAATGTTTTTTATTATATTTTTGTTTTAAACAAAAATTACTAAGCCAGTTATTATTTAAAATGCAACCATTTTTTTAAATTTAATGTTTAATTTAAATAAGTAAATATATTCATTCCATTACATCAAAATATATTTAAATAATAAAAACTTTTATCAGTGTTTGTGATGTCAGTTTCGTTTACAAATTTAATCACTTATTATTCAGATGTTGAAACATCTTTATTTACAAGAAATATTCTTGATATAAAATTTATTCGTTCTTAAAATTATGTTTCTTTTTGTAAAATTAAAAAAGGATGCACTTGTATTTGAGTAAAACTGAAATTGAACTGGTTATTAATTCTATCTGCTAGCAATTTACATGCAAACTCATTTAATTAAAATCTTAGGCCTTGGGGTTTAAATGAGTGTCGATGTGCAAAACGCCGATGTATTAAACATATAAGTTTCATGGTAAAGAATGTACCTGTTTCTTAAACTATTATTTGTATTCGTGTTCAATTGGGCAAAGATCCAATAAATAAATATTTTATTTTTATTTTTTGTATATAATTTGAAACAAGAGAAACTTTTGATTCAGTTAATCTCTTACATATTGTGACAAACTTTCGATACCTACCTATAGTAATTGGGAATGTTGGGAATATTCATTCTGTTTTATAACAAAATCAATGCATTTGAGCAATGTTAATTTTGAAATGTACCTACAAATACATTAAACTTAGTAAGTAGCATGTTTTTGAAATATAAACATTTTTAAATAAGTAATCTAGTTTCCTTTGTTAGTTCAAAAATAAGTAACACTTCTAATATTCCAATTTCAAACTTTACCATAATATAGTATATTTTACATGTTGATTGTACTGCATGAATGATAAACCCCTACCCTACCAACATAACATACAGTACTTACTGACAAAACAACAGCCAAGGCGCTGGTAGATTTTTATTTTACTTGTAGATTATATATATATGTATGTGATTCTTGGTTCTCGGCTTGTGAATCGCGTTTTAGAAAAGTTCCCCGAATGGTCGCTTCGACGTTTCGGCAGAGTCCTATCTGCCATTTTCACTCGGCCGAAATGTCGAAACGACCGTTCGGGGAATATTTCTACAAAGCCGTTCGCAACCCAAGAACCAAGAATCACAGATTTGAGCCGCGAGAACCTACGCACCAACATATATATATATATATATATATATATATATATATATATATATATATATATATATTTATACAACAGTGTATGTGTATGAATGTTTACATGTAGGTTGTATATAGATTTGTTATTTATTTTTAAAATTTCGATGTAAAATACAGAAATCTTGTTTAAAACTTAGTTCGTAGTACAATTCCTTTTTACACGTGTTATTATTTTTATACTATCTTTATTTTTGTATGTGTTTTGTTACTATAACATTTTAATTAAATGTGTACACATAGTATTATCAAAATATCTGTCCGATACTTTTGTTACTTATGAAACGCTTTTATTGTACAGAAAATATATTTATTTATCTACCTATCATAAAATAATAAATGAATTATACAGGGTAGGGGATGTAATATACCGCTAATTATATGACAAAATTTATATCTAAGTATAATTTATTTGATATATTTTAATAATTAACAATAAGAATATCATTTTTATTTAAAATTTTAAATATATTTTCCTTTGCCAACGATTTTAAATATTTTTCAGTGTAATTACAAGGACAAAACTTAGACTAGGTACATTAAATTTTAATTTTATGATTTTTAGATCTGAAGTAAACAATAGTTCGAATACTACCACTTTGGTGGTTTACTGGATTCTTCTTGGTATATTTTGTAATGTCAATTATAATTGGATCCGGTCATATTGACAGGATTTTGTCTACTAATCGAAAGGTTTTCAATAAATTGTTAATTTTCTTGCCTGTGATAATGACTCTACATTTCAGTATTTCCGACAAAATTTGATTTATTTGTGCTCATATCGCAAATTGATACTTGTTTTAAACTACGTTCTTGGTCCATTTTGACATGAACTGAATAATAATGAATACCTAGATATATGAAGTTATTGAATGATATGTTGAGAGTAAGTAATTACTTTTTTTATATTTATGTTTAGAGTAAGTAAATAAAACATCTGTCATTATAAGTGATTTTTTTTAAAAGAAAGTAGCTAGCCTGTGACTAAACACTAATTTATCCCTACTGCCATCAATTAATCTAATACAACTAAAGTATCCAATACAATTAATAACAAAGTCAAGAAAATATATTTTAAAAAGCATTTCCCACTGCTTTAAGAACAGAGTCAACCAATCGTGAAAGTACAATGACATTACTTTAATTGAATTAACATAAATCGAGCATTATCTGGAATTGGAGAACTAAAAGGGACCTGGGAAAAAATACAAGTTTTCACTCGAGTTGTTTTCAAACAACACATTGATAACTTCAGTTTGAATTCATGCCCATATGTTGGTGAAATTTATGTGAAAATAAAACCTTATTATATTACTTCGTTATAACACATATATTTAAACACTGCGTGACGGCAGTTTCGGCTAACAGCCATTTACGAACCGTTCGTGTTGAAGCATTGCTTTGCGTTCCTCAAAATGTATTTGTTAGAAATAAAGCTTTTTTTATCAGTTAATTTTGACAATTTTCAACATGTACAATACAGTTAATTTTGAAAAACAGATTTTTGGCAATTTGCTAACATGCTATTCGCAAAGCCATCTCCCGGACAAGAACCGAACTCTTAGACATCTCGCGGCAATGTGTAATTTACATAGTTCTGGGAGGGGGGGAGGGTATATACATTTTACAATTGAGTCATAGTACGTCATTCATATTTTAACGTCATCCGTCATTGAATAGGATAGCCCAGCCGAAGCAGTTTTTGACTTATTATAATTGTAACAAATCTATTGCAATCATAACAAACCAATAATTTGCCTTTGAAAGCATATATTTTCATATTCCGAGCATGCGCTTTTATCAGCAAAGCCATAATTTCACTTTACATTTGGGCGCATATATTTCATATTCTGAGCATGCGCTTTTGACGGTAAAGCCGTAATGACAATGGACCATTACCATTACCGAGATGTGCGATTGTGGGGTGATGTCCTAGTGTGAATGACCATGAGGAGCAGCAGCTCGGAACTGCTCCTAGATCAGCAAGAGGAGCTCCGCAAACGTAAAATCCAAGAACTCGCGCTTTCGAAGCGAAATCGTATGCAAGATAGATCATGCAGAGAACGTGCGTTATTTTACTCAACGAGTGTACTTGCAGTAATTGCAATGACCGCAGGTTCTTCACTCTTGTTCTTGGTACCTTTATATGTGGATCCAGCAATATCAACATTAGCCTCCAATTTCGTAACAAAGCCCGTCAACTGTGTCACAACTCGACGTGAAGAATTGAGCGGTCTTGCAAATTGCAGTTGGAGCTCTTGCCGAGAAGGTTGTACAAGTGACGCTTACCATTGCACGCATATCTACGTGAGTTACAATGACTCAGGTGCTAATCCTAATCAAACTGATGATGCTGTGCTACTTGTTAATATCAAAGGTTGTGGGTACCCGCCAAGTGTTTTATGTAAAAACTTCACAGAAATGTATGGTAACGAAGGCACTGAATTTCCATGCCACCATTCCCAAGAAAATCGTACAGTGGTGCTAACACATTATAAACGAGATGAACAAGTGGCGATTATCATTCATTATTTTGCGGTACCCTTTATAATAACAATTGCTACATCTGTGGCTTTATGTGTTATGCACTGCGACTGTCGATGCCACCCCACAGCTCATCATAAAAGAGCAAGACGTTCACGTATTCATCAAGATCTCAGTGATGCTTCTATTAGTACAGGTGTCGATCTTCATCATACTCACAGTCATCATTCGGACCTTGTCGGTATAAGAACCAAGTAACCATTCCGTATTGTATTACTGTATACAGATATCATTCATTAAATTTATGACGATCACTTACTTTTATTCAATTGAGATGTGCATTTACCTTGATCATAAAAACTACATGCAAGTACATTGCACAACTTTAACTGCAACAGTTCATTACAATAGTACTTTCTTGTCTAATTAAATTGTATATTGTAAAAATATATATTATTTTTGTAACATAAAATAATTTTGTTATTGTGATCTAAATATTAGTATTTTACATTTATAAAAGTTAATAAAAAGAACATTGAACTTGAGTGACAGTTTAATGAAGTGTTATTGTTATCATAAAATTTATGTCATATCCGTGAAAAACAATTACATACAAAATTATCATTCTGCTTTAAAACTTTTCGATTGCACATATGAATTAATTAAGAAATGTTTTTTAATATGTAATTGTAACAATATGTGATTTATTTCATTGTGTTGTAAGTCTAGTGCCCGTGTTTGTATTTAATTTACTGATTTATATGGTTGAATATTTTTATAGCATATAAGTTAATAGATGTATATATATAAAGAAATATAGGTATAATTTAAAGCAAAGCATAAATCATTTCCATTGTCCTATTGGGTTAAAATTGATTAGTAGGTAGGTATCTGAATGTATTTCACTTATTTACTAAGTAATCGATTATTAATTAATTTAATTTACTAAGAATATTTTTAGTAAAATAAATATTTCCTAAAAAAGTTTGTAATTGTTATTATTGATAAATCATTCCATTTCATTAAGTTGTTGTTGTATTTATATTTGAATGAAACACCAGTGAATTATTTTCCAAAAGCAGTGAGCATTCCAGGTGATGAAATAGTTTTATTAACTCATTCACTCGTTGCATGTCAGCCTATTATTTTATAGCATAATTGTAATGTTACATTTAATAAAAATAATAGAATTTATGAAATAAGCCAGGGGCTAGGACTCTTTGATAAACTATTATCACCACTAGCACATTGCCGAATATAAATACGAGAAAGGAGATGTGAATGAAAACATGGATACAATACATTCAGTTTTTATTAAAAATTAATTATGTATGTGTGAAACATTTTAATAATTAAAATATACAAATTGGTCAATTTTTACAGTCACAAGCCAACAAACATAAAAAAGTTTTAGTAAATATATACAAAAAATATGATAACAATGATATAAAAAGGTTAAAATGTATCACTAATGTACAATTAAATCTCCTTTAATTTTCTGTGATGGCATAACCGTCCTTGCCAGCCGGAACTACACGAGCAGGAATTTTCAACACATGTACCATGCTTACATGGTAATTTACATATACTTCTGTTTGATTTTGCTATACCAATTTCACAATGATCTCCTTTAAACCCTTGTGGACATCTACACTTGTTTATTCCTCGACATTTTCCACCATTTAAACATGGAACGATACATTTAGCTGAGAAAAAGGAGCAAAGTTATCAAATATTCCAAAATCCAGAAATCGTAATCCAAATAATCGTAGTACTTACAATATTCGCAATGCAATCCGTAAAAGCCTTTGGAACATTCACAAGTATCTTTTTGCACACATTTACCTCCATTTAAGCATTTTTGCCCACATATTCCACCTTCACAGTGACGCCCTTGAAAACCTGGAGGACAGCTACAAACTCCCGGCGATGTGCAATTACCACCATTCATACATTGTGGATAGCAGAGTGCCGTTCGGCAATATGGCCCCATATAACCTTCAGGACATTGACAAATCTTTTCGTGATTACAGTGTCCTTGATTTGCACACTTTTTATCGCATTCAGGATCAGGACTTCGTTGTGAACATTCTTTACGCAACTTAAGTCTTAACGGTGTACCGTTTAAAGGTTTACCCTTTCTACTTTCTATTAAAAGTCCTATTCCGAACGTGGCTATTCCTGAGTTATTGCCAGAGCAAGGTAAAAATATACTAAATTCTTTCGGTCGCTTTGGCACCCGCCCTTTCGTCTTAATAGAAATAACTGGTGGCTTTAATATAGTTTCATCAAACGATTGTAATCTATCAAAGTTATAGTAATATTTCTTCAAACCTGCTTTCCATGTAAAGTTCACATATCCAACTTCGGCTGGTATTATTGGTAAATATTTTTCAAAATTTGGATCAAGGATATATTGTAAAACGTTGCCGTTTGAAATGGCATATATCTGCATAGCAATACCTTCAAGAAAATAATTAAATCAATCACATTTGTATTATTAATGACATACCACTAAACATTTTTACTTGTTTCTCATCTATCCACAACGCCAAATCACCATTATTTCGAGGATCAACATCGTTTCGTGAATGTACTGTTGAAGCAAATGTTAATCCTATTAATGTTAACCAATTCCACATAACAATTCTTAATAAGTAATTTTCTCCGAACAGCATTACTAGAAATAGTTATAACATTTTGTCATATAACATGCAAAGCTAAAACACATCTAGAGACATATAAATTATCCTAACCTACAAAAAATATTTATAAAAAGCTATGAAATTACTTTTTTAAACAATCCGAATATTTTTAATGTAATTTAATTATAAAGACCTTTTTATGTTTAACTTTATAAACCAAAATAAAACGCGTAGAAGATATATTTCTACTTATAGAATTGTATAAACATGAAATCTTTGGATGAAACACTAGAATCAGTGTTGCCACTTTGCCAGGCGAAATCATACAAATGCAGAGCGCGTCAGTTGTGAATTAAGCAAATATTTTCGTATTGGGCAGCGTACGTATTTTATCAGTTTTTAAGTTCGTTTCCTAATATTTTGTTGTTTTATAAAATAAATGTAAAAGTAAAATAAAACATGTTAATGTCGGTTAAAACGTCGTTCTATTTATATCATCCGTTTGACATAGTACATATCCTTGACACCTTTACTCAACATGCCTGATAGAATCACAGAGAAATACGCACCACTCCGCCGGGAGGACCTCGTCACACGTAAGGTAAGGGGCCATTTATTAACTAGGCACGGTATTCATCACATGTATAGCCGCATACTGGTCTGGCTTTGCGTGGTTATATTTGTAAAAGATTTTATTGTTTTCAAATTGACGTATGTTCGAATTGCGCTATCCTATCAACATTTTAGAGCGAAAGCATAAACGTCAACGTTTAAAAAACTTTAGTTTTATTAACAAATCGGATTAGGCATTTGAAAATGGTTTTACTGTCCAATGTTGCCCCTACAAATTAATTTATTTCATCACTATCATTGGAATTTCATATATAAATATCTAGCACACCACAACTTCTCTTATTTCTATTGGATGTATTTTCTATTCAATAGTTACGTACGGTTTGTAACATCGCAGTAAAATGTCGATGTACTGATCAGTATTGAATCATTTACTTAAACAATTTTGAAATGGGTTGGAATTCGAGCAGTGATGATGATGATGATGGTGGTGGTTATAATCAAGACTCTGCACAAAACGTTTCCACATTTTTACTAATAGTTATCGATACCGATGAGGGAATGTTTGAGCTCGACGCCAATTTCGGAAAATCTACTTTCCTGGCTGTCTTGCAGTCATGCTACGAAATTATGGATCGCCTACTGATAAAGGGTTCTCGAGGAAAAACTAATCACATTGCTATTATGATTACGTCGGAGGACAAAGAGAAGGCCACAATTTGTGATTTTACGGAAATCTTTCCGACGACGTTGAAAAAATTACGTGCACTATGTGAAAAAACCGATGATGAATTGAGAGCGATGTACCAAAGAACAGGAGCTTTGAATTTTGCTGACGTGTTGCTTCAATCAAAGATAAAACTTGGTTTGTGCGCAAGGGAAGCGATCAAATACATTGCTTACATTACAAGGAATGACAATCCTGCTTTTGATGATGAAGATTTGAAATTTCGCGCTGTAAATCAGGCGAAAACTTTAATCGACTTTCAGATATATATTGAATTGCTTACGTTCAACAAGGAGTTTGATTGCCGTGCCTTTTTCGAAGAGATACTGTTTTCAGCGAATAATAGTCGTTTCAACTATGATTATTTGTTAGACACAGCCGGCTTGAAGGAAAAGCTCCTTGCTTTGGTCAGATATCGCGGTACTAAGACGAGGTAATTTGGAAATTTTAATTAAACATTTGATTTAACGTGAAATTGTTATAGGTTTTATCCGGTTAATGGCAATCCAGACAAATCCTTCAAAGTAATTGAAAAGTGTTACATAAAAGAGCAAAAAATTTTGAACAACGTTACTGTTACGAAGGATACAAACCAAGAAGTGAAAAAAATTCGAAAGGGTGCCACAAATTTAGGTGGTTATTCAGTCAAATATTCTAAACACAAAGATCCACTAATGTTTACCGAAGAAGAGGCAATGAATGTGATGAATAATGGAATTCCAGTTGGTTACGAATTGATAGCAACAAGTGAGAAATTATTGGAGCCAGGAATGCACAACACAGATCCCAAGTTTATACAAGATAATCGCCAGCAAAGTTCACCACATTTCGATTTGTTTTGGCAATATTGCGTCGATAAAAATCGGGTGCTGATATGTGGAAGAAAATATAGAAAAGGGGGTGCTATAAAAATTGTCGAGTTGAGTCCTAAAGTGATTAACAATGTTAAGAGTTTCTTAGTATTGGGAATTCCGTTCAATGAGGATATAACACTTTTAAATGAGAAAGAAGACGACACAGTCATAACACAGGCACAACATGAAGCAGCCGAGGCTCTAATTCATGCTGCTAATTTTGAATATCAGCCTACTATGTTCCCAGATACAGTTTTTTGTAAAAAGAAGGAGTACTTACGTTCACAATTGTTAGATGAACAACCAAGAGAAGTTACAAACGTTGTGAATATGACCATCACTGGTGACATGGAGGACACCATAAGGAATTTTATGGAAACGTTCTCTCTCAACTCTAATGTTAAGAAAAGGAAGGCATCTGGTGATCATACAAAGAAATCTAAGAAGTAAATATTGTTTATAAACAAAATTTAAGAATTATTTTATAGAATTATATTGTTTATTTACATTACTTAATAAGTTGTTTTATTATTAGAAATATCGAACATTTAACCCAAAATGTTGGTCTGTACTGATGTACAATTCAAATATCCAGTTCATTACCCGAGAATCAGGAGAGATACTTTCCATGCAGCTTAATTTTTATTTCGAAAACCATAATTTTCTGTCTAGGTCTAAGATTTCACTTTTTAACAAAAACGATAACGACATACACATGATCATGACAATTTGGTCACGAAAAATTTTGTTATTTAAATTAAATAAAACCTAAGGTTGGTGTAGGGCGAGCAGTATGGATGCTGTTGTATTTTGCTACATTTGTTATAGATGTGATTTTAATTAACCCCACCCCATACGCAGTCCCCGGGTATTAGACTAGTAAGAAATAAAAAAAAAAACAGATTTTGTAACAGTCAATAACATAAAATCACATATTTATTAATAATTATTACGTTTTATCATATACATATGTTCTTAATAGGTGCTATAATAAATGCAATTTACACAAGCTACCCACTAATCAGAAGGCCTAGATCCTAGTCCTTGATTAATATTCGTGAATCAAATAGTTTGAATATTCACCATAAGTTTTATTTAAAAAAATTTCAGCAACACACTGATGCAGCATGTGTGTGTTTTTGGACACAATTCCTACTTCTCATTACTTTGCAGATAAATCACGTGATTGGATAGATAGCTAGCTACGTTGGTGTGTGGCCTGACAAACAGCTACCACACAAATTAAATGTTAATAAAACATTTTCTGTTAAAGCCTATGTATATTTTCGTTAGTATATGAACAATATAAAACATTGTATACCCGAAGAATTAAATTTTTAAACACTTTTTTCTCCAACTGTTAACAGTATTTTTCGAACGTCTGGTTGATTCTTGGTATACAAAGGATCATATCTGGAAGAACAAATAAAAATAATAAAAGGTCATTCTTTGTAACACTCTTACCTTGATCGTTTACGTTGAAATTCTTCTTCTATTCTTTGCATTGCTTCGACTTCACGTAATCGTTGTTGTTCTTTCTTCTCAACCTCGCTGGCTAGTTTTTCGGCTAGTCGCCGCCTTTCAATTTGTCGGATGGTATTTTGAAATGTAAATCTCTTAGGTTTCAAATGTTTGTAGTTTGACGTTAAGAGGTTCGGAGGATCTTGCATATCTTGAGGTTCTATGCAATGTTTCTCTTCGACGTTTTCGTATTTCGTTTGTTTCGCAATTTTATTATTAAAACTTTGAGGCAAGTACATTATCCTTCCTTTACTTTGTTGGTTACTAATTGGGACTAATAACGATAGCGATTCCTCCTGTTTTTGGTGGGTTTCTAAAGAACTAAAGCCATTGTTTAAGGAATTTGGCGCGGATTTACTGAGAAACCAATTTGAATTGCGAGCTTTGCATGTGTTCAAATTATCATCGATTTTAATTCCGATATTCCCAAACACTCCCGACATTGATCGTTTCAACTTCTGTAAACCCCTATATGACTGCAATGTAGGACTTTTACCATTTTGTTCTGCTAAATGTGTAGCTAAGTTATCGCGCGGTAACGATAAGCTGAAGATGTGTGGTTTATTAGTTACTATAAATGGTATGCTATTTGACTTAATTTCTTCCTCGGCACTTGAATCGTCTCCTAAATCCTGTTGAGGTGTCCAAGATTTTTCGTTTCTATAATTATGTAAAATCGCTTTCGGTGTTTCATCTCCTGAAATGCCGGAATCTCCTGACTTATCTTGACTTAGTCTTAGATCTATTAGCTTAAACAGAGGCGGAGGTGAATGTGATATTTTTTCAATCGTTTCTTCTATCAAGGCAGACTCATCGTCGTTATAATTTGTACTACATTCATTTGATCTGGAGTCCATTGAAAATAATAATTTCCATGCTGCTCCTGGCGAAAATTTTGGTATTTCTGGTAGTTTTTTTGGTAAAATCGGTCGTAAACGTAAAGATATTCCCCGAGTTGTGTTACCGCAATCTTCGTCTGAGTTGCAACTATCATCTAAATTTGAGGAATCTGGTAAAATAACTGGTAAGGTCGATTGGTTTTGTATGTTATAATTTAGATAATCCGACCCCTTTGAGGCAGTCATTCCAAAATAAAACTTTTTAACATTATTTGTTGTTTTTACCTGCGGATGTCGTGTTTCTATTTTTTCTTGATGCGTAGTTTTTTCTAATTTGCCTTCCTGTGGCATTTGTTTAATATCTAAGCGCGCGTTATGTACCCGTTGAGTAACTTCTTTAAGTTCTTCGGTAAAATCAAGTGATGGACGTCTTCTTTGCAATTCTGGCAAGGAACGCCGATTTTCATTTGTCTCTCCTATTATATTTTGTTTATTTCTTATCGTAATCGTAGGTGATAAACTATAATTATAATTATTGTTTATAGTACTCGATACTTTTTTTCTCGTTTCTACTCTGGTTTTAAACAAACCAACACGTTTTGTAGCAGCCTCATTCTGAATTTCCCAATGTTGAATTTCAGTAGAATGTTTTTCTGAATCATCGTGCCGGTTTGAAGGCCGAGGTGGGGCTTTGTATTTCTTATTTTTTTTAATAAACTTTTCTTGGGGTGTATAGTTTCTCAAATCTGGTTCGGAGCCGAATTTCTTCATTTGCTCCTTATGGTTATTTACCCCGGTTTCATTCAAATCTTTAATGTAGTTGGATTTGTTTTTGGCGTTCATGAAATTTCCTCTCGATATTTTTGGCTGGTGCCTGCCCGTTAATGTACCGCCTGCCTGTAAAATTTCACCATTTTCCGTCGATCTTAATTTTTGACTAAAATCTCTACTTGGCAGGACTTTCTGTTGTTGGTTTTGTACATTATCATTTTGGTGCAAATTCCTTGGCAATGATCGTTGCGACTCTGTTTCTAAACGATATTTTTGTGAAATGTTTCCTACTTGGCTTCCAATGTTACCCATGCTCATCAATTCCTTTTCCTGAAATAATAAATAGTTAATTCAAGTGAAACAATAAAAACCACATGATACAATTTCAGCAACTTTGAGATATCCATCGGCAACATCGTAGGCAATTTGAAATATTATATGCATTATATGATGTTAACTTTGGTGAAAGCATAAAAGTAATTAATGACAATTTTATGGCATTAATAACAACATAATATACCTTTAATCTTTAACATATACATCATACATTTTTGTTATTAGCAGATATACATATATAAAAGCCAGCAAAACAATTTTATGTGGCACAGGCTTCAACTTTACCCACTTTACGATACAGCCATTATGAAACATTGATGTGAAATATATAAATAAAATGTTGTTTTAACATCGTTTGTTTTTTACTTAGCAACAAGATGAAATTTAACTTATTCAGTAACAATGGGACTGTCTTATTATTAATTAAGTGAAGTAATGTTACTACTAATATAGTAATATATAACAATTACTGCGGCTTCTATAAATGAACTTGTTCTGCACGATATTCCCACATATTATATTATCTATTCACAGAGGAATAAATTTTTAAAACAATGCGAATTCTTTTGCAGTGTAATATAATTTACCCAACAAGTGAAAGTGTATGATTTTAAAACACCAAGTTCTATATGTAACGAAAGTTAGTTTTTTGTGTTGGTCATTTGTATTAATGTTGATAAAATATTGAACTACCTAGTCCAAGTTAAAATGCAGTGCTGCTAACATCATAGATAAAAGATTACAGCGCAAAAGCAGCGAAGCATAACGTATAACGTAAACGTAGATGACCTAATCTCATATGGAAATTGACTTTTCTTTAGTGCAAATACAATTATTATTCACACGACTGGAAGTCACCAGTTGTAGAAACTTACGTTCGAGGTAGTAACGTACCTACGCTTACAAAAATATATATTTTTAATGTTACACATATGAACAGTCGATTCAGTATTTTATAAAGGTGAGGTCAACTACTAAGATATACTTGAAATTTATTACAATTCTGTCACATATAAATATTATATATATATATATATATATATATATATATATATATATTTATATATATATATATTTATATATATATATATATATATATATTATAAAACGTCAAACGTACCAATAATATTATACGTGGGCCATTAATATATTTCATAAGATTGCATCAAATTCGTTAATTGAAGTTTGTAGATCAATATCTGTTAATGAAACTGTTGATAATGACAATGACAATGGCGTTAAATTTTTTGTGTGAAGAATTTTGTTTAAAAAAAAACAACTGGCAGCTTTGACAAGTTTACTGGAAAAATTTTAAAACACGAAAAATTCGCGCGAATCAGTCTGACGACACACGTCGTGTTAATTCAGTAATTTATAAATAATTAATGCTAACAAATAGCGTAGCCAACCTCGGCAATGCCAGCGGGATTGAATGATTGCAGGAGTCGGATCGACTATTTTGTATACAGCCATAGCTGTTTTTCTCACAAATATAAAAATTATCATGTTCCATAATAGTGAGGAACATTAAATTTTTTTATGTCGTGTTTTATAAAGTGGCATCAGAATACTACAGTGTATTTCTGTAGAAACGATGCTGTGGGCCGGTCCGACCCTGTGGATCGAGGTTGACCAATGCCCATGACTACTATAACGAAGAAAGTGAATTATTTTTGTTACCTTGAGCATTCGTACTAGTCTATTTCTAATATATCCAGATGATGAATTGACCGAGCTGCATTTGTGGAGCTATAATTACTCCCGGTAATCTGAAATTTAAAATCATAATTTTAAAAACAATCATTAAACACGGTTTGGTTAATATGTTACGATAAAGGTACACGTATTTGAAAACAAATATATACAAATGAAAAGCATAGCAGAAATTTGTAGCTTCGTACACTAAATAACTTTCTCTTTAATTGGCCACTAGCATTCCCGGGTGAATTCAAAAAATTTGATTCATAATTATTCAATTAAGTCATACGTGGATGGCCATCGCCGCATTATTCGACATACCAACCAACCAAGTAAAATAACGTATAATGTACATATACATAACGGAAAGTTTAAATAGCCTCATTTCTGAAAAAAAAGAGGCGTGTATGTGTACTTAACATAGAAAATAAGGTCATCTTGAAAGTTCTGCATAAAAATATTATCAAAAACATTTTGAGTTTCTACTTGAATAAGACGTTTTCGGCGAGAAAAATAGAAAACTGGAAACAATTAATTTTATTCGATTGTTTCTGAATACAAACGACGGATCTTATATCAGATGTATGTATGAAAAAAAAACAACTCTCACTCAATGGGTGTGGTAATGAAAGTTACCACGAGTGTTTCGGTGAAACTGATGGACTTTTTACACATCAAATGAATTATACACATTCTATAATACTATAATTAGCAAAGAAAAAAGAAAATGGTTAATTATAAATATCTCAGATTCAACCATCAATATACGTTAAGAAAGTTGAATGAATATTAATTAAGTTTTTTTAAGGAATAAAAACAAAATGGATTCCATTTATTATGAGTTTAATACGTACTTATTACTATGTGAGCAATGTTTGCTAATTAAATATAAAACAATATAATTAAATAACTTTTTCTTTAAATATTTACGCCAAACTGTTTCTTATTAAATACTATAATGATGCATTATATTTTTTGGTGTAATACTTGAGGAGATAATATTTATTATTGCCTGTAAAATTATAATTATCTCTTCCCATAGAAAGTTTCAGACACGGTGACATACAATTTATCTTTTATTACGTATCGTTGTGTAAAATATCTATAGTTAGCATTCTAGATAACTAGATGTTAAAATATTTTTTTAGCAGTTTGAAAACAGTTATATATACATATATTATATACTAGTTTGTTGGGTGGATTTCCGTAAAAAAATATGTGAATTTTGCATCAAAACGTGAAACTTTCATTGTTTTTAACTTAGAGGCTAAATGTTGATGACGTTGTATGGGTCCGACTCCTGCGACCAATTAAAATATTTACACTTTTCTTCATTTTTCGAATTTCGAATTAGAGTCAGGACTCTCGCTATATAAAATATTGATTGTTTTCATGTTTCAAAGGATTCTCAAAAAATGGATGAGATATATCTTTACGTAAATATGTTTTTAAAGCACTTTTGTAGTTATTTTTTTAGTTGTTCCTCTTGTCTAGTTTTCCAGTCTTTTTATTATGAATTTTTATCTACGAGTTCTTTCCCATTTGAGTTGATTCCTTCACTTCATTTCGTAATACAATTATATTTAATTTCCACAAAACTACATGATTCGTTTCATCACGACAATCATAGCTCCGGTGCACTGACACTGTCGGTTTGTAAAAGTGAAGGAAAAGTTTGAAAATCGCGTGTCGTCCACGCGTCACGTATGTTAATCATTTTACGCGTACAAATTAAGTTATTTCAATGCAACCTTATTTCCTTTACCAGTTTCACCTTCGTACTGCACCTTCACGTACTCGCGAAAACATTGAGTGGTAACGGTTCGTGGTGCCCCGGTATGTCAATGAAATCATGGCCGAATTAAAAAAAAGCAGATCATCAGGATTTTAATAATTTTAAATGTAAAAATTAATATTCTTGAAAAAGTGGGTTTTAAAACAACATTTTTTTTATTCAACGGCAACGTATAGTTGAATTGTTTATTGAGCAAATTGAATAAACTGAATAAATTGCTCTAATTAAATAATAAATTTGATAAATTTGCATCATGGAGTGTATTTTTTTCTATTGTAATTAACGATCACAAAGCGCCATTACTTTTAATCACATGCAGTGTGTAATATTTATTAATATAATTGTTTGTGGTATATGTGCACATAGTTAAAACAGAACGATTCGGTCACACAGTCAGTAAAATTGTATCAGCTTGCCCAGGGCTGCCCTACATATTCGAGAAGTAATCCCCCATTTAAGGGGGACTTCTCGAAAAGTCATCAGTAATTTTAAGAAATGAAGGTAAATCTGATTACTTATGAGTTATGACATTTTTATCATTTATTTATTTATTGAAATTATAACTATCTTTGGCAATTAAATAAAAAATAATGTGTAATTGTTATAAATAGTACACACGTTCAAAACCCGATTTTCTTAAAGTCGTTGCGTTGACTGCGAATTAGTTGAAAATTAAATGATGATTGTTAGCACAAACATTGTTAAGGTAAATATGAACTTTGTGGATAACGGGTTCTATTTTATTTAGTATAGATGCAAATTACGATAATCCACTCAACGATGTAAATAGTCCTCGTAAATATAAACCAGCAATACTATTATGCTGCTTATTCTAAAACAATTTAGTGCAATTGAATACCTTATAGCAAAAAGAACTGCAACTGAGTACTAAGGCATCGTATTTAAATTTACTTAGCATTTGAATGGGATTTTCGGATGTTAGAGAACAATTGCTTTTGTTTGACGATTTTAAAGTATAAACCTGTAGGTAATGGTCCAGTTTAAAACATTTTTTGTCACTAGTTTCTGTATAGGTAAGTATTGTAATCATGACAATTTTCGAATTAAAGATTTTAACGGAAATACGTCGGAATGACGTTTGTGTGTGTGATGGTTTACGCTTATCACCATATCTCGAAAAAATATATAAGAAATAGTGGACCACTATAGATTTTTCTTATGGCGGGCTAATTTAGGAGTTTATGAGCAGTGACATTTACTGAACATATGATCCCAAATCGAAGAAACGAAGAAATAAATATTATTCGGATAAAATTTTATTAAACGAAGTCGAAGGTGCGATACAGTTAAATTTATTTTATAGCAAATCACTGATTGTTCTTTGGCAATTAATATCAATTTAAAGATAATGAACCTCAACGATAGCCGTAAACCGAGTAGAAATAAAAAGTTAACCTTAATTTAATTCTTAGAGATCCAGATGGATTTTTCATCTTCCCAACAAATCTATAATTTGGGCACAACCTATATTATTATTCAACACCATTAAAATTCGTTATGTCTAAGTTGCTTGTCTTTTCATGTATGGCATTACTACTTCAAATTTTTTACACAACAGACCCAATTCCAAAGAACAATTTCCGAATTTATTTTTACTTGTTACTGCACTAAAAACATTTCATATTTACAACAACAGTCTCCGTCAATTTATTATTGTATAGTACTTGTAAAATAAGTTTTATAATAGCATTGTAGTATTTCATACACAACACACGAACATTTTCAATTAGTATAACTTTTAACATTTTTATGCACGTTTGAATATAATAGGTGGTAATATTTTCCATGCTTGATGAACCTTAAATGGGCACTTTGCGTGGTTTGGTATTTTAACTTAACAATTAACGTAATTGGCAACCAACTATTTTATAAGGCGGTATTTAAATGTTTATGTAACATATATTGACGAACAAAAACACCCAAAAACATTTATTTGCGTTATTAATAATTTTATTAAAACAATGAAAAATAAAACAAAATAAATTACTTAACTTTCTCTTTATTTACGAATTCAGAATTCATTTTAGTTTAAAGATGTTCGTTATTTCGCCATAAGCCGTCCTGCAGTACCAAAACTTCGACAGATTGGAAATTTGCTAATGGTAATATATCGACGTCAGGATAAAATTACCAAAGCATATATAGATATTATTAATTAAATATCGTAGAATATCCCTGTCGTAATTATATTAAGCGCGCGCCACTGAATCCTACCGATTTACGTTATGAACGAAAAACTTACTTATTTTTGAATTTGATTTGGTTAATATAAATTTAAAAATATATATATATATATATATATATATATATATATATATAAATCAGTCGCGTAATTATTCGGAAACAATTAAAATAGTATAACCATGCATCTTTATGTTGCTCGTGAAGTTTATATTATTACTATTAATGGTGAACGAATGTAACTCAATTAATAATCGAAGCATTATTAATCTGTGCCCATAACCTTGCGCGGGTACACATAATTAAGTTTTCCATGACATTTTGTAAACAGCGTTACTCTGCGAAAGTTAATTGTTTGTCTTAAAAATGAATCCTAACAAAATATATCTATCTAAATGAAGTTGCGGCGAAGTAATGTTGAGAAATGCAATTAACGAATTACAAAAATTTTGTTTTTATGACTTACAATGTTTTTAAAAGTCGTTTCCATGATACGGAGTGTACATATTGTACTACATGTAAATAAAATTCGAAAAACTACACTGGAGACTGTTTGACAATAACTTTAAAACGTACACTCACTCTGATAGCAAACAGGTGGATTGTTGACACTATATACGGAGAAATCACTACGTTGCGCTAGTTAGAGAAGATGTGGAATGACTAGCAGAGTGGTTAACGGTGAATTTTTACAGAGGGGATTGCATTTCTTTTTTAATGAAATACAGTATTGTTTGTTGCGTGTGACGTATTTACTTCCTTCATACCTTTAAATAAATAAAAAATGTATAATAAACTCCGTTTGGACTGTTAAAATTATTATTAATAATAATAATAATAATATCCTCGACTTAAAGCAAAATAACATACAAAAGTAGTTTCAATATTCTGTGGGCTGTACTCAACTGAGGTAAATCAATATATGATGCGCAATGTGGCATTCTACAGCGTCAAAGCGCAGAAGGGCGATGATTTTAGTAACAATTTTACCTTGGACATAACCTTCAAAAATTTACATATTATATTTTAGAAGACTATTATCAATCATAAAACATAACATGACTTGCTTGACGTATGTCTCGGACCTTTTTTTGGTACTTCAGTTTTTTCTTCTGCATTTTAGCCGGGGATTTTTATTTTTCATAATTTAATTATATTAGTCGCTGAAAAAGTCCAGTTTGATAAAATGAAGTCAGCTTGCCCTTAAAATCGCCTATGCCGGCACTATCCCTAACACACCCCGCCAGTTTAATATTTAACATCCATAGATATGTAATAAGATGACCTAAATACAAAACTGAACTGGACGAACAGAAGAATAGAGGGGAAGCTTATGCGCACGTCCTGCTACCCTAAAATAGATTTAGACTCGGGGTGTGTACTACAGTGCAACCAGTGCAATGCTCCAAAGAGTCTTTTACTATAATATGCATTTTCCATGATGTCGGTTTATTTTGTTGGTGTTATTAATCTCGCCGTGCTAAGTAAACTATAAACGAGTAAAATAATCAGGAAAAAACATTTTGTAGCGACTTTCTATGGTGTAATGTTCGGAAACATTATTTAACTTCGCCCGGACTCCAGTGCTAAGAATAAACATGCCAAGAGGCATGATAAATAATACTCCGGGAGGGCTTAGAACTCGGTTTCGCGGAGTCGTCATGGTTATACTAATATCGATGCAAGTTTTCCCGGTTACCTTAGAACAAGATGAAGATATTCCACATAACGAGTAAGTTACATTAGAATTGAAATAAATCCCTTGATAAAAATTAAAGAATGTAAATATGTGATGAACTGATAACACCTAAGCTGGCTAATTTGGTTAGTTTTGTATATAAAATGCGCCTTTTCCTGGCACAAAACTGCTGCCAAATTCATTTCCAAGAAATATTTATTTTAACGCCACTTCGTCCTTATTTACATTTAAATTGATGCGGTCTGCACGTTAGCATGTTTTAATGATTGAAATATATCAGGAAGCGCCCTTTTAAGGTCGTGAAATAAGGTGGTGTAAGGTGGCCAATATGTTATGGCAGAGGTAGGTAGTAAAGCGTATTTATTGATCGAGTCCTAGTATAACCGGCCTACAAGATTCGCTAGGCAAAATATGTAATTATTTTAATAAGTTATTAATATATACTTTTAATTCGTATATAATTTTGTCAATTTAAGTATTTTGTAATTTATTAAAGCGTGTACATATAACTAATTAAAACCGAGATTCACGTTTGCGAATTGTTTATCCAGCGAGGGTCACGTTTTCATTTTATTAATCTGAAAAATATATGTATATATATGGACGCATTGAAAATTGTGAATAATACTGACATAATATTTAAATTTTAACGAACTAATTTAAGAAATTGCCAATGAGTCGAAGTAAATGCAATATTTGCATATTTATCGTATTCAGTAAAAAGGGGAACCCCCATAAACGATCGTACAATGCATGTTAGAATAGGCCTTGTTTGTCTTTATTTTAATTAATATTTTTAGTTATATTAGACGGGGTGCGCAATGTTGTGCATGATTTTGTAGAGAGAGAATATTCATCAAATTGTATAAAATAATCGTTTTAGGAAAATCATGTCATGCATTTTTTTTTTTTTTTGAAAATTGGATCGTTGCAATTTTTAAACCATTGGACAGCTTTTATTCAATTATACCTATTATGTTATAATAAATAGCTTAACCAATTATCAAACCTAAATTCCATAACCGGATTTGCTCCAACTATCCTCTTTAGCCTCAAAATTTCTGTTTATCATTGGTTCACATCACACTAATAGTTCATGTGCTCGTACTTCCCATTTCTCCTTAATTGCATCCACTTATACACATAATTCGTAATGTCATCAGTTTCTCCTTCATAGCCTTTTTGACGTCCTATTTCACTTTTGTTTATTCGCTGCACAGTTCGTATTTTTGAACAAGATCGATCCAAATTCTAAACTCTGCTTAACAAACCTTGACAATTCGAATTGACTAATTGTCATATATGCAAATATTTTTTTATTGCAGCATATTGGTCAATACACGAAATGATACGCAGGACAAACATGTATCAGCCTGTCATTGACAATATTAGTTAATTCATTCCACGTATTGCACCAACATATAAAGGTATTTTGAAAATAGGTCAAAGATACTTGCTTTTTCATTTCCCCGTTGGTACCTAGCAAAATAAGCATGTTTTGATAAATAGTAATAGAATAGTTGTAGAATTGCGAAAAATAAAATGTGGTGGAGTTATACAAGATACTGTTCTATTTCAACAAAGTGTTTAATATTATTTATAATGTTATTAGAAAATATTACTTATTTCCTGCGGAAATTTAACATAAACTTAAATCAATTGCAGATCAAGGTGTCAGGCATTATTTTGGAACTTGCATATATTAAGAATAAGTCCTGCGGAACCTCAACTTATCAGAAATTGAACATAAAATTAGATCAATTGGCGGTCAAGGCGTGTCGGCGTCATTTTGAAACGCGCTACAAATATATTAAGCATAAGTCTCTATAATTACAAACTGACAAAAATGTTGAAGAAATCACAACGAACCTAAAAACGGGGAAAAATCATCCGTACAAAGACGTTAAAATTGAACGCACTTTTGTTTCTCGCAAATATTTTATCGGTCCGTGTATTGTAGATTTTATCTTAAGGATGCTCCAAGACGTAATCCAAAGGATTTAAGCATGAGCACGGAGGACGCACCAATACCGCCTGTGTCAATCCAGAAATTGGGGAAACGTGAATTTAAATAATCTCCTGCAATTACTGCGTACATAAAATGGCGAACTTGAAAATTTCGGATTTTTCGTTTACGTAATTAATATACTTTTTGCAATTGATTTGATTAAATCTTAAATCGCATAATCGGGTATAAGAACAACGAGAAAGTCACGTATGCTACTAGAGGTTGTAGAAATGCAGAAATTAATGTGAACATAACGCACACATTTCGAACTGTCAAGTAAAACACAAGATTCGATAAAGGTATCATCGGCATAAAGTAGAATATGATCCACCATTGCCCACTTTCCCCTCTCTCTTCCTTCTCCTCTCTGCCTTTTCATACAGCCTCAGCTTTTCCACTCATTCGCTCTCATTTCGTATCCTTCACGGCCATCCTTATATCTCCTTCCATTTCCCGCCTCTTTCACAGTTTTTCTCAGCTTCTTTTTTTTCTCTTCTACATTGAAATGAACTAACATTGTTCATTTCTTCGGTTAGTCCCTTTAATATTTGTTATTATCTCTCACTCTTTTAACGCGGCTTCTTACCCTGCTCCTTCTTTTCACCCCAACCATATTTCCACTGACGTGTGATCTGGTTCGAGCCTTTCCCCCACCCTGAAGCACTTTTTCATCGTCTCCTCGATCACTGAGCTACCATGTGATCCCCCTTCTCATAGCCATTAAGCACGTACGTCCTCCTTTCCTTCAGTTTCCATTAAATATTTTGCCCCTCGACTGTCTTTCACCCCTCGCGACTAAACCGTTCTTTCCTTCCGGAGGCTTTTACTTTTCCTGGACTTGTATTAATATTTTAAAGTATTGCACACTTCACTTGCAAATTAAGTTGGACATTATTAGTGACGGAGATTTACACATTGTGTATCCATAATTAAAACATCATCATCATCATGGACTATTTACGGCGACGACTTTCTGCTGCATTGCGCATTAAAAATTTTACACCACCTATAATTAAATTAAAATTTGTATTTGTATATGTAATCTATGTGCAATGATAATTACAGTCGTTCAACGTTTTAGTTTTTAATTTGTTTTGTTACAGAGTGAAAAATTGGGCTTTAAAATTTGGCGTCGATTTATGGGAATATGGACGGCAGTTAACCAGAATGAACGAATTGCAAAGGGTAAGTATTTTTCGTTCATCTTCATTGCATGGTTTAACTACGCTGATATACATATTTTTTTTTTAATTGGGACGTGGTTCACTTTGGACATTAAACTCCGCGAAGATGTTTAATATCAAACTGCAACTTGAAATATTTCTAATCTTAACACCGCTTTTATAAATTTTCTGGTTTACGAGTCCATAGAGGCAATGGCAATCATTCTGAAGGCGCAATAAATTTGCTCGTGTTGTGATCATTATTAGAAGTTTGCTGTTAATGATGGCATATGACGGTCTCGTACATCCTATATTCGAAAATATCGATCTTGTGCTTCTGCATTGCTTCTTTGCCCAGTAACCCTGCTTCCCGCACATAACTACACACGACTTGTTTGATACGCTTTAAATCTGTCAGAACGACCACAAAACGCGTTAATAAAATCTCAGATCTGTGGTCTTGCTGAACGTCATTAATTTACGATGAATTTACATTTAAAATAAATTAACAATTTTTAATATTAATATTAAAACAGTAACTTAATTTCTTGATGATGTTTCCAGAAATATCATGAAGTCGAAATAGACATAATTAGGAAAGATGGTCTCATCCTAATACGCGAAATGGCAGCCGAAGTAAAAAACATGATGGATTTTAAAATGAGTGCAGTTATGGTAAGTAATCCACATCAATTAGTTAAAACGTAACTTCATTAATTCATTCGCGTTTAGCGAATAATGGACTCTGCCGAGCAAGCTGCCCTAACACCTCAAACCGATAATGGTCAACCATTTAAATATTATAATGCCAGAAAGTTAAATATATTTGGTCTTGATGGCCGACCAACCGAAGGTACCAGAGAAATGATGCTTACTGCGAATCCCCATTTTGACTACCTACCTGTCAATGTGACATTTAGTTCGGTGTTGATGCCTCCGAACGTGCAAGACGGGGGTAATTTATTTCGAGACATGTTTTGCTCCAGAATTGTTATTATATGTTGTTTTAGATAGTGAAGTTATAAATGCTATTCAATGGTCTGAACATTTGGATCCGTTGTATATTAATAATTATGAAAGTGACCCTTCTTTGTCGTGGCAGTACTTTGGAAGTTCATCGGGATTTTTAAGAAGGTATCCAGGTAACGATGAAATATATTACATTCATAAAATTATGCGATCTAAAATAAAATTAATGATAAACATACAAATATTTTTTCTACCTCCAACTGTATTTTTTATTAATACTGCTTAATAATATTTTCATGATTTTTATGGTCTGTTTATAAAATAATTTTATAGCAATTGCATGGCCACCAGAAGAGATGGCGTCAGTGTGGCAAAGACCAGCTGAATCTAGAAACGTATACGACTTTAGAAGATCTTCGTGGTACGTATCTGCAGCCACGTCTCCAAAAGATATAGTCATACTAGTTGACTTCTCAAACGGGATGAATGGACACAAATCTAAAATTGCACAAGCTACCGTAGAAGCCATATTAGATACATTAACTAACGACGATTTTGTTAACATTTTCAAATTTTCCGCCACCGCTGAAGAAACTATCCATTGTTTTAAGGATATGCTGGTCCAGGTGAGTCTCCGCCTGTAGTGATATAACTGCAATCAATTTTTTTACCTCATATAATTCCTGCCATATAAATTTGTAGGCAAATGATGAGAATAAGAGATGGCTAAGAGACTCGCTAAAAACAATAATAAGCGAAAATGTTGCAAACTTTACATCTGCGTTGATCAAAGGGTTTGAAGTTCTGCACAAAGTAAATTAAATGTGGCAAAATAATAGTGTTAGTTATAATTATTTTAATTCTAGTATAATCGTACTGGCCAAGGTTGTCAGTGCAATCAAGCAATCATGTTGATAACTGACGGGCCGCCTTCCACATATCGAGAAATGTTCAAAATGTATAATTGGCCACATAAACCCGTTAGACTTTTCACATTTTTAACTGGTACCGACTCGGGTGGTGTTAACGAAATGCATTGGATGGCTTGTGAAAATAAGGGTTCGTTGAACATGTATTTTTAATTTTAAACATTTTCATAAGAAATTCATATATATTTTTTAATAGTTAATGCTTTGCTCGTAAAATTTCTGTCGTTTTCTTTTTTAAATTAATTGTTTCACCTTGTGTATTTTTAAATGAAAGCCCAGAATGTGATGTATTGTGATATAATATATAATTATCGCATAGGTTATTATACACGTGTTGGAAGTGCAAGTGAAGCCAAAGACAAGGTCCTTCATTATATAGAAGTAATGGCAAGACCGATGGTTATGTATCAAAATGATCACCCGATTCAGTGGACAGCGGCGTACATAGGCGGCCGGGTAACCATATGCAATAAAGTAATTGGCAATTTATTCTTTGCATTTTACATTTCAGGCTGACAGCTTATCAAACAATGTTCAAGGCCAACTCATGACGTCTGTCACAAGTCCTGTATTTGATCGGAGAAATCATTCGGTAAAATCATACAAAAATCATATAAAAAAATTATGATTATTTATTTTTTATGTACAGGTACGCGCTGCAAATATTTTGGGCGTAGTAGGCACCGACGTTTCTATCGATCAAATTAAAAAACTCGTTCCACCATATAAGGTAATACATACATATTAGGGCGGGTTAATTTTTTTTTTGATGGAGCGTATAGCAAAAACGTAATCTATAGGTGATTCTGAGAAATTTTGCTCAAGAGACCATAGCTCTAAGTCGGATTTGGAGCCCCCCAAAATTTCAAAATATATATACATAGAATAATTTAATTAAATTCGTCATAAAATCGGATAGCATTATAGTAGATTTCTCAATCTGGGCTTGTTTGAAAGGTATTTTTATCACCTTTCAGAATCTGTATTGATACCAATATTTTTTTTTATTTTTAGTAGAGATATTAAGAATTTTTTGTCGAAAAATACCCTAAAATGAACTTTTAACTAATAAATTCTGAATTTTCTTAGATTTCTTAGATTATGAAAGTTCAGATAATTTCCAACAACTTTTATTACGATAAATTTTTTTGTTTTCGAACTCCTTTTTGTAGGAAAATCGATTTGAAAAAATCAACATTTTCAAGGTTTCAACAAAAAAACACTATTTTTACATTTTTTATTCAATTTATTTTTAAATATTATTCTCGACCTACAATTTAATGTTTTAACGTGGTAATATTATTTTTTAAGGTCCTTTTTACTTTCCATTCGATGAGTTTTCTTACGACTTTCTAATGTCACTGCCATAACTCCTTCACGATTCTTTTCTATAACTCGTTTTGAAACATTCGTTAATAATTGTACATGTCTTTCTGTTCATTGTATGTGCATTGGAATTTGTGGATCAGCCAGTGGTGGTTCAACGAAATCTAAGTATTCTACCAAGTGATCATATGGAATCTGTCGAGTAAATGCTGGTTCAAATAATATATTATTATTGTTATTCATATCAACCATATTGACATAATCAGTAGCATTGAAATTTAAGATATATTTTTTGTAAACTCTGAGTTTAGTTGGATCGTACAATTTTTCTCGATAGTGTAAAATCTTTTTGATAGCTCTATCCCGTACTGCTTTTCGATCATCAAATAACATTGTTAATAAGATATTTTCTGGATGTGCGTAATATGAGTTGTTTTGAATTACACCATCTACAATATTACGAAAGTTTGGTTGTAAGTATCGTGTCCAACGTATAAATTTTAATAAAAGTGCACTGCCGTACACAACAGAGTTATAAAACTTCACATTGAAGTACATTGGCACATAAACTGTAATAATATAAACTGCCAAAGTTTTTAAATTGGTCGATGGTGTATTAGTTGTTACATATAATCGTAGTAATCTACTTGCTTTGGTTAACCAACCAGAATGTGCAATTGGTCCTGGTTTAATGTTAGCTAAAAATAAAAAAATATATTGGTATTGTGATAACCGAGTTTTTATTTAAGTATTTTAGCAAACTGCGTGCGAATTGCTCGATGAACGATTAAGGAAGAAGGAAAAGCAAACTTGGCAACGTTTAGTGTTGGTAAACGTCATTATTTTGTAACGTCATTATTCAGTGTTACAAAGTTGTTCAATTGAACAATGCTGCCATTGACGACTTATTCTACAGGTATCAATAAATACCTTTCAAACAAGCCCAGATTGAGAAATCTACTATAATTCTATCCGATTTTATGACGAATTTAATTAAACTGTTCTATGTATATATGGAAAAATTTCTATTTTGAAATTTTGGGGGGCTCCAAATCCGACTTAGAGCTATGGTCTCTTGAGCAAAACTTCTCAGAATCACCTATAGATTACGTTTTTGCTATACGCTTCATCAAAAAAAATCGTTCCATTCAATTTGACCCGCCCTAATACATATATATTTAAATGCTTACAAACGCTAAACTTGATTTGTTTTATAGTTAGGAGTAAATGGTTATTCCTTCATAGTGAACAACAACGGACATGTTTTGTATCATCCTGATCTGAGGCCACTTGTAAGTCATGGTTGTCTGTTTTAACTATTTTTATACGACGGCTCCTTTTGTTACAGTACAGCAACGAACGTTACGAAGACACCCTTGAACCAACTTACGTATCTATAGATTTATCTGAACTGGAGCTGTCAGAAAATGAAAGTGGACCTCGAGAAAACCACTCGGTGCTCCTTGACGTAAGTAATCGATAATCGTAAATACTATATTGTATTCTCAATTATGATTACAGTTAAGACATGATATGATTGATCAAAAAGAAGGTGAAACTGAAATGAGCGTGAAAGTCCATTACGACACTATGGTGGGTATAAATTTATTTAAGTATTGTCACTCATGTTTGCAACTACAGCGAATGTATGCGTGGTATCCTGATGAGCCAATAGACGACGGAACACGCACCATCACCTTGATACATTCGCTGAAATTTATTTTCATGTTTTGATTAGAGATGTATCATATAAATATTTTTTTTAATTTAGCGCCGTGTAACTACTCGAAGGCATAAATATTTCTATAATCCAATAGAAGGGACGCCGTTTTCTTTAGGACTTGCTATACCTGAAGGATATGGAATGTACGAACTAATAGCAGAACAAGAAATCAAACATAGCCAAAAAAATGGTAATAATTTCATCAAAGTAACGTTAATCATTATTTATTAAATTTTGGTTGTAGTAGAAGAATATTTTAAAGGTAACAATTGGAAGATCCATCCAGATTGGTGAGTTAATACTAATATAATATTTTTTATCACTAATCAATACAACTAAGATATTTTTAAAATTTAAATAAAGTATCATGAAACGGATAATATAACTGATTATCACTGAAATATTATTCAATTTGCAACTTCATTGGACTAAATCGTACCCACATTGATTCTTGCACTGCATAATTGACTGTGATTTAAATTGTCAAGATTTTTTGTTCACGTTTGTTGATTTTGGCTTTCAAAAGGCAGTGTGTGCTTGTCGTTTATTGGTTTATCTTTTTAAGGGTTTATTGTGAATATACTAGTGGATCTTCAGGGGAACAGTGGTTTAGAACAGCAGAAGAGAGAGTTTTACATTTTCTCTCGAGAAGTCGAAGACCTGGATGGAAATGGATGTCACTACGACCTAGATCTCCATTACAACGCGAGCATCACCACCCAACAAATAAACAAGATAAAGACGCTTATTATTGTAAGTAGGAAATATATTTTAATATCAATAGATATTATTTGCAAAATTTGCAATAACCTTATCGAGAATTGTTTTTTTTTTTTTAATTGCAGGTGATAAAACGTTATTACAGTCGTTAGTTCTCGATGCTATGGTCACCGAGGAATTAAATCGTCATAATCCAAGACCGACACATGGAGAAGATCAGTAAGTTCGACAATTATTTTCAAATAATGCACGCTTGTATATAAATATATAGTAGCACATATAATGCATTTTATCCATTTATTAATTATTTGTCTCTGCACATTAGCCCAATTGCAACACTTTTGGTTTTATTACAAAGGTAAAGTAACTGGGTACTCACTGCTATTATAAGATTGAAATATGTTTAGACTATTTTTTATATGCACATGAATATATGTTAACGTAGTAGTTTGATACAACGCAAATTTAGAAGAAATTTCCAAGGGCGTTGGAATAATTTTTTCTTTCCCAATGATTTTGAATTAAATTAATAAATTAAATGACCCGAAATCTAGATGTTTGAATTTTGAATTTTAATTGTAAACAATGTTAGTATTGGTCCAAATTAAAATATTTAAACGTTAATATTAAGAGTAATTCTACTCCAATTATTCGTGGTTGTAGGCTGATGATATGTAGGTAAAGTACAAATAAACGTCGATGTAATGTAATCATTATGTAAAAAATCTGATACCACAATCAGAAGAAGAATTTAATTAAATAAAAGGCAATTAATGGACGTTATACTAGTTATATCAGTATTATATGATATTATGGACAACTCATATATTGCAGTGGCCCAAAAAGGTGCCCTCGAGCCCTGTCCCTTTCCCTCAATAACGTGACACCATTATTGTTTCCCCACTTCCTATAAGTTCACATTTTATTCATTCCTTCATTTAATATATCAAACTACTATTTAACAACATCAACAATAATGTACCATACAGGCAATAAATTTAAGAATAAGAATATATGTCTAAATGTGTAATAAAAGCTTACCGGATTATGTGAGTATAACTTTATATCTATTTGAACAATCTATTTACCTATTAAACACAATATTTTTGTGTTTATTTCATTATGTAATGACACACATATATACCAACTAACAAATTAAGAACAGTTGATTTATTTCTATATAACATTTTATTTAGTAGCAATTATATATTTTAGCATTAGTAGTGTTTCCATTACAGACTACTCGCCTGGAAAAAGGGCACCCGTCGAAGAAATGAATAAAAATCTGCCTGCCAACAGAGCGTCAATATTATTCTGAAAAGTGAATTCGTTAATTTGCGTTTTTACTGGATATAAGAATGTATCGAGCTTTGTTTTTGGAAAATATTACATTTTCTGCTATGTTATGGAGAAGGTTATTTTTTATATATATTATTCGTTGGCCCCTATAAAATCTACATATGTGGGGATTTCTATATGATTTCTGTTTTAATTGTTTATTCTCAACTTTCTTAAAAAAATAGAACTACCACAAATGATGAAGCATATCACTTCAAACATAAATGAAGAAAAACAGATGGCGGCATTATATTTGGATCTATTTTGACAGACCACTATTTAAAAAACTTATGTGTTATGGTCAAGGTCGAGGACTCGGCTTCTTAAAATCCTACTTGACATAGACACCAGTGTTTTGCTCTGCATCCGAGATTTCCACAGATTGATTACATGTGAGAGAGTCACACATGGTTCTGTACTAGGAACGCTGTTATTCGAACGATCTACTAGACTCATCACCTTACTGTTTGCTGATGACACCCCAATCATATGTGGTGAAGAAGAGGAAACGAAATTATTGGATTCAATAAACAACTTTGAATACATTACAAAAATGGTTCAGCAACAATAACTGGAAATTGTAAGATATGAAATAAATCAAACAAAAGAAAACTTAGAAATTGAAATAAAATCACAGGGAAAAATACCATCAAGTTCCTGGGGGTATATCTGGATAGTAATTTGAATTTGAAGTCGCACATAGACTATTTGGCTTCGAAATTAAGTTCGTTCTGCTTTGTACTCCGTTCTATAAAAAACAAAGTACATTTAGAAGCAATCCTCCCAGCACACTGTGGATACGTCTATTCAATATTAAAATACAGTATTGTCTTGCAGAAGAGTTGTATAAAAACTATATTTAACTTAAGGCAAATTGACTCCTGTAAGCAGTTCTATACAAAAAACATTTACTGGACCTTCCTAAAATTTACGACAATGCCTTGTGCATCAATGAAGACATTTAATAGAAATGAAGAGCACAAAGATGCATCGCTGGAAAATGTGAAGAGGAGATTCAAAAGTATTTTGATATCAATCTACAGCGTGGATTAGTTTTTTATTTTAATTTGAAATACTGTTTTTAAACTGTTTGTATTTTGTGGTATTTATTGCACATATACATAATTTGTGTAATTGTAATATTTGACAGTAATTATTTTTTTTAATTAACTTATTAATATCACAAAAATCGATAGAAAATCAGCATTTTCACATTTGGATACATCGTTATTATTTATTCCAGTAAATATATTGTTCAATTTATATTTAACAAGCATTTATTATTGCAGCACTGTTCGAGGAATTGCATATGTATTTCACAATGTTTAAATATAGCTATAAATATAATTCAATTTCTTTTTAACGGATAGATTGTTTTACCTTGCCAAATTAAAATAATAACACTAATATATTTGCAGCCAAGGATATCAAATGTTTGGATTAACATTGTCGTTTGTGGCAACAAGAAGTGGATTATTGAGGTGGACCGACCATATGGCTTCGGGAGATTTGAATCAACCGTAAGTATAATAACAAATCAATCAATATTTATTATTTGAGGGAATTACATTTTATTTGATTAAAAATTTGCTTCTACGTAAGGACTTGCAACAACTTTCCAACCGTGTAGCGCTCGAAGTGTCCCCTTTCCAACGAACATTCAGTGGTTGCTGTGATCAGTGGTTCCTGAGTTATTTGTAACTGACGTCATTTATCAGGAAAAACGGCACGAACTTTTTCCCAGACCTTTTATATATATATATATATATATATATATATATATATATATATATATGGTGTCCCAATTAAAATACGAATTTATGTTTAAAGTGCTGAGCCTCTTTCCACCTCGTGTACTATATATTTATGTAAAATATTTTATTAAATATTATTAAAACTTACAGCCACTTCAGTCATAGCAACGTACGAGCAATAGATGAAGTTTGGTATAGACGAGCAGTTGATCAACACTCAATAGAGCCCGAAAGTTTTGTATTCTCTGTACCCTTCGACATTGGATCTTCGGGAAAACCATTGGTGACGGCAACGCATGCAGTTTTTGTCGAACACAAGGGCCATCGTGCCCCGGCTGCAGTTGTGGGTTTGCAATTTCAGCACTCGACGTTAGCATCACACTTTATCAATATTACATCAGCGGTAAACTTAAACCGTTAATAATTCGCTTTGGATAAATTAACGTTTGTTGTAGTGTACATCAGCTTGCAGAAAGACGTGTGCGAGTGACGAACTCGATTGTTACATATTAGATAACAACGGGTTTATTATCATATCGGAAAATTCCGATCACACGGGACGATTTTTTGGGCAAATCGACGGAACAATTATGGATTCGCTGGTTCAAGATAGAATTTATAATAAAGTAACCGTTTATGATTATCAAGGTAGTTGCATCAATAAAAGAAATCATATCAGTGGTAACGCTCCGAAAATTAATGTAAGTAAATTATTTTAATAAAAACATACTTAGAACTCATCGGCAAACGATTTAAATTAAGTATTAACTGACCCTTAAAAATGAATACAAATATAACAAAATATATATTTTAGCATCCTGCACAATTCGCCTTGCGTTGGTTAACCCATTGTTTGCTCATATGGACAAGCTTAATGGACTATGTTCTGGGTATTGCAATGTCGTATGCTCAAGAAGGTAATGTTAATTTTATCACACCAAGAATTTTTTTAAATCGATATTTTACAGATAACTACGATTACGGTATTCCTTATGAACAATATCCTACCGATAACGAAGCAATAGGAGAGCAAGATTCAGTAATACCGCCGTATACGTATGCAAACAATCCATCGTTTATTGGACCCGATGTTGAAAACGATTTGGTCGAAGATATAGATATGAATGAAGTGGGAGTACGTCCATGTGACCGTAAAGTTGATTTGTACGTACTGCAACCAGATAGACTTAATACAAGTGGGCAAAGTAACCCGCTCAAAGGAAAGCTGACAAATTGTCATGTGACAGGCTGTGAAAGGTACTATATGAGTAAATTAGTGAAGGTTGTATCTTAATTGTATTTCTATATATAATAACAAAATTATTGTGTGAGGCAAATTATTCAAAATTTTTTTTGAAACGATGTATGTAAGTACTAGATCTATTTTTCTTGGCTGTGGAGGAACCTCCGAGTATTCGGACATATGTACGTACTCTGTGGTGAAAGCAAGAACTTAAATTTCTCATGAAGAGCCATTTATTTGAATACGACTCCCAAAGTATTATATATTTTATATATCGTTAATTAAGATAATTTTTTAGGCCATTTAGTGTCCAAAAAGTCCCACACAGTAATTTGATATTACTAGTGGTAGATACCATGTGTCCATGTGGTAGCAAACAACTTAGTATCATTCCTCAAGAATTAACCTACGACAGCGTAAATGGAGGCTGTATGCACAAACCGAAAGATAGTTTATATAGAAGACGTCCACCTAAGTGTATTAATTATCATCCTGAGGTATGAATAATTACATTTGTTGTCGATATTATAACTTTTTGTTGTATTTTAGGAAATAGAAATTCCCGTTTGTGGTTCAGTGTCGAGAATCACACTTAGTGCAAACGTTCTTCTACTATTTGTTGTATACCATTTGCTCTCGTGATTGATAAATTCAATTTGTTTATCAATCCTATGAACGATATACTGTGCAATAAATATAGGAAAATGAATATCTTCAAGCATTTGTAAAAGTCATATAAATCTAGTTAAATTTTTTATATAATTTATATTTGATAAATGTAATTTTTTGGTGTATTTGTACATATCAAATGTAATGATGTTATAAAGTGTGACCTATGTTGTGTCACCCGAAATCTCTAGTTCTTGCAGTAAAAACTTAATCGGTAATGACAATAATACCTAGTTTGACAAAGACTATTTTTGAATAACTTAAATGAATCTTGTATTGTAAGTATTAGATAAATACGTATATAATTTTAAGTTATACATTTATTTTACATTACTTCAGTACATTCACGTGGTGTATATTAAATTGCTTCTAACGTTGACAATACTAAGTTTTTAGAATAGTCTGCTGTTGTTAAGAATATGGTACGCTGTGAATTTTTTTTGTTCAGAAGTGAATCTTCTTCAATTTATATACCACGAAGTAAGTAAGTATATCTGTATAAATTTGTATAGGTTATACACTCAGTGTGTAGAGTTCGTTAACGGAGCATGCACAATTGCGATGCAAAACGATTATTCCAATATTTCCCGATGAAATTAATAATGTAAATAGGAGTGCTGTTGAGTTGTATTGCAATATACCATTGTATATATTCTTCAAGCTGCATTTTCAGTTGTAATATATAATTACTACATTTAATTGAATAATAAATATAAAATAGTCTAGAATTATTATTAGAATTTGCATTGAAATATCCATGCTCCACAAACCAATTCTACATCACACACACAGACATATTTGTATATAGATTCCAAACTTATCAGTTACGATCGAAGCTACACACACATATAATTTTCAAAATTGTGTTAAATGTGAACAAAAAATGTCACATATTTAATTACCCCTGATTAATAATATGTTGTACATTTTTCTTATTATTCAAGGCTCATAAAACATCTCTTAATCTATAAACTTTATAAAATTTTATCATTCAATATGATGACATGAATGTATATTTTTTGTTTGATGTAGCCTGAGGTAAACGTAAATTGATAAATATCAGGGCAACGTGTAGCCCACGAAATATTTAGACTTAATCAGTGAATTTCAATGACTGTTCGCTCTGTAGCTTCAGACGTAGCAACACTGCACCGATAACTTTGGATATATATATATATAAAATACACATATACAATTGAAACTATAAAACGTGAATTCAGTTAAATTATGGCAAAGTGATATATTTTAAATAAAACAAAGACTTTAAATGAATTAAAAAATAATCATTCGGTTACTTGAACTATTGTGTATGTTAAGCTAGAAAGTACTACACGATTTTTACAACCGAATTGACATTCTAAAGCAACAAAATATTTCTTAAAATACAAATACAAAGTTAATATAAATACTATGAACATAATGTTTCGTACACTTAATTTTCATCCATGAATTAAAGCTTATTCTTCCAAAAAGTTTAAATCTTACATGTATTATTCTAAAATTAAATGGCCTACTTAACTAAACATATTTATAAATTTAGTAATTATTCTTAATTCTAAAAAGAAGTAAATTAAGCAATACATATGTAAATGCATATCGAGTCATACAAAAGCGAAGTGTGTATGAGATTACCTTCAACAAACTAAAATGATCTTTCTAATATCCGACTTGATATCCTAGATTAATTTTATAAAATGCTTGCCAAAATTATCTAATAGCTTGAAATAAATCGATTCCATTTTATGTGCAATTCACTTATTCACTCAAAACAGTTTGCCCGAATTTAACTGATCTCGATTAGAAAAATTGATATGTCGAACATTGTAAATTTAAGCCGTAAAGCTTACTTAATGTAAAACTTATCACAGAATGAGTGATATTTTTTTTTACGATTTGATCGGAAATTGAAATTGAAAAGTATGTATAAGATAAAAAAAATGCTATGGTCTTACGATTTATTGTATGAATGCTGTTGTAATTAGTATAGTGTATTTGATACAGCCATTTTAGATATAGAACCAAAGTAACTATATTGTACTAAAACTGAGTCTTCCAATAAAAACAAATAATAAATTGTAAGTTATGAAGTTGTAGAGAAATTTTAGTGTTACTAATGTATTCATTTTAAAAAAGCACATGTGTAGGCATATCGCATTGTTAATTTTAGTTGATTGTCTATTATATGTAATGTTTATACTAGATCTACATCTTATCTTAAACGAATTGCATAGATTTAATTAAATAATACTATATTTATCAAACCTGTATGCTTAAACATTACATTAATCCACATCCCAAGATCCCAGATTTAATAAAGGCATTTGTGTGTAGCATATAATAAATTCGACACTAAAGGCCATCCGTTATAATAATAGTGAAAAAAGTGTAGTCCCATACACTAAAACCACAAAATAATGAAAACCCACTGATTGCACAAAAATTCAAAATATGTATATAAAATGTGTTAAATCAGAATTCTTATCATGGCATCGCTGCGTCCATATTCTAGAATTTGGCACATTGGCTTAGAGTTGCTTCCGCAACTTCTACTAATCAAAGTTTTCAACACAGCACTGGTTATGTAGTTAACGTAAGAGGTGATCCAAAAAGAAATTTTAAATCATGTCTCTGGAAGAAAGGATCAAATTTGTGACGTCTTTGAATTAATCCCGTTCAAAAAAATTCGTCGTGTCAGGAAGAGCTTTTGTTATGGGTTTAGCGTTTCTAACTGGAGCATCACCCGAGGCAGCTGTTTTACGTTTTAAAGTATGTAATTATATGCACTAAATGAACATCGCCCGAAGCAGCTTTTTTACATTTTAATTTTTTTTCCATCCCAACCCCGCCGAAACGTGTCGTGGTCAAACCGACAAAGAAAATGTTCGTCGTTAGAACAAGAGAACTCAAGACACCAACGAAATTAGACAGACGAAACAAGGACCCACCACAACAATTGAAGTCCAGATCACACTAGATATGACGAAGTAATTTAGAAAATATTAAGCCACAGACAACACAGTCCATGTAAAATTTAGGATATTTTTATAAGCTTTTAATACATTTATTTTTCTTTAATTATTTTTTCTTTATATATATATATATACACATGGAATTCTCACTATAACAGGCACTGAAATCAAAGAAGTTAATGCGTTACGCCTAGTGTATGAAATATAATCTAACGTGTAACGTGTTCTTAATTTATTTATGGTTTCAGCAATAGTTTGCACTCGCCTTTTTTATTAATTTTGTTATTGAAGTTTATACTTAATGATGAAATAAAACAAGTGGAAACTTTGTTCTAATTTTCTATAATAGTAGCGATAAAATGGAACACAAATAAAAGATCAGTTTGAAAACAATGTTAAATAATTGAACTAGAGTACAGTAAACACCACTGCAAAAGTATTTAAAAGAAACAAAAGCAGTCGATCAAAGTTTTAATAGAGATCAACAATAAAGCAATTATACAATAATTAATCACAATATAGTGTTAACTTTCATATAAAGCTTGTTATATTGAATGTAAATATGAATCAATCTAATATACACAAATGTAATGAAAATAAAATAAAATTTTCTCATAAATAATTAAAATGTTATTTACGTTAAAATAACAATTTCGAATCAATAGAACGGATCAACATTCAATATGCCAATGCTCTCTATGTACAAATTTCTTTTCCAACTTCCAAGCCTAGATATTTAAAAAATTGTAATGAAATTTAATATCTGAAATAATTTAGTGCAAATTTTTTTCTTCTTTATATATATGAAAGTAAAGATTTTAAAGTCCGTTATAATATATACATCATCGGCAAAATTTGTTTCGTAACTTTAGAACCTTACTCATCAAATGATAAACGCAACTGCAGAAGATAGGATAATGTAGCAATTGAAATTAAGTAACAAATAATACGAGCCAAAAATTACTCATTAGTAAAAAAACAAATTTCAACTAACATTTGACAGACATACATACATACTTTTTAACATTAGTAACTACTAAAGTAATATTTGGTAAAGATTATAATAAATTAATATTTTACATGGTGAAAAAAATAACAAATTACGTTACGATATAGGAGTAAGGCTCTTTTTTCAATACATATATAAGGTAGTAAAATATCCTAACTTGAAATTAAAACTAGTATACATTTAGCTATTTAAATAGTACATAACATATTAACAACTATATGTTGGTCTTTATTGAAAACAAGAGTCAATTGAGTGTAGCAGCACTACTGTGACCGCATGGTAAAAGAGTAAGATGTTGATCTGTTTCACTGTATTGTAGTCATTTAGTTCGTACGCCCTTTTTCTTCTTTCTTTTGAAGAAACAACAGCACCTATGCAATAAGTAAATATATTAGATAAAAATACTCAAAATGTAACCCTTTAAACTCACTTTGTTTCATCCAAAAGTTCTATTTCTTGAGGTTGAGTTATAGGTGTGTTGCTATGACCGGCCGTTGGATCATCTGGATTTAATTCACCATTCGTCGAGCTAACGACTTGAACAGATCCGTGCCGATCTGCCGGTGTTAAATTACCTAATGTACTTTGTTTCGAAGTTTCTGGCCATGCGTTGGACTTTCCTGTGTTCTGTAATTAACAACAAATTCCAATTGAAATAAATTTACATCAAAATACATAGTAGTAAAGTAGTTTCAGGCTGTAAAGGACATGTACGTCATCGACGAGTTGCGCGGCGGGAACAAAGCAGTGGCTGATCGCACTGGTATTGGAAACAACCAGGTGGACGCGAAGCAAATGCAAACGTGTTCTACAAAACTCGCTTTGACAATCACCCCCTTTTTCTGCTAATGGACTGTTCCATACCAAAAAGCTGTTTGTGCGCATAGCCACGCCTATGTCCTTTACGTTTCAAATCATCTATAACACTTTTTTAAAATTAACGAACTGAACACAAAAAATAAGATAAAAACATAAAATGGGCTGGGTGTAAAAATATGGTAGATATTCATTTCTATCAAACATATACGTTAATTAATACACAATAATATGCAAATTTTCACCTTTCACCACATTCAAAATACAAGTGGTCGGTCAGTTGCAGTGTCTATTATGTGTTTATTTCGAGAAAAATAATTACATGAATAATCTTACCTTATTAGTTATATGGCGCTCCCTATTGGGAGAAATAACGACTTCATGCCCTGTTGTCTGTAACGAACCGACTGGTGTGCTCTATAAAAGTGTGAATCAATGGAAACAAAATATTAAGAAAATTCCTTCTACACAAACAATTGAGAATTGTCATTAAGGCAATTTAAACCCTGGCAATAATCAAACAAAAATTTTAACTGTACAGAAACCTTTCTCAGTGGTATGTGCAAGAAGGGTCCAACAAAAATCATTAACACGTTCGATGGTGACGAGGCTGTTCGGGAATACTTAGCTTGTTTGGCCAGCAATGAACGTCTTAATAAAGTATTGAACATATGCAATTCGTAATTATAGAAAATTTTATAAACTAGCCAACCAATATGAATTTGTCACAATTTTACAATTATCTAGCCTACATATCTAAATATAGATGGATTTTGATGTTCATTATTATTATATCAATCCACATATGTCACATATGTCTTGAAAAACAACTGGAAGAAATTACACAAATGTGTAGCCAAAGTCGTTTGCATCATTCAAAATACTTGCAAATCCTTACAATAAACGAAATTGATCCTGATTCTGAGACAAGAAACAATGAGCCAGTTTTAATTGCAGAAAATGGTGAGAAACTAATTCAAGGTAAGGAAAAAATACAAGAAAAGAAGCATGAAGTACAACAATGAAAACTGTCTGCAAAAGATCCAATAGAAAATGTAAAATTTTCAACCAGTTACCTAAACAAGCCGATAGAAATTCAAGAAACTGATGAAGAAAATACATCATTAGTTGGTGCCTATAAAGCTTCGGAGTATACTTCATTTAATAATAACATTACTTTTTACTAATTAGAACGTAGAGTTTTGTTTAATTTTCATTAATTGTTTAAGTTCGTTTAAATAAAGTGAAAAAGTGAATTATTAATTTTAAAATGTCAATATACTGTGTTTATGATAATATTGCAAAAAAGCTGGCAAAACCAATATAATCTACATTTCATTACGAATTAAAGCTAATTTATAAAATAGCCAAAATGTGACGCACTCACTGCCAAGACAAAATTCATAAAATGTTTCACTTTGTCATATTTGAGCAAAGGATTCGTGTTCGTGTGATGTGTACGATCGACAGTGAATGTGTTAATATATTCAGATGTATATTTACTTCTACTAGTTATTTTATAGTATAAAATACCTTCGCCGATTTAGTTTTAACAACATTAGATGGTGGTGCATTTCGAATTTGTTGCAAAACATAAATATTTCCAGGCTAATAAAAACATCAACGATTTAATATTAGCTATGATCCAAATAAAAGCCTAGTCACTGAAATCTTGCCATTGAGAAACATTGTTTTCTGTTAATTGAGACTGTCGACATTTATTAAAAATCGGCAAATTTATTTTAATTTAGCTCAGGCTGCTCTAAATTTAACGATGAGTCCACTTAGTTAATACAGTTTATGTACTTTGTTGGTTACAATCTATGTCTAAACGTATCCTCATTGAAATTAATAATTCACAACTATAATTTGGATATACTTAAGCAGCATGTAAATAAATAGTTACGAATTTATTTCATTCAAAACATAAACAATTTCCTGAAATATTGTGTTACAAAAGTGTCTCAATTTTAAGAAATACAATCAAACTGATTCAACGAATCAATTAAAAGTTAAATTGTACGTGAACTTTGAAATCTAACCAATCTGTATTCCTCAGAATAAGCAGGATCCTAATGATGAGGCTTGAAAATCACCATACACTGTCTAAGTTAGGACAAATCAGTATATCGAGACTCATCTACACTTATTGTTGAAGTTAATAATTACCATAGTTTTGCCTGTCCAGTCAAATTCCCCATCATCTATGTAACCACGCCTTTCGAACAGGTCCGTGAAAAGTTTCCTTAAATATTCGTAGTCTGGCGTTTCGAAAAAATCCAACCTGCGAACATATCTTAAATACTGAGCCATTTCATCCGGGTGACCTTCACAAAGAACATCAATTGGAGTAGCACGTTTTGTATCCCCAATTTTTTGGTAACGTTCTTTAAGAGTATCTGCCTATAAAAGAAAACAAACTTATGAAGAGCGATTACTTTGCAGTTAAGAATTAAATATCGACATTGGTATATCTTTCAATAGACGTACAAGAGAAATGTATGGATTCTTTTAAGTACACCCCAAATACAATAATAAAAATAGCAGATAGTATATGATGAATGTATGAATTGTATGTTTTCAGCCGATATTTTTTATGCTTATTAATTATTCATTAGTACAGGTGAATATCAATCACTGACACAATGTCACATCAACAGCATCTGTTAAAAACTGACCACAAAGAGTTCCAAAATCCTGTTGGCGTTTATTCACGCATTAATTTCTACTGCAGTTGCATTTTAAAATATGAACTTTGGCTTCGGCCCGTTAATTATAATGTAATTTAAATGTAATGTAATTTCTGCAATTGACAAATACCTTTAATCCCTGCCAAGGTAATGAACCTCTAAGAAAATACATAAACATATGGCCTAATGCTTCCAAATCGTCTCGCCTAGATTGTTCTTTGCCAAGATGTGTGTTTATAGACATATAACGAGCCGTCCCCGTTAAACTTTTGTGTTCTCTATAAGGTATATGTTTATTTGTTTCTAATTCTATGTATTCTTTAGCCAATCCAAAATCTAAAAAATATATTCACAATTAAATCCTTAAATTAGTACATTACCTTGAAACTTACCTATAATATGAATAATTTTCTCACGTTTAGTTGAACTACGTCCGATGAGAAAATTTTCAGGTTTAACATCGCGATAAATTAAGTGGCGACCATGTACGTATTCAATTCGGTGAAGAAGTTGCGTAGCTATCATAAGAACAGTCTTGAGGGTAAATCGACGGTCGCAGAGATCAAATAGATCTTCAAGACTAGGTCCTAATAGTTCCATAACAAGGGCATTAAATTTGCCACAGGGTCCAAAATAGTAGACATCTGGGATACCCTCTAAAAATAAAACAATTAGAATATGAACTCGAATTGGGGCCATAGCAATTTTGGTTGGATCAACATTCAAAAGTTAATTGAAGTGGTGCATGGAAAGTAAAAAAAATCGGGATGTTAGTAACTATGTGACGGGTACAAAATCACTAAGGATCCAGCTCTTCTAAAAACCGAAACTAAAGAAACTGTAGAATTTATGCGTTTTGATTCTCACTGTATAATTTGTTCCATCTCGTATAACTTTCGATGACGAGAGCCACAACCATAATCGATACGAATGGATAATACTGGTATACAATAATTCCACGCTGGTATAAATGACATAAATAGAAATGAAAACAAAAGTTGCTACTTACCATGAGATCCAAGTAATTTGTAAAATCGATATTCTAAATGCAGCTGTGGTGCTTTTGATTTCATGGGTTCCATTTTAATTGCAACATGTTCATTGTTATATAAATTTTTACCTGCAAAAATATATTTAAAGAAGAAATTTGCTTCAAGCATGCATAAAACATAATAATAATTAGCATAATATTGACGTAACGACACTTTTAGAGACCCCCATATCACAAGGACGAAGTATGGGATCGCCACTGAACAACCTTACGGCAATAACAGTACATTGGTGGTTGTAATCCTATAACATTCTTCCACTGACAACACTCAAAATAACCAATGATAAATTTTGTAAATCGTGGTACCGCATCTCGGTGGCTTAAGACGAGACTGGAGATTTTGGGTTAATCCCGAAAAATCAATGGGTCAGTTGCATACCAAAAATATACGTAATAACAAAATTAATCGCTGCGAAATATTCTCAAAATAATTCCGTATATTAGTAAATAAAATTTGCTAAATATGAATAGTATAAATTGTATAGTTGAAAACCATTTTCATTATCTAAATCTAAACCGATAAGAATCGGTCTCGATTCAGTTTTTCATATATGCGTTATCAGTATTGCTTACGAATATTGTGTTAAAACATAAATCGAATGTTCTTATTGAAAACCCAAATAAAAAAAATAGACATGTTTATTAAATTATTTGAATTGTTATACTTACGAAGTTATTTTTAGACGTCTTATTAATTGTTTGCTCGCTTACTCCTTGAGTAAACGAGCAAAAGTATCTCATTGCAAACGTTGTTTATGGTAAATCATTCAGTTTGGTGGAATTTCGACTGATTTCGTGTAACTTTTGTAGTTGAGACCAGTAGAGTTATATAACAAATTAATTTTTTAAATTATTTTATTTTTGACCGGAAAGTTTTATGGGAGATCCCATCCACGTTCCACGTTTTCCGTTATACCCGGATTTCTCCAAATCAAAATTCATTACTCACAAAGTCCGATCAGCGAATTTAACGATCGATTGCTTACGACAAACATAACTAAACACTTTCATGTAGTTATGACCACCGTAACCAATAAATACAAAAATGATTATTTGCCAATAGCAGACTATCAATATTTAAGTATCCCATCTGCGATTTTAAAATAAAACACTTAGTACATACCTAAACGTAGTTCACCGAAATTGCCGCAGCCTATCTTCTTACCAACGCGAAAATTAGGTCCAACCATCAATACGCCAGAATTAGAATTCATTGAATGTCTTGATGAATGAGTTTCGCCGCCTGCGCCCGCCCCTAAAAATAATATAAAATTTCAATATTATTGGTCGGAAAACGAAGGATCATATTTTAAACTATTTATAATATAACGTGTCGTCACGAGTGTGACATTTGAACTTAATATTTTTTATTTGCGTATATGTTTATAGTATATATTACAAAAGGGTGCGTATATACATCGCGCAGGAATTTAGGCTCTACATAGTTACAAAAATGGTTTTCCAAGTTTATAATAATAGCCAAGGGGGTGCTATTATTTTTTTAAATGTGTATAACTCATTTCGTTTCGGTTTCCTTTATCATTTTTCGTTTGGATATAAAATTTTTGTCCCTTACATTGCAAATTGCCATTGATACCCAACCAAACCTAAAGTGTATGAACGACCATTAAACGGCAACAAATATTTATCGTACAGAAACAGCGAAAATGCAATATAATTTTAAAGTGGGACACATAAGGCTACAACGAATATTACCTCCTTTCAAATAAAAATTCACTTGTGCCGGAATAAACAACGACATTGCTTGTTAATACTATTCAACACCCGAACATGCCCTTGGGCACATTGTGGGGGATCTGTTACGCCACTGATGATTCATTGATATTATTTTTAATAAACTTAAAGGGGTTATCGACATTGGTTTTTCGTGTATATTAGCTGGAAATATCGAAATTAAGTTGTGCTTGGTATTTTTCATCTGACATGCTGTATTTATATATGCGCTTCAGTAGCACTGAAACAAAATGAAAATTATGAACAGCATAGCGGTACATCAAAATAAAATAATTTGCTGCATTATGCACCCAAATTATTCTACAAGCATAACAAATACCATGTATCGGTTTGTGAGTAGTACGTAGATATTATTAAACAGCTGATAAATATTATATTAGCACTCGAATTTTGGCACCGTGTCCAAGTGCACATTCAAAGAACTTTTAGACAAACTGCATGTAAAGAAGTGAAAAGAACTTTGCTGGCTGTAATTAGAGATGAAACAACACGCGTGTTTGCAAATTTTTAATTGGTTGATAATTAGTCGACTTCGAGTGGCTAACTTGTGTAGACTGTAAAATTTGTGTCAGTGTGACGCAGTCGTCTTTTTAACGTAATTTATCCGTATATTTTATTATTAAAGCCGGGAAACAATTCGAAGATCTTAACCGTCACTTACATACGTCAAGTCATAGGACACCTTAGCGATGTAGCCGTAGCTTTTAAGAGATGTGGGTGTAGATTATTTCGCTAGTCACGTAAGGGTGAAATAAGGACACTAGGAATCTATGACGAAGAGCAATAGCGCTATTACATCGCCAAATACGCCCACGTAGTCGCACTTCTACTGATCTTTAAATCTACGTCCAGATGGCACCTGGAATCTAAATTTCTAATCAACCCTCGAGGAAGGGGCTACAAGAACAGTTAAGAATATGTGGATATTTCGTAAAACGACGTCCAACATGTTATTTGTATTCTTCAGATATGTTCGGTTTTGAACCTAATGCCATCAAAATTGTATATTGTCGTAATTAAGAAAGACTCCTATTACGTGGCCAATGACCACACAGAGACGTGCATTATACTCCTATTTCATTTCGATCTAATATTATATTAGTATACTGTATTCGTATAGGACACACAATGTTGAAGGATAATGAAAAATAATTGACTTAGATGTGGCTGAGATTAAAATTAATTATCTGCCATACCGTACACTTATGCTGACACCATATGTTCCAATTCGAATGGAAGCATCAAGATATATTTTAATGGCTGATTTAATAATTTCTAAATAAAATAACGATAGAGAATGGTTTTGCCGGATGTAACCTTTCTTTCCCATATAATGATATTGAACGTGATATGATAAGTAGTAATGGTATTTTCTTTCTACGTGTGTCAAACTCCGCAAAGAACATGAATATCATCAGCAACATACAGCAAAAAAAAACATATTTGAAAACCATACACATACACATTATGAAAATAACGACATTTGCTACTTTTTTGTAACAGTGGCGTCGAAATGGGTCGGATTTAGGCAATTTTTCGTCAAAATAAATCAAAAACCACTCATCACAGTGGTTTACTTATTAGGAAGCCCGTGTATTTTTACGCCAGGATTTAACTAACACTATATATATAAATCACCTGCAAAGTTATTCTACATTGCATTTAACTGAATTACCCATAGAATTTATCAAGGTGATCAAAGCAACCATTATGTAAAAGTCAGTTTCCAAGATTATTTAAAATTTAAAGGGCGCATTAACATAAACTTAATAAAAATATCTTACCGTGTCGTTTTGAATTTTTCTTCTGATCCATGGTTGTTAACAATCCAGCTCGCCTAAAAGAAAAGTGCTATTAATATTGAATAATACATTTTACAAAACGTAATCAATTAGATGTATATATATATATATATATATATATATATATATATATATATATATATATATATATATATATATATATATATATGTTTATATGCAAAATTGACGTTGGTTTGTTTTAACCTATGCAATGGTGAACATTGCTTAACAGTTGTGAAAAAGAGAGAAAATAAAGTTGATGAAAGTTATAATTAGGTAGAAAAAAAATTAAAACCAAACTAGAGAAACTGCATTTTTTAATTATTGTTTATTTTTTATTAGTTATTTTAATACCGAAATTATAAGCTACAAAGCAAAAAATGGGTACAATGAACTAGCATTAATTTCTACGATTCTCCCTCATAGGGCTGGATCAGCTCTAGCTTCCAAACGTACTACAGAAAAGATAATTGGCGATAACAATTTTAAATATTCAACAATGATATGTTTGTTAATTATCATTTCTCAATAAATGCAGTAATAGAATGCAACTGCAAAATTGTCATGCGGACTAGTCCGATTTAAAAAGACAAATATGACGTCCCTCCGACGTTTATGTATTTTAATAATTATTCCATCGTTCATTATCACCACAATTAATTAGTAAATAATAGGTACGTTCATAATTGTACCACAATATTTTACTTTATTGGTGTTCTGACAAAACGTTGTTTACCATATCACTGTCGATAATTCATTCATTTCACTCGATTTTATCGCTTTACAAATAAGTTTTAATTTTAAAATGTATTTATTTACAATACCAATCGTATTCAAAACAATGTTATGCGGTCGTTTTAATCCGTGAAATAGTTATAATGAAATTATATGGAACATTCGTAAAAGCACTCTATTAACTTTACGTTTTTCGTAATGTTTACTACTAATGTAGTACTTAATGAAAACTCTTAAAAAGGAACTTTGAATACATAAATTGAATCAGATTTCAAAACTGTATCTAATCATTTATTGATCAATGTCCTTAGAATTAATAAAACTATTTAGATAATTAATAAAGGTAATAGTGTCAAGTCGGTACGAGATTAATTGTCCATATTTTTTATTCATATGTCTTTAATATGTTATGTGTAATAGCACCCTACAAACTTGTCAAACTTGTTGAACGAGCGACTCTTGAGGTTTATTCGTTCATTGTATCAAAGTAGTACGAGACTTTTTTGTCAGTCTCGGAAAATTCTAAGAGAGTAAAAGCACTACTAATACAAGCAGAAAATGCCATACGAAAAATAATCAGTGTAATCGTACATGAATAAAAATAATACATGGAAAAGAAAACCAATTTACAAAATGAAACAGACCAATAGAAAAAAATATTTATAGAAATAACATACAATAATTTCCGAATGCATTGATAAATAGCAAAACAAGTGCAAATTAGATTCATAGCCATAACTCGTAAGTAGTATTAATTAATTATTTACCGTTATACAACGCATATAAAGATTTAAAAATGTACACCATGAATATCACTCGTGCCGTGAAATCACAAACAAGATAATTAAAAAATGCAAATTGTCTTTAATATTCATCTGTAGCATTCGTCAAATATAAAGGGAAAGTCTAAAGGTAGCCAGTACCAGTACCCACGTTGGGTTAAGTTAAATAAAAATATTTTTTTGTGTATTTTAATGGTGACGTAATCGATAGTAATTAATATTCGTAATTTTGTCACATTTAACGTTGCTATATTCACGTATTTGAAATATATTAACAGTGCATTCGAAATAACAATGCTGAGAATGCATCTTTAATTATTTTAACAGGTTTCAACTTGTTAGATCTGCGAGTATAACTTTAAGTTAAGATTCCGTTCTGCTTGCACGGCAGTTAAAGGTTTGAATAAAATCACATAAAAATGTAAAAATATGTAGAAAAAAATTGACTATATGATTAATACATTTAAAAAGAAACACACAAATGACAAACAAATCGTCGTAAACAACAAACGACAAATGAAATTGATCATAACGCAAAACAATAGAAACTGAACGAATGAATTAGAAAAATTACAAATAGACTAATGAATGTGGAACAAACGAAATGAATAAAATTGAAATAAAGTAAAAATAAAACAAACATAAACGAAAAACGTTGCTTAAACGAACAAAACCAAAGTAAAGAAAATGAAAACGCAATATAAACAATTGTGAACAGAATAAAAAAACAATATTCGAAAACAAACAAAAATGAAAGAAATGACAAGACACCAACAATAAAAAAAAAGAAATATGTAAACAAATTCATTTGCACATAGGTGTAAACCGTATTATGAACCCATTCTTTAAATTATCGTTTTTGGAATTTTGGATTCATTGTCGTGTATTGCGAATATATGCGCACATATCTACCAGGAGCATGCGCACATGTAGTTCAATAACAAACACCAATTACACAACGCTTGCGTAAAAAAGCACGCGGATATATTCGCCTTTAGACAATTTTATTACTACTATGTCTAGTATTTAGAGCAATTGGATGGTAATAGCCCATCGCATTATATTACAACATATGAATTAATGATTCAAAAAATAATTTATAAACACTTGTACATACCCACATTACACTGATATTAAATTATCAATAAATAATAAATAAAAGTAACGAAGAGCCTTGGCATTATTCTTCGAGTTTATAATTTCCATACCTATATAAAAATTGGGAGTATTTTAATTTTTGTAAATTGTTTCCAAGCTTCGAGAACATTTCTTAATTAATAAATATTTACACAGACACAGAGGTACAAACGTTCTTGAACAGGGTAAATTCTTAAACGATTGATAAGTGATTAGCCATACCACATTTATATGTTACAAGAACATAGTCATAGTAGTATGAGAGATTTTACTAAATACTTGAATAGAAAATGAAAATACAACCTTTAACTTTAAACACATGCAGTTTGTTCAGAACGACATATTCTGGGGCATAAACAATATATAGAGGTTATACTAAAAATGTTTATAATAACTTTAAGCCATGCACTTGTGAGCAAATATGTAAGTTTTGAAAGCAGTAATATTTAAGTTGGTGTTGATAAGATAAAAGTTATCAATTCATTACCTATCATGTACATACATATAATATCAGATAAAGTGAATCAAGCCATAAGAGGATGCGCAAAGATAAACTGAATATAAAATGTCCCAATATAGGATATCTCCTCTATATAGGAGATATACATATATCCATATTTGTATAAGTTAATGTCAAAATATTAATGCAGATGTATACAATAAAATAAATTTATATTCAAGATATATTGATAGAATAGGGAAATTTACCGTACAAAATGTCTTAACCTCTAAAAACACTTGGTTGTCATAATAAAAAGTATATTATGAAATATCTAAACTGTGTGTATACCAATGGGTTGTTTATGAACATAGAACGTAGAAATATTAGTTTCTTTAAGTTTTAATAATAAATACATAATTAATTAATTAAATATATATATATATATATATATATATATATATATATATATATATATATATATATATACACGTATATATAATAGAACTTAAATGTAATAATATGTCAATGCATTGTGCTTTACCTTCAAAAATAAATCCTAGATGTGTATACCTTAATGTTCACGTAATTAAGATTGTTAAAAATCAGTTAATCACTGTAACAACAGTTCTTCAATTAAACAAAACCACATTATACGTTAAATATCACATTTTGTTAGTATCACAGTATTTTGCAGACCAGTTTGCACTAAGTTTACACATTTATACATCACCCTTATATTATTTTATCTACCGAATCCAATAATATGTAGTTTATGGAGTTGATTTAACTATTACGGGATAATAAAAATTAACTTAATCTAATACAAAATGTCATATCCAATTGGCTATGCGGCTACCATATCCAACGCCATTACAGTTAAGTACCGGGTCAACGTCATTTCTAACATAAACTGAAGAAATGACAACCCAACGCACAAAAACAAACACATATGTTTAACAAAATTAACGTTTTTAACTACTACAACTAGCTGCAAAATACCCAAAACAGTCTACCAACTACCCATTTTCAACAACTCACGAAACTATTTATCGAATCACGATAAGCAAGAGTCATATTATACCTGAGCATGCGTTCTCTGAGCTCAGGCTTTCCCATGCACAACAAAATACATATAAAAATGAATGTTTTTTTCTCAGTCGGTTATAGAAACACTAAACGATATCTTAACTCAAAGCCAAATTACTTTACTAAACATTTCATGTAATTTGCAAAAAAATATTTCGCCTAAAATGAAATAATTATGAACAAAAGTTGAAGGCGTGGTGAATCATATGTTGCGTTACCATGGTTACCATTTATTTGGAATTTAAAATATACCGCCAAAACGATGAATGTATAAAAATATCAAATATGGATCGAAATTGTAGATTAATATTAGAACTGTCTTTTATTATTGCAACACGAAACATTAATTTACGTATACTCCATGCATATGTCAAAGAATTAATAAAATAAGTACGCATATTCGTCGACTGTTGTATAACTACTATATTTACATTTATTCTTAGGTAACTTGTAGTCGCTATGTCCGTTTTAGAACATCGATATGGGTTATATTTATACGTAGTTACATTTTGACAACTAAAAATTTTGAGACGAAACCTGATTCTTTTACCTATCGATCAAGTGGTGCCCCTACAAACTGTAGGTCCGAACTAAGGCAATGAGGGTTGACATACCAACAGTTTCCAATAAAATATACATCCACCTGTTGGAAGGTAGCTCTTTACTAATATGCAGTGACATGTCATTTAATTTCGACGGTCTTAAATTTACATATTTTCAAAGAAGCCCGATAGCGGTTTTAGCATTATTTTAACGACTTACCAATTAAATGTAGTAATCTTCAAACTTGAATTAATTCACGAGCTTTTATCGGATTATATTTAAATTTTTGGCAATGTATAAATAAATTCAATTGTTCAATTGTAAATATATTTTTTAACATCATAGTAACGGGAACGTTATTTAAACGTATTTAACAAGATCTAGTCTTCTTAAGGTGCCATAATCAAACTTTTCTGGCTTCCTTCCTTGTTATTGTGGTGGAAGCAGTTAAGAGTGCGAGGAACAATTTTCTTGTACGATACCAAAGTGAATGGAAAGCAACACTGGTTGCAGTCCATCATTGAACCTTTGTCAAATATGCTCCTGAAACTTATTACAAGTGACTTATTATTATTGTTAGACTGTTATAACTTGTCATAGTGTTAGCTTGGGTTGGTATGTGAGGGTTCATATAGTTTATTTTTTCCTGCAAGGCCCAATCCATGGCGGGAAATTTGAAATCTGATCATCTGATTGGTTTAAAAACAGCCCGTCATTACATGTCTGTCAAAGTCTGCTTTTTAAAAATGAGTCAAAAGTTCAAATGCAAACTTGCCGATAATGAGAAACTGATTATTGATATAAAATCATTGAAATTGATGCTGACCGAAAGTTGCGATTACCTATTTTCTTGCATGCGAAATAAAATTGTTTTCATATTTTAATTCGCAAAAATACGTTTGATATGTTGTTAAGATCATTTGGGACAGTCAGTTGAAAAAATGAAAGTGCTCAAAGTGCTCAAAAATTTAATAAAAAACATGAAAAAATATATTAGAAGTATCCAGAGAGCAAGTCTTCGGATTCACCTGATTCACTCGATTCTATCATAATTGTGGGTGACTCTTCTTTCTTCACAATAACTACATCATCGTCAGATGAGGTATCATCTTCTATCTTCTTTTTCCTTTTTGTTATCCAACCTGTACTCACAAGGCCACTGCCGCTAGGTTCTGGTTCCAATGACTCTTTCTTCACAATAACTACATCATCGTCAGACGAGCTCCAATGTTCTATCTTCTTTTTCCTTTTTGTTATCCAACCTGTACTCACAAGGCCACTGCTGCTAGGTTCTGGTTCCAATGACTCAGGAGGTGTTTCAATTCTCATGAATCCGCAACGGAACATTTGAATTTCACGTCGCTTGAGCTCCAGCGAAGGATAATGCAAGGTCGGATATAAGGTCCGTCTGAACTGCTCTCGCAACGACTGCCACGAGCGACGTGTTGAAAAGTCGTTGTGCATCCGTTTCCAAAGCTCCTCGCCATTCACTTTGTAATAAGCATCGTTTACAATAATGTATTGTAGTAGTTCGTGTTTTTCAGCCATCGTGTACAGCCACCCATAACTATCATTTTCGTCTTTATCAAAATCAATCGAATCGTCCTGTTTCACCACGGCTCTCGCCTCATCCATTGCCTCATCTTCAGTCTCAGTTGCAGCTTCTTTATTACTCCCTACAGTGGTTTCACTTTTGCTCACTGTCGTACTCAAATCAGTCCCTGCGTCCCTGCTGTGAGTTGGTTCATCTAGCATGTATCTATTTGATTCAATTCTCTTGAAACCATTCCGAAACATTTTTATTTGGTGTTCGGTTAGGTTCATAGATGGATCGTGTATCATGGGATATAAGGTACGACGGAAGTGGTTTTTCAATGATTGCCACGTACGAGGCTTCGAAAAATTTTTTTCCATATCCCTCCAAAATTCTCTACCGTTAACCTCATAATATGCGTTCTTTTTGATAATGTATTCTAAAATTTCGTGCTTTTCTTCCAGCGTGTACGGCACACCATGGCCAACCATTGTATTGATTAAAATAGGAACAAAATTCTACGTACGCTTATTAATGTCACAATTAAACGTTGATGTTGGAGAATTGCAAGCACAAAACATACTATATTGGAAGCAGTGTTGCCAGATAACATTTTCTCGCAGCGGTATAACCTTACCTCAAATAGCGGTAGATGGCGGCAGATTTAAATTAAATACAACCAAATAACGTAAAAAATAGATAACGGCGCTGAACCCTTTACAGATATATTTTTAATGGGTTAGTTTAATAAAAAAATACGCAGAAAGACATAAACATTTTATTTAAAAGAAAACTTAAATTAATTAATAACAATATAACAACCACTAAGATAGCGAGACTTAAAACACGTTACGTACTTAATACTGAAAATAATCAACAATTTATTATATAAATAGAATATATAATCTAATCTTCTTTGTAAATGTCTTTGGTAATTAAACGACGCATGTCGTTATTTGGTTTGAAATTATGACAGTTACCTGCGACAATACGTTTGCTATGTAACAGTCCTATAATTGTGTCAGTACCAAGTTTGTTGCGTTGCATGGTTTTTAACAAAAGTTAGTAAATATAAACCTCATAAACACTTCAAAAAACTATACCTTCTTGCTTGTCTGTAACCATCCCTTCAGGTCTGGTTCATATTCCCATCGGCGACTGTAGGTTTGATGATATTTTGCTTTTTTAGGAGGTGGCTGAGCCCTATCAGAACTGTCTCCTGTTTCTTCAGAACTGGCGCGACGTAAGATCCCCGAATGTCCTGCTTCTGCCATTACATACCGTTCTATAAATTCAAAAATTAGTCATGTTATTTTGTTGTTTTTATAATTTAATAGTAATAGTAATAGGCGCAACATAAAATTAAAATAAATTCACTTACCCTTAATTAAATCAAATGGAAATTGTCGAAAAACTGTTAGCACTTTAACTCAAAGTTTTGCGATTCGTAAAATTTAAACGCAAATGACGCAAAGTTCTGTCCGATTTCCTTTTATACTCCTTCCACTAAAAGACACTTGGGTAAACTACCCATTTTTAATTAAATCATTTGGAAAAAATCCCCCATTGAAACTCAAACTTTAGCTCCAATTACAGTAATCTCAATTGCCGACATCATTGCAGAACCCATGACATCACTTCTAGTACCGAAATGAGAGTTGCTTCCAAATGCTGACAGAGGGCAACGTTTAAAAAAATGCTGTTTTACTGGAGTTAACAAATAAAACAAATAAAAACCTTGATACATTTATTATTATTAAAAAAAAGTATAAACGGTAGATTTGGGTGTTAAAACGGTAGGGCGGTATTTGTGTTCCGAAAACGGTAGAAATACCGCTTTAGCGGTAGATCTGGCACCACTGCACACCAGTGCCACTGGTGTGGTCACGTGGTGCCTCTTCTAGTCGTCTAGATTTCTGCGCGGTATGCGCATGTGTGTTTTGTTTTGCATGGTCAGTATGTGTGTGTTTGCGTAAGTTAATATCTGTTAAGTATCTCTTAAATAAATCAGAATATTAAAACAATTACATTGGAATGTAATTATGAATTTGCCACAATTTGTAAACACGTAAGTCAACCTGTTAAGCTATCTTATTCTAAGTGAAAATAAAAATTTGGAATTGTAGCAAATGCACAATTCGAAAATTAATGTCTTAGATAACCTATATGTTTATCAATTTGTATCCAATAATTCCCACACTACCCCACTAGTATATTAATATTCTTATTACTTTTAATATCTAAAGGTAAACAAACAATCTAGAAATATATTTTATTTACATTATATTAAAAAGATATATACATTTTATAATTACAGGTTCAAATTAATTGTTATTAGCTTGGCCATGAAAAACGTTATCAAAACAAGTACATGATATGTACTATATAATGCATATAAATAATGAAAAACCATGTATATTTATACGTATAAAAAATACAATGGAATTATATTAATTAATCTAATAATTAATGATATTCTGTACTAATGTTTGTAATATTTCAGTGTCTAAAAGTTTCCATGGGTTCTCCATGTTGTACGTCAACTAAAACAATTCAATGTATTACACAATTAATAACGTGTTTTATAGAATCAATGTTGGTTAATATCGGGGATAATCGAAATATAAAACGTTACTCGCTGCACTGGAGAAAATGGAGAAATGGAGAAATCAGCATTAAAATATAACAAATTGTTACATTATTACAATTTATTATTGGACACCAACATTGATTTATAATTTTGTAATAATCATTAATTGTTTACTATATTGTAATGACGACAAAATAGCTTAGATATAAAAATTATAATTTATTTAACGAATACTGAAGAAAATTAGAAAACCATATTTATGCATATTACATACGATTGAATGTGTACGGGGTATGATGTTGTGCGTTTGCCATCGTGGTAACAATGTTACCCTGTTCATTTATCACATATCCTGCATTCGTTAATTGATACGAAAAGGTATTTGAAGTTGTATGATTGTTGGGATTCTGTGAGGTGACGATGTTTCCGTTTGGTAAGAGTTGAGGTACGGGCGTAACTAAAAATGCTTGCTGATGATGTTGAGCCGATCCTGAATCATTTGGAGCAACAACTAAAGGTATAACTTGTTGCACTTCGCCATTGTTTATAATACACTTTTGCAGTTGATCTCTAGGTCTTTCCACCATTGACGTTTGTAAATGTGATTTCTGCATGGTGTGTTGTACATGGATTTGTTGACCGTTTGCTTCATGTTGTTGTTGTTGTTGCTGCTGCTGTTGCTGTTGCTGCTGCTGCTGTTGTTGTTGTTGTTGCTGCTGCTGCTGCTGCTGCTGCTGCTGCTGTGGCAGTGGTTGTTGTGGTTGTTGCTGTTGCACAGAAATATTCTTCGGTTCAACTTTACAAAACTTAACGTGTGGAAATTGTTCTTTCATAAAATGTCGAAACGTTGAATATCCCATAAGTTTTATCCCAGGTTCGAGAACTTGCCCGTATTCTTTGTAGGCATCATGTAAATTTTTTCTCGTTATATCCCAAGGCAACTGTATCGTTTGTTTTGAATTAGTTATGCCCGTTTCTCCCGTTTGTTGTTCCAAATATAACTTCAAAAATTCGTGCGCATGTTTGTATATGTCAGGCGAGAAAGTGTTATGAGGTTTCTTACCATGATTTCCATGTATTCTAGGAGCAACCCCATGTGTCATAACGTGTTTTCTTATACGTTTTAATTGGTAATGCGTGCAATTTTCCAAATACAAAAACGCGTCTAGACAAACCCTCCGGCCCTGATAGACGTACTGGGCCCTTAACCTCCGCCTTTCTTTGTGCCTAACAGTCGTGTCTGGATTTGCTAAACAAGCCATCGTAACACCCATTAGATACATATCGTGTTCTCCTTTAGTTAACTCTGCGATATTCAACCTATGCTTATAAACGCTTTCTGGATTCAGTCCTCTGAAACAACTCTCATCTTGGCACTCGCATCCCCTTTTAAATCGATCTTTTACTTGCACCACACTTTCTTCCAATTTAGTAGGATCTGAATTACCGTCCGACGTAACCGGTCCCTTCTTTTTCTTCTTAAGTACGATTTTCTTTTTGTTAACCTTAGGTGTCGTTTTCACTTTCGGTTTCTTTGGTGATGGGGGTTGTTCTACGATTGTTTCTATCGTGGCAGACGCTGTCGTCGTTGTGTATATTGTGTTCAGGTGTTGCTGATCTGGATCGACTTGGATGGTATGTCCTTCCCAAATAACCTAAATCAAAAATTGTTGTTTGAAATATCGATAACGAGAATGTTAAGATGAATAGAATAGGACAATAGAACTTCATACAGATTTTACTTGAATGGAATAAGTTAATATTAAAATTGATAAGTGTGTCACTTTGTAATCAGTATAAGGACATTTTAAAATCTATATTTGCTTGTTGGAACAAGATGAGCTTGAAATGTACGGAATACTAGGAAAACTATTTCAAGGGTTCCCGAGCAATCCTCTAAGGTTATTTTATAATTATTAAAGAATAAAATTTACCATTCCCATATAAATAATAAATATTATGGTCTCTTTTATTTTATTTTGTAGTCATCAAAATATCCATTTCATAATAAGTATGTACCAAATATTAGTTTTAGTGTGGTTTTTTCTAACTTATAAATATATACCAAAGTAGATATAGGATTTATTAGTGATGAAGAAGAGCGGTTATATTTAAAAATTCTATGTAAAATTAAATCTAAATGACAAACTTCACTAAATTAATATAGAGTAGTTTGTCCAATACAATTCACAGTATCATTATGACCACATTTTAATGGAACGTGAGATGAGTGCACGTTCAAATCGTTATTATATGGTATATTGTACAAACTTTATCTATTCATGAAACTACTGTGAACATTGTAGTTTCTTCAATTTTATAGATACAGTGATGATACACGTTATACATGCCTATATACAACTACCTGTGGTTCATCCATAGTTTGTGCGAATTGATTGTTCGCATCGATAGCAGAAAATAGAGAATGTGTGGACATTGACACAGGTGCATGCCATTGTATTGATGTTTCGCCATCAGTTGGTTCGGCACCAGTCGCTGGATTGGACTGGAAAGAATGAGATGACGGAGATTCATTTTCAGTTTTGTCGACAATACATTCTTGTTTCTCTATTCGTTCGACTGACAATAGTGAATGAAGTACTTCACTGGCTTCTTTTTCTGCAGCATGAACACCAGACATCTAAAACGAACGAACTCATTGTAAAATAGCATGGAAATGTAGTTAAAATATCATGTTTTCACTGGTGACATTAATTAATAACAAAATTAATCAATTTTCGGACTGTACGTGAATATATAATTTAATATTTGTTGAAGATGAATATTTTAAAAGAATGGTATTGAAATGGGAGCATTTACAAACTTATTTCATACATATTCACTTAAAAAAAAAACTGTAAAATTGTAAGGTTTGATCCGGGTTGGTGTAGAAGATTTTATCATCACGAGCCTGCTGTGTATGGGCAAAGCGAACAAAATAAAACAAGCGAAAACAAAACGGAAAGGAGGAAAAGGTTAATAAAAAAACTTAAATGAATATGTTGAAATGACGTAGATGGAGATAAATGAATGAAAATCAGTACAATATTGCAAATGAATATAAGTGAAAATAATATAAGGTTACATAAAATTATCATAAGAAACGAAACGTGGCGAATAAAAAAATTGGATAGCCAGGCTAATTAATGTGAACCAAAGGAAATTGTTGGTGAATATTAGTGTGACAAAACAAAAATAAATAAATTAAATTTAAATACATAAAAATGAAACCACCAAAATAAAAATTAACGATATAAAATACATGTAAAGTTTAAACATTTATTTATGCACTTTTATAAATTCCAATGCAGAACATCTCAATACATAGCAATATTTTGATCAAAATAATTTATAATTTGGACAATTGATAATTTTACAATTATTGTGATAATTGTTCGGTTAAAGTACCCACAGGTATCTACAATTGACATGACTAATTAATAAAAAGAAATGTGTTAATAGTAATCAACTGTAGTTTTAAATAAATTATGTGTGCAAATTAAAATAAACGAATCTAGGGTACGTCCATTTTGCGAATTGAAATGAATATTACAAAGAATAAGCGTAAATGTATGTGTTGTCAGGTGTAATTCAAATATAAACAAATGCTTGTAATACATAACGTGCTACGAGAGATTTGAAGCGAAAACGGTCTTTACAGAGCGATATAAAAGATCATATTCGCTCGTCTACTGTAGGGCCAAACAAATATAGGCCGTATTGGCGTCCATTACATTTACTGAAAACTCACCTTTTTTAAAGGATGTACAAGAATTGATCCATCAAATCCACTTTAAATACGTCTACTTAACTATCGTTTTTGACGTAAGGTATATCATGGTACAATTCAAACATAACCAATGGAGAAAATGTCTACCAAAGTTGAAAATGGAAACTGTATTTTATGCGCCATGTCAAAAGCACAACAGAATTGAGCATCCAGGTAGAAAACATAAATGTGCGCATAATCCAAGCTCCACACATGCGCATGAAGTAGTGGATAAAAAAGAACTGCGTTTAATTTAAATTCAAATCTTTCCCTATAATTTTTAACATATTTATTGTACCACTCAGATAAAATCAAGACTGTTTAAATTGATTTCATTGTCCGAGCATTAAGAACATCGGCAACCATTTTTAGAAAAACGTTTTGCGTCATTTTCAATCTTCATTTTTTTTTTTTGTTTAAGAGTCATAAAGGGAGTAGTTTTTATTGTGCAATGCCATATATATATATATATATATATATATATATATATATATATATATATATATATATATCTGCTGAACTAAGTAATGAGGACTATGATGTCGTGGTAGCAACGATTCTAATATCTTAGACTTCGAACCATTGCGTTGAACCAAGCATGTCCGTTAATTCAGCTACAGAATCCTATTGTACCACTCGTCGATCTATATTGGGACCTGCAAGCGCCCCGGTCTCGACCTACTTTATACGCCCCTATCAAATTTTTAATTGTAATTATAAAGATATTACCCTTCCAATGCATATAATTATACCATAAAATGTACATGTACATTTACAGCCAGGGTCCCAACCAAGTAAAGGAATCTATTGGCATTAATTACAAAACCAGCGCCCCATAGCGGCGAGAGTACTATTTTGTCATGATATGACATTGCGTTTCACTTGACGTGGTTCAATGTATACCAACTTTAATTACAAAAAAAATATTTTAATTTATTCTAAGTTTCACTGTTTTTAATAAAAAATATTTTAAATATGGACTACACCCAGTATTTCGTATGAAATAATTAGCATTTTATAAAACGATATAGTGAGAAGAGTATTGGTGAAAATTACACCATTGCATTTGTAATGTGGATGGTTACAAATTACCACATAAATTGTGCAATTTTTGTTTGCAACGCCTCGCTAATATCATGTACTATTATCCAAATCTTCCCATCGAGCAAGCTCACGAGCAAATAGGCACGTCGTTACTCTTATGAATCAATTAGAGTGCGTAAAGTACACTGGTTATGGTAAAGGCACCCAAAATACGATGACTACGATCACTATTTCGATTACAGCAACGAAATTCAACGTGAAATCCAAGTAGCACTTGCTCTAAAAAGTTTTATGATAATTATGGAGCAATATATATAATAAGAATGTATTATATATGTATTTTATATACAATATAATTCGTCGATTAGAACTCATATTAAACTAAGCCATATTAAAAGGAAGAGCAGTCTATTTCTTATTGATTTGTGAATATGGAAAAATCCATAATTGTATTAATACAACGATTATTAATAAATTATGCCATTGTAAAAGTATGTAGCACCTGCGACGAACTCTTTAATAATGGAATTAAATGAAATATAAACCAAAGGTCAAGAACCTTAAGAACAAAAGGAAAAGACAATCTGCAAACTATCGGCGTAAGTATCTTGTAGTGAAAATTTCTAGTAGAAGTCTATATAATAATAATAATAATAATAATAAAAGTGTTAACAAGGAGTTATAATTTATATATATTTTCTAATACCCGAAATAATTACAGTTTTGAATAAATCTACATACGAAAGACTAAAGCCTCAATTTACAAAGACTAAAGTGTACTTTGTAAATTGACTACGCGTTCTTAAAAATATATATATATAAATACCGGAGAATTAAGAAACTATGCTGTTCTATAAAAATCGTCGACTATTTTAAACTATTATCCAGGACAAAAAAATAAAACTGCTAAATATGTATATCGCGATGGGTGTAATTATTTAAATTAAATCATTAGACGCTATATTTTGATAACGCAAATATATTCTTTGTGCGAGTGTATGTATGTTATTTTTATGTACGAATAAACACGAAACGTACTCTATCATCGTGCAGTTCTCTTAGCTTGCAATGCCTAGTATTCGCGTTTCATCGTAATCTGCCGAGCAGAGTAGTGTGTGTAAATCCATGCTGCAGTGGTGCCGACATTCATAGTCTTCTGTAAAGTTCTTTCACCTGCATAATGAGTGGTGAGTATTAAACATAGCCATTCATGAATTAAAACAATTTATAATTTGATTAGCTTTATGACCCAGTGACCTTCAGCACAATTGAGTCGTATAACCTCTTTACTACACCACAATCCATACATATCCATCTATTTTATGTTTTTTTGCTGTTACAAGATTAATCTGCTCGAGTTATTTATTATAATTTATTTATATCCTCTTTATCTTACTAATTTTGATATAGATAGTAAAGATTGGTTTCTTAGTTACATTCTTTTCGTTATTCAAACAAAAAGGACTATATGTGCAAAAGTTAAATTAAAAATTTTAAATTTATCAACGGACCCATTAATATCGGGCAACATCTTGCTTATCTTAACTTGCAGCTTTTCAAAAAAAATATTAATGTAACATTAAGAATACGACTTCCTTTTTTATTGCATCAGTTAAAAGTTTAGTAGAACTGTGAAATTATAAAGAGATATGCAGGTGATTTTTACATAGATTTTAATTAATTAAAATTTTGTAGCGTTGATAATTATAAAAGCAACGTAACCAGTGAGTACCAAATATTTAAAAACAAAGAATTCTAAAAAAATTGCAAATTTGACAATTCAACTATATAGAAATATTATTTCGGGGGTTACTGTTTAAAACAATGTCATTATTATTTTTTACGGATGTAATCTTTGGATCATGAATTACATTATGTCGTGAAGCGAATACAGAAGAAAATTAAAATTTGAGAATTTAACGTTCAAAACCATTTAGCATAGTGTTCATATAAATGAATAATCCCCAAGTAATAATTAATATTATTTTAACATTTTTATTAAATTAATTACTTATAATTAAAGCGGTCGGGTAACGTTAAAAAAATCTAATAATTCAGTTGCGAGATGCAAATGTAAACACAAAATTGTGTGTTTCATATATCGTGCGATGAAAACTACCTTATCGTTATTTTTTCATTGATATGAATTAATATATTGTCTTATTTGAACATTCAAGTTGTTTGATGTAGTTTTTGTTATCGCACGGCATAATTACATGGTTGAATTGAGAAAAAATGACGTGATCCAGTGACATTAGCAATCGATTACATTGGTTGCTATCTACAACGTAAACGAAGCGTTTCAAAAAAGCAACAAACATGGAATTTAGAAAAGTGAAATTAGACAAAGACCAATACAAAAATATGTAAAAGAATAAATGAATAAATTAAAAACGGTGGAAAAGTAACAAAAGATCAAAATACCTTTATATCTAAATGGGAATATAAAATATTTAATAAAATATTAAATACCGAATCAAAGAATGACGAGCTGTTTCCAACGTTTTGGGTGATCCTAAATTGGGCCGTAAGTTGATAATGGCAATCGATGGTTAGGTTAATTATTAAATCCATTATCTACGTCTTTAAGATCTCAATTCAAATATAAAATGTGTACTGATGGTAATACAATACTAACATTTCATTTACTTTTAATTAGGTCAAAATTGTTATTTTTTTTTATTACGTTTCTATTTATGATGGTTATTTAACAGCTTTGTATATCCGCTGGATTTGTCGTGAAATAATGCGGTGAGAAACTGCGGACATTCATATTTTATAAATAAAATGTGTGGGTGTAGCAGTAATTTTCTTGCTGATGCAATATATAATGTTTTTATTTCAGGGTTTGCTTGGGTGACCTTAGCCACTAACGACTCCTACTCGTTAGGAGCATTGGTTTTGGCACATTCTTTGCGGCAAGTTGGCACTGCTCATCAAGTGGCGGTCTTGGTCACTCCTGGGGTCACTAATGCTATGAGGTATAAGTTTAATTTTCTTTGTAAAATGTATTTTAAATTAATGTTTAAAATGGGACATTGACACTTGAAAAACATGGAAAAGCAACCCGACCCAAAAGCGAATAACTCATTTCTTGTTAAATTGTACTGTCTGTTAGGAAAGTAAATATGGGTATCATATATAAATGAGGATATGTTATGATAACCTGTTTTTGTAGCTGAAAATTCAGTCTAATGGCGTTCCCCATAAAATAACACTTTATATATTCTTTTTTGCAACCAAGCTCAAGGTTCTAAGGTTTGGGAGTTTTACCTCCCGGTATATGCACTTGATGAAAATGATGTTTAAAAATGAGCAAACGTGTAATATTGATTTATTAAAATAATAAGTTTGGTTCTTTATATTACGATGAACTTCCGGTTGAACAACTGCAAAAGAAACGTTTGTGGTCGATCCTTGTTTTACAAGCCAAAGTAATATACCTGATGCATTTCAATTATACAAGTGTTTCTCAATACATATGTGATTTGATCTTTTACGGTGAAACGGTAATACCTTAAAAAAGTGACCTTTGAATCATATATTATTTCACTTTCAAACGAAGTGATAATAAAAACGTCAAAGATATCTAGTTTCTTTAATAGCTCGTATTTACAACTTGTGTGATATTATATACAGATTTTAACAGTATGTTAAAGTTGGGAAGTTTGCAGCAATTATTGCGATACATTAAAAATAGCTTAGCACTTAACTGTGTTTATTCCCATAAATAATCAAAAATAACTTCTTGGCAAGGCAATTGTTATGAGTGAGTGGTAAATTTTAAACTTTCAAATTGTTATTCTAAATTGTAAATATAATATGTATGTATAATTTAGAACCTGAAAACAAACCCATTCAATTCGTCAATATTAAAACTAAATAACTCACACACAATTATATATACATACAAAGTTCCTAGGCAAACTAAATGAATCAAAATTTCAAATCGTGTTGTAGCTATTTATTTATTTATTGGGATGTTCATGTCTTCAACAGTCTGTTGAGGTGTTTGTGTTGGCCACCGCAATAATACTTTAACTTGTTTTCATGTACGCCATTCATTTTCTTGTATCTTTTAATAATTAGGTTTGTTTGTTATAAAATAAATATTTACTGGCTTTGATTCAACCCATTATGTGCGATTAACATAACACTACGTTTATTATAGACAAAAGTTGGCAGCTGTCTTCAACGTCGTACAAGAAGTGAATATCCTAGACTCGAAGGATGAACAGAATCTTCGCCTCTTGAAAAGACCAGAGCTTGGCATTACGTTTACCAAATTACACTGCTGGCGCCTGACTCAATTCGAAAAATGTGTGTTCATGGACGCCGACACTTTGGTATGTTACCATATGCCGTTTTAATGCAGATATAATTAGATTTGTTTATGGATATATATATATATATATATATTTCCATCGAGTTTAGAGATATGTCGCGCAAAATAATTTTTTAATGTGTTCTGACTTTATAGTAATTGGGGCTTTTGCAAGTTCTAAATATATTTGACACAAAATGAAAATTGGAACGTTTATTTATAATTTGTCTACATTAAATTTTTTTGCTACGACCATTCCGTAATAAAACATGTCTAATGTCATTAATTTAAACGTAACTTCGCTGCTTGAGTGGTACGAGTTTATGTTAATTAAATAAATATTGCTTATATTTAGCATGGCCTGATGAACTAATGCGCATCGAATCGAAATTAATCGAATTGTATGGTAATCACTTTAAAGTAAAGGATACATAATATATTGATTAGAAACCATCAAGTACATTTAATTTTCTCCCCAATTTTTATAATAAAAAAATATTATTTAATTAATAACAGAGTAGCAAATGATTGCGTTTGTTATGGATTGTTATAGAGCGTGGTTTTCAAATATTACCACGTTACTCTTAATCATTTACAGCGAAGGGAGTACAATTTCCAATAACTGTAATGCCGTCGTGGCCGCAACCCAACGTATTAGGTTCGACCTGTTGAACTCAATAAGGTGACCCTTATCAGCAATAAACATTAACATTACATTAAATAAAAAGATTTTATTTAATGTCTTTCGTCATATTAATTTTAGTTTATTGCTTGATAATGGTTTCCTTATTACAAAAAAGGTAGTAAACTTTCATTTTTTTATTTCTCAACATAATCTCCATTAAGGATGATAGATACAACACCCCTGCCATTTTTTCAAACCCTCTAAAAATTACGATTTGTCAAACTCTTCAAAATGGGCTTTTGTCTCGACCATGACGTCGTCGTTTGAGCTTTTTTTCCCTCGAGCCATGTTTTCGTGTTGGGGACAGAAGGAAGTCGCAAGGCAACTGTATCGTTTGTTTTGAATTAGTTATGTCTGTTTCTACTATTTGTTGTACCAAATATAACTTCAGAATTTCGTGCGCATGTTTGTATATGTCAGGGGAGAAAGTGTTATGAGGTTTTGTATCATGATTTCCATGTATTCTAGGAGCAACCCCGGTGTCATAACGTGTTTCCTTATACGTTTTAATTGGTAATGTGTGCAATTTTCCAAATACAAAAACGCGTCTAGACAAACCCTCCGACCTTGGCAGACGTGCTGGGCCCTTAACCTCAGCCTTTCTTTATGCCTAACAGTCGTGTCTGGATTTGCTAAACACGCCATCGTAACACCCATTAGATGTATATCGTGTTCTCCTTTAGTTTACTCTGCGATATTTAACCTATGCTTATAAACACTTTCTGGATTCAGACTCTGAAACAACTCTGATCTTGGCACTCGCATCCTCTTTTAAATCGATCTTTTACTTGCACCACACTTTTCTTCCAATTTAGTAGGATCTGAATTACCGTCCGACGTAACTGGTCCCTTCTTTTTCTTCTTAATTACGATTTCCTTTTTGTTAACCTTAGATGTCGTTTTCATTTTCGGTTTCTTTGGTAGAACAACCCCCGTTCTACAATTGTTTCTATCGTGGCAGATGCTGTCATCGTTGTGTATCCATTCTCAACGTTGGCTTTGAAATTTTATGTTTCCAAACTTAAAAGAACATCTTCGGGGACTCTATTTCATGAATGACGAAGAAGTGATGACGGCCGTAAATGAGTGGCTGCCGGAACAAAATACGGATTTTTTTCCAACGACATTCAAGCATTTCACACACATATATATATATATATATATATATATATATATATATATATATATATATATATATATATATTGAAAATGTGTCTTGTCAAATATGACAGAAAAATGTAAAATTTACACGAAAGATGGTCTAATCTTACACCTCAATGGTTAATGTTCACTACACCATTGAGGTGTAAGATTAGACCATCTTTCGTGCATATATATATATATATATTTCTGTAATTCAACCAAAAATAATTAATTTTTATAAAGAGAGACACTCATTAGCATTATTACTCGAAAATAATGTGTATACTGTAATTGCTTACATAAATATATTGCTCATAATGTCAAAAATTACTTTGATATAAATTTTTGTTTGAATCAGACAGTATATGTTTTGTTTGGGACTGTCGATTGTTATCATGAATGAAAACGTAAATATAGATAAGCCAACTATAACGTGTACAGTAACGTCATGTTTTAAATACAACTTATTCCGCGGATTATTGCTTTGATGCAAAATAAATAATTAAACTTAGTTGCTTCTTATGTAGAATGATAAGAGAGTTTTTCAAGGGCATTTTTAATCGCGTTGTGCATAACGATTTTGTTTTTTGGGCTGGGTCATATGTAATCAGCCGTTTTATGTCATATACGTATTCGTTAATGCGGTTTCTATTTATTGGTGTAAATCTATTTTTAAGAAAATCTGGCATACATGTGTTTTTTATAGTTTTATTACCCTATCTTTGAATTTCTTATTTTAAGTTCTATAAATATAAAATACGTCGTTACTTGAACTATGTGTGTTTAACTTATATATATATTATATATATATATATATATATATATATATATATATATATATATATATATATATATATAAAGGAAAAGGTATCAAGGTATATATATATATATATATATATATATATATATATATATATATATATATATATATATACGTACGGCCATAGTTGCATCCTCAATTTTGGCAAATATTTGGCATTTATGGATGGTGCAAATGTTTAGGGGAATCTGAATAACACATTTTGTGTATATTCAGAAAATGCGTCTCAGTTCAAACTTATGAAATATTTTGGTCTATGCCGTAACGTGCACACGTTTAAGATTTAAAGATCTAACAAAACGAGCAGAATGCTGCAATAAATTCATTTGTCGTCATATACGATGCGTAGTGCACGAATATCATGTTTATGAGTGCATCTAGTCTTGGCAATGTACATAATTAGTTATTTTCGGTTCGATATATTTAGCTTAAACCTATTCAGTGTTGTCTTTGTGTACGGGGTAAAGGGCTTCAGATCGCCCAACTCTGTCTGTTTTTTTGCGTTGTCATAGTTTCATTTTTATTATTCACATTTATATTTAATTTCGAAACTTTTATTATTCCAAAATGGATTTTAATCAATGACTTACGTGAACCTTAAATCATAAATCACAATTCAGGCCTGGGAGCGATAAAGAAATTTTGGATTTTTTACGGCTATGATGTCGTAAATGAGATTTTAAATAACACAGGTGGCTCAATCGCACGGCGCACTGTTACCAGTCGCTGATTTCGAGATTTGAATTGAAGTTTAGTGTATTGTCGATTATCCGTAAGCCTGGAATGCTATTCGATGGATGTGCAAAATACCTATGACGTAAAATGTGCGATTCTTTGTATTTAAAATCAAAATTATACATTCAGGCGAGGTAGGAGGTGCCGTGTTTTAGCTACCAAGCATAGATATTATTAGAGACCAAATCAGTGGCGGCTCGTGACAAAATCGACTACACCCAAGGAGCAGAGTATGAGACGCGTTTTTTTACTGCAGTTTCTTATATTGCAATACAATCACTGTCATCAATGTATTTATTTTTTTATTAAATTCTCATCATGTCCACGCAATGCTAATTCAAATGGCCAACAGAACACAATCTATTAACTTGTTCGTTATGCTTTTGCACCTCAAGACGATAAAGTTCACGTAGTTGTTTTCGTACATCAACGTCATGGAATATAGTAAATTCAATGGAGCAACGGAGGTGCTGTGTTTTTTTTTAAATTTTCGGTAAATGTTTCAAATCGGTTACCTTGGTCTCTACCCATGCTGTCCTTCGACCTCATTAATAAACAAACAAAACAAAATAGAGGATTGCTTGTGCCTGTAATTAAAATTTCGAGATAGGGTGTTTATCTTTAACAAAATACTGTTTTGAAATTTGCAAATTATTAACAGTATTAACAATATATAGCGTGGGCCACGAAACGAGCACGCATTCACACAATAATTTATAAAAATAATAAATTTATTAAAAAAAAAATGTTTTTGCGTTTTTGGGAGGGTGCGCTCGTGCCCTGTTAGCACCAGCCACCACTGAACTAAATATGGCAGTTCCATTAGCAATGTAATAATGGGCGAAGAGCCAGTGTCATATATATCCCTCAATCATAACATTTATTATTTTTTTCAGGTTATGGCGAATTCAGACGAACTATTTGAAAGAGAAGAATTTTCGGCGTCTCCTGATGTAGGTTGGCCAGACTGTTTCAACTCTGGTGTGTTTGTGTACCGGCCATCAAACGAAACCTACGATAAACTAATCGATTTTGCTGTGCAGAAGGGTAGCTTTGATGGTATGTATTTTTAATGTTTCACATTTGCAATTTACATGTGGTGTATGGTCATCATAATTCCTATAGCTTACTACCATATACCAGCTCATTCGTCCAAAATCGTCGCTGCCAAATTGCACGAATAGCGTTACGAATTGCTGCCGCATCTACCGTACTTCCTGCGACTTCTAGTCGGCTCAAATGAGGAGGTCATAGTCGAGACAGACACCTATTTTGTATAGTTTGAAAGTCGTATTTTTTAGAGGGTTTACAATAAGGCAGGGATGTTGGGAAAAGTGTATCCTCCTAAAAGGAGATTATGTTGAAAAAAATCTGAAAACTTGCATTTTTTCCTAATACTTAGAATCCATCCCCGCATATATGAAAATTTGAATTGTGTGAAATTTGCATTATTTATGCACTATTTCATTTTAGGTGGCGACCAAGGTCTTTTAAATCTTTATTTCTCTGATTGGGCGCACAAAGACATCAGTAAACACTTGCCATTCATTTACAATATGTGTTCAACGGCGTGTTATTCGTATATGCCCGCGTTTAAGCAGTAAGTAACAATATTTTTAAATCGCACGTTGTTAACATAAAATTTCTTAGATACGGAGCAGACGTAAAAATTGTACACTTTGTTGGACCTGCTAAACCGTGGTTACAATACTTTGATACCCAGACACGCAAAGTTCATCCGTCTTCAGGATTTCAGCACATGCAAATCATTCTACAAAGATGGTGGGATATTTTCTGTTCTTTAATTCATCCAAATTTATCACCAGATATGGTAAGTGTATTTCTTGTTGGTTTAAATAATTATAGATAATTACATAATTTTAATCGTAAATACATGCTAACAAAGGTTGAATGTATTTTTGAAGAGGTGAGTTAAGATAACGTTTATACTATTTTTTAAATTTATATTTGTACGTCTATTATTTTGCACCGTGATTGCTTATTTCTTTTTCTTTTTGTGTGCAGTTGTGCATTATCTAGATAAGCATGTTAATATTTAGTGAAGGAAATTAAGGATACGTTGAAGTTGCCGCACGTTTTTTTTTTAAACACACTCTTAATAAAATACGTAAATGAGGAGAGAAAGTGATGTTTGTATTTGAACTAGTAATAATAATAAATAATTTTTGTATCCTCAATTTTTTTTTAAAGTTAGAAATATGTGCACATCTTAAAATATCTAGATAATAAATCCATAATACTTGCACAAACTGCCTGACATTTTTTCTTTCTTTTGCATGCATTGTGTTTTATTCAGGCTCGAAGCAGACCGCCCGCTGAGCATTTAGCACCAAGTAATCCTTCCTATCACCATAACCCGTCCGTTTATTCCCAAAATAACAACATACGTAATTATTCAGTTAATAACGAATCTTTGCATCGCGAGAAATTTAGAGAACATGTTCTAGTTCAAAATATTCGCAATATCCCCTTTATCGAAAAAGAACCCGCGACTAACGGTAAAACTCAGGAAATTGAATCTGACGTGCTTAGTCAAAAAAGTTACGAGCAGCCAGATATTCAACTTGACTTTCATAATGTGTGGGATCCTTGGGATGAATATGACCAAAACCAATATGATGAAGGATCAAGTAATTTGCAAGAACAAACTCGAAATTTAAATCTTGAAGTTGCGAATTCTCAAAATCATACGTGTAGTGATAATAATGTTGCATATGATAATAGTTGTGATAATATTGTTAACCACATAGACATAGATATACCTCGCGAATCAGATTATGCAAATATTCAGCACCCATTAACGTCGACAAACCTTAACCATCACGATATAAATTATTCGGAAGATAAAGAGGTTGAAGTTGTAGTAAATAACCGAAATCAGGAAACAATACAGTCACAAGTTTGTAACCGTGACAATAGTGCACCGTCGTTAAATTCACCTAGTTCCCAGCATATTCAACCAGACCTTTATCAGAATAGTATTGTAGAAAGTGAGACTCAAACAAATAAACAATCTCCCCAAGTACCTTTGGAGATATCCATTCATAACCTTGGAATACCTGCACTGCCAATTGAGAGTGAGTCATCATCTAGCACTATACCCAAAGAAACAGTTTCTTTGCACACCACTGATTATGATGATGCAGAAAGCAGTGGCGATGTAAGTACATATATTGCACTTGCTTATGTTACATATTTACTTCCTACTATCACAATGCTTTGTTTTGCTTTATTTTGCAAATTATTATTTACAATCTGATGATAAATTGTGTTATGTATCTTCAAGTAAAATACAATAATCTTAAAGTACTTTCTATACCATTTTTCAAGTACAGTAAAGTGCCAATAGAACTTATTATTATACTTACTGAACATAATGGGCCATATTACGTGCTCGTGATCGGACGTAATACAGATCACCAACTATATATCCGCTCAGGTGCATGAGTTACGATAAAATTGTGTGAGTGCCTAAACGTCAACACTCTGATGATCAAGCTGCTACATTCATAGAGATCTACTTTAACCGACTATATGGTACCGTAGAGACTTGTGACTACTTCGTAACCGTCGGCACGAAAAACCGCAACATTGAATGAATGGGAAAACAGTTGTCATCACCTGATACTTCCGATGGTACCGGCATCCGTAGATCTCTTTGTCTACCGTCAAAGTAGACCTCTATGATCACGTAGCATCGTTCTCGTCAAATATGTTTTCCATCAACTTGCGTTTAATGGATATTTACAGTTTAGGTCAAACGTTGTATTAGCGGTGGACCTAGTCGTGGTTTATAATACATTTAAGTAGCCCGTAAAATAAAACAATCGTCGCTTTACAAAATACAAAATTTAATATGTGCAAATTTCTTGCAAAGTGCTTTGTTGTATAATGAAAAATGGTGTTTAAATGTGCTATTTCGAATACAAAATGATACGAATGATATAAATGAAATTATGCAATGTAATATTTCTTAGATACATTTTTGGTGTTTTCTTTTTATGGGTGTACCATGCGTTAATGTTCTTCATTTTGATGTTTTGCTGATTGCAAACTTCAGAATTCATCCAGAATCTATTTATAATTGTAAATTCTGAAATCGGAATATGAGTATACATAATAAAATTTGTAATGATTATATTTTATTAATACTTTCCAGAGTGGTCTAGCTGGCGCGTTTGCACAATTCACCTTGGGTGTAAAAAGGACGCCAAGTCAAGACGCTCTAGAGAACCACTTAAGGAGACAGGCATGGGAAGTAGGAAATATCGACTATATGGGTCGTGATTCGTTTGATAATATATGGAGTAAGATTTGTGAGACTTTGGCAGCTACCCCCCTTGAAAAACCGGCTGAACCCAAACCAATAGGTACTGTAGAGAGGGGACGTTTCATTGAAACAGAAACACAAACTAAAAGAAACTAAATAAAAAATAATCCAATAAAATTTATTACGTACATATTAAATTCACAAAAAGAACAATGATTGAAAAAAAAAATTCGCTCGCATTTGTGCTCAGCAAATAAAACCAATTGGGCTTGATGTCTTATGTCAAATCTTTGATATAAGAATTTAAAATTTAAAGTTCATAGCATATTTATGACTCCTTAACAATAATAATAATTTGTATACAATCTTCTCTCAATTGATACGATTCAATCTTCAATTTTGTATGCATATATATATTTGTGCGCGCGCGCGCGCGCGCGCGTGTGTGTGTGTGTGTGTGTGTGTGTGTCTTCTATAATAGTATAACATGTTTCTTTTATGAATACAGAACAAACATCATCTGACGCAAGCACTCAAGAAAAAACCACTCTGTCAGGTTAGTTTGGAAAGATATTGGCAAATATCGTTGCTTTAACTAATTCAGTAATTTTATACAGGTGTTGCCTAAATGTTTTCATGCTTATACATTGTTATGTTCAATATAATAATTAATGCGTATTTTTTTATTGCGAAACCTTTTAATTTAAACAAAATAATATATGCTAAATAATACTTAGATACTCCTGCTTATACTAATTGATAATAGTTTAAAATGTCGAAAAAAGTTTCCTAATTTCCAAATCCTACTGAACGTTTCACACTTTGTAATTAAATATTCATTACACAATTCATAAACTGAAGAGGAACAAATTCAATAATTTCGTTAAAGTCCCTTAACAAATATGCTAACAAACCACTCCTAGGTGATCTTTTTAGAACACTATTTAATGACATTTATTTAATTGGGCTTTATCACATAAAAATGGTGCAGGTTTGTCATATCTACGCATAAGCTTAGTAAACAAAAGAGAAGAACCTCCATTTTTGTCCTTTGTAAAGTGCTAACATGGCGTAAGTTTTGTACTAATTGTGTGGTGCTTTACTTACAGTTTATAAACATTCCAGATGTTCTAGTAAATAGATTTTTTTATTTAAAGCTGCGCTTTTGATTGAGCAAATAACTTTAAAACGCTTGGTAAGCAAATGTTCATTGCCAAAAATTATATCAATATTACAACAGTAGAACCTGCACCAAAGGACGTTACCGGTGATGCTAAAGAAGTACCCGAAACTGCAATCAAACCGGAAACTCCACAACAAATAATAACAATTGCAGAGGCACCGGCACCAGATTCCAAAATTTCTGTAGAAGCCGTACCAATAATTTCCCAGGAAATTAAAGTAGAACCAACAACTGACGTTGTAGAAACTCCCGTTGAAACAAGCAAGTCAGAACTTCCAACAGAAACAAAACCTGAACCAACACCAGCCCAAGCTGACGTTCCGCAAGAAACTAAACCAGAATCTCAATCTGAAGTGATCCAAGAGCTCCAGACTGCAATTCCTATGCCTGCAGCTTTAGGAGAACCTATAATGTCAGGAGACAAACCTCAAGAAACAGTAGCTACAGACGCGGCTAAATCAGACGAGCCCCAAAAAATATCTGCGGAACCTCCTAAGCAAGAAGAAACTCCAGAAGTTCCTAAGTTGGAGGAACCAATATTACCAGAAATCCCCACACCTGGAACAACAGCAGGTGTTGATATTACCAAAATTCAGGACGTAACAAAATTGGAAGAAACTTCAAAACCTGCTGAGCTTATCAGGCCAGAAGGCACTACGGTGGAAGTTTCACCAGACGCCCCTAAATCGGAAGAACTTCCGAAAGAACAATCTAAAATTGAAGACGTAGTGGCGAAAGTAGAAGAAACGCCAAAAATAACTGAAACGCCTAAGGCGGAGATTGAAGCAACGGCTCCTCCTAAAGCTACAGAAAGTTCTAAACTAGAAGAACCTTCGAAAGCCGAAGATGCTCCCAAAGTGGAGGATACTACCAAATTAGAAGAGGTATCTAAAACAGAGGGAACTAAAACAGAAGAAATTAAAACTGAGGGAATTAAAACAGAGGAAATTAAAACGGAGGCAATTAAAACGGAAGAAATTAAAACAGAGGAAATTAAAACAGACTTACCTCAAATACAGGAAACTGCTAAAACAACTGATGTTTCTGTTGATAAAGACACCAAACTGGAAGAAACAGCAAAAACTGAACCGGAAAAGGTAATAGCTGCGCAAATAGTTGAAGAGATACCTAAAGTAGATTCTAAAGTGGATCTACCACAGGAATCCGCGAAAATTGAACCAGTTCCTGAGCCAGAAACGGCAGTTAAAGTGGAAGCAGTTTCCCAAGGCGAGGCCCCAAAAACGGAAGGGATTGGCAGTGATGCTAAAGTTGAAGTAACAACTAAAATAGGAGAGAAACAAACGACACTTGACACAAAAACTGAATCTTCTAAATCGCAAGAATCGGCAAGCGAAGCTGCTAAAGATTCAGTTGCACAAACGCAAAAGGAATCTCAAAAAACAGAAGAAACGCGGAAAGAGTCTTCAAAAACCGAAGAAGCACCTAAAGAACCAACGAAAGTTAAAAAAGTGTCAAAGGATGGTAAAGAAAGGAAAGTGAAAAAAGTGCCAAAGTCAGATATAAAAACTGACAGTCCGCAAGAAGGTGCCACTTCTTCAGAAGCACCAGCTCCTGAAGGTGAATCTTCAACTGCACCATTGACAGAGACACCAATTCCTCCTCCTCGCAAAACTACTACCACTGTAAAGAAAGTCAAAGCCAAGAAACCGAGCCCTTAAACTATGCACATTTGTTTACATGACCATTAAATATATTGTTTATTCTTGACTGTGTGTAAATCTAAGCTATCTAGTCCTCGTTCTTTCTACTTTTTTTTATCATTTATTTTTATTTAATTTTTGTTAACTTGTAATTTGCCATTTTTTGAAAGTAAATTGTACACCAGTATATTTACATACATTTTATACATGCCTACACCACCTCCAGCAGTTTTTGTAAACATTTACGTAAACGTTTACGTTCTTTACTCTGAATAAAAAGATTGTGAATTTTATTGATTTTTATGAAGAGAATTTCTAGTTTCACCCCAACGTGCAACGGAAAGACTTGATTAATTTTATACAATACGCGAATAAGCGAAAACTGAATAATGCATTAATTTATAGATGCACTATTTTTAGCGGTCAAGAAGGCTTTAGAAGCATAGTGAGCTATAAATTATATGTAGACAATTAAATTTATGAATTTTACAAAAGTGTCAGTCTTAAGACTGGGCAATCAAAGTATGATAGTGAACTAATGTATTTAATTTACGAGTCACCACTAGTAGTCCTAAATTGAATCCGTGCTATACGGTAAATAAGGAATGAAAAGGCCGGCATTGAATGGATCCGTCGCTCTAGGCGGCAACTTTTTAAGACACAAAAACTTACGCCAGTGGTAATCGCCCAATTATATAAATTTAAAAAAGAAATAAAAAACATAAATAAATATGTTTTTATCAATGTTCTTCGCTACTTATCACGTATCGTGACCGAATCCGCTGTTATATAAAACAGTTTTATAGTAAGTTTACTTGAATTAAGGGGTTTTGTTTTAGAAGATCATTAGCATCTAATAAACATTAATATGACTTATGCGAAAATACTTTTATTGCGTTTTTAATTTCCAAATACATCAATCAAAATCAAAAATCAAAAAGTTTCTATTAGTAATTAATTATAAATAGCGTAACTAAATTAATTACAAAAATATGTATAAAAAAAAACAATTAAAAATGATTAATTAGAAGCACCAATTTATCCCATTCATAACCCATTGCGTCGTGTGAATATATCAATGAATGCAATAAATGTCGACGATTCTTGGAACGGGAACGACCTTCACGTGAAAAAATTGTAGTAAAAAATAGCAAGGTCTTTTCACGAGGACGGACGATGTGCACTGTGTTTTTCTAGGAAATTAGAAGCGCCGGCTAAATTTGTTTTTAGTTGCGATGACCACACGTACTCGCTTAAAAAGAGCAATGAATATAATTACGAATGAAATCCTCACCCCGTTATTTTTACTTCACATTGAACGATTGCAAGTACGGACACTTCTCGGAAGTCATTCGAGATGTGTCGGCGTACTTCAAACGGTCGGGACCCGATAATTATTTTAACAATTTTATTATTTTAACTGCTCGCGTATTGAAAATCAAATTTCAAAGTCGATAAAATTAAGGGCATAAATACAGGCAGTTATACGTGATTATATGTAAAAAGGAATTAATCGAGGTCAAAGGGTATCAGGAAAAAAGTGTCGAGAAGCGCTGCGTTGCGGAGTTGCGACCTTGACTTCGGTAGAATGAAATAATTGTTTTTTGTGAATTTTTTTCCTACGAATTTTTACGACGATTTGGACGACCTTTAGCGTAAATGTAGTAAATATATCGTAAGAAAGCATGAATGGAAATGTGCACGTCTTGATTATGAATGCATTTGAACTGTTGGTTTTTTTTTAGCATCGGATATATTTTTTTTTTTTTGGTTTATTCGAGTTAAAAATCGTTAAGAATTGAAGAAATATAAAAATTTGTTAAAAGTTTGATCGAAAATAGTAAATAGATCTAAGAAAGTCGATAACGGAAAGTATAAATACAACGTGCTAATTGAGTAATTAATTGACAAGAAAGGGTATACGTTTTGAGAAGCGCTGCGTTACGGATGTGCGAACGTCGATTGCAATAGAATGAGATTAATAATTGGCTTCAGGTATTTTTTTATTACTACTTTTGCAAATCGAAACAACCTTTACTGTAAATGAAGGAATATCGTAAGGAATTACAATGAAGATGTGCACTGCACTTCTTGATAATGAATGAAAGAAATTGTTCCGGTGGAATTTCTTTTTTATTAGTTTGCAAAGGTGAGATATTTATATTGGTTGGTATGGCAAATTTTTGAAAAAGGTGTAAATCAGATCTTATTTGATAATAGAAAATGAAAAAAGCACAAAAAAAACAAAAATAAGAAAATTATTAATCGTGTGAAAATATATAATAATAATGCGTCGACATAATTTGCGGTAAGTTTGCGAATCGGGATGAGTCAGGAGATCTTTCAAAGATGACATTAGAGTATCCGAAAGAAAGAACACCAAACTATTTGCGGCTTATGAGCGAAAAATATACGTTTATCGACAGCAATGGTCAATGCGGATTAAATATGCACGTCTAGACGGATTGTATACATCCTCATCGAGCGTCCATCCGTATCGACTATAAGGATTTATCCTAGGTGACGAACTGCAAAGTACGGCAGAAATCAGGGGTAGGTAATCGGCGGTAGGCTGGAAGACCTCCACTAATCCAAATCCAGCAAAAATCTCGTAAATCTCGTAAACAACCATTAACTTCTACACAATAATTTTAAACGAACGTTTGTCGCAGAATATTCTCATATTTTATTTTTTTAGCCTTTATCGTGGTATCCAATTTAATTGGTGGTACCTTTTAACTTGTACTTAGAAATATCTGTTAGACGAGTGAATTGATGTAGGTGTAGATTTTTTTATTATAAACTTTTTGGCCAATTATCAAAAATGAATGAAAATTGCATTAAACTATAATATTTTTTGATAATGTTTATATTTTGATATATTTTACACCCCCATACACTATTCACTTTTGTGAAAATGGATCAAGAACGATCATTTGAAAAAATTTTCGAGTATAACTAAGTATAAGGAAGCTCAGTGCGGACCACTGCAGATTTTTTCTCTGGTGATAATCTCTCAAAATATGCAAAGGAAGGATTATATAAAAAAGCAAAAATACCTTACAACACAATAACTGTATTGTGATACAACAAATTGGATCAATTATATATTGCACATAAATATTATGTTACATGTTTAGAAGCTGTTAATTTGTACTGCAGCTATGTGGAAATATAACAAATTACTAAATTGGGTCGATTAAAAAATAACAAATTATACCGAATATATCACATTCCTACATGATCAGCGTCTTATGACTGGAACACATTTTCTTTAAGATAATACATTAATGGAATGTAGATATGATCGCATGAATATTACATTTTATATACAAAGGCCGATGTAGCCAAATACTGTCATCAATGCCCAATGAATTGGAGTGCACACACATGTCTCAAAACTAAGAGCCATCAATTCAGGACGTGATTGATTCTTACAAAAATCACCGATTTATATTGAAGCAAATCGAAATGCTATTTTAATGTTTTAACTCTTCAAAAAATTATCTAAAACTTTTGGCAATAATTTGAAACATTTTCACTTGTCGCCTTCAATTGATGTGGTTTCATCCCGGCACCCTCTGATTTGAAGGCACTTAATTTTTAGGCATGGTGTGTGCGAGTATGTACGTGTTTGCCTATACACACACATACATACACATACGCATATTTATTAATATGTACAAATTATATTGGATATGCGTGGATTTTACTATGTAAAATATAATGCCTCAAATATGAGGAAACTGCTTTTCTGTACTACAATTTAGAAAGAAAACATTTATTTAATCTACATATAAAAATAACATACTTATAGTAAACTTTGGACTTATATTAAAAACAACTAATTTTTGATAATTTAAATTAACTAAACTAAGGTATTGATTTTGATTTTTATTGTAGACAGATGACCTCGTTACATTTTTGTAACGAAAATTATTCAAACCTGTCAAAAGGTTTGACTGGCCAAGCCATTTTAGTTTACAATAGTCAGGTAACCTTGTGATTATATGGATCGTGATTTTATGGGCTCGTTTATGTATTTTTTAAAGTTCAATATTCTTAATTTTTAACATATGCGGGCTGCGACAGAAACACACTTTAAAATTTTCTCGCACCCCTTTCCAATCGCAGGTGCACCATGAAAAATGACCTTCAGTGTCGTTGGCGTAGATACTGTGTCATTAGAGACAAAAACAAAACTGGAATTTTTGCACTATTTTGACATCGCAAAAACAATATTAAAATGGATTGAGGATTTCAGGTCAAATGCATATACATCTACATTCGTTTTGCAACAAAGGTGGTTATAAACATAATATTTGAAAGTTGATACACGAAAGGATACTTTTTGATAAACTGACTATTTACTGAATATTTGTTATTTTAGATTCGCCATTCTTTAAAAGAATTTCCATTTTGGGTGTGAAATGGATCCGCAATAACATTTTTTAGTTCACTAATTGAGTCACCTGTCTACAAACGAAACTTCGAATTTACCCAAATAGAAATTCGAGCACAATCGTAAATTTAAAATTGCAAATTTAGTCACTACGAAATTGTACGAATTTTGCGATATTGCACGAAATTGTTACAAAATGCCAAAATATGATGATAATATACTAGATATTAAGTTTCAAGAAATAATGAACTAGTTGCAATTGTTAGAAAAATAAGTTACTATTTATTAGTCATTTTGCGTATATTATCATAATATTTATTAATACTTTCTTTGGTTTAAATATAGTTAACTTCGTAAAACTTAGTTAAATCGATTCAAAATATTTTGATTACGCTATACGTTAAAATGTAAAAAATATAAAGAATAATTTCAATTAGATTATAACACAACATTGTGCCATTTAACAATTATTGTAATAATATACATACTGAAGGAACGAATCAGTGTAAACACTAACTAATATCGTTTGCGACATACAAATATACATCTAAATTGAGAAAACTCTTTGCGATTAATCATTAATTTTTATTTCAAAGTTCATAATTCTGAAACAATTGGTACGTAGATACTAATAGAAACAAAGTTGCCTTAAAGGAATTAAAATAAAAATTTTTGTTTTTAACTGCTTCTATGACTATTTTTCTAAATGAGTAGCACCTATTCAGGGCGATTCTGAAAACGCGATTATCTCCTATTAGAAATATCTACCCATATTCAAAATATTGCAGTCAACTACTCCATAATTTATAAATATTTGCACTAGTACATGGTAGTTCATAATTTTAAAGCAAATCTAATTTTAGTTTTATTTTATTGACGATGCAATATATAATTTAATTTTTCGACAGTCAATTCCTTTCTTACACCTCACACATCACAATGAACCTTTAACCTCTTCGTGTAGGATTTGCCAAATTTTAACGCAATATATTTCTATTAGAATAAATTTAGATTCGAAATAACTCAAAGGGGATACTAGTTCATGGAAACAAATGCGCGGTTAACGAGATTAACATGATATGTATACATTTTGATAAAACGACGATAAAATAAATAACACGCTCTTCGAATAAACAAGAACGTTCGCGTTAAACATGGAATATGTTATGGGAAATTTGTAATGACTCAGGAGATAACAGTGATAATGGCGATTATCCGACGAAAATTATGAGATAAATTGTACAAAGTCTATATAAACGTACATATTTATTGTAAAAACTTTACTCGTAAGCAACATATTAGTTTTAAATTAAATTTACGTGATATGCCATGCCTGATCAATTTATTAGCCCGGTCAGTAATCTATCTCTAAATTGTACCTCTATTTGTGTTTGCAATAGTTATTGCACCTTCTCAGTTCGGAATAACATCAAATAAGACCAATGTGCTTACTGGCGACTTCAAACTTAAAAATTCACCTTGGGCAAGATACGTGCATTTATTGCACATAGCTTGGTAAAGAAAATATTTTCATTCGCCCAATCATTAGAATTCGCAATGTGCGCTAATTAACTGGCCAGGGTACGCTCCCTCCACGAAGAATATTTAAATAAAAATTATGATTATTCAAGAGAGATTTTGATTCAATAAATGTATATTTGTGCGTTTGTTTGTTTATGTACGTATACACTATGATGATGAATACCAGTTTGCTGGAGCAGTTGGTGCACTTTTTCCCGGATGATATAAATGAAAACCAGCTCCTGTAGCACTGTGATGATAAAACTGAGGTTGCTCAACATATGAATACACTTGTGGTTTTAATGGTAAGGGACTATCAGGGTATTGATGTCGTAACACGTCTTGGTATATGGGAGTTTCAAATGTTACACCACTATGTAGCTGCTGGTGTTTATCACGTGGAGATACACTGGACGGAGGGGTCATTGCTGTGTGATAATCTGTCGAATAACTCGTCGGGTAATTTTGATGTTGCGATAGTAAAAATTGATGTTCACTATACGAAGATGATCCTTCACTCCCAGGTGGTGTGGGTAAAGGACCAACTTGAGCATCTCCTGGGTAATAACCGGAACTACCTGTTCGTGAACTAGCGCTAGTAATACCATGTACGTTTGCACGAATAACACTTTCTCTATTTGCGTAAAGTTGCCTTAGTAATGCTGATGCGGGCAATGGTCCTTGTTGCTGTAATTGTTGGTGAGCTCCGATCCATTGAATAGTAGTACGCTGCTGTTTAAGTAACGCGTCTGTACTAAAATCCGTCGGTTGGTGTACAGGAGATTTACAGGCTGGCAAATGTTTAGACATTGCATTTTCCAAGTCTTTAACTGACGTTCCTCCAGTTTCTTCAATATTCTTAGGGCTTGTGCCCGTAGTTTCGGGAACTCCGGAATGGACGACGCCTGTAGAATGACACGATGATGACGCTGGACTAAGTACTACGTTTCTTTGGGCCCCTTGACTATCTTCATCTTCATCCGATGATCCAGAAGTGTCCGGCATGGTTTTTCGCTTAGACGCTCGTCGCGTGCTTACTGCTTTCCTTTGGAGACCGTCTGTTGGAGTTGGCAACTGACTAACGTGTTCAACTGTGCGGGTTCGAGAATCTGGATCCTCACTGCTACCGTCTTCTCCATTTTGAGGCGGATCTTGCGGTGGATTGGGCGGACCTCCACTGTTACGACCATCTTACCACAGATATATATTTAGACTACATTCATTTACATTTAGCAATGGTGGTACGTTAACGTACCTCCACGATCAGCGTCTGGTGAACCGTTCTCAGGATCATTGCTGCTGGACTCCTCTCTCTTCACCGTATGCGAGTTGTCCTCCAGCTGGCAGCAGTCTAGGACCATATTTTCGTACTCCCGGCGACTGATACAAACATTTCATATTAATAAAACAGATTTTCATGGTAATAAAAAAATTCAAAAGACTCAAATGTGCAATGTACATGTGCTAGAAATTCTTCAACAATCTAACGTATCTATCAAGAAATAATATTCTATAGATTCTATTATTATTGGCTCTTTTCGGGCATGGTTTTTATACATTATGTTATGAATGCATCTCCTGACAAAATGACTCCGAACTAACAATTTATAAAATTTATGTACAGAAGATATTTATTGCAGTTAAACATAAATTGAAAATGATTACGTAAGCCTAGAACTACTGGTATATCGAATTGTCATTTGATTTCATATAAAAAACATTGCCTTCTCAATAATTTTCAATTCAAGAATGGGCATTTAACGCGGGCATGTTTGACATCTGTTTCATTGTACGTTTCCGAAAAATATTTCATACGCGAGAACTCTTTATCGATTATTTAATTACGATGTTCGGCATGGAGTATACATTGCAAAATCTTTTGGTTCGTGCTACTAGGTGGCAGGAGCATGCAGTTTATTTCCCATATTACTAGCACTACATTGTTCAATGAATGTTTCACCAGTTTTAAAAAGCGTGTTAGCTGTGGTCAGTAATGTGTTTAAATCGTTGGATATACGTCCTGCGGCACCTCAGTGACGTGACTCGGTTAACTTTTTTACAATGAAAAGCATACACGGTAGAGTAATGACTATAGCTGATTTTTATTTATTATACAGAGTGATTACAACGAACGAACGAAGTTTTGGTCATGTCACTGAAGTGACTCAGTTAACACTTTTTTACATTGAAAATCATAGACGTATGGTGATTATGACTATAGGTGATTTTTTTTTATTATACCGAGTGATTACTACGAACATCGAGTTTTGGTCACGTCACCGAACTGACTCTTAGACCTAGGGTGGTTATGACTATACTATACGCGATTCCGCGCACAGCTAAATTATATCGTATAATTTATTAGCAACAATTAGAATTTCTAAAATACTGCATATAAGAGTCTAAAAATCCATGACTTTTTATACAGAATATTATATTACCTTATCACATAATTAACGCAAATAATATTTTGCTCATCTGCATTTTTAGTGTTGCAAACTACAGTTGCGCAGGTTTGTATCCATGTATATCCACCATTTTTATTCATCAGTCTATAGTAGTGGGTAAGAACCTGACCTTTATTTATCACTAAAATAAAATGAATGGACCATCAAGATTTAAATCAGATGTATTTAAATAGTTTAATCGCTTCTTGTATGATTTATCTGCATTATTTTTTATCAATCTTAAAAAATACAAGTGGCGATTAGGCTTAGGTATAATAAATAGGCTTACAGTCAATATGGCATTTTCTCAACTTGTTTGCATCTTCCCCATGGCACAGTGTGTATAAATTCCTTCCAGTCAATTCATCAGACGTATAATCTAAAAGATCTGAAACTTTCGGTTCACAATGTGCTATTCTAAAATCAAAATTTATTCTCGTAACAAACATATCCGATTCCAGTCGTATTTCGTGAACACTTGGTGGAGGTAATGCTATAGCTAAGGCCACCATTCCTAGAAGTGGAGGTTGTGATTTTCGAGAATGTGAAAAAGTATATTGAGGTCGTAATCGGCACAACATTAAAACTACCTGCAATATAAAATAATTTGTTAAAATTAAAAAAAAGTTTGAAATTATTTCATGAAAAATGTTAGTTGCCGTTTTAAATATTATAATTTATAAATAAATGTCTGTACCCGATAACCTGAAGATTTGAAGTGACATCCTCGCTTAGTTAAAGTTGACTTCATCCGTACACAGAAAGCTCTATCTAATCCTTTATACGTCGAGCTATTTCCTAAGGCCATTATAGTTGACACTGAAACAAAGCGTTTGTTATACATAAAAAAAAACGTTATTTTAAAACGTTATTAGCCTATAAATATTCACCACATCGATTCCTTGAAAAGCTTTTAGAATTTATATTCTTAGAAACCCTGAAAGCCTCATTCCTATTTCTATTAATATTTAAATGGTTTTACATATTCATGTAATAAAAAAACGCACTGCAAAGTGCGTAGTTGGTTTGAATTTATTTAAATACTGAACCATGCGCACTTTTTATGGATACGAATCGTCCAATTTTTGAAATTTTATTTGCAGTTTTACGTTTTTGTATGAAGATTTTTTTCCGTTGAAAGAAACAAGTTATACAATAGTTAAGTGTGTTGTAATTGTTTGGTTTGGTTTTGACAGGAAACCGTGGTTTGCATGAAAGGCGGACTCGACCGTACGTGGTCAATTGTTATTCTGTGGTGATGGTGTTTGTCACGCCCAGGAATGTTATATTCTACCGGTCACTACGCTAATCGAGTATTCAAATGATTATTTCACATAGTGCCACTTTCTATTCTTCACAAGTAGTCCAATTTCTATACATAACTATTTTGAATTAGAACAATTAATCAACTATAAAAGAAGCATTTGAATTCTGCTTGTATTACATTGCAGTTCATCGCACATAAAGTAAAACACGAACTTAATTACCAATTGTTCAAATCATTATCTCGAATAACTATCAAATGACTGATATGTGAAAATGTGAAGTTGTGTTGTTTATAAGCAGATTTTCGTTTTCTCTCTAATGCCCATTTATTTATCAAAACAATTACAATCTTGCTTTTGTTACGAACTACTACAGCATTCACAGTTAATGAAAACGTGGGAAACCTCCGGTCAAATCAAATTGCAAATCGTGATCATTAGTAATAAATTCTATCGATTCGGCAAGTCTAACCCAACCCAACCCAACCCAGCATAACCCAACATAATCCAACATAACCCAACCCAACGCAACTTACTCTTGTGAAATATATTGTGTCAAAGTATAATTGAATGAATCATTCCAATAGTTAATATAGAGACAAATATGTGGTGTATGTATTTTTCTCCTTCAAGGCAAAAACGTTCATATCCTGAAGGAAAAATAAATTTGAAACTATTACTACTACTATTATTTAAGATCTTTCAAATTGTATTTTATAGCAGTTGATTTAAAAATAATTGGTTATATAAATTGATTCATGTATTTTTGTGTAATATTTTCTTCGTGTGGATATAAATAAATACATACTTAATATTGGATAAATATTTAACTAGCATTAATTCGTTAATTTGTAGTTGAGGAGTATTAAAAATTGTAGAAACAAATATATTTTTTAAATAATGTCGTTGGCTTTTCTAAGCTTCAACTAGCGAATAAAAAGGCAGAAACTTGTTATATATAAATAATTATTTACCGTCAGGATTATTTGTGCCAGCATTGGAAGAGCTTTCTTCTGAACTACTTCCAGGTGAGGCCATATTTTGCCCTTGAGCTAATCCCAAACCAAGCTGTTCAGCCATTTCCGAGTGATCCTGATGATGGATGTAATCAAACACGCTACTCCCGGTCATTTCAACCTAAACATCGAAAAAATTAATTACCGGAATAAATGTTGTATGACGAGGATTTATGAGATAAATTAATATGCGCGTGTACCTGTGTGTGTGTGTGTGTGTGTGTGTGTGTGTATGTGTTGTGTTTTTGTGACTTGTCAAAGGAAAATAAATGTAATATGTAATTAGTATGTTGGGGCGCGTAGTAAAAGGGATTTTAAACTATAGGCGATAACATGTACGTGTGCAGCTAAGGTCGGCCATGTTCTCGCAGTTGCAAACACCCTATTGATTGTAACCCCGCCAGTCCCATTATGAATGGCAGGCACGACGCTGCAGAGGAATACGTGAGGAGCATTTACCATGGGGGTGGCGGGTGGATAACGCGAGAAGCATCGGCCAACGTCGACAAGCTAAAGTTATACCCACCTGCGAAAGGCCCAAGTAGATGGACACCGTCTCCGATATATAAAGAAATCGACCATCGGCTGCCAATGCCAATGCAAATCCATCCAGTGACTGTAATCATAATTTTTAATTAACACGTCATTAAAATTACAAAAAAATATATAATACCTACACTTAAAACGTTACGTCATATAAATACAACTTTGCCACTATGACATAACAAAATTGACAATTGCAATTAAATAAATTTCAGCCAGGGGTGGCTCTACAAAAAAGGCCGGGCCTATACAATATCGCTACACGTATTTTCGGGAATTTGGAACTTTGGGTTTAGTTTCTTTCAAAATTGTATCATTTTATATATTACAATTGTTTTAAATTTAATTGTTTTTCTAATATTTCATGCCTTTTTACTTTTTTTTTACTGTGTCTGTGTTTTATTTCTTCCTTATCATTTTTGTCATTATTGCATATTAATTTGTTGTTTTTTGCTTTATTTTGATCATTTTATTTAGTTTTCATTCTTTACAAATTTGGGACAGTGTCAAATATCAATTTAAGAATTTGTCTTGGTTTATAACTACGAGATTTTCATAACGTCTACCTAGCCATGAAGAAAACAAATGATTGCAAATATTTGCTGTCAAGTAGCTGTGTGTATTTCATGCATACTGACAAAGTTTGATCGATATCCCTTTGGATACAAATAATTTTACAGACTCATCTAACATAAAATGAGTAAAATTCAGTTGGAACATACAAACGTAACCAAATTCGTTATGAAGGAAAAAAAAATAGAGCCAACGATGTGCATCAGAGTTAGGCAAACGTGAATGAGGAATATTCGCCTTTATATTTTACGGTAAAATTTTAATCTAAACAATTTCGATGGTGTAAGGAATCACTTTAAGGCAACCTAAGACGTGGAAGGCCTACCGAAGGAAAAACCAAAGAAAACATCAATAACGTTGAGGAACAAATCTTGGCAGATCGAAGAATTGCAATTGCCGCTAAAGTAGGGATATCTGAGGCTACGATATTAAACATTTTGCACGAAGATTTATAAATGAAGCTGCACGCCGACACGCAACAAATTGAAAAGAAAACTTCAGGACATTGGTTGACGATGAAGACGAAAGTTATAACAGGTTATGAGACATGGGTGTATTATTGGGTCGCAAGAACGGAGAATACATTTGGAAACTCATGGCGACGGTGTTTTCGGATACAACAGGAATCTTCAAACAAAAATATGCGAAGTCTGAGGCTATAGCACTAAATGTAAAAAATTTCTGAGAAATTTGGTTGACGATAAAGATCTTTATTCGAAAATTGTAACCGGTGGTGAGGCATGGATGTGTCATTGGATCTCATCAACAAAACAAGAATCCATGCAGAACTTCGATCAAAAGATTACGCTGCTTTATGACAATTGCAGTGTCCATGAAGTTCGCCAATGGGTTCATCCACCCTATAGTCCAGGCGTGTTATTGACTTATTATCTCTTCCATAAATTAAAAAAAGCTCTTGGGCGGATGACGTTTTTCTTGTGATGAATGCCTGAAATAGGTGGGGGTGGGAGGTGAAGACTTAGATAAAGATTTTTTAAGGTAGAAGAAAAACGTTGGAAATGTGTGATCATACAGTGAAAAATAAAATATTAGGTATAGTAGATAATATAAAAATCTCGTCTCGCATATGATGATCAATATTAAATTTCCACTGGGTGCGCACTACAAGTATTCCTAGAACTTGTTTATATTAATAGTTATTTCCATATGATTTTATTTCTATTCTATAATTTAAAATGTACGAAGGCACCAACTAGGTCTCCAATAAGTAATTGCTTCACACAATTTATTACCTTTAGTACTAATTCTGAAATATATCTTTTGCTGTGCATTTAAGTGTATATTTTAAAAAATTTCATTGAATTCTAGTACCGATTGAAATAGGTGTGAATATATATTTTTAATTTATATATTTTAATTGCATACTGCATACTGTATTCCAAGCAAAAGACACGCATCCATTTATCAAATGTATAGATCTTAACGCAAGTATCAAGTTTCATAATGCTAGTGTAATAGTTAGTTATTCCTGTCATGTCTTGACGGTCGTTCTTTATATACCGAAGGGATCAGACGTCAGTCGGAACAAGCACGGGAAAATTGGCTGGAAGAAAGTAAAGGGCTTGCTGAGATGTAGCGGATGTGTTCTGCCCGGCATCCACCATATCTGTTTGAAATGGTTTGTTTTATAGACTCATTTACTGTTGGAAAAATCGCTATGTAAAATGTAACCGACGCACGATTTACATAGAATGCAAATTCTTCTAAAAATCCCTTTTTATAGCTTTTTACTCGTAAGAAATTAACAAGATCAAAAATATGCAACGATAGCCATATAATATATTTTTTTTAAATAGATATTTCATTGCAATTTATTTTGGGATGATTAATAACGAAACACTATAACCATATACGAATATATAATAAAATGTTTTTATTATTTGCGCTACCAAAATTGGCAAATGTGCTTCCTGTCCGTTTGTTGTTTATGTCATTGCACTTAGACTAATAAAGATTTGCAATTTTCTAATAAACACGTAATTTAGTTTTATATATTTACGACCGAATTAATTTTTTGGCCGTTCGTTATCCCACGCAATGAAGTAATTCAAATAAATAAATTACCTGAAGAATGTGGGTACCCTGGTGTTGTTCAAACATATCCATCGCTAAACCAGCTGCTGAACGACTTCTTCCAGCTGTAACAAATTTAATAATAATAATGAGTCAGCTTCATCTAAAGGGTAATGCAATTATCATTAAAGCGCTTGATATTATAGGGATTTCGAAAATAAGGGGTTAGGGTGAAACTTCTTAACATGCATTGATTCTTAGGACTTCATCAATTGCAGATTCTCAGGTTTAGTCGAGACTTATAATTAATTTGTAAAACATCGTGTAATTACCGCCGCAATTACGTCGTGGATAAAATAATTGCTGGTTAAATATGATGAAATTTTTTCTAGGTTTACTTTATTATTGTTTGTTTCGTCGATTACAATTTTTCATTTGTGTACCGTTTCCATATGTTTTTTGTTTGTAAATTTGAGAGTAAAGCTCCGAGTAAATAAGGTATGAATGATTTGTCCAATTTAATTTACGTAAAATTAAAAGTTAAAATGAGAAAATAATTATTGGGTTTATGTTCGGCGTCCGAGGAGTAGAACAGCGTGTTGTTATAAACACAGCCCTATCGTATAGTCATATTTCAAGGATGACAATCTAGCCAATATATAGCGTAAAGCTCATATGTTACGTTGCTTCAATATTGTAAAAACTTCAATATTACGGGAAATAAATCATCTAGAAAATTAATATATCAAAACGATAACTTGTAAGAAATGTTAGTAAATAAGTTCATATAAATGTTTGTAGTTTTTACAGCTTCATAACACAAATTTCTATTCAAATGATATGATTATGATTTATTCTTACAAAATTATTTGAAATTTATATTATGCGTGGGTGTATCCACGCCAAATTTAAATGGCAATTATCTTCCGTCTGTTCTATCTATTGGTATTATACTTTGAATAATGTTTTTAGGATAGCTGCTTGTTTTTGAATGATTTTTTGATGTCAATTGACGTTAAAATAAATTTCATTTAGTTCATTAAAAGTTGTCTTAACGCCGTAAACGTGCCTGCCGTATTTTGAAAGCATTGCGACGGCTATTAAACGGCTATTAAACACATGAATTTATTTCCTTTGGAAGCGCTTTTTTGCAACGTATTTTACTTGAATTTTCACATTTAGTTTAAATGTTAACTTAAAGTTGCGGAAAATTTACAAATAAAAATTTAATAATGAAATTCGAAAATAAACACATCGGAGACAGCGAAAATATTATATTAAGTTAACATGAATTTATCGTAATTGATTTTTTAAAATATCACGTTATTTATTACTATCTAAATATTTTTTATAATCCAATTTTTGTAACCGCGTCGTCATATTTTTAAATATAACTTTGAAATTTAATAATGCAATAAAACGTGTAATGACTCAAAGCAAATAAATAATAAAACCTTGAAATTAATGTTAATAATTTAAATGAAATTTTGAGTTAAATGCATGCACAAGGCGGCACTAGCATAATAATTTTTAAGTGGCACGTAAAAAAGTTACAATTACATAAAATGTCTAGAGTAATTATCATATTGAGTACGAGTTCTGCAGAAGCACACGCGCCCATTTAATTGTCGAGATCGGCGCTACGATATCATGTTGTGTTTGTTTTAATTAGGGTGCGGAATAATATCACGTCCGGCATCAGGAAGAAGTTGATTGCTCATTTAGTTTAAGTCTTCGATATCCATCCTCTTCTCGGCCTATTAACTAATTTCTGCCCGAAACTCTACGTTCATGGCACTTAACACTTGATAAATTGCCGTTTGGTATGTATCTATGCTTTTTCGAGCGCATAGAGATCATTCAAGCGAGTGTCACATTTGTATAGTAAAAACGTTTGGATGTAACAGGAAAAATAAATCTAAATTAGAGTTTACCAGTAGCTTAGTCCTGTGCCTCATTCAACTGAATTCGCAGTACCAGTTTTTATTAAACTACCCTTTTGAAATTAACGATAACGTAGTTCGTAAAGGATATGATCAGCAGGAATTGAATGATTTGACGCGGAATTTAGGACTAAAAAGCTTCAGAACTTGCATCACGACCAAACGAGACAAACTTGTCTGAAAAACGAGCATTTCTGTGTATCGCCATAACATGGTCTAATGGAGGTTCATCGACATATCAAAGCGGGGCTTGAATTGCGTGCTCCACCACAATGGCAATGTATTTGGTGCAGTCCTAATTGGTCATTCAGCTTGTTTTCATGAAGAATAAGGAGACTTGAAACAAACTTAATCTTACCACATAGGTTTTTATTAACACTGGATGTACATTTCGACAACTAAGTTGTCATCTTCAGCAGTGTACTGTAAAAAGAGTATACTGCTGAAGATGACAATTTAGTTGTCGATATGTACATCTAGTGTTGGTAAAATACTGTGGTAAGGGTAAGTTTGTTTCATGTTATTTGCCAACCACAGTCTCCAATTTACTATTAAAGAATAAGGAGGCATAAAAAGAAACGGTTGCAGTATCACAAGCACAATTGCATCATATTTGCCTGTGCTCGTGAGAAGAATTGGAATCGAATTCAACTGTAAGATCTGACCTCTGTATGATCCACTTATATTAGCAAATCTGCTTATAAAACTGGCTCGTCATTGCTATACATCCAGGTGTATTTCTGCATAACTTCTGTACCGACTTAGTCGGTGATGAGCAAGGCGAACGATTCCAAGATTTAAATGTCATTGAGGTCATTGGTGACTATTATTGGAGTATCAAGCGAGATTTTCCACAGATTGGACACTCCAGAAAAAGCTATGATTGTGATTTTTTACCGGGCGTTTCAGTTTAATTTGCAGTAACAATATATCCTTTATATGAATAAAATGTATACCCTTTTATGAAAAAAGGGAATGCATTCAATTGAGTAAAAAGTTTATGTCACAATGAAAATCATTTTTCGATTCAGATGACAAACGTTAGCCAAAAATAAGTGTCATATTTAAGTCAACAAAAATGTGTTCCCCAGTAGTATTAATGCTTGCTACTGTTCTGGAAATCTATGTCATAACGATGCTCGATGTTTGTCGGTCTAAACTTGTTTCAGTAAGTGCTACGTATTTATTGATTCGATGTCAGTCATCATTTTGAGGATCAATGGCGAGTGAAATGAGATTTGTTGATTTTTCTTTGGAATCAAATTTATTGTATTGTATTGTAACATTATGTTATTTTATAAAAATACCGCCTTTTACAGAATTTTAGCCAATTATAACCATTCGTAGTAGTTTTTACCACTGAATTATAGATGGCGACATGTATCACTTTTACGACTGAATAAAAGTACGTCGCATGACAAATCGACCCCTTTGCAGTAATTACAAGTTGGAGAAATGTTTAAGGATGAGGATAATGTTTGGCAAAAGTTTCAATGTCTATTTGTAAAAATGTAAGCACTGTACTCCAACGCTGATTTTTCAAAAATATATTCATTGTTCATAGAATCTATTTTATTTAAGGATTTTACAAATTTTATAGATGAACTCAACTTATATATTATTATTTATATGGATTGTTAATTACTACCTAAATAATAATTGAACGCGTTCCATAGTAACCTCGTGGATATGTTTAACAAATACAATTTTATGGGTACAATAGATGTGATTAAAATGACATAAATATTTGGTTTGATTGAATGTATGTCATCTTAATAGAGGGCGCTTGATGAGGCCAGAATGCCCCCCGAACTATAACATGTAAATCTAATCATGAACCCTCCCTGTTAAATTCGCAAATCTAATTCTATCCCCGCTCGAGAATGATAAAATTAGGTGGTGCTTATTGTAAACCAAACTTGGAAAATTTACAACTGTAATTCGTGTACTTGTGGTTGTGAGGGTTGTAAGTGAAATAATTATGCAAAATTAGACTGCGCTTAAACATTCCTATTTATACAATCTTAATGAATTGACATTGATCTAGAGGGTTTAGAGATTTATCTCTCTTCAAACAGGATTTATTTCGTGCTAATTTTAATTAAATTAGAACGAAAATACACGGCTCATTTTAATGGTTTTTACATGTGCTTTTTAAATTAGAAATTTGATAATGATTTGTAAATGTGGAGTGCAATTTTACATTTTTTGCGACCTCCACGTTTCTCACATAATTTGCGATACCGTACGTTGCAATCAAAAATATTTGTCCAAGTTTTTAGAATCCAAGTATTAAATGAAACTACGTAGCGCTTGCATCGTTTTAAATTATGTTCAAAATGAACTCAAAACAAATTCAAAAGAAGTGACATTTTTATTTTCTCTGTATATGTGTTTTACAAAAATGTGGAGTTACATTTATTACACTTACACTGGAGGGACCAAAAAATATGACCACTGTTAATCTTTAAACCATTGATAATCAAACAATATGTGTATTACTGGATAAGATTGAATTTATTTTCGCTCTCCAGCGCCAGAAGGGGGTAAAGAATTATTTCAAGAACAGCAGAAGTATATGGCCAGCTACCAGCAGAATAACAAAATGACAGTGACCCAACGTCATTGGATGACATGCTGTACTTGTCAAGAAAAGAGCAGCTGAACTGGCGCAAATCGCCATCACATCTAATTAGGTGTGCAAGTCCAAGAAATGGGTAAGTGCATACCTATAAAGCAAGGTTGGTTCAAGAGGTTCTTCCCAACGATACACACTTGATTATGACGAAATTTTTGTACCAGTCATCAGACACGAAACTGTTGGTGTAGTACTGTTTTATGTCGCGGCATGAAATAACAACGTACGACATCTCGCTTGCAAGTTTTTTTATAGAACCAGCTTGGTTGGTCGAAACGACCTCTGAAATTATCTAGCAGTAAAATTTTGTCGGAATTCACGTCTCATGTTTGCATGGCTTGATGCAACTTCAGCGAATATATTTGTGGTTATCTGATGAGCCCATAGAGGGTGAAAAAGCTCATCACCTTAATACATTAACTGAAATTAATTTTTAACAAAGCTGTGTTTATTGCCGACGGCTGCCGAGTAATTTCTATTAGTTGATCGAAAAGACCTTCGCAATTATGTGGCAGTAAAAGTGTGTGGGCATTCACCGATGTCGCTTATATCGATATGGCTTACAAATTAGGAATTCTGACCAGTGTATATAATTTAGTTGGACGTGTACCTAATGCCGAATTGATACGTATATTTGAAAATAAAAATATATCCCTTAGAACAATTTATCGCACATTTGCTGCTTGTGTGCGAGGCAGTGCTTGCAAAAAAGTGAAAGACGTGGAATTTTTACCAGAGCAAGCGCCACAACACTGGTAAAAAGGGTGAAAAATACACTTTGGTACTTCAGTAAAATGTTATTGATACCAAAAGGAACGTTTATTTCAATTAAATATATATATTTTTAATTGAAATAAATCTTTTCATCTGTAGTATATATAGTAAGACTTTATTCTCAATTTTTAATGATTATTATATTGATTTTTAACACAATATCGAAGGTTGATACGCTCGTAAAAAAACACAAATACATTTCCATATTACGTGACCATAATCGAACAATATATTGTTAATAGTTAATTGTAATTTAATTTATGAATTAGTATATAAGGTACGCTTCGTCATACACATTCTTTTTTATTAAATCGAAACCGCAAACTAAATGTAAGAAATAATACAATCAAAAACTGGAAGTAATAAAACCGTGGATGGAAATGTTAAGAAGTTGGAACGTATCGATTGAATTAGATAAAATCAATGGTAATAAGGCGTACAACTGTAGAAAACGCACATCCTTCATAAAACAATATTGAAAAGGTGGGGTCGAGTCCCAGAGGGCCTTTGGCCAGCGGTCACTATTTCCTTTTCGGGTAATTCAATAACGGGCCGTCAGTATTCTCAGTCTTATCATATATCATTATCGCTATTGCATAAAAAATATATATATATATATGGCTGAAGATGTTATAATAAATTCGTGGAATTATCGAAAAATCCATTCGATTTGGGATACACGATCGTACAATTACTATTTATATTTGTTACCATTTTTTCTAATATTATTTGGATTCATTATTCTATGCTCAAAAAGTTATGTATCGAAGTATCCGATTTGATGTATATATTCCCCAAAATAACTGGGAGTCCAACATTTTCAATCTAAGTAAAAGAATTGCAGTTGTGCATTGTAGGTTTTAGTCTCGCGTAGATTTTTATACATTATTTATTGTGGTTCTAGGATCTCATTCCTTTAATTCCATGTTGGTTTTATTTTCTTTTGCACTTAGGTCTTACGATGTATTTCGAGTAAATTTTCGGCAATTGCGTATAAATGCACGGTATTTAGACACTACATTTTATTACACAGGTTTGATGTAACCTTTAATTTTATCTAATGTAAAAGTTACGCGGTGTATTTCTATGAAAGCTTAACTAAATTTTGAGTTAATTATTTAACATAAAAAAAGCTAGTGTTTTTACTGCCGAACGTCAAACTATTCAATGTCCAATCCGTTAAGTTATTAAAAACTTGTGATTGTAATGATAAAGTAGAAAGAAAGCGGATACATAAACATTAAGTTTAGAATTTTAAATTAGTATCCACAATCACGTACAAGCAAAGGGAATGGAGTAAGAATACAAAAACAAAATGGCCGTACATTTTATTATTCTGCAGTACCAACTTAGATTCAGGACAATATCATAATTCCATTGTTCAACTAAATGAAGAAGCTGACTATGTCAAAAACCTTTATATTATATATGTATGTATACACACGCGCACACACAGACATATATATATATATATATATATATATATATATATATATATAAGCACAGGTGTATATATGTAAAGGCAAGGGGGCTTCATTTAAAATCATAGTACGTCAAAACTTGCGTGTGTGTTAAACATATTAACTCGGTATAAATGTAAATTTTGAAACACGTAGTAACACACGAAACTTGTATATAAATTTGTTTCGGTATAGTGGCTCCTATGTTACTTTTAAATGTTTAAAATGCTGAAATAACAGTAATTTTTTCTTTAAAGCCACGTTTCAAATGTTGTAAACATCAGGTTTTCATAAAATGAAATCCAAAAATCAGCGACAATTTTTAACAAAGAAATTCGCAACGCAAACGTTCATTTTTATTGATATTTTATTCGTTTTCCAAAAATATTTTTTACCTTAAAATTATTTTAATGAAATACGCATTGAATCCAAAATTCCCAACCAAATACACATTTCAGGATTGTGGATTATTACCTAATTTACTAATGTTGTAAATCTTACCTTTTAAAGATTTATTTGGCGGTGGTCCATCTCGACTCCATGGTGGATCACCATGGCCAGAAAAATCGCGTAGTTTCAGGTACGAAATGGTGAGTCGTATAATACTGGCTTTATCCAACTGTGATGTTATAGCCGCAGGTAGAGGTAGCATTTTGGCTAGTTCGTAAAATTCGAAGTTCTCCTTCCCTCTTCTAGATCTCGCCGCATCTCGACTCTTTTCTTTTCTAAGTTCGAGAATGCTGCAAATAAAGAAATTTTAATTCATAATTTGAGCGCTAAATAATGAAATAATTAAATTAATATAATTCAGCAACGAATGTAAACTACTTCAACATATTTTACGGCTATTAAGTTTATGTTGGTGGCGTCGGTGATTTTTAAACAAATTTTGTGGCAAATGTTAGCAAAACTTAGACTTGACCTAGTATATTGTATCACATCGCGATAATTAAAAATAATTGCTAACAAATTATTAAATTAAACACATATGGAAATCATATCAAAATTTATTTCGTCATTGAATGGTTTAAATTACATGCAACTTATCAACATTTACCGTATTTTTTATAGAAAATATTGTGATTTAACTTTGAAATTAAATTTAACTTAAGGATAGCGAAGTTACTCTTGTCGCTCTTTATTTATGCGATGCAAAACTAAGAGTAAATCGAGCATGTGAACGCTAGACGTCCGAATAATATGGAATGGACGGTATTGAAATCAAAGCTCCCTGAGGGAAATGTTGAGAATGAAAGCCCTGAATCGGAGCCTGGCAAGCTGGACAACAGTCCCAAAGGATGAATAAAAGTGAAAAGTAACATAGGCCAAGGGTTAGCTCGACGAAGATGATGATTAGGCGTTCCTGAAATGAAATGACGGGTGATTGGGAGTGCGGCAAGTAAGAATTAAACCGGAACTTTACGATTAAATGCGTCGCGGTACTTTATTTGGGCGAATATAAGGCTGTGAAAACTTACAATCTTTAATTTTTTAAATATATTAAGAGCACATTTGTACAAAAATTTCACGAAGTAAATTTGTAATGATATTTGGACGAATCACTCGTTAGAAGCGATTTACAGCAAATTGGACGTGGAAGCAAACCGAAGCAATTGGGTTTGAATCTGTTGAGGTGCCATACTGAGATAAATAAATAAATTGACAAAAACGTATATTTTTCATTCGAATTTAATGATATATCGTAACCGTCCGTGTTACCACTACAATAACTTTTGTACCAATAAACGACGGTACATTACTCCAGCGTTTTTCTATACAACTGCATGTCAAAATCAAGACCATCTACGCTGACGATACAAATAGATCATCTTACATGGGTAGATCACGTCAAGGTCTAGGCGTTGTAAACCTAGCACAATTGAATGCCACGAAGTAATTATTTTACAGATAGTTATTATATAGCGTAGCTTGGATTTCGTCTCCTACTGTACTATTTTTAGTTACTGTAACTCCAAAATACGTAAAATCTATAAACAGGAGATTCGGAGGCAAGGAAAATGCTCGGATTCTTGATAAAAATTTTAAATTACTCTTTGATACGCTCTTAAATGGAATATGCTATTTTTATTTGGTAGATAATTACCAAACGCGTAAACGGGCTTAGGAACTCTTCTTAGGAGGTTCGTTAAGCATCTGCGGTTCAAAACTGAAGGCTACTGTGGATTTTAAACTATCTGGCTGGAATTTCCGGATCTAACAGTGACGGATTTTATATGGAGCCATCTAATTTTAGGCTTTTGTTAAAGCGTTCGTTTGTAGTCTTTTTTTAAATATTTTTTTTCACTGTACGTAAATATACCGATGGATTTAATTTCATACTATGTAGTCAAGCGTATCATAATTTATTTATTAGTAACACTGTGAAACGCTTTTGAGTCTTCTCATGATTGAAATTAAATCCATCATTTCCAAACTACTAACTGATAATTTGCAAGACAATACACCGATAACTGAAGCTCGATAAAAATTAGACAACCACATTGAAATATTTCTTTTAATTATCCAGGTCAACGCAGTACCCAACCCGACTCAATTTTTACAAGACGTGACAAGAAGGTTGAACATCGCAAAAAGCTTTTTTATAAGTTGGTGAGTATCTTTATTAAATCAATTTGAAAGTATTGGATGAAATATATTCTGGGATCATGTGACATAAGCAAGGTAACTATATGATACGCGGTTATTAAATATTAATACAAATTGAGCAAATAAATAAATTAAATACATGGGTCTATAAATGGCGAGTTCCCTAAATTGTACCATTGCGAGTAATATATATTTATTGATATTAAACGTAATAATGAAATATCGCAGAATTACATTTAATTATCTCTACTAGTGTTAGGTTGTAGTAATATTAGAGGCGATATTGAATTTCTAATATTAGTACTGTGTATCCGTCCGTATGTAATATTATCGCAACGACAATAGGCATGTCATGCTATTTTAAGGGAGGAGAACTCCCTTGAGCGTATACAATCATTAGCACGACACATAGAGCACGTACGGTGGTTGGTCATAAACCGGTCATCCACGGATGCCAGTCAGCACTCCTACAAACGTCTTCCTTTTACCGCTAGCAGGACGTGGACCATTTGGAAAAACCAATCGACAGGGGAGTATACTCACTTGCAATGCACACATGAGAAGATAAAAGGCGCTGTCCGCGGTCTCTAGGGAAAAGTGGAGGTGTCGCCAGGTACCCGCGTATAACCTAATAATCGACATTGAGGGGCAAACTCTCTGCGGACCGAAATGACGACTGAAGCAGCACCGGTCAATTTCGATCAATTTTACCGAAACTTCACCTTAATTTCGTTTTCACACGTTTGCCCTTCTCGAAAAAAAGTATACTAAATTGAGTAGGCACTACACCGAAAGAAACAATTACTAACCAAAGGTCTCTATAGAATAACTAGAGCGTGCGGAACTTTGGGGTCGCTTATCATCGCGTATGATGGTTTTTTTCGTTTTTTTTCTTTTTATCAGACAAAGGAGGGTAGTATAAGTAATACGATTATACTGGAAAATTACATTGCGTGTGGGGGCTCTAAAATAAAATAAAAACATGTCCAATTGTCGCGCGCGAGATTTATTTATTCTAGATTTATGGTGTATTCGCAATATCTGTAAAACCCCTCGATTTTCTCCAAATCACGAAACCACTATTTACTCCTAAGCCGCCACACATGAATCAATTGGATAAATAAACGCGTAATGAATGCAACGCTTCAATTTTATCGAATTAGTTTGGATGCATTTGAAAAATACTTGCATTATATTCATTACATATGATACACTCATTAAAAATATTTAACTGATTACTGATTAAGTTCTGCACTGCAATAAGTGTTTTTTAATATGCGTTTAAAAAACTCGTTTCTTTCAAACCACAACAAATTACACCAAAAAAGAGGAAAACATTGTAAACAAGATTTAATGCTGCATATTAATGCTTACCTTGCGGGTAACGGGTATACACACATATATGTTAATTAAAAGTACGTCTTCGTGGTGCAAAAATAAAAATAAAACACTCATAAACTGTTCAAACGTAATAACACTTAAGGTTAGGGATGCATACATTGTCGCAAGCAAGTGCAGATCGCATGGAAACCAATCAATATTTCAACACAGGTTTTTTGCATATAATTCTAAGAAGCTGCGACCAAGGTTTAACGATCTCCATTTTGTAATATTAAGTTTCCAATCAATTTTTCTTTCGATATCTTACGAGCTATATTTTAAGTGATAAGTGTAATTAAGTAGCAAAGGGTACAGATTGATCTGAAAATCACCACATATGAAACCGTCGCTGATCATTTTCAGTTCAGAGGTATTGGCATAGGTCTCGTAGAACCCGTTGAACAAACTCCGCGCTAATATGCGTGGTTGTCGACAATTTCCACATTGGTTGGGTTGGTAGGGCGCAATTTTATTTGATGTGCAAATTTTCTTTGGCATATATATTTCGCACGTTCTGGTTTTGACGTGTGAATAAAATACGAATATGCCTCTATAGTAATCATTAACAAGAAATGTGTTGCTACAACCATATTCGTAAAAATTAATATAATGTTTCGTTATTTGAAGTTTATTAAAGTTTGGATCTTTTAGTAAAAGTCACATAATTTATCAGTCAAATTTACGTGTACACAAATTTCTCCACATTCATTCTTCATTAGTTGACTTGCGAACATGTGAACTGAATATGGTTGGTGGTAATGTGATTCGATCTTGAGGGGAATAAAACAACGATATATTAACTTTAATAAATTGACGGGGACTGTGGTCTTTAAATGAGAGAAAAATTTGTAAAAAAAATTTACAAATTTAACAAATACTTAATCTGAATCTATATTCGTATTTCGGCAACCAAGTTGCAATCTTCAGTAGAAACCTAAAAAAACCTAACAAACCTAAAGAAAGAAAGAAAAGTGCATCTTGAAAGGTAACAGCTATAAATACTATTTCTAGCTGTCACCTTTGAAGATATCCTTTTCACTGGATTACCAGAGGGATGTCACTTTTTTATGTTTCTACTGACGATGGTAACTTAGTTGCCGACATACGTATATAGATTTGTTAAAATAAAGTGTTTGTTAAATTTGTTAATTTTTATTTATAAGATTTTTTATATATTAACTTACTTTGTGACTTCGAATTTAATGTCACATATTTTGGACAATATGACAAAGTACCATCTGTCAAATAACATTGAAAAAAGTTAAATTGGTTTGTTGTCCTTGAATATGGAGACAGCTTCAATATAACTCAACAGTGCTGATTGAAGCGCAGGATATGTTATTTTAATTACCAGTTCAAATAAATTCATAGGCGCAACAAATAAAACATACATAAATATGCAATGTGGGATTATTAACATAGGTATGTTAGTGCTCCATTAACACGTGTATAAATAATGGATGACTTACACATAATTTGGTTATACCGGGAATCAATATGTAAACGCAATTTCTTTATTAACAATTAAAATGAATTGGATAAAGCGAAACTTGCTCAATTAGTTTAATTAAATCATTGGTGTTATTTAATTATTTAAATTAAAATCGGAATTCTACTTCAGTTTTTATGTCCGCGTGTTTTATAGCAGGTAAACGTTACATACATTCGCGGATAGGCAAAGAAATCTAGTAATTTATTTAAATATCGTCTGAACAAGGTATGCACATTAATTAGGGGAAGCACTGCGTTTCAAATAAAATGGACCGCCCCGAACCACTGAACGTAGAATGATGATACTTGGTGAAAATATCCAGTGCACGTAGAAAAACAAATGATTAACTTTTGAAGCCAATCTGTCACTTCTGACAGAAATTATCTCAGACTTCACCGGTAGCACAGATCGGCACAGACAGTATTGCGTTCCGGAATGGAATGAGATCGTCTTCGGCGACGAATCAAGATTTTGCTTATGGCATTCGAGGATTAGGCGACCTAGGGGTCAGCGGCAAAATTTACAATTTGTTCAACGTCGCCATGCGGCTTTAACTCCTGGGGTTGGCGCAATACGCTATGGAAGAAGATCTCGTCTGGTCAGACGTTACATTCATTCAGTGTTGGAGCCAGTTGTTGTGCAATTACTACAAAACCTTCCAGGAGCATCCTTCCCGCAAGATAATGCGCCGCCTCATACTGCTCATGTAACGTCAGTCTTCCTAGAAGAAAACAACATCGATATGTTGCCCTGACCTCCAAGATCACCAGACTATCCCCCATTGAACATGTCTGGGGTATGATGGAAAGAAGACTGCGGCGTTCACCCAATCCTCCCAATACCTTAGAGGATTTGCGTCAACAGTTACAGATGAGCGTGGGATGAGGTACCTCAAGAGGATATCAATAATCTAACGTCCAATATGCCCAGAAGGGTTGCTGAGTGCAAACGAGTACTTGGGGATGTAACCCATTATTAACTTTTTAATCATTAAATGCTATCAGTTTTTCTTAAAAATGTAATCATTTGTTTTTCTACGTGCACTACATATTTTCACTAAGTTTCATCATTCTACGTTCAGTGGTTCGAGATAGTCTAATTTATTTGAAAGGCAGTGTATAATCGCTTATAAGTAAGGGAATCGAAGCAAAACGTATTATTCCAAAATCTAGTCTTTGAGTGTGTAATTTTTTATTATTTTTAATATTGTTTTTATGCCAAATTTAATGGTACATTTGTGAGATCACAAACAGGCATCTACGGGCATTGACAAACATATCACTTAGGTTAATTAAAAAACAATACAACTACACTAAGTTTTTAATTTTTTAACGAGCTGCATTGTCAATAAACGTGGTCGAGTTTAATAACGAAAAAACTTCATCGTCGTCTTCTCTGTACAAATTTAAGCGCCGGTAAATGTCGTCGTGGTTTTACTCCGAACAAAAAATTGGGGAATCGCGATTTTATATCAACACAAACATAGGTAAAAAATATTCGTCGAGATTAATTTCATTCATAGTTTCGCGTTCGCAAATAATGAATGGATTTTATTAATAGAATACGCTGGCGGTTCTAGTTTTTTATTGTGCAAAAAATTGGTGCAAGTCGACATTGGAAGGACGTAAAATTTCGGAGAATCGTCCGATATATTTCATTCATAATTTCGCGTTCGCGCGAAAGTAATGGGTTCTATTAATAGAATGAGCCACACATTAAAAACCGTGTGTATACTTTTTTATTGTGCAAAAAATTGGTGCAAGTCGACATTGGAAGGACGTACAATTTCGTAGAACGTCCGATATATTTCATTCATAATGTCGCATTGGCACGAAAGTAATGGGTTTTATTAATAGAATAAGCCACACATTAAAAAGCGTGCGTATTTTTTACTACAAATTAGAACAAAAAAATTATCTGGGAATCGTCGAGGTATTTATTTCATTCATAAGTTAATGAATGAACACGAGTCATTATAAAATGATGCAAAAATTACTGTTTGTGCTTTGTTACTATTTAATATTTTTGAGATTTAAAGTATTTACGCTATTCATAATTAATTTTATCCAGTTTTTGATATTTGATTTATTTGGAAATTGAAATTGAAACGAACGTATTTTCTCGTAAAATGTAGTACGTATCTTACTTCTGTTTAAATTTTGCATTATTTTTGCATGAGAATCGGGGGTCAAACGATTTGAATTATTTCGCGATTAAGAGTATATCGTGTTTTAGCAAAATGTAAAATTTGAATCGTATTAAAAAATTACCGCGAGGTAAAAAATGAAAATCGAGACATGAATGAAGGGTCACACAACTTTAGAAGTAATTGAAGAATTGGAAATATTTCGTGATATCATTTAACGTAAATTTTCGTAGATTTTGAATAATTTTAATTATTCCAAATGCGATAAGAAGAAAGAAATTAAATGTTTCAAATATTAATATCACCGAGTAAATATTTACTGATTGCATATACTTATGCATGCGAGTTTTATTACTTAAAAGCGATACAACAAATCGTACCCTACATATTTTCGAGTAACGTGAAAAAAATTCCAATTACAAAGACTACTTTCTTATTTTAATCATTCAGGACTTGTTGGTGTTCATACGTTGTACATATTTGAATATTAACATATAGGTTGCGCCATTAAGCCGAACTACACTTGCAACGATTTTCATCACTCGATTCTTAGGAAGATTTTATGTTAGTCATTAATGATTCTATTCAATATCAATAATCAAGCTAATTTTTTTTAATAACATAGTTTTTTATCAAATATGATATATGTCCGAATTAAACAATCCACAACGAAATACCATACAATACTATAAAAATATATAAAAACAATTAATGGTAAAGCGTGGTACTGCAAATATTGCCCGAAGCAATTTAACTGGGGCAGTAAATATATGGGGATAAGATGATTCAGGAAGTAATAAATGCTTGACCCTTCCTATCGTCTGGTTTATATGGCCACAACCAATATTCAGAGTAAATATACTCCCGCAAACTTTATTTTTACTATAGTTTATTGCCTAGAATTAGGGTCTTAGATTTGCTTTCGATTGTTGTGTTATCTATGTGAATAATCAAGATGATATTAGTACGTAATGAACTTTATGCGTCGTAAATCAAAAGTGCGCTACCGGACTCGCAATCATTTTCGTATTTTATTACACGTATTTGAAAAACAACGGCGCGTAGTTGGAGGAACGAGAGCGGTCTTTTATAATTTGAGAAAAACCTTGTTCTCATTTAATTAATAAGAATGAAAGATTTGATATTAAATTAATGTGAAGTTTTGTAAATATTGGAGAAATAATTTATTTTTTTAATTAGTAGTAATAAGTTGATTGCTATTTATAACATATAATATTTTTTAACATGTTTTTTTATTGACACATACACATTGATTTGTACGTGCATTATGTTTAAATAAAGCATGCCTATACATTAAATATGGGTAACAGTGGCATATTTAAGATCATAAATACAAACATCTACAAGCCATTTGTAATTCTAAATTCTAAATATTTTCGGGACTATAAAATGAAGAAATGAAGCTTATTTATTTTTTAGTAAATGTTCTTTCCGATTCATCAGATCGAGTGAATCGAAGATCGCATACCCCTTTACGATTTTATTTTAACCAAAATGTTTGACATTTTGCTGACTAAATTCGCTCTAAAACAAATGAATAAACATGACAATAAGTTCACGTTCTAAGATATTGTTCGAATGCCTCTAATCATATTCTACTTATTTCAATCAAAATTTGCTGTTTAAATTGCAAAAGCATTCTAATTTTGATGCGAGCTTGCATTTAGGTTATTTTTACAACGTCTTTCTCTTTCTCCAAAGTCATTATATGGCCAAGCTGTTTGAATTTCAATATTTCATCAAATGACTCATCGTAATGATTTTGTATAATTAGATCATTGGCGAAACGCAAGAAACAATTAACGAAATTTAATGATTGTAAATGCTAATGAATTGTGGACTATCGACGAGTGGAGAAGGTAATAGGATTTTAAACCCAGCCCAAAACAATCCAACTCAAACCAAACCAACCAAACCTAACTCAACCCAACTCTTCAATAGCTTAAATAACTTAACTAGTAACTATTTTTTTTAATTATGCAACGAACAGCACACACATATGAACAACACATTCACCCTATGCTATATATAGCTATAGCTTATAAGTAACACATTTGTCATACATTTATAAACTGACATTAAAAAATTAAAAAATATTTGCAATAATTCAAACGAACCAAAAAAATCTCTGCGTGAAAAATATTAATACTATGGCTGTAAATGAGTCGATTTATCTTTTAGGACGGATTTTTGAAGTAAATAAATTAAATTGGTAAAAGATGGTATCAGAAAGCAAAACGTATTAATAATAATCATTCGTTTCAAGAAAATAAAAGTTATTATTCAGTTTTTATCGCATTGATAACTAATACAAAATTTAATGTATCATATTGTGTTTAGATAATTTTATTTAGTCAAATAGCATACGTAGAAAAATAATCCAGATCAAACTTTTCCATCATCTGGAGCAATGGCAATTTTATACGTAACTTCATACACTTCTACAAAAAAAAATGTTATTCACAACTACCTGCGTCGGCAAAGCAAATTCTGAACGAGAAATCTCGCACCCTGATAACTGTAGTAGATTGCACATTTATATCAAATAGGCAAATTTGAATTATTTTTGTCAATCGTCTATTGTTTTGAAAACAAAAATTATGTTGGCAATAAGATTAAGTATTTTCGATAAAAATGAACAGTTGGTGTTTGTGAGCATTGTGTAATCGGCAACAATTAGGAGGATCGACCGTGCCGATGACGCGACACGACAAAAAATCAAGCAGGTCAGTTTTTGCGAATGCACATCGTCCGTTCGGTTAGCTTATCGCGTTTTCGAGAAACATTTTAGTGTATCGGGTGCCACGGCAAGTGCGTGTATTAGCAAGCGTAATAAATGCATTGAACGATAATTCATCTCAAATGCATATTGTGCAGGTGCGGGTGGCACAAAAATTTCGCGGTTTTATTCCAAACTTGGCCATGTCAGTTAAAATGACTCATTGACTATGTTCTGGTGAAATTTGTGAAATATGAACTTATTCATAGACTTCTTGATTGGACATTGGGCGTAATTTACACCAGAGCGGCATGAGGTACGTGTAACAATTTTGTTATTTATTGCGGATAATATTGAATTTCCATTTTTAATGTTACAAGCGCTTTGAGAGAAATATGAATGCACATTGCTTTTACAATTAAACGCTTCGATAAATTGCATCATTACCCGTAAATAAATGTTAGAAAAAAAATCTGTGATGACCATAGAAACATGTGGACATAATGGAAACATTTGAGACTTTTTTCTGTTTGCAAAAATACCAATGCTGTCGTTGAAGGTTTTTGATTTGGCGGTTTAAATATTATTTAGTTTAGAAGTAAAATTAAAATTAAACACTTGGTTAAGTTTCACAGATTTTTTGAAGAATTCAAAGCGAACAAAAAACATCGTAAATAAGTCGATTTGCCTTTTAGGACTGATTTTTGAAATAAATAAATTAAATTGTTAAACAATGTTATAAGCAGGCAAAGCGTATTAGTAATAATCATTCATTTTATCATAATTTCAGGAAAATAAAAGTTATTTTTCAGTTTTTATCGCATTGATAACTAATACAATCAAATAGCACAAGTAGAAAAATAATCCAATTCCAACTTCTCCATCATTTGGAGCAATGGCAATTTTATACATAACTTCATACAATTCTACAAAAACGAATATGACAGTTTGAGGTCTGATAAATTCATTGTAATATGATCGTTCCATCACTTCTACTACTTCTTGAATATGTTATTCACAATCACCCGCGTCGGCAAAGCAAAGTCTGAACGAGAAATCTCGCACCCTGATAACTGTTTTAGATTGCACATTTATATCAAATAGACAAATTTAAATTATTTTTGTCAATGGTTTATTGTTTTGAAAATTCAAGAATTATGTTGGCAATAAGATTAAGTATTTTCGATAAAAATGAACAGTTTGGCAACAATCAGGAGGATCGACGTGCCGATGACGCGACACGACAAAAAATCAAGCAAGTCAGTTTTTGCGAATGCAAATCGTCCGTTCTGTTAGCTTATCGCGTTTTCGAGAAACATTTTAGTGTATCGGGCGCTACCGTAGGCGCGTGTATTAGCAAACCTAATAAATGTATTGAACGATAATTCATCTCGAGTGCATATTGTGTAGGTGCGGGTGGTACAAAAATTTCGCGGTTTTATTCTAAACTTGGCCATGTCAGATAAAATGACTCATTCACAGTGTTTTGGCGAAATTCGTGAAACATGTACTCATTCATAGACTTATTGGTTGGATATTGCGCGGCATTTACACCAGAGAGGCATGAGGTACGTGTAACAATTTTGTTATTTATTGCAGATAATATTGAATTTTAAATTTTAATGTAACAAGTGCTTTGAGCGAAATATGAATGCACATTGCTTTTAAAATTAAACGCTTCGATAAATTGCATTATTACCTGTAAAAAATGTTAGATTAATGTGATGTCGTAAAAACCTGTGGACATAATGAAGGCACTTCAGACTTTTTTCTGTTTGCAACAATACCGATGCAGTAGTTGAACGTTTTTGATTTCTGGATTTAAATATTATTTAGTTTAGACGTAAAATTAAAGTTAAACACTTGGTTAAGTTTCACAGATTTTTTTATTTGTAATTTCTGAGAAATCGCCAGAAGTTATAAATAAAAAATCCGTAAAAAGTGTTTATTATTAATTCTATTTTTTTTGTTAGTTTTATGTTTCATCAAGTGCCCAGCGATCAACCACAACTATATTATTTAGTGTGTCCAACATATGTAGGAATCCATAAAATGGATTTTATAAACAGGGGTTTTACGAAAAACTCCGTATAGCATAATAAGTAACATATTTAGCTTAGCATATTTAGCATTTATAAACTATGGCATTAAAAAATATTTTCAATAATTCAAAGGAAACAAAAACTTCTGCGTGAATATTAATCTCTGGGTGTAAATGAGTCGATTTACCTTTTAGGGTGGATTTTTGAAGTAATTAAATTAAATTGGTAAACAATGTTATCAGAAAGCAAGTCCCATTAATAATAAAGTTCGTTTCAAGAAAATAAAAATTATTGTTCATTTTTTATCGCATTGATAACTAATCCAAAATTTAATAAATCATATTGTGTTTAGCTAATTTTATTTAATCAAATGGCACAAGTACAAAAATAATCCAAATCCAACTTTTCCATCATCTGGAGCAATGGCAATTTTATACATAACTTCATACACTTCTACAAAAAGGAATCTGTCAGTTTGAGGTCTGATAAATTCGTTGTAATAGGATCGTTCCATCACCTCTACTACTTCTTGAACATGTTATTCACAACCACCTGCGTTGACAAAGCAAAGTCTGAACGAGAAATCTCGCACCCTGATAACTGTATTAGATTGCACATTTATATCAAATAGACAAATTTAAATTATTTTTGTCAACGGTTTTGAAAATTCAAGAATTATGTTGGCAGTAAGATTAGGTATTTTCGATGTTGGTGTTTGTGAGCATTGTGTACCCGGTAACAATTACAAGGATCGACGTGCCGATGACGCGACATGACAAAAAATCAAGCAGGTCAGTTTTTGCGAATGCAAATCGTCTGTTCGGTTAGCTTATCGCGTTTTCGAGAAACATTAGTGTGTCGGGCGTCACCGTAAGTGCGTGTATTAGCAAACGTAATAAATGCATTGAACGATAATTCATCTCGAGTGCATATTATGTAGGTGCGGGTGGTACAAAAATTTCGCGGTTTTATTGTAAACTTGACCATGTCAGACAAAATGACTCATTCACTGTGTTTTGGTGAATTTTGTGAAATATGAACTTATTCATAGACTTCTTGGTTGGATATTGCGCGTAATTTACACCAGAGCGGCATGAGGTACGTGTAATAATTTTATTGCGGATAATATTGAATTTCCATTTTCAATGTTACAAGTGCTTTGAGAGAAATATGAATGCACATTGCTTTTAAAATTAAACGCTTCGATAAATTGCATTATTACCTGTAAAAAATATTAGATTAATGTGATGTCCGTAAAAGCCTGTGGACATAATGAAGGCAATTTTTTAATGAAGACTTTTTTCTGTTTGCAACAATACCAATGCAGTAGTTGAACGTTTTTGATTTGGCGATTTAAATATTATTTAGTTTAGAAGCAAAAATTAAAATTACAAGTTTCACAGATTTCTTATTTATAATTTCTGAGAAATTGCCAGAAGTTTTAAATAAAAAATCTGTAAAACTTAACTAAGTGTTTAGTATTAATTCTAATTTTTTAAAAATGTTACACCAAAGTGCCCAGCGACCACGCTATATTATTTAGTTTCATATTCAACATATGTCGAAATCATTACAATGGATTTTATAAACAGGATTTTTACGAAAAACGCCCTGAGCATATATTTTTCTCGGTACCTTCCACTCCCAGATCTGCAACTTATTTAAGGCTTGCTTACTTAATGTCCACGTCTCGCTTTCATAGAGTACAATCGTTGTCAACAGTTCATATGGCCATTCGTTTAGCTTCGATCTTCCATTTTTGATTTAATGGATATGCTGTTTCGTGCTGGACTTGTTGGAGAATACTCTCCATGTCCTGCATTGTTTGGTGACTTGTTCTTCCTGCTCCTGTGGGTTATTATCCTTCTCCATCCCATTTGTTTCAAAATATTCAGCCTATCTATTCATCTACTTGCCACTAGGTTTCCATCCTTAGCCCTAAAGTACCCCCTCGAGGTATCCTCCCCATTCCGTCGTGAAGTTACGATTTTTTTCATTTTTTTCATTCTAATTGTCCATAATTTGTTCAATTTGTTTCTCAATGGATGCCGTTTTCTTCTCTCTGAAAACCATTCTCGATATCTAACCCTACAGATTGCTGTTATGCCCGTATTTACATAAACCATTCTCGCCTGTCTTTCTGTCTCCTAACACCCATTCACAATCATGTCCAAATCAATTTTTCTTTCTTTTTCCCAAAACTTCTGCCACCGTCTTGATTCCAGTTTTAATTTTTTTCCATAAATTATTTATGTCGCTTTTCTCGATTTTTATCTGCTTCAATGCAGCTGCCATTTCGTTTCCATATATTTTCTGTATGTGGCTGTGGTATAACTGTTTTTAATATGAAAATTATTAATTATTCAAAAAAAGGATTTAGTGAAATATCATTTTACCAATTTATTGGTGAAACATTTTTGAAGTAGCTTTAGATATAAATATAAAAATATTGATTTTCAGATTAGATTGTAGAAAATAATAATTAAGTAGTAATTAATGCGTCCCACGAAGACGTCTATTCTGGGGCTATACTAAAAATGTTATCCGGGCCTGACATAGAGCATACAGTATTCGATAAATATTCATTCATCTTTAATGATTATTTTATTTTCAATTTTTTATGGTTATAGAATGTTCATGAAACGGGGAATCCCGAAATTCCCGTGCGTGCAGCGCACATTTGATGCATGTTAACATTAATGCGGATAATTTTGTTCACGTTATCGCGAGTGAGTGTTAATTTTGGATGTCCACGTTATCAGGGTATTCACATTAGTCGATGATCACTTTATCGCGAGTAATGTTGGGTTGGGATTTTATTTATTTATTATACATCGCCGGCTTAAAACCACATAAATATTGCATATACAAGGACAATATTTTCGTAATATTTCTCGTATCAAATATGTTATTAAATGTCATTGGTGTATGGCTATTTTTTGAACAGATAACATTTTTATTATAAATGATTATACGGACCGGTTGAATTTTGATGAATAAATAAACACGGCAGTCTTTCACATAAGATTAATGATGTAGGGTAGCACGTGCTCCCAAACCTATAGCAAGGGTAATACGCTATTTAATGATATCTATTGAGATTTACTATCTCTCGTTCGCTGGAGGAATTTGTAAACGATAAATGTTACATTCTGATACACAAATTGCACACGTCACTGTTTTGAAGAAATACCATTAAGGTACACCTAGTTATAATGAGGACACATGTATCAATTTCTTGTAAGACCTTGCACGTTATCATCGTCAGACATTAATTTTTACGTTAATCAGCACGAGTATCCCATATACCTTCCTTTCTATAAAGATGTCAAGGCCGCCAAATTTTATATGTTTTCATTGCTTTGATAAAAATAAAAATGAGTCGCCTGTTTTGCATGATTACGTCATCGAATCTATTTTGCTTTTCATATATTTCAATGTATTACGTGATTGCATAATAACAATGCAAGAAAACAAACGTCAAGTATAAAATTGACGTAGATCAGAAATCTGGAATATATTAGATACATTGTAGTAAAAAATATGTCGGGGAAAAGAAAGGCTCAATTAAAACCCGCGAAAAAGAGCACATTTTAGATTCAACATAATTTAAAAACAGGCCATGCATTACCACAAAATTTTATTAAATTAATTAATGATGTACAAAATTATTAGAAAATACTTACGAAAGTATTATATTGAGTTGTGACAATGGACCCATATTTCAGTCCAGCTTATTTGAATTACTTTATGTTAGATTAGATTTGCACCGCTGATCATGTGATCGTTATACTACATGCATCATTATGATTTTTGCGAGGTTTAGGAGTACTTTTAATTTAACTTAAAAATATCGTTAAACAACACCTAGAAATACTTAAAAATGAATTGAAAATCATAGTCACTGTTTCACTTCTGTGTCCAGTAAACATATTTGAAGATGTGAATTTGGAATTTATCGTGAACTTCTCTGTCCACGTCTTCAAATGTGTTCATTGCGCACAAAAAGAAAACAGTGGTAAAATAAAGGCGCTAATGACATTAAAATCGCTCGAGGTATTATAACACCAAAAAATGGATACGATGTTCGTTTTAGTCCGACGCTGTTAAAATTGAGTTGAAGTACCCGCATTTAAATTTGGACAAAGTTGAATAAATATGGGACAAATTTGACTTATCCGTCATTATAAAATGTATTTTATGGACTAGAACCCAACCCAACACAATATAATTAAATTTGGTTCATTTCATTTGGTTGCAATATTTACTAAAGATTTTCATCGATATATCTAACCCCAATATATGAAAACATCTATGTCCCATGTTCCATCGTTTTTATTTGAGTTGTTTTCAAACGAAATATTGGATAAGCCAGACGAAGAAATACAAACATATTTTCAAAAGCAACTTTTTGGGTTTCTCAATTTCTTTGTCCTAATGTTATTACCCAATGTAAGTATAGGAAATTTAAATTTGATGCCAAATGATTGGGCAGTGTTGTCCAAGGAAATGAAGAAAATCTAATTTATGTTAGGCCAATTAATTTAAATGTTTTCGAGTCAAATATTGTTTACAGCAGATGAAGATAATTAAGAAGTTCATCGACGTTAAATTAGACTTACAAATGTGTACCTACTATGAATAAATGTCCCTTGGACATGTTGGCATTACCTGCATACTTCAACAAATTTGTATTTTTTTGTTATAAACGTATTTATTGTACCGTAATCAAAGTATGATAACAAAATTTGAATTTTTGGAAAGAAACATCTTATCTAATTGCTTCTGAATGTGTTCTCTAAAAGGAAGTTATTTTTAATGGATTTTCAGTTGCATATTTCATAAAGTTGTTGAGTCAACTGGTCTTTTATGTCCAAATGCGACTAGTACGTAAAGTTTTTTTTTTTGCAAATGTAATAAATATCTGAAGATATATAAAAAGAAGAAACGATAATTTCTTTATGTGAAATCAATTTAATATATCGACTGGTTTCAATAATAAGTTAGGAATTTTTATTTTATTGTTAAAAGTAATTTGATTTCTTCGACTATTAATGAACGCAATTGAAAGAAATTAAAAACGTAGATGGTTAAATACACAAAATGTTTTAAATGCATTTCATGTTTTTCGAATCCACTAGTAGTTTTGATATAAGACGATAAATTGAAATATCACTTCGAACAGTCGAAGCAGATGAAGAAATAGGGGAAAAAGTTTGAGCAACTGATATTTTTTTGAAAACGTGAATGTACACATAGTTCAATTTTGGATTAGACATGTATTAGTCATTGGAAAACAAAAAAGAAGAAAATGAAGACGGATTTAAATTACCATCGAAATAGTTACTGACCATGTTTTTAATAGCGTTGCCCGACAACTTCAAATTAAAATATCGGATTTTAATGGACACGACACGACGAAGTAGACTGTGAAAACATTTGGAGGAAAAATTACCAGATCTACTTATTGAGTAAAGTTAATGTTCTATTAATAATAATAATTTCCGATAATTTCCAAAATACCTGCACTTATACACTATATACTTATTTTTTTTTAATATTATGTTATATTTTGATATAAAAATTTCGATGGAAAACATCACTGACCTGAAGATAGTAACCTACATGCCGAAACGTAATATGCAAGTAATTATGTACCTTTACACTAATAATTTAATCAATATAGCACTAATACGTAATATGAAGTAGTAAATACTTAAATATGCCACTAAAGGATAAAAATTAGGGTTTTTTTCACAATGTACACTAGAACAGAGATAAGTATAACATGCCCTGGTTCGAGGAGAGGAGTCTGTTTGTAGGGGACACACAGATCCGCCGGTACGAACCAGGAGTGTGTGAATGCCGGGTTGATGTTGACTCCAAGCCCGATAGGAGTCTGTCTCTGCAAACTCGAGGAAACAGCGTAGTCCATGGCCACCGCCTGGTAAGGTAGCATGATGATGCACGGCACACGCGATCACGACAACACGTTGTAGGTACTGTGGCTTTCGGCGGCTTTTCAAAGCGTACAAGCCAGAAATGGGCGTCTACGTTACTCCGCGGATCGGCCCAGATCAACTGGTTGGTCGTAGCTAAGCCAGAATAAAGACTGCGCACCTACGAGCCTTGCTGGCACGGAAGGCTATTCGTTGAACGATCCGCCCCGCAGATCGCATCAACAAGTAGCCAATACACCACCAATGCCATGCGTCATATTATCACCTACTTTCCTGGACAGGATCACGCAATACTCCTGACAGCTAGCCAAAATTATGTCATCAAAATATCAGGTACATCATTGCATTCTATTAGAGGCTCCGATGTATTTTTCACCCCAGCTGTGGCAGTTTAGGTGCAAAACTGCGACAAAAATCGCAATGTTATAAAGATTTCATTAAATTTGCAAAAAATAAGCATATGCAACTATTTACATGTACATAGATACATTTATTTATACTTTATAAAAAAAAAAACTAAAGGGGAACGAATAGTAAAATAGTTAACAAGCGCAATGGAACAGGGAAAGTTACAATTTCTTACCTATCGATGTAGAAAACTAAAATCAAGTCAAAAATTGCATAAAAACGAAACAAAATAAAATGGAAAATACATGTCAAAATAAAAACTCGCCGCCCGACAAACGAAATCCGATGAAATGGCAAAGCAAATCGGCGAAACTCTTTGAAGAAATAGAGTAAAGAATAGAAATGACCAACAAAAATACCTAAATCACAAAGATAAAGTATAAAACAATAAGGAACATTAATTCCAAGAATTAGTTATAAATTAATATAAAAATTTGTGAAAAACGACAGGGACAGCGATAGAGACAGCGCATATTAATTATAGGGAAACAACGAGTTAAAATTGCATGAAAATTAAAAAAATACACATGTTGCAAAACTAAAATAACAAATGAAGAGTCACAAACTGAAACTAATCGACAATGTAAACATTGCAAAGAAAATTTGATAATAAATAAAGAAATAAATAAAGAAAAAAACATAGCGAATCAATGAAAGGAAAGCAAAAGAAAATAACTAACATAGGAACAAATCAGAAACCCAGAAAAAAACGAATAAAGAATAAGACATAAATGCCATATAATAAAAACAATGTTTTTCATGATATATTCTACTCGTATCATCTGGAGCAGTGACGTACTGAAGTATTTTCAGCTACTTAGGAACTTTTGGCCGTAACAAATGAGAAGCCCACAATAAAAACCCAATAAAGAATAAGACAGAAGTGCCATATAATAAAAACAATGATTTTCATGATACACTCGTACCACCTCGAGTCGCAGCTAATTACGAACTATTCTTCTGTAAATTTGTATTTATTTTGAATTGCGTTCTATAACTGATGATGCATTAATTTAAGTTCTTCAATTTACTCATCCTTCATATTTTTTCTACTCTTACTGTCAACCAGAACTTGTCTTAAATTCATCATCATTTTTAATTTGTTTATAGGAAGTTTTACCTACTGAGATACAATTTCACCCAACTAAGTTTATTTATCAAGATACAATTTAACAGAGAAGACATATCGTCCAAAAAAGTAAATTAGCCACTTGTATATTTGGATTAAAATTGCGTGAATATAAAATAACTGTATAAAACATCACATTTTTCATATTTCCTTCCCTGCACATTAACTAAGAGAATTAAAAAAAAACCACGATTGCAAAAATTATTAACAATTGTCACATTATTTCCATGTTTTTATTTCTACTTTAACATGACACATGCCGGTAATTGTTCCCTAAAAACGCACCCTAGACAATTTTATACGTCAAATATATGTCAATAATCCAATTTAACTAAATTGATCGCTGCTTGATAAACTTGGCCGTGAAATTCCTGATATCAGTTTTCTTCTGTTAGAAGTACATTGCAGATTGCATGTTTAGCGTTGACTTTGCACGATTTTTGGATTCTAAAAGATAGTTAGTGCCTTATAAATATTTACTAACTATCCAAATTGTTTGCCAACGAAAGTAAGGTGAAAAACGAGGTGGAGGCATACAAATAAAAAAAATTAAGTGGTAATACTAAAAACGTAATTAAAAATTTTTCGAACTTACCTTATTTAACTGTGTATATGAGTGTATAATAATTATTTTAATAATATAATACAATTTACGTTTTCGAAATAGCTAAATGAAGAGGTCGGCTTAAGTCTATAAGTTGTATCATATGATCTATACAACGGTCGAGTGAATAAAGAACATTGTTAGGGTTCTTGCAGGCGAGCAATTAGAATATCTTAATTTGTATCTATGTTGGGTCACTGATATCTGCTTGACCCTCGTCCTAATATATTCCATGCCTTTTAATTCATTTACAACTGATATGACTTGCTCAGGCTTTTTACCATAGAAGGAGATTTGCAAATTTGCATATTTTTATTCCTAGGTAATTAAATCTTTTAATCTTTTAACGATTTGTTTTTAATTGCCGTTTTATACACGATGTCGTATCAAGTACAACTGCTACACTAACAATTTGCACGTTTCGCTTATAATTATAATAATTTTGGTGAACACAATAAAGCACACAAATATATTACATACGTACCTATAACCAGGAATAAAAATCTAAAAATTACAAAGAATATACAATAAAAACTGGATATTATATTATGTTATAAAAAACACATTGATGATAGATCAATGATAATGGCGATTAATAATCAAACTGAGTAGTATTTGTTACAACCAAGTAATAAGTATATCAACAAAAAAAGTCCACAAATATCAATAATTTGTGGCTTTTAAATGTGAAAATAACTTATAAATTAAAAAAAAACCATACCACACATTTTTAAAAATCAATTGTATATTTATAAGTTATTTTCACAAGTCTACGAATAAGACTATTATTTTCGATTACAGAAAGTGGCGAGGTACACGAGAATCATGAAACGGGGAACAAAAACAAACTGAAACGAAAAAAAAAAACAAATAAAGAGTTGCCCACAGAAAATGTGCACTGCTCCCGTAAAACATTCCCGCCTGCTAGACGCATTTGGATCTCCAGTCCAACCCGACGCCAACAAATCTACGAATAATCATTTGCAAGCCTTTTCCCTATGCATAAGGATCTCGTTTTGCAATAATGGGTACATTGTACATTTTCAAGCAAGACGCTACAAGTATTCATCTTTAAAATTAGAAGCTAAATATATATAAAAGGCTGTCTCGATTTTTGCATTGTGGTTCTCAAGTGATTGATAATCCATCGAGCATCAAGTACATCGATGCTGTTTGTCAATGGTGGTCCTTGATGATTTCTTTCCCTGCAGTTTCTGAACTTTTTAGAATCGGTTGCAGTTTGATAAAAAATTGAAACGTTCTAGAATTTTCTTGCAATTTGATTTATCTCTATAGTTTCGTTTCAATTTCTGTTCCAGTGTGTATGACGGTGACTCAATCCTTTCGCTTGTAAAATTTTCTTCAAAGTATCGAATGCCCAAACAGCTTCGCTTGTTCAAGCATCTGCTTCAACACGCTCTTCAGTTCGTTTGATAATGAAGCAATAGTGAAATTTCGTGTAGCTATCTAACAACTAAATATCGATTTTGGTGAAGGATTCATCAAATGATCCAACTACACGGATCGAGATCAATTCACCTGGCTTTGCCACCTTTTTGGTTCTGGTTCCAAAAGGTAAAAGATGTGCCTTTCTAAAATATATGGCTCACAGATTTCTTATCTATTTTAACTTCCAGTCGAACACATCTCTGACATTTGTTTTTCTTGACACTGACATGTGTTTTTCTTGAGATCCCCCTTCGTGGTACAGATGCAACATTGACATATCTGCAGAAGCAGTATTTATCTCCGTCTTCTCTATTGGAACAATTGGCTCGAAGGCTAAATTGTTCCACCAACTCAATTTCCATACAGTACAGCTTTGCCATAAATTTCAAGCCAATATCTTGTGTATAATTATATAATCTAGTGGCGGGTACTATAGTCAACTGTATTAGGCCTCAACATGCCCTTTTGCATCCTATCCCCCCCCCCCCCACTCCCTTGAGTTGCCAAAACAGAAAATAAATTAAAATTTCTGGGACACACATCTTCCAGAGACATTTGCAATTTTTGTCATGTACGGTTGACGAAATTTGAATGGTTCCTTTTCCTCGTGCCTTAAGAGTTTCTTTTCCAATATATTTTAATAAAGGAATCCAAACGATTCGCTAGATGTTTCTGTGATGTGCTGTGTTGTCGATTGACCAATCTGTTCAATTAGCTTCAGCTTTTCGCAGACATCATTGCATCGTAAAGAAGAGCCATCGAGTGTGTGTTTTGAACGTTACATGCTGCCTTACTCTTGACCGGTCGTCTGAGACCTATCCATTTCTTGCAGTCTCGAATCCAGTGTCGTTCCTTCAACTTCTCGTTGCTGAATTATTGTGCCCTTCTTTTTCGGTTGCTTATTTCGCAATTACCACTTCTTGAACGAGTTTTTCACTTCATACAATTTTCCTAAAATTTCTCTCAAACAATTCCACGGGTTTCTCAATTTTAGGAAGTGTATAGGAACATCTTCGCCTGACCACTAATTAAATGCAAAAAAAATTATACATTTTGTGAACAGTTAAACATGGCTTCGAACTGTCTCACGCTTGGTACCTGTGGTAATTCTTAATTTAATGCAATACTTTTGCTGTTTCAAATGTGTATATTCTTGAATACTTAATGCCTAAAAATTAAACTTGCTTGTTTATTTTGATATCTGTCACTTCAAAAAAGCACAGCACAATAGATTTGATTAATAAATCATGAAATTTTCTGTAACTTTAAGTTAACAACTTAAAAGCTATTTTACTTTAAGAAATCATTAAACGATTACATAATACTGAGCTATTTAAATGTTAATAATATTTTCTGCGTTTTAAATACATACTTGTAGTTAATTAAAATTATTTTGATTGGGTGCGAAACATTGCCGTCGAACGTTTAAAATTGTTATTTATTTTTATGTTTCAATCACACAATTTTGCGTCAGAGCTACTGACACACTTTTTTATATCGATTGAAGCTAGCCCAGGGACATGATTTTTGTTTCGGTACGTTCGTCGGCGATATTTGCGCAAGCAATTATCAGATTTAATGCAGTTAGCTAAATTATGCAGCCGGGAGTCAAATGTAATATCGGTTTTGGGTCGAATCGTAGTTAAGAGCAAAAACAGGTAATCTGTGAAACAGTTAAATTTTCAGACGATTCGCTCGTAGTGTAATTCAGAAGACAACGAGCAGTTTATCATGACCTGGAGGCTGTAAGTTTGCTCCACACACGGCTTTAAATCTGCATTATGCCTTTAGGGCGCCACTCATTCTCTCTTAACTGCCTGAGTTGGCCAATTAGCTTTCAATTAGTGGTCTTCAGATAACCTTATCAATTCTCCAGCGCGCACTTTATAGCAGTGATTGCATCTTCACGTTGAATCTGTTCATTACAGATGCTTGCTTTGGGTTTCATTTATTTAAACACTACAGCAATAAATGTAAATATATTACCTTTAGTAGTAACTTGATTTACATGCAATAGGGTTTTAATTATTTTTATATAATGCTATTTAAACTAGTAAACTAGGTGGTCGACACGAAAACTCATTGTAACCTTAGTATTGTTATTTAATGTTCAAATTCAAAATAATGGACTACTATGCATAGATAATTCATTAACTCATTAGCGAGCATGATGACAATATCAAAGACTAATTGTGACCCCAAAACAAGGCATGTCAAGCAGATGATTCAGAAAATAGTCGACATAAATAAACGCGTTAAATAATAGTGATCGTAATAAAGCCACAGTGGAATGGTTGGCATGAGGGTTCAGCGGAACTTCATTATCGATTAGCTCGATGTGTATCGACATATTGAATAGGATTCGTTAGAGCCAATTTAAGGTCACTATTTTCTTGATAAATAATAATATAGACGCACTTTTATAGAAACGGCAAATTTTGGGCGTGACTCATCGGCAAATGCGATAATACACCATTTAAAATTTGCAATTAATTGCTAAACACAGTGATACAATTTAACTCTCGTTATTTTTAATTGAATTGAAACGACCAAAAAGTTGGCGAAACATAATTCCTTTATCGCCGCAGACAAAAAATATATAGAAGTGTATTTTTATCACATCATATTCGCTTGAATGAACCCGTAATATTATTCACATTTGTTTCTGTCGCCCTTTTCTTCTTCCTTAATATTGGGGTTGTGCTTATTCGCATTATCTCACAAAATTGCATTTTAAAACATGAATCAACATATGTTTTTGATAAAATGATAATGTTCGAAAGAGCGTTATAAATTTACAACCGTATATCAAACTCTGTAATAAGTAGCTTGACGTTGTTTTATCGTATAAATCCCTATTTGATTTACATGTAAAACAAATTACATGTACGTATGCTATCATTATGTAGTTTTATTTAGATTTTCTATAAAATCAAGAATTTACTAGAAAGCGAATAACTACACTAAAAAATATTATTATTATTATTATTATTATTATTATTATACTATGAATACAGTGATCTACAATACTAATAATAATAAATGCAATTATAAATTTACTCACACAGAGATGTACACTGACGTCGATTGCTTTAGTTTGTCTTAGTTATTTCACACAGAAAATTGATATCGAAAACATATGTAATATAATATAAACAACATGCATAAACCAATCGTGCAATACAAAAAACATAAAGGACATTTTGTTTTATTCCTTTTCTTATATATTAGGCATCGCATGGATCTATTCTACTCTTTTTGCATTCTTTCTTCTTCCCAAATCTTTGTCAACAGTAGGAATTTCGTTAGTTTCGACCTTCCATTTTTGATCATCTCTACCGATATGTTGTTTTCCCTTGGACTTTTATTATTCCCATTTTTTTGCAGAATCACCTGCATTGTGGCTTAACTTCCTTAACTCCTTCCTTCTCCTTTCGGTTATTCTTATCCAACACATTTTTTAATGATAATCTACAACAACAAAATATTGAGTCCATTCCCGGATCTCTTTTGATCTATCTATTTCTTCCATTTGTTCCTCAAGGTATACTCTTTTCTTCTGTCAGAAAACCGTTCTGGCCCTTTACTGAGATTTTCGATAACTATCCATGTACATAGCTATTCCCGTGTTTAGTCGGCTGCCGTCTCTTCTTGACTCCACTTTCAATTTCTTGTCATAGCTTATTTATGTCGCCCTTTTTTTCTGCTTTAATGTAGCTCTTTCTTTTTCACATAGTTCCTGTATGTGGATGTCTCATAGCTTTTCAACTGCTAGCTTAGTAACTCTACTCGCTTTCTCCCTATTTAACTTTTTAATTCCAAAATTTAACTCAATAATGATCACTACTTTCATTGACTTTGTATAGCATCTCACGTGTCTAATAAACTTTGCTTGCGTTGCCTCAATCATTATAAGATCTATTTGGTTTGGAGATCTTCCAACTGGTGACGTATATAATGATAATAATAATAATAATTTATTTGTCATCAAGAAAATTACATGACAGGTCGATTTTTATAGAAAAACTCAACACGAACATAATGTTAATGTCAATATTCATTAATGTTACTATTAATGTAAATTCTTGAATAGAATATCCGGTTTCCGATCGAAGTATCTTATTAACTTGGGTCATAAGTTTGGCGGTGAGTAATAGCTTCAGGGATGGAGGCAGCTTATTGTAAATTTTCAGGCATATGTGATTCGTGCTCAACTCCGTCTTTTTAATTCGGTGATGTTCGATTGCGAAATCCTCATTGTTTCTCGTGTTATAAGAGTGGAAGTCAGCATTTGAAAAGAATTGACTCTTCTTCTCCAGGACAAACTTTAAACAACTAAGAATGTAAACAGATGGTATAGTTAGTATACCGTGTGTCTTGAATAAATACGGGAGCTAGTAAGTCTGTTTACGCCACAAATAACTCTTATTGCTTCCTTCTGCTTCAATAGGATGTGTTCTGTTCTTGCATAAGAACCCCATAATAAAACTCCATAGGTAGCTATGGAATGGAAGTTAGAATAGTATGTCATTCTGCACACATCTGGGGAAGCTATGCTCTTCATTCTACGAATGGTAAAGATGGCCGTTGACAACCTCTGGGATATGTGTATGATGAGGCTGGTCCAGGATAATGTGCAATCAAAATAGATATCCAATAATTTAACAAACATATATTGCCCCTTTTTCAAATGATTTTTATATGTTTGGTTAAGTTGTTGGGCAAACATTATTGCTACATTATTTTTCTTTCATTTCTGTCATTTTAATTTCCGCGAGGAGCTGACAGTTGTGTTTTTTTATTTAAAGATCCTATAACTTACTTTCATCCCCTAGTGTTTATAAAATTTAAAACCGCGTGGTTTAATAGTCGTCGGCTAATTTTTCGAGCGGTATAATTTTATGTTAATCAGAGGTATTTATATTCAAGTATTAAACATCTAAATTACCGAAAATTAGTCTCGCTAACTGTAAAGTAAATGTAGTAAATTTGTTTAACCATTTCCCAAATGAACTTTAATTAGATTACATTGAGGGTGCCAAAGTTTACAATGTAAATGCAACGCTGTAACAATGATGCGAATTAGAGATTGATCAACGTGTACTTTTTTAAATTAAATTCTCGATTGTTTCCTCGTTATAAGTGATAGTAACACCGCCCTCTTTATGGACTCGGTGACACGCATAATTGGAAAGACAAACGCAATTATAATCGTTTAATGAAACAAGGGGAAAATCAACCTCAATAAAACTTAGTTTGAAAATGTGAATCGGAAAGTTTTTGCAATTAACTTCCTTTTTTAACTTCGGCTCGGTAGCGGTTTAATTTTAGTGTGTCTAAGTTCACGATGTCTTTATTACTTCTAGTTTTAATGATTAAAAAATCCGGCATTGAGTAAATTAAAATGACGTTTATATTGTTGAGCTCATATGATTTAATCAACATTTTCTTAGCATATCTTTACAAATTCTATAATTGCATTTCTCACACCTAATGAAATAATTATGTTAGGCCCTGCCGTGTTAACGCCGAAGTTATTTATGTATATACAAGTGTCAAATTTAGTTCCGGGGATATTCTTAGCTTATGTCTTGTGTAACAATAGAAGTGAAAATAATTTAATATTGTGCAATCGTGAAATAAAGGGTTGAGACGTCTTAATACACATAACAATACTTCCTCGCAATTTCCGTTTTTACCCTTACATAGCATAGGGTGTTCATAGAGGGTGTTACTTCAAATATTTCCACTATTCTTCTTCGTTACACCTAATTACCAATAGAGAGAGAAATTTACTTGTGAAATGTTTGATAGGGCTTAGATACTTAAAAAATGTAGTCGTGTAATTTTACTTACCAGTGATCATGGACAAATTAATCTAAACATACAGGATTTTGATTCGACATACCTGCGACATAAATAAAAAAAACCAATTAGATTCAAAATTAAACATCATCATAAATCAGTAAAGAAATATTACAAGTTTTGTTAAAAATCATATATATATGGATGTACGTGTGTGTTTGGGTGTGTGTGAGTATGTATATGTAAAATTGTGTGCACCCTCCTATATAATTTTCCGCCGACCCCAAAGTCAACGTACTTACGTAAGTAAATATAGTGTAATCATGAAGTTCATTAGATTTGTTCACATCCACAAAGCGCAGATTACAGTACCCTTGTATAAAATAAGGGTTCGAAATTTTACACAAAATTTTAACCTAATCAAAATAACACTTCTTAAAAATAGTTTCATACCAACGGTATGTCTATTTAAATTAAGAATTTTTAGTTCTCGCAATAATAGACATCCAACATAGAACCAGTGCGCTGTGAAATAGACAATAATACTGATAAGAAAAAAACATTGGGCTTGCTGGAACTGATCACGGTAATTTTTTGAATGTCGATTTTTTAACTTGGACGTACGAGGACAGACTGATACCTAACCTTGGCAAGAAATGGCGTTATTGATTAAATTCAATGATATTTTATTGTTAATGTCAAAAAAGGTCACCGTCACATGTGCCGCGTTGTTCAATTCATGGGCCGTTCTAAAATCGATTCAAAATAGTGCCCACAATTATAGCGGAAAATGTGTGGGCACCGATGTGTATGTAGGTGCTGAAATGAATAACTGCGAAGGCGGTTTTTCTAATATAAATGAAGTATTATAAATAGAGTGTAATTACGGTCCTGGTATTTTTGATCAAACCCCGTATAAAAGTTTATCCAAGATTACTACTATTTCATTAATTAGTTCTAATAGCACATTTCAGTCGTAGCATTTATTTGATGTATGTTATTGTATATAATTGATGTGCAAATATGTGATGTGCGTCAATGTAATTTTATTATTACAATTTTTATTCTCATATTTCCCCCACTGACACATAAAACGATGATGACTAAAGTAACGCCGGTCGTTAATTTACGGCGAACTACAAGCGGCAATTGATATTGAGATATAGTACACAAATATGATGTATCACATAGAGGTATAAATAAATCAAGTTTTCGAAAATTATGAATGAAGCAACCTCCTCATTTAGTAAACATTTGAAGGAAATTGAAACATATTTCAGTGCAAGTCGAGCGTTATTCATCAATTACGTGTGAGTGACGTACTAGATTTGATGTCGAAAATAATGGGGGAATGCAAAATTTGATATCGTTTATTTTTAACGTGGATATAATTCAATAATTTCGTCACGTTATCATAAAATTAATATTGTACAACTGCGTACACGTGTACTAATTTGTGGCCGTGGAGTAAATGAAAACGAACGCCTGGAATGGGAGAGGGAAAAAACTAAAATCGAAGTCGATTTGAGCTACTGCGCAAAATTTATCTCTTTGCTGAAGACACGAGAAGAATTTTTATTTCACACCCGAGGGTTCGCGAGTTTAACTACTATCGCTATTCCTCCGATGATAATAAAAATGAATTAACAAAAGTCGAGATATTAATGTAGCACTTTTATAATGAATTTGTTTCGCTGCTTTACATCGCCCTAGAGAGAAAGTCGTATATAACCTCCAAAATATGACGGTTTATTTAGGATGAGATCTCTACCTTAGATAGTAAAAGTAAGCTGTTACGGGATTGTACCCCTGTGCCTTTACAAATCATCAGCTCGGTTACAATCTCCTTGTTTATAGTTACATTTTTTGTTTAGTTGATTCATATCATAAATTGTCTGACAGATTTGTTACTTTTAGAAATTGCACAACATATTTTAGGTATAATTTATTGCTTACTATTATATTATTTGCTTTTTAAACGCGTTTGTTTGCAACAATAATCTACACTCGCGTATGTATCACACATTGTTACATTGCTACTTCTAAAATGTGCTAATGCAATATATCCTTATAAAGAAAAAAACTTTAAACGATAGGAAGTAAAATGTATTGCGACGTATCTTTTATCGGTGCAACTGTATCAAGCAAAATAATGAACTCCGAACAGGAAACATTCTCCGTTCCTTATTTACCCTTAATTTTCTCTCTTCCGCTTTTCTGAGCTCATATTCTAGCACTGTATAAAACTAAATATATTTCTGGCTTATCAGTCGGTTTAATTACATAGAGACATTAAAAGACATTACTCTTTCTTTCGTTCGTGATAAATATATCCTGTCGTAAATTACATTGATATCAAAAAGTAATAAGTGCAGATTCCTTAAACAAGCTTTTAATGAATAGGATGGGGGGGGGGTAATATTTTTATATATATATATATATATATATATATATATAAAACAGTATACCATTGAATAGTATATATCTACTAGCGACTTATAATTATGATATTTGAGACATAAAATCGAAAGGTAGCTACAATTGATTTTTTTCATACACATTAAATATGTTTTGCCCATGTTAAATGGGCGTATAGTACTAAGAAATGTACTACAGATACTGATACCTGTTATCGTATATAAAATGGGTTCGACTGATTCCATGTCGCCTTATTAAACATTCCAACAATGTTGTCGCCCGGTACAACTGTACTTTGATAGTGTACTTTCCACTAGTACTCTTCCAACCACCGTAATTTGGCTAATCTAATCGAAAAGATAATTAGGCCGATTTTTGCTTATAATATTATGACATATTCGTTTTCTTCGATTGTTCATACTTAACAATTTGATTTCTAAAGAAAAAAGAGAAAACTTATAATAACAATTATAAGATAAAAACCCCTTACCACACTTGTGATAGAGAGGGATAATACGATAATATTTTCGAACAAATATGAATCTAATACAACACATATCAAGTACATCACCCAGATTTCTGGCTTTATCAACTACTGGCATATGTACATTATTAATACGAAAATCTAAAGGTTCATTGAATTTGTTACGTGAACTTTTGGTTGCAAACATTTAAACTGCGGACCTCGCACGAATTACAAGAAGTGAATGTGCCGAAGATATGTTGCAATTTGGTATGCAGATCAGACTTGATGTCACTTATAGCCATGGTAAATTTGGGTATCGTCTGCATGTGTGCTCTACTAAATTAGAGATGCTTATGAAAATCATTAGTGTAGATATTAAAAAATAGTGGACTCAGGATGGGTCCTTGAGGGACCCCGCTATTTAATTTTCTAGCACCTGATGTATGAAGGGTTGGAGAAATCGTTACACTATTAAGAATTGCAAGAACATTGGACTACTTGTATCGAGCTAAAAGAATACGATGTAAAAATTAAATGATTTTGTTCAAAAAAAAAAATAATTTTTTTCTTGCCAAGGCTAGGTATTAATAACTTTCCCCTCGTACTAGCTCAATAACATAACATTCTGATTAAAAACCACATCGACGATATAGGTTCTTATCTAAAATGTTAATTGCGATACGTTCTACTATCTGTTAAACAAAATCGAAATGTAAATGTATTTAAGAAATTTTGTGTCACTTATGCTGTTGGAAATCAATACAAAGCGCCTCTTTTTGAAATGCTCTTGGGTATTTATATTGGATTTCGAACATTTTAAATAAGCCAGTGTCAATTTATCACTTACGGTCATCTTACGTTTGTGATGCAGATTACAAATGATTCCAGTGAAGAATGTGAATACAAAAGAAAATGCTGCAAAATTGGTTAGGGCGGTCAGCTCGAACAACCCCTCGATAAATGTTAGACTGCAACAAGAGGGAGTCATTCAACGGTATTTGTTCGTCCAGGAAATCTAATCAACATGTGTTGACTCAGAAGTATAGAAACTACGAAGAGTTTTTTTTTACTAATGAAAGAGTACTTAACCTATAACTAGGTATAAATATAGCTTTGCAATCAAAGTAGAAAAACATTTTTAGTATTTTTAAACAACACGTAGCCGACAATATAAATAATAATAATTTAAATTGTATTTGTGTACATGGGTACTAATCTTATTGGTGTTATCGATTAAATCAAACGCGTTATTTGACAAACATTTAATGGATATTTCTATAATAAAATTAGTCATCTGCAAAAAAATAATTAATTGAACAGCTTTGTTTGTTATTCTACGTTTAACGTATACGACGCAATATTCCCGGAGTGCTTTCGAAGAGCTTTGGGTAATTTTATAGCTTTAAGTACGCAGGGCTTGTTACTTTATGTGGATATTTTATGAATCTGCGTCGACGTACTCTTTTTCTATTTACTTCCAATAATGAAGTAAATGCGTAGAGAAACTAAAATAATTTACATCTAAGGTAACGGAAGAGTGTACTTTTATCTTATCTAAAATGTTAAACAAGCTTACGCTTTATAATCGGGGTGAAATTTCATTGTTGTTTATGGTCAAGTAAGATGAGATAATCACGGTAGTGTTTCGGCTACCTCTAGAAACGTTATCTTGATAGGTGCGTCCGAAGTGTTCATATTCGAAGTCCGGGCAAATCTTGCGGCATTCTGTTGGTACAATTAAATAAAAACATTTAAATGCGAAGGTATCAACGGAAGCGTTATATAATTATAATGGTCGCAACCAATACTAACATTTTTGTTGGAGTCAATTTTAAGATTTTACAATTAGTTATCTGATAATATTCGTGACAGTTATAATGTCTACATGCATCACAGGGCTCTATCAGGTAATGCAGAGGGTTGACGGTGCATAATGTACCCCGCTTGTCACAATATATCTCTTACTCCGTTACTTCCTCATTTTAACGACTGATTGTTATCGGACTATTTGCCCATTATATGGAAACATAATTCTTAGAATTTAACTACTTAATTATGTGCAGTTTTCTTATCATTTTACGTTGAATATTTTACAATGATATTTTTATCATCTCATTTGATTTACTTAGTTTATCTCAGTAAATATTTTTAAGCTGAAACTTGTTAGGTAACAGAAACAAAAAGACTATAGACCAGACACGAAGAATACGACAAGCTACAATTAAAATCATCCGATTAAGAATCGTCAACGTCGTTACACGCAAACGACAACCGAGACGGGCAAAAGGAACAGTCACGTTACAATTTAAGTTCCTTTAGAAAACGAATGTTACACATTTATTTGTTGATCCAATAGCTTTGAGCAAACATTTAAATGCACTTTAAATGTTCACTGATCTCTTAAAAGATTTGAGGAATATGCCTGAACTGAAACATTATTGTACTAGGTGTTAAAACTATACGTACTTTTTCTGTTTTTTCATTAGAATTAATAAAATATTTTACATAAAAACTATAACTCGGTAGAAGTTACGTTTGAGCAAATATAATCAATCAGCACTCTAGACGCAGAGATATGAGATATTTGATAATATTTTTCTAGTATATGTTGGGGATAATAAAATACGTAACATAAAGGCTTCTACATTTAGTTTTGTTAACAAAAATATTCATCGTATAACTTATATGTGGAAATATGAAAAGTTCTTTATGAGGTATATGAGGATAGTGAATAATCATCTTTGTTCCTAGAGCAATCACGGACAGTTTGTGGCCATTAAAATCGTGGCGAAGTCGATTCAAATTTGTTGTATAATACATTCAGTGTGAGCAAGCTACATAAATCGGTGGATAGCAAATTCAGTAGGTGGGTTGGGTTGGGTTGGGACCTTCAAGGACCCATCGTGGGTTAACTACTTTTTATCATCTACACTAGTGATTTTGCGAAGCATCCCAAGTTTAGTAAAGCACACGAATTTCCCATTATTATTTCACTGGCTATAAGTGAAAAGTTGGTTTAAAAATTAACAGGAAAAAAAAACAAAATTAATGAAAATAAAGAAGGAACCTGGCGGAAATTCCTGAGAATTTCATGTTAAACTAACTAACTAGGAAAAGGGACATATTCGAGAAGGTTGGTACGTTTACGTATTTGGGCGATACAGTATCTGAAACTGGTACAATGAGCGACGAAATCCAAGCCTAGTTGATAAAGGGTACACCGCATTATTGAAAATAATCTTGCAAAATAATAAGGAAATAGAAACTTATTTGAACAATTCGATAATAACAAGCATCGTGTAATCACAGAGGTTGCGATGGCTAGGATACTTGAAGGGCATGTGAAACGTGGCTGTTGGGTCAACTAGTAACTCGTTCAACTCCGCGGCACTTTGATTTCTGAAAAAAAAATAACGAACGCGCTATCAAAAAAGCTTCCTAATAAGGTCCAATAAATTTGCATCATTACGTTGAAAAAACTATTGTAAAGGAGGTTTGTGTCCCAGATTGTTGAACAGATATATTAAATTAAATTAATTAAATTGTAAGTTCGATCTTCACCCACGTAGTCTCCAAATGCACAAGTACCGATCAAACTCATTTGAAGTGCAAATATTTTAATGTAATTTTGCTATTAGTTATAAAATGTGTAAATAATAATGAGGAACCTGATTATATAATATTTTATATTTTAAAAGTGATGTGTGCTATCAATTCATTTTAGTCCCTCTCTCAAAGTTGGTATTCAGAAAAAGTAGGCAGTGGTAAATGATCCACGGGTTTACGATATGCAGACAAGTTTATACCTTTGTGTTGCATTTCGACACTGTGATTTCTACTGATTTAGTTTTATTGCCCTATTTACATTTTTGCGTGAGCAGTCTTCCCCTATTTCGCACAAGTTGCATTTTAGGGCTTCCTTAAGGTGCACAATTCGTTTAACTCTCCTGTGCCTAATACACATACATATTTTAATACCGCGTTCTGTTTTTAAACCACCGGTAATTCGAAATTACCGCGAAAAATTGCGCATTGGAGGCTTGTAAAAGTTACCCTTTTATGTTTCTTAGATTTGAGCGTTATTGTGTGTGAAATTAAAACGAAATTCAACCCTTTAAAACGTAAATGTGCACTGCTATTCCGGGGAAATGTTTTACACTAAAAAGACACTTGTTATCAGAATTATTGGGGTCACAAAGAATGTAAATGACAAGTGTAAAGGGAGTGCTTGCCCCACCCTCAGCAATTTATTCTGACAGAGCCCGCTATTCCGATAGATTAATTACCATTTATTTTACTTTATGGTTGATTTATTCGATATATCATTGTTTTAAAATGCAAAAATTACTGGTAGATGTTTTTTATAAAGTTACAACAAAATGTTATATTTGATTTGTTTACTTTTTACGTGTGTATAATAAATTAAATTGTTGCAAATAATAATTATGTAAGCAATAAATTTTATGAGAATTAATAATGGGGGTGTATTTAAGTTAGGTATACCTCCAGGAATATCTTCATGTAGGGTTGAAATTTACCATATATCCCTAATTCCTATGCACATGAAAATTTACATAATTTACTTACTTCGTAATTGATTCAATTAAGACCATTAGCGGCGGTTAGTAATTTCAATTAATTTTCTTCATACAACTGATTATTAATTTTAGTATTGTAAATTTAACCGTGTGGCAGAAATGTATAATAGATGAAAAATATTACATTGGTGTTAGTCGTGCATTAATATGTTATGAACATTACTTATACAGGTTCTATTATATTTATTAATCTGCTTGGTCGATCGTTTCGTTCTTATTACGAACTTATAATGCGAAAAGTTGCACATCAAACTTAGTTCTTAAATAAATTTGTGGGTGTGGACAGAGTGATACGTAAAGGTACCAAGAGGTTGTGCTATTTATTAAATGATAGTATGTGCATATTTTTTGGCGTAATTAAGTCATTTAAAAAATGTTTTCGTCTAAGAAATGCGAAAAATAATTGCACTTATTTCTAACTCTTGCGCCTTAAGTAACGTTTCTCCTAATTCAGTGCATTCGGTGTTTCAGAGAGAATACGTACGGGACCGTACCTGTATATAGAATAGCAATAATGGAAATTACATAAGCAAAGATCCACCAACAAAGCACAAAATTGCACTAAATAACAATAGGTGGAGTATGTGGTTTAAATCATGGCATCGGCAACATTGTTTTTTATAAAAATATATTGAACGACTGGAACATGTTCAAACATTTTCTTTCCATTTTTGGACTTACCTTAAATACTACAATAATTACGCTAATTCAAACTGTGAAAATACTACATTTGTAGTTACCAGGTTGCAGTTGAGTACGTCCCTGCTTAAGGCGTCAAGATGTTAAGAGTCTCGTATGCTTTGCGTTTTAGGTCAATTATTTTGTTATTTGTAATCAATGTGTTTTATTAATTTTTCTCATGCCATGAAATTAGACCCCAAAATATTTTAAACGGAACATTTAACTCTAGCTACTTTTCGATCCTTCGTCTTAAATGTTATCTTAATTATCTTAAGTCTCTGCAATATGGTATAATTGTTGGAATACTTTTCCTCACTCACATAGATTGGTTGGCGAACAAAAAATTCAAATCACAGACGAAATCCTACTTAGTAGAAACATTTTTAAATTTTTTTATTGTGTTAAGAATACCTAATCTTGTAATATTCCTAATTGTTTATGAAAATTTATCTTTTTAACGTGTATTAGAATTAGTTTGTATATCTTTTGAAAACACGAGATTTTAACGGAACTAACACTATGAAACGTTAAGCGTAAGATTTGTATATAAACTACGTGCCAAAAAAATTGCAACACCTCGAAAGAGTTGAAATTTTTACAAGTAATTTGTATTTATTTCAGTAATAAATCATAACACAACACACCATTTATGTGAATAACATGTTACACCCCCCAATAAAATGTTACAACCCCACGATTGGTCATGCACTGTCTAACTCTGAATTAGATGCTCAATGGTATCGTGTGGGATCTTATCCCAGGCTTGCTGTAGATGACGACGAAATTCCTGCAAGGTGTTTGATACTTGTGGTAAACGCCTTATATAGCGACCCATCGTATCCCACACATGCTCGAGCAGGCCAGGGCGTTCGTTTAGCCTGGGGATTACAACGGGCTGTAAAATCTCGTGGATGTATCGGGGTGCATTTAAACTGCTAGGGATGAAAACTAGAGATGACTTATACCCTAACGATATGGCACCCAGTACCATAATGCTCGAAGAGCAAAATCTAAACTGCGCCGCTCAGCACGGAATCTTATTACCATTACCCGTCGATTATTTTGCGACAAACAGAACCGGGATTCGTCGCTAAACATTATGTGAAACCATTCACCCATCCAAAGTTTTCCTTCTTGGTACTATAGAAGTCTGGCTCTTTTGTGAAGTTGTGTCAAAGACGTCGTAAAGGTCAATATGAGTGATGACTAAATGATGAAATTCGTCGGTAGACAATTCTCCGCGACACTATCTGCCTCAGATATCTCATCCAGTTAACACCAATTGCAGCCAAACAACGAAATTTGTCTCTAAGACTCGTTAGTCTAAGGCGACGATCTTCATGTTCGTTAGTCGCTTGAGGACGTCCGCTTCCCGGTCGAAGATTCCGAAAATTTCGATTTTTTTTTGATCTTCTCAAAGTGCTCGTAGATAGGCGATGTTCATGTCCAGTCCATATTCGAAGCACTGTTGAAGGATTTCGATTCAATCTACGACCAATTTCACGAAACGGAATACCCGCCTCGTGCAGGCCAACAATTCGCCCCCATTTCAAACTCAGCCAATTGGTTAAACCGCGGTCTCCTGCCAATTCTAGGCATTGTTAACAATCGAACAAACAAAATTCACTCACCAAATGACATTTACTTTGTGATGCAGTTTTTAAGTTTCCTGTTACAGATTGTCTGCAGATTGTCAGCAAAAAAAACATATAAAAACTGGTAGTTCTTTGTGTATCGCTAGCCAGTTGTTTCTCAGTTGACTCATCTTTTTCGAGGTGTTGCAATTTTTTTGGCACGTTGTGTATAAAAAAAGAAAACGTTCTATTTTGAAAGCAATGTCTCTACAGGAAGTGATGGTCTACTCTTACGCCTTTTTCCGTACTTCGAAAACAGTGCTGTTCTTATAAAAGTTAAAGATGTTGGAATTAAAACTTTTGTTTGGAAAGCTCTTTCGAAAAATGGAGTATAAGAAAGTCCATTGCAGATTTTTTATTATTATTATTATTATTACAGCGATATTAATTTTCTACACCTACAGCCTTAATGTAAAATCGTCTGTTGGCTTCAGGGAGTGTTATGTAAACACTCATGAGCCGTGAGTATGGATGAATAATGTTAATCGTATCGTATCATTCATCAAATAGCAAATTATTTCTGCGTACCGGCAGCATATTGACATCTTTTCATTGGGCAACCCAACCCGATCGGAATGTTGAGTAACATCGAACTAAAAATTGCAAATAAAAAGATGTTATATATTTTAGACTAACTCGTAATTTTGACGCTATGCATCATAATCAATGATTTCGATCTTAATGCTCTAGAAGGCCTGAATAGGAATTGGAATTAGTAGGTAGTGGTATTGAGACCTATTATCTTCTTAATTTTTACGAACGATAACAGTGAGTTTTAGACTAGTTTATTACGTTGTTCGCTGATGCATCGACAATTAATTCTGACAGCGTTAAGTTAAGCTTGAACTGGGTATCGGAGTACCTCATCGTAAGCTAGCGTAAAGTAACATTCCTCGAACAAGTACCAATTCCCTTTTTCACTTTTGCATTGGCTTCTTTCACTGTCATTTTCCTTTTTTGTTCAAGTCAATGGTTGCATTTATCCAATCCAGTGAGACTTTCCTTTGTTTCTATTAGATTATTATCATTATTTCATTTTCATTTAATTTTCAATACTTCATCTTCGTCATGCAATTTCCATTTCATATCATATTCATATGCACAATTTGGCACTAGTATACGCCACTCGCCACTATTTCCGAAAATTTCATCTAATAGAGCTTTAGATATAGAATCGAAATCTACCAAAAAAACATCATTGATAGTAAAGCAACTGAAAAGTGTCAAAAAATAACGATGGTCTTGGCCGTGTTAATGCAGATGATCGTAGCCTAATAAGATTTATGTTTAAAGTCACTAACTGTTTGTTTCTTTCCAAATTAGAAGCTGTTGATCTATCACCACGAGTGACTCATTCTTTTTAATTGGGATATTTTGTAAGATTGACGCTCCAGTCCAAATTGGGTCTAAACACAGCGTGGACTATTTAAATTTTTTGGCTCTAAACCTAAATAGACAATTCCTACTCGCGCGAGTTTCGCGAAACTGCACAATATTCAAGTACGAATCAACCAGCGTACAAACACTTCGCCGACGGAACGCGTAGGATTACAAAATAAGATTAGTAAAACCAATTTGCATATCAAGGTGGGTTCACAAAAATATGGGCCTTGGTTGGTACATTTTCTTGTGGCCATTACATCGCACATCGTCGGAATGATATAGTTAGCTCTACTGATATATAACACTGATAAAAAGTACTAAAAAATAATGAGTAATAAAATTAACGCCGTCGGATAATTGTAATTGTTAACTAAAGTTACCGTACCAGTTTACCAAACTTCATAACAGATTGAGGTTAGAGACGTGTATTGTATTGGGGGGTATGGTATCCACATTGTCACACTACCAACCGTTAATATATATATATATATATATATATATATATATATATATATATATATATATATATATATATATATATAAATTGAAAATGTGTCTTGTCAAATATGACAGAAAAATGTAAAATTTACACGAAAGATGGTCTAATCTTACACCTCAATGGTGTAGTGAACATTAATTAAAACAGGTCCATGAAGACTAACTGGTGGATCGCTAGACAATATTGTTTCTGGGTTATTACCCTTCGTCAGTAGCGATTACCAAGAACCTTAGTTGTTGAATACCTTTACATGTAGTGGCCATCAAAACTTCTTGGCGCGAGCCAATCACTCCTAATGAACCACTGACAACAGAACACTGACAAGACGATACCTTGTCTAACACCTCGCGGCGAGTAACCATTGAGGTGTAAGATTAGACCATCTTTCGTGTAAATTTTACATTTTTCTGTCATATTTGACAAGACACATTTTCAATTTGAATTGTTTTTGAACTTAATTGCAGCAATCCTTTTATATGTTGACACTGGACATTTGACAGTCGTCTTGTTTACTCGCCGCGAGGTGTTAGACAAGGTATCGTCTTGTCAGTGTTCTGTTGTCAGTGGTTCATTAGGAGTGATTGGCTCGCGCCAAGAAGTTTTGATGGCCACTACATGTAAAGGTATTTCAACAACTAAGGTTCTTGGTAATCGCTACTGACGAAGGGTAATAACCCAGAAACAATATTGTCTAGCGATCCACCAGTTAGTCTTCATGGACCTGTTTTAATTAATGTTCACTACACCATTGAGGTGTAAGATTAGACCATCTTTCGTGTATATATATATATATATATATATATATATACACACATATATAGTATGCAGTAAACAGTTTTCTGTTATATAATTGCAATTCCTAATTATAATATTAATATTTGTATGACTTTAAATGGTCCCTATATATTTCTAAAAAACCAATTTGCATGTAAATTGTTTTATATCGTTGGGTTGTTATAATCAAATAAAAATAAAGCTTGCATATGAAAACGGCCAATTTGTAACAATAAAATATCACAAGCATATGACAGGAAAGATGTACCGTAAAACTGTGCTACGAAAACGGTTGCGTTGTAAATTATGGGTTCGAGAATTGTTTGAGACGATGTCTGAAAATCGTTTTCAGTTTTTAAAACATTTTCATTAATGGCAAGGTAAATAATAATACACACCTTTACATTTGCGCAATAATAAAATAGATCTTGTTTTAAGCTAAAATAGTTATCGAAATAATAAAAGTTAAAATAATAAAAAAAAATATAGACGGGTTAGGTTAAATTTGAACACGAAAGTAATAAGCTAGCGGCAAGGGTGTCGATTAATAACGGCAACCGGTGTTTATTTCTCGGCCGAATAAAATAATCATGCATGTGATAAAATAACACGAAGTAAACTAATCAACGTGGCGATATTTTAAGTAATTAATAATTTATTGGTAACGTAAGTGTGTTATATAAATTTAATTAAGTAATTAAAATTTTAAAATGTTATCATTTGTGAGTAAAACTTACAATTTAGCGCAAAAACTAAAATTAATACACGTACTCCTCGTAAAAGTGTACTGTTCGTTTAAATGATTAATTTAATCCTAGATTATGAATGAAGGAAGCTAATCGTTCGTCAAAGTTAGTACTTTAGCGCCACCTAGGTGCGAGTATCCGAAGCGACGTAGTTAAAGGAGCTGCCGCTGTGTGCCAGCACATTATCGATCTTTATTTAATTTAAATTTCAGGTTTATACAATTTTACTACGTATATGTTTATTAATGAATTTTATGGTACGTTTTTAATGTGTTAGTAGCTTTCATTTTTACGTTACGTAAATAATCTCCAATCCTTCGTTTCAGGCAGATTACATAAATACATATAATTGTGATACATATACATACGTTTATTTTATTATTTTAATTGTGAGAGGATGTAAGAATGATTTATATCTTGCAGAGTATATTATCTTACACACATTTTTGTTTGTCCAAGCCTAATTTACATGTACGTGACCGCGATTACTAGATAAGAGAGCAAGATCATCATCTACTTTGTTTCATTCATATTTATCTTTAATTTTATGGGCCTTTCCTTCAACGACATCTTTATGGCGGTTTTTTATTAGCGTTATATTAGCATTTAGTTGCCATTCTTTTGTAGCATTTAGGCTCGTTGAACTACCAGTGAATTAATGGTATTTATGTTAGTTCTTTAGAATTATTTAATTTTTACAATTTTTAACAAAGACAAAATTGGGTGTTACCATATGCACTGAACACGGTCGTAGTTGGGGATGTTTAATGTTCCAGTCGAAAACGTAGACTAAATATGTTTCGAACACCTCCTTTATAAAAAAAGTAATAAACTAATGTTATAAAAAATTAGCTCGTATCAATATAAGACGATCATAAGAAATTAACATATGTAAATACGTAACAAGAGAAATACTTGTTCGCGCCCCATGTTTTCAGTTAATATCTTGTGAGTGAAGGGAGTTGAAATGAATAATTGCCAGCAGATTGCTCATTGCACCGACTCTACGCTTGATATAATGAGGGACGTCGTTGTGCACATTTACTGTAACTGGGGTTGACTATTATGTTACAAAAGTGACTGACAGTAGGATGTGAAATGTAAATTACAGTAGGACTATATAAAGGAGCTTTAACTGTGTCAATTGGAATTATGTAATATAATTATAGATACACGCGTATGCAAATGCGAGGAATATATTTAGAACAATTTCTTTTTTTTACATTTCCTTTTATAACTGGTAATTTCTTGAATTAATCGTAATCATCTAAGAAAATTTGAGACGTCCAGAAATTAATTATTATTTAATTATTTTTTTAGAAGATGATTTCTTTACATAATCGTTTATGGTACACCCGTAAACAAATATACGTTTTGGAATCTATTATATATATATATATATATAATATAAAATAATATTCAAACATATGTGTTTAATAAAAGTACAAAAAAAATCAATACGATGTTTATTTAAATATTTTCTAGCGACGACGTACTATAATACTTGGCGATTGATGCGTTCACGACGAATTAATAAAATCATTTCATCATTATATGTATCGAATCATGTTTCGTGGAGCGAGTTTATATTTGAACGTAAGTGACTTTCTGTTTCAGTTGAATACGTGAAGTAATGCTAACAAAATCTAGCAACTAGTGTTTAATCTATAAAAAGGAACAGCTTTCGATTTATTTTTATTAAAAAGTATCCGACTTTTTATACGTCTATAGAAACAAAGCGGTCACAAACTATTGTTATTAAGGAAAACTATTCATTAACGTATCTCAATTAAGAGAGTGGCGTCATTCAAAATATTTTCATTAATAATCCCGCAAACTGAAGTTGGGTTCATGGTATAATTTTCTAATAAAGCGGGAATTCTCATATATTTCCACATCCATAAAATTTAATACGTAGCAACTAGCAAGTCTATTATAATTTCATGTAATGAGTATCAAAGATCGGATACCTTGATTTGTTGAAGATGTCCCCTTCTGTCGATATTTGAATATGGGAACTAGTTAACATGCAAATTGCAATATGTATAAGCTAAGGCGGCAATGTCTCGAAGATTCGGTTCCGAGATACCTCTCCCCCTCTACCAAATGGCGCGACGCTTGTGAAGCGATTATAGTACAGGCTTGCTCCGACTACTAAATTAAAATTGTTTATTAATTCATTGCGTATTGTTTATCCGATACGTGCCAAATAGCGGACGCAAAAAATATTTTTATTAGACTTAGTTTTCAAGAAAATAATTTTTAATGATTAATCTCTTGTTTTATTTAGAGATTGGGGTAAATATAAACATAGTTTCCTTGAACAAATGCAATTAGATCAATATAACAACAAAATATAAGCACGTGATTTTTCTCTTTGTTAAAAGCGATAATTTTATCATATTTACATAATATATAATAAAAATGTCCAGTGGCCCGCACTGAACTTTCTTTTACTTACTTATACTCGGTTTTTCGAAAGCATTTTTCGAACAAAAAAAAATGAAATTTCAATATCTTTAATATTTATACGAACATTTTTTTTGATATCACGTACCGTTTTCGAAATATGGAAAACGGTGATAAGAATATACCACCACTTGTGATATTGCTTTCAAAATATGACGTTTTCTTCCTTGTAATATACAAATCTTAAGTTTAAAGTTTCATAGCCCTAACTTTAATTGTTTGGGCGCTAGAGCGCGCACAGACACTCAGACGTCATTCCGAAAAGTCAGAATAGGCTTAGAGAAGGTGAACACGTATATTTTCGTTAAAATCTCGATATCGAAAATTTTCATGATAAGAAAGTAAAAACCAACGTTTAAAATTATAACGATCAGTACATTTAAATTTCACACAATTTCTATGGTCGTTTTTAAAGTAAGACGATATTAAACTATAAACTATTTCGATTATAATAGATTTGAAGGATGAAATCGATTTTTTAGACGGGAGGAATATAATAAATTTATAAATCATAAATGGCATAAAATGTGCGCAGGTAATCACCAAGTGGTCATATATTAGGATAGGAGGCTAATCCCCTGCCATGTGACGGTTAAGAGTTTTCTGAGTGCAAACTCTTGTTAAGATCCCGAGTTACATCTCGAGCTTATAATCTGCGCCTAGGGCGTCTAGATGCAGCCCATTTCCTTAACTCCCATCAGGTTAACCCGGTAATCTTAACTGCGACAACCCGCAATATTTACACTATGAATCTGATTATGTAATCATATTACAACACGCTTCGCGTATTAAAAGTTTTAGAACTTGAAGTATTAGGTGATAGTTACTTAAGGGAGTTAAAATAAGATGCTATCGTTGTGTGAAGACCTACTCGTAAAAAGGATCCACTAACAACACTTACGGCGAGGGTAGGTCGTCATTTGGTAATGACATTCCGCAGTTCGGTCTTAAAAAGTTATTAGCGCGCAACGTAATGGTCCTAGCCAGACTCCCGTGGGGTTCCGTTATTTGATTAGGGCTTCCCCAGGTGCGGCAGTGGGTTAGTGTACCAACCCTGCGTGATCCCAGATGATTTCGATTCTCCACTTGAATATAAACATGCGACGATCATCGTGGGATTACGTCTAAGATCATTTTCGACGTATCATACCTCCTTAACTATTTATGTATTCACATAATATAACTTATACGTACCAATCTGTGCGCACCTCGGTTAAAATAAGTGCATTTTTAGCTTTATTCTAAATAAAAGAATTTATTTTGCACAATCAAGATGAATTGAATTGTTGACATTTTATGCTTAAAATGTCAACAATTCAATCGTTAAAATCCAATTCAATAACTTAACTGACTCCACTTATTGTTATTTAGTGTTATTTTGTGCTTTGTTGGTGCATAGTTGCTTTGATTCAATGTATATAGCGACGCAGTAAGAATTATTATTGTTCTACATACAAGTACAGTACATACTCTGCCCGGAACACTGAATAGGAGAAACGTTACTTGAGGCGCAAGAGTTTGAAACAAGTGCAAATATTTTTCGCTTTTCGTCAATGAAAACATTTTTTAAATGATTTTTGGTTACTCCATAAAATATGCACATGCTAACAGCATGCACAGCTGACAGTGAGTGCCTGGAAAAAAAAATGATTGGGTCGATTGCATTTTTACCACGACGTCTCCCCAAATACACGCATTGATATTTTTCAAGGTTTGGGTATAGTTAAAAAAATGCTATAATTAAAGATATAAGATTATGCTCGGGATATGAAGAAGATATGGGGACCATGCCCATGAGTTACCGTGAATATTCATGAACTTTTTCGTAACGCCTCTTCTGTAATTCCATTTGTTATATATAAATCGAATAAATAATTTAAGTAAAGCATCTAATTAAAATATTCGAAATCTTTAACAAATTGATAAACGAATTATATTCGTTAAAATGCGGTTTCGAAAAACAAATAAATAATTTAGCGAATAATTTTGTGGCAACAAAATAATTTTTAAGTAAATCTATTTAAATTAAATAATTTTTTTTAAATTTTGTTTGGTTCAAAGTTGGAATATATATATTTTTGAAAACAATGCATCAAAGTATCTATCATTTGTAATTCGATTTAAAAATAAAAATAAAAACAAAAACAAAACATAATGGATTCAATTACAGAAATTTTAGGTACGTCATTGTTCGCGCCAGTGTCACAAATTCAATCTGGCCCGATGTAACTCAACTCTATTTTGGTTTATAGCTCTAAATTATAAGGTCCACGTGTGTAATTGGTCAGCGAGCAAGAGGCAAGTACAGCGGGCCGCGAGTTGATTACACACCAGACTCGGGATGTGCGCCTTTCCGCAATATAGGGGCTGACAGTCGGTGGTTGAACTCGACCCGCCCGGCAATATGTTAGTCTCCATAAATCATTGTTAGGATGACTAACAGCCTTCGAAGACGCGTCTCGTAAACCCCTATGCTCCAGAAATATTATGTAATTTATATGGAAATGCATCGAAATCTATGTCATTTGGAGATATGAATGAAAAATTCAGTGTCCTTCTGTGGTCCGTAGCGTAGGAACAGAGTGGAGCATGTGGCGAATAGATAGCGACCACCCTCTGATTTGTCAACTTATCTATCCCCGCTGTTGATTTTATGTACGGAATTCTATGATTTATGTTTCAAAACTCGGATGCACCTCGGCCACTTGACTACGCCGCAATAAACTCGTGCCTGAACTTTTTCATCAAAGTAAAACAAGTTATTCGGATATGAAAAAGGAAGAATCCTACGAGAACTTTAATTGAAAGACCCTCATTGGAATTCCTTTAACACACGAAAATGTGAACTTAATAAGACTTCTATTATGTGAATACACCCTCGTTCTTTTTGGACATAAAATATACATTTAAAATATTTTAATTAACTTACGTTACATTATCAATACGTTTAGGCCACATAATGCTACGTAATAATTCAATATGACTTCAACACTAATTTAATTAAAATACCACTTATACATTCATCAGATCTAAATGCTTTACTAATTAAAAATACCACTATATGTTTGGTGCTTATAATATTTATATCTCTAGTTTATGTGAAATACGTGCCACATTTGTAATAAAAATAATGAGAATAACAGTAATAATTTATTAGTAAAGTGAGATCACTTCTTATTATTGGCCTGTAGAGTTAAATATTGAAACGCAAATGATCGACATTTAATTGCAACATAAGCCAACGTATAATTTTATTTTAAATGAACAATAACAATAACGGCTGCTCTCTGCCATAAAAACCTCATCTCGAGATCATAACGTATTACAGATGATATCAATAAAACAAAAGATATTTAGTACAGCATTAGAAATAAATTACTATTCAAAACCAGAAATACAAAAAATCACAAGAGGAAGAAATTAATGTCGGAAACAGCCACACACACAACCACAGCTTTCCTATCCTACGTAAAAATAACGACAGACAAAATCAACAAGATCTTACACAAGGTTCAACACAATATTCAAACTGCATCAAATAGTTGTTGTTGTTGTTTCACTATCAGCCAAGAGCATTTTTACTATGTGTTTCTCGCTTATCTATTTGGTTCTGATATTTTCATTTTTGTTATTTCAGCTGGAATATTTTGATTGGTGGAATTAACGATACGAGAAAAAAATTTGAATCAATTATTCTCTTCCATAAATCGTTGCTTGTAATTGCTTTAGCGAAAACTTCCGTCAAACGCTGTCAAACTATGATATCGAAAATATTATCAGCTCGAGTACAAAATATCTTAAAATTACTATCTTAATTAATCAAATGTTATGCTTTACTCTTCTTTGCACTTTTGATTAACATCGTTAGTTCCTGCCCTATATATTATTTCAGCTACGCAATTAATCAATTAATTAAATTATGCTGAACTAAACTAAAAACATGAATGATACAGTATCAGTGCAGTTCTTTACCTTCGACAAAATGACCACTAACGATAAATAAATCTCATAATTTATACGAATGCGGAAATTTGTAATGCCAATGATCTATAATTTTATCATCATTTATTTAATACTTTTTATATTAATTCTCAATTATTAACGGAATAAATGTGTAGCCAACGTAAAGTATATAACTTCAAGTTTTAATATTGGCTAAGTCACTTGACCCCTGTACATCCAGACTAATTTATACAGAAGTTAAACCAATCTTGTCTAACGTATTCATATCTTCCGAATCTATCCGAAGTTAAATTGTCAATTTTGTTTAGCGAGCGAATTAATTATAATTTCGGCTGTATATGTACCGCTACGTTAATATGAAATTATGATTATAAACGGCAGTATCGTATATAGTTTTACAACGTGAATTGAAAAACGCATTTATTGTTTAATTTGGGCCACAAAAAGAGTCTACCTTTAAAAGAGTTAAAACAGATACCTACCGCATAAAAACTGGAATTTTAGCTGAGTCAATGACTAAATAAACGAAAACTTCGAGTTACGTACAAAAAATACGACCGGCACATTCATACGATAATATAACAATTGAATCGCTCATATTGGATAGAACTTTTCATTTCATGGATATTTAGATTAAATAAGAACAACAAGAATATTTTAATATACCTGTAAAGGAGCTACGCTTCTTTCTTTTCTTAAACTTTCAGAAATTAATTATGTAGTACAAATATTTACCCAACATTAAGTTAAGCCGATATGAAAGTGTAGCATTCTAATAGAAGCAAGTTTATTACACAAGGGGACATTGGCGTGATGTAAGGATTTGGTGACTGGATTCAACATTGTAAATAACCCCGAGCACAATGATGGTTGATAACCGCATCATATATAACAATCTTCTCGATATCAGTGCATTAGCAATCACACTTTTCGTCTAATTTTATTCAATTGAATTTAATAAAATGATTATATCTCGGCTTGCGTACAAAAATAAAAATAGATTCTTTGAAATGCCGACTAGTTTTGAGTGTGTTACTTGAATACTGATATATCCCAAAAATACGTGACTTCCTGTATACGGAGTCTTGTTCGTACCGCGTTTGCATAGAAAATTTCTAAACTTTTTTATGTAAATTTTTTTCACCATTTGCTTTTTTAGAATGCACTTTTACGTGATCGATTATAAACATTTTGAAATCCGATTAATATGCTTATATTATACTTAATATACTTGTATTTTGTGCACAATTTTGTATTTCAGAAATACGGTTTCTGTTTGAAGTTATATTCTGGTTCGCCATTAAGTATTTGAGTAAATTGTGAACGATCGGATTTATTTTGTACATTTCAAAAAATTTTAGTAGCCTTGATTTTTATAATCTTTTATTAACTGTTGAGTAGACAATCCTTGACTATGTTTCCTGTATCATTTTTGTTCTTCTGTCAGGATGTTGTTTTGTGTAAAGTGGGTTTCTATTTCATGTGTATTGTTTCACGAAAAAGCGCACTATTTCATTTTAAATATTTTTTTTTATGTTTCTTTGTCTTATCATCTTTCAGTTTCATTACAAAACCAAAATTGTAATTTCATAATTTGTGATTTATTTATTTAGTTACTCATAGTTTTGGGAAATGTACTTTAACTCTAACATAAAATTGATCAAATTGCCTACTAATAAAGGCGTTAAAATAGCTTAACATTATTACAGCATATAGCAGTTGCGGTGTCTAATGTCTGGTCAAGTTATTAAGTAAAATGAAGAGAGCAAGAGGGATAGAGAGCTGTGGTTAGCGTATAGGTTGTAAATCTCCGGTACACATTAAGTTGCGATAATGTTAGGGCTTATTGTCTTAATGTTCGCGACAGATTGGATATGGTAACAATATAAATTGTGTGCCCCAAGCGAGACAGTCACCGTAACTATCCCAATATGATTCCTTCGGCGATTCACACATCCCTTGTGATCGTAAAAACGTCACCAGCTATACCCAAGGCCATCTTGACATCACAGCATGAAATAACAATTTTACGGCAAAAGTTTCATTGTCTCATATCCTGGTCTACTGCCAAAGTTATAATTTTAAGTTTATAAATTTTCGTATGTATTTGGTGAACATTTAATTCGTTTCAAAATAACATCTTTGTGGCTATAACATATAATTCATACTTCATTATACTAAAATTATCTATTATGATGTTGGGCCGAGGTAAAATTTATTCACGTCGTAGTTGACTTATTAATTCACTCACAGAAATCTGTGTGTACACACATAATTCATCATGATACGTACGTTGTTCATTTTGCCAGCCATTAAACATATTAATAAATGTTGCAATTTTTTTAATTTATTTCCAGTTCAATAAAACGTTGAATAGTTAATCAGTATGTAAATTACATACTTAAAATTAAATAGTAAGGTTGGCCAGCTAACAAATTTAATGAAATTACGTTGTACGCTGTATTTATTCATATTTATGCAAACAAATAACATCAAATTTGTATGCAACACATGAAAATAAATGTAACTTATAAATGCAAATATTTGAAAAGCAAACATGTCATGCGAATTTATGGTTTGTTACTATAAAATGCAATTTTGGCAATACGAATTTACACAAATTTGTGACTTCGTTTAATACCATCTAACAATATTTGAGGCAAGATAGGCGTCTGTCTGTCAGAATATGAACTTGTAGAATACAAAGCCGTGTTAGACAAAAGACCACATTTGTTTCATCAGGTTATGAGCCCAGAGTACCACAAATAAGATGGAACGTAAAGATCAGAAGGGAATACTATACCTAACAATTGGAAAGTTGCCACAAAATGGATACTGATAGAAGACAAGACTTTGGGCACTGTACGCCACTTAAACCACGACCTGTGACTGAGGAATGGACAAAGAAGAACAATATGGCCATATCCAGACTCACAATGTTAATAAATGAAAACCAATTGATTCATATCAGATATTTGGTGGTGGTATGTGGCGTGGTCCATGCTGCAAAAGCTGTACGAACGGAAGACATTGTGCACTAAGATATTTCTCTGGTTTTTGCTCTGGTACAATGCCAGTCAACATAGAACAGCCGCTGTTGAACTGGCAGTCCTGGAGGAGGGTTTTCGCTTGTTGGCTAGCCTGCCGGAGAACTATGAAAGTCAAGGATAAACATTCCTGTTACTGCTATGGAAAAAGAGAGTATCTGAACGTGACGGTTGTAAGTAGAACAGTGACTAAGCACTGCCGATAACTTCCAGAGAGTCAGATAACTCCGTTCAACAGTCAAGAGTAAACAATCAATATACATACGTTTATAACGACTGAGGAAGCTTATGACACTGAACTAAATAATGTGTGGTTGGGAATCTCGGGAATCTCGGAAACCACGAGCCACATGACCAACGATGAATCCTTCCTCAGAGAGATGCGTCCAATGAAGCGAATGGAATTGCACGCAGATTGACAAGAGTGACTCAGAGCCAGTTAGCAGATCGTTGCTGTTACCAAACAGAGGAGCGAAGTGACATGCGTTATGGGACGACATGCTTCAGTTGTCAACAAGGGAGCAGTTGAAACCGCACAACATTACTAAAGAAGAAATGATGTTACCAGACAGACACAAGGAGCTGACAAAATCTCCCACACGGGCATCGAAATGGGTGTGCAAAGCCAAGAAAGATGGGAATGGGTACATGCGTACCTATAAAACGGGGCTGGTTTCACGAATCTATTTATGAACTACTGGCTTATGCTTCCGCTTGAAACAAACATGTGCGGCATATCAATGTAAAGACTTCTTATCTCAATGGTGAGCTCTATATGGAGCAACCAAAGGTTTTCTGATGGAAGGTGCTGAACGTCAACTGGAACAAGACTGTTATGTCAACTCTGAAACAGGTTTCAAACAGAGCCAGGCTGACCCATGTCCACCATGTAAAAATATGTTTGCATTTAAAAACCTCGAAAACCCGAATAAACGTTATATGGATACCACAATATTAAATTCGTTTATCAATTCGCCTCTCATAATATTGAAGATTGTGCTTAGTATTAGTAGTGCTAGTCCATTCAAACTTGTCAAAGTTGCCAACTGTGTGTTCTATGCTTTAAAGAAATTATCCATGTCCTAATCACAAATGTATTAGTAAATCAATTGCATCTAAACCAAGACTCACACTTACGTAACCCAAATTGGATCAGTCCCATCGATCGAACTAAACTTTCATTACATAATAAAATAATAATTAGAATAATAACAATATTAAACAAAATATTCTTTGCAAACATGTTCAAACACGTTATAAATAACAGGTATAATAATAATAATAATAAATCATTTATTGGTACACATCATATCGGGGTGATTTTATCATTGTGCCCAATCCTTTATATTGAATGAAGAATACTATTATGAAAATTACTCATTCCACAGTAATTATTTAGTATAAATTGGATACTTTCTGTACGAGATGAACGTTAATAGCTTATTTCCAGTAAATAAGAAAATGCGATGAGATATATGGTCATTAATCATACCTTGCGTGAAAGACTATATAAACGGCCAACATAATTTAATTAATTTGATTTCATTGCCAACCCATGGCAGCAGCGAGATTTCATTCGTGTGAGAATAAACCGACACTTAATCTCGATTTTAATATTTAATTTAATATTTTCATTTTAAATGTTTTTTTTGAAGGACGACGCCTGCTGGTGTTTACAGGTACATTATAGGATAATAACGTGCGTGTCTACCAGTTCTCATTATGACTACACCTGAAATAGATAACGCGATAAACGGACATCATTTTGTACCATTTAAAATGAGATTTATATGTTTATTTTGTTGATAGTCATTCTAATGTAAGTACAGGTGATGGTGAGATATGACGTCAGCTCCAATATCGGCGGCCAGCTCCTGTGAAGAGCTTTGCTTTCCCACGAGAAGATTGCGTCACAGGAGGTCATCGGGCATGACCTCGTAGTAGTCGACATATGCCGACACGAGCCGCCACAGCTGGTTAACAAACTTCTTCCTTATTATAGCATTCTTAAGCACACATATTTGTAGCTCACGAGCAGTGCACTAATCGTTTTCATAATATTTTTTACCATTTATCAAATCTGCCTTAATTTCGTTGAACTCGCGATTTTTTATATAAAAATAATAACATAAAAACCGACCTAATGGATTTTATATTTTTGTCTTAATTGACACGGTTGTCGTGTTCGTAAGTGCAAAAGGTTTATTTTCAATAGGTTAGATTTAAAAATGTAACATTCCCAGAATTTCGTAAGTTTTAGATTTTTAGAATTGCTTTATTTTAGATAAATCCACGCATGAAGATCGTGACACTTACGTATATCCGTCGTAGTGATGCAGAGAAACTGGATCACTACGATCGTGAAGCCCAACCTGAACATAACAAATTTAATTTGCATTTTGTCTGAGATATGATAGTAAACCAAACCGAAGCAAGCGACAAATCCAAAGTGTCAAAATAATGATTAAAGCGATAAGAAACAGCATCAGGACCGGATTGGATAACTTTTCATTGCAGACAGTACAGTACTACAAGTACATAAGCGTCACAAGGGCACAAAGTCAAATACAACTTGATCGTCTCCGAAATTCAATTAAAGATTGATTAAAGCATGTAATCGAAACATCATAAAATTTGCGACTCATCATAAACGGATTCGGAGTAAAATAAAATCAAAACTATTTTATCAGTCACAACAATTATGACACAATAAAGGTATGAGCATCAATTATGAACAACCGCCCCTACTTTACAACATCTTACATTAATTAAAATTCAAACCTCCATATCTTAACAAGCTGACGCCCAAGAGATTTTTAATTCGTTTGTACTTCGCCTTTCCGTTTTTATTTTCCCTTTCCTGCTTCAATTTCTTTACTCCTTCTCTCCTTCTCCACCTGTTTGTCCCAATTTCTCCTACTTTCCGCCTCTTCCACATATAACTCTGCCTTTTCATACATTTATCCTATTTTCTTCCTATTTGGATATGCCATCGATACAATTTTCACTAGGATGTGTTCTATCCCCGCTCGTTCTTTTTCTCGCCTCTCCCTCCACCGTTTCATGTTTTCTGCCTTACCATGTAATCTGGCGTTGACTTTTCCAGGTTGAATACCCGTTTTAGCTTTAGTTTTCCTTGGTGTATCCTTTCTATCATTTTCTGTTCTTTCCATCCCCAGACTTCCGCTCCGTACATAAGGATATTCTTGATGCATATGTTCCATACATGCTTTATGTGACACTCGTTGCTATCGTTATTTCTCACTACGTACCCTAAATATATCCATTCCTTCATTTTACCTGTACTTTCCTCCTCTTCCATCCTAATTTTCTAAACACCATCACTTTAGTTTTGTTTGTGTTGAGATCCCCCATCTGTCCAGGAATCCTTCTTTTAACCACTTCTCTGTCTCCGCTGATCTTCGTATTATATCTTTTCGTATTAATTCGTTCGATTAGGATCAAAATTTGATAAATAAACAGACAATTTAGTTTGAACAATTGTGTTCAACCTCTTTGCGCTGTTACAGGCGTACGACTAGCGAATTAATAAAAAAAAAATTATAAAATTGTGATTTTGTTTCGACTGTCTGGGTAAATGTTATTGAAACAAATTACATTTTATAGATTAATTTGTTCTTAACGTAACTGTGTTAATCCTAAAGACAACGAGCGAAATTAAAACATGCAATGTTTTAATGTTAACCTGGTTATTGTAAGTTTTTGACTACTAGGTATATACGATTAAATGGACACGGAGAAATAATTCCAAATATAAAAAAAAATATTTATTTCTGTTGAATCGCTTTAAATTAAATTTATTTTTATTGCATATTTCGATACGTATTTATCTAGAAACACGTGACTTTATGGATCATTTAGAAGTAAAGAATTTGCAATGAACCTTTAAATAAAACAAAGAATCTAGTAATGCGAAGTTTTGTTTCGGATGGCTGAATCTGTGAATAGAGAATTATTTGCTCCCCTCTATAAAAATGTGGCAGTAAACCTATAATTCTTTTCCTGGGTAGCATTTTTAATTATCTTGAGCTGATGTTACGTTTTATCATCTGTAAATTCTGTTAATGAATGTGTTTTTTCCTTCAAGCTGTAGTATGGAAATGCCACCTCACCTTCTCCCCCAATTTCTTGCTGCACTAATTAAAAGAACTTATGGTTTTTTACGAGCTCAAGTATTTGCTATTTTCAAGACCCCGCTCGAAATTCTTACGGCGTTCCAACCATTAATTTTTGTCCGTTATTCTCCACCGTCCGACCTATTTTACTCTGTAATCTTTCTGTTTCTATTTTATATTTAAATTCTACAAATTACGTTGTGACTTTTCATTCAGAACTAACTCGGCTAACGCAGTGTTAAATGTATTAGAAATATCTACCAAATAGAAACGCTGACAGATGTTTTAAATATTTATAGGAAGCGCAAAAGTTCAATTCGCCTCAAATACTCTTTCATTATCTTTGTTCCAACCACCCTTTCATTATCTTTATTCGGTTTAAACGGTTTTGTAAATGCGAGCAATTGTAATAAAATACAAGCAATAGTTTTCATTATATTTTATTCATAATAATTATTCTCGCAAATTAGTAATATAAATTCGTTAATAACAAGTGGAGATAATTGGAAAAAAGTGAAGAATGTACCTCCACGTTGATTAGTAGTTTTCCTGTGCAAATGTGTGCAATATTAGAGGGTGTGCAGAAAGAAAGATCAATCTTAACGGAACTTTATTGGAAATTGCAGTAGTGTTTGGATAAATGTGCTGTCAACAGAGTCTCTTATTGGTGAGTCGAATGCGATACAAACGACAGGATTAGGTGTCTGATGAGATGCAGAATTTGCCTGCCCGCCGGGACTTTATTTTAATGAGTAGCTTGTCTCACGTCCCGCCAATAATTAAGACAAACACTCATGGGATACGACTTCCTCATGCAAACCAAATAGTGCAATCAACGGTTACAAGAGTAGCATACTCAAAAAATCCGTAACTAAAATACTGTTTTAGTCGTATCAAAAAAGTAATTTATATGTTTTATCGGATATCGAAAGTACTTACAAAAATACGTTTCAATGCAATTTAATTTAAAACTTTGAATTTAAATAAAATATATTAGTCACCACTAAGCTAAAGTAAAAGTAATCAATTTGGGGCCTTTACTGTACTCAGTAATCGCCACATTTTCAAGTTTTCAATTAAAATCATTTACATGTAAATGCATTTGTGTTAATACGTTCGTTGGTATTGGAAGTCTTCAAGTTAATATATTTTATAGGTAGAATTTGACATCAACTGAATGATTTGTAATAGAATTCCAGTATTTAGTCTTCTCAGCGCGATAAAGGGTCAAATTTTCAACAAAACCTCGAAATTTGCAATTTACGCTAATTCGAAATCTGAAAATGCAATAAATCGAGGTTAAATGATATTTTCTTAAAATGATTCTAACGAAACTAATTAAAACCTCAGAATGTTTTAAAGGCGATGTGTTTCAAATTACTTAAATTATTTTTTTTATTGTAACTAACAAAAGTGTACATATTACTAGCTAACTGTTATTCTCTTCGATAGATCACCATAGAGGAGCGGCCAATACCTCATCTATAAATGGTAAGTTTATGCACTTTTATTTTTAGATTTTATTGAAGTTAGTCCTAAAGGCATATAGATTAGCAATTTCGTTTGCTTAAAATAAAGTATAAGAAAGTAAAAAGGAAGAACTAAAGGGCATTTAAATTTTATACACGTTTCATTATATATGTACGTCCAGCTGTGCTCGAATTTTTTTTTTGGAGCATATTATACCGAACACGCGAACATATTTAATTAAGAAATATAGTGGAAAGCAATAATAATAGAGAGCGAAATATGAGAGAAAAGTTGTCGAACGCAAAAAAAATTGCAGTGGTCCGCACTGAACTTTCTTATGCGCATTGACCGAAAACAATTAACAGTCATTGTATCGGTAGCATTTGAAATACAGTTCGGGACAAGAAAGAAATAATAAGCATAGGCGAATAACTGCGATTATTTTTGACCCTTTTATTCCCGATAATCGCGAGTTTACTATTACCTTATTAACTATTAATTAAATTTAAGACACATTACACTACGTTACAAACTGAATAACATGTTCGACTAATAGTAGGACAATATAATTCATTGCATTGCTACATTGACCAATGCATTATCAACCTTAGGTATTCACGTCGTTGAACTAAAATTATGCCTCGTAAAAAATCATACGATGTTTTAGTTTTCTTTTACGAAATTTCTCGACGATCGAAATTACAATTGGAAATTGAAATGCTGTTGTAAGTTTGAGCCTATTGCCGCTATAATAGAGCATTTAGGTGTTGATGGCGAGTGGTGACCTCGTAGCCGCAGATGATGGCGATAGGTCTGCAACCCAATGGCTACACGGACTCGTGAAGTAAGGTAATAGCTGATAAATGATTCAGAGGCAGCCCGGTCGGCGCTTTTACGACTACGGCCAATGTTACTATTACTGATCAATATCACTGGACTCTACGCCACCCCAAAATCTATCTTAATAACATCAACGAAATTTCATTTTTTTTTGAATACATTCCCCACCTAATCCCAATAAATTTGTAATCTAAATGCAATAGCATATAACGACATATATAAATATGACATTTTAATAAGATCGTGCCATATGTTAATAACAACGCTGCAGTTTTATTATAGATGTATAATTTCAATCGTTTTAATAACGTAACGTGGATTAGTTTTTGTGATCATCACTAACAAATAAAATTATTTAGTTTTTAATCAATAAAGTTTAGTACTAAACTTCATATTCCCTCTACGATATTTCGTATATATTCGCAATAGGATTTAACATCTGGTGAGTTGATTCAATAACTTTACCTCAAACGACCTTTGGTCCGCTTACAGTGACTGCCCGTCTTCTTGTTTACATAATGACCGTGGTTTAGCCGGACAGTGGCTTGTGTCCCTTTTATTTCACGATATAAGTGTCCCAAAGCCGTAATCGATTCTTCAATAATGCCTCCCTACTTGGGTCGTATATACAACACGTGCACATTTATTTGCAATATTTAATATGTTGCAGTATTTTCAATCTAAAATGTACAATTATAATATATATTGTAACGACGCCCAACCACGCAAATAAAATGTCGATGTATATGAAGTTGTAAAAAGTACAAAAGAAATTTCAAATATAAATTTCTACGTCAACAATGATCGACACTTATAATTACACATAATCATTTTTTTTTATAAATAAAACAGTATAGGTATTGTATAGTAATACAAATGTAATGCAGCTGTATCGAGAACAATTTTGCAGTTTTTATTTAACGGAAAAGTAATTGCATTGAAAATAAGAAGAAATAAATGGATTTGTGGGAGAATAATAGATAGATTGATTCACGCTTAAATAGGATTATTACGTTCGTATGTCATATTGGTTCAAATTCCTTCAGACGCAAGGCGCGATACAAAATTGATAGTTAGGTATTGTGAGAATAACGTTGTAAATCACAGAGAAGCGCCGCTATAATATCGGAAAAGCTGAGCTAGGAATATGTGAATGTAAAATCTCGGTGTTGATCAATTATTCACGTGTACTTTTGAAGCCTCGTGGGACCTGTTTTCATATGACTTATCTACAAAACATATCTGGTTACGCGAAGAAAAAATATTGTTGAGCCATGCTATCTTAATAACATCCTAGTGTATCATTTTGATGTAGTTGTAACTTAGTATAATAATTAACATTTCGCATTCAGTTCATTATACCTGACATAATATTTTTCTGGCGGTTACCTTTAATAAAAACATTTTTTTTTTTTAAATTAAATTACTTTCGTTCTCAATAAAAATATAATTTGACGAATTCGATTTCTAATTTGTTTGTGAGCTGATGATGAACAGTAAAGCATTTAAATTTTTTGACATTTTAATCACACACGTTCACCTCCACCACACCTCGTCCAGAATATGTAGATAATGTAGAAATAATTATATTTATGTTAATCGAAGTTCCTCGTCGGCTGTCTTCTTGTGACATATTTTGCATCTCCTCATTCCTCCTCAAATTTTCTCAGTTAGCCTTCCCCCGTTTTTATTGGGGGGGGGGGGGGTATAACATCACGTTATACAACGTTATACATTAACTAATGTTGTTAACATACGCGCACGTTATGAGATTATTCCTTACAGTTTACCACAACCTTCCTTCATCTATTTCTATTTCCACAATCTTTTATAAAGTCATATTACAACTTTCTTATACTATTCATCAAAGTGATAGAACCAAAACCTCCTGGAATTGGCAAAATGTGACACACGCCAATTTCGGTCGATAATAGTCAATATGAAACCAAACGAACACGACCAGGAAAATTCCACAATACTTGCAACGCCGAATTGGGCGCAAAAATTTACTCAACGAGTCGGTTTATGTAGCTCTTCCTGCTTACTACCATGGCAAACTACACGTTGCACCTTACAGTTGGTTTGGACGTAAGTTTTGAAAATTAACTAAATTGTTCTTACTGGTGAGTCAGCGATATTGTGACTGAATGCAAACGCTGTTAAATGCTTTTGGGTGGAAATTGATAAATTTGATTGATAAACTAACCAATGTTGTCTTGGTATTTGTATCCTAGTAAGAGTCGCAAACGCAGGAGCATAGCTGTCATCGATCTAATTACGATGATTTTTCAACACCTTATTATTACACCTTACAATTTATAAATTTTAAAATAATTTGTCGTCGAAAATTAACTAGTCTAATGTTAATAAGTGTTCGTTTTTGAATAAGGATAGTAAAGTCTTCAAGTTGATTCTAACCCAAAACGTTATATGATGTGCATTTATTCGTAAGAAAATATATAGATTTTTCATGTGTATTTTTCGAATAGTCATTTCTAGGGGATTTAAAATAAATGAATCTGCGGAACGATATTCTGGGGTAACTCATATAGATTTCATAGAAACGTCGTTGATGCAAAGTATGAACATATTTTACAATTGGCTCGGAATAATAAGTGAGGTGTAGTTCTCCCTTCGACTGGCCTCTGGCTGGCGTGACCCCCTACAATCCCACTTAAATTAAACCGGATTTCACAACAGGGTGCGAGGAAATTCGATACACGAGCCGTACACACAACATTCTCTCCATTAATCCACGTATTGGTCACGGATCTTAATGCGAGATTTAGTTTTTAATGTACAGTAGCTATTTCCAATCATGCGGACTTAACCGCAGCCGAGGACTCATGCCGGATCGTGGAAAACGACTCGGGCATTACAAATTTAAAGCAGCAATAGTGCGCGAGTGCCCAGATGAATAGAAATTGCTCCTAACGCAAGGCGGACTCGTCTGCCGTTTTATGTAGTTCCAAAAACCTTTTAAATCTTACCGTTCGATTCACTGCAAATTCCGAAATGAAACAGACTTCACTTAGATCGGTTTCAATCTACAATACATTGGCGATTCGATCTTTGCATGTTTACATTTTACAAGAAAGGTGAAAAGGTATTTAGATAAGTCAGAGATAGAAATACGTTTTCCTGCCTGATGTACTCGTCACATCCTTTAAATCAGTTACATCATTTACAGATTACATTATTTAACTCTTTATTTCAATTAATATCATGTAAAAATGTACAACAATGATAACATTTATTTTTTCAACCAAACTATTTAGTTCGCTATATGGAAATTACGAAGAAATAAACTAACACGCCAAATTTTTTTCTTTTAATAATGACAAATATAATCAAATTTAAAATAGTTAATAATAATATAACTTAATTTGTTCAAACTGAAACTTCAATATATTTTATTGTAGTAAGCTATAGTAAAATATGTAGTGTCAATTGAATGGTTGGTGACATGCGATGCGAACATTTGCCAAAGAAAAATGTTTATCACCTCAGATTATGTTTCGCATTTTGCTTTGCAAAGTAGCTGAAATGAGCGCGAAACACTTTGTTAAGTTTTCAGAATAAAGAATTTAAATAACAGTCAATTATGATAAAGTGTCGGCATATGTTGTTTGTGGTCCAGTGGCTAAAATCATACCTTCGTGGCAGAATCCAGGAGTTATTGTAGCCAATAACGGTGAAGTGCATAAATCCAAACTTGGCATGGTGCCTGTGGGAGTACCACATGACATTGTCTTTTTCTTGGAAAGCGATCTCACGGTCATTTTTGTTCATGACACATCAGCATCAGTGTCAGCCAGCTGTACCGATGACCTCAGGATGCAAGCAAATTTGCTAATATATTTTATGCAGGAATACTGCTGACTAAACGGCTTGGTTCTCGATAATATCAAAACCAATAAGATTTTATTTTCTACAAAAGAGCTTGATACATAAGGTTGAACAATGACAGTGTTAAACAAACCGACGTCGTAACATTCCTGGGAGTTACTATAGATTCACGTCTGACCTGGACCAATCATATAGATTAGTTAAAAAGGCCTGCTTGTGTTATGGCAACTTAGCAAGCATGTAAATGTACACCTTCTGAAGATGCATTATTATGCTTATGTACAATCAGTTCTTAATTATAATATTATATGCCGGGGTAATTGTAGTCGCATATCCCAGCTATTAATATTACAAAAAAAATCATTCGCATCGTGACCTCAAAAGTGCCTGAATATTCATGTCGGAACTTGTTTACCAAGCTAGGTATTCTAACCGTACCCTCGTTGTATATCCTCAACTCTGTATCTCAAGTCAAAGTCGTCTTTTATGAATTACAGAGGTGAAATCAAAAATTATTCACAGCGACCAAACTACAATGTAGCTATTCCTGAGCATAAATTTTTATTCTCGACAAATGGGCATATAGTCATACCAATAAAATTGTATAACAAACTGCCAGTTCCAATAAAGGAGCTGTCGATTTTTTGCCAATTTAGAAGGATAATCAAATCGTTCCTGTCGATGAACAGTTTTTTATTCACCGTCGGAATATTTAAACTGCGCAGGTGCTGTCGAGGGGTATTGACTATTCAAACCTTATAGTTCTATTTATTGTATTGTTATACATTATTTTTTATACCTTCTATCTATTTTTATAACGACTATACTGCCCTATTAAGCATAAAAGTCGTATCTGACATAAACAAGATTTTGAGTAATTTTGAGTAATTCTAAATTAAGTCCAATCCAATGCAACTTAACTAAACCCTGCGGAAATGTTTATGGTTTTTTAAGCAAATATTTGCAATTATTTCAGACTTAGAAATTTAACAAGTTTGGACGTACGACAAATAGATTGGACGACAAAAATAAACTGAAAATAACCCAACAACATGCAATTAAATTTTTAAAATGTAAAAGATGACGCGATTTTTTAAAGTAAACGTTCGTATTACAAAATTTTTATTCGATTAGGATGTATGATAAATAGATTTGGCCGAAATTATCAAAAATGAACTCGACCCAATCCAACCCAAATCCATAAAAATATTACCCAATTGAGTTTGTTTTGTTTGAGGAGTCGTATTTGCATTTTATTTCGCCAGTTACGACGTTTTGTACTAACAAATGTAGAAAGTTCATATGTTTGCGATGAGCCAAAGACGTGAAAATCGTAAAAAATTTAGATACGACTTTTATGCTCAACATGGCAGTATACTACATAGTGTATTTTATGGGATTATTGTGTTCTACTGATATACAAATATTTTCTCTTGATGACTTTTTAATGCTTGTACTGCAAGTCTGATGAAGTTTATTAGTGTATTATTATTATAGTTACTTTTAATAGATGTTTATTGTTGGGAACCGTCAAAATTGTGAAATGTGAAAAACCAATAAATTTCATTAATTATTGTCAACTGTATCGTTAATATCCAATGACCAACCGTGCTTTTAAATCTTAGTATCAACATTATATAACAATTAATATAATAAATTGGATTTTGCGTACATTTATTACATCGAATATTTTTAACGCGACGTAACTTTGGACGATTTTCTCCACAACGAAGTGACAAAAACTTGTTGCCTTGCCACTGGTGTATTTTTAAGTACATATTTCTTGCGATCATGCTCGAAGTTGTGACGTCCAAATAGGAATCGAAGGACGTTACCTTCTCGTTTCCAATTTTAAAACGACTTCCATCGATATCGACATCAATGTGCATTTTTTTTTAGTTTTGTAGGTACCAATTTTAATAACTTGCAATAAAAGTTAATGTTTGATCCCCAGTACAAACCAATCGTTAATAGACCACTTTGCTATGATTAATTTTTGAGGCAATCTTCTTCAACTTCGCATTGGTTTTTTTATTTTTATTTTAGTATTTTTTTAGTTCATTTGCAATCCGCAACTTTCATAAATTCTCTGATTATATTTGAATCCTACCGAATTTTGTATTATAGAAACTCGATATTACGAATGAATATATATGTGCAGATGCAGATTCGATATAGATATATTGGTGTTAATTAGACAAAGTTGTGAGGTTGCGTATATTTTTTGAATTATCTAGAAATCATGGGATGTAAAGATGCATCAAAATAAATAATAGCACCCATCTGACAGGTAGGTACATACGTCTAGTGGTTGGTAATCCCGTTATCGTACGGAATTGTTTAGCATTTATGATGGACGCGTCAGCCCTGACCTAGGCCGCATGTGTGGCGAATACAGATGCCCACTATTTCAAATCGGTCCATAATCGTGGAACCAGTTTTTATATTAAAGACTATGAAGAACTAAATTTTCTACACATTTTCCCTCTATACACAAATCTATTTTCAAATTAAAACAACTAATTCACTAACATTCCACGCTTAATTTGCCCAAATACAATCATCCATACCATATATCATTATTCCGTTCAATGCTAAATACTATTAACATTAATAGATGCAACACTCAACACTCAGTTAAAGTGGTTAATACGAATCCATACTGAACATTTTGTAATGTGTAACGATTTATTTAAAAGTGTGCGTGTTAAATGCTGATTATAATTGCAATGTTGTATCTTTTCATCTTTATGAGCTTTTCATTATAATTTTGTTAATGAAACAAGTAAGTCGATGTTCTTGTCGGGTTCTCGTAGGAAACCATTTCATCATCGTTGTTTTAACAGTGACAAGATCACGTAAATGCTAATTAAAAGCATGGTAAATCGATTTGTTTATTTTATATACATTATTGTTTTATACGTCCAATTAATTAAAAACGCGTGGCAACTTTAGGTTCAAAATAGAAGAAAACTACATCGAGATGATAGTAAATTCTTATGATAATTAATTTGACACAAAAAGTGCTGCCAGTATTGTTAGAGATATAGTCTAGTGCCAAGGTCATCATAGACTTTTGTTCAAGGTGGTCTGATGACAGACAGCAAGAGATCAGTCGATAACAGGATGTATGTATGTATGTATTTATACTTAAATTTTTTGTCTTAATTTATATTGATTTGATTTTCTTAATAAATGGTACTCAAATATGAAATCTAAATAGAATAAAATATAGATTCATTAAAATTACTAATAAATCAATCAATTTAAACGCCAGTACTTATATAATGTCAATCATGTCACACGACACCGGATATTAATTTATTATAAAATGATTGTAAACCATGTAGATAAGGTACGCGCCGAATGCGTGAAATAGTGGTACTAAAATCACCAACTGATCATTTAAATTATATGATATGTTCTTTTTAATTACTTGTTGCTTAAATATGACAGCGTATAAATTAGTCACTAAATGCGTTATACGTAGGGGAGATAATGGTCTTTGTATAGCAGTGCATGCAATTAATGTGGTCGGACTTGAAAAGATTACCTTTTATTCACAATTTGTAAAATAATAATGCAGGCACGATTCAATTAAAACGTTTATGGCGTTATAAAACACATTGTGTGATTTATACAACATTTATCGATTTATTTTCTTATCTAATTCTCAATAAAACATATAACAATAAAAATTTATCATTAAACATTAAGTTTACAAGAGCCACGTGTTTATAAAGTGTCAAAACAAGTAACACGTGCTGGGTTTAAATCTTGTCATAAACGTTCAAATAATAAATTAAACTTACCGTGCATTAACTGAAGAAGAGTTGCCAACGTCGTCAACAGACGGCTTTCTGGAACCAAACCAAAAGTCAGGAAAGTATTGCACTCCACATAGCATGGTTAACTTCACAGGACGAAATGACACACTAGGACTAACTTTCGTTCACACCCCTACTGCATGCTACCCTAAATAAGTCCTATATCTTAATATCTTCCCCACCCGTAGCACAGTACTTGTCCTATTTGATCAACTTATCATTACTATTCGTAATGCATCTTTTAAAATGTTCGTGTCGATAATAAATTTCTTAATTTTTGTATTATTAAATATTGAATAATTAACAAACATTGCTAATCCTATATTGCAGCTTTTATTTGAAACTTTACTTTCGTACTTTACAATAAATTACCAAAATTACCACAATTTTTACTGGCACAATATAATTTCATACGTAAAATTATTTATAATTCTTGTTTAATAAATGAAATTTGAATTTAAAAAAATATTCATTTAATAATTTTTATTTATTTAAAATTTGTTTTACATTTTTACCATAGATACTTTGATTTTCACGGCTTACTAGGCATAAAGTTGCTTTTACTTTTTTTTCACAAAAATTTTGTTACATAAGGCGATAAAATATTTTCTTTGCTGAAAAGAGTGATTCTTACAAGACTAGGAAAACTGTGCAAAAGGGCAAAGTGGGTACGACTTGGGCCTCAAACAGGCCTTGTGCTTCCTCGGTTCACGAATGCCGCGCCAGAGTCACACCAGGTTCCGTATCAGGCCTCCGTGAGGTTAAGTCGCCGCCGATTTGTTACCAAATAACATGCCTGTTCAGTTACTGCGTAGTAAATTTTGTTGCCGGTGACAAGTAGCGAACCATGTTAGTCTGCGTGGGCCTTCCATGTTCTAGCCACTCTGACAACAATCACCGATCACTCGAATTCGTTCAGGCAAGTGAGAGTTTTGCATTGGGTTCTAGAGTCTACTAACTTTATTTCTACATATAGGGTGTTATTGAAAGTTGTACAGATATTTTACCTTCTACAAAAGTTTATGGTTTATGAGAAAAAGCTGTTGGAAATATTAACAAAAAAGTTTGAGAGCCACAGATGTTTAAAAAAAAAAAATTATTGCAAGAAAAATCAAGTAATACAGCGACATGTCGTTCCTTATTGAATGTGTCTAATATTTTTATGAAATTTCATTTGAATTCTTTGTAAAATTATTTATTCATCGTAATGAATTTTATAAACGCTGAAGAAACGGATATGGTATTGGCTTACGGTGAAGCTCGCGGAAAGGCTGCCCTGGCACGAAGATTGTTTCGTGAACGTTGGCCTTATCGAAGACTGCCCAATGAACGAATTTTTGAAAATGTGATTCGTCATTTGATACAATTTGGCTCATTTGAAATGAACACTATTGATATTGGTCGTCAACGGAAAAATGAAACGCTAGAAGCAGAAGAAGTGAATCGCCGGACATTGGCACACGACGCCTTGCCGTTGATGTGGAGTATCCCATTTTTTAGTGTGGCGAACATTGAAAGAACAAGGTTTGCATCCCTTTCATGTTCGAAAAGTTCAAGCCCTCTTACCAACCGATTTTTTAGTGAATGGGTTGTTAATAAACACCTTGAAAATCTTGATTTTATCACTCGCGTTTTGGCCAGTTTGCTAGACCAGTCACATCTGGAGTGATGAAAACCCACTTGCCATCTGCGAAAATCATTTCCAGCAAACGTTTCCCATTAATGTGTGTATCGGTATTGTTGAAGGTTATCTCGTTTGTCCTCACATTTTGCCAAAACCAACAACTGGGGCCATTTATCTAGATTTCCTGGAAAATGTGTTGCCTGGACTTCTCGAAAACATTCCACTAAATGTGCGACAGGAATTGGGGTTCCTATGAATAACACCTGTATATGTATATTCATAAATGTTTTCTTATCCTCATTGACATGTGTGGATCATGCGGATAATTCAGATATACAGTAAAATCCGAGACCGATTTAATGTTGGCAAGATTTTTTATGGGTCGAACAAAAACAAATCAAAATTGAATATTGGTAGATGCAATACAATTGGTTTTGTTTCCTCTGCGTATACAATTGCTGGCAATCATCTTAGTAAAGCAACCATTATGGAGGATCTTTGCGTTCGACATTCGTCTATTGGTAACAATGTTGATAGTATCTGTCAAGCTGCATCCAAGTATGGAATTCGTCTCGAGATCGTCAAAATACTTTAGTATAGTATCAAATCTCAGTATTTCGGCTTCATTGTAAGTAAACATCAGTTTTGCTGAATTTCTCCATAATTTAATTATAAAAAATTACTGCTTTATTCTTTAATAATGTAAAGTTACACTACACGTACATACCTCAGATTTCTCACGTCAGGTAGCTACGTTTTACATAATGATATAATATGACATAATCATGATTTTTGACATATGACATTTGGCATTTAACATATGACATTTTTGTGGGTGCATTGCGTTACATGTGTCATTAACGCACTGGATTATATTTAAATGAATCTTGTCGTATGTATAAAGTATTTGTCCTATTGTAAGGTGAATACATGTTACATAAAGTTATTATTATTATTATTATTATTATTATATCCTATTACTATTATTAACAGAAAAACAGTACCCGATATGTGTTATTGGTTATTGTTATCGATAAACTTTCATGTAAAATATTTTGCAATGAAAGAAATATTTACGACGATTTCCAAACTTTTGACGAAACCTGTATTGAAAATGCATCTAAAATTTGAAATATTCCAAATCTCACAGACACGATCGGTTAGCATGACACCCATGTTTTTATCCAAAAGTTATGCAAAACAAATTTAACGTGTTCCAATTAATGCAACCGTCCTATTATTTTCCTGACGTTGCGAGGTTATTTTCCAACATCAAAGTCATTATGCATAGTAATATTAAATCAGTAACAAGGTTCGTCATTCTCATTTGATATATAAGTGTGAGTTGCTCTGAAATAAGTGGATATGGTGGAAAACGTGTAACCTTTTCGTGATATAAACTCGAAACTGCAACAATTAATTATCATATAAATTTATATAAATAAGACATTTTTAGTATAAATACGTTTTAGTGATGGGGCAAATTTTGGAAACTTGTGAGTCGTAAAATTGACTGATTTTCCATATGAGCGTAAAAAGATATAGGAACATGTCGCTTAAAAAGATTCATTTATAACCGAGTTTGTGGGGTCACTGCAAAGCCCCGCACGTAGTTTACTAATCGACTTGGTTCGATTAGCCGCATGCACTACTAATTACTTTGAAATGAATCATACTTTCTTAATTCCTGTTGAATTATTATGGAAAATATTAATTAATGACAACATTGATTTAGTATCTGCGATTTTTTACGTTACGTTTTTTCTTCTTTTAATATTGCGACTTAAATGTTTTATATGATATTTCATTGCCTGCGGTTTAAGTGGTTTTTTTCAAGTTGACGCATGTTTCGTAATTGTCGAAAAAGTTCAAGGAGCTGAACGAGATACCTATGGTACTTTATCGAAATCAAAGTCTGTTTTCAGGATTTAGTCAGTGTGTTAAAAATGTCGTACACATCGGAAATTAGAAAAAGTATTTACAGTTTCGTTAGGTAAATGCGCCCCAAGGGCGAGTGAGAGCAGGATATCCCTTGTATAAACATCAAGGTTTTCCACACACCTCCACAGTGCTGAGATTAGTAAGAATGGCTAAAAATAGGGCTGGGTTGGGTTGGCTAAAAATAAGGTTGGTGTGTCTGTTACGAAACTAGCCCGAAGCAAACTCACTATGACATCATTATTTTTAGAAATTTGAACAGAAGTGGTCACAAATACTGCAAAACGACAACTGTCCAACCAGCTGAATACCTCTATGTTGACGTAATCTGCTCCGTGTTCATTTGCAAACTAGTCGATTGTTATGGTCGAGGAGAAACACTTTACTATTGGGATTTTATAATGATAATGTAGCGTAATATCCAGACAATGTAAGATTCAGAGCATAAGCAAAATTTGTTGATAAAAGTTTAGTATGGTGCGCAATTCCTTCAAGACGAGTACGAGGACCTTCTGTGAGTCGTGTACGTGGTGAACCACTGAACAGTAGAGGGTATAATCGACAATACTTAACAAAGCTCATTCACTTGATTCAGGACCCCATAATGTTGGTTCTTTTGTTGTTATTGTCGTTGGATATTTGGATCCCGAGATATTTAAATCGCATAACCTGCTCTATCAGTGTTCCGTCGACCTCTAGTTTACATCGTACGGGATCTTTGGATATCACCATTGATTGTGTCTTCTTGGTTGAGATGTGAAGGTTGAATATCTTGGCGTTAGTGTTTACTTGTTGCAGCAGGCGTTGTAAGTCGTCTTCGTTTTCAGACATGAGAGCGATATCTCTGCGTAGCCTGGGATTTGAAAATTCCCTTTTTCCGCTGTTGTAACCTATGTTGGTGTGTTTTACACTCTATATTATTTGTTCCACGACGATGTTAAAGCTGTCACATGCCAATTGATACCGGTATTTCCTCTGTTAATCCTTCTTGTGTTTCGATTCTTGTTTTGTTCTCAGTGTTTAATTCTTTTACTACTTGGATAGTTTTTTTGTCGACGTTGTTTTTGCGGAGACCCCTTAGTACGTCCTAAAGTTGTATTGTATCAAAGGCTTTGGATAAATCTACAAAGCAGAGATACAGTGGTTCGTTAAACTCAATGGATTTTTCTATTAATTGTTCCTCGCTGGTTCGTATTTGTGTTGCTAATTTTTGCGATATGATTTTGGTGAATACTTTTTGGATATTAGAGAGCAGGCAGATTCCTGTGTAGTTCAATAACTATTTAATTTAATCTTTTGCCAAAGCACTATCCCATCAAAATAAGCCAAGAAAGAAATATGGAATTTGATCTACAGAGCCTACTAGCAAAAATAAATTGTGATGAGAATACCGGAGTGAGGGCGTTCATTGGGAAGAAACCGCCCTCTATGTTTCTAGTATATCTATGAATTGTAGTAATTAAATATTAAATGTAAATGCACAAATTACAAATATGGGTAATATTATATTAAAGAATATTTTTGTGGTTTTATTTCACTTGATATCCAATGTAATGTAACTTGCGGTTTTTATTCGCATATCAACTATATTTTACGCTGAATAATAATTTATGGAATTACTAGCGGCTGTATTCTTTGCGTCGTGCGATAAATAAATAATATTCGTAGATGTGTTTCTGTCATTATATATTCTTTGATACGACCACAGTAATATGTCGAATGCTGCTGTCGTACTGGCGCATACCATAGTAGCATTATCATTGTATTATTTACGCTAGTAGGGGGCAGACAGTCTAATATTCTTTAGTGCACTGTATTTTAGCCACAAATATTTCAAGGAAGACCATTTTTACAAGGATTAGTAATTATACGAAAGATGTCGATAGGTTTTATTTAAATTTTGTGATATAATTCAATCCATAAAAAAGGCTGACATAATCTTCACTGTAATATTAATCCGGAATACGATTCGGGCTTTTATATACACAATTCTTTCATTTCCAAGATAAAGTAGGCTACGACCGTCAGTTGCACATCTAACCTGCTACTTGAGGGCGGGGGTCCTTCCAACTTTCCCTAATCTCGTAGAGGGAATACTTGAGTAGCTCCGTAGCTGGAAAGATATAATTAGGTTAAACCTGTAAATGCGATCGTTGTTGTTCGATTACATAATTTAATATCTGCACCGAAAAACGAATTCAATACAGATTTATATTTTAATATATATAAAGATAATAATATTTGTCCCTTAATTCCTTATAGCGTTTATAATAAGTTTAACGCATCAAAAATGTTGGGAAAGACCAAGTTCAGTCTCTTGTTAGAAGTATAACAACTATTAGACACGAAGGGAATTTCATTTGGTCTTAATGTCCGTAGCTTGAATTCGAAACCACTTCGCAAGATGTTATCTGTTTTTTTCAATTCACATAAAATCAAATTGTTCCGCGTCGTTGATGCGACAAATATTGGAGATGGTGCATTTAGGTGTAATTATCAGAATTGAATTTCTAGTTGTAAAGCGATAAAAAAATTACCTAAACATTTTATTTCACTAGTTGAATTGAATACAACGATAATTTTTATATCTTTCCAAATTTAGAGTTGTTTTATAGAACTTTTTCTCTCCCACGTAATAACTACTATATAGCACAATATTTTTTCGACCATAAACCTGAGAGGAACAGTTTATGTTCAGGTCACCGCATCACAAACTGCTTCATCATTTTTGTGTTTATTATACTAACCTGATATGCATAAGGTACGAGTGGTTTTGTGATATGCTGGTTGGACGATATTGCGTTTCTCATGAAACCAATCTAGGCAAGAAATTATATGTAAAGAACCAATACATTTTAATGTTTGGATTTTAAGCACTGGCTGTAAGAAGATCAGCCGGGCAGACTATTTTTCAAGTACTTACATGCCATTTAAAAATAAGTGTTACTATGAGAAAATGCCTCACAAAAGTTGGGTGCATTGACCTGAAAGTAATTACACGTTAAATTTGCGCGAAACTGAAATTTAATATAGTTTCTCGTGGCAAGAAAATCGAAAATATACTTTTGCATTAACTTTTATTCTTGTTCCTGAGATTTAAGAAATGTACATGAAATGTACCTGATGTTCAAGCAATAAAACATCGGGTAATCATCTGTAACTATAATAATTATAGTGAGTAGGATGGTTTTAATTATATGATTATTTTTTTTTAATAATCTGGTGTAAATATGTCTAAAATTGGTTGCTGGTATTGAATAGATAAAGATCATGTCGTATTACCATTTAGGCATCAAGAATAATATATTTTTATATTGAAGAATTTGCTTGTAACGTTAAAAGAAATAACGACCATTGCTTGGATAAATTATACCAGTGCTTATATGCCAGTACATAGTAATACTATCTCCCATCTACATTATTTTATGTGATATGCTATTAATTGGCTTACGAACTAAACGTTTACGTATTTGTGACAGCACAATGATATAAACAGTTTTATCCCGCTAAACCAGATAATGCATTGAAAAACATTTATACTTTGATATGAACACAATAAATTCAATTAGGATTTAATGATATCCTGAATTCATTATACAGGTGAACTAATTCTATATATCGTCAGACAATGGCATGTAAAATACACGATTCAAGGTAATCGATAAATGTGTTTTATTATTTCGTCTAAAATGTTGAGCTGTATTTATTTATTGCTCTATTATAATTAACATTAATAACATGAATTTTTAATTGGACTCGATTAAAATGAAAACGCTTCGTTGTTCGTTTATCTAATTGGTTTTAATTTTGTAATACCATACAACTTCGTTAATCCGTACTAGTTCTGGTATGGATTTAAACGGATTGTCAAATTTTTCGGATTATAGAGAAAAGTAAATACTTTTTATATACAATTTCATATAAAATGAAATATTTTTAAATCGGCGATTTTGAAATTGCAAAATTATATAAATTTTATTCCCTATTTAATTCTACATACCTAGATTGTGCATTTATGTCATCGCACGACGCTCCTACTTACTATAACCTCTTCTACTACTACAACCTCAATATTTAATCACTCATATTTTTACAGATCTATATAGTCTTCTATTAAGGAGGTAGGTATATAATGTCATCGCCACCATCCAGGTGTCATATTCTCATAATCTTTTCTAACGTACCAGAACGTTTAATACCTGTTTATAATGAATTTATTACGAGTCTAAATTTCTAGCTATCGTGGTTTCATTGCACCTTTGAAATTAATTATTAAACATTCATCGTTAATTTTGAAAGATTTTTGAGACTTTATTAATTAAAAAAAAAAATGATAAATGACTTGACCTATGCGCATTAGTAACTAGTATAACATAGCATACCATAAATCGAAAGAAAACAATCGTGTGATAACTGAAACGTAAATGAGTATAGAAATAATGACCAGGTATGTTTTTATATTTTAATATGCGATGTATTTCATCGATCTGCTTCCAGAAACTAATAAGTTTACTTGCTTAGGCAATTTAAAAATTATTTTTTAGTTCATCTATTCGTTGGACACCTGTATTAAATAAATAAGAGAAGTATTTGTAATTTATAATAAGAAAAATGAAACTTGTGACATTTCCACAATTTAAATGGCGGCGTTATTTATATAAAAATAAATTTGTCATATTTTAGCATTTGGCTCTAATGAAAGTGGGTTTATTCACTACGAGTAAGAATGTGTGATGGGCCATCAAATATGACAGCAAGCATTCCTGGTCGGCCCATGTGCTGTTTATGAGATTTCTAACTACGCTATAAATCAACACCCCACTTACAATCGGTTGTAATTAAAGGGAGCATCAATTCACCTGTTTTGGGTTATTGAGAATTAATAACATTTTAACATTCTTTACGTCGATCATTTATCCGTAAATAAAAATATTGAATTAAAATGTAATTAATAATTGAAATAGAATGACAGTTATTTTGTTGATTTACATATATAATTTAGACGAAAAGCACAAACGAATTACAACAAGTGTTGATAATTGACGTTGTGTTGATTTTTTTAAATTCATTTGTGCTTTTTGTCTAAATGTTATTATTATCGATCGAGGAATCTTTACATTTATTAGTTTACCACTGTCTCATTTATAATTAATGTTTTCACTTAAGTAACATATTATATTAGTCTGAATATGCTTTTCATAATAAAAGCAAAACGTCACTAATGTGATTATTATTGAATTCAATCTATCTATCCAAATATTTCTGACAGTAAATCACTTAGGCAGGTACTTGTCTCGCGCGGTGAGCAGTGAGAGTCTGAAACACTTGACTTGGAAGAAGTTTTCCAAGTCAGTGAAACCAAGAAGAGCTACCTGAAGATGGCAGATAGGACGTCTAAGTGATCCTTCAAGGAACATTTCTACGACGCGGTTCGCAACTATACTGCCTTTCAAATAAAATAGACCACAACGAGCCACTGAACGTAGAATGATGCAAATATCTAGTGCACGTAGAAAAACAAAGGATTAAGTTTTGAAGCCAATCCGTCACTTCTGACAGAAATTATCTCGTTGCCTGTGTCTTTAGTTTGACCATAGTTTCGCTGATTTGTCGCATTTGTTAGGAGTTTCTTCTTGTTTGTTGCAACCTTTAGAATGCCTTAGGACCTTTAGAATGCCACGAGTTCGAAGACATGCAAATTTTCATCAAATTACGCCTTTTGAACGAGTACGAATTGTCCAGATGCATGAGGCTGGTTTAACCTTCCGTGAGACAGCCATACGAGTCAATCGGTCACACACCACTATAGCACAGATTTGTAGAGCCTGTGGGGATATAACTCATTAGAAACTTTTCAATCATTAAATGTTATCAGTTTTTCTTAAAAATGCAATCATTTGTTTTTCTACGTGCACTAGATATTTTCACCAAGTTTCATCATTCTACGTTCAGTGGTTCGGGGTGGTCTATTTTATTTGAACGGCAGTGTATATCTAATCGAGACTTATGTTAATCATATAATTATTAAAGAAATTTTCTCATCAGGTTGTCCAGCGTTGCGTTGGTTCAATTGGTTTTTCGAAAACTCTCTAAGTACGTACATATAGTTCTTTACGATATTTTGTTATGTAGACCTAATTCATTTTCTCCTAATTTAATTTTCGGTTAGTTACTATTTAGTCAGTTTGTATGTATGTATGAGCCCTTTGCAGTCGTTGTTGATTTGATATTTCCCAGGTACCAATTAAACCGTTTTAATTGGATGCGTGCAATTAAATACGTATACGTAAACTATATTGGTACATATTTGTGTTTCATTAAAATATATTCTTATGTATGTAAATATAGGATACCTATATTGCGTGCAAATGTAAAGATGCAGTTCCATTGCTATACCACATGTATTATTCAGATAAGAGATTAATGGGGGCAATAGAGTTGTATTGCATTGTGTATTACACTGAGCGGCTCTTAGCATTTAACGCGGCACGGGCTCGCGTGCCTCTCGTCCTGTTGCTACCGATAATATCATATCGGTCAGTACTCAATCGTTCCATGAAACAAATACAATTCCATATATGTCACTGGCCTACAACAATCTGCAACTGCCAACTATGGTCTAATTGTTTTTCAGAAATAACATTTTCAACTCATTATTTATAATGCTCAATATTTCTTGCTACTAAAAGAGCACCAAAAAAGTTTTAGTTTTTCTCGCCCGCAATAAATATAAGCGATCAAATTTTATTCGATTTTGAAGTGCTAATATCTTAAATTCTATGCATTTTAGTGTATCGCGTCATTAGATTTATTGGGGATTTTCTGTTCTAAATCAACAAGTATGAACACATTTTTCTCTCATTGATTGCGATAAAAATAAAAATATCAGGCGATAAAAATCATCTGAAACGGCATTAAACGTGAATAAACTTCTAAACGTGTTGGTTCTGTAGACGGTGAATTCACTATGGTATGATTACATCATTTATCTCCGTTATTAATATGTCCATGGTACATTAGTCGAGTATTTACTTTACATTATGTATTGATGGTTGTTTGCACGCCGTGATAACCATTTGCATTTGTATGTAGGTGTTGTTCAGTTTCTGTTTAGTAACGTAAATTTAATTTAGTAAATTATTTCGTCCATTGTTGTTTTCCTGGATGATCAATTTTGTTATTAAAGTTTACAATGCGTATACCTTTTGAATTTAAGTGGTCCCTTTAAATCACTGGATCAATTATATCGTGTGATTGTTATTGTAAAAAAAAGAATTCTCTCAAAATGTATAGGTCAGATATTATACCAATTAATTTTTATGTAAAACATTTTTTAATAAAATAATTTACGACGGTGTACTTACCATACTTTTGGTTTTGAAGTCAAATACTAAGAAAGATACACTTGCCGTGAGTCTTTTAATATTGAGGAATAAAATTTATGAAACAAAGGTTTAGGGAGATGCGAGTGGATCTGTGGACGTCTGATTTTTCCATTTTTAGAGTTTCTATAAACTTGTGTACTTAAATTCTAAATTATTTGAACAACAACAAGTGACAAAACTACAATTGAACCAACGTAACAACAAATGATTAATACTTTAATGTGTCAAATTGAGTTAACGTCACTCAACGCCTACTATGTCAGGGACGTTAAATAATGATCTCCCCTCGTAATTGTGTTCGTTTGATGTATTGGGCCCTTGTTTTGTCCCAGTATTAGTTTTTGTTTTGTTGGTTCTTTGTTCTGAAGACCTATTTTCTAGTATTCAAATTTCAAAATCATTTATCAGGGATACAAATTGCAAGAATCAAATCGGTCAAACAGATATGAAACAATAACGAATGGACTAGCATTAAGAACCGTTGAACAAAAAACTGTTTATATTGAAAGGCAGACAAAGGGAACGAGTTAGTAGTAATGGGCAAAATATATTAAAGTAATAGAGTTGAACATCAAATATCGTGGGGGCTATATAAAGAATTAACGAAAATCGAATTTAAAAATTAATATAAATATATTGTTTACCCAAAATACATAAGCCAGGTAAGCTATAAGCTATAAGCCATATTGTTTCAGGTATTTGACACACCGACTTACTTGTTTTTAAAATGCTAATCAATGAATTAAAAAATTGGCCCAAATCAGGCAATTCAAAATTCGTTTGAATTAATTCAAATAATCAAAAACTGTTGGTTTCTTTTGATAGGTCATTGATAGCCAATTCATGCACCTCTGAAATATCTTGTAAGTTTGCTCCACAAGAACAAGTTTGATTTCGGCTAAAGTAGATAAATTCTTCAATTGTAAATTTGAAAGTAACTACGAATAAAAGTTTTCAGAATGCAGCACACCAGTACGGAAACTAATACGAATAGACTTCTCTAGACTCTTCGGTTGTGATTTTAACTACCTTAGCATTTTTGAAACTACGATATAATCGCAGTCTTCGAGTGAAATTATTAAGATGCATAAGTATATGTTGCATCCAAACCACTTGTAAATAAAAATAATTTAAACAAAAGCTAAGAAAAATTGATACGTAATTTTTGATGGTGAAGTTTTAAAGTGTTAACTGTAAATATCTCCAAAGCATCAAGCGTTACGTGGAATGAAAAAATCTAACAAAACGCACTTTCTCATTTAATCTAGAACCCCCTTTAATAAACGACATGATTTATGTGTTTTTTTTTTTTTCGTAGGGAACATTTTCTTCTGCCGCTTAATGGACATTCATTAGAATGTTCGTAAGAAATGAAACCTGCGACTTTTCTTATAATTTCTTTCAGATTTGTCGATATATTAAATTATTAATACACTACCCGCAAATTACGCATGTTTTAGTTAAATTAAAGTAAAGGAATTGCTTCGGCATATTGTATCGTATTATATAAGTGTTAACCTCGAACGTAATATATTGTGATACGAAAGCTGTCGCTAGGGCAGTGCTAAATTAAAACAAACGCGAGGGTGTGTTATCAAATTACGATTATGTGGACGTTTTTTACGATTAGGTTCTAGATTTAATATTTCCAAGGGCATTGGCGTTTCGAGTTTATATTTGCGATCTTTGTAATTAGAGTCGTGCAGCAAGAAACAACATGCTCTCTTCGTCTGTGTCTGAACGTTCCTTCCATATCGAAGTCCATATGTGTTTTATAGCAAGAAACCAAGTAGACTCTGCTTGTACGTCGAACACAATTCCGAAAGAAGACCGCTCATTGATACAAAAAGTAGGGACCGCGCACGGAACCGAGTTAGGGGATTGCTCATTAAAACCCATGTATGTCGAGAATGTGGAAATGCAACTCCACTGACCGTCGTCGCATTCTGCTTGCCTGCTGGACACAATAAATATTGTATCTATCTAGTCAACAATACAACCGAACCGTATATTTTCGCACAAAAAATCATCTCTGGCTTGAACGCTTGAGATTTATTCGTGCAGATATCAAAGGTACATCAGTTGGTTACAGACTTCTATTGTGACTGTCCTCAGCGGCCACCGTTAATTTATGCAACCTCCTAATAAGGGAGTATAAACCTTCAAACAATGGATATATTTTTTGTGACTTTATATGAAGTGTGTTTTATATAATGGGGGAGTGTGTATCCACATAATTACTTATAATATATATATATATATATATATATACATATATATACATATATATATATATATAATATACATATATATTTTCACTATATTAAACTTCCTTTTGATGTCTAGCATTTATTTCATTCTAAACTAACTGACTTAATTATAATCATTTGTAAATATTAGTGCTAAACATATTAAAATGTACGTACTGTAAAATCATATTTAATAAATCACATAAAAGACCATTTTAAAACGGATTTATAACAATTTTTTTGTTGTGTGAGTTTAATAGACCGTGCAGTATAAAAGCTGCACAGCTGACATGTCCCAGAAATTCCAAGGAATGCATTTCCTTTTCTGGCAGCTTAATGCAGAAATGAAAACAGTGAATTCAAGTCCACGGTCAGAAGATGCTCGCTTGGGATTGATGGTAAAGCTGTACTGTATGGAGATCGATAAGTTGGTAGAACTGTACAATGCATCATTCGAGCCGATTATTCCGATACACAAGACGGATATAAATATTGCTTCTGTGGATAGCTCAATGTTGCAGCTGTACCACGAAAGATGGGGACATCAAGATAAGCAACATCTCGGAGAGATGATTGAGAGGGAGTTAGACATTAAATTTAGAATAGAAGAGAAACCAGAAAAAAATGTGGCTAAGCCTGTTGCGTTGACGGTGACCGATGTAGTTGCATCATTCGATGCATTCTTCACGAAAAAACGATATTTAGCTGTTTTAAAAGGTAACTACACTAAATTTCACCATTACTGTCTGCTGAAACGTATGCTTGTATATAAGAAACTGTCTGAAGATACTGAGTGACAATAGCGAAGAGTTTGACAGTGGGGTGATGAAAAAGGAATTACACATTTTGTCACTAATCTAAAGCACATTTGCGCACAATTTCCCGTTTGGAAAGTTGGCCAACTAAGGTATACATACTTTCACGTATATCTATTTTATAAGACATTTCAAAGAAACCACCAACCAACCAATACGGACGTCACAAGTAATGATATTTGTCACTGTTTTGCATGCAATGGCAATACGATAAAAATAATTCAATTCGAAATATCTCGAGAAGCATTTTTTCCCAAAACTTTAGTTACATACGCTAAAATTAATTCGGAAGTTGCTAATATTCCAAACTATTCTATTGTAAGTAGTGATCGTAAGAGTAGGGGTGCAAAATAAAACTTTCGCGTTTGGCATATTTTACAGACTTTACGGAGACAACATTTAGATGTTGTGTGGTTGAAAATGAATTATAGGAGAAAATTACATTTAGGATATTTTGTTCATCGAGTATTGTCGTCATTAACTCCGCTGTATGTTAGAAAATTATTTACTTGCTCTCAGGTTCATTCGAGAGATTTGCACTTTTTGGATTCGTTTAGTGTACCTATGCACCGCACCACGTTGTTCAAGCGATCATTTTCTTATAGTGCAGCGATTCTCGACAACTCAATGCCGCGGTATTTATTTACGTTTAATTTGGCGAATACCAAGGTGATTTCATGTTGCTCTGACGTTTCCCATCATAACTAACTGTTATTATTTAATATACATTGTAGTTCGTGTAAAATATTTTTTTTTCAAAATAAAATCGTGTGCACCTGTTCTTTGGTGTTACACAATGTCCAACGTTTTTGAGTTATTGTTGCCATTTTTTTTGCGAATAAATATCATTAATATTTTGCCTATAGTGGAGCCCATAGAAGAAATAAAAGACATCGAATTTTTCGTGGATGGTCCAATATAGTGGTTAAAACCTTACGAAGACTTCGTAAAAGACGACCGGTGTATTAAATGGAACGTCGTAAACGTAATTTTATTAATACTAAACAGCCTGATGCAAATGCGGTACCTGCTATAAATGTTAATTAATATATTAGCATAAAATTCGGGGAATCGTAACAAATTCCATCCAATTTTTTTTATTAATTTTTTATAAACCGCTTGTTTAATCTACGTTAAAATTAAAACAAATTGATGTACATGCTACACGACAAAAAAAAATATGCAAAAAATTCTAAAAAAAATATACGGAATATTTAAAAAATATTTTTAAGATTTAATGTGGTGAAATATACATAAGCAGGTCACAAATTACTTGACTGAAGATTGAACGAAATAAATGGTTCGACAGGATTCACATAATACTAAAACTCCGAATAAAATTACAAGAAACTAAAAGTTAAGTCTAGATGACTAGTTCGTCACTTTCGACATCCATAATTATGCATCTTTCTAAAAACATGTAAATTTAAAATTTTAATTAATAATAACATCCACAAATTGCTTTAAAAATATCATGTCTAATGATGGGATTGAAGATTTAAAAATGCCGTTTTTCTCGAAGTGAGTTTTTTGTATGAAGTGTAAAATGAAAATAATTAGTTAGTAAAAATAAAGTATAGCAATTTTATTAAAGTCTTGATGTTAATACATATATATATATATCTATCGTACCTTGATTTAGTATATACGCAAAGTCTGTAACAATGATTTATTAATTTTCAGTCAAGCTTGTTTTCTATCTCTTAAGAAGCGCAGCCAAGAAATAATTTATGCCGACGTGAGCACGTTACACACAACCAATGGTGCAACATACAGGTGTTCGAAATATTCTCGGTAGGCAGTCAATCTAAGCGGCAAAAACTAATTTGAAATTTAATGCATTTTTTAAAATTGTAACCGATGAATTAAAAATTGCTAAATCTTTATTCATATTTTACTTCGGTATAAAAAGTATAATGAAAACTAACTAGACGATTTTTTAAAGATTTTTTTATTATATTCGTCAACAAGGATTATACAATAACATTTTATTTCACTATCTACGAGTGTACATATAACTTTATTTTATTGTATTTTTAAATAACTAAATTTTAGATCTATATTGCCTCATTATGTGATTTACTAATATCGACCCAACTTAACCCAATCCAACCAGAAATATCCATAGACGGTACCTATTTACGTTTCCTTCCATTATAATTAAGTTGGTGTTGACCCTTCACACTGATTGCAACTTGACTTAATTATTAATTTTCTTTGTGACGAACCTTAATAATAATCATTTTTCTACCATTATTAATTAATTTCCTTATTTTAATACTAATTGCTTATTTAAAATTAATAATCGGCAAATACATAAACAATTTCTACTATCTAAGACAGCCTCGCCAAGTTGAATACAGCTACTTCTCTAATACGGTCCGTTGCTAATATTACTTCTTAATACCAATAAATAAAGTAATTGTATTAAAAATTATAATTCGTAAATACATACATACACAAAAACATTATATCAGTACCCAACTTAGCGACTAATCTGCTAAGTTGGGTACTGCTATAACCACTGCCTTTCAAATAAAATAGACCACCCCAAACTACTGATGGTGAATGCATGTGGCTGGCTTAAACTCCCGTGAGATAGCCAGACGTGTCAATCGGCCACACACCACTATAGCACATACGTGTAGAGGCTGACAGGAAGAACACCTAGAAGTTCGTCGTAGAGGTACTGGTCGACGAACAGTGACAGCAAGAGCGAGAAGATCGGCTCTTAAGGCGAAATGCAGTTAGAGATCCGGAAGAACCACCAGGATCCGTTGGAATAAATTGGATAAGAGCAATTGACCATATGGTATTCATGAGCACAATTTATCGCCGAATACGCACGTTTGGACTACATTCTTATCGTCTTTATTTTCGTCTTCCTCTAACAAAGAACAAGAAGCCATCAGACTTCACTGATGCCAGGGCAGACAATATTGGGTTTTTGAATCGAATGAAATCTTCTTCAGCGAAGAATCAAGATTTTACTTGGGCGACCCAGGGGTCAGAGGCAAAATTTACAATTTGTTCAACGTCGCCATACGGCTTTAACTCCTGGGGTTATGGCAATACGCTATGGAAGGAGATGTCGTCTGGTATTCATTCCGGGCACACTAAACGCCAGACGTTATTGGAACCAGTTGTTGTGCCATTACTATAAAACCTTCCAGGATCAGCCTTCCAGCAAGATAATGCGCGGCCTCATACTGCTCATGTAACGTCAGCCTTCCTAGAAGAAAACAGCATCAATATGTTGCCCAGGCCTTCAAGATCACCGGACTTACCCCCAATGAACATGTCTGGGATATGATGGAAAGAAGTTTGCGGCGTTTACCCCATCCTCCAAGAGGATATCAATAATATAATTTCCAGTATGCCCAGAAGGGTTGCTGAGTGCATAAGAGTACGTGGAGATGTAACTCATTATTAACTTTTTAATCATTAAATGTTATCAGTTTTTCTTAAAAATGCAATCATTTGCTTTTCTACGTGCACTAGATATTTTCACCAAGTTCCATCATTCTACGTTCAGTGGTTCGGGGTGGTCTGGTTTTTTTTTTACAAAAGCACAATTATTGTATGTACTATTAGCAATATTAAATTGTTTACATTTCATACGTCTGGAAATTTACTTATGCAAATCACAATTTATTTACGATTTTGTGATTGTGTAAGAAAATATAGTGTGTTTTGCGTGGCCTATTTCTTTTGATTAATCGTTTAACTGCCGATGTCCTGCGGGCGCGTCTTGCACGCTCTATAAGTGTCACACTCGTGTGGCTCGACTTCCACTTAATTCATGATGTGATCCATAAAGACCAGATCCAGAACGCGTTGTTTGGCAGTTAAAGCAACGGATACATAAGCAGTAAGCATGGTTAATTAATGAATTTTCAATACAATTGTATCACGTTGTATGCCTTAGATAAATGTTATGTTAATTACCATCTACTTAAGTAAAATTTTGGTAATGATAATAAAAAAAAAATATTATTAAAAGTTCACGTTTTATATATATATATATATATATATATATATATATATTGTAAATTTTGGCAGTAATCTGTAAAGGAATGTTAATTGTTTGTGTTTTTTTATTGAAGGAATAATTTATCTCTTTACATATTATTAGAATAATAATGAAAATTTGCAATTGGTTGCATTTTCATGGTGCCGTTGGCTTTTAGGACATTGACGAACCGTATAAGCGAGGCCTACACTTATTTAAACAAATTATCCCCTGCTCTGCCGTTGTAATCATGTGCGGTAATTTCATAACAGGTTTCGATTGAAGCTTGATAGACTCGGGCTAATCGACTTGAAGATAATTTATAACAGTCTTGTTTTATTTGCCACCCTCATTAGTCGATGCAGCGCGGCTGACCAGAAAAACCTTCGACAAGTATCGATGCATACCTATAATGGCTGTGACAAAACAAAAACCTGACTGACGGCTCGCTCCCATCTGACCTTAATTCAGCCGCGGCTGTAAAACGCCAGTCGAAGTTTATTAATGAAACTAATCAAGTGCTCGCTCTTTAGACACCCACTTCTAAACGATTAGTTACTTACCGTTCTGTCCAGCAGAGTGCGTCTTCGCGATACCTGCAACAAAGATTATTATTAGCTGGCAGTTAACATTCGCTCGCTTAGGATAGGAACATTCATGTCGAGCACACGACCGCGAAATCTACAACTCCCCGACTTCTTGTATCGAACGATTAGCTTAATATATGCACCGGACAACACTTTTGCTATAAATTTCAAATTTACAATAACATTGAATCTAACTTCAAGATATCCATCATACTAAGCACTTATCTTCAATAAAAATAATAGTGTTTCATTCAATAATCCATACATAACAGATATTGCACACACGAAGTGATCAAATACGTGGTCCATGAAATAATATTTTGCAAATAATCACGACGAAATTTTGCAATTAGTGCTTCACAGTGAAAACCAAACTTGACACTCGCTTCAATGACCAGTCATTCTTTTCCACATATTTTTATCACCGGTTTTCTTCGTCGTTTTTTGGCGTCTTTTGGTTAATGTGTTGTAACTTAATGCACCTATTCTTGATCTTATTATTCCATTCGTATTTTATTCAACTTGTTTTTTTTTTGTTTGAGTCGTGTTTATTAATTTCCGGCTTTTGTTTTCGTGTTATATCATTTTGTCATTTTTATTTATTTACAATGATTTTTAATATTATTTTTTTCCTTTTGAGGTTCAGCTATCGTTCATTGTTGTTGTTTACCTTATATCTTCTTCGTATGGTATTTCTTTTTGTTATATTCTTCCCGGTGTTGGCTACCATTGAAATTTTCTAATTTTGTCTGATTTTTGTTCAATTTTGTGTATTTTAAATTCTTATTGTAAATAAATTTATTGATTACTTTAATTTTGTTCTAAATATTTTTATTCGTTAATGTGTTTCCGTTGATCGTAATTTTTGTTCGTATAATTTTTCACAAAACGTTTATTGTTTCAATTTTCCTTTTTTTATCCTTATTCCTTCGTTTATTTTCAAACCCATTATTTCATATTTTCACTGAAATTTCCGTGCTCTAAATTAAAACATTTAACATTTTATTTCAGTTCAGTGGGAAGGTGACCGCAAAGGATTATGGTGCTGCCCTTTCCATGCCCGCCTTCAATTGGCCGGTGAGTGCTTTTAACTTCTTCCTATTCTGTTGTTCAACGCACATTTTAGCCACAGGCTTTGACAAAACTCACCAGATATTCATACATAGGTGGATTGTATTGAAAATAGTGACTTAATTTAAGAAAAATCAAATGTAACATTGGTTAAGTTCATATCTGGTTGTAAAATTAGGAAAAAAATCATCTTAATTGATAATTTTTGCACAAGTATAATTTTACAACAATATTGGCAAAAAAAAATTTGTATAAAATACAAACGCAATTATTCATAATTTAATCGCGTGGGCAGTGGATTTATTCCTAAAGTTTATGCTGATGAATTGGTAATATGTTTTTTAAATGTACAACGATATTTATGTATTTTAAATTGGCTTTAAGACATTGAAAGTTTTTGGTTTTCCCTTTAAAAAAATTGCAAAACACATTTTCCCAAAAGTAATTAACATTGGATAAATTTGACGTATAAATGTACAAAACTCTATATTACACTCAAACACTTTACCGCTGGTAAAAACAAACTGACTCAGGTCAGCCACATAGGTTATTTCAGCCGCATGTATAGCAAACAAAGAGTTACACTGACCAATTTGTATCAATTAGTTCTTGACATACCGACCATGTCTGTAATCCTTCTAGAAAAAGGTTTTAACTAAATTCGCCTATTTTTTCCCCATACTTGTGATATAATACGGTTTCCCTGACTTATCCTTATTACCTTTTTAATATCTTCTTTTATTTCGTGTTCTCCCCTCATTAAATCATTTGTCTTTATATTAGACTTTATTATTTATTATTAGACTAGGAGACCCTTTGTCGTCATCTTCCCATAATCTTTTCTTGTTCTATTATTATATTTCTTTGATACTTTTGTTATCTCTTTTATTTTTTGTAGTGCTCCAAAAAATAGATTTTTCTTATACTCCGTTTTAATTTTATTTTCAGTCTTTCGAACCTTTTCCTTTTTCTTTTTTAATTGTTCTTTTTACGATTACAATTTTATCTATATATTCTTTGTAATCCTTCCTTTTTAGTTTTTTCTTTTTGCTTCATCATTCCACTATTATGGAATGGTGAAGAATGCTTCGTATAATTTGTGTAGTTCGTGTTCAGTAGATGTGTCCAGGAATGAGTTGCTGTGTAGTCTCTGAAAAACGAGACTCAAATGAGTTGAAAGTTTCCGTACATTCTAGGTAGTTCATGACGTGTGCATTTACTTAATTACACGATCGGTTGGTCGATCGCGATCGGCCGTTTGAAAACCCCTACTTTAGACCAATGCTTAGAGTAAGAGGTATCGAAGCCCCCGTTCTAAGTAATGCGCTTTTGTATCAACATTTTTATTAAACTGATCGATTTAAGAACAAATATTTATAATGTAACGATAATATCAAAATAGATTGATGGTAGTTTTTTCTTTGGTGTTATGGCGCTTAATGAATGCACTAAATACATTTTGGGTTGCATTATCTATAGATCGATAGCTCCGTGTTTTATTACAATTGGCAATTATATGAAAGTTTGGCGCTCAACGTGATGCAAGAACGTAAATAAAAAAAGCTTAAATTCTCGTGTAATATCTCTGCGGTTATTGCGGTTCATCGTGCCTTGTGGTAGCCGCCTCACTTATTGTGTGAAGCCGGCCCTGCGTTTTGTCAAACCCTACATTTCAACGTTTTATAAACTCGGGCAGTTGCATCAAATAACACTGCTTTGAATATTACCATGACTATTAAAAATTAATTAATTAATTTCGGTTTAATGGACATTAAACACGTTACGTAATTAGTCTGCGTATTTTTATACAAGTTTCTTTTCTTAAATTCAATCAATAATATTTTTCGTGAAAACCGCACGATCCTTTGGCAAGAAACAGTTGAATACGATATAAAATGCTGACATTTGTCTTGGCGGCTGAAAAAGCGGCATTTTCTAACTCGAGAAACTTCTTTTTTCGCAACTAAAAATCAACTAAAACGAATACGGTTGTATTCAGGAAAAATACAGTTTATGTTAAAGCCGACAATGGAGGGTAGTTCATAGAGACGGGCATAATAACCAGACATGACCATGTTAGGATCAAGGTGAATGAGACAGTCGCTAAACAAATCTATATGACAGTGTTCATATGCGCTGCTGCTCCACTGTTTTTGTAAGTAATTCGAGTATAACGTTCGTTGAAAATCGACTCTTAAATTGCCATTCGAAATAAACAGTGAGAACTTTTTAGCGTTTAGCTTTGTGAAGTCCAAAGAGTTCTTGCTTCACTACATATGTCGATATGTCTTTTACCCGGTTAATAAGATTAATTAGATTTTATGTGAAGAGAAGAAACGTTTGCCTGTATATATATATATATAATTATTTATATATAATCATTTTAAGATAGGAATATAAATTACTTATGTAATTTTATTAATTAATGTTTCGCTATATCAACTTCACTAGCTAAGGATTGAATTTGCAAAATCAACATTTTTGGATCTTTGTATGATTTTTTTGTCAAAGATTTTGCCAAATTTTGCGAAAAATTAAAATATTTTTATTTTGTAATTCGTACCCGTATAACTACGAGGGCAGAGTAATAAATACGTAGCCTTGGACAATCTTCTTTGGACCATTTGTAGTTTTTAATGTAGGTTTCTTTTAGCTAGATATATTTCGTTCCGTTTTTCTTAATTTTGGATCTCTTCTAAAATTTTGTTGTCTGTGTGACGACCCACTCATTCGAACCAAATCTCTGAAGACTACAGCAATAATCTTTCCGCGGAATAATTTTTGCTTTCCTCGACGCTGATTTACTATGAGAAGTCCCTTGTTTTGACTGGCCCGTCGTTTCTGGTGTGTAGTGATGGATCCATGTTTCGAATCATAAGTAATCTATACCCATCTGGATCAGGATCTGGAATGGTGGAGGGTGCTGCCTCCATTCGGGGCTCGCACCACTGGTTATACAGCCTACTGCGTAAAGGTAGGCTAGTACCGTCGTGATATCCGCCATGCTCGGCAGTTCGTCTCTTATCGTCAATAGGGATGGATATGCCCAGCCGGTTCTTGTTCTTCAATTCCGCAACTTGTGCAGATCTGGTGTATCCACCAGGCGGATTGTACAGAGGTGCCAGTTCAACACCATTCCGCCTCGATGTGTAGATCAAGAGGTGGGAGAATACATAGCATAACTTCCATTGCCGCCGTGGGTATAGCATACATAACGCCTGTAACGCTTAGTCAAGCGATCTGCTGAATTTGTGTAATTTATTTTATTGTTAAGGGGGACACCTTGTAGGTCAATTTTGGAGCCGATTTTCAAGAATTTATCGTAAAAAAAACTACAGAAGATTTCGATATGAAAATGTAAATGTAAATGTTGACTCCCAAGATCTGGAGATTGCTTTGACTGTGCCTCTGTCGAAAGTGACGGTTCAAACGGTGTGCAGGATTGGGTCCACCCTACTTATCGGAAATAAAAAATGCAACAATGCTTTTGATCGTTGTTATGTCAGCAAGGTCCTGATCGTTCACTTTTATAAAATAGTAAGGCCCGCTGATCATTATTTCCATATTTATCTGTTGTCAGACGCAGATACTTCTTACTTCCCACATTTGGACTATATTTGAAATACACGTTGATTGCAAGGTAATCTGTACGCACGCACTCATTTTCAGACGTACAATTAGCGTCAGCCTTAGCAGAACGCACTCTGGCACGCTTATTCTTTGTCTAACCGCCTTAATTATATAATTCCAACAGAAATCGACATTGCAACTGGCAAATTGATTTCATAACACTGAACTACTGCCCTGTTTCTTCTTCGTTTTTGTCGTCGAATATTGAACTGAATATTCCAAATCCTCATTTACATTTACATGTAGAGGCGGCACCAAAACTACGTTATGATTAGATTTTATTTTAACAATTACTATATAAAGATGGTTAATTCAATTTGCTGACAACCTGACAAAGCTGACAAGAGTAACGGTGTCGTATGACAGCCTACTGAAGATTTAAATGCTCGGTATATTAAATAACAAATAAATCGTTAGTAATAGGAATGATTGGTACTGGTGCATTCATCCACGTATTTAATTCGATTACACACAATTAACTTTCAGAAATCAGAAATTGTCGGTGCATATATTTATATATATATATATATATATATATATATATATATATATATATATATATATATATATTTGTGTGTGTGTTCAATTAATCGTTATTTCCATAATTACTATAAAATAGTATAGGTTTGAAAGGTACTTTGATCATATTAAATACATGTAATATTAATATTAGGTCGGGATGAGTTTGACACGCTTATCACATTGTCATTACACGCGCGACCTCTCATTTGGAATGCGTCTCGAGTATTTGCCGTTACCACCATATGCCCACTGACAACTTTACGAGGAGCACCACTTCAAACCACATGTTACACTTTGGGTTGGTTTATGCCCGTTACATGACATCCCCCAGTCTCTTTGCATACTGTCGCATGCCTTCCAAAAAGGATACCCTTTGTCAATTGTTACAACCTATGTACAACGCCAATGTTTGTTAGATATTATATTTTATTATATTCTTCGCGCTTTGCACCCCCCATAAAAATGTGCTGCAATTTTTATAAGTATATACACTGCAATCACCACCGTCTGTTACTCGTTTTTATCTTATTCTGCACCTCATATCGCGCACCGAAATGCGAAATTGCGACTATAATCCAAACTTTTTAATTTTAAGCTATAAATTTTTGTGCCTGCATACTTAGTTTTAAACTCGGTTTTTATTACCGTTTTTACACCTGTTAGTTATATTGCGAGAAGCACTTTTTGATTTTTCTTTTAAATCTTACATTATTGCCCTTACTTAATTATAAATTTCCAGTTCTTATTTAGGTGCGTAAAATTATTGAGTCGAGAATTAAAATTAGACGATAGAAGAATTAAACCAATAATATGACATGCAAAATGTAAATAACAAAGAAATAATAATAAATTGCCAATGCTGTAAGAAAATATATAGAAAGTTGCAACGGGACATTTATATATAAGAGGGAAATATGTTTCCAACAAAATTATCATACGAAAGTAAATGATTGAAACGCAGTAGCAATGGAAGTACTTTAAGTTGAAATATTTGAGGGGGAATGCTTTTCACGGGCAACAGACGTTTAGAATGAGCATGTAAAGTAGATCTATTATTACAAAGAAATTGTGTTTAGGGACAAATGATAAATTACAGATAAATTTTCCCATGACACTAATAGTATAATAATTTTTCCGCGACATAACATGATATATAAAGCAAAAAATGCCGCACTAATATAAAAAGATATAGTTTATTTGACTATTAGTGTATAATTGAAAATTATTCACAGTTATTCTACAATAATATAATGGTAATATAATAATATAATATAAAAATTAGTACTTTACTATTATATTATATAAGTTTATTTTCAAATTGCAAATATAGAATGTTTGCAATTTGCAAATAAACTTAATAATACTATTGTGTACGATTTCACCCTCATTTAAAGTCACCAGCAAAGACGAAATCTAACACGAAGTTTCAAACAACGTTTGAAGAATTCCCGGCTATGATGTTTCCATTATTTTTGTTATAAGCTTTCTAATAATCTGCGATATAACTTTTTAGTCAACATTCCCATTAATACAAATTTTTTAAAATACTTTTTCTGATCTATGGCGGGTTAAAGTTGCCAAGGAGTTTAGTTCAAAACTACTAAATTTTCACATATCAAACATTAGGGAGATCACACAGTTGTGCGGAATGTTCATTGAATCTTTATGGAACTTGATGAAGAATTGCTGAAGATTTGCTGAAGATTTGGTCATTTGCTACGCACACTATGACTATTAACATATAAATAATACCGAATAATAATCTGAGATATTATAAAGGTGAATCAATACGTTCAAATAAATTAATTTTGAGGAAATTCAGTCAGTTTATACAGTTGTTATTACTAACAAATAATTCGCAAATACAACATTTTATTACACTTTTTTAATTTATCTTTACACTTTAATATAAATTTAAAAAAATGTTTGAGATAGGAATGTAGAAATGTAAATAAATTAGTGAACAAAGTAGCTGATTATAAAATTGATAGAATAAATAAAAACAGAGAGAAATTTTTAACATTTTAACTGTCGCGTAGAAATTAATGAGATCGTTGGGTCGAATAAAAGTTTTCGGTAGCGGCGGTGCCACTATATATTTGTAATTTGCCATTAGAGCTATCTGTTGCGTGCTCATCCGTCACAGCTATCGCTTACTCAACACTCGCTTTTAGAACTTGTGAATTCCTACCATAGATTGAGTTATTTATTTATTAACCCACGTCCGTAAGTGCTTTGCTTCTCTAATTACGCTTATTTGTAACTAATGATACAAACATAAATAATTATCTTTCTTTGTACTGGATACTAATACATACAATTTACATTTTATTGGTTTCTTTTAACAGCTTTTAAATTACGCGCGGTGGTGAGATTATTTATGTTTTAAGTTGTGCAATTATTATATTATGGCTTTATAAATTCGCTGCTATTAATGCATCGGGTAATAAATACTAATTTATTTGTGTAATATGTCCCATAAATTTTGCTCCTCATACATATATTATTTTTATTTAAAATTTCATACCGCTACTTAATAGACATTTAATCGATTATTTTACATATATTTAATTAAATTATATATGATGCCGACGTGTAAAAATACATTTGTTTCGAAAAATAATAAACAACTAGTTGTATGCCTATAATCAATAAAAACTTCCACGACACGTTTTATATTGTGAATTGAATTTGCACGAGTAATGAATTTGACTCTCATCCGTCCTCAAATATTTTGAATTTAGGACCGTATGCTAAGTATCCTTGTACGTTGTTAATTATAAAACAGTAGTCTATATGTGAGAATATAAACTTGCAGAAAAAAGTTATGCCAGACAAAAGACCACGTTTGCTTCATCATATTATGGGCCCACAATGCCACATACTATAAATAATATGGAAAGTGAAGTTCAGAAGGTGGAAAGTTACCACAAAATGGACGCTGGTAAATGACAACTCTTGAGACTAATATGGCAATGTCCAGACTCATAGTGCCAATAAGTGAAGACTGGTCTAAGACGGTTTGCATTATAAGGAAACTATCTAAGGCGCCACATTACAAAAGTAAATCAAGAACTGCACAACCAATGAATCTCAAGCATGCAGGACCCTTACCAACTGTAACACCAAGCGGCAATCGATACATTCTCACCCTGATTGACGACTACGTTTTATCTTATCAAATCTTCCAAACATGCATCGTGCCATTATATCGAAATGGGTGTTCAAGTTCGCAAAAAATGGCAATGGGCAAGTGCATACCCATTAAGTAAGCATGGCTGGCGGCAAGGGTTTTTGTCCTAGTGATACCGACTTGACTATGAATACCCTGTACGAACTTATCAAGAGCTGGAAGAGCCTTGAACAAAACTGTAAAGTCAACCATAAAACAAGTAGGTTTCAACCAGAATCAGGCTGTCACATGTTTAACTAAGAGTGAGAAAAACACAAGTGTTCACGTACTGCTGTATGTGGATGACATGTTAGTATTCCTACCACAGCTAGAGAACTCTTGACATATTGGGAAACAACTCGATATACGTTTTGAAATGAAGGACTTAGGAAACGTACGGCAATGCCTTCGAATATAAATACAGCAAGAGAAAGATGTCTGAGAGATCTACAAGATTCATCAGAACAACAAAATAAATTCGTACAACCTATAGGCCCCATTGAGACCAAGGCTAGATATCACCCTGGCTGTGGATATGCTTTGTCACCTAGTCCAAATTCCAACTGAGATCTACTGGAAAGAGGTGAAAAGGGCAATAAATTATCTACATACCACAATTGAACAGAAGCTATGCTTTGGTGTAGGAATTTGGTGTTTAATCTGGAATTAAACGGATTTGTGGATGCAGACTGGGCTGGTGATCATCATGATAGGAAGTCTACTAGTGATAAAACCAACTGGGAGCTTCGACAATGAGTTGGAGCAGCAGGAAACAAACCACCGTGCCTTTGTCTTCAACTCGAGCGGAATACGTCGTACTCATACATGTTTGTCGAAAGTTGTGGCTAAATCGATTGTTACAAGATCTGTGAATAAATGCTGGCTGTTCAACTATTTGACATCAAGACAATCAGACCTGCATCATACTCTTCGAGTCAATCTTTGCAGCAATCGGTCGAAACATGTTGACGTCCACGTTGACGATTTGAAATATTGCTTACTGAACAAATGCTAGCAGATATACCTGCTGAACCTTTGGCTAAAAATAAATGTATACAAATTTCATTCGTCAATTGGGGTAGTTACATTACATTTGGTATTACTTCGTTGCGAAGGGGTATTGGAGAGATGATGATACGTAACTGTGTAATTAAGCACGTGCTAAAATTAGCTAAGTTGGCCTTATAGAATAAAAAGTTGTGTTAGACAAACGAACACGTTTATTTCATATCATATACTCATCAGAAATATTCCAAAATACAAATATTTAATTTCGAGTATGTGTAATTCATTTAATTTTTCTTATTAATTTTTTCAATCTTTATCTAAACTGTACGCTTGTTGTAAGTGATATAATTTATTAAAATGCAGTCTCGACGATTTTACGTTGATATCTTATCGTAGTATATGAATAAAACCATTAATAAAATACAAGAGGTTAATTCATGACATGATTAAGATATTAGTGGGCCATTAAAGTAGTTTATATCATGTAGTGTATTGGAACAAAGCCATTATGACACCTAAAGGTGATTGTTAACTGATAAAATTTATGTTACATCATCTGTACATATTGAGAAGCTACAAGCGTTATCTTCGTGTATAGAAAGGATAAAGTAAAATTGTTAATACAACGACTCACAAAAGCGTCGCGCGATGTAGTAAATAAAGAAATCAGAGGATAGGTTGCGTGTCGTTAAGTTGGTATAATAATCAGCACCTGCTATAAATCTATAATCTCATTACTAAACGTGTCGCTTTAATTGAAATCTCTTGTTTTAGTGGACAAAGCGGTGAGTTAGAGGCAACTATACCTACCTGACTCGACCAGTCACCCTATGGCGCCGACCGACATGTTTGTTATAACTTGTCACAACAAAACATTCTTTTAACGCTTGAACTTTCTTTGCATTCGTCGGGGTTGTTTTGAAAGCCGCATTCTGAATGTTTTGCCACTAAAGCGGCTATTATGACACTTCATTATCGCGCCTCTTAAAAATGCTACCATTCCTTATCTTTATTGCAATCCATGTTAGTTTAATCGCTTTGGAATTATTATGTTTCTCAAAGGGGAGACGGGAGCTACGCATTTTTTATCTCTCGTGCGCCAGTTGGCCTAACAAAGCAAAATTAAGCTCTGCTACTTTAAATCATATTTATAGGTATTTCAATACTGATCGCATTCTATAGCAAGAGAGGTCTATTTCGCTAACATCCTTCGTAACATTACCCAAGCATTTATTTAATTAAATTAGAATGGGTTATCCCAGTTCCAAATAATTGAAACCCACAATTGTGAAATAGCATTGAAAATGTATTGGGTTAAGAAATTTTTTAAATTTTTGCTCAATTGTTTCGGCTATGGCTTCCACATCAAGAGGCATTATATACGTTGTACACAAATTAATATTATCGACAATTTTTTTCTAAAAACCTAATTAATTAGTCCTTAATGACCGTCTATTGAAATGACTACGTTTACCAAATGACCACCCGGTATGTCATATAATTTTTTAAATCATTGAAAACTCGGTCATATCTAAAGCGGCCACCCAGTATACAAGTCACGCTGACAAGCCAATTGCAATAAAAACCATTATTAGCGAAAATATTTTAAGTCATTTTACATTATCGCAAAACAGCAAAAACCAGTTTGCGGCTCAGGAAGTAAACCCCTAGTAAAAGTTAAGTTGGGTAGATGAACTGACAACTGAAATGTTCTGGCCGTCTTGCAAAAAGACGACATATCCATTGTTTCAGATAAACCGGAATCGCATCAATTTCGCACAAAATTTCTTCGGCTATTTTACTTTTTGTATAAGCCAGCCTCCATTCATATAAGCATACTCTCGTTTCCACAAAAACGTTTATTCCTATATGTCGACTTTACTTTTCTAAATCAATTTTAGGATTGTAGTTGAAAATGCCTTGTTTGATGGAACGACGATTTGTTTTTCGATAATGTTTACGAAATTGAATTTTTTCATAATAGTTGGATTAAATTACAAAAAATATACATTAACTCATCATCTAATGTTATATAACATGATGGAAGCAATAATGTACATAGTTAGAATAAAATGTCTTTTTAAACAACGCAAGTTAGATCATAAAAATACTCTTAAAGTACACGAGCAACAGAAATCCCATGTGCACAGAAGAGGTTAAGGGTGAAGGTTAAGCAGACACAGTTCTCATGGTACATGCAGTTTTAAACCTGGCACAATGCATGTGAAGTAATCTATGTTTTAATTAACATTTCTCTTATTTATTAAATATGACATGATATATATTCTGTTAGACATCAATTATTAATTTTAATATCTTAAATAATGTTTCTTTTAGTAAATTAAGTAATTTATATATATATATATATATATATATATATATATATATATTTGTTTAAAAATAACCGAGATCCGATGCATTGTTGTGAGCTTTAATGCCCGGAAATCTAAAGCACATATTTAACTATATACGTACACATCAAGAATTCTGGTTCTGAATTTTCAGACAAGCGACAAGTCGTATACGCAAAATTACCCATTTTCTAGACTAATCAACATTGGAGTTGTGAGCCTGCTGAAATAAACAATTTGCGCACCGGATAATGTTCCGGCTGACCGGAAGTAGCTGGCATTTGCCCACCCCTGTTGCAGAAAAAAGAAAAAGTCTCTCCGCGCTGCAGTTTTGAACTGTTACGGATATTACGATTGTACGTAATAATAATGATAATGATAAAGCACGACAAAATTTATATATTGGGTCTGAAATTTTATTCAAGAAGAAATCCTATCGATGGATTGTGTTTCGATATTAATTACAATTTATTAATTAAATATGTTAGTACATTAACTTGCAAAAAAAATAGCGCGCCAACTAATTCGGAATTATCAACTCTTTAATTTATTGAAAACAAATATTTCTTTACTTAATTGTATTAATTGGTCAACAAATTATAAACTGTACCGAAAAAGGTTTTAATAACAAGTAGAAATAAGAAAAACACAGAATACAGGAAAAAATAACAATAGATGAAAAACGCAAGAAGAGATTATCTTAAATTAACTAAGGTTTTCTCCCATTCCTCCCATTCTTCTACAAATGCCACTCTTAATTCTTATAGCGTTTCTGCGCCCAGAGCAGCGGACGAGCTCTAACACGTCTTCCCAACTCATTCCAAACGTGTTCGATGGGATTCATGTCGGGACTCATTGCAGGCTATTCCAAACGACCAAGTCCTACTGTAGATACTACATGACGCACCTAGCGGTGTGGGGTTTTGCATTATCCTGCATTAATAAGAACTCTTGCCCTACAAATGGTGCAAAAGGAAATACGTAGTATGCAAGAATGTCCCTAATGTAATTGTTTGCATTTAACGATCGTTCTTGAAGAATGAAAAGCTCAGTTTTTGCCTGTAACGCAACCAAGCGGAATTCTAATTCAACAGATATTCAAATTCGATTAGATGCTTAAAAACGTTCAAAACCTCGTAAAGCTGAATCTTACGTAAACGCCACAGAAATTATCACCAAATTGTTAGAAATAATAACTATATATAATAAATATTAATACTAAGAAATTGTTATAACCCAAGTTTGTAACGTTGTTGTTGGGGCACGAGACATAAAAATGTCATTTGTCGCATCATACGTTTTCGTACTTATACATATATACTGCCTACCTTTGTGTAAGGTGATATATGCACATCGACCAAATACGATTATGATAAATAAACAACAAGATAAATATCAGAATAAAGACAATCGAGGTATCGACACAGTTTATGTTGATGAAACTTAATAGAAATTGCACATAAATGTGTTCTTTTTTTGCATTTGAATTGTAAATGTTTTCAAATCTACAATAGATTTCGTAAAGGTGCAATTTATAATATTGTAGTTCAAGGACAATTATTGTGGGACTTACGTCTTACGTCTAGAAAATGTTGGTGTTCGATCTTAAAACTATCTAAAAGGATCTCGATATATGTTCCCAATGCACTGTGCGAGAATAAAAAAAACGGAATAAAGTGTACGTTGAATGTGAGCATCGGAGCAGTGACAGAGCAAAGGTCTAATGCATATCAATAGAATAGCTGTCTCGAGTCAAGTGGAGCAATGATGAAGATATCGGACAATCGAAAAGTGCTTTATTAAATCCGTCGAGCCATTGTGTGACATCTAATAGTACGACCCTCCCTTGAGATTGGCAGCAATATCCGGATACAAGTCAAAGCAAGGAAATTGTGAAGTGCAAACATTTATTATTATATCATTCATCAACGGCCTATTGTAATACAAATTAGAACACACACCTTTTGGTGTTTTTGGTTCTAATCTATTTATTATTAATGGATATGAAACGATACATACGTAATACGTTTCGTTTTGGAAGAACTCGTTTCGCAAGGTTGAAAAAGTTTTTAGTCACGCATAAAACTTGCTATATGCAATTTCATGTCATCCATATATAAATAATATTATTACCAAAATTTGTGTAAGAAAAAAGAATCTAATTTAGTCAAGAGGTTTTTACTCAAACATAATAAATAGTATGCTATAATCAACATATTAAGAGTACAATAAATTGTATACGATAGGGGTGGTGATGTAAATTTAAATTGCCAACAATTCTTTCATGAAATGAACCGTGAAATTTATATGCAAATTTATCGCAAGATTTCCTGCTTGTTTTCAAACATAAATGGACTCATGCGGAATATCTTTGATTTATATCTGATCGCGTAAGTTATTACGCTTTACCTTCAAAGAGACAAGCAGAGATGTAGTCTTTATTATTAGGTATCGGATTTAACATACGTCAAACCTTATTGGCGCACAAGAAAAATGTACCGGTTTTAGTGTTTAATAAAATTTATTTATGGAAACATGTTTACATGATAAAATTCCTAATTTTATTGTGATTTGTTGGAATACATTTTTTCGGCGTTCTATAATTGAAGAAATGTGGGATATCTAAAGCTCCTACAGCGTTACAATAAAATGTTGCCACTTGAAATCAATTAATCAAGTAATCAACTATGGATTTTCAGTTTTCAAAGGGTAAAAACAATTCTTTGTCGTTCGCCTAAGTCGAATGTCTCACGACTGAAGCCATATTATAAATCTTACTGCGTCTCTAAGTCTCATTATTTCAAAACTAGTGCAGCTACAACTTCGAAGAAATTTGTTGTACGTGATAAGTATGCTTTACGATGTTTCAAATAGGTGTGGTTTTCGAGCAATTTATAATAACAGAAAAACAAAACGAAAATTATGATAACAAAAAAATCGTGGGAAGTTATTAACCTAATAAACTAAGATGCACTAAATTACATATATTCATACTTTTGGCTTTAATAGTTTTGACGCATAAAGTAAAATTCCAACGCTCACCGTCGTAATTGTAGGCCGGTTTAAAATCACAAAAGTTGCACCGATCGTCTTTGCGTCCGATTACCTTATCAACTTTTTATTGTTTCACTCCCACCTACGTTCGCAATTTTGTGTCGATGCGTAATAGTTCCGAGTTAGTGGGATCATCTTGCCGATGACGTGACGTAGCGACAAAAAAACGAGTAGGTCAGTTTTTCGGGAACGGACGCGTGCGACCGTTCGGTCAGTTTGTCGTGAAAAATTGCACTTTTCGGGGTGATTTGCGATACGATTATTAGCGCGTGCCGAGTGTTTAGTGGATGGAGGAGAGTTTTGAATTGTCTTGGAGTCTTCGGTGGTGGATGGTGATGAGCTCGGCGACCCTGGCCGGTGAGTGATTTATTTTACTTGAACCGAGCGATTTCGAGGAAGATTGAAATGTATATACGAGCAATGCATGCGCGGGTGCTACAAACGTATGGGAATTTTATTACAACAATTAGTATGTTAGATTATAAGAAGAAGTCGGCAACAAGTTCAACGAAGATTTTAGGGATACCTAGTATTGATACTATGAAACCTGGTGGGTTCGCCTTTCTCTTGGGTTCTTTTTGTTTTGAATCTCTATTCAGTGAAGTGAAAAGTCTTCGCAGTACGAAGTACTAAATTCGTAACGCTTATATGAAGAATTAATATTATGTAAAAAGTCGAATAGAAAATTGTGTGATGGCAATTGATCAAATCTGTAAGATGTTTGTGGTTGCATCAATTGGGGCATTAAAACATTAGTCTCAAAAAGTTTTTCTGGGTTCGTTATTATGTCGGCAAATTCCGATGGTTAGTTAAATAACATATTGAACCTAATTACGAACAAAATACGGAATAATTGTAATTTTTGTCTCACTCTTTAACAGGCTAATTTTTCTCATACAAACTTGTTTGAAATTTCTATATCGCGTACAATCTTTTTTCAAAACTGAAAAATGAAGCACGTGTACTGCACTAGATATTTTCACCAAGTTTCATCATTCTACGTTCAGTGGTTCGGGGTGGTCCATTTTATTTCAAAGGCAGTGTATATTGGATACTAGGTTACTAAAAATGAGTAAAAAATTCTAATTTGTAAAAATTATATTAGATTGCTTTTTTTAAAAAAAGGATTGCCATATTGGTGACGTGACATACTTAAAATTCTCACAGCAGCTACTGCCGAGGTGAAAAATGTTAAAGGTATCAATGTAGAATGCAGTAATGTTTATTAATGGGATCTCAAAAATAGGGGTGACTTTTTAAAATAACTTGTATTATAAAGTGTAAAGGAGAAATCCTCGTTATGTAACGACTTAGGGCGAGAAAACTGTAACATATTCATGACTTAAAATTGGGCCGGAAAGAAAGCACTTTGATTTTTACCCCACAAATATAATAGCTAATATGAATGTGATAGCAATAGGGATACACTAATCAAAATGCATAGCTTATGCTCACAGCACTCCTTGTGTATGCCTAAACAAGGAAAAGAAATTAAAATTAAACTCTCTTTCTTAATAAATGCCCCCCGCGTGTATCCTTCCTAAAGTACTTAATCTTTACATTAACATAAGAAGTAGATGGGAGGATAAAAAAAATTTCGATCGCAGTTTTAAATTACAAAATGTACGATAACAAATTGCTATTAAAATAGCATTTTAAGTTGTATGCATTATTTTGTTTTCTTTTGTAAATTCGATAATCGAAATTTGTTATATGTGTTTCACAAATCAAACGAAATAATATATGTAAATACAGAGGTGGCCTTAAAGTAAAGTTAGTAAAGGTAGTTAACTCGGGCCCCACTCTTTCGGAGCATTCACGGAGTACCCGAAACATTTATATTAAATTTGACTGTATATCACATCACAACTTTCCAGTCATTTAATTTCATTATATTTTAAATTATGAATAATTTATTAATTACATAAACCGCCTAAATTATCCGCAAGCATTCCTCACCGACAGGTATTAGCGAGGAAAATGTTTCATTTGTTTATATTAAATTTTAGCTTACCCTTGATTTAGGTTAGTGTTCTTAACCTTTTCTTTGGACGTCTAGCTGTTGTTGAACTGCGAAACTGATTTTTAACGCCTACATTTTCCCTTTTATGTTCTTCTTGATAACCATCTTTTGCCTTATCCACCTCCTGATTTTGGCGTTTCGTGTCGTTGTCAAATTATGTCGAATAGTTTTCAAAATAAAATTAAAGTAAAATTGCTTCATGAATTAAAAATGTTCTACTGTCTAAATAAATTATATATTGAACGGTAACAACCTTAAGTTCTCTTTCAAAAGAAGTTATTTTCCGGCAACGTTTACCATATACTGAAAGGGCTTTTAAACTCGATTCAGCCTCGCAGATTTCATTACATGCCAACTTTGAAGAAAGTACCACTTCTCTAGATGCTGCGCATTTTTTTCATCAACCTCGTATCGTCTGGCTGGCCGCAATGAGCCTGGATATGTTAGTTAGAGCAATGGTCATCTTTTTAAAACTTTTTCAAATCTTTGCCACTACCTCTAATTGATTTGGTATAAAGTTACATCGAAATATCATCACAGGATTTTTGGAAAGAAATCAGGTACACCTACACAGTATTTTCAGCATGCTGATGTTTACAGATTTTAAGAAAATAACCTGGAACTAGAATATTTTTTGCACCGGTTTGTTTTCGAATTGTACTTAACGTGGCGTAAAACATAATAACGTTGGATGTAATTTTGAATTGCAATCATCATTGTTTTAACTTTCGCACGTGTAGAAAATCGAACGAGAATTGCAACACGTTATAATTCACGTAAATACTTTTTTGACTTTACGACTTCTCCAGTGACATTAAAACTGCGCACCGAGAGGGTGCACTGTTTTAAAGAATAATCAGCTAACATACCCCAGTAGGAAAAAAATCAGACTTGCAAATTTTCGATTCCACCCTTCACAGCCCGTAAAGACATTAGCCTTTTACATTTTACACTCCCCTATGTTAAAATGAATTATTTTATATAATTTTGAGACGAGACGAAATTATAGAAACTGCTAATCTACACGGCAACGTGGTGAAAAATTTAAATAAAATTTAATTACTAGTACTGTAACTGTAATATAGAATAATTCGTATTAATATGAGAAAAAATATACATAAAGCTCTATATATAAATAGTAATTAACACCGAACGAAATTAATACTACAATAATTGAACGATAATATTTATAAAACACAAATATATTTTCTTGAATTGAACTTGAAATCGAAAATCAACCGATAAAGTTTTTGCTTATATAAGGCGAAATACAAATGTGATATCTAATACTGAATTATTTATCAGCATAATTTTGATGTCTCAGAATTACACCCACTTGGTTTGGGGGAAGATTTATTACGCTACATATGTTCCTAAATCATGCACTGGAAACCAAGAGATAAATATAAACTGAAGTAAATCTAAATATATGTCGTTTTTCTTAATTTAACAGCTTTTACACAGCTTACACACATTTATTACATGCGTTAAATTAATTGCTCTTAGAATTTGTGTATGTATCAAGATGAGTAAAATTTAATGGTCAATTGACCTCTACCAATATTTCTAAATTGAAGATAAAAGAACGAATAGAAAATGTACAAAACACATTAAAAATATTCAAAATATGATTAGTAACGAAAATTTAAATAAATGCACACATCAAATAAAACGTGATGCAACGAAAAATAAAATCAAAATAAGATCAACTGGCAAATATATAACAGAAAAAATAACATTATGAAGAACAACGTACAAAAATAAGAGACACGATATTCACTGAATATCCATTCGATACATACAATTATATATGCAATTTGGTATTATTATTTTTTAACCGATTATAGATTTTTTATTTCTTTGAATATTCCCACAAAATTGGCAGGGGGTGGCGGTAGAGAAAATAAAGACAAACAAAACATCATATAAAGGGAGATATCATTTTCTATCTTAATCTTAAGATTTTCAGGAATGTAGAATGAAGAACAGTGTACAAAGGGACAAACGGTTGCCAGGACGACTTCAAATAAACGTTGATATTAATTAGGATTGTGTATAAATATTTTCATTTATATGTGTTGTTGTTTAGTTTTAAGATGACAAATAAGGGAGAAAATCCATAATACTATGTGATCGTAGGAGAAAGCAATATAAAAGACGTAGTAGTACAGGAGCCAGAGCACCGGGGATTAGGTGTGTTCAGTAACTTGTGGCGACTTAACTTAAAGAAGAAAAGACAAAGGAAGAATAGAAAATAAGGAACTAAAAATAGAACACGAAACCATCAGAAATTTTAGATTAAGGGAGGAACAAACAGTTGACAAAAAGTTAGTAGATCTAAAATTGGAAATAAGTGTAAAAAAGGTTCAAAGCGTCAAAGGACATGGACATGGACATGAATTATTGCAATCTACGAAAAAATAACTCGGTCTTGGGTTATTTCTCGGCCACGTGTTTTGAACGATTTGGCCAGATGTTAGCTGGAAACGTTATAGTGCCAACTAAATGGCAAGCGGCAGCTAAATAGCACTTTGTTTTATTTCCTACCTGCAAAACGGTTTAATGCAATAAAAATATAATTTTAATGAGAACCAATGTGCGAAATAACTCTCAACTAAAATTTAATTTCAACTGATTTCTAATCGTCAAAGTTACTGATAAGCGTCAAATTGGCAGTTAATTATCAAACTGACAATTAAACGTAAAATTTACCTTCAGTCCTTAATTGTCAATTTGTCAAAAAGGACTAATGAGAACAGATTATTATCAAGTTTATATTAAAAGAGCAAGATGACAGTTATTAATTCACTTTAATTGTCAAGCTTGTTGTTTATGTTTTATTTGTAGACTTAATTGAGTTTTCCCGCTTTTCTTTTCAGTTAAGTTATTGTGTTGCTGTTAACGTTGTATGGCCTTTATTGTGTTGTGAGATTACAACCAATATTTATTTTAAAGCAAACGTCACGTTATTTGATTTTGTCATTAGTACCTATTCTTAACATTTCGGTTAATTATAAGAATACGTTTTAATTCTCATGTATGCAGGTAAGGTAACGTCCAAATAACGATTATTCCGATTACCATTGAAATTACGTTCGATTTTAAAACCAAGGCGGTTATTGATCATAAACGTACCATATGTAAATTTATATTTTGTCTAATCTTCTTCGAACGACCGAGTTCAGTTAGGACAGGTGCTACCCGTCGAGCTAATATTTGGCATTAGCAAACATAAACGTCGTAGACGCACTCTGTTGTTGACGGAACACGTTTTCAACTATTAGAAGTGACCCTAATCAAAGCGAGATCATTTAAATTATATTCTTGATGTTTCGACGACAGGATAGTAATATCACGCGCATATTTCTCGATGAATTTATTAAAAAAACTATGGCATTTATTTCGATTCTACACAATCACCTGTTCAATTTCGATGTTGTAAGTAAGCTAGAATCCACAAAACATATTTATTACTGTCTATCATTACAAGTTAAATGTTCGAATGTAGCCGAACTGTTAGCTTCCATATTTTAATTTTATTGGTTGTATGTCAAAAGTTTATAATAATATATAAGTAAAAACTGTCTTTATATTGAAATTTGGGCATTAATTAAAGCATACCTTACATACCTACAAAGCAATGCACTTCACATTGCTCGTAACCATCGGATGATTTTAGTGTAATAGCAATACAATCTTGAGCGTGTATTTGCAATTGCGATTAAGAAATGAAAACATCGATTTTTATCTTGATGTATATCGTTACTCATTAGATGCAATAATTCATGAAAAAGAGATAAACATTTCACGTGAATAAAACCTCGGTTGGAACAAATTGACTCAGATCTTAAGGTATATGTGTAAATAATCTGCTGTGAATATGTTAGACACGCTGTGTAGATTAGGTAGTAACCGCTGTGACAAGAAGCCGCTTAAAAATATGCGTTCACTTGGTCACAAAATGATGGAGTTCGTAACAGCGGGGGGGCGGCACCCCATGGACGACAGTCGACTCGCTGCTTGCTATGCGATTTCAATTACACTTGCGTGCAACACCTTTATATCCAGACAGGGTCGCAGTTATTAGTTATATCCGATTTTTTACCTCCGAGATAGTTCTTGCCGTACACCGTTTTTTTTAATTAATAGACACCACTGAAAATGACGTACTACTATTTATTTAAAAACGCCACCAAATATATTACTGTTATTTTATAAATGAGAAACATAAGCTCGATTACTGTGACAACTGATACAGATACACAAATTGATGAGACTCGTTTAAAATAACTTGTTACTGCATATATTAAAAAAAAAAAATGTGACATGGAAATTCATATCCAACATAACCGAGATTCCTATTTGTTATCTAATACATAGATGTACACGCAAATACATATAAATATTTCAAATTAATTAATATATGTAAATATATTTAGTCCAAGAGACAGAAAGGGATCAAACACGAGCTGACAGTTGTACACCCCCCTCAACAGCAGGATCGTTATCTGATGGAAATGTGCAGGTGTATGACGATCGGTGAAATGGCACAATGTTGCTAAAGATGGAATGATGTAGCTAGACAAACAGTTGCGTTGAGAGATCTTTCAGACGGGTATCGCACCATCACATCGAAATGGGTATTCCAGTCTAAAAAATGTGGGAATGACCAAGTGTATACCTATGAAGCAAGGTTAATGGCCAGCGGTTTTTCCCAGTGATAGGGACTTAATTATGACGAAAGTTTTCCACCAGTCGTCAGACAAGAAACTGTTCGTGTAGTAGTCTCGTATGCTGCGAAACCAATGGCATGGAGCCAACAGAAAAGCCAGTCAACATATTGAAATGAAGGACTTAAGAGACGTGCGCCACGACCTGGGAATACAAGTACAAGCGCGAAAATGATAGATATTTCAAGATTCATCACAACTAAATAAATTCCTTGGTTACTGAGTACGACCTATAGGATGATAAACCGGTGATAGCAAAATTATTTTTGTATTGGGAAAACTTTTCAAGGCCAGATATCGCCATAGCTGTGGGCATACTTTGTCGTCGAGTCGAAATTTCAACTGAGAGCGACTGGAAAGCAGAGGAAACAGTAGTAAGTTATCTACATACAACAACAGAACAGCAACTATACTTTGGTGTAGCTGGAAACCTGGAACTAAGCGGATTTGTGAATGCAGACTGAGCTACTAGTCTTCTAGTGATTTTAGATTTCAACTGGAAGCTTCGACAATCACTTGGAGCAGCAGAAAACAAACCACCGTAGCTTTGTCTTCAACTCAAGCAGAATACGTCGTCGTGTTTGTCGAATGTGACAGTGGCTAAAGCGATTGTTATAAAATCTGGGAATAAATACTGATCGTCCGAACGTTTTACATGAGGACAATCAGGGCTGCATCAAGCCCGAAGTATAAAACGTTATCATAAACATAAGATCACGTTTATTTAATGAAATGCATTTTTGAAATTCATTTGTTTATGAAGTAAATACGTAACTTTTAGCTTTTGTTTTGAGTAAGTTTTAGCTTAAAATATTTTGTGCCCGTCTATGTGACCATGTATTTATTTTATTTGGTGCCTAATGAAATCAATATGTCGAAGCTACTTATATTTATTTTATTTTAATTTTGTTAATTTTGAAGTATTATGGTAGTATTTGTAAAATCAATTTTGAGGGTTCCAGCTTCTGACAGCTGCGAGTTATGAAGAAACGAATCTCACCGACAGACGTGACACGTCCGAAGCTAAGTAAAATATGCAAAATATGCAATTCATATTTAGGATATGTGACGATATTTACTTACGCGCTCTTTCTTAAAAACTATCGTTTTAAAAATTAAATCGTTTAGTATGTTTTATTAAGAGCCAACGTTAAAATCAAAATTCTGCATGTGTTCCACGTTTGTGACGTGCATCTCCCATTGGCAATTGATTGTAAGAAGAAACGGTTAACTACTAGTACTTGAAATATCATTTGTATACAGCGTACGTGTAAGTATTATTTGAAAACATTGAATTGGTACGCTGCAAGGGTGCACAAGGTTTGCATAAATGCAAACAATTGGAATATTTCGAAACAAAAAAAATCTGGATTCCATTGCGACTTTAACTAATATACACCACCGTCAATTATAACAACAATAAATTATCATCTACTTACCGTCCAATCGTAATGATTGTATTTATGTATTAACATCATTATAGGATAATTATTAATTTCACTTTATATTTTTCATATATCGTTACAAATTATACAAATAAAACAGAACTGAGGCGATCACTACGGTAGATAAACTTACAAACACTGTGAGGTTGCCCTATTCGTACTTGGCAATCCTGATTCAGTGAAATCAAATAACGCGACAAGTCGCAATTAATAGCAATGGCCACAATATATTTTTTTTCGTTTGAAACTAAACGAAGTTTTAAAAATTTTGTATTTAATTATTTCGGTCGTATCAGTCATGCATCACAATTACACAATTCTTTGGCAATGTTATCTATTTCTATAACAGTATGCTAATAGATATCAACGATTCATTCACATACCAATAAAATAAAAATGGTGCATTAAAATGGTAGTGTTGCTTTTTCCTTGTTGGTACATGTAATGAATAACGAATATGTTAACGGCGACTAAAATACTTATGAATCTAACTACTAAGGATATGTAGGTATATACCGGGTGAGTTTGGATGGTACGCACTCTTATCTTTTTAAATGGAAATTTTACCATATTCTATTATAGTATCACAAACTTATTAGTCTGTGAATGAAATACTTCTAGCAACATTTTTTGCAATAACTATAATCTTTCGGTGTTTCATTCATGACACAGAGATCTAATCTTTCTAATTTTATGAAATAAAGTTCTTAACTAAAGTTGATGTATATTTTGTATTAACGGAACCTTTTCATCAACTACCCACCTGCAAATTCGTGACCTAGTTTGCATCAATTTTTAACACAGTTGTAAGGTGCGATGTAGTAATTATAGTATATTTTATTACTGTCCAAGTTTATAATAAAGTACAAATATATAAACTCTCGTATTTGCTGGAAATAATTTAAAGTAATATATATTTTGTAAACACGTTATTTTTTAAAATGGTTTTAATATGAAATTGAGGAAAGTATGTGCAGTGGTCTTGTAGATATGTATGCTTTGCTCTGAATAAGATACTAACATTACTGTAATGAAACTTCCTGTACTCCAAATTAAGAGTTAATTTTATCCACTTGTTACTATTCTAAAGTTCTCTCGCATCTAAGCGGTCCTTTTAGTCATAGGTCAAATAATAGGTACAAATTTATAATTTTCATTAACATTAAAAAGTTTATAACATGTTGACTGAGTCAAATTATAATTATTAACTGAAATTAACATTTGATGTGGATATTGTGTAGTTTATATTTTTATTGACTTTCAATATAATTTTGAAATCTACTAGGTGGATATACCAGGGGAGAGGTGGTTAAAACTAGAGTCGAAAAAATAAAGTGTGTTTTCATCATTTTAATTAGTTACAATCGGTTATTTACCCGAGTAGTTGGTTCTTCTTCAAGTCTGATTAAATATTCTGTGCCGATACTTTTTCCTTTGCGTATTCGTCTCGTGCGTTCCAAGTTGTAATTCTATAATTAAATTGTTCCGATAGTTGTGCAGGCATTTTAAAAATTTTGATTGGGATTGGATCTATTACATATTTTGTGAATTTTGAGAAATTATAACTGTAACGTTTTACTTTTTTGCAATTAATTTTCGTCTAAAGCTGCTTCAATTTCTGATTCCTAAAACGCATTATAAATAGGCATTTGTTATTTGAACCTAGCTTGATATCAATTTCTTCTGATTTACCAACATATCGGGAAGCAACTTGAGAAATTCTTTCTTTTGACGTTTCGTGTCATTGAAGCAAGTCCATGTACAGCAGTCCTTTCAGATCGATAATATTTTTATTTATTTTTCTTATTTTATTGCCACAAACATATTTTATTTAGATAGCAACCGAGCATTTTGTGGAATAAATAAGATAATATTAAGAGGCATTATTTTTATATTAATTGATAATATAATATAGATAATAAATTTTCGGGAATGCATTTAGGCGTTTGTGCATTGGACACTATCTTCAAAATGTAAGTGCAGGAAGTTTTGAATTGCAACAGCTCTTCAGGCCAAATAAGCTCACCTTATTTCACCGTTCTTTTCCATGGTTTTTATAATTTTACTTCTTCTAAATCTTTAATTATTTCATCCTTCCATCTCGCTTTTAGTCTACATCTTCTTTCTCTTCATGTATATATCTAATTGATTACCTTTTCTGAATCCACACTGGTATTCGCGTAATTCACTTTCGATTTTTTTTCGCTAATCTGTCTTTTAAATATATGGCTACAATGTTATGTACAATATTTTGTAGCGCTATTTCTGTAATTTGAACATTCCATTTTCTTGTCTATGGCATACGGTTATAATTGCAGTCTTTTGGTAATTCTTCCTGTCTTCATCTTTTCTATTAACACATGCATCAATTTAATTAGGGTATCTCCTCCAAATTTATATACTTCCGCTGTTAGTTGATCATTTACGGGACATTTGTTATTTTCTTATTTTTAATTATTTCCTATATTTCCTTTAGGATAGGTGGTTCCTCTACATTTTCTTATACTTCGATAAATTTCTGATTTCTGAAACTGATGCAGTCGCGATGATGGCAAGTGCGTTTTTCGAAAGAACTTTTCAAATAAAAGTTGTTTGAAATGTCAAAATCTTTAATATGTATAAAAACCATTTTTTCGATAACTCGTACCGTTTCCAAGATACGAAAAAGGTGACACGAGTAAACCATCATTGTCGGCTGAGATATTACTTTTAAAATGTGAGGTTTTCTTCCTCGCTACATATAAATCTTATTTTTCGTAATTTTAGCTGCAATAGTTTGTGCGCGCACAGACACACACGTCATTTCGAAAATAGTCAGAATAGATTCAGGTTCAAAGTTGTATTTCCGCTAAAATCTCGAATTCGAAAATTTTCATGGTTACTATACTTTCTTGCACATAAAGTATAAGAAAGGAATGTATTTTGTTGACCACCCGTATGTAATGTTCAGACACCATAAATTTTCATGATGATTTGTTAAAATCTGCCCGGATTTCATCATATCTACGATTTATTTAAACGGGCCTCGTATCCGTTTATGACATATTAGCTGCGTTCTAAGACCATTAATTACGTACCGAAGATTACTTGCTAAAAATATCGATAGGCTAAAACACGAAGCTTTAATATATTTCAATTCGTTCCATGGAGGTTATTGTGTATCAGAACCTATTAGGAGAGTCAAATTGATTAGGTATATATTTCACCTTTCATGTATTTCAGGATAATTATCGGTGTTGGGCAAGATTTGAAATATATACTGACTGGGAAATTCTAATATAGTGGTCGAACGTTAGGATGATTAACTAAAAGAAATAGGTCTTCCGAATATTATGTATCGTCTAAGATTGCGTTAGCTTGATATATATATATATATATATATATATATATATATATATATATATATATATATATAATATAGTAAAGATTGTATTTGTAGCCTTTAGAACAATTGAAGCATAAAAAGGTTGTAGAAATATGTGTGACGACTACGGGATTCCAGCAACCAAATCGTCTGTCCCTGGAGGGTCGAGTGGTCCCGTCCATTACCGGACAGCACGTGCCCAAAGTTGATATCACGTGGCATCTCCCCATGCAAATGAGCAACAAGTGGCAAGTGTCTGGAGTCGACTCACCGATAATACGAGAACGCCTGTGGCATATGAAGATCCATGGGGGCCGCCGGATGGTGAGCGGTCCCGTATCCGTGGTGCTCCCCGGCTTGCATCATCGTACCGGCGGCGGCGGCGGCGGCGGCAGCGGCCGCCGTGTGATGATGGCCCAAGACTGCCGCCCAAGGCGAGGACGCAAAACCACCCGGATGATCCAGCTCGAAGCCGCTGCAGGTCAGAAGTCACACAGTGCATAAACTTCGTATCACTTCACTCACTTAGCACAGCATGACACTCATTCTTAACACGTGCGACGGCGAGAGCGGACACTCGGCCATTGATTGCGCGGATGCTGAATGACTGAAAGAGTTACCGGAGGCGGAGTTGCAGGGCCGCGTGCGTAGCCCGCGGTCATGTGACCCGGCAGGCGGCACTTCGCCTTTTCGGCCCTTCCTCTGTTTGCGATACTCCCACTCAAGGCGGCTCCAACTAACCTGGATATTTTACTAACTAGTTACTTGTACCTGTTCGGCACTCTAAATCTACGTTCTGTAGATGTAATACACATATTTATGCTCCCCTAATTATTAGAGCTGAAGTTTATAAAATCTCACTTAAAAACTACTTCAGGCAAAAAATAAAAGATTTGTACCATTTCAACCACAGATTCATAGACTTGTCATATATATTAACATTTTCATTGTTTTGGCTTTGAAACAAATACCGTTCCAGTATTCAAACCCACGTGAATGACAAAAAATCCTTAATATTATCAAGCCTCATCTCTAAGCTGCCACCTAGAATGCTGCAGTGAGTAATCAGTTTCACATTGAACACATATTCATCGACAGAAATCAAATGAGAATGCAAACGATATAAAGGAACAACTAGGTAAAATATCAAGAACAAAGACGAAAATGTAAAAAAATATTAAGAGAGAAAAAGAGAAAAGAGAAACGCTACGAAATCAGTATTCAGTATCAGTAAAGATGAAGAACCAATAGGGAGAGAAGACGAAGAATTAGAATTGGAAAGACCACTTCAATGAATTAGTAAATAGACCAACTGAAGAGACAAAAAAATAGGAGTGGATTCGTAAAAGCAAAATATATAGCAACCACCAACCACCAACTAGAGGAAATGGAAGAAATAATTTAAAATACGAGGAGATGCCCTAACAAATGGAAGGGGGCGTATCACTACCTATCCATAAAAAAGGAAACAAAATGGAATGTTCAAATTACAGAGGAATTGCGCTACTAAATATTGCACATAAAAAATTCTAATCACACATATAGGCGAATCAGATGTAGGAGAAATCCATTCAGAAAGCTACACACATAGAAAATAGATTTATATAATGTTCATTGACTTTCGACAAGCATACGATAGAATTAAAAGAAAACAACGCACTAGAACTAGGTACAAGAGACAAAATGTTGAGGTTAATAAAATTTACCTTAAGTGAAACAAATAAAAAGATAACAATAGGACACAGGACATCAGGTTGTGGTTTAGCATCGACAACATTCTAGTCTGCATCATTCTCAAAAATACTGACGTCGTCTGAGGAACTTCCAGGTTGCCACTCATCTGATTCATCAGGAAATGATATCTTACCTTGTTCTACTTGTTCTTAACTTTATCGAAGGACTTTGATTTTTGTAATTGATGTATTGGTGTTCTTCCTTTTTGAAAACGGAAGTTTTCTTCGTTTTCATTATTGTTCGAAGATGAAGTGGAGTTGAATCTGCTATGGCACGATCAGTGATACAAGATGGTACATAACGCCACTCAGGAAATATGTTTTGATTAAAGTGCAAAATGCCAGATTTTTCAAAACCTCTCATAAACTATTAACTATAGCAGCCTTTTTTATGCTTTCCCAAATAGTACAGTAACACTTGTTAAAACCTTGGCCTGCTTGCGATCTTTATGTGCATTAACTCTCTGCATCTTGCTCTTTGAATTCCGGTTTCGTCCATGGTATAAATTCGCATAGAATCAGTTATGAAAAAGATGCCACTGCTTCCTTGTTGAACTCGCGAACTCGAGGAGCTCGAGGAGTTCCAGATTCCCACAAAGAAAGTTTCGAAACAATGCAAAACCTGTAGCATTTTTGTTCCTCGACAATATATGAACAATACCGTTTCTTTCAGCTAATTCATATGCCACAAATGTCACAAATGTTTTTTTTTTTTCTAATAAGTCCATAGACGATCTTCCATTTCTAAAGCATAATTTTTTAGTCACATTTCTATTCAGTGGGGTAGAGTTGCAACATATTTCCCTACATGTCGAGCCTCCTTTTGCTTAGAAAATTATAAACTAAAAGTTAGTAAAACCTGGATCGGACGTAAGTACCTACCTCCGCACCGATAAGAACACTGTAGAACTACTTACTATCTTGTCCTGTCCGTTGGCTCCGCGCTTTAAAATAGTTAATGGTAAATTAAATGTGCTTATAGCTCTTTTAAAATGCATTCCGTTTGACATTTCTTCCCAGGCTGTCTGCAACAATTTCGGCCCATTTTCACCCGCTCTCCATATCTATCATACCAGTGATTATTTAAATCATTTTTATAAATAACCAGATATTGGTGTAATAGTAAAACGACACAGATTAAGATCGCTGGGACTCATAATGAGAATGAGTAATAATAGAGTACCTAAGGAATTGTTAGAAACCAATCTGGGGGGAGAAAAATTGGGTAGACTAAAATCGAGATGGAAAGGTGAAGTAATTAAAGACTAAAGTAAAACGTGTGTACTTCCTGGTTCTCAGGTAATGAACTGCGGCATTTTAATTGGCCCTTTTGTCAATTTTTCTAGATCACCTACCTGAACATGGCAAATGGGATTTTGCTGAAACGTCGGAATCACCATCTTAGGTTTAATATCCGGTTTATTTTTCGAGAACCAGAAAAAAAACATATTTTACCCACGAGAATCTACGAACCAATATATATGGGTGAACCGG